>OX123184.2:78611214-79959799 GCA_944739405.2 Euclidia mi | reverse complement strand
TTTTATTTGATTTTTATGTCTAGATGCGGTTAATAAGCAAAGATATAAGGTTTTTGGTACTTTTTTCAAGGCAGTTTGTCATTTGAGCTGGTATCATGAAAAAAAAAACATTTATCGGGCATATGTGTATAATATATTTTTTGAACATTTTATAAAGTGATTTATCCCTCGACGTCGCTATAAAATCTAATAACAGATGCATAAAATATCTAAGAACTAAATCTATTACTCATTATCATCACTATCATCAGATGAATCATCCATTGAATAGTCATGATCGTGAGGGGCAGAACTATGAAAAGTAGAAATCATATTAACATTTTGTTCCTTACAGCTAGGTGGGACAATTAAATCTAATACTTCAGTTGGAAGCGTACCTATTTTCTTCCGAGGAACTTCTCGTAAACCGTTTATTACAGGGTCAGATGTTATCAATAACATATTAAGTAAATCTCTATTCGTAGCCTCCCGTGATCGCTTTCGTGTGTTGTGCTCACGAAATCTTCTGCAGTCCTTATTCCGAGCTTCCTGTGCTTCCTCGGAAAGCTGGCCTATAGGTAGAAGGGACGATCTAATTACTTCGCCACTGTGCAAAAGTATTTTGTGGACAGAAGCGGGCATGTAATACCATGAATAGAGATTTACTTACATAAAGTTGTCTAGTTTCTTGAGCTAAGTTAACGAATTTTTCAATATTTATATCATATCCCGATGATAAAGTGCGAAGTAGTATGCCAAATTTTTGTATTAGTGAAACATCTAACCCTGTAATATCGGCACTAGCCTCGGGATTTCCAAAAAATCTTCGCGCGGTGTTCCCGTCATTAGTGTTACCGAACCCTGGTTTTGGTTTGTCTACAATCAAGCCCATTTCGCTTTTAAATCGTTTTTTAATGTCATCTGAACGTTGTTTCACACTAGCTTTGTCTTCGGCTGTTCTTAACTGCCATTTTTTTATATTTAGTCGATAGCTAATGTGAAACAAGCATTCAAAGCACCTTATCCAAGCGTGCAACGTAGACAAACCAAAACCAAGATTATCTTTGTCCGCAGCAAACTCTTTTGACAGATCATTCATCATTGTTGAAGTTGCCCCACAAATAAAACATTTTTGTGAGGAAGAAGTTTCGGTCAGAGCATTGCAAACTTTTCCGTCAATCATTGTTAAAAGCATAACATGTGCGACAGATACTTCGGTCTCCATCACCTTGCAGGTTGTCGGCAATAAAGCGTTTATCTCTTCTAAAACCTTATTGGTTTCCGAAATCGTAAAATCTTTCGTTTCCTTAGAAAAGATAAACTTTATTGGCCGACAATACATTGTAGAACAGGGCCGAGGATTCTGCCACACAATATTACCACTTTCATCTTTCAATTGAAGAGGAACGAAAGAAAATACAAATAAAAACTCGTCACTATCGTCACAATTAGTGAATTTTTGTTTGTACATACTATGACCGGAACTTCCATCACAACCCCATTTACTGATTAATGGGAATGACGTGCAAGGTAACAGACTATGAACAACTTCTTGTTGTGCTGAAACTAAACGTTCGGCAGTCTTATCAAGAATTGCCTGAACTTTGATTTCAGCATACGTTTCATTGACTGTAATTTGTTCACCTGACGGGTAGCAGGCTATTTTAGCCTTTCTAACACTGTACATTGACGGAAACACCTTATGTCCAGCTTTAATACTCCACTTCCGAGTCTGCTTATAGCTATGGCTACTTGATTTACTATCAACGTAGTACGCTAAAGCTTCCTCACTTGTTAAACTCCTGGGGGCACTTTCTTCACTCGTGGTCTTGGTTATTGAAGGATCACTAGTCACATCTTTAATTTGACGTGCTACACTTCTCTGACCCGAGATTCGAGCTGACACTTCAGCGGCGTAAATTAATTCACTAGCACTTCTGGACTGTAATAGATCGTCTACACGTCGTCTCTTCGTTTTGAGACTAGAATGTTCAAAATCTTTAGTAGGTCTTCCGGGTCCCGGTTCTCCAGATGTAGTTGGCAGAGATAAATAAACGGACACATCGAAAGATATGTCAAGACCCTCCAGCCACGTCGAATACTTTTGTAGGAATCGCTCTCGATTTCTTCCACAGCTGCTCCACTTTTCAGCAAATTTCGTTGAATATCTTGAGATTAGTACTTTAATATCTCGCAGAGACTGCTCCGTAACACCATCAAAATTATATCTCAAAGATATAAACCGAAAGAGCTCCTCATTCCGCGTTTCCTTCGGGTGTTTCAGCCATTCTTCGAAAAAATCCATTCTTGAGACGGTAAAAACTGTTGAAAGAAAAAAATAAATAAAAATTAGTTGTGCAAATATATCGCAATGATTTTTTTTACGTATAACTACTAGACACTTATGAGAATCGTATATGATAGGTTCTACGGTGGGGACAAGTGGGGACATGTTATTATTTGACCGATGAATTTGAAAAAATGAGTAAAAAAGTGGGTGAAAATTCAAACATTTCATTTTATAAGACTAAAGAATGAAGTTCCCATGTTGAAAATGAAATAAAATATAACTACTTACCCTTACGTATACAATCCATCACAAAAACACTTTCACAAATTTCTTTTAGTGACATAAACAATGCTATCAAATATGATGTAAAAATGCAAATGAATGCCCTTTAAATAGTCAACATCTTATAAACATACCTTAATGACGCTCTTAATGAGGGTAGTATTGATAATTAATAGGTGTAATCCTCAATGTATAGGGGTAATGAGTTCGTAATAGTAATTAACTTCCAGGAATTTAAGAGTTGTTTTTGTCTAGCTAGCTTGTTCTAGACGAACCATAGTGGGACGTGGCAATTACGTGACAAGTATAAGAAGTAGATACGTTATAGGCGTACCACAAGCAGGACGCTAAACATAAGCCAGTTGGCAAAGTCTGACATACGTGTGTGTGACTTGAGCCGGCGTCATAGTGAAACTGATGACTCATCTTGTCAACCGAAGATAAAATAAAATATGGAGTGATCGATGTGTGCGTTAGTGTACCGTTTCTACGGATTGATTACTATGTACGTAACGTATCTACCTTTCTCTTGCAACATCTTTGATATAAACTATAAAAGGTCAATGGAAATTCTGACTGCCTCCGTGGCCCAGTGGATAGCGTATGCGACTGCTGATCGGAGGTCCCGGGTTCGATTCCCGGGTCGGGCAAAAGTGTTACTGGTTTTTTCCGAATTCTTAGTAGCAGTATGGAGTCTGATGATGTGCCCGGTAACAGCAATAGGCTCGCGGCTCGCCCCCTATTACGTGGGACCTAAAAGTTCATGGCGAAAGGTGGGTGTAATATTTCACCTCTGCCTACCCCTTCGGGGATACAGGCGTGAGTCTATAAATATAAATTCTCCAGAAAAGATCATGGCAAAGCCCCAGAAGAGAACCAACTAACTAACCTCTAACTAAATAACCTCTTCAAAATAACATAAAAACTTTACGATTTGTAAAATATACTTCACTATGTAGACATTCTGCGTGAAAATGCGCACTTATCATTGTAACGCGTTTGCACGACTTAACAGACGCCCGACCATGGAACTTGATAATTTATTCGTGATAATTGCCTTTAACTCACGACTTATAAATATCACGCAAAGGACACATAATATTATATTAGACTACAAAGCGCATATAGAGTCCTTAAACATATTGCTTATATTAGAAAAGTAAATCTACACAATATTTTAGTGTTAGAATGATGAGTCAGCATATCACGTATTACGATGTGGATCATCATCATCATCATGATCAGCCTTTAACAGTCCACTGCTGGACTAGGCCTCTTCTTTGAAAGGAGGAATTAGCCTACTATACCACGCTGGCCAAACGGGTCGGTATAGGGTTAGTATCAAGATTTCCTTCTCTTGCAGTGCTGTTCTCTGCATAATATGCTCCCTCTGTCGGCTCTTACGACACACATGGGATTATATGGGTTGGTGACATTCCGTATTCTTAATCCGTCACCACACGGACGACGATGCGGATGCAAGATGAAAATAGAACATTAAAGGTATAATATAAGTTATAGGTATATCTTAGCAGATTAGTAAAGACAGATTACTTCTGCTGAAAAAAGTAGATAACAAAACCAGTAAGACAAGGTTTCTTGGCAAAGCTTGGACAATAAACGTAGATGAAAAATTCGATACGTAATTGCCACAAGACTTCACACCAATGTCTATACAAAAAATAAGGATCACAAAGTACAGTACAATCCTATTTTTAGAAACTACTGCATAGGAAGACAGGCATGGGCGTTTTCGGATTTTTACGCAAACCGATAAAAATCCGATTTCAGATTTTGAAATCGATTTCAAAAACCGATTTTAGAAATCGTTTTCAGTAGCGGATGTTGGAGCGTAGTGTACGACAAACGTAAAAAATTGAAATCTACAATTCATAAAACCGCCAAAATCCAAATTGATTCGCTCGTGTCGCAAAGCACAATTCGCTTCATCTCTTTCGCTCTTTCAACGGATCACTAAGTTGGAAAGAAAAGGAAATGAAATTGGCTCTCTCTCATTCTAACTAACTAGTCGTTTGGTAGTGTGAAAGAGAACGAATGAATATGAAAACGATCGGTAACGTAAGCTTTAGATTTACTTTGTAGTTTGTTTGCGCTTGCACCGTTTGGTTCGGATTTGTGTAGTTTGCGTTATCGTGGTATTAATTTACGTTTTCTAAAATCATTTTTTTCACATTGGAATATCGATACGATACGATTTCTGTCTGCAATCGGATTTCAGATTCGTTTTGATATATCGGTCTCATGCCTATAGGAAGAGGATAAACTACTTACTTAGTCAAAGAGTCCATGCCGAATTCCTCTTGAGCAATGAAGAATGCCTCGGTCTTCTCCAACACATGCCTCAGCTCGGTCAACTCCAAATAGTTCTGTTTCAGGTTCACAGCATTGTGCGACAGCTCCAAGATCTCATTCTCCGTCTTCTCCAAGTGAGCCTGGTGATAAAGAAGGTATTAGACGTGTGGTTTAATAGAAGCAGCAAGGAGTTGTGTGATATTGGGTATTTCGTTCGAAGCAATAAGAATAATATCCACTTCGCCACTGTGCAGTTATGGACACCAAAACCCAATAAGTCCGTGTAGGGACTGACGATCTTTGAGGATCGCGAGAAACGATTGGATGCAGCTCGAGATCGGTCTATGAGAACAGCGTTGGTGCTGGCCTATGGTTAGCAGTGGACGTCTTATGGGGGAGAGACGATTATGAAGGAATAGACAGTAGCAAGGCTATTACTATTATCATCCACCATCTATGAAGCCGCACATATGAAGAACTACGTCGTCTATTGATTCCGAAGTTTTATGCAGAGATATTTTCTCTTGCACAATATATCTTTAACAATCTGTTCCTGAGAACGTCAGGAGATCTGGCGGCATCGACTGGCCAGATAACGAGTTTTTTCTGCTAGTGACTTTAAACCTTCTCTAGAGCTGATGAAGCAATAATTGAAACTAGAAGAAACCGTTTGACCAAAAAAGACAGAACGAAATCGTAAGCATTTCTGCTCAAATTCTTCTACATGTAGGCATAGGGTGCGTTTTCTAAGTAAACACACCTGTTAAAATTGTATCATTATCATACAATTTACATAGTAATTTAAGTTATTTCTGATACCGGTGCTAACTAATTTCTATATACAGAAACTCCCTTGTAAGGGATCAACTAAACGTAACTCGGTCGAATGCCGCATCACTTATTTATTTAAATAGACTCTTGTGAAATTGCCTCATCATACTGACGTCTGAGAACATTCTTAGAAGCGTTTGTCATAATATAATCAGAACTTTGCGAACGTCTACTTATAATTAGACAGACATTATATTAACTTCATGAAATCTGTCGATAGAGGTCCAGTGCTGGACATAGGCCTCCCCCAAGGGTCTCCACATAGACCGCTCTTGAGCCATCGTTTGGCAACTTATTAGCTACAAAATATTTATGTAGGTTCCGTAGACGTTGTAGGCTTCTGTCATTCGGCAGTCAATCGTAAAAACGGCCAAATAATATGACTGAGTTTTCCAAAACACCCTTTAATTGTGCGGCTTTTGAGTATATGCTACACACGGGAAAACTGACTTCTTAAATATATATATTTTATTTTGTTCGCTGTGTCTTCTTTTATTCCATTTACTTTATCTGTTATGTGTTATCTCATACTTGCGTTATTTATGTAAACAATTAAGATATTAACCGTAAGGAATGTTGCTTACTTACTTAGTAATGACATCATCAAAAACACCGTACCTAAGTACCTATTAAATAAATAATATGAGAAATGAGGATCTTAAATTAATCTTGTTTGGGAAAGTCAAAGTACAGCATGATTTTATATTCTTAATTGCATATTCTACCGCCAGAGCGATATTTCATTAAGTTTGTGAATTACCTACTGTTTACCTTTTAAAATCTTCGTATGAAAGTAGGTATGTTTAAATCGCAAATCTGTTTTCTAACTTTAAAACAAAGAACCCCGATAAACACAACAAAACTTTATAACTTGTGGATATGGCCTTCGATTCCCCTCCGTTATACGACTGACACGAACTACTCCCCTTGTAAGCATTGTTTCATGCCTCAGCAGCTGCGAAGCATTATTACGAATAAATATTTTATCGGAACAAGAATCGAATTCTAACAAGTAGGTAGGTACATATTAGACGCAAGCTTTCTAGCGAATAATCTATAAAAATACACAATCTTGCCCAAGCCGACTGATTCACTGAAATTATGCAGTGATTTCCATAATTACCGTATTGTTGTTAAATATTGCGCTGTTGACTTGCTAAGTGCTTATAATAGCCGACCGTATACAATTACACTATACGTACATAGATACCTGCGTAGATAAATTCTTATCTAAATGAGTCACAGGCCCGCATTAACCAAGCCTCCTTAGACGAGAATATAAACATTGAGACAGGAAGTGAAGAGATTGGTATACACTATACAGTATTGGAGCTAGTAAAATTTCTTTAATCATCAGCCTTTAACAGTCCACTGCTGGACTAGGCCTAGTCTCCTTTGAAAGGAGGAATTGGCCTACTATACCACGCTGGCCAAATGGGTTGGTATAGGGCTCTTACGACACCCATGGGATGATATAGGGTGGTGACATTCCGTATTCTTAATCCGTCACCACACGGACCATTTTTTTAATTCTTATTTTTTAATACTTAAATTCTACCGGTATCTATCGGTATTTATGTATGTCTTACATTACTAACTAAGAGACAACGCACAGCCAAAAGAAATAGAGCTCAAGAAGCATTTATGTTTCTTGGGGACCGTAGGGGTGGAATAGGAAGGGTGAAGGGGGAACGGAAAGTAACGGTTAAATAAAAAAAAATGGACATAGATGTGGGCATTCTTTAGTAGCTAATATTCTGCCACATTTGGTTAGACTAGAAAGCGGAATTGAATAGAATCGAGATAGCCTTTTCGCTTAGCGTTGTTTTCCTTTCACATATTTCTGAAATCAGCTCGTTCTTACAAACAAACTTTGAGTTTGCGATTTCTATTATTAGTGTTGTTTTTTTTAATCTGTGATTGTACTTACGAGTCAGTCTAATCTATACTTACACCATAAAGATGTACATACATACATACATATGCTCACGCCTTTTTCCCGTCGGGGTAGGCAGAGACAACAGATCGCCACTTGCTTCTATCCTTGCATACCTCACGTGCTTCCTCTACATTCATTATTCTTTTCATACATGCTCGCCGGTTGCGGGTGCTTCGGGCTTTTCCGTTTTTCAAGACGTCCCCAATTTGGTCCACGAACGTCTTACGAGGTCTGCCGCAACCGGCTTGCCCATACACCTCTGCCATATAATATTTGATTCGTCAATCTTTCTTCACTCATTCTCTCCACGTGTCCAAACCATTTCAGCATTCCTTTCTCAATCCTTGTCACGACATCTTCTTTCAGGCCACATCGCTCTCGTATTACTGCATTCGGAATTCTATCAATCAGTCTCACCCCACACATACTACGCATAAAGATGTCTATACCTAAAAATAACTAAGGATGCCTGTACTCACCTCAAGATCGATAATCTCCCTGGGGTTAGGCGCCCTGGGTGCGTCCTTCACGGCCGGGATGTGAACCCCGTCCTTGTGCACCTCCGCCTCGATGTACCGAAGCTTACGTTCCATCTCATCGCAGCGACGGACTTCATTCACGAACTTACGCTGGAACGCGTTCACGTCCGGATTCAACTGCAAAATTGGGCAATGTTTAGTAAATATACAACTTGGATAACATTGTTTTGTATTATGCTTTAACTGCTAATGGTTTGCTAATGAGTTTTACTGAAGCTAATATTGAGAAGAATCTGTAAAGACAAGTACCTAGGTAACAGTGAGGTAAGTAGGTAGTGTGGGTATACATAGCGATAAGTCCCGTTATAAGTAGGTACAGTTGCAGCACGATTCTAGTACTTATTCGTAAGCCATAAGAACGCTACAAAGGTCAAAGTGACTAGCTTGATGAGTAGCCATGATGTGCACCTATAATTATAGCCAATGGACTTTTTGGAGATACCAACAGACTCCCATGCAGAGGGTATCGGGTTCGAATCCACGGCGCGCACCAATGACTTTTCGGAGTTATGTGCGTATTGAATTGTTAATTATCGCTTGTCCCGTGCCTCGGAAAGCACGTTAAGCCGTCGGTCCCGGTTCTCATGAAGATCTTTGACAGTCGTTACAGGGTGTCAGTACCTTCCAAATAAACTGACACTGGTCTAAACCATGGAATATCGCTATCCCTTCGGGTTGCGGAGGTCAGACAGGCAGTCGCTCCGAGGAAAAGCTAATATTCAGCCAAATCCGATTCGACTAGGAAGCGGACCCCAGATTGAAACTGGGATTACGCTAAGAGAATGATGATGAACTTATTTTATTGTTGTGGTTAATAAAACATCACCTGCACTAGGAAAAGTCTCGTGTTCGGAAGGACTTTACAAACAGTATATCAACGGACAGTCAAGCTAAGCTTCGAAATAGTATGTGGATCGTACGAAGTGTTGTCATACTCATATGGCCTCTTAAATCAGTACCTACTCTACCAGGAACCATTATAGTTGCCCACATATTTATAGTTTAGGTCCTAAGTATTACAGTTAATTATTATATTATGTAACCTAATTCTTCCTGCCTTCAACACCTAGCTAAGAGTTAATTATATCGTACTGCATGTTTATCAATTCTGAATGGAGTTATGATTACATAAACGTGCAAACTAGTATTTCTGTATTACTTTTCTCATATATAAATATAACAAGCCAAGTTTACATTTCAAATAACAATAGCTGGTATTGCAATAAACTCATTAGCATAGAAATAACATGCGTTTGTAGAGTAAAATATTATTAATAGGTACGAGAATAAAACCATTTTTCTTAATTATTAAAATCTAACTTTCATTAGTCCCTTCGCCACCCGCATGATAAGTCGAGTCGCGGATACATAAACTCCTAATGCTATGATTATGATTATGCGATGATTATGAATCACTTTGACTTCTGAAAACCGCATGTTACATGTGTTCAGTAATTTTTGAGCATATCGCAGACAGCTAGTCGCTGCATGTAACTTTGTTTCATAATATGCAAGAACTAGAGGACGCCAGCAGCTACGCCTGCTATTTTTTTTAATTTACCCGTTTTGGCCGATCCCGTGGGGATTTCGGGAAATCCCTTCTTAGTGCACCCCTACGGTCCCCAAGGAACAGACATGCCAAACTTCGAGTTCCTGCGCCCAATAGTTTCGGCTGTAGCGTGCCTGTCAGTCAGTCAGTAACGCAAGGATTTTATATATTAAGATTATACCTATGATGATAAGAACAATATGTGTCTCGAAGGGTCTTCAGAAACATCAAAGACAACACTCAAGACTACTTATAAGTAGTCTTATTTTAAAACTTATGGTCTATATATATCGTATTAAAAGCAAGCCAAAAACATGACCTCAAAGCCGAGGTCCTCTTGTTCTTAAGCACAACTTTTAAATGCAAATGATCTCGTACGACACAGTAATACATCTTTCACTGAACAGTTATGCTATGGCTGTATTGCTGATTTATGCAGAATGCGTCCAACTAGTGTCCATTCGGCTTATGTAATTCGACATGAGTCTATTGCTAAAGGCCTTGCCACACGGCACAATTTTACCACTGATCAAATTTCCAATCGAATTGGCTTTGCCCGTCTACACGACACAATCAAATCACTGATTTTCATTCCGTCCACCAGATTGGTTAAAATCTGGTGGTACCGCCCACCCGATGAACTTGAGTTGGACGACTGGCGTCTACACGTCACGATTTCATCAAGTGATTTAGTCAAGTTGGACGTAAAATTGTGCCGTGTGGCAAGGCCTTAAGAAGTTGTTTACCTAGCTAGATGTTGCAATACGTTGTATAAAAGTTGTAACATACGCTCGAATTTGATTCGAACAGACCACGAATTTGGTTCGCATCCGAACCAAATCTGACCGTCTGTAGAGTAGTGTAGAATAGTCCTGCTAGTTTGCAGTTGCACATCGGATATGGATTGCTCTACTGTTTCGGCCATTCTCTTTTTTTTTCGCTTATTATGTGGTGGCTGTAATGTTGCTGCTAGTGTTGCAGCTTCCACCATAATTTACGTGTCCAACAACATGATGGCAACCGTCTGCACCTGAAGGCTTACGTGAAGCAACTGTCCGATCCGGTCGTCTGTAGCGGGAACGGATTCGAGCGTGTGTTACAGCTTTTAGTTAAATCAAGCTACGGACGTCCTATACAAATTAACTCTTTTATTATTGGGCTATTCTCGACATCACTTTACCTTCAAATGATCATAATTTGAAACTCTACGATGATTTAGCGGAGGAGTTTGTTCATAAAATTTACCTACATTTTAATTCGAGTGATATCAGTATATGACCCAAGTGAGAGTTGGCCAAAGTGGAATCATACTGAATAACTGAACTCAAAAACCAATGCTAACGTCATAGTCATATATCGATACATACCATTGTTCTGAACATAATTATATGATATTTAGCTAGAATTTTTAAATTTCAATGCTTCAAGCGCTTCTAGCACTTACTTAACTACCTAGGTACAGATCGAGCATAATAATAGAGGCTATTGGAATAAAACTTGCTCCTTATAAAAAAGCTTTTAGGTACGTTCGTTCATATTCTTCTAAAAAGCGGTTCAAAAAGCGGCTCTGTGACTAGCGACTGGCAAGCCACAATAAAATATTTCAAAAGTCTGTAAGACGATCTCCTCTCTTGTCAATTCTCATCCTCATGTCCTAGTCCTATTTGGGGTAAGCTCAGTAGATATATCTTTGTTTATACTGTGTCAACCGTCATATCCATCTCGACACAGTCCATCCAGATTTCTTCACTGCTTTAGTTAGCCTTCCTAACATATCTAAATCATATGACTGTTTTATTTCTTTGTATTTATAGATGAAGTTTG
This sequence comes from Euclidia mi, assembly GCA_944739405.2. Lineage (NCBI taxonomy): Eukaryota > Metazoa > Arthropoda > Insecta > Lepidoptera > Erebidae > Euclidia > Euclidia mi. Next base: position 79,948,253 of record OX123184.2, on the reverse strand, counting down.
AACCTAACATTGGCTTATCGACATTTCCTGGTACCTACGGTAATTTATGAACAAGTTATTTTGATATTTTCGGATCTTTATTTGTTAAATGGCAATAGACTACGAAAATAATTACGGATTACCTATCCGTAAATATGCATTATAACATAGCTAATAAAATGTTTCATGCATTCAATTTTATTTCTAGGTTGAAAAGTTTACAGCATAATTCTCCAAGCATATTAACTTTATAAGTACTTGTGAAACTATTTTAATAATAAACAGCGATAATGACAGTCATAACAGAAACCTCTTTGTTTTATCTTATTTTACGGCAAACGATAAAGATTTCAATTAAGTTTTATCACGTTTTGTTTTATTCACAAAATCACACTATTTATAACCCATTGGGATAGGTATGATCTGGCCGCCGAGACTGGTAAAAAATATCCACAACCTTGGAATTGTCCGTTAAATGCAACGACTTAAAATTAAAGTTATAAATCTGTAGGTTCCAATAGTGCAGCTATTTTTTAATACCTCACTTTTGAACTACATATTTAACTAAGGTTAAATGACTGGGATAAATTATATTCCTATGGCCACTTACACATGACACGGATTCTTTAATAAACACCTATTTACTATAGGTATCGCCGACAGCCCATTGTGCAGGGCCTGTTTGGCAGCAGACGAGACGGCAGCCCACCTGCTCCTCGACTGCCCTGAGGCCGCACAGTACAGGCAGCAGTCCCTGACCAGATACAGCACCCTGAGGGTAGCAGTGGGCCACATCAAGAGTCTGCTGGCCTTCCTCGAAGAGCTGGGGTGGCTCGAATGACAACACCATTCCCACCCGCACGCAAAATACACGCCAGGACGTGGAGTTGCGGAAACAGTCCGTGCCACCAAGTACAAAGTACCAAATTATATTCCTCCAGACTTGTATTAAGATCGGTAGACTACACGCAATTTAGTAAGTATTGAAGAGAATTCTCTGGTATGATAATAAAATTGTTTCAACTATTTGATTAGCACTTCTACAGATAAGAATTACGAAAACTGCCTGTGTCTGCCTTTAAAATGGTTGTAGACAGAACCATTTTAAATAGACATACATAAGACGCTATCAGAGATTTCGTCTTCAGTGTATACTATTTCTTATATTCAACTTTTACAAGAGTTGATCTATATATCAACGGACCTAGCATGAGATACTGTAACATGACAATTCCTTGGCAAAATGTACAAAGAAAAGCTTTAAGTATTTACAAGCTATTATTTACTAGCTACATAGAAATTTTCGTTTATTTTCACAAGTTACTATAGATTTAAAAGATACCGAAGAAGGATTAGTAAGGCCTTCTTAAGACGAGCGACCTTGGAGAAATGTCACTGATATACTATCAAAATAGAGATCTTGTTATAATCAGTTATCTGTAGATTGGCTCACTGGCCCTTGAATCTTGCAATGTTAGAGATAGATATATAAAGATATCTATAAACTTAATCTTCACACAATTTTCAATGGCTCAGAGGATGATAAAATTGTCAGGATTTGACATTAGCCCGTGACATAGTCACGTGAGGTGCTTCGCATTTGATACTTTGCAAGGCATAATTATTTGCATGATCCTTCAGCGAGCTAAGTCTGATGTACTGCCTGTGATTGCCGTTCTAAGATTTTTAAGTAGTCCATTAATTATTACAAGTGTGTATGTGTCTTACCTATAAATTTCTGCAAGATATCTTTTCTTGTGTTGCACTTATTCACTTGAGGGTGATAATAGGTATTCTTATGATTAGATACTAGGCCGTAACGTGGCTACGCTATGGCGTTCGCGTTAAGTAACCACCCCTCATAAAACAATGCATGATCATACAAAATACCAAGACGGAACTTTGGCATCCGCTGATTCAATACAGGAATTATTCCAAGACAAAGTTTTCTTATAAAAGCTCTGTGTGTCATGTGTCTTTTGTCGTGTTAACTTGTACTAGGGCTACAGATGGTGTCGGCAGGAACCGGTTCGCCAGTAACCTTAGCGACGAAACGTTGCATCCTTGTTCATGGCCAATCAAGTTCCATGTGCATGCGTGCCGCACTTCAACCACCTACGTAGTGCTTACTAACAATGTAGGCGAGAATTATGTCGGATCTTAGGCTGTAGATATTACCTTAGCCTATGGTGCAATGGGTATAAAATATTCCAATTTAATATACAATAGACGCTATGAATTCCTGAGCTGCAATGATATAGCTTCTAAATTTTTTATCCGGTTCTCGGACTTTGCAAACATTCATCAAACGGACACATAAATTACCCAGACTCGTATCTTTGTGGACCAAACAAAGTTTTGTCCCGTGTGAAATGACGAAGTAGTGGTGGTGGTGCTACTCAGACCACTGGGTATACTATCCATGCATTTGAACGCATGAATGGCTTACCTAGAATGTTTAATTCACAGAAAATGATCTATCCCATTTCTATGGTTAAATTAGTCATATTTACGAGAGGTATTCAACCACTATTTTAGATATTGATTTTTCCTCATCAACAGCGAGGTACAGACACAGGCTAAATAAGTAATAATTGTAGGCCTTTACTCAAAAATCTTCAACAACTTGCATTTTCATTAAAATCTATGTAGGTACAATTAGTGGATGTAGGTAGTTTATCTGATTATTTGTGAGATAATATTGTTTGCTGTGCAATTAGGGCTTATAGAGAAGAGTGAAGAGCCTGTATTGTAAAATAATAAGTATATTAAGATAATGTCGACTGGACGTCGGTCCTTTAAACAAATATCTAAGTTCTTATTTGTCCCCGTAGGCAGTGTTGGGTATCCCGGTTACGAGACATGTGCCTGAATAGGCCTCAATAATAGAACCATGAGGTTAACATTATACCTGTGATTATACCTTTGTGACTTTTCAGTGTTTCCATCGGTTCTTCGAAAAAATAGTAGCTAAAGGAAAATGCCCAGGCTCAGAGCAAGCTATCTATAAACAATATAAACATACGAACAACTCGAACGAGTGTTCGGATATATTGAATAGCTACATACTCGCTCAACACTTCGTTAGTGGCGAGATTAGGTGCATGAACCACCATATCGACCGTAGCATTTTAAACTAATACTCCAACTGCAAAGTAACAAGCTGCCTTCCAATCCAGGTTATCTCAAATATTTCTATAATTGTTTGCGTTACTATTATCCATAAGAAAATTGTACCTATTAACTTAAATGCGAACGCAGACAGACAGGTTGGAATAATATATGCGCGTCAGTTTCGCCGTGAGCAAGGTAAGGCCTTGCAAAACACCTTCAGGTAGCCCGAATTGCTAACTGGTAGTGGTACCTCGATAACCTTACAAGTTGCGAGTGTGAGTGAGAGCCCACATTAGCGTCATGCCCTCTTACTTTCCGACGGTTGTGTAACTTGTATAGTACACTTTCTGAACTTGACCTACGGGTTTTGCTACTTAGTAAGTTTCTATGCTTGCTGTCATTGACAATATATTCATAGAGAACGAAAAACAAATACTCGTCCCATTGAACGGTTTTGAATTAAGATGACTATTTATTTAACTGATATCTGATTCTGATATGTAATTACTAATTATTGTAGGTAAATACCATTAAATATCAGTAAAATAAAGAACAAGCATTAGAAAATTCTTATGTATATTTTATAGTAATTAATGACTGCATTATTGGAAGTCAACATATTTTGATTAGATTTACAAATAATTACTCTTAAGAGTATAAAGATTATTCATAACCTGCAATAATAATGTACTAGTTCTATAAGGTATTTATTGTAATAAATACAATGAATAATAACTCATAATTATTTAAACGTGTGTATTGATGCAGTTGACTGTACCTGCCATTTGACACAAATAATAACATAAGAGATATATATACTACCTCCGTGGTCCAGTGGATAGATAGCGTATGCGACTGCTGATCGGAGGTCCCGGGTTCGATTCCCGGGTCGGGCAAAAGTGTTACTGGGTTTTTCCGAATTCTCAGTAGCAGCACGGAGTCTGGTGATGTGCCCGGCAACGGCAATAGGCTCGTCCCCTATTACGTGGGACCTAAAATTTCATGGCGAAATGTGGGTGTAATACCTATTACGCCTCTGCCTTCCCCTTCGAGGATACAGGCGTGAGTCTATACAAAAAAGAAAAAAGATATAAATACCTAATATTAGATTAAGTAATTTGTTCTTCTTCATAAAGGCAATACCCATGAAAATCGCAACAAACATTACCTGTGCCAATTTAAATGTGTTGTTGACTCGACTTAAATACACAGTTATTCTCGGCGAACAGTATTTTAAAATCTTTTTGTTTGCTTGGATAGTAGGTAAATATTGAACAGGTTAATGTACTGCTTGTTTGAAAAACATTTTCGAGTTAAATCTCTTCGTATGCAAATTCGCTTGTGTAGTTCTGTGTTGAAAAATGTTAATATGTGTTTACGTTGTTCCTTTGTATGCATTACTTATTATGGTACCTATTACCTTTCCTACGAATTACAGAAACGTAGGTACCCCAAAATTAAAGGCTTAGTTTAATTTTAAGGCCATTCATTAAAAGAGAACCGCCGTGTGGTTGACGGCATAGAATACAAGTGTCACCACCCTCTATCTTCCCGTGGGTGTCGTAAGAGGCGACTAAGGGATAACACGATGCAAATACCATCTTTGCGTGGAGACAGAAAACTCGACATCAAACCCTATACGACTGCCTCGTTGGTCTCGCGGCATCAATGTGCGCGTGGGATCGGGAGGTCCCGGGTTCGATTCCTGGGTCGGGCAGTGTTATTGGGTTTTTCTGTCACGAAATTCTCAGTAGCAGCACGGAGTCTGGAAATGTGCCCGGTACTTCAATAGGCTCGCCCTTTATTACGTGGGACTAAAGTATATCTGGCGAAAAGTGGGTGTAGAAATACACCTCTGCCTACCTCTTCGGGGTTATAGGCGTGACACTATGTATGTATGTATGTATGTTAAAAGAGTTTCAGTCTGTTCAGTAAGTACCTTTATGTGTACCAAAGATTATTAAACAAACTAGTTTGGTAGTCATACTTCTGTTGGTGGGTTCTAAGACTTCAGATAGGTACCTAAAAAACTAAAGAACGTCATGAGAAACCAAAGTGACGCAAAAGTACTCATAGACAAAATAGAGAAAACTAGTGATGCGACCCAATAAAACTTAACATGTATTTGATATTTCAAGTAGATATTACTAATCCATTGATACTCGAGGTACTGATATCATTAATGGAAAATTAAATAGAGTGTTCATAGCTAGAGTTGCAAAACACTCTTGTTAATGGCATTGATCGATGTAAATGTAAGAAGATTGGAATACCAATACTCAATCCAGCTTTGAAATTACACACCTCTTTTTCGAAAATTACACATAAAATTACAAAATTTCACCCTTCCTCAACTTACACTCCATAGCAGAATCATTGTCAGCCCTTTATACTGTTCGACTGCTGGTCACGGGCCTCTTTTCACTATGAGAAGAGTAAGCCCATAGTCCACCACACTGGCCAAGTGCGGGTTGGCAGAATTCACATGTCTTTCGAGAACATTATGGAGAACTCTCAAACATGCTTGTTTTCTCTCGATGTTTTCCTTCACCGTTAAGTCATTGGTGCGTGCCGTGGATTCGAACCCGAGACCCTCATAGCAGAATATGATACGCATAGTCTTTATAATATGGCCACTACTGTAATAGAGACATAGGTTAACATTAACACTATAATTATAACGGAGTCTGGAAATGTGCCCGGTACGGCAATAGGCTCGCCCCTTATTACGTGGGACTAAGGTATATCTGGCGAAAAGTGGGTGTAGAAATACACCTCTGCCTACCCCTTCGGGGATAAAAGGCGTGACGATATGTATGTATGTATGTAACACTATAATTTGCAATACAACTCCGCGCTCCGGTGACGCAGTATAAGTTGCTCCTTTAGTTACGGTCTATTCAAGTTGTTATGGCTAGTAAGTCTGCTTTGGCTCTACGGTACAAAACAATGGCGTAACTCATTCAGTTAATCTTGATAATATTGTAACGGCTGACGTTTCAAATGCTATGAAAGACAACCTTTATAATATACACAACAAAGGGCCGGGTGAGGATTGCAGCTATGAAAATTGTGGTTGCTGTGATCAAACGCGCGGTTTGTTACTTAGGTGTGTGAAACCTCAGATCTTTTATTGACATATGGGCATATCATTATTTGTATACTAGAGGACGCCAGCAGCTACGCCTGCATTTTTTTTAATTTACCTGTTTTGGCCGATCCCGCGGGAATTTCGGGAAATCCCTTCTTAGTGCACCTCTACGGTCCCCAAGGAACATACATGCCAAATTTCAGCTTCCTGCCCCCAATAGTTTCGGCTGTAGCGTGTCTGTCAGTCAGTCAGTAACGCAAGGATTTTATATATTAAGATTTCTGTAGGCATCGTGATTTTGCTTGAAGTAGGTAGGTAGGTATTTACTTTCTCCTAACTAGCTGTTTGTTTTTGTTTTTCGTGTGAGTGTGTGGCCAACTCTAGTGTTGGAGTTTTCAGACCACCCGAAGGCCTCCGACATGGCCTAACAATTCTTATACTTAGACAAGAACCGGTAACGACAGCTTTACGTGCCCTCCGAAGCACGGTAGCGCTTAGGTGTAAATGCCACACACGGTCACCCATCCATGTTGCGACCTGTGCAAGCGTTGCTTAACTTTGCCAACCTGTTACGATCGGCAAGCTAAGTCTCGCTATGAACCCTAACTAATTAGCTAAATGTGACTGTTTGAAGTTGGTAAATAAACGTCACTTTCAAGAGGGTTTTGAAGCTTTTATATTTGCTTGTAGAGTGTAAGAGTTTTGAAGTAGTTTGCTTACATTTTTTAAGATGTTTTTTTTTGCCCCCACGCGCCAAGTTTGTGTGATCCACAAAAATGTTGTATCTAATCTGGATATTCTTTGTGTCCCTTGAATGTATGTAAAATCCCCCTTGATTAGACGATTTCTTTACAAAATAATCTCCAAAGCGATAGCTTTCAGTAGTTTATTTATATTTATGTCTCACGCCTGTATCCCACAAGGGGTAGGCAGAGGTGTCAATATTACACCCACATTTCGTCATGAACTTTTAGGTCCCACGTAATAGGAGGCGAGCCTATTGCCGTTACCGGGCACATCACCAGATTCCGGGCTGCTACTGAGTATCCGGAAAAACTCAGTAACACTTTTGCCCGACCCAGGAATCGAACCCGGGACCTCCGATCAGCAGTCGCATACGCTATCCACAGGACCACGGAGACAGTTGCTTTCACATGTCTTTCAGTAGTAGGTATTTGTAGTATTTCGGGATAATAAAATTGTATTGGTTCCATTGAAGTTCGGTACTTACGTCTCTGAACTGCACGCTGCCGGCCTCCCCCAACTCTGAGACGGAGGTGTAGGCCGCCTCGGGCTGGATGAACAGCTGGCACAGCGCCATCTCCTCACTGCGGAACATGGCCCCCATCTTGAAGGACTATTGTGCTCCGCTTGTTTCTGTGAAAAATAACAGAAGGTATATACAATGGACATAATAAAAGAGAAAAGTGGCAGGTGAAAATATAGGATTCTGTAAGGGGTCGTCCACTACGTTATGACGCAAATAGATGGGGTAGAGGATCGGCGAAGGGTGACACTTTATGAAGAACTAGACGACGCCAGCGGCTTCGCCCGCACATATTTTCGAATTTCCCGTTTTGCCCAATCCCGTGGGAATTTCGGGAAACCCCGTCTTAGTGCACCCCTACGGTGCCCAAGGAACATACATGCTAAATTTCATCTTCTTACGACCAGTAGTTTCGGCTGTAGCGTGTCTGTCAGTCAGTCAGTAACGCAAGGATTTTATATATTAAGATGATGCGATGATAAGGAATGGGATCAGCCGTGACAAAGACGGGGGACGTGACAAAAAAATCATAATAATCGTGTGGTGTAATTTATAGAAGGTCCCTAACAAGATTTACATTTTACATTAGAGAGTTATAGCATCAGAGAACATCAAGATTGTGGGAAGCTGTTCCACGATCTTGATGCTAAATACCTATTTACATTTTCTCTATACAAGAAAACGCTTTTGAAGCTGACTTAAAACCTTCAGTATCTAAAGCAGTGGCACTAGAAGAACAAGAACAAGATCATTAAGACTATTTATCTGAAAAGATTCCGAAGTCAAGGTCTCAAGCAGACGCCAGCGTAACGGTAATGACCCTTGGTACCGAATAAATTTTTCCTAGGTTATACAAAATGCTGCAACCGATTTTGGTCAACAGTGTACACAATTTGGTAGGAATCTTACTCACATCTATAAAAAATGCGAAGGTAAGTGAGGATGGATGGATAGATGTATGGATGTTGCTCTTTGACTTAAGAACTACAGGACAGATTTAAAGCTCTGCAAAAGCGCATTGGACTACCTTTAGCAGCGATAACCGAGCTGCGAGATGAGCGCAAAAGCTATTTATAAATGAAGGTTCCCTGAGAAATAAAATAGCCGAAAGTCTTTTAAAAGCGAAATGCAATTCATCTGAATAACTTACTTAGAGACATACCTATTCCTGATACAATATGTTACATACATTTTAGCTATAAATTAGCAGTCCATTTAATATGGGATGTGAACTAAGTATATAAAACAGATTGCACTCGTCCTTACAGTGGGGCAGAGTATGACATCAATTGCATGTACATATTTATAAACCACCATTATTACTTACAATGGATATTCACACAGTATTATTTGCTCGGTATTGCACTAAACACGACTATAAAACTGCTCGTAAAATCATGTAGTGTGGAGCATTAATAATTCCATTAAAATATCGAGTAAAAAATATCCGCCCGGTTAAATAATTTGATCCGATTGGCGAGCATTCTGCTGTAAAAGTGTGCTGTGATACCCGAGACTGCGTTCATGTTTTTCTTATCCTCATTGCGAATGCGGGTGGCTCAGGATAGGTCTGTATTAATAGCCTTGGGGGAGGCCTATGTCGTGCAGTGGACGTCTTTAGGTTAAGAACTTGAATAATATTGGGAAGAAGCATTTTTGGGAAGAATAAAACCAAAAATCTTAAACAGCGGTTTTTTATACGGAAGAAGAAACTACAGAGTTGACTTCTTAAATTATAATAATAGCTATGTTCTTAAGGTCTCATGAAAATCGGCAAAGATGTTTTTGAGATTATCAGACAGACCAAAAGATATATTTATAGGTATTTAGACCACTTGTTACTTTGTGTAAATATTATTACAAATATATATCTATTATCTGCCTACCCCTTCGGCAATATATGCGTGAGACTATGTATGTATGTATGTTACTTTGTCATGATAAACAGACACTTTAATTACCTATTGTATTTTTATAAGGTAATTAAATTATTGGAATGTCTTGAATGGTTGGTGGTCGCCACTCGCCAGTTCCGTTTAGGTAGTGTACTCATATTGCGCCGACCTCGCACCATGTTTGACACTCAACACCTGTATTGTAACTATAGATGTCTGTAATACAATGGGTAACTATGTAACGAGCTTTAGGAGGTACAGGTGGTCAGGCACAGCATTGACCATAGTTAACGTATACATTAAATATCTATGGGACACATTTGCCCTAATTGTGACCGTTCTTGAACAGGGTATTGGACAAATTAGCTTCGTAAAAAATATTTATGATTGACATACTGCCTCTTCGCACTATAGAAAAGGTAAGGCCATAATCCACCATGCTGACAAAGTACGGATTGGTTAACTATGACATATTTTAAGGGCATTAAAAATCTAGACCTAGGCGGACGTTCTCTGACCAGATTGGAAACATCCTACAAAAGGACAGGCCAGAAGTAGGTACCCTTAACAGAAGAGCATGCATGAGAAACTTGATGGGAGTGAATGAAGCAAGAGAGGTATGTCAGCATCGTTGCAAATGGCGTTCCGTAGTTTCTGCCTACCCCTCCAGGAAACAGGCGTGAGTCTTTGTATGTATGTACTATATCTGTGGTACTATGTATTAAAAAAACTCTTAGACATGCAGGTTTCCTTACGATGTTTTCTTTCACCGATTAGTAAGCGATAATTTACAATTTAATACACACTTGACTTCGAAAAGTCTTTGGTGAGACATAAGAGATACTACGATGTTTCATACAATAAATAATCATCACAGTCCCAAAACTTTAATAGAATATACTGTAGGTATTGGCAACGGCTGTAAACTATAGGTAAGTGTAATCTGTGGTAAGTGTCTAACATTTACATAAGCCACATAAGAAAATAAACATCTCGTATCAAAAGCGGCACCTGTCTACAAGCGCTGATGTTCAAAAACATAAGCGTAGCAGTAGAAAAATAAACTGGTAGATCAAAATAAACTGCGTTGAAATCACCCATGTCACGGTAATAATATCTAACAGTATTGTAACTCCATACAAACGCACGAAACTCGAGTTATACCTACGCGCCGCGAGCAGAGTACCCACAGATTTAAGACCAGATGGAGCGTATTCGTCCGACTAAGTGAGGCACGTTGACGGCTATGTGTGCGTGACAGTTGGCGACTGGCACTGTACGGACACGCGCGCCTATGTGTGTGTAAAGTTGCCAGATTATGAATAATCTCCCACTACCTTGTATATAGTTTTTGCAAACGGATATAAAAATATTACATATTTTATATTCGTTTGCGGTTTTGAAGAATTTACCATGGATTTAATTAATGCTTTTAATATGTAATGCTGTAATGAAAATGATTCAAATAAAAAAAAACCATTAATGTATGCTTTTATAAATACATTTCTTAAATGTAGATACTGAGTAAAGTTTTAACTAATTTTATTCGTAAATTGAGAAATAAATAGATTATGTTTTGTGATTAATACCCTCGATCCAGAAGAAATACTTATATAATACCAACTACATATATTTACGAATACCAATCATGGGGTTCAGATCTTAGATCGGCGAATATGTTGTTTATTTTTTGTTTAGATATATATATTCTCAGTATAGTATCTGGAACATACATACATACATACATAACGTCACGCCTTTTATCCCCGAAGGGGTAGGCAGAGGTGTATTTCTACACCCACTTTTCGCCAGATATACTTTAGTCCCACGTAATAAGGGGCGAGCCTATTGCCGTACCGGGCACATTTCCAGACTCCGTGCAGCTACTGAGAATTTCGTGACAGAAAAACCCAGTAACACTGCCCGACCCAGGAATCGAACCCGGGACCTCCCGATTCCACGCGCACATTTATGCCGCGTGACCAACGAGGCAGTCGTATAGGGTTTGATGTCGAGTTTTCCGTCTCTACGCAAAGATGGTATTTGCATCGTGTTATCCTTTAGTCGCCTCTTACGACACCCACGGGAAGATAAGGGGTGGTGACACTTGTATTCTACGCCGTCAACCACACGGCAAAATGGAAATGTTTGGTTAATTGCAATAGGCTTGCGTCCTAAATATTAATTAGCTATAAACATTTTGTCATGCACACAATAAATTATGAATATTATGATTCATAAATCAAAACAAAATAAAATTGCAATTAAAAATTAATAATGGCTGCAATCAATGATTTCTGTTTCTGTACTTAATGTACACACGGCGCCAAGTCAAGCTAAACAGTTGCAGTACGATTTTGATACTTATTCCCTACACCATAAGAACGGTACAAAGGTCAAAGTGTATAAAGCTTGACGAGGAGCCATGTGTACATACACGAATATTTGGATCTTTTGGGGATCGAACTCAAAACAATGTATATACTAATGGAAATTCTATTACTATATTTTATAAGAAGAAAGATAATCTACGATATAATTTTACATTACGTTAATGTATTTTTCATTAACATGACCATCTTTATTACATAATCAATTGACAAGTGCATTTTCCCTAATTCAGGGAGAACGGCGTCGACGTAAACTGGCAACACTTACATATTTTCTGCAGAAATACGAATTTTATCGAAATAATATTATAAAACAGTCAAATAATCCATAATTATCTGTAAAAATATATTACCATCTTCCCGTTTTTGCTTTTGGAAACAACTTTTACAATGTTTAAAAACGCAAGACGGCATTTTATGAATTTAAAAGCTTGATTGATCGTGGCGTGTGAACTGTGCGATGCTTCGCAGCGCACTGAGCAGAGTTTGTATTCGCTTTTCAATTTTGTATTTGCTTTAGTGGCCTCACGCAAGTGTTCCGCGCGCTCTGTCTGCCTTTTGTTCTGTAGTCTTAGAGAGTACCCATTAGACTGGGCGGACTGTACCTACAGTACCCGCAGCCGCTATCGTGGCGCAGCTCGCATGCGGCGCGTCTGGTAGGTATATAACTCACGAAGACGGCCGAGTTACAATACTGTTAGATTATATTACCGTGCCCATGTGTCCGCGGCAGTACTTCCTAGCACTTACATGGACGATATGTTACCATGGAGTCACAACAAACAAATTGTGTCAATTTATATTCATAGCTGGCTTCTGTACGCGGTTTCGCTCGCGTGCGGGTGATTATCGAGCCAAAGGTAGCCCAACCAACGGGTGCACTGCTCAAACCCCTTACCTGGTGATATGATTTTAAGTCCACCTACTACGCTACCTATTTAGTCAGGCTTATGAAGAAGCTCTATTAAAGGCATATTTCAACTTAGATATTAACCCCTCCTGAAACCAATTCTGGATCCACGACTGACCACATACAAGTGATTGTGGTACATACTAATGTAATTAATTTATGACTGTTAACAATTTCTTCTTTAATTAATACATATTTGAAGCAATTCCTATAATTGCTTGCATTATAGTCATTACTTATCATGATTTATATTAATTACATTTGTACGCCGTCATGGCAAAACATGTTGATACATGCACTAATTAAAAACATCTAATGTAAAGGATTTGTCCTGTATATACTACACAAGTTTAAAGCAAATAAATTGTATCTTTATCTTTACATAATCACGATAAGAAATTTAAAATAGACGCCAACATCCCGAAAAGCGATTTTACCCAATAACTATTGAACAGACAGGAATAGATCAAAGAAACAGCGTATCAAATCATATCACCAATCACTGCATAGAAGCGTTCGGACGTTAGATGAAAATATATCAATTTAACACCTATTTCGCTTCGTTACACTTGTCAAGTTAAACAATTTGTGTTGGCGGTCATTTGTGAATGAAACGAGGGCAACTTTGGTTTATTATCTTTCGTTGTCGCAAGGTTCTCTTATGATTACATATTGCATCGTAATGGTGCTGATACATTTTAGTATTCACCTGTAATCTAAGACTACAGATAAATCTGTGCCTGTAATGAGCATTCTTGCGAATGTTACAAAACAGGAAAACAAACGAGTGTGTTTTAGCGAGTATTCTTACGAACGTTCTGGCGCGTATTCTAGCGAATTTACAGTACAAATTTACTTCGACCTATTTGCTGATTAGTGTTCGCTAGAAAGATCGTGCAAATGTTCGTAACAATGTTCGGCTCTGTTCGTTGTTCGGTTCGACAAAACATAAAACGGCGAATGCTCGCTGTTCTTTTACCAGTGAATGCTCAGGTGTATCAGCGCCATAATGTGCGAATTGGTCATTGCTATTTGCTCACGATTTATGACCAATGAGGTCTTATGTTAAATAGTCTGTACAATTGGGAGTATTACTTCACAACTTAGCGTTTTCTTCATAAGGATGCAGACGCATTAGAGTATCTTAGCGTTGAACCAACAAGTAATCATGTTGACTGCACGGTTTTGGGGCAGGTCCGGTTAGCAGCTTTCCTTATTTAGCAATTGAGAAAACGTTGTTCGGTTCGACAAAACATAAAACGGCGAATGCTCGCTGTTCTTTTACCAGTGAATGCTCAGGTGTATCAGCGCCATAATGTGCGAATTGGTCATTGCTATTTGCTCACTATTTATGACCAATGAGGTCTTATGTTAAATAGTCTGTACAATTGGGAGTATTACTTCACAAATTAACGTTTTCTTTATAAGGATGCAGACGCATTAGAGTATGTTAGCGTTGCGCGTTGAACCAACAAGTAATCATGTTGACTGCACGGTTTTGGGGCAGGTCCGGTTAGCAGCTTTCCTTATTTAGCAATTGAGAATACTGGGGAGCTATTAGCGCAACATATGCAATTTGTTTTTTGGACGTTTATACGGATATATTAGAAACTTTCTGGGTCTGCATCACCTTCGTGACTATTATAGATCAACTGAATAGTTCTTCAATCAATTTTGGTGTATTTTTGCAAAAGGGCAACTTGATAGAATATGTGCCCAGAAAAAGTCACATGTGCGAGACTCTCTTCAAATGAAATTTTACTAGTCTAGGTAGAAAATATAATAATACACAAGTGGCTACAGCTGACTCGTACACCAATTAATCACATACACATACAGAGAGCGGCACTTTTTAACGAATTAAAGTTAATCTAGTTGTGGCCGCCAAGCGTTACAAATATTCAACTGCGTGCCGCCATTTTAAAAGAGCAAAATCTCATTTGAGCTATCATCTCGTTAACATAATGGGTACTAGGCTTAAATAAGTGAAATGTGGTACCGCTCATTGATGCGTGTAATATGAATACATGATACAACGTTATTTTTCATAGCACAAGACTATTTAGGTACCATGGAGAGTTTCTCAAGAAGTATACCTATATGAATGTGTCCTGTCTCACAAGTCCTTACAAAACTGAATAGTATTCAGTGCAGGCACCGTTCTTTATGGTGCAAATCATTTTTGCCCTGGGTAGAGATGAAATGGTGATGGTACCATTCCATTTCTGAATTCAAAATGGGACACAAGCTGTGTACGTACGGTAGTATCCAGCTATTGATGATCCTTCAAAAAAGGTAACATCTATTTCACGAGAACAGTGTGAGAGTGAGAACTTCTTAAACTTACGATTCAAGCCTATCTGACAATTGTAGTTATAAGTTCGCAAAGTGGAGATTACTTGTGACGCAGTGCAGGATACTTAAGAAGCAACAAGTGGCTGATAGAAACGTGCTTGAAGAAACAATGACAATATTTCTAAAGCCTAACGATTTACTTCTCTAGTTTGTTATTATAGTTTTTATTACCTGCGTCATCTATGCAGAACACCGTTCTACCTAATAAGTATCTATTTGTAGGTTTTCACGACCTTACTGTTACTATTTGTGAGATAATTTATTTTTGTAATTACTCTACCTAAACAGGAATAGAACGAAGTTTTATGATTATTATGGTACAATGTTTTGCTTCTCTGCTGTTTTGTTTTGCTACAATACAGAGAGTATGGGTAATAAAATGTACTGCTGTATAGGTACTTATGATCAACATTATATGTAATTGAGGGCCAAATCAAACAACAACTTGAAACGGTGGAACCCGTGGAACGTAATGATCTCGAGAACTGTACTGTGAAATATACTTTTTATAGAATATCACAACAGTCCCGTGCCCAGGAGCAAGTTGTTTACAAGAAAGCAAGGCCAGCAGCTGATCAATTAGTGATGCGGCAAAATGTAAAAAAGCGAGCGCCAATCGAATCACCGTGAAATTCGCAGCTCATAAACACGTCTCAACTTCATACTTCTTAAAACAATACGTACATAAAAATATAATCCGTTAATGTACAAAAACGGCATCACGGTGCGTACCCATCCAATGGAGCAGGAATGAACGTTGGCGGTCAGTAACAAGGCCAGTTGTTTTTGTGGGTTACGGCCCGCGACAACCATTCAGTTTTTATGGTCCACTGTTATTCTCTTTGACAATAACTTTGCTGAAGTAATACTTCCTAAACAATTGTTTATTTATACGGAAGCAGGAGCAAATGTTCTGTGAAACGAATACTATATAATGCGAATGTAATAAATGTAGTCCGTGAAAAACCAGACGGTATGCATGGTTCAGAAGCGTGAATATAGATAAATACAAGTTTAATGCCGATCATGACTTAGAGGTTTGAATAGGGAGAAAATACATTAATTCAAGAACTTATATATAACTCAGATTCCACTATTTGAGGACGACGAAATATCGCGTCCCTAGAAATCAAAACAAAAGCATTCTAGGTACAGTTTTGCCAGTGGCGGAGTAACCAATAAAAAATGCAGTCATTTGCAGAGGTGAAACGGTTACCTATGCCTTCATGTGTCATCATGAGTATAATACACAGTTCTAACATCATGCCGACAACCGTGGTCATAAAAATGTTTAAATCTGATTTCTTTCCAATGTTATCACGTACCTATGCGGTGTTTGCCTCAAACGGCGGTCTGCACCTATATTTATATTATGACTACATGCTACAGTATCCTTAACTCGTCAATCACTCAGACAACGTCTGTATCCACTTTATGAACTGTGTCAAGTAAATGCAAGCAATTATTAGTATTCTTGGAACTAAGACCGCTTCAACAATATGTTTATTCATTCTAATCTTATTCTTTTAAATGTCTAAGTTAGTGGCGTGAAAATGTTTTCGTCACATTTGTTACTTAAAAATTGAAAGTAGCAGAATTAGTTATAACATTGCTATTTTTAAGTACAAGTAAGTATAACACTTAACTTTGAATACCTACAGTTCTAGAAGTGATTGAAGCTAAAACTGGTTGAATATCCACCACTGGAAGACTACTAAAACTAATGCTTATTTGACCATCATCCGTTGATTTTGGCCCAAACCTACCATCAATCGTTTTTTTTTACCTTGTCCTCGCTAAAATGATTTCACCAATAGTATCTATTGATCACCAACTATTTCTAGTTTCTAGATAGGTATTCAGATTTTCTCACAATGTTTTATTTCATCAAAATAAACAATTTCTAATGTTAGATCGTACTGTGGAATTGCACTTGAACTTGCGATCTCTGCAGACGCAGTAACGGCTATTATTTTCTTTAGCTGCGACACGGATTGAAATTAAATTTACAGCGTGAATACATGCAAAGTCATGAATTTACTTTTATTGTATTATATTCAAAATAACAATATGTTTCATAGGTACTAACTAGTGGTGTAGAGGTGCGGTCATGTCTGGGAACGGCGTTTCCCACTCTGTATTTCCCATAGTCCTATACATATAAGTATTCTTCTATTGCACTTTTTGGCTACACACTGACTTTTAGGCTGAAAAGCGGTAAAGACTTCACCAAGTCCCGTTCTAAATGCTTTCATCCATATTCGTTATCTAGTTTTTTGTAAAAAGTTACAAATATCTATTCCTCCTTACAAATATAAATTATAGCATTCAATTTAACATTTAGGTAGGTATCATTACGGTTATTTTCTTAGATTGAGAGCTAAAATAGCAGGGTTTAAGTAAATGCATTGACGTAAGTCGAAACAAAGGCATTTCGACTCGAAGCCATGAGATAATCGAACGTTTACTAAGTAGCCATTACAATAAATGACTGACAAGGTAGTTAGGACAATTAGTAACGTTCACCAGACTAAAACAATGGGCGGTACGTTTGTTTGCTCGTCTTCGTCTTACAAGATCATTAGCTGTTATTATTACACCTACCAATAATTAGGTCCAATGCACATCGGCTGTTATACCAGCGGCGATTATTTCTGATACTTTTGATTCTGATGAATGTGTTTAGTCGCTGTACCAAAATTGAGTGAGAACGTCTATGATGAAACTGCGTCATTATTTGACGACTACTTTTTTCTAAGTATTTCTTTATCTTCTGAAATTGTCATAAATGAGAAATTTTGCCGCTCCTGGAGCAATGATATTAGACTTTTAACATCGTTGTCCTGGAGTGATGTTTGTAAGGTAAAGCTTTTGAACGCTACGTCAAAGTTCCTAAGAGAAAAGTAATATTTATATAGTAAGTAGGTAAGGGTTTCCTGATAGAAAACCAGTTTTAGCTAAGGTCCCACTTTGTACTATACCTTGATTCTTAAAATGTTTCTATAATAATAAGAGCGAACTCAGATGGCGTTATCGATACGATAAAAGTAGTGTGTGTGCTCTGATCCTTACAGTACCTACATTAGACATTCAATTCTCGTTCATACGTGTGTGAATAATAATAGTAGCACGTAGGTATATAAGAGGTGAATGAGCATTATTTTTGGAAATTGACTAATGGTTTCAATCTTTGTATTTTACACATTGGATTTTAGACCTTGGACCTAGGATGTAGCCTTGAGCTAAACTTGATGTCTTCTTATATGATATATATCTATATAAATATGTTTTAGGCTAGGGTTTAAGGTAACGATAAAATCGCGGTGACCAACAGATTGCTACTCAGAGGATTCTGAGTTCAAACCAACGGCGTTATATTTTTATGTGTAGGTACTAAATTGTTAATTATTTATCGCTAAATGGTGAAAGAAAGCATCATGAGGAAACCTGGATATCTGAAAGTTCTCAATGTTCTCGAATGAAATGTGAAGTAGGTATGTAAAATCACCGTCAGTCAACGTGGTCAGTGAAGTCAACTCTCATATAGGTAGTTTGTTTGTTTTTCGTGTGAGTGTGTGGCCAACTCTGGTGTCGGAGTTTTCAGACCGCCCGAAGGCCTCCGACATGGCCTAACGATCCTTATATAGTAAGAAAAGGCGTAAACAAGAATGCGACCATTTATAGAATTAATGTGTGTGGGAAGAAGATATAGCAACTTAGGTAGAAGTGGATCAATATCTAGAATATCTTCAACTAAAATTGAGATGAACACACTATGTATTCCGACTAATTTTTTTTAAGATAAAACCTTGTTATTGGCTACAACGTATAAGTTATATTATTCAAAAAACATGAATGAACTGGCACGCTACAAAATCCATTTGCATATATTTTCAATCTACAGAACAATATCTATCTAAAAACTATCGAAACAAAATAAATATTAAAAGAGTACCAACAGGTTTTCGTAGCTATTATTATAGCTTGTTGAAATAGGTTTTTTATGGTCGTCAGTATATTATTACCAGAACTATTTGCAGAATAAACAATACATGTTACTATTGTCACAGAAAACGCATTTGTTAAAACATATTTCCTAACTGTTCAACAATTTCAATAGGAGACAAACAGTTCGTTTGCTGTAAAGTGGATGGTTATATTTGAACAAAATTGACACACTTAATTTTATGAACTGACGCAATGTATTTTTAGAGCATATCATTCGTGAACTGATATCATTACAACAGCAGTGTATTTATATGGACTTGTTGTTTTGGTGCCTGTGCGAGACCAAAATAGGTATGAAACTTATATACACACTAGACGACGCCAGCAGCTAAGCCTGCATTTTTTTTAATTTACCCGTTTTGGCCGATCCCGTGGGAATTTCGGGAAATCCCTTCTTAGTGCACACCTACGGTCCCCAAGGAACATACATGCCAAATTTCAGCTTCCTGCGCCCAATAGTTTCGGCTGTAGCGTGTCTGTCAGTCAGTCAGTAACGCAAGGATTTTATATATTAAGATAACATTTAAAACAGCTGTATAGGCAATGATAGTTCATGGAGAGACCAATAGATTGCCAAGAGGGTTTTGACCATAGCTGACTTTTCAAAGTAATGAACGTATTAAATTGTTAAATGTCGCTCCGCCGACAAACGTGGATGTAACGAGAATAAGGCTAGGATGCTGATAAAATATATAAGGCTGGTTTTAGTCTTACGCTGACGGCACGCGCACCGTCAGCGCTGATGACCGAGATATATGAACTTCTAGGAAGCGTTTTTGAATAACGCGTAGCTATCAGCGCGCACGGTGGTCAGCGCTGATAGCTACGCAGACGTACGCGTCGCGCGACGGCCCCGCTTATCTGTCAGCGCTGACGATCGCTCGAGCGCCTCTGCTTTCAGTGAGCGTTTTAGTGTCAAGCGGAGCGGATGTCATCGCGCGTACAGTCATGGCGAAACGCGAAGTGGATACAGGTCGAGTTATCGATGAGTCGTTCAATCGGTGGTATAGGCACGATTCGTTCGCTGCAATGGACCAGTTTATCCTGTATCTTTGCCAGTAATTCGTCAAAAGTTCTATTTGACATTCGAAAGTAATTAAATAATTTACTTTTGTCAGCACTCAAAGTGCCATAAAACAAGAGAAATTCTCCTGCAACGGCTCTCTGCTCAATCAATGGATGAACATGGAGTCTTCGTCGTCGCCAATTTTTATTTTTTTGGGATAGATAGTACAAAGCAGCAATAATTAATACACTCCGCATTTTGATCGTCGACTGTACAGTAAGGCGGTCAGTACGATATTAAAACGAGCCACGCTGAGCCTCAGCGCTGACAAACTACGCGCTGAGCTATGAGCGCTGACGGTCAGCGTGAGACTAAAATCAGCCTAATAGATTATAACAAACAACCAAACATTCTGACGGGATAGGCAAAGGTGATTTTCAGATAAATATACCTACATAAATTGCTGAACACAAGTCACGGCAAAAGGAAAACGTAGGGATAGACTTCAATATTTGCACAATACAAGCATGAGCATAGATATGTGCAGCTAATGCTATGTAATGTCAATTTGTACAGAATATTATCAGACACTAAATTAGTAACAGCTAGAGAAATTAAATTATTAATATAAGGTCTACATGTTATTTTCCCTCTTAAAGCAGATGGATATATTAAGTGACGTTACAAATCTGACGTGAATGCTCCGAGAACTAAGTTTTATGACCTGTGAATTTCCCATACTAAAATAAAAATAAATAAATATTATCAGGCATGTATATAAACCAATATAAGACCACCATGACAAAGCATCGGTACCTAACAGTCGATGGACTACGTAATGAAAGCTAACGTGATTCACGTTAGCCTTTCTTTCTCAGTTTCACTTTCAATGTAGTTATAATCTGTAATTGTTAATATCGCTTGCAAAGCGGGTAAGAAAAATGTTGTAAGGATACCTGCATTTCTGAATCAGAAATGCAGGTTTCCTAACAACATTTTTCTTACCCGCTTAGCAAGCGATATTAACAATTACAGATATATAACTACATATAAATATTACAGCATACACATGCCATGTGAGATTTGTCGTACGCTAAAACAGGTTTCTAATACATTCACATTAATTTCTTAACCGCTATGTAACATGGATTACGTAGTAACTTGTCATAATTACTCTCATAGTAAAAGTAAATGGCAATAAAATAAAGATCATTATGTTGTTTAATCTACTAAATTGATTTTGATGATATTTAGTAGGAAGCAAGATGGAATCAACTGAAGAAGACAGAAAGTAGGTTCGCTATATACAACCAGGGGTAACTCTTTGAAGGGTTGCGAAAAAATTTACGCGCGAATGAGTTTAGTTGAAAATAAAACCATTAGTACAATAACTGGTGTAATAATTACAACTATAAAAAAATTATAAAGTCTCGTAGTAGAGCTGTCTCTTTCCCTCGAAATGTCATTTTGTATGTAACAACCTGCAGCGTAGTTATGCCACAACCGGTAGTCCACTGTTTGTTCCATAAAAATATTAATACAGGTGTCATTGATGTTTACTGAGTTGAATGAAATGTATGCTATTTCCTTATTTTTAACGATTATGTGAATTTTTAAATTGACCTAATGGTTTCTTCAAACTTTCGTGACTGCAGGTACTCATCACTAGTATTCAAGTATAAATAAAATATTATGCGAGAAGAAAAGCCCGTGGTCAGTAGGGGGACATTTTATATACGGGGCTGATGATGAAGATGGTGATGAAAATATTTGAAAAATAAAGAAGAAATTAAAATTTGCCTGGTCTAACTCATGCCGAAACGCTAAGACAGATAGAGTGTAGGTACCTATGTATATATATATACTGATAGACTGCTTCAATTTTCTATACTATGGCGCGAAAATGTTATACCTACATGGCGGCAGTGGCGTCGCGTCTCGCGTCGCGATTCATCGTAGTTATGGACGTCGGCATATTCGCGAACTGGGGAAGCGGGGGGCCTCAAAAGCTTTGAGCGCACGGAAGTCCTCGCCTTAACTTACGCTATTCAAATTTCAAACCTCTATAGATCAATAATGTTATTATGAAGTCTCTGTCATGATATCTCGACATAAGGTAATTTTGCAGCACCAATCGTTAAATAGATGGTCCACTATTTTCATCGTTCACTTAAATGAAATAGATAAACTGCAATTCATGTTGTTTTCATGTCGCATGAAAATCTTCATAACGAATTAGTTTTGCATATATGTATTTGTGAAGTATTTCGACCCATGATCCGTTCTATGAACTATACTTGTAGATGATTTTCAATGGAGTTTGTTCTCTAGTCACTTTACGGGAAGAAATAAGACTCTCGTGTACGGAAGCGAAATGTGAATGTAAGGTCGCACGCTTTATAGATTTAAACGAATCTTATATTGTTATCTGTATCTGAATATATAAAAAGACATGTCCTGGCTGACATATCATAGCAGAGCGCAAAGTACCGAAACTAGACAAGCGATATTCGGACAGTGTGTTCCTTTTACGACGCAGGTTCCGACTAACAAACGATTTTCAATATTCTTGCAGGGGTCAAACAGTAGTTGCAAATCCGAAATGAGAGCACCATGAAAATTCCGACGAAAGCTAGTAATCCTATAACAAAGCGACGCACTAAAACATTTAAATATAACTGCAACAAATTACACCGAAACTTATCGAATCGCTGTCTAGAAGTGTCTCAATGGGTGGCTTGTTTTATTATCCTCTCATAACGACAATGAACGCTTTGTGCCGCAGTTTGGTGAACTATGACATCAACAGGATAAATCATACATACAAACATATTCCGAAGGTTAACACGTACCTACATATGTGTGCGTTGCGTTGTTCGTCCTACATCGCCGGCTTCCTATGTCCGTTTATTTCTTCCGATAACCTGACCTTTAACATTCGCAGTAATGAAATGCAATCGACATTTTATTGTAGGTATATGTGATTGGTATCCTTAATTAATGTTGTTTATTTCTGCACATATGTGGTTCAACTTGACTTGATAAATCTGTATCGAAGTAGGTTAAGTGCCATTTAAAAGACTGTTGCCAGAGGACAAATGATTCTAATAGAAACACTGTATGGTTTTATTCTGATGCCATGGTAGAGGGTTTGGAAATGGCACAAATTTTGCGCCGGTGGTAATAGTAATTACTGTTAGTGCTGCGTAGCGGTTCAGAGAATATTCTTAAGGGTTTTGACTGAATACGTTCAGTGCTCCCAACATGGAGTCCTGCGTTGATGGTATGCTCGATATACTCCATTCCAAATTCAATGGCTGTTGCGAAAATCTCTTTGATTACATTGGAGTTAAAATATTATGAAACTCTGAATAGGTAGTTAGATAAATAGGTACATTACGGTACCTCTTTGCGAACCCTGGTAAACCCACGCTCTGCAGAACTACTACCTACACATACCCAGAGGTTACTTAGATAACCCTTAAGCAAAGTAAGTGTTGTCGTAACAAAAAAAGCATAAAGGCCCACTGCTCGTTTAAGGAGAAAATCCTGATGTCATTGATCAGGCATTCCACTTATAATAATACAATTGTGAGGATGGGTACCTACAAGATGTATGGCAATATTTAAATTGATCATAATAAGTTGCTAAATTTAGCTTCAACAGCCCGTACAGGCATACAATCAGACATTTGTAATAGGACATTCCAAGTGACACATTAGTGAGATTTATAAGGAAATCACTTTCATTGACGCATATATTACATTGTTTATTATGCGGGCACAAACCATTGAAGAGTATAAACATTTAGATTAGTTAGATGATTGTAAATGTAATGTTTCTAGTAAGTGTAAAATAATGTTACAGTGGCATTTTTGTGATGATCAATTGCTAGCGTATTAGGGATGAACTCAGTGTCGCAAATAACTTTGATAACATAAACAATCACTTGCACTAGGAACACCCAGAGCTGGCACAATTATTTGTAGATGAAACGTTGGAAAAATGGAAAATATACTATTCATATGCAACCGTATTTCTGTTGCCTTCTTCTAATATTGTTAACAAGGTCGAAATCGAAATGGAAAGCCAAAAAAATATAAATAGGAAGACTGGGTGAGGAAGCAAATGAAAGTGAAATACTTAAATGATCGGATGACGAGCAATAGAGAGAGTATGTAAGATAAAAGACACACTGTGCCGATCCCAAATAAATTGGAACCCGGGAAATAGCATGAATGGCTGACTTCAAATACGTTAACATTTTAAGGGGTGTCGGGTAGGTTTTGTTTACGTGATTCTTCGTTCAGGAGGAAAATAAACGAACTCAGAAAACATGCTCATTGTCATCCCTGATGATAGCGATCACGGAAAAGGCAAGACGAATGAAGCGGCACACAGCTGCCACCGAGTGTCACACTTCTGGGCAAATGGCCATGAATTGACGGAACTGACGCTGCTGGGCTATTTAATAGTATGTTTACGAGGAAATAAAGATAGTATCATTACGCATTGGAGATTAATAATTATTAATAGTGAACTGCAAAATACATTGATTATTACCTCTAAAGTTAGATGACATAGCGTTGGAATAAGTGGTCATCGTCATTCAAGGCCAAAGAAGTTTTCCATTACATTACACACAGAAATGGAATTTCACTACAGAACAGACTAAAAGAAGCAAGGATACAAAAACATTTCTGAATCCATCAGACGGAATTTTCGGCGGCAAAACTCTTATCATAGCATAACCATCTGTGGAACTAAGTATACACCCAGAAACAATACAGTGCTTAGCTCTAAGCGATAACCATCTAACCCAAGTATACTCTACGTAGGTACATCACTACCTATATCTTTCTAGAACATTTGTGAAAACAAGACCAACTGGTGTACAACATTTTATATTTTATACAATCAATTTATTAACCGTCAGCGCATGTTTTCATATAAAACCGTGCTCGTGCTATACTTCAAAGTACAGGAAAATTTGGCGGTTATTCCGAAGACCATTGGCTATAAACAATTGCAATATATGATATAAACTGACTATATTTAGCTCAGCGAGCAAACAGGAACGTTAAAGCAGACAGTTGATGACACATCCATAATATATCGTGATCATTCGTTACTCATTACAATGTTTATCCTTATGGACGACGTGATTTAAATGGTCATTACACAGTGTTGTGATTTCGGGTTTTAACGGGACAAATATGAGTATATTATACAGGATGTCACAAGACCCATCACCAAGCCGAAGTCTAACTGTTGTGGACATCATGCCAAGTCATACCTACTAACCAAAAATAATACCTGGGAAACGAATTATTTTTTAAGCTTTCACAATTTTTAAACTGCAATTATAAACGCGCGCGTGCAAGTCGAAATAACTACAATATATCCATGGGGTCATAGGGCATCTATAGAACATATTGGCGGGGTAAATGCATCGATTTTGTACCTAATTAGAAAAAATCTATACTAACTTTGAGCTTCAATATCTGCTGAACCAGTAATTTCCCAGATATGGTGCCGAAGTAAAAAATTTTCGTAGTGATTGGTACAACATGGGATTTCAGTTTTCGTTAAGGTTCTTTTTACATACTGTATAATAATATACACTATTTGAACAACATATTATTGTAAACAGATTAATGTGGGTCAGTGAAAACAAGGAACAGGTAGTAACCATTACAATGGGCAATAGCATGACAATGCCACCTACTCAATTGTAGATTGTAAAAGTACCTATGTCACACCCAGTTTTTCACACCTAAGCTAACCCCAGAACAGAGATCAGTCTGTAGTCTATTAGGTATCTAAAATTCGACGCATTATGCCTGCAGACTAGAATTACTTAATAAAAAATCCGGAAATCACCTTCACTTAGCAATCAATTTATTATTAAGACTCGTGGACTTCAATTGATTGAACAGATACTATGTGTTTTGTATGTCTACTCCAGGAATGGGTAAAATCTCAAATCAGCTTTTAGCCCTAGTCTCAAAGACTAAATCACATTTGGGCCTCCAAATATTTGGAAAGTGTTATTCTTTTTAAATTTGTGTGATAAATCGCCGAGAAGAGGAGCCGGTCTTGAATTCTTGATAAGAAATTACGAGATAAGTAGCAGAAGGTATAAAATAAGAAACAGACAAGTTTAACGTATTTTAAACAGGTTCCAATTTGAGACAGAGGTAGTATTTTTAACGTTTTGTACTAAAATAGCATCTACCGAGGTATTTGTTCGAGTACGAATTCATTAGTCATCGAATATTTTCAATATTTACGGAGCCGTTCCGCTCCGGTGCAACATTAATATTTAAAAGCGAAACAGCTTCATCATTCAATTTATTTTATTACCGTGTATACAATGCACATCTATGAAATGTGTTTTACGTTCGAAACTTGGCAGTTTCACGATATAAATGTATAATAAAAGTAGCTAATTATGAACTGAAATTTAGGGCACGCATGCTCCCTTACGTTATTGCTTGTGTTCTTTGAAAAACTTTATAGAATAGATCCTATGTCAGAAAACTCGATGATTATGGGAGGAAATAATCATTTGTTTGCTGAAGTGCCGCGGCAAATAGGTATGAAGACAAATGCAACAAAGAAATCACATGACTTGCTATCAACCGTAAAAATCGTCACAATTAATCTATTTTTTTTCTCACCTCTCATTCCAACATGCAATGAAGCGAAGGAAAATTATGGGTTCGGCACCAAAATACAATAAAACTAGATCAGAATGCTGACCCATAAAATTGACGCTTGTAGGCTTGTAGACATGCATATAAATAGTGTGAGACCTAAACATAATGTTCTTTGTTGTGATTTAGGGTGCGAGCTGGTGTTATAAAAAGCATTGAGCGTGGAATAATAAATGTATTTAGAACTGATCTCAAGAGGAAAGTTACTACTCGTATGAATAATGTATTGCAGATGTGATTAAAGTACTAATAGAAGGAAAATTTGAGGATAATTTCAATTGCATACAGGTTAATAATGTTGTTCAAAAGGGCCAAGGAAACGGTGTGACAGTTATTTTTATAGTAGATAGCAATTAGCAAGCAGACTCAAGACATAGGACTGCAGAAAACGGTGGTGATTTTAATGTAGCTGAATGCAAAACTAAAGACAATAAGATAATGCTTCTAATCCCTGTCTAAACTGTATCACATGAGTGTGTGAAAAGAATCAGCGGCAGTAATCACAGAAGATATGTAATTGAGGCACGGGAAATCCAGGGTTAAGTTAAACTGATTTGGAACCCGCAACGAATTTTATCAGAAGTATAGTAATTTAAGTACAATACCCATACAAAATTTGCTAAAGTTATCTTTAGCCGACATCACCTGACTGTTTACATTTGCTTGTATAGTCTACCAATTCAAAGCAAATCTGACAGTTGAAAAGATGATGATAAAAATCTTATAAACTTCGTGACGTGTTGATATTACGTTTACATCATGTCGAGATGTATCAAAAAATTAGCGGTTACAGAACGGCATAGAAACAAGGTTAACCAATGGAACGGAGCAAGCCCTGACACGTGAGTACAAAGGTACACATACCTAGTAGAATAACAAACAAACTGTACTGGTCGAGAGAAAGCAATCAACAGCGAATGAAGGTGTTGGACCACGCTCGAATGTTATGGGTTCTTACGAAGCTATTACGTTTCCCATGTTACATAATAAATGGAAGTAAGTTAATCTGTCGGTGATCAATTTGGATCCATCAAAATGTTAGTAGATACAGCGACTTAGAGACAGCCTGTCAGAGAAGATCAATCATTTTATCTCTAACAGAAGCCAGAGACATACTCAATGATATTACATAGTAAGATGAACAAGTTATCAATAATGTTGAAACGGGCCTTTATCTCGGGCGCACGTGATTCTCGAGTTGAATACTCTAAACAAACACCTTAGCCGTGTTCGAGTGTGCCACTGCGTGATTTAATTAAATTGATAATATCTGCACGGTTCTGAATCACCAGTGCTATTGACGAGTATGCTCCCTAATGTGAATTATTCCCAGTAGTCCCCTCTAGCCCTGTCCCCCGGGGTGACAGCTGGGAATTGTCTGCCCAGTTGTCACCGGGGTGCCAGGGCGAACTGTATTATTCCCAGTAGTCTCCTCTAACCCTGTCCACCCGGTGACAACTGGGAAGACCATATCCAGCTGTCACCCCGGGGGACATGGCTATAGGGGACTACTGAGAATAAGCGCTTATTTTTCAAAATTTAAATTAGAAAACCAAATATATGACACTCTACAGCATATTTTACGATATTTTCACAGGTGTCTAATTTAATAAATTGCTGCTGAGCTGCAGTTTTCTCTTCAGAAGCAGTTATCTTTATCCCAATGATTTTGCTCTCCACCTGACTTTTAAATTCATTCTACTTATGTCTGTAAATAATTACTTTTAGTGGTTTAGCGATAGTATCGTCCTTGTACACTTAAAGATAAGAAGATTGTTATTCAAAATGTAAATAGTGTTCGAGAGCACTTTGTATATCTTGACATGATTCTGAAAAATCCATGAGTTAAAATAGATCACATGCCTGATAATGATGACAAATGATGATAGATCACTGCGGTAAAATTACCATGGTGTAAACATGGGAATTAAAGTTAAATTGTAAATTGGCGCCGGTCTCACAGACTGAATTAGTCTCAGATGGCTGATTTTTGGCGGGACGAATTACATAGTACGGAGATGCGTTAAGTGTAATGACAAGTAAAAAAATATCTTCCTATTATAAGTCTCGTTAGTAAGCATCTGGTAATTTAGTGGAACATTTTTTTAGAAAATGGACTAAGAAGTAAAAATGAATCAAGTAACTAGATTGTTTAAAGTGTCGACAATATAGAGGGAGAATATAAGTAAAACACGTGATCCTTAAGACTAATTTACTTAACGGAAATAATGGAGAAAAATAACCGCAATTTGCTCGGAACTGAGCAAATAAATTGAAATTGTCAGAGTAAATAAATGAAGTGCTGTAAGATAAAATGTACGCCGACGTAGATATTTGCCAGATATTGACACAGACTAACGATAAGAAAACTCTTAAATAAAAAGATCATTATCATTAATTTGTATGTCGATAATTAACACAAATGAGATGCGTAGGCGCAGCCGTGATAAAGCAAATATACTACAGTACATTTAGAGCTTAGAAGCCTTTAAATTAAATATACGAAAGAATTATACGAACCATATAATTTCTTTTAAGCAATAAACTTGTTTAACATAACTATTAATGTCTGTGATACTGCAATAAAATCCGTAAGATACATATATTGCAAAATATCCGATATAAGAACAGGTTTTAAGAACATTTGCACACAATAGTGAAATAAATTATAAGTTAGTAAACATGCAGTACAAAACTGACCACCTGGGTGGTAAATAAGTAGAAGCACAAACACAAATGAAATAAATCATCAAAACATGTCTAAGAAACGGCACCAGTTATTTAGAAAATGTAATAGATATTTGTGCCACTAATTAAAATCAAGGTATGTGTACAGAAGAAATTTTCGATTCAACTCATCAAGTATTAAACTCGTGTAACGAAGGCTCAATCGTCAAGGCGGCTGCTATCGCTTAGTTTTAACATTAAATTCATTGCACTCAGGAATGTTTGTTAGTCGTTTGCACTGTGATTATTGATCTTAATAGTTGGTGATTAGGTTTAGTTTTAGTTGTTATTAGTTATAATAAAGTTGGACGCACCAATGATCGTGTTTTCACGTAGTGTTGCGGCACGGTCACACGTTATGCGCGGCGGACGCGCTACTACTGACTGACGTTCCGATATTGCCATGTTGGTGCCCCCGAACATGTGACCATGCTAACTTCGTGATGAGCTCGTTCAATTATTCCTTAACGATATTTTTCACTATGTTTACCCCATTAGCTTTTTGGGCAATTTCGAGAATGCTCCTTATTTTTTAACGGGTTTGTTGGTAAGATGCGCAAGCGCAGCTATACGGAACATAAGCCAGCTAATCCAGATTAAAACCGTTTGGCATTCGTAGCATTAATTAATGTTCATTACACACTCAGCTGTTCTAATAATTGAGTAGTTATAATTATAAATATATTTAAGTAAGAAGACTTATTAACAAATAGACATGTCACCTGAATTACTTTCTTATCCACTCACTCGCAAGGACCAACTCGTTATTAGTTACAAACAATTTGCATTCATAACGAATAAATTAAAAAGTAACAGACAAGAATGGCGAAACCGATAGACGTTCCAAATACAAAATAAAGAATTTTAGAAGATACTTACATGAAGGAATAACGTTGTTTCTTCTGTAAAATAGGTAAATGATTCAATGTGTAGTCGGTGTTTTTGCATCAGCTGATGATAAGGAAGATGTAAACTATCTCGTGATCGTGCCGTGCGGTTGGCAGCACTGCTCTCCAGCGCAGCCTCCGCGGCCTCGACTCATCATTAAATGATTCAATGCTCGCGGTTGAATTATAAATTTTGTACACGAATTAGCTAATTTATCGCTCGCCTTTTTGGATTTGTGTACAAACGTAATTGTAGCGAAGTAATTTTTAATTGGGTGGTTACCGTTTGATGGGGTTACATATCTTTTAGTGCCGACAGCAATAATTCATGTAGGTATGGCTATAAAGTTGGGGACGAAAAATAAATACGGTGTCTAAAATATTTATAATTAATTAGAACCGGCTAGGTACCTCTCTACGTTTTATTTTTAGGCATCTGTCCATCAATGTTATTTATCATAAATCGTGGCAAATAAAGTACAGATTGTATTTTTGAGATGTCGTAATATTTAAAAATCGTGAAGTCTTTATTATCAAATGGCATTCCGAATTTTTCATCTGAGTTCAAGTTTTTAGATAGATTTATCGATCTTTGGGGACACAACGATAATGACACAGATGGGATTGTATTAAATATTTAGTGTCTGCCCTTCTTTTTATTTGCAGCATTTAGACATCTTCTCAATTATATAATATTATATACCTATAGGTACCTGGTTCATCGTCTTATTGTCATCTCAGTTGCATTCAAGACTTACGCGCCTTGGAGCCCGGGGACCGCTGACTAGTTTATCCCGATTTTACATTATTATTTATTTATTTTTAATTTATAGTCTCACGCCTGTATCCCGGAGGGGTAGGCAGAGGTGTAAATATTACACCCACATATCGCCATCTGTGTTTAGGTCCCTCGTAATAGGGGGCGAGCCTATTGCCGTTACCGGGCACATCACCAGACTCCGGGCTGCTACTGCTTGTATTCGGATAAACCCAGTAACACTTTTGACCGACCCGGGACCTCCGATCAGTAGTCGCATACGCTATCCACAGGACCACGGAGGCGGTCAGAGCAGATTTGACATTATACTTGCTTTATACCGATACCTTCTCAGTGTTTTCTACAAATTCAAATATTACCAATTAACCAATACCAATATACCTCTTGATTGTAGACCGGTACCTACGGATGGCGCAATGGTTGATCGTCCCTACTGTGAGTTCGATATGATCCAGGAGTAGGGCAAGCGGAATTTTGTGTCAATAATTATTTTGAAATTGAATATAAAAGCTAATTTTACAAATTCTTTTGGTTGACTATGAATAGGCCTTGAAAATTACGCATTAACCCATTCGCTGTCCGGCACGAGACACAACAGAAAATCAATAATTGTTATGAATCATATCTGATACTTATATGGGACAGCGAAACTGTTAAGTACTATAGTAAGTATTACAGCGTTACAAATGTGATCGCAATTTAGACATTTCGCACTTCCTTTTGAAGTTTTGAGCTAAGTAGATACTTCTATTGGTATTTTTTTTCTTTTAAAAAGACAATTCCCGCACTAGGAATAAATCCTTTGTCGCGGGAGACTTTACAAACATACAACCAACGGAAACAATGAACACCCAAACTCGAAACAACAATAAAATTTATGGATGACACAAAGTGTTTTCTCGTGTGGGAATCGAACCCACAACACTCGGCGCAGTGTCAAGCGGCGAGGCTGCCGCTTAAACCACTACGCCAACAGTGCAGTCAAATTTATTGGAAAAGAAGACTTACATAATTGAATAGGTTTTCTATAGAATGGTCTTATCACTGACATTATCGTCGAGAGCAATAAGTAGATACTTACACGTTGTTTAAGAAAGTTCAATAGAGGCGATTCTCTCTGTTTGTATAATTACTTTCCCATCATTATTGTATTATTATAGTCGGGTAGTGTAGGCACCTACTCATTACGATGAGTAGGTGCCTACACTACCACTACAAACTACAACACATATTAAGTATCTACAATACGTTGTACTTAATATGGTTTCACTTCGCTTAAATTG
Organism: Euclidia mi; assembly: GCA_944739405.2. Lineage (NCBI taxonomy): Eukaryota > Metazoa > Arthropoda > Insecta > Lepidoptera > Erebidae > Euclidia > Euclidia mi. The sequence continues at coordinate 79,915,843 of OX123184.2, read as the reverse complement.
ATCTGATTCAAATGTGCTTCAACGTTTTTACAAGGTAGCATTTTAAAGGTGGAATGCAAACAGATTGCCGTATAGAGACACGCACTTAGACTTTTCTATTTAAATGCCTATTCAATTATAAATCATCGCGTGCCTCGGCGAGCACGATCCAGGCTGTCGTGAAGATCTTTGACAGTCGTTATAGGGAGTTGAGATCCACCAACTACTGATGCTGGTCTAAGCCATGGAATATACCTAGCTATCCCTTTGGGTTGCTGAGGTCTCTATGAAAGATGACCCCGGGCTTCAAAGCGAAAGTCGTGGGTGCAACTACATACATATTTATTTCTGCATTTTGGTTGTTTACAACACTTATACAAGTCAAAACCCTATTCTAGATGATGCCGGCTTTTCCTAGCTAAATGACTTCTTGAGAAGAAAAGCCGAAACAAACTCAGAGTCGTTGCTTTTTTTTGTCACTTCAATTTCTTTCATCTATCTTTTCTTGATCTTTTAAAGTCCAGACAAAAAAGGGTTTAGTATGCAAGTTCAACGCAGGAAATCGTCTGACGCTTTTGACTGACTCGGCCCATTGATGGCCCGCATTCAACAGCAGTCGTACGGCTCAACCTTGATTGAGGGAGCTAGCACGATCTGTATCACTATGCCTCCACGCCATCAGAAGGTGTATGCATAAGCATGTCAGCCTAAGCCACCAGATAGGTTGCCACAACTATTTGTTTAAATTGGAATTAAACTACAGCTCACAGATCCCATCGCGACGCATTGGCTTCACCAAGCTATCACACTTGAACCGAATGATCCAGAAACCACATTTCCAATTCACCACCAGCCGTCGCTTCGAATTCCCTACAGGATCCATGCCCACGGCAGACCGAGGCGATACCCGTCCCCCTCCCGAGTGTACAAGTCATCCCAATATATGATTATGATGACAGGCAATGCAAATAGGTAGCAAATTTTAGACTACCTGCTGAATAGATTAGATAGGCGTTGCCTGCATATCTACCTTCCCAAGAAAAGAGCACCTCAAACCTTTTAGTAGGACAGCAATGGAATGATATTTTGTGGTATGGCCTTTGAGATAGCCACATTTTCATAGTGCATAATTTATTGCTGCTTTGGTGCCATATCGTCATAAAAGGCGCTCCCACATACTCCTTTGTGCCAGAGTTTGAGAGCTACCAATTATTATCATTGGACAGGCCGCTAACTTGTCTGTCACTGAGGCAACAAAGACAAACAAAGACGGTTGAACAGCTCTGCTTTCAAAAACACCAGAAAAACTTACAGCCCAATGTTTTACACCGTACAAGGGATTACATTGTTACGCGTACATACGGTATGGACTTAATATATTTGACAGAATACCCATTTACTTATTAGCTTTTCGCAAAACGGCAGCTATCCGACTCCCGCACCCCAAACAGCAAAACATACTAAGGACGGAACAGCACAAAGATAGCCAAAAGAGCTACGGCCAGAGCACCACATAAGATAAATGATAAATTTTATTTTGTGCGCGGCAACCAGTTAGATTTCCAACTTCATAGAATTCTCCGCGCAAAAATCATGCCACGACCTTTGACAACATAAAAACACTAGTCTTGTAGACAATACTACCACGTTTTGTTTGTTATATTGAATGACGGTACATTTTAAACAACATTTGTTGATTGGTACGAGAAAAATAATAACATAAATTATTTAAATATTCGGCCTTCAAACTAATGACTGAATACTGAATAGCCTTCGTGATGTTGTTTTGCGATTGAAATGGGTAACTGTGCGACAGTTTTTGATTTTGCATATCATAATTTTATATTGCTAGTTCTTGCCTTCGGCTTCGCCCGCGGGGTAGGTAAATCGGTGAACCAATTTATGGATTACACCAAGTGCTGTATCATTTGGGAGTCAATCCGACAACACTTGGCACCGTGTTAAGCGGCGAGGCAACCACTACGCCACACAGATGATTTCAACCGTGTAGAGTTGATCTTTTGTTTCATAAAACATAACGATCTATGTATAATGTATGTTCGACCGACTATGGCGACCCAAGTCTAAAGGGTAGTTTCGATTTTGGTACTACAATTGCAGCATCTAATTAAACTAACTTGTTCTTGCATGCTGCATACAAATTGCGGCATAAATTCAAATCTGTACCACACAAACTTTTACCCGGATTGAAACCAAAACATTTGATTCAGCGTACTAGAGATTAGAGAAGTTAACAGGTAAATCTAATTGCGCTATCCATGCATTCGGTCGTTTAACAATCGTATTATTATATAACAGATTCATAGGAAATATATTGAATAAAATATTGAAAGAGAAAGATGTGAAAGTGAGTATAAGCGAAGATTGATAGCAAGATTTGTGAGGTTCGATGGCATAAATGGTATGGAAGAATTATGGCAATCTTTTAAAGAAGAGATAGTATGTGTAGCGTCTGAAGTATGTGGTGTGATCAAGAGAAGGACAATACGAAAGGTTACGAATACATGGTGGGACAAGGATGTACAATCAGCAGTGTCAGAGAAGAAGAAAGCTTGGTTAGATTGGTGGCTGCCAGAGCAAGTGAAAGAGTGGGAAAGGCAACGAGTGATGACATAGATGAAGCAAGAAAGGAGTTTGTAAGGTCAAAAAGAATTGTGAAAGAAATTGTTAAGAGGAAAAGAAAGAGGAGTTTGATAGCAGACTATCTGAAGATTTCCGGAGAAACATAAAGTTTTTCTGGCAATCCGTTCGTGCAGTTCGAGGAAGAACTCAATCCTCAGAATACACGTCAATCAGAGACAAGAATGGAAAGATACTGAATAAGAAAAGGCTCGCAACAAGACTGCAAGAACTATAGAGACATTAGCCTTCTCAGCATTATTGGCAAATTGTATGCGAAGGTACTGATTGAAAGAGTTATGGAAGTAACCGACAAGAAAATATGGGATGTACAAGCAGGATTCGGAAAGGGTATAGGGTGCACGGATCAAGTCTTTTCCTTGCGGTGCATAGCCGAAAAATTCTTGGCCAAAGGTCAAAAGGTCTATTGCGCATTCGTGGATTTGGAAAAGGCTTACGACAAAGTGGTGAGGAATGAAATGTGGTCGGTACTGTCGACGTATGGGGTGAACAGCAGCCTCATACGGGCTCTGAAATCCCTTTATGAAGATTCTAGAGCTTGTGTGAGGATAAACGGGGCATACACTGACTGGTTTACCATCGAGACAGGTGTTAGACAGGGATGTGTAGCGTCGCCGTGGCTGTTCAACCTCTTCATGGACAGTTGTTTGCAAGATTTGAAAAATAGTGACTGTGGATTAAGGATGAATGAGTTACTTGTCAAATGCCTCCTTTATGCTGATGATCAGGTTATTCTTGCGTCTTCAGCGGAGGAGTTGCAGGAGATAGTAACAATCATGCATGGTGCGTTAGAGAGGAAAGGAATGAAAGTGAATGTAAGTAAAACGAAAGTTATGGTTTTTGAAAAGGAGGAATGCGTTACGGCTTGTAATGTTATGATCGATGGATAGCGAGTGGAGCAAGTGAATGAGTTTGTATATTTAGGTACGCTGTTTACAAGAGATGGTAAGAATGTAGAAGATATTGAAAGAAGAGTTAATGCAGGTAATAGAGTGAATGGAGCTCTAAAGGCGTTTATGAATAGCCAAAACGTGTCCAAAAAGGCAAGTTTGGCTGTGCATAGAGGGGTATCTACTCTTATGTATGGTAGTGATAGTTGGGTATGGCAGAAGAGTCATGAAAGTAGAATAAATGCTGTAGAAATGAGAGCACTGAGAAGTATGTGTGGTGTTTCTTTGACTGACAGAGTAAAGAATTGTGTGATAAGAGAGTGTTGTGGGGTAAAAGAAGATGTAGTGACAAGCATCGAGAAAGGTATGCTAAGATGGTTTGGGTACGTGGAGAAGATGGATGACGAAAGACTGACCAAGCAGATATATAAGGCAAGTGTGGAAGGGACAGGATGAAGGGGAAAACCTAGGCGGACGTTCTCTGACCAGATTGGAGACATCCTAAAAACAGGACAGGTTAGAAGTACCCTGATAACCCTGAACAGAAGAGCATGCATGAGGAATCTGATGGGAGTGAATGAAGCAAGAGAGATATGTCAGGATCGTTGCAAATGGCGTTTTTTCGTGGCGCGGTTCCGTAGTCTCTGCCAACCCCTCCGGGAAACAGGCTTGAGTCTATGTATGTATATATTGAAATTAGAAACAAAGATATTGATCGGCTTAGGCGGAAATTAGCTCGATGCCTACTAATTGAAATAGGCTAGTAATCATAGCAAACTACCAAAGCAATAACATAAAAGTAATTAAATATTTTATGTGCAATAGAACCTCGTTGGTTTTAGTAGGTATGAAAAAGTACACTAGTATTTATAAGAACAAAGAGTTTTGTTTGTTTATAATCAATTATCTCCTAAACTATTTAAATCGATTTGGATAGTTTATCTATATTCTCTGTGCGTATTGAATTGTTAATTATCGCTTGTCCAGTGCCTCGGAGAGCACGTTAAGCCGTCGGTCCCGGCTGTCATGAAGATCTTTGACAGTCGTTATAGGGCGTCAGTACCTACCTCTAAAATAAACTGGCACTAGTCTAAACCATGGAATATCGCTATCCCTTCGGGTTGCGGAGAGCAGACAGGCAGTCGCTTCGTGGAAAAGTTAATATTCAGCCAAATCCGGTTAGACTAGTAAGCGGACCCCAGATTGAAACTGGGATAACGCTAAGAGGATCTATATTATCTGTGCCTTTACCTTAGACTATATATATTTAGCCTTTACAATGCTGATATTGAGGAGTTATCTTAATATATAAAATTCTTGCGTTACTTACTGACTGACGGACACGCTACAGGCGCTACAACCGAAACTATTGAAATTTATGTTCCTTGGGGACCGTAGGGGTGCACTAAGAAGGGATTACCCGAAATTCCCACGGGATCGGCCAAAACGGGTAAATTTAAAGAAATTGCAGGCGTAGCTGCTGGCGTCCTCTCTAGTCTATTATAATTATCGTGTTTTATCTGTGTACTAAAAGGAATGCACTTTTGGATGCGTCCACTTAGTCCGATTGTGTTCACATTTAGGCAGGTTTGAGAAAGAATTATGAAAAAATTGTAGACAAATAACTCGTTGGGCCAAATTCTCTTCTTAAAATTGATGCCTTAGATACACTACATTCTACACTGTATCTCGAAAACAGAGCACCCTCCCTTATCTTGTTATTATTAGTGTATAATCTATGATTCAATGGTATCTAGAATCCCGGATCCAATGTGGCACTATCGCAATACACGTTCTTCTTTTGCTGAAGGAGCTGACATCTTTTTCTTTACATCGTTTACCTACACTAGATTTTTCTTAGTAGGTATAGAGTGGTGCTCCTAGGGGTTGGTTGTACTCTATTACCTTCTCGTATAATTAAGAACTCCTTTTGTTTTTGAAATGGTGAAGAAATCAACTGTTCCATACGATTTGTCGAGGGCAAACTGTAATTTGTAATGGAACAGCTAATTTTCTTTCACGATTTCGACAATGTCGCAGTCAAAATTGTATAACTGCGTACCTGAATTTCAGGTTTTGGAATCATCGTTGTGTGTATGATCTTTTATAATATACATCCTAATTGTGTTACAATAGGCTTACATAGGGTTTCTAAATTAATTATTGAATAAAACACATGTCTAAGATCGAAACAACTTTAATGATTTTAACCAATATCGAAATCACATCATCACAGTCATGTCTTTTCTGACCTCCACCTTGTAATGTATGACATTGATTACATCAGCTGCCTAGAACGATGCCATTCATGTTTCCAAGGAGCCTAGCTCCTAACCTTTATCTTAAAAAATAACTAATAATAATAAGTACAAAGTAAGTACCTATACGGTGTAAGTAGGTATAGGTAAATTCACGAAAGTTGACCACAAATGGCGGCCGTCGCGCATATGTACATTCGTGCACCAATGGCGTTGCTCCATTCTTGACGCATTTAGGGAATGCGTCAAGAACGGAGCCACGCCATTGGCACTCCACCCGCGCCTCACCCCGCACCTCCACGGGGTCCTAAAAAATGATTTCTGCGCAGTGGTCATCTTTCGTGAACCTAATTAGTAACAAGTAGAACAAAAAATGCTTTTAAGCATATAACTTTTAACTTTAAAAATATCATTGGCACGTATCTGATTAGAGCAAATTCTGGTAAAGTTTGGAGAGCAAATATCTATGAGAATTGATTCAGACAAAAAGCTTTTAAGCTGCCTAAGGAACAATCAGTATTCGATTAAGGCCACGACACAGATGTTGAGAGCTAAGCAAAAATTTAAGGGATAGCCGGGAAAATAGGTCCTAGCTCGAATAAGCATAACTCGAACACAGTGTGGTAATGTAAATGGCAACGCTTCTTCATTCAGGCGATGGGTACTAGTGTTATTTAGATCAGCGCTCAACATTCGTGCCGCAACCTTCACAAAATCAATCAACCCACAAAAACTAAACGTTTTCTGTAGTTAAATAACACAAAAAGATGTTACACAAATGTCTGTCTAAGATTTTTAGTCTGTAATTATTCTGAGAGCTTTCAGCAGAAAGTATTTTAATGAACAAGATATTTCTTGCAATAAAAACATTATTTTCAATGCCTCATTATTTATTTCTGAAGAAAGACGTAGTCGTTATAACTTGTAGTAAAATAATATCAACATCTCTAGACAGTCATTACTAATCAGATAAATTAAAAAGAAAAACAATTTGTAACCACATAATTATGTTATCTGTCATGTTATTTAACCGAACCTTATCAGAGTGTTAAGGAGGTCTGGCACTTGGACCAGTCTGACAAGTTTAACTCTGATAAGTTTCGTTTAAATTACTTAGCAGATAACTATACAAGTCTCCATTTTATTTTTCTTACAAGTTTTACGAGTTCTTAAAACAGCACACCAATTACGCCATTTTGTAACCTTAAATTTAAATTGTACTAATATATCTGTTCCCACAGCGTATATTCAAAATAGCTATATTTCATCACATACATTTGAAATTGAACTAAATAAAATAAAACTACTAAACATAATGCGAGGTAGAAAGGGCACAATAGGAACACATGACAATTCGCCTACTTAACCAATGATGTGTTACATACAAGTGTCATTGTGTACCAACATTACAATAAATTGTTGTCCGTTAAGTACCTTATTGTGACATAGTTAATGTTAAACATGTCACATAATTGGATGTATGTATGTATATACAATGTATTCTGGCAACATTAAAAGTGATTCTCTTTGAAAAGAAATTTAAGTAATACGGCTTTTATTGAAGCGATCATTAGGAGACTAGGGTCGGTACACTGGGAATACCCATAACTTGAATGTCCACAGTTATTGTATCACACATTGCTATCAAATTGTTGTATTAAAATGCTATCAAAAAGGATTTTACCCAAAATACTCAGTTCAAATCAAATAGCGAAAAAACCGCTTAAATAACGGGGCGCCGTACGTCAGTAAATTGTATTATTAATAGTATTTTAATAGGTATACTTGAAAAAGTAATTGGCCTTTGTCATTTAATTATATTTTTATCATAAAACGGAAAACACAATAAAGTAGCCATCTTCTTAATCACCTATTGTGAATGCAATGTTTCGTGTCATGGAAACCTCAATCCTCTGAAACAATTATAAAATATCAATTAGATTACGTACCAAATTACCAACTAATTAATCTGTATCATTTTCCTATTGGAAGAGAAAAAATTGGTGACGGCCATTGAATTATTACCTACAGAAACCAAGTACGCGCACGTAATACGCGCCGTTCATTTGGGTCAGAATCTGACCCAATCGGCGGGCGCGTTGTCTGTGGTCCGATTCGCACGGTAGCGTAAGCATCTCCCGCAAAATAATCGAAATTATGACATATTGTACAGTATTTTTGTGCCACAATGCTTCAGAAAAAGATTATAAGGTTGCTGGAGTATCATTCCAACGATCAGACATAAATTTTGTTACGTAGATTGTCTAATAATACAAATACAGTGAATCATAATAACTCAATCTAAGTACGAGCGGAGTGTTGCCAGTTGGGTGTGAAATTGTCCTAGTTTAATTTACACATTCCTTACCAAAATTGCTTCTATTGACAGTAATGTTAAAAAAAAAGGAATTAGGTAGTTACATATATAAACTTAACATTTCACCACTGGCTGGTACATACCAATGGGTTACGACAAAGTCACGTCAAGCTCGGCTAAGACGACATCGTCTCAAAGCACTCGATTTTTCCGTTTTAGTATTGAAAGGCTTGTATTTAAAGTCTAGTATTGTCTTGTAATGTAGGTACGCGTAACTGACTTCGTTGTTGAACGAATGACTTTACCGACCGAATTATATTATAATTTTTAAACTTGTTGCCTTTTTATGGTCACCATAGCGCAACGGCGCACACATAGTACTCGCTGTTGATTTTTGTTAATATTTTCTCACAAACATACATAAATACTTTCATGTACTATAAAGAGCATTTAACTAGGAAATCACTCGGCACTTGTTAGTGCTTAAGTTTGAGCGCACAAAGTTTCGTCAAGATTGATTTAGCCATCGTTAGTCAGTCGTAAAAACTCAAAAAGCAGACAGTGTGACTTTAGAATTTATAATATACAATTACTTATATTCATGAATTACCCTATTTTTTGGGGAAAGACGTTGTTACTGGCAACTCTTTGGCGTCTGTGTGCGTGATGCAGCAAGTAAACACTGCACAGTTCCGCACACATAGCGAATTTTCGGCTTAGCTTCTGAGCTCGCGTTGTTTGAATACTGACTTTCTGTAGGTAATAATTCAATGGTGACGGCAATATGTCAGAAAATAGGAAATACGTATTCTGGAACTTACCCTAAAATTTATTTGAGGCTGTTCAAGAGTAATTTCTAATACAAAAAACTATTTAATTTAAAAATAAATTGTTTTGAGTTAACAAACATAAAAAATACCATTGAACTGAGAATCTCATCTATTTTTAAGAAGTTTGATAAATGGCTTTCTTATCATCAAATAGAGAACTCATCAATGCACGTTAATTGAAATAATTTAGTTTTACTGTTCATAAAAAAACACAAATATTTGTGTCCGAAGAGCAGAACACAAATATTTTTTCATCTGTACGATGCGTATTGGTGTACAGACCTAATTTTCTGAAATAGTTAACTTACCTAATTCAATGCATATCTATTTGGTCTAATTAAATAAGCACAAATATGAAGTTTTAGAACGGTTAACTATAGATTTATAGGTATAAATATATACGTATATAACTTTTAGCATGTTCTAATATTTAAGATCCTCAGATACTATGCATGTCACACCAAAAACCATTTTTTTAATGAGCCCTTTTGGTTTATTGCCTATCTTATAGATTTTATTTGGTGATAATGAGTTGAAACTGTTTTTGTAATAGCGGTTAATATCATTCGAGTAGGTAACCGTTTTTATTCTTTGCACTGATTACGCGGTTAATTAAGTGAAGTTTCAACCTAACCGAAATCATTGAGGATATCAGTTTACACAGAAAACGAAATTTTAAAGCTCGTGCAAACCGATATTTTTGTTGAATAAACCGGTTAAGCCCAAACGCTTGGCCGATTCGATACCGAAGATTGTGTACACAAATGAATATGTATTCGGCACCATCGCACTTAAACTCATGATAACCGGTTTATTTCGATCAACAGCAGTGTAATGAGTAAATAAACGGTTTGTCATTTATGCGGTTAAACACCGGCAGGTAGCCTATGTTTTAACCACAATCAATTCTGACTAAGGATCAATGATTGAAACCGGTTCGGAAAATTTACCGTTTTCGGACACCTGCTCTGAGTGAAAAAAAAATTAAATAAGACGTACTTACTCATAATGCCTGGTAACCTCATAGACCAGAGGAGTGTGTGGGTACAGTTAACTGTCACAGTTTTTGATCCATCGAAGGTGTTGGATGTGCTCACTATATCGCCGTACTTCAATGGCTGATGGTCTGGAAAAGGTTCATGCTAGGTTAGTAATATACCTAAACACAATGAAACACTAATTTGTATTGAATGATTGATTCTAGCAACGGAGTAAATACTGATTTTGTAAATAATCCATAATTAAAGGTATAGATATTTTTAAATACGAGAATCGCATAACAGTGCTTATAAATAAAATACTAGAGAATGCCCGCCGTTTCTGCCTAAACCCTTAGGAATTCCGAGAAATCCTTCCTTAATGCACTTTTACGTTACCTACACAAGCAACATACGTGTCAAATTGCAGCAATTTGTTTTGGCAGTGCCAATGAATACAGATTTACATATAGAAGCGCATTTCTTATGGATTTCGTGTGCCGATTCCAAGTGGCGAGTTTGCGACTGTCGTCAGTGTAGTTCGTAGTTGGCGCCATTGGCGGCGCTGGCGTCGTTCCCCATCTCTCTTGCTCTCGTAGTTAAGATACACAGGCGAAACGTTCGTCTCTCTTGCAATCGTAGAGACAGCTGTCACAGCGCGACTGCCACCCGCCAAGCGGCAATATGGGTCACAGAAAGTTTGTCTACAGAGCGCCCATAAGAAATGCGCCTCTATGTAAATATCTATGCTCTATGGCAGTGCATTGTCCGTGTTTTATAATAATATACAGATGATCGAATATGACACCAGTCTAATATTTATGAACCATTTAGAAACACGGCTACATTCAATAAGATTTAGCAACAACATTATCGAGTTACCCCAACGGTTTGTTATAGAATATTGTGACATTGTGTGTAAAATTCAGAAATAATTGCTCAGTAAAAAGTAATTGCGGTGTGGATTCACCATGAGTCCTAGATTATTTTAAATCATTCATCGCAGAGATTGTTATTAATTTTCATTCGACATTTGTTCTGAGAAAAAAGAACATAGAATATAAACTACATACACCTATCATAGAATAAACGATCTATGTATACATCAAGTTTACAATAGTAAATGCAAAACAAAGCAATTGCCTACCTAGCTATTAATACAATACACGGTATTATGGTTTTTACCATTTGTAACAATGGCATTTTCCTGAACACTTACGTTAACCAGTGATTCAACGTGAATTTGATTTATCATGAATATAAATAACGGATGTCTCAGTAAGAGTGCACTTTTTAAAATTGGAATGTTTTTTTTTTCATGCAAGTGGCAACTCTGAAATTTGACAGCTGTCACCTCTGTTTATTCCGATTATTAAAAATGGAGCGCTTTTCGAAAGAACTACGTGTTATAATTGTGAAAACTCATTTAAACAAGTGCGTGTCGGGCCACGCGCAATGTAGGGTTCCGTAGTTGCCGATAATGGTCATTATTGATAATAACTTCTGTTTCACATGGGACTAAAAACGGAAAATCCGACTGTTTATTGTGCTGAATAAATAATTATAATAACACTATTATAAGAACCTAAGTTTTGTTTAGAAAAATACTAGGTAAGTATCTATCCAGTTATGTATTGTAAGCATAAAATATAGTTTCCAAGATATACTACTTACTACTATACATACGTAGTACCGTAGTACATTACATACCAAAGTACGTATCTTTAAGATCAAGCTAGCGCGCTGGCAAGCCAGCGCGTAGCGCTCGCAATGTAAACTCACAGAAATAGGTATTTATAAGTTAACCGACGATTACTCGTAAACTAGTGATGTCTACTTAGCCGTGATAGTTTTCCTTTTAAATTCGTTATATGTACTACATTTGTGATTTTTTCACCTCTTCCAAATTTATAGTTTAGCCGGCAGAGGGGGGGGACACTTGTCTAACAATTTTTTTCACTTCAAAGCTTGATATTTGACAAACCAATCACTTGATCGAAAAATGAGTTGAACAAACTAATAATATTTTTTTAAAACCTCTCCAATGATACCCCACATAATGGTGTACACAACCAAAAAAATTCAACCCCACTATATATGTAGGGGAGATACCCTCAAAAAAAATATTTTCCTAAATTTTATTCTACAGTTTTGTTGCAATATCTTATGTCTATATTCATGTCAAATATCAGCTTTCTAGCACCAGGCGTCTTTGAGCTAGGCTGCGGACGGACAGACGTCCGACATGACGAAACTATAAGGGTTCCGATGTGGATTACGGAACCCTAAAAATGGGAAAAGTTACGCTGAAACCGCTCGCAAACTTCGCCAAATTTTCAGCCGAGAAAGTGCACCTAATGTGTCAACTATTCGAAGAGTGGTCAAAAAAGAAGAAACTGGGTCAATTATGGATAATAAGAATCCTTTGCGTCAACGTACCGGTCGGTCTCTTGAAAACATTGCTGCTGTAAACGAGTGTCGCCGAAAATACGAAAACATCAATTCGACATCGTTCTCAAAAATTCAAATTTCACGAAGCACTACGCAGATAATGTTGTTGACTAAAGACCTTCATGCGTACGAAGAATTTCAGTTAACTCAGGAGCTCAAACCAGCAGACCACGGAAAGCACCGGCAATTCAATGGTTAATGGAGCAAAGAGAAGTCGATGCCTATTTTTCGACAAAAGTCATTTTCCCTGACGAAGCGCATTTCCATATGAATGGCTTCGTGATACACAAAATTGTCGAGTTTGGGACGCAGAAAATCCTCATGCAATCCATGAGAAACAAATGCACCCACAACGAGTAACTGTCTGGTGCGGATTTTGGTCAGGCGGCGTGATTGACCTTATTTTTTTGAAAATGAGGCCGTAATTGCAGTGACTGTGAACGGCATTCGTTACAGGAATATGATAACGGACTTCTTGTGGCCTCAACTGGACGGCATGAATCTGGACAACATGTGGTTTCAGCAGGACGGCGCAATCTGCCACACCGCGATGATTTCCAGAGCACATTATCTCACGAAATTCTGATGTCAACTGGCCACCAAGATCGTGCGATTTAACGCCGTGCGATTTTTGTCTTTGGGGTTTTGTGAAATCTCGGGTTTATGCTCAAATCGGAAATCCAACGCGTCATCGGTGAGATACAGCCACAATAGCCACAGAGATGTGCAAAAGTCATGGAAAATTTCATGAAAAGAGTAATGGCCTGTCATCGGAGCCGTGGGGGTCATTTGCCGGATATTTTATTCCATAATTAATCGGTACATGTCTTCTTTACAATACATAAAAATATCACAACTGTCATAAAATACTTGTTTTTATTTTAAAATTAAAAAGTGCACTCTTACTGGGACACCCTGTATTACTAAAAAAATAAACGTCGGTATGAAAAAAATATCCTTTAGATCTTTACAGTAGGCCAAAACTAGAACCCTTTAATTCAAGTATAAATTAACATACAGGCGACACCCATAAGCTCAATAATTATAAATCTTCATATATAGTAGCTGAGAATATACAGGATGTCACAAGACCCATCACCAAGCCGAAGTCTACTCGTTTTGGACCTCATGCCAAGTCATACTAAGCAAAAATAACTTGGGAAATGTTTTTTTTCAAATTGACAAATTTTTAAGCCGCTATAAATATATGCGCGTGCAATTTTCTAAATACCTACTTATCCATGGGTACATAGGACCTCCATAGAAGGGGTTGGCATGGTAATTGCATCGAGCTTGTACCTAATTACAAAAAATCTATAGTAACTTTGAGCCTCAATATCTCCTGAACCAGTAATTTCCCAGGTATGGTGCCAAAGTAAAAAATGTTCGTAATGATTGGTATAATATGGGGTTTCAGTTTTCGTTAAGCGTCTTTTTACACCCTGTATATCTCGATCGCGTCAACTTTCAAACAAAAAGCGCATCATAATCGCTCCATCTTTTTAGCACCCACGACGCCACAGACAGACACACAGATACGCAAACACGTTAAACTTTTAAAGCAGTCGAAAAGCTTTATCAAAATCGGTATAGCACTTTAGCAGGTGAAGAACCACAAAACATACACACACATACATAAAGACATAAGGGTCTGTCAACCTGCAGTTCGCCTTGGCCAGCATGGTAAACTAAGGCCCAAGCCCTCTCATAATGAGCAGAAGTCTGTGCCCAGCAGGGGGACAGATGATAAGCAAGGCATATGACATAAGGATGATTACCTAAATTCCACTTGAGTCCAGTAGACGTCACATATTGGCAGGGTTCTCCAATAGGTACTAAGGAACACCATGCTCTTTTATGCTTCCTCGTCTCCTCAGGAATGTAAATTGTATGTTCTCCAGGATTCAGCAACCAGGATATTGCGTCATCTGTCAGTAAGTACACTCTAGTATTTGGGTTTACTAGCAGTTTGTCTCTGGCTAGGAATAGGGTTTGTATGTTCCCTAGCATTTGGTCTAATCGGCCGAAGCATTGGGAAAATGCTATTACATGGTCCATCTGGAAATAATCAGTTTTGGTCTTTATAAAAATATTTGAATTGGTTAGTACTATACAGTGACATAAATATAATCATCGTATCCCTATAGTCATTCATATAAATAATAGTTTAAAAACTATAAAACACGCTTTCTATATGCTAAAAAGTATAAAATTATGATTTTTCTGTTAAAATGCGTGGGGAGCTATTTATTTCTGTGGTGGGGAGCACACGCTTTTTTAGATACGATTAGATTGTAAAATGTTTACTTTTAGTAGGCATTTATAGCGCGTTATTTAATTTTTAAGTAGGCGGTAGCCCAGTGGTGTACGTAACGGACTGGCGAGACGATGGTCTCGGGTTCGATCCCCAGGTACCCCGGGCACACACCTCCGACTTTTCGAAGTTATAGTGTGTATTAATAATGTTAATAATTATCGCTCGCTTAATAATGTGCCCGGAAGATGGCAATAGGCTCGCCCCCTATTACATTGGGACCGAAACATAACTGGCGAAAAGTGGGTGTGTAATACACCTCTGCCTACCCCTTCGGGGATAAAAGGCGTGAAGTTATGTTATGTTATTAAATTTTTCTAAACTATTTCTTTTATGATGTTCAATAGGCTGCAGTGTTTAAGTAATAGGTAGGTACATCTCGGTAGGTACCTAATGTTTACAGCGGTGATAACAATTGTTTTGTAAATATTAAACTCGCGTGCCCACTACGAACAAGCCTCTATGAGTTGCTGCTTTACTACATTTTACTATTTAGTATTATTTATCACAAAGGTTTGTAAGGATGGATGTTTTTTACTCTTTCACGTAAAAAAAGACTACTGAACGGATTTGGTTGAACCATTGTAAATTTTAAAGATAGAGGATGCCCTGAATATGCAGCTACGCTCTCACATTGCTTTTGTCGTTTCCGTAGTTACGACAGTCTTCTTTCTCCTACGGTTATCCCAGTTTCAACCCGGGGTCCACTTGCTAGTCTAACCGGATTTGACTGAATATTAGCTTTTCCACGGAGCGACTGCCATACCTGTCTGACATCCGCCACCCAAAGCGATGGCGATATTCCATGGTTTAAACTAGTGTCAGCTTATTCAAAGATAGGTACAGACTCCCTATAACGACTGTCAAAGATCTTCATGACAACCGGGACCGACGGCTTAACGCGCTCTTCGAGGCACGGGGAAGCGATAATTAATAACTCAAGTCTAGCCATCGAGCGCCTAGGATTCGAACCCGATACCCTCTGTCTGCATGGCAGTCTCCACTAGGCTATCGCTGCCGTAGTTACGACAGTAAAACGTAAAATTCTTCCGATGAGAATTTACTCATCAATAACATCGCCCTAGCGTTATCCCGGTTGCATCCAAGATTTAGACGCCTTAGAGCCCGAGGTCTACTCCGTCTACTTACTAGTCTAACCAGATATGACAGAATATCAACTTTTCCACAGAGCGACTGCCGTCTGACCTCCGCAACCCAAAGGGATAGCGATATTTCATGGTTTAGACCAGTATCAGTTTATTTGAGGGTACTGACTCCCCGTAACGACTGTTAAAGATCTTCATGACAGCCGGTACCGGCGGTTTAACGTGTTCTCCGAGGCACAGGGCAAGCGATAATTATTAACAATTTAATACGCACTTAACTTCGAAAAGTCATTGGTGCACGCTGTGGATTCGAACCTGATACCCTCTGCATAGCAGTCCGTTGGTATCTCCACTAGGCTATTGCTGCCCTCTGATGAGGCTTTATTATATTTCATTTTCTCACCAGGGAGAAATGCTATATGCAAGGCTATTAAAAAATGTAGGTACTATGATATATGTACATATATAAATACATAATATTGGATACTTTTGCACTTTCGTGAGCTGTATACCGTCATATTTATGTAAAGCGTGTATATGCGCGTCTATTACCTAGAAGTAAGTAAGTCGGATATTGACAATTCACATAATTATATTAACATACCTCTGTACCTATTGCATGGCTATGAATATTTAATTCCATCAGGGCTTTTGTAAAATCTGTAAAGTCTTGATCTGGTGTCAGCACAACCTGTAACAGAAAATAAGAAAAATAATAATATTATTTAATCCATACTACAAATCATTGTATTTTTGTATGTTTGAAACAAATAAAATAAAAAACAACTGCAAATATTACTCTAAAAATGCAATTATCTTAGAGTAACAAAGGTTTTATTATTATCAACTCATGTGATGTTGGGATGAGCGGCTAAAATAGGATATATACAATAACCACTCAGCCAGTAAAATTAATTGTACTCATATTATCACTATGTCAGACCAAATATTGCAAATTGACCACTGTTTAGGCCATATTAGACTCTAGCAGCTTTGTGTGACCCTGCCATTGAGAGAAGTCAAACTCCAAACAACAGTAGGAATATCACTACACTATACCCTCTGCTAAAAACTAGCAATAGGATTAACTTAAAAGAAAAAGTTTCACCTTACAACCTTTCTTTTTGTATTTCTCTAATATTTCCTTGGTGATGGAGTCAAAATCTCCAGTGACGAGATCTGGTAGTTTTACATTCTTCTTTTTGTCATCTGGCAATTCATTCAGGTAGTTGTCCCATTGTCTTGTACCACCATCAACTGTCATTCTGATGGTCGCTAAAAATGGATAAGGATTTTAAAAACAAATCTTTGGTACCTTAATAAGTAGTAATTGTAAAAAAAGAATTGACGCTTATAAGTGTTGCTGTGTAATCTATATGAATAAATGAATTTGACTTTGACTTTTGTACCATCTGCTATAGCAATTAAATTGTAGAAGAAAGACAAACAATATTTAAAAAAAAAAATTTACCAAAATGATACAGGCACAACACAATCCCAATCTGACCCACTTTCTGTTAAAGAAGGAACAACAACTCAATAATTTTAAAAAGATAATGCGATTACTCACCTTTATTCCATAATTTTAATACAAAACTGGGATTTTGTATAATGGGTCTGTTTAAAATAAGAACAGCATAGTTCATTGGAGACTCTTGATTGATCAGTTGTGGAACATCCCATTTCCAGCTATTGAGGACGCAAGCTGAACCACAATGATTATGCTGCATACATAAGGAATTACTTAATAATCTCACCTAGAAATAATTTTATAAAGAAAAAATGAACACTACCAAGTATAAATTAACTAAGTACATGGAGCTAATACTACTCACAAAAGATAATATTTTCATTGCTACTCTTACTTTATAATTTCTAGAGAATGAACAGTTTTATGGCAGTAGCTGGACACGATGGAGCCGGAAATCAGGCTTAGTTGCATGTCATGCGAAAGGCCTATTTTCAGTACTGGACTGCAGCAAGCTGATAATGATCATGAAATAGGTAGTAACTAGTACTGCTTATACGAATTGTTTCTAGGCAAACGAGGCAAGTATATTACATGAGCGCACTCTACAATAAATTGATTCTAATTAAATATATATAATCTAAACTTCATGATCTTGAACTTGGAAGACTTTTATCAATATGATTAATAATTTTGAATAAACTATCGGTACCAATACTCAAGTATAGCCCTCTGATTATGGTTAAACAATAATGTATAAAAATTTTAGCAATAAAATACCAGTACTAATTACAAATCGGTAAAAAAAAATATTAATAATAAAATAAACTTACCCGGTTGTCAACATAAAGATCCTCGGTAGCCATTCCAAAGAAAATATTCTTATAAATAGAATATTAATATAGAATACGAACTTGAACTATAATGTTATATTATATAGCAAATAATAATTTTCTAATAGTGGGAGCGAAAGATTCAAGTAACCTAAAACCACAAACTTTGAATAAGATTTTGATTGATTCTGATTGATTACTTTGATAACATTGACAGCTGACATTTACAGATACTGTTCTAAAATCTAAAAGTGCAGTTGGCTTAAAGCAAAACAATAGTATTCGTTAGAAAAACTTTACAAATTTATACCAATTAATTCAAGATCCTAAGCCACCCACAGACGTATACTGTGACCTGTGACGCTACCAGACTTTTCTAAATTCTCAAGTATCGAAATTTAGGTACTTAATGAATGGTTAATGGTTATCCATATTTCTGATATCATAAAAAACAACTATTGTTCTATCTGTTGTATCTGTCATGCTCCTGCTACACCTGCATCTTAACGCGTCAATTAGCGCGTTAATTTAGACGCTACGTAGATGTGGCCAACGTTTTAACGCTTTAAAATACTAATTTCCTATGCAATTTTTTTAACGCGTTAACTAACGCGTTATTCGCCATTGCCATTAACGTTAACGCTAACGCAGGTGTAGCAGTAGCATCACAGTAACAGTCTCTATCCTCTTCTAAAGCAGGTAAAGGTCGTATGTAGGAATAGAAAACAACATGAGACAATTCAGACAATCACAGTGACTAGGAATAAGAAGTATTATTTTAGATATTTCGTAACAGTGACATTATGTTATCTTACGATACCTGTTATATTTAACTGTTACAATAAATACGTCTGATTACGTCTCACTCCTACTCGCGTGTCTCTTTCCCCTAATTAATTGGTCCAATAATTTCTGAAATAATTTCTGTGATTACTACATATTGTAAATTGTAAAGCAGAGAGGTTGGACTAGGTTTAGACTTGTAAAGAGTACATAGGTACAACACACATGGAATATTAATTACTTCAGATTAATTATCTTGTAACACCATTGCCTTCGACATTGTCAAATGAAGTAAAACGTCAAAATTGTTGTGAAATTGTTTGGTCAACTTGTCCTATTATTTTAAATAAATAATATTCCACAATGAACAGAATATTTGGAAGAGGTAAACCTAAGGAGCCTGGCCCAAGTATTACTGATTGTATAAGCAATGTAAGTTATGTGTAAATCAGCAATATTTAAGATGTAATGTGCGATGAAGAATTGGATGATTCATTGCCAAACATAGCACCTTCGTATTAATGTTGAATTTAATGTTTATTGCAGGTGGACTCTAGAGCCGATAATATTGAGGCAAAAGTTACCAAATTGGATGGAGAACTTCGGAAATATAAAGATCAGATGGCCAAGATGAGGGAAGGACCAGCAAAGAATTCCGTCAAACAAAAGGCTATGAGGGTTTTAAAACAAAAGAAAATGTATGTATCTTAGTTTCAAATGCATCTTGGTTTATGTGTTTACAACTAAATCCATGTCAGTCAAGATATCAAAGGAAATTAATATAATTTGTTATACTTTGTAAATATTCATATCTTGACATTGCGGTACATTTGTCTAGAGGATTCCTACATTATTCTGCACAGTGTGTGTGCTGCGTAATATGTGCCACAACATGCAATTAAAAAGTGTGCTTTGTTATACATCATATCTCAATGTAAATGGTATTTGGGGACTCTCGGAAAAAGGTATACTCCTGTGATAGTATCCCACAACCTAATAAAAAATACATCAGCAGCTTAAAGTTAAGCTGCTGATGTATTTTTTATACATTGTGACTAATTCATATTTACATGCTATGTAAACATCTTCATGAAAGAACTGTGATGATTGACTCAGGATTATAATTAATAATATTCTTATTGGACTGTATTTATATTTCTTTTAGAAGAAATTTACTGTAGCCCTAAATAATTGACATGATGAGGATAAACCTTGTTGGGATCAATATGTTCTCACACAAGAAATTGCATTTTTCTTTTGTGGGTATTTCATAAATTTTCACCATTACAATAAAAATACTTGGCAAGCAGAATAATATATAGATGGGTCTAATATGCAGGCTGAATTGGCTCATAATCCTTACTACATACACCACATATTTTATACACAGAATGGAAATTTATGAAGTACTAGAGGCTGCCTGCACATTTTATTTTAACTATTGCTTCCTGTTCTGGTGGTTATTTCAAGAAATTATTTACTGTCCCCAAGGAACATATATTCCTTTCAGCTTCATGCACATGGTAATTTCAGCTGTGCATTTTTTGTCAGTCAGTCCGTAATGCAGCAATTATATACAGATTAGTAGATCCAGAATCATATCAACAGTTTCAAATTTCAAACCTTAACATCATGTACTTAGCTAAAACCTTAAAATATTGTGGTGTTTGAATAAACCATTATTTAAAACAATCATAGGTTTTGATATTTTAATCTTGTTCAAGAAGGATAAAACTTGAATTTACATAAAATACATACATACATAACGTCACGCCTTTTATCCCCGAAGGGGTAGGCAGAGGTGTATTTCTACACCCACTTTTCGCCAGATATACTTTAGTCCCACGTAATAAGGGTTGAGCCTATTGCCGTACCGGGCACATTTCCAGACTCCGTGCTGCTACTGAGAATTTCGTGACAGAAAAACCCAATAACACTGCCCAACCCAGGAATCGAACCCGGGACCTCCCGATCCCACGCGCACATTTATGCTGCGAGACCAACGAGGCAGTCGTATAGAGTTTGATATCGAGTTTTCCGTCTCTACGCAAAGATGGTATTTGCATCGTGTTATCCCTTAGTCGCCTCTTACGACGCCCACGGGAGGATAGGGGGTGGTGACACTTGTATTCTATGCCGTCAACCACACCTACACATAAAATATAATAATATTTTCCTTTGTACAAAGGAAGTATGTATTTTAGCTAATAAGTGTTAGTGCATATAAATTTGAAGAGTCATATATACAGCGATAACCTATTAGGAATACTAACAGACTGTCTAGCAGAGAGTATGGGGTTTGCGTCCATGCCACGCATCACTAAGTTTTCTGAGTTATGTGCATTTGAATTGTCAATTATCGCTAGCTCTGTGCCTAAGGGAGCATGTTAAGCCATCAGTTGCAACTGTCATGAAGATCTTTGACAGTCATTATAGGGAGTCACTACTTCTGAAATAAAAAATTGGGCAAGTGCGAGTCGGACTCGCGCGCAAAGGGTTCCGTACCATCATCTATAAAAGAAAATCACGTTCGTTGTATGTATACTTAAATACTTTATAAGTTTCTACCTGTTTATTAAGATCGAGTAACAAATTGCTTAAAAATTACGTTTGTTGTATGGGAGCCCCCCTTTATTATTTACTTTTTTTAATTTAATTATTTATTTTGAAAGGTAATACACAACTACATATTCTGTAAAAATTTAAAGCGTCTACCTGTAACAGTTAGTAATTTTGAGCAAAATATACGAAAAAAAACACGTTTTTTGTATGGGACCCCCCCTTAAATTTTTATTTTTTTTTATTTTCAGTATTTGTTGTTATAGCGGCAACCGAAATACATAATTTGTGAAAATTTCAGCTATCTAGCTATCATGGTTTATGAGATACAGCCTGGTGACAGACAGACAGACAGACAGACAGACAGACAGACAGACAGACAGACAGACAGACAGACAGACAGACGACGGAGGCTTAGTAATAGGGTTCCGTTTTTTACCTTTTAGGTACGGAACCCTAAAAACTGACAATAGTCTTAAACATATCACAATAAGCAGCAGTGTAAAAGCAAAAAAATTGTAATCAAATCTGGTTAGACTAGTTAAAAAAACTGTCAGAACTGGGATGACACAAGGAGGATGATGATATAAAAAGTCAAATTAATTATTGAGAATAAAGACCTTGGGCTGTATGGTGAACATTTTGCATTCAATTTGGATAATGATAGGACAGTGATGATTATATGACTGTCTTACGTCGGTTTTAGTATTCAAACTTTCCATGGATTTCAAGATTCTAGATACATGTTTAACTTTATAGAGCTTATGTCAAATATGTATCTCAAATCTCAAAGAAAAGGATAGATTGAATATTGAATTGTGCGGTTAATGATTACAGGTACGAACAGCAACTCGAGAGCCTCAGAGCCCAATCATTCAACATGGAGCAAGCTAATTATGCCACTCAGACGTTGAAGGACACACATACTACTATTGCGGCCATGAAGGATGGTGTCACACAAATGAAGAAGGAGTTCAAGAAGATTAATATTGATAATATTGAGGTGAGTACTGTTAAATTATTTCAAGGTTAAGAGCATCCAAATCAGCAGCAAAAATACAGAATTGTGAATACATAATGAGTATTGAACCATGGGATCATCACAGTTAATCTTTTATGATGATATCTGTAAATTCTTATCAATCTTGAAGATTATAACATACATACATACATAGACTAACGCCTGTTTCCCCGAAGGGGTAGGCAGAGGCATATTAAATGCCCACTTTTCCCCAGTGTTTTGATCCCACGTAATAGGTGGCGAGCTTATTGCCGCTTATTGGGATATTTAGTTTGCCAGAGCCTCGTCCGTTGATCGGCAGGTGCACCACTTGCAGGTGACGTTGGCTTGGGACCCTAAGTTATTGGTGGGAACCTTATGTAGCCTATGAAGATTATAAAATTTATTATATTCATTCAAAATTTCCTTAATTTTCAAGTCCTTGATCATTTGTGTAATGGAAAGACAACAATGAACTCATTAAAGAATAAAAAATATGTCACATTCTCTAACTGAGGGTTGAATTATAGTTGCATGTTTAATCTAAACATACTATTTACTTTGTGAAAGCAAACAAATGTATGGGTATCAGTTATTTATGTTTTGTATTCAAAAGAATTTATTTATAGACTTACGCTTGTATCCCCGAAAGGGTTTTCAGAGGTGTAATATTTCACCCACATTTCGCCATGTCATGTATTTTAGGTCCCACATAGGCGCGGGTCTGTTGCCGTTACACTGGACCGTGGAGGCAGTCCAGTTTCGTATTAGTGTCCACACATTTTATTTAGTTTTCTAATTTATATTATTAATGTTTGCAGGACGTGAACGACGACTTGGCGGACATGTTGGAGCAGGCGGACGAGGTGCAGGAGGCGCTGGGCAGACAGTACGGCATGCCCGAAATCGATGACGACGAACTCGCAGCTGAGCTCGACGCGCTCGGTAAGCTTTCTAGAATGTTCTATGCCTAGAGTTCCGTCTTACTCTAGACCAGTGGTTCCCTAAGTTGTATGAGCTGTGACTAAGCCACCAAAATTGGCAACTAGCACACAACTTAATGCTGTGCTATTTATCCAAATTAGAATTGGCATTGCTGTACACAGGACTCATTCAATGTTCGTTCGCGACCCATAGCTTGGGAAATGCTCTAGACGATTCCTCTTTTGGTGAGATGATGGCAACTTAGAGCAAACTTTGAGACGCAGTGGTGGAGTGGAGAGACTCGGTTGTAAGTGTTGTACCGATTTGGCTGACGGTGTGAGGCTCTCCCCTACTAAAGGTCCTTGGGGCCTATTCACTTCAACCTGTGTAATGTTTTCGAAATCTTTAGTCACTACTATCGAGGTTACGCGAATTGCGGTTAGCATACTTAGTTAAAGCAAGCAGTCCCTGATAATAAACATACATACATACATAGACTCACGCCTGTTTCCCCGAAGGGGTAGGCAGAGGCATATTAAACGCCCACTTTTCGCCAGTTTTTTGATCCCACGTAATAAGTGGCGAGCCTATTGTCACTTATCGGGATATTTTGTTTGCCAGAGCCTCGTCCGTTGATCGGCAGGTGCACCACTTGCAGGTGAGGTTGGTGCGGGATCCTAAGTTCTTGGTGGGCACCCTTTGCATAACCCTGATAATAAAAACGTTAACAATCCCAGATCTAACCCAATTCGTAATACGAGTTTTATCATTCAATTGATTGGTTATAATTTCAGGTGACGAGATAGCCCTAGACGACGACGCATCATACCTAGACGACGTAGTCAAGGCGCCGGCGGCTCCGGACCGCGAGCCGGGCGCCGACAGCGTGCGCAACAAGGACGGAGTGCCTGTGGACGAGTTCGGCCTGCCGCAGGTGCCTAGCGCCGCGCAGACCTCGCGCTAACATCACACACTTTACGTAATGGTATGTTGACCTCATCATATTACCTACAGCGTGCTACTGCTGGACTAGACCCATGGGCGTATATAGCAGGGCAGCCGGGTGGTTATTAGGCATGAGACCGATATATCAAAATCCGATTGCAGTCAGAAATCGTATCGTATCGATATTCCAATGTAGGAAAACCGATTTTAGAAAACGCAAAACAATACCACGAGAACGCTAACAATCTAATCCGAACCAAACGGTGCAAGCGCAACTAAACTACAAAGTAAATCTAAAGCTTACGTTTTTGATAGTTTTCATATTCATTCGTTCTCTTTCACTTTACCAAACGCCTAGTTAGTTAGAATGAGAGAGAGCGAATTTCATTTCTGTTTCTTACCAACTTAGTGATCCGTTGAAAGAGCGAAAGAGATGAAGCGAATTGTCGCTAAGCAAGCGAATCGTTTTGGATTTTGGCGGTTTTATGAATTGCAGATATCGATTGTTTGCGTATGTCGTACGCTACGCTCCAACATCCGCTACTGAAATCGATTTCTAAAAACGGTTTTTGAAATCGATTTGAAAATCTGAAATCGGATTTTTATCGGTTTGCATAAAAATCCGAAAACGCCCATGCCTAGTGTTTATAGTCCGCAACGCACTTGTGATCCTTTAGGCATTGCAGTTTTCCATGGGCAGCGACGT
This sequence comes from Euclidia mi, assembly GCA_944739405.2. Taxonomy (NCBI): domain Eukaryota; kingdom Metazoa; phylum Arthropoda; class Insecta; order Lepidoptera; family Erebidae; genus Euclidia; species Euclidia mi. The sequence continues at coordinate 79,890,842 of OX123184.2, read as the reverse complement.
ATTCCAGTGATGGCGCTAGGCGTCGGCCACAGCCGACGGCCTCACGTTTGAGGGGGCCTCGCAAAAAATTTTTATATGTTACCTATTTTCGTTTCCAATCATCCTGGCCTAGGTAGTCGACTCCGAACAATTCGGGAAAAGCTAAGCACATAGCTTTTATTATTTTAGAATACGCATGTGATAGAAGTGAATAGTACTTTACGGGTATTGAGAATCATCCGTCTTGCAACACTATAAAATAAAAGTTTAACCCGAATAAGCGTTTTCACACACATTGCCCGACACGATATCTGTACTGGGTGAAAATGTTTGTATTGTCATTAATTTACTCATACATTTTTTATAATTTGGCTCACTTAATTTAACGCTTTTTACTGCTAAGTAAAAGAGGCTTCGCTAAATTAATGTCGCCGACGTCCACATGTGGTCTAGCGCCGCCGGTGGTGTATTCCCACTCGTACGCAAAATACATGCCAGGTCGTGGAGTTGTGGGAACACATCGTGCTACCATGGGCGGCGGTAACCGCTTGCTCGTTTGTCTTCCTATGCAATAAAAAAAGTAGTATAGTGCCTACTCCAGAATTTTTGTTATTGATTTGAAATTCTAGTGAATGGTGGGGAAACTTTGTATATTTCTTCCGTCTCTATATATTTGACATTTCATTGTGAAAATAAATCTCAAAAGAACCTATTTCTTTATCAATATGTATTTATAGTGACTAAAGCCACCTTTTAAGCTTTTGGCCGTCCGCTAAATCATCATAATCTATCATATTCTTACCTACTGTAGCCTTGTTTAATAAATTTCGGTCGTAGCTGAATAATAATAAAATATTTTTTGTTTCAGCATTCTCACACGGCGAAATTCGGCGAGATTAAAATTAGGAAGGTCAGCGATTTGTAATTAAGGTACCTTTAATTTGCATCCGTTCAGCAAGAGTACATAATATATTGAAAACGCGCTGAAAACGCAAGTCATGTGGTCGAGGTTCGTACTATTACAACATTGTAATCTGTATCGTTGTCTTTGTCTCACTATACGGGTATAATAAAGATAGCATGAGTCATCCTTCGAAAATCTATACTTGTGTAAATAGACCTCTGAGAAACTGCAGTAGTGATTTTGTATGACTATATTACAATTACCAGCTTTCAGTTTCCAATTTATGTCACTGATATTTGCCCAATGTACACAAAATACTATAGATTTTTTATTGTGTCTGGTATTGCGACATTTAAAAGGTTAAAAGATGATGTATTTCCACTAAGATTTATTGTAATTTCATATACGACACCTCGATACACAGAAGTAATGCTTAACATTTATACTTTTGGTACTTTCGCCGTCAGATATCAAACCCAAGCACGTTTTTATTTAGTATAGATATTTACTAGTAAAATAATAATATATATAATATTAATATCTTTCTTTAAAACTTTTGCATTTCTTTTATATTTGCATATTTTCGTTTGCCCTCGTCGAATAAGCTAGGTTCCCACCACGGTGAACGAATTAAATAATATTTCTATCTAACAATAAAATTGTTTTGTGATTGAAATTTTAATATAAGTTGCTGTAACTATGTTATGTAAATGTAATCTAGTTCATATGATTTTTATAAAAATTATGTTAATACACTATCTTTGTAAATAATTGATTTTAATTTTACCACCTCACTTTTTTATTAGATTAAATGGTAGTAGAGCCTTGCTGGCTGGCTTGACCGGATAATTATAGCTATCCTCTCACAGAATATAGAAACAAAAGTAAAGTAGCAGTTTCTTTATCAGGAGATACTTACTTCGCCTTCCCGTCACCTCTTTCTTTGAACTCAATTAAATTCCTTTACCCCACCCTCGCCATGGGTAGCGGCTTGATATCTTTCACACACAGTTATGTCTATAGGCTGGAGTGGAGTTACCACAGGCACTGTTACCGGTGGCAATTAAAAAAAGAAATAAACTTGGTTCCAAACTCCAATCGCAGCGAGCGAGATAAGCGTATATGTGTATCCTCGCTTGCGTAACGTTGTCAGACGCGTAACGCATAACGTAATGGTGTTGAGTGCTCTGCCACAGTGAAGGCGGGCGCGGGTGCGGGCGCGATGCGGGGAACTCTAACATATGGAGCTCTATAGGAGTGTCCGCAGTGGGCGACCGGGCGCGGCGAGCGGCGCGGGCTGTGTAGTGCGGGGAGCACGCGGGCAACTCAAACCATAAGACTTTCATACAAGTGACCACAGTGAATGCACGGGCGGCAAGCGGGAAACAACGCGGAGCGTGCGGATCTCAAACTTTTCTGACTTAACTGTGCTTTTAAGCATCATAACACCTTCTGATTTGTAATGAATTTGAATGTTGAAAACTTTATAAGCGCAAATCACCACGACCCACACTATGGAAGTCAAAACATAAGAAATAGAAAAACAAAAATGTTATCTCAAGACTGTGAACTTAAGTAATGTTACAATTTCAAGGGCATAAAGTTATTTATATATTTAAAGAAACGTACGGACTTTTAAAACATATTATTGTTAAACATTATTTTCAACGTCTATTTCTAATAAGAATTTTCTAGGAACATAATTCTTCTTCATCCGTATTGTATTTGACTGCACACTGTACAGTGTACACCGCACCCGCGAACACGCCGCGCGCTACACTACGGACACGTGAAGACGCGCGCGGGCCGCCCGCTCTTCTATGGCCAAGCAGTGATAGGTACACTTGAGCATTCACCTGTAATGAGCATACCTGCGAATCTTACATTGGTACCAGATAAAAAACGAGAGTGTATTAGTGAGTTTTCTGGCAGGCAAATGATGAAATATTTTCGACCGTTTTGCTGATTAGTTTAGTTAGTGTTCGCTAGAAAAATCGTAAAAAAATTGTGGCAATGTTTAGCTCTGTTCGTTGTTTAGTTCGACAGAAGTAACAAAACTAAAAAAATTGGTTGCCTGTAAAGTCGGTATACGGGCGAAAGTTTTACGTGACAACGACTTTGAGTGGTAAAATAATTTTAATGTGAATATTCATTCGTATAGTAGGAAGAAGGATGAAAGACGCGTGCCTTTCACTTTTTATGTCTGTCTCTCTCGCTCTTAGGCGGGACGCGTGCCTCTCACTCGCTCTCATTGTGAGCGCATAACGTGAGCGGAGCGTAACGCAGTTTCTTGAAGTGTCACCCGGCAAACCAATTTATAAGACGTTGTCACGTCAAAACGGCGAATGCTCGTTCTGTTAAGTGAATGCTCACGTGTATCAGCGCCATAACGCTTGCAGCTCCCATATGAGACAAACAAGCCGCTCCGTACTTGCGGAGGATAGTCGTCATTATCGCCTCCCACATAGGATGTCACCTTACATACGTCTACACGTCAAGCTAGACACTGTACCGCTCTTAGGGCGTAGGAAATAAGTATTATAATCGTTCTGCAACTGTATAGCTTAACCTGTCGCCGTGTGTACATGATACCTAGAAGTGATAGAATCTACAAGGAATGCGCCTGTGTATGCGTATCCAGTTGTTTGTTTAAATTTGTTGAGTAGGTATATCTTAACACAGACAATTTTTTACGTCGAGAATATTTTTAACAGAAAAATCTGACATCACTTTTTGCTTGCATCTGGAACCTGTGACCTCATGATTCGCAGTCGCTTAGGCAGTCTATGAATAGCTATTGAAAATAGCCAAGCCTCTTAAAAATAGTTTCTCGGGTCACAGATCTATACAGATATAGTCTTTGGAAGGAGAAATAATTGCAGACTGGATTGGCACTTACAAAATAAAACAACGCTTACATGGAAGGCAAACAATCAACCTTTAATATATAATAATAATAATAATTTAATTGAATTATATTACACAGTCAACACTAAAATACTGTTATGTTCATCGCGTTCATCTCATGTTTTATTAAATAGACATTTATTTCATACTGCAACACAGTAACTCGGTAACTGGCGCGCCTCAGTGTTGCGAGACACAATAAATTACATTAATAATACTTCTTGTCCTCGTATTTACATCTTAAATGATATGTACCACCACTTCGAACATTGTGATAACAACTATGCGTTGGACAGTCTAATTGCACTATCTAGGAATAAATTAACACTCTTATATCTTAATCTAAGGCTTCCTGTCCTGTCTTTGGCAAGAAGAAGCAGAGTACGGCAGCAACTGTGGAATAAAAATATGTGTTAGATGGTAGAACATAGTGTGTTTTTCTTTCTTTTAAAAGTATGATTGCTAAATGTATTCAAGTGCAAGGATCGAAATTGCAAAAACGAGTTTAATTTTTTTTTCATTTAAAAAAATGGGTCATGTCTGTCACAGGGGACTTTGACAAATATTCAATCTACGGCCATAAAGTACGCCTTTACTCGAAATAACTATTTTGTGGATCACAAAAGCTACATAAAGTGTTGTCTCGTGTGGGGATCATGCACTCCTGAACGTCATCTCCATCTTTTCAGCGCATTAGACTGCAGTCTACTGCGGGCCGGGGGGCCCCGCGGGGAAATTTTGCCGTAATCGTCACGCTTGGCCAGCGCATTGACGATTGCTGTAGCTGAAGTCTTTGATACTCGGGGCTGCTGCCCATGTAGCATAGGTAGGTGATTTTGCTTTAACCAAGTTCTAAAAGGCTTAACTGCCGTCCTTCGGTTGGCTGTCTGTAAGGATCTATCTACTCGTCAGAGTATCCAACGAGTATCTCTTCCAGATGGCGTCTTCATAATACTGAGGAGATTCACCGCGCTAGCCATGTTCCTCATTACTAACGATAAGAAAACGACATTGCTCAATCACTGCTAAACGGCGGAGAATTGCAGTGAAGACGTTATAGCCGATCTGAGGAACAAATTTTATCCAGTCGCCTTTCATTCTGCCATATGTGCAGACTATTATTTGGTACTTCATCATCATCAGTCTGCTAAAGTCCACTGCTGGAGATAGAACGCTCCAATGGCACGCCGCTGAGCCCGATTTTTGGCTTTTCTTGTCCAGCAAAGTGGCTGCAGCGGGCCACTTTGCATTATTTGTAAGGTATATTTTTGGTACTTACTTAGGAGGAATGCCGAAAATACAACAATGGGTACGACACAGTTGATGTCGATGAGGTAGCCGAAAGACAGGTTGCCGATGAGACCGCCGCCTCGACCCGCCGTGAGGGAGAGCGCTGCAGCCATTACCCTGAAACATAAGGTGGACGTATTAGGTACTGTTATGTAATGGGATTGTACCGTCAGCTACGGCAATGGCGGACACGGAATATTTCTTTGGGTTTATTTTAGTTTAAGGACTTGAACGCGGTGAAAGAAGACCTTTAGAATTTTATACATACAGATGGATATGTTGTTACCTGAGGTTTGTAGGGAACAAGTCGACCAGGACACAGAACACAAGACTGATGGCGAGCGAGGTGAGAGCTTCAAAGATACACGACAGCACCAAGTTCTGAGTTGAGTTTTGTACGAAATACAGTCCGATGGTCACCACGCCGGCGAAACCCAAACTGAAGACTGGAATTTAAAAAATACATGATTTGGTTAGTTCAGTCTGAAGTCTTTCCAATAAAAACAATATTTAGCCTTACTAATCTGTCCCTCTGCTAGGCACAAACCTCTTCTCAATATGAGAATGGGGCCTAAAAAATACGTGATGGGTTTCAGTCGCATTTATCTTTAAAGGAGGGATCGTAAAATTCAGATTTACCTACTCAAGATAAAATTTACTTCGGGTTATATAATAATATATTTTATTAATTAGCACCAAAACAACAATACAAGCAATGTAATAAGAATCTCAAGAAGTGTAGGTACTTACTCAAGAAGAACTTAGCACCAAGCTTGTGCACGCATAGTGGCAACCACAGTGAAGTGGGAATGCAAGCCAGACCGACGATCAGTGTGTGCAGGTATACACTTGAGTCGATAGTCTTCAAGCAGTCAAACGGATCGTCCGTGGCGCCGTCGGCGACCACGATGCTGGAGACGTCACACACGGACGCCGAGGTGTTGGGGAAACGGGTCTCGAACTCTTCGTAACGGTTGAACAGCTCGGGGAACCAGATCATGAGGGTGTAGTAACTAGAAGGAAATTATTATACGTTTTATGAAGTATGTAGGAAATTGAGGTTACAATAGTCTTGTGGAGATAGCGACAGTCTGCAATGCAGAAGCTTTAAACCTACGGCGTACACCACAATCTTTTCGAAGTTATGTGCGAATTAGATTGTCGATTGTCGCGTGCTTCGGAGAGCACCTTAAGCCGTCTGTCCCTGCTGTCATAAGATTTTTAACAGACCTTATGGGGTGTCCCTTGAGTATTTTATTTTATTTTTATTTTATTTATTTTGGAAAACAAACAGTGTCTATAACTATTACAAAAACTTTGTGAGCAACTAACAACCATTTAAATGTTTTCACATGTATACTGATACTTGTCTAAGCTATGGAATTTCTGTGAAAAAGTTCCATCCTAAAACTAGAAAGGATGTCTGGTTAGACTAGAAAGTGGACCCCAGGGTCCCCGAGTTCCGTAACAAAAATCTTTGATGGAACCGGGATAACAGCCCGGCCACGGCCTATAGCGGCGGCGGCAGCGGCGAGCGTTTTCGATGCCGTTGCGAGCCGATGACGCGTTAGAGTAAACACGCCATGTACATCGAAAATGCTCGCCGCTGCCGCCGCCGCTGTGCGCCGTGGCCGGGCCGTAACGTTGTGTCGATGATAGATCTATGGAAATGATATGGTTTCCTTACCTGGTAGTCAGACCGAACTGGATGAGGCAGGTCAAGATGGTGTATTTGAGGTAGGGTGGCCTGCACAAGGCTTTGGTCTGGGTCCAGATCTCACTGAACAAGCGTTTTAGGTCCTTAGGCTTACGCATGCTGAGGCTTCGCACAGATTTTTGAGAGTTCTGGGATGCTACTGACACAGTCCTGACTTTCTCCTTGAGACTTTTGATCTGTTAAACAATATTATTTAGTTATTTAGGTACAATGCAAAACAATATTAAGCTCAAGATTTTTATATTCAGTCATCAACCTAAAAAAATGTACTAGTTTAAAAAAAAGGTGTTGGATCTCATTTTAAATGAGAAAGAAATGTAATCACTCCGAGATTTTACTATTAGATGGTTTATTGAGTTAGTCTGTTAATGAAGGTTTCTAAAATGTAGATAAGTACCTAGCTACTTTCAAAGAAAGCTGTTCTCTAAGGGGAACTTACCGGATAATTGTCGGGGCTGTCGCCAGTGTTGATCTTATAGATGCCCTTAAGACATTCGAGGGCATCATCGTAATCACCGCACTCCATCATGAATTTAGGACTCTCTGGGAAAGTCAACAGCCAGAAGCCTAGGCAGAGAGAAGGCACACCGCAGGCAGCGACGAACCAATTCCATGAGTCGTAAGAGAAAGGCCCGCTTTCAATACGAATACCCGTGATAGGGATTGTACCCCAAGCAATCACTGTAAAAAGTATTTTTTTTTATTATGAAAAGAGAGGTATTAGAGTTATAATAGGATAAACAGGTAGTGTTTGTGTCAGATTAGATTTAACTAACGGAGTCATGTATTTAATTTTCGCTTTATGTATGACAGAAAATTTGCTTCTGGTCTTTTTCTTGCAACTGGATTGTTAAATTGATTTATCCAGCAACAATTTTCAAAACCGCCAACTTGTTTGCACTGTAAGACGAAATAAAAATCTTGTTTCGTAGCTGGTTACAAAGAGAAGTAGTTACGAAAATGGTAAAAGGGCACGAAATGTATGCTCTTCAAAGCTTGTGAGATTTAGGATTTAAGGTGTGCCTCAAGCACTACATAACTTTAACTAACAACTTTTGCAGTGAATTAATCTAGAAATAATATCGTTTGGATTCCTTACATGGCAGCAAGATGACACCCAGAGTCCAGAACATTTCCATCCAGCAGAGGATCTTCTCTCTGTATTTGGTTTGCTGGAATTCACCCAAGTAGGGGAAGCAGATACCCATGGCACCGGCAACGCTGGAACAATGTTGTACGTATTAATTAACAAATTTAAAAATTATAATGTACGGAGCCATTCCAGGTGTAATTTTCGGACAGTTTCGGCGGTTTTATTTAAGATATTATGCCTGATATTTTCTAATTTAAATATAAAGCTTTTTGCTAGTTCGAGCAAAACAGCATTAATAACATTTGCTTAATTTTGCAGTAGTTTCATAAAATTATCCTAGGTAGGTACCTACTGTATTGAAAAGTTGGCGTCATCCAGAACACTACTCTTCAAAATAATCCCTTCAAAGAAAAGAGTTAATCATTTTGTTTATCGCGTGTAAGCACGTGATTGAAGATGTATTGAATCACTTGTTTTAATTAACATATTGGTCTTGGGAAGAATTAGTAGGTATTGTTTCTATGTCGAATGCCTACTCCAATCAAATTGCCATGTGCTTGGAACAGCTGCACAAAAATATGTTAGTAAGTTATGCCTTGTCGTCATGGTCTACCAAATTACATGTCTTGCCCATATATCTCAGGAAGCTAAATAAAAGCTCCCAGCTGTGACGCAGCAAGGGATACAGGCGATTCGCGTGACCTCACTGCTACGGAATCTCGGGGACACCCTGTTGGTTTTAATGAATAGAGTTCGAACGCCTTTAATGCTCAAATTCATGTTATATAGTGGCGGAAGAGATACTTGGGCTACCACACCGTCAGATCAAGAATGTCAATGTAAGGTATTTTTGAACGATTTATTAATTTAACTCGTCTCTATAGAGATTGCATGTTTATTGTATATGTAGATTTATTTAAAGAAAATTATACAGCATCTGATATAAAACTGGTTCAGTAACAGTGGCCCTGATGACACCATTTTTCTCGCTGTCCGTGTAATTAGTAAATGTTGGAAGTGCGGTTCGTAGTCAATAGTTGCGTGACGCGTGCGAAAGATGATTTGTTGGCTTTATTGTTTATAACTCGGAAAAAACATCTCAATGAAGGCTATGAAAACAGCGTTTTCTATCTTACTAAGCTACCTGGTTTGATTAAGCTAAGTCTGTGGTTGGTAGACAATCACAATCTTGTCATCACAAAATATATGGGTTACAAACTTTTTGGACACTTTCCGTCTCTGCACAGATTGTACAGGTTTTCATTAAACATACCACGTCCATCTTTATAATAAGTACCTACCTATCTATTAAATATAAAAAGCGATCTATGCCGTGTGGCTATAATTTTACTTTTGAAGTACAACTATTATAAAAACGAAACTGTGTCTCACTCTAGGGAAACCATTAATTTAGTAAATGCCCGTTTAATAAAGGGCAAGTCAAAATCAAGAGATGCTAAAGATATCTAATACGCTCTTTTAGCCGCTAGGACAAGAAAACGTGATAACAAAACGTAACACTAGCACTCGCTGACTTCATAGCCTCAACAAACGTTTGTAGTCACGTGTCTAACCGCACGGCCACTTTATAAAATACTTACGAGAAACCGTTGATAAATCTGCAGGCCATGAATATAGGCAGGATCTGGACGAACGAAGAGACGATGCCAACAGTTCCATCGATCAGGAGTGTGGAGACAAGCACGATCTTACGGCCTTTGGTGTCAGCTAAGCAACCCCAGAAGTATGAACCGAGCACCATTCCTGGGAAACGAGATAAGAAATCGTAAAACAACATTGTATATATGACTTACGCCGATATCCCTGAAGGGGTAGGCAGAGGTGTAATATTATATCGGCCGATAATTATATCGAGTAGGTCCGGTACCCTCGCCTATTGGAACAACTTAATAATCGGCTAATGAGCAGTCGTGGTAACGTGTCAAAATTACAAAAATCCGCCATTTGTGGTCATTTTATTTGTTTTCTCTCACAATTTTTAAGGGCAACCTGCATTGGTACTTATTATATTGCTGGCTGGTACAAAATATATAAGCTCAAAAGGAAGGCTCAAGGGCACGCATAGTTGGCATGATCAAATGAAGCATAGGAAACGTGCGTGCCTAGATCGCAACACGTGGCTATATACTACTCTCAGCCTATGTACAATGCCCTATAGTAGACAGATTTCATAATACAGCCTTTCGCAGTTCACTGCACAAAAGCATTGTGAGTCAACTGACACTGCTGGATTTGAGGGGTTGGTTTAGGGTTTGATGTCGAATTGAGATACTATTTGGGTCATTTACAATCAAACAAGTTCGTGGGCGACCAGTTTATAAAAAAAATCCTTTGGCTCGCTCATAGAGTCGAGGCACACGCACACTAATACAAAACCACTCCCCCATATTATGTTTGACTAGGGAACTGAAGGCGACCATGTCTTGCTGAGCGATTCTCGCCCTTATGGTGGTCTAGCGGGAAGTTGGTCGACTGTGCCTAATAGGCTAGTTGACAAACAAAAATTATAAGTCCGTCCTTTAGATTATTCAAAAATAAGCGATACGTATTTTTTTATTTGTAAATTAAACCAAAAATTACCAAGATATAGCTCATTAAAGTTACGTATAACGTCACGCCGCCGTGCTGAATTTTTTAGCACTAGATGACGTCACACGTAACGTTAATGGGCTATATCTTTGTTATTTTTTATTTAATCGAAAAAAGAAAAAATACGTGTCCAATATTTTTTTATAATCTAAAATACGGACTAAATAAAATTAAATTATTTTGACCCTGGAAACTACCCTATTGCCTTAGTTGCCTCTTACCATACCTACAGAATGGAGTAGTGACACTTGGTATTTCTTAAGCCATTACAGCATGGAGTATGTGAGGCTTACTATGAACTTAAAATATGTTTTTTATGAGTCTTGGGCGGGGTTTGAACCCCCAACACTCGACGCAGTGTCAAGCAAAATGCGGCTGCCTAAAACTTTACGCAGTTCCGTTACCGTGCAGTCTTATTTAGTAGAAGCAGGTCGTCCTTTAGTATGCGGGTCCATAGTGAGGCAATTAGGCGATCTACGACTAATCGCCGCCTGAACACGCGATGTGTTCGTTAAGCCTTGCATTTCTCTGAACGTGTTTGTTATAGTAATGGTTAATAATTTTGTTTGTAGGTACTAGATTAGTTAAATTCTTATAAGTGTTGCTATTATCATTATTCTTCTAAATAAAATGAGTTCTATTATTCATATATCATTTGTGTTTAATGCCTTGATCTGAATTTGTTTTGTATTTGTTAATTTTAAAAGATATAGGAATATGTGGGTAGCTACAAAGGAACCAACAGCGAACATTTGGGGATTTTTATGCAGGTTATGCACTCATGCCACAGTGGCGAGGCGATTACTTTCTTATCTCATGACTCTTACTTACCACTTCAACTCGGAATCAGCGTTTAGATGACATGCTAGTAGCCTAGTAAGTAACTCATCTATAGGCCAATGCAATACCTATGCAATTTTCATCCATTCTCTACAATTGCATAAGCTACTTAGTGGATAATCGTTGTTGTTGACACATTTAATAAGCTGTTTAATAAGTGATACTGGATGGCACAATGCTCCTTAACCTTAAGGTCTATTATTGTATACTAGAGGATGGCCGCAGATCGGACAGTTACGTTTATTTTTAATTTTACCGTTTCTTCCCGATCCTGCGAGAATTTCGGGAAATCCCTCCTTAGTGCACCTCTACGGTCCCCAAGGAATATATATGCCAAATTTTAGCTTCTGGCGCCCAAAAGTGTTGGCTATGCGTTGTGTGGCAGTGAGTTCATCATCATTATCATTATTGGCCCTGTACATCAACTGGCCCACTGCTAGACACGGGCCTCTTCTCACTACGAGAAGGGTAAGGACCATCACGCTGGCCAAGTGCGGGTTGGCAGTCTTCACATGTCTTTCGAGAACATTATGGAGAACTCACAGACATACAAGTTTCCTCAAGATGTTTTCCTTCACTGTTTAGCAAGAATAGATAAATTAACAATTTAATAGGAACGCACAGAACTTCGAAAAGTCATTGGTGCGCGCCGTGGATTCCACCCCGAGACCCTCTGCATAGCAGTCCGCCGGTTTCTCCACTACTTATTTTTTTATTATTAATGTTATTCTTGCGTTACTGAGTGAGTGAATGAGTTCTTACCCAACATGGGCGCTGCGGTGAGCCACCCTTTGTCCGCAGACGTCATTCGGAAGTCACATGTCGCCGCGGGAAGCACGAACGACACTATAGTGATACCGATGGCTGTGTTCGCGTAGATCAGACCACTGATCGCGAGCAGGCAGAAGTGGAAACGGCCGAATCCTGGAAACAGAGCAGATTATGTCTTAGATTTTGTTCCAATGAAGAGTATGGTCACTGGCATTAGTAGTGAAACATATACCATGTGACACATTTAAGCGGCTTCTATCCTCATTAAACATAAAGCCACCTTCAGTCTCTAGTCACCCAGTACTGGAGAATACTTTTCCTTCTTTAATGGTAACTATTTAAATAAATATTGGGTGCTTAGGGCAATTTTGGAATAAAGAATAAAAAAAAAGGTTAAGTAAATGGACAACAGTAACTGATTTATACTAAAGTACTTACTTACATTTTCAACATAAGTTACTTAATCTAATATTTGTTACATACCTAGTTTATAATAAACTATGGTCATATCCGATCTAACTACTTTCATGATCTGTGTGTCTTACCGTTTATTGTATTTTAAAAAGGTTTGTTATTTGCGAGTTAATCAAAATTATAGCATGTGCGATGCAGTAATTCAATAAAATACTCCATTGGTGTATGCGATGGACCATTGTTCTGTAGCAATTTTTGTGTCATATCTGCGCATATGTCGATACTAATATCGTCATAAAGTTCGTAACACTTTAACCGCTCTAACGACTTCGGTGGGTCCACAATACGTAACCAGTACCGCGGGATAATACGTCTGGCATCTTGCTAAACTATTTCAATTAAAATAATAATATATTACTTACCACAAGCCAAAGATGCGTGAGAAAATAATCATTGTTTTATAAAGTGTTTGAATATTTGCCAAATTATACGCATTATTATTAGATGTGTACATGCTTACCTGTGGCCGAGATAGCTGCTTCGAAGTCGGCGCCAGTCTCCAAGAAGTCTAAACCTGTAAGAAGAAAATACGCACAATTAATACAGCTGGTTTTAAATCGTACTCTGACAGAAAGCTTTGTTACTTTAGAACTTGTCCACTTAACTGATAAAGCGCGCCTAAGAGCAACCTTTGCTATAATGATATGCGTATCTTTAGTCATAATTTTAAGTTATCATTTGTGCATTTTGATATAAAATATACTTCGCATGTCTGTTTAAATAAACAATCCACCACAATGCTATAACTGAGCTTGTGCACATCACCCACAAATAACTAAATAGTGATTGGCACGAATGTAATTGGCATCCAGCTATGCGCTGTCATACACACTAATTAATCCGACTTACGAAAAAATAAAACATGCCATTATGAGCTACGTTTCTTTGAAAATAAAGACGAAATTAGCGTGAACAAATTTAAAACTTTCGAGCAGTGAAATAAAAGAGGGTATTTGGATATTTTAAGTGTTTGTCTGCCTGAGATCTGTCACTTTGATAAGTCATTGCTCTTCTTAAATGTGCGGTAGGCTTAATAATGTTATGAGTGCATAGTTGTTATTCATACTGTATGTTTGTACGGGTAAATACTGTAAAGATTATCATAACTACAGAATCAACTGGAATAAATTAGTAAAGTATGTAGTGGATATGTTTTGATAGGCGCTATTGACGATATGAGTGTGCAATTTGTGTAATTATTTGGATCTTGATGATGAAAGAAACTCTTTCTTTCATCATCAAATCGATTGTGGTTACGGAGAAATCTAAACTGTAGTAAAAAATAACTTGTACTTGCTAAAGGGTTATAGAAACGTAGATGAAATGTATGAACGGTATTTCCCGTTCCATTTATAATATTCAGACAGCTGATGAGAGTATTTAATGGCTATGTCACAAGCCATTGGCGACCGAATACCGAAACAATTAGTGTTCGACAAGAAATACAAAATCCAGCTGTACGAGGATCTACATGAAGGAGCGGTTAACCACAACGAGCTCACGATCTTCACAAATGGGTCTAAGACGGACGCAGGTACGGGTTCAGGAGTATTCTCCGAGGACTTAAACATCAACATCTTAGCACCGCTGGGAGCCTACAACACGGTCTACCAGGCCGAATGTTTTGGCATAATCCTAGCTGCCACAGCAATCATGGCACGTGAGGTAAGGGAACGATCCATAAGGATCCTCTCAGATAGTAAGGCTGTCCTCTCAGCCCTCAAAAGCCATACTATCACCTCGGCACTCACACTTGAATGCCACCAGAAACTAACAGAGGTAGGTAAACAAAACAAATTAACACTGCAATGGATCAAGGGCCACAGTGGCTCAAGAGGGAATGACGCATCCGACGTACTTGCCAGAAGAGGGGCCACTTTAGAGGTGGTGGGACCCGAGCCCATTATTCCCCTCCCTTCTGGTTTTTATCGCAACCTGGTAAGAAATAGGACCAGGACCAAACACAACCAGTCATGGATTGGTATTGAAACATGTAGGCAGGCCAAGGAGGCTCTTTCCGCAGTAGACGGTAAGATAGCCAAACAAATCCTCCGGCTATCCAAACAACAACTGCGGACAGTCACGGCCGCCTACACAGGACACGGATTCTTTGATAACCACCTATATACTATAGGTATCACCGATAGCCCGCTGTGCAGGGCCTGTATAGCAGCAGACGAGACGGCAGCCCACCTGCTCGTCGACTGCCCTGAGGTCGCACAGTACAGGCAGCAGTACCTGACCAAATACAGCACCCTGAGGGAAGCAGTGGACCACATCAAGAGTCTTCTGGCCTTCCTCGAAGAGCTGGGGTGGCTCGAATGACGACACCATTCCCACCCGCATGCAAAATACACGCCAACACGTGGAGTTGCGGAAACAGCCCGTGCCATCAAGTATCAAGTATGGCTATGTCATCTCATTCGTCTTAAGAAAGTTCCATAAAGATTTTTATGTTTTTTTAGTTACTGTGCCGTAAGTACACTAGGGAAGAATTGTTTACACACCATAATTAGCTATGCCTCAACCCTGATGACTTCGACCAATAAATATGGCAAATATCTCTTAGATATGCGTGTCTTTGGTGTCAGAGAACCGTAAACCGTAGCGTGTAATATGAAAACAAGTCTGTTTCTAAAAATGTGTAACTGTTTTGTAAATAAGGTGTGTCTAATCTCGACTACAATGTCAATAGGATTGTATATTTTGGTCAAAACGGATTATGAACGAAGATGTTCTATGATACCTATACATTTGTTTCACAATGAAGCCGACAAAGTGAAGTGTTCGCGGACAAATTTATGGAAAATTCGTGTTTTATTTTACTACTGATAATGTCAGTTTTCAAGTAGATAGGTCGCTCGAGAAAACTGAGAGATTAGATTTGATCGACCGTATCATATGACTACATTTGTTTTTTACTTTTATTGGGTGTGTCATTACATTAGTTATGATGTATTTAGTGTCCCTATACTTCGTAATCCATTCACTCAAAAAGGATGGTTAGAGGGCTATGAAATCTTTAAGCAGTTGTGTTTTAAACTCCTTATAGTCACTCAGTCAGACATAGATCGATTAAACATATTGTCTACATTATAAGACTTTAGTGGATGCTCCTGTTACACAATATTCACATTGGAAGGCTAACTAAATAAAGCACTTAATTTAGTAACTGCATTAATTGCTTAAGTATTATGTCTGTTACTAATGACTATTTATAAGTAATTAAGTACAATGTGAAACAGTTGCAGCTCCTTACAAAAACAAAAATATGTACCATAATATTGGCGATTTAAAAGAGTGGCCACGAGTTTTATTGCCCGTTCTTTCTCGTGGTTCTACCTATTGCTTTGCGAACGAGGCAGTAAATGTAAATGTAGAAGCATTAAGTAATTTAATTTTAAAATTGACGTTCATAAGCGTCACCTTGTGACCTAGCTGAATAAATGATTTTGACATATCAGTGAAGGCTCGTTCGTGGCTGACATCCAAATCCCAGAAGCGTGCCCTCTCTTATGATGAGAAATAAAAAAAAACTGTACAGAGAAGCGTAAGATATCTATTGATAACAATGTGATTTGAAATACTCAGCTAGTCTTGGCTGTAAAATTAATTCATAACTAGCGGCTTAATCGGCGTGATTTAGGCGCCCTCAGGAATCACACTACATTCTGTTCAAACTGTACGAAAATCAGTTCGATACATTTTGGGTTCATCGCGATCATACAGACGGACAGGACGAAAGGGAACTTCATTTTATTAAATGTACCTAGATGAACACAGATTGCCGGATTTTTAGGGTTCCGTACCTAAAAGGTAAAAATGGGACCCTATTACTAAGCCTCCACTGTCTGTCTGTCTGTTCGTCTGTCTGTCTGTCACCAGGCTGTATCTCATAAACCGTGATAGCTAGAAAGCACAAATCACAAATGATGTATTGTAGTTGCCGTTTTAACAACAAATACTAAAAATAAAAAGCGGCGGTAGCCCAGTGGTGTACGTAACGGACTGCCGAGACGATGGTCTCGGGTTCGATCCCCAGGTACCTCGGGCACACACCTCTGACTTTTCGAAGTTATGTGTGTATTAAAAATGTTAATTATCGCTCGCTTAATAATGTGCCCGGTAGATGGCAATAGGCTCGCCCCCTATTACATTGGGACCGAAACATATCTGGCGAAGTGTGGGTGTGTAATACACCTCTGCCTACCCCTTCGGGGATAAAAGGCGTGAAGATGTGTATATATGTTATGTATGTTAAAAATAAAAAAATGAAAGTATTAAGGGGGTCCCATACAAAAAACGTGTATTTTTTCGTATTTTTTGCTCATAATTACTAACTGTAACAGGTAGACGCTTTAAATTTTCACAGAATATGTAGCTGTATATTACCTTTCAAAATGAATAATTAAATTACTAAAAAGTAAATAATAAAGGGGGGCTGCCATACAAAAAACGTAATTTTAAGCAATTTGTTACTCCATCTTAATAAACAGGTAGAAACTTAAAAAGTATTTAAGGCGCTGTTATACCTCAGAAGCCGCGAAACACCTAATTTATCGTCGCGCATCTAGCCATAACGGCACATATTACAAACTAGCAAAAAATAGAGCTTAAAGTCAAAAGTCTGAACAAAAGACTTTTGAAAGAATTTTTCATGTTTGTAAAATAGAATCACGGTAAAAAAATCACAAAATCAAGACAAAAAATAATCTTTCGTCTCACTGTTTGCAATATTTTGATCGTAAGCTGTGATATTTTATTTGATAATATTGTAGGAAATCTAATGAACTAAAGAATTACCCTATTTATTTTCATATTATACCTGTATATTTTGTAAAATTAAATAAAATCTGCCAAACGTCTATGATTTTGACGCTCGGTAGATCCCATCAATATCAAACGCTTCAGCAATTTAAACCTTATTAGCATAAGCGGTGTACTGAGTGTCAGTTGCTAGTTTACGCCCCGCCCAGACCTCATCATTCGGCTATGAGCCCTGTGAGAGATAGGTCATGTCGCTTGCGTCTCCGCTGCACGAAATTTTACGTAAACCTGTTTGTTATTATAATACGCCAAATTGAGTTCGTAATTTCATGTTTTATGTTATAGATTGAATACTTTGAATCAAATAGGCTTTTCATGTAACTATGAGCACATATAATTAGGACCTAAGTTTATACTCTTGTTGCGTTTAATGTGTTATTGTTTCTGTGTTAAAATAATAAAATATGGACAATTAGAAAAATTAAGTTCTATGAAGGATTTGTACAAGAAAGCGTCGTAATAAAATAGAAATTCACCCGTGGCCAAGTGATTATGAAATATGTAACATTTTTAAACAAATTATTTTCAAAAGAGTCTTTTATGACTAACTATGTTATAGATTATCGATTATGCATAATATAATTATATAAATTATTCTCACAATACATAGCTGCCACAGTTTTCAATTTTTGAAAGAGTAATAATATAAAATCGAATCATTTTATGTATAGATCGGTTCATGAAAGATGACCACTGCACAGAAATCATTTTTTGAGGCGCGGGTGGAATGCCAATGGCGTGGCTCCGTTCTTGACGCATTCCCTAAATGCGTCAAGAATGGAGCCACGCCATTGGTGCACGAATGTACATATGCGTGACGGCCGCCATTTGTGGTCAACTTTCGTGAACCGATCTATACCTATATTGCAAATTCATTAGCTTGTCAGAGCGCCTGGAGCGCTAAGATGCCGCCACGGCGAACAATAAACGGCGCTAATATGGCGCTCCGCAATCCGCACACAAGCGGTAACGAATGTTGTATTATTGTGTTGTGAACATAAACCTATTTAGGTACATCGGGTAAAACTTTACATCACATTTATAAGAAGGTGACTTCTCTGTTTGCTATAACACAAGATACGAGTATAGTATTTTTTTAATAATAAAGTACGTAACTAATTATATTTATTGTAATTACAGTGAAGTTAAAGATAACAGTTCTGCAACGTCTTACACACATTTGACTGCAGTCATTCCTAACACGATCTGTTCAAGAGCTAGCCTAGAAATGCCTAACAATTTTTTTAACAAATTTGACTCAAATTCCGAAGTAATAAGCAAAAATTACAAGAGGGATAGCAGTGACTGGTTAGAATTGCGTAAAAATATATTGAATTGACAGATTGAAATTTTGGTATAGTGGTAAAAAGAAGAGATAACAGCAGTAAAGCCAACTTAGTAAAAAATATTTTGTACAAATAAAATATTTGCAATGTAAAATGAGGTATTCCCCTAAGCACACCCAAACGAAGCACACCCAGACGAAGCACACCTAAAGTATTCCACTTTGCACACCCGTAGGTGGGCTTCAAATAAAATAAAAAAAATAATTAATTTCGTATTCCACGAAGCACACCTACGAATATCACTCGCATAGTGCGGGGACTAAGAAATAAAAATGTCGATAGAAGAAAATATTTGTTTTTTTATAAGACTAACTTAAATATGTAACATCTTTCATTTTGAGGAAGCTGCCGTCAGGAGTGTTACAGCAGTATTTCCTAACGCACAGATAAGGGGATGCTATTTTCATTTTAAGAAAGCAATTAAAAAAATCTAGGGATTTAGATTTAGATAAGAACAGCATACATAGAAAACATGTTGCCTTATGTACGGTTTTGCCACATTTACCGCTGGAAGACTTGGATGAGGCCTGGCTCTACATCATGAGTGTCCTCAAGGAGAAAGTATTTCTAAATTTAACGATTACCTTGTAACTCAGTGGCTCGAACATAAGTTATGGCACGACAAATGGTCGTGTTATAACGTAAAAAACAAAACTAATAATTATACAGAGTCTCATTACTCTAAAATAAAAATAAAAATTCAATAAAAACAGAGCCATAAATCTAACAAAACTTTTAGATTGCTTTCCAAAAAATTGCAATAATTATGCCGAAATTAGAGTAAAAATGGGTTATTCAAATCATCAAAAATATGCTACAATTAAAAATAATATAATCGAAAACACAATAAAAGATTATAAAAATGGGTTAATTTCAGTTGAACATTGTCTAGAGAAATTAAGATTCTGAGTAATAATAATTTATTTAATTGATAAGTCTAGATACTTACTAAATTGCCCATTTCGTAAAGATTATTAAAGAATCAAGATTCTTTAAGAAATGGGTAATTTAGTAGAAAAGAGTTTAGAAATATTGTGATTTGTAATTTTAAACAGTCTGCGATTTTACATAAAACTGGAGTGTATTATTATTACTTAAAAGGTAGCTATAAGAAAACATAGATCTCAATAGAAAACTATATTTTCACCACAGCAGCTCAAACATGCCGCTTTTGCTGCGAGACAACAGTGAACAAAAGGCGATTTTGATTCGTGTGAGTAAAAGTAGCTTTTTTAATATTTCAATCTTCAGTGTCATGAATTGACATTGTTCAGCCATAAATTTGAAACATTCGAATTTTACTGTGCTCTGTCTCTTTCACATGCATAATATAAAAAGTGAGTGAAAAAACAAACCCCTTCGAATTCGAAATTCGACCTCAAAGAAAACACCTTCGGAAACGCAAATAAAAAAAATAATTGTAATAAAGAAATTACTTTTTTTATATGGTATTGTTTATATGTTTAATTTATTATTGGATTTTAATAAAAATAAGTGTAATTAATAGTATTAAATTGGTATTCAACCAGTACATTTTTATTTGGAATTACAACAATGATACATTTGAAAAATAAACATCAGGAACGCGGTATTAAAACGCGATTTAAAAAAGTAGCGGGAATAAAAATTTCGCTGATGCTGATACAGTATAGCGTAACGTGTTAAATTATATTAATATATAAACTGTCCCTCACTACGCTAAGGATTCTAACTTTGATTCACTCGCTACGCTCGTGAATCAATCATAGACTCCTTCGCTTGTTCGGGACTCAAAATCAGCACTCGAAACAAAAAGCAACTTTGCTCTCTTGTTACACAAATAACTATTACAATGTTTTTGATTTTTGTTCAAGTTTTTATTGCAATTATGAAATAATCTGTGATTTTTTATGTTCAAGTAGAGTATTTTTATTATTCACTAAACAAGAAGCTATAAGAAAACTTCAACATAGATCTCTATTTAAAACAATATTTATAATGTTTTTGATATTTGTCCAAGTTTTTATTGCAATTATGAAACAATCTGTGATTTTTTATGTTAAAGTACAGTATTTTATTATTCACTAAACAGATAGCTATTAGAAAACTTCAGCATAGATCTCTATGTAAAACAATATTTACAATGTTTTTATTGTAATTATGAAAACATCTGTGATTTTTTATCACAGATTATTTAATAAAAACACCCTACTTAAACAAGTAGGGTGTTTTTATTATTCATTTAGTGACTAAATAGATATAAGAAATTGTATATTGTATAAGAAAACATCAACATAAATCTCTATGTAAGACAATATTTACAATGTTTTTGATATTTTTCCAACTTTTTATTGCAATTATGAAACCATCTGTGATTTTTATAGTAAGATTACAAAAATGACAAATATTGTGTCACATTATTGTAATGAAACTGAAAGATGTTAGAAATTTAAGTTAGTATTTTAAATAAACAATATTTTCTTCTATCGACATTTTTATTTCTTAGTCCCCGCACTATTCGAGTGATATTTGTAGGTGTGCTTCGTGGAATAGGAAATTAATTATTTAATTTGTTTTATTTGAAGCCCACCTACGGGTGTGCAAAGTGGAATACTTTAGGTGTGCTTCGTCTGGGTGTGCTTCGTTTGGGTGTGCTTCGGGGAATACCTCTGTAAAATCAGTTGCGCGTGGAATCTAAAATGAACAACTGGCTTTGCAACAACTGGCGAAGCAAGAAAATGTAACAATCGAGCCTTGTGGATTATCCGTTTATTGGTGCCACGCCAGATGGATTAATAGGTCCAAAAACATTTGTGAAAATTTAAAGTTCTATAGTTGCCTATATGAATGGCCTGGAGAATAGTATGAGAGCAAATAAAATACAAATATGGAAACATGATAAAAAAGTGAACTGACTAGTCTAAACAAATATTGTAATTGTTATTACCAAATTCAGGGGCAATGCTACGTTACACGCAAATAAAAGTGTTTATTTGCTGTGTGGAGTGGCGAAAGTATACCACTAAAAATAGAAATTATAGAAAGAGATTATGTTTTCTGGGAGAAGAAAAGGTTGTGGCGTTTTATATGAATTGGCAGTTGCCTGAAATTGTTGATTCTCGTCAAGCTCAAGGGATGGCATTGTGAGATCACGGAGAGGAAAATGTTTCATCAGTGCTTGAAATTTCTACAATACCATGCCGTAAAAGGAAAGTAAATGAAACTGTGCCTCGTGAACAAAAGCAAATAATAAGTATTGAAGCCTTATCACCTCACACACTGACTTTAACATTCGATGAGATTTGAGAATAAAGAAAACCTGCCGGGTTGTAGCAGACAGCTAACTTTTCATGAGCTGTAAACTCTGTATTTCGTTAATAAGTGATAAATGAATGTAAATAAATATCTTTTAATATTTATTTTCTTTGAAACAACACATATTTGAAGCGAAAGAAATTTTTTATATTTTCCATACAAACATGTATGAGGAGAGCTAACGAAATAGCAGTAACTCAAATTCTAATTCTATAATTTTCTAAGCGACATAGCAGTATTTCATGAATAAGGTATATCCACATATATTTTTGATGATTTATCTATTTTGAAAAATTATAATGGGTTGGGTTTCGAAACGAGTCGCTTAAATTTGAGGGTATTGGTAGTGTAGGGGGCTTAAGGGAGTTCGTTTTAATTACATAAAAGTAATTTTGGCTGCCGGAGTTGCGTCTAAATATTTTTAAACAATTTCCAAAATTTCATAAATAATTCGGCAATTATGCAAAACGGAACGTAGTTTTTATACTTTAGTACAGTTTTACAAATTTAATTTTTAGGTTTTATGTGAAAAACGTGAAACGAAACGCAAAACTGCCATCTTGGAATGATCATATTGACAGCTAATGTCAAATTTGTGCGTCATTGCTTTCGAGTGCCTAGGGTTAGGTGCGACTACTAATAAGTGACTAAATAGGTTATGTTAGGTTCTCTTTTGACCCTTAATCCGAAAATAGGAGCCTTCAGCCGGGCTCCATCAACCTTAGTTTATTAAACTAGTGTGATGAATGTGGAAGTTGGCAGTGCCATACACACCGATGTTTGGAGATTTTTTTTTTCAGAGGAAACCAAGTATTTCCCGCAAGTGGAAATGGTGGAGGGGTTTCAAGACCTCCCCTCCTCCCTCTCCAATCACTCATAACCCCTAAAAACGGCGACGTATTTCGAAACCTTTACCACAGAATAGATAGTTCTTACGAACAGAAGCACCACTTCGCAAACCAATTTAAAGAAATGGCGACTCTTGCTACTAAGCAAGAAAGTGCAATTCAGCTCGCATGAGCATTCAGTACCTAACGCGATATTGACCTAACTGTTCCCGCTCTTTTCTAACACATAACGCTGTCGCTGTTTGGCGCGGAGCGGTGCGCTAGGGTTGTCGACTGGCCGCTGCTACTATAATATTTATTCATCGTCTATCTACCTACTTGACCACGTACCTAATAATAAATATTTATACTATAAGTATCCTATCCCACTATTTGTGCTCGTAGAACGAAAACCACAAAAATTCTGGTGGTTTACATTTTCACTATACTAATTCTTAGTTATTTCCTAAACGCGTAGACCGATTTACATGATTCAAACAGATAAAATGGTTTTTGAACTAGATCATTAATTTGACACCATAATCGTTGAGATATCTCAACAAATAAAAAGTACAATTTTCAAGTTGCTCTCGTAAAATAAATAAAATTAAAATTTCAAGTTGCTTCCGACACACATCCGTTAAATGAGCAATACTTTGCACCAGACTTGTGATGTGAACATTTTTATTGTTCACTATTAAAATTCACGTTATTAGCTAGCCCTGCGCGCGAGCGGTGACGACGCGGCGTGGAAGCCGCGCCAAAGTGTAGGCACTTATCGCTGTAGGTACGGCCGAGTGAAGGAGGCCTGCCTTTACCATAATAATTATACCTATAATAACAATGAACATCCATAAATAAATAAAAGAAATCAACTTTTACTAAACTTCAATTATCTCGTAACTCGCTTTAGTTGAGATACGGCTTTTGCGCTTAGTAGAACAGTATTGTGTTATTTAGGGTACCGTAGCCAAAAATTGTAAAAACGGAACCCTTATAGATTCGCAATGTCTGTCTGTCTGTCCGCCCGTATTTCACAGCCAATTTATTGCAAAACAGATTTGAAAACTGGCAGGAATGGAATTAGATGTAGGTATTCTATGAACTGCTTCACTATTTTTATACCAAACCAAACATAATAATGGCCTCTCCATACATGGAACTGACTTAATTATTTTTATCTTCTTACGGCACGTAGGTATTTACCTACTTTCGTCAACTATTAATATCTATAACGTCAAATGTAAACCAGTTTTGCTCATGGCTGCACTGAGAACAAAAATTGCGCTATGCCTATATTGTACAAACAGATTGATGTATGTAGTATAAATTTTAATATCAGTATCTCAATTCAATATGCTAAAACGTTTTGCTTGCGATTTTGAAATATTGGAATACGGATGTCGCCAGAATAGGGCCGCACGCGACGAGACTGAAGGGGGGCGCCCCGCAGTAGATGGAGCTAAGCTCCCTTCACCTCCCCTGCTTCACCCCCTCATTTACCAAAACAGTCGCTTAGGACAGCGCCTTAAGTATACATGTACGGAACCCTTCGTGCGCGAGTCCGACTCGCACTTGCCCAATTTTACCTTTATATCTGCCTAAAAATGTTTGCTTTAATTTGGGAAAACCTTTATTTCAGACTGTGACATCTATTAATTACATTTTAATAATAAGCTACTGTTTTTACGTTTCAAACGAGGTTGTTCAAACAGAATTATTATTTCAATTCATTTGTTGACAGTTGACGTTATCTTATCTATTTAAATGAAAGGATCTGGTAGCACTGTTTACTAGAACAAGCATATATCTAATTAATTCTATACTGAACATGTTGAATAGTTTAATAGTAAATAAATCAAAGTGACATGTCTAAACATTGGGTTCGTTTTTATCTGTTTGTAGTGTCGTAAGGCTTAGAGGGGACAAACATGTGACAATGAGCCGGCCGAATCAATTGCAGTGGCATTGAAGACAGTCAAGGATGTGGTTTCGACATACCTAAATAAATATACGACGGAGTTGCAGTTACTTGGTTTTTTAGATTCCAAAAATGTGACTGTTTTGTTTTGGTTTCAATGTGTAACTTGGTACTTCGTTACTGATCAACCCGTTTGCGTCATCATCGTCGACGTATCCTTTCCTATCACGGTTGCATCTACGCCTTGGGGGCCGGGATCCGCTTTCCAGTCTAATCAGATCCGACAGAATTTATTATGCTTTGGTCGACCCGTTTGGTTAAAGAGGGCTTCACAGTTGTGATTTCTAACAATAATACTTTTACTAAACATTTTAGTCGTATTTATGTAAAGTTTAACGTAAAAATATTAAAGCCACTGAAACGTTATTTTCTTTGTATACTCAATGGGTAATACATAGGTCGAAAATGTCTAGAGTGGGAAGTATCCGGAAATCGGCCTCGAGGACGCCCCAAGAAGCGCTGGATCGACATCGTGAGAAGTGACATGAGTGCCAACGGATTGACTTTGGAGGATGTAAAAGACCGGGCAAAATGGAGAGATTTGAGTAGGAAGGCGGACTCTGGTATGGATCGGATTAATAATCGCCAGGCAGAAGAAGACTCAATGGGTAATACATATGAATGAACACTAAACTGTTAAATATTCATTAGGAATCAGTTACAATGATTTAATGCACACCTGATTTATAATGATTGACAATGATTGAATCAGGTTTTACCTATTGGATTTTCTGTATTTATTTACTATTTAGTTTGTTTTTTGTATTAGTTGTTATAACGATTATTAGATATATAATACACTTTTTTTTCTCTTTCTATTACGGTTTATGAGATACAGTCCGTTGACAGACGGACGGCCGAAGGCTTTGTAATCTTATTTTTAAATAGCAACGAAAAGAAATGTTTTCATATAAAAGTTAGTTTTATTACGTCAATTTTATACCAACAATGTTAAAATGTAGTCGAAGGGCAACTGACATATTTGCAATTATCTGTACATTGCTTGTATTTCCCCAAGGGCTTGCGGCATCCCGCTTTATATGAGATTGCCAACTACAGTGAGAAATGAAAGAATTATAACAATTGACATAAAAGGGACTTACATACTTATTGGAATTGATAAGGATATGAATTTAGGAAGACAAAAACATTTTTGGGGTAGGAAAATTATATTTCTATTCTTTCGAACGTCTTATGAAATCCAGAGGCCTTTTTTTTAAATAGACTACATATATTCCAAAATTGAGCCTCTACCTTGACTTAAAAGTTGTTTTATGTTATTCTAGTGTGGAATTTTGTGCAGCATCAGTCCCATATTAAATTAGGACTTTTTTTATAGACTCACGCCTGTATCCCCGACGGGGTAGACAGAGGTGTAATATTACACCCACATTTCGGCTATGAGGGGCGAACCTATTGCCGTACCGGGCACATTACCAGACTCCGAGCTGTTACTGAGAATTTCCTAACGGAAAAACCCAATAACACTTTGCCCGACCCGGGAATCGAACCCGAGACCTTCCAACCCCACGCGCACATTTATGCCGCGAGACCAACGAGGCAGTCTAAGACTTTTTAGATTTTTTATTTTATGACTTAAAATAGTGTTAATAATAGAGAATAAGATTGGTGCTATGTAAAGCTCTTTTCTTGAAGTGAGGCCTCTGATTTGTTGCGTGGCCTCGCCGCAGCGGGACGTCGAAGGACACTGAGGTGGATTGAATAGGTAGGTCCCGAAATACTGAAGACAAGGCAAAGCCACTCTGCCTGTCTGGTATTCAAAGGATAAGCTGGTAATTTGAAGCAATTAAAGAGCCGAGAAAGATTCACTGATATTTGAATCGAAGGTATATAAAACGGATTAGAAAAAAAAAGATACGTATTATCATGATTAATTGCCTGCATCTTCTAGTTATTTATTAAAAGTAATTATTCACAACACTCTAACATTTAATTTTGCAGCATTGTTTGCATCGTTCGTTCTATTTTCCAATACAATTAAAGAAAAAAAAATACAGTCTGTAGCTGTGACGAAATGCATCTTAAGTTTACCTACAACAAAAATAAGAAATTAATTTAGGAATGTAAAATCTCCACTCAAGAATGCACAGCACAGTGTACCACTTAAAATAGCCGGGTAATATCGCAACAGGATAGCAATGTGAAAATATTATGCTAATATCGACATTGTAGACGCGCGAAGGTTGCACCCGTATATGTAACCAGTACGCCATATTGAAAAAAGCGAAATGGTTTATTGTTGAATGCGTTATGAGACCTAGGCCGTAAATAGAAAACCTTAGTGGATCAACTGATAAGATGGCACAGTAATAAAAAGTACTAGTATAGTATTAACAATGATCTGTCTGCGTGAAGAGGTACAATGATCTTATTGATCTGGTCATGAGGCTGTACCTATTTATGAATGACGGCCACGCACCAGACTACAACATCAGTGGTGTGCCTCAGGGTACGTAAGGTGGACGGACGAAGTTTAGCACTGTTTTTAGTTTACGCGTTTTGGGCTAAGTGATATTTGCTACATTACCTACTGCTATCATTCCTTTTTAATACTACAGGTAGGTTTGAGAACCTATCTCGAAACTATACGTACCTTTAAAGGGCTCATTCCTTAGCACCAACATAACTCAGCGACAACTTTTTGCAAGGTTGGTAAAACGTGCGTGTTACCTATGACAAAGAGCTCGGATATTTACATAGAGGCGCATTTCTTATGCCCATAAGAAATACTTGATGCTCTGAAGACAAACTTTCAGTGACCCAAATTTTCGCTTGGCGGCGTGGCAGACGCGCTGTGACAGCTGACACTACGACAGCAAGAGAGACGAACGTTTTGCCTGTGTATCTTAACTACAAGAGCAAGAGAGACGGAGAACGATGCCAGCAGCGCCGCCAACGGCGCCAACTACGAACTAAACTGGAGACAGTCTCCACTTAAAATCGGCATACGAAATCCTTAAGAACTTCGCTTCTATGTAAATCTGTATTCATTGCCTTTGACGTTGAAGTTATCTGTGCTGTCAAACAAGAGTCAAGTCAAGCTTTAGAGTAGGTACCCAGGACATTACGATCAAAAGTTATCCCAGATTTTTTATGACATTTTAGTCTAATTTGTCATAGTTTCTATTCTTCTTTTACAGCTTCTTCTGATCTAAAATACTGATTAGCTTTTATGGCAATTAAAAGTCACGTCAAAAACTGTATAGGACTCTTCAAGCAAAATGTTTTTAAACATATTTCTTTAAAAAAACATCTAAAACTCTAAAGTAACGGTAGCTAACGTAAGATTTTTTATCTTGTTAACATTATTGTTCCTTTCCTTTGATAAAAGAAAGCACTATCTTACAAAAGCAATGAAATATGAAGGAGCCTCTTTAGAATGTATAAAGCTTTCTAAGAGCTAAATCAATGTCAACCCTTATTTTACTTCTGAGAAATAACTTAATGCTTTCATTACTTACTAAAAAAGCTATTAAATTGGCACGTGTATCACAAAAAGGCTTCTTGGTCGATACTCTTAAATCAATTTTTGTTATTTTTTCAGTATAGTCAATTCTTGAAACCTACTTTTAATAATATCTGTCCACAATTACACCCTTTGATTATGTATTTAGTACGAAAGCTTGTGAAAGGTAAGGTCTTTAATTAAGCTTGCATCAGATAGCATAAAATCTCAACTCACTTTTTAAGTTAAAGCAAAAAGAAATATTTTCTCGGTGTACGTTAGAAATAACTACAATATTGCGTTTCCAAAGACTCCATAAAGATATAATTTATTTTTTAAACCATTTTTGGGAAATGCCACAGTATAAATTAATAGTTGAAAAACACTAGAAAATCACGCTTTTATAAATGCACAAAAAACATAAAAAAATATGGATCGTTCAATTTGTCTCTATTTCTGGGAGTGTTAACTATGTGCTTTTAATTATGATATTTGATTGTAAAAGCGTAAGGCGCTGGAACAGGAAAGACGTTCTTGTTTAACTTGTTCAAAAATCAAGTGAACAGATGTTACGGGAAGCAGGTTACTCAGATTGGCGCTTGAACTGGAGTTGTATCACGAGTGGCTCTACATTAAACAGTCTGTTCAAAGTACCAGTTTGTCGAACTCAGACAAAACATGCGGAAACAGCGAGGAAGATGACATTCACCGACATTTTTAACGCCTCTTCTTTCAGGAAATTAAGTACATAAGGGTAATGCGTCAACAGTGGCAAAATGTAGAGTTCTTGTTCGTGGACGAGATATCTTTGGTACCCTTTGGTAACCCTTTGGTGGCATAAATGCTATGCTCTTGTGAGACCTCATGCAGCTTCCGCCAGGAAGGTACTATTAGTATTTGTTAACAATAAACTCTTTCCTGTTCCAGCGCCCACGCTTTTACAATCAAATATCATAATTAAAAGTACATAGTTTACACTTCAGCCCAGAAATAGAGACAACTTGAACGATCCATAATTTATTTTTTTGTTTTTACGTACATTTATGTAAGCGTGATTTTCTAGTGTTTTTAAACTTTAATTTATTTTATACCTATTGGTCTTTGATAACGAAATATTGTTAACATTTATACATTTATTTTAAGTAGGCGTATGAGCCCGCATCCTCTCCATATCCACCTGTGTGTCTGTATTGCATGGTGTTTTATCTGTCAGCTTATAACAATGTAACTCTTCAATCAGGAGACTACTAAGTGATTTTACTCTACTCAGGGCCACATAGCGCCTGTCCAGTCGCAAAAGTACGGGACCCTAACTACACCACTGCGTGGTCTACAATACATATATTTAATTGGTTTGTTATAACCTTGAAACCTGATCGTGATCAAAGTCCATTACATGGCCTTTCTCACAAGTGCAAACACGACTATGGTACGATATTCCATCATGGAATGCCAGTGCCTATCTTCCGGCTTCATCATCAGACCTTGAAAACTAATTATGATCAAAGTTCATTACAAGACTTTTCTAAGAAATCCAAAACAGTTATGATACGATTTTCCATCATGAAGTTCCAGTTCATGTCTTCCAGCACCACCATCAGATCAGTTTGACAGTACCACATTATTGTATTGTCATCAGAACTACATACAGCTGCCAATTTTCATTACGCTACGACCCTTGGAAGATGGTTAAATTATTAAGCTTAGATTCCATTACATAGTTACATACACGACGACCTAATAAAAGCGTGTTAAAAATAGCGTAAGATTTTCAAGGGTAAATCATCAACGTCATCATACCACGTTTTGCGGTGGAAAAAGACATTTAGGAAAACGGAGTAGGTACACATACTTAAATATTGTTTATCGAATCGTCTGTGGTCTACGTAAAGTTATTGCATTGCACTACAATCTACGCAAGCCTATACAATTATTGCAAAGATGTATTGATTGTTTACATACAGATGCCATTTCTGGTGACCAGATTTTTTATTACCCATATCCGTTACATATATTCAATTATATTTTCTAACGCCCAAAAATTGATTTGCTTTTGACATATTCTTCCTAAATCTCTATTAACAGCCCAAAAGTTTCGTTCAAGACTTTATCATTGTTTCTAGCGTATGTCTGACGATCTTTGGGCTAAAACTACCACTATTTGGGCCCCAGATCAAAAGAGGCCCCGCGGCAGACCAAAGATTAGGTGGCGAAACGATGTTTCACTATTTAATAAAGAGTGGGTAACAACAGCTCTCGATAGAGAAAGGTGGAAAGAGGGTAGGGAGGCCTGTGCCCTGCAATGAGAAAAGTTAGGCTGCAAATAATAATAATAATCTAGCGAAGATGAAACTATTCCCCGTGGAGTTGTGGCAACAGGCAAGGTGACCTTTTAAACTATTTGACATTCCTACATTTTACGTACATATTGTGGTCGCTCTAAAACTTGTTACTGCTGCCTTTCACGATTTTAGACTACTTTCTGCCCATGGCGCCGTCTGCGTGGGTGTTGGTTATCGTAACTAAACGTTATCTTAATATATATAATCCTTGCGTTACTGACTGACTGACAGACACGCTACAGCCGAAACTATTGGGCGCAGGAAGCTGAAATTTGGCATGTATATTCCTTGGGGACCGTAGGGGTGCACTAAGAAGGGATTTCCCGAAATTCCCACGGGATCGGCCAAAACGGGTAAATTTAAAAAAAATGCAGGCGTAGCTGCTGGCGTCCTCTAGTTTTGATGTATAAGCTTTGTTACAGTAGTGTTTCATCAGGATCAGTTCTGTGCATTTTGTGTGTCTAGCCATCTTTACAAATTTTCATGTAAGTGATACTTTTCTTCACAATCATTCTTTTATTCTTCAAAAATAAACCAATAAATCTGAAAAACCCGAAGCCACAAGCCATGACCCGTCCCATATCGGCGAATCGAGCCCACATCACGACATAACGCAAGCTTCTTAATTGCTGGATCTGTTACGGCCCTAGAGATTAATTTAATGTCTCCTTGAAAATAATTAAACAGTTGGATGAACAGTCCAGACGGCATGGGAGCGGTGAATCTTATATAAAACATCTCAATAACGACTTAAGTGTGTGTTCATACAATGTTATTAAGCCGAGAATTGACGAGACTCGAGTACGTACTTGGGATTAAAAACGATTATGTGTGATATATCATATGTGGTGAATATGTATGTTGCAGTGGTTTAAGGGTTTATGTCATCATTGCCATTGTAATAGTGATAGAGCAAGCGCTGCTTGTGAAAATGTTCTTGAAGGATGATTATTTCCAACTAAGGTTTAGATTTTCTGGTCGTATTTTGATTGGTTTCAAAGCGCTCTACATCAACGAAACGAGAAATAAAATTAGTTTAATCATTTAAATTATAGTAAAAGCATAAAGTTTAGTTAATACTACATACATAGACTCACGCCTGTTTCCCCGAAGGGGTAGGCAGAGGCATATTAAACGCCCACTTTTCGCCAGTGTTTTGATCCCACGTAATAGGTGGCGAGCCTATAGAGCCTCGTCCGTTGATCGGCAGGTGCACCCCTTGCAGGTGAGGTTGGCTTGGGACCCTAAGTTCTTGGTGGGAACCCTATGCACCCCTTAATACTGTGTTCTGTTAATAACCTAATAATATTTCCGTCAATAATCTAGAACCGTGGCTGCGAGAAATCTCATCTCTTTTTACGTAGAGATCTAAGTAGAGCCAGCTGTGTGGGTGTGATAAACTTCTGGCTAACTCTTAGGGAAATGGCACCAGTTATGAATTAGGAGCTTAGATTATTCCTAAATGTTTGTTGTAGAAGACAGATGTAAATTAACCAATTATGATAAGAGGTTACAAAACCAAAAGCTTTTGTGATTACAGAAGAGTTCATAGTTGTTAGTACAAGGAATCTCACCTTTCGATCGTATGCCTAAAAATTACCTTTGTATTAGGTACTGTTATGATTAATTTATTGTCTTCTTTTCAAATTTAGATTACAAGCATTATAGAATCTCTGCAACGGACTAACGAAATTACTGAATGCAGAAAATTCAAATATGATCAATTGGAGAATCGTTTAGTGACGCAGCCGCTCACTAAGGAAGGATTTTTCACTTCCATCCTTAAGGGGATTAAATAGGGGTTGAATATGTTGGAAATCAGGTAAATAAATAATATCAGGGGCAAGTTTTAATTTTTTAAGTAACTATCGAAAGCAGGCTTTACTTTCTAAGAAATGGCGGGTAGCCAGTCGGTAATAATTATCGTTGATGATGATTTTAGATCTGATGACATGAACTGTAACAAAATCACTAAAAGTCATAAACCAGATGTAATTTTTTTTATTTATTTTATTTATATGCTCACGCCTGTATCCCCGAAGGGGTAGGCAGAGGTGTAAATATTACACCCACATTTCGCCAGATTTATTTTAGTCCCACGTAATAGGGGGCGAGCCTATTGCCGTTACCGGGCACATCACCAGACTCAGGGCTGCTACTGAGTATTCGGAAAAACCCAGTACCACTTTTGCCCGACCCGAGAATCGAACCCGAGACCTCCCAATCCCACGCGCACATTTATGCCGCGAGACCAACGAGGCAGCCCACCAGATGTTAATGTTGTTTATAAGAAAAAACTAGCTGTTGTTATAATCTATATATCTTCTTAATATATAAAATCCTTGCGTTACTGACTGACTGACAGACACGCTACAGCCGAAACTATTAGGCGCAGGCAGCTGAAATTTGGCATGTATGTTCCTTGGGGACCGTAGGGGTGCACTAAGAAGGGATTTCCCGAAAGTCCCACGAGATCGTCCAAAACGGGTAAATTAAAAAAATTGCAGGCGTAGCTGCTGGCGTCCTCTAGTATATATATAATCTATAATCTTTATTGTCACGATAGCCGTTAATAGATGTCTATTGAGTTATTATACTGGGACGAATCTATATTAAACGGCAAAAAGAGATATTACAAATACACGTAGTTACTTTTTCATGATGATTACACATTACGACTTAGGTATACTAAAATAAATAATAGGTAAAACTTATGAACAGCGAAAAAGGTCATGATGATGTGAGGTCATGACTGATTAAATACGAAATCTGAAGAGCTACCTACCTTATATTTTAGGCTGGAATATCAGAAAGTAACAGTTAAGAAAAGATTTTGCGATACAGCCGATATTTAAACGGTAGGTTTTATAAAAATTGCGTAATATATATAGAATACTCATCAAAATATCCTTAGTCACTACAAAAACCAAAGGGAATGGCAATTTTGGATATATTGTAACGACTTTAACATAAGGTCATACTTAAAAAGGTATCCAAAGGGTAATTAAACCCTCATTTCAGCTATGTCTTTAAGGCTCAAAATTACTTGATCAAGATTTCCTTATGAAATAAGGGTACTAACAAACTACTGGTCAAGTGAGGTCCCAGTGATGAGACATTTATTTTCCAAACAAAATCAACTATTACATAAAAAGCAGCTTTTTTTTTTTTTTTTTCATTTGAGTACTAGATTTATTATTATATGAATTTAACAGATAATAAATATAAATGTTGTTAAAACTAACTATAAAAGCAGCTTAATTATGTCCTAAAATTAAAATAAGCCTATTTAATATATACAATACGAAAAATAAAATAAATTCAAATTAAATTTAGAAGGCGTCATGGAAGTCATCCGCATCGCAGTCAATCGGAAGCGTGCCCAGAAGACTGGCGGCAATTGTATAGCAATGCTTATCTTTTGTGCTAAATGCGTGCCAGCCCTCTGGTCACCCGAGGCGTCGATCAGTCTCTTTGCGAGATCCCTAAAAAGGGATCTCGCACTTGGACCCCATGGCACTACTGGTTAGTGATTCGAACCCAAATGGCAAATATATATCAATAATTGGTACCTAAAATGCAGCTAAATTCAAATTGAGTAATTCTTGTGAATTATTTTTGTTGAGTCTGAACAACTAATTTTGTTCGTCACACTGTTCTTAAGAATTTACCACTTGAATGGAACATATTAATTAATTGTCACATTCGGCTGGAGATCAGTATAAGTCAGAATGAGGAATTCGGTCCGTAAAATTTTAATTTAGCACGGTATTCTGACGCGAGTTTATTCTTAAGTACCTAATAACACCTGTTGCGCAGATTTTCAAACTGCTTCAAAATCTGATTTTCAAAGAAAACTTCCACTCCTATTTAGCCCTTGAGGTTTGAATAATAAAAAACATTCCTTAGTACACCTACTACGTCTACTACTTACGCGCCTACGTCAGAAAAGAAAATCTCTGCCTAAATTTCATGTTTCTAGCGTTACTGACGCTAGTTTAGTAGTTTAAGCCACTTTAGGCTATACGATGAGACGTCAGGCTGGATAAGGGATTTTAGAAAACTATCTTAATATATAAAATCCTTGCGTTACTGACTGATTGACAGACAAGCTACAGGCGAAACTATTGGGCGCAGGAAGCTGAAATTTGGCATGTATGTTCCTTGGGGACCGTAGGGGTGCACTAAGAAGGGATTTCCCGAAATTCCCACGGGAGCGGCCAAAACGGGTAAATTTAAAAAAAATGCAGGCGTAGCTGCTGGCGTCTCAAACTAGAGGTTTGATATATGATGTTGATGATGAAGGTGATAATAAGAAATACTTATTGTGTATTAGAAAAAAGACGTCACAAATATTAATATTTCCGGTTTCTGTTACTAATATCTTGATTTTTATATGTATCCTGTATCTGTTACAGAAACGACGGCGACTACAGAAAAACCTATGAGTGGAAATGCAAAATTTCTGTCTAAGTAATTGGCTTAGGCTAGAGCGCGGACTCTGGGCTCCTTGGATGCAGCCGGGGTAACGCTAAGACAATGGTGATCACAGAAAAATATAGCCAGTGTCTGGTCGTCTCCAATTTCTTGATATTAGATCATTCAATGCTTTTTTTAAATGACTTTTCCATTAAATAGTACAGGATTTTATTGTATGGCGTTATAAAAACGTATAAACCGACGTACCTAATGACAATCAAAATGCTTCGTCGACATTCCTTGCGATTTTGGTCATCATAAATTATCTCATTATTTAATTCCGAAGTTTTTTTATAACATGATAAAAAAGTGCGCGCCCGCGTTGGTGTCGCTTTTCCCGACAAAAGAAAGCCTATTCTGATATTACCTATTAAATTTCGAAGATTTTATCAAAATTCGTAAACCGAATTTTGCTTGCAAGAGTAACGTACATCCATGCATTCTTAACTTTCGCATTTATGATAGTAGAAGTATAATATAACTACCATTTTAAATGACTATGTTAGTAGAGTATTAGGTACACCGTCTATGAAATCTTCAAGTGTATTGTGCGCCTCTCTCTTAAAGTACTTGAGATAACAGGCTTGGTTATTGGTTTATCCTTTCTTGGTGTAATGTGTACTCATCAAGAATATTTGCAACAAAATATAATTCTTACCTAAATTATGTTTTATCACTGTACTCAAGGAGCACAGAAAGTAGATGTACTTACATAGTCAAAACAAATTTAAACAGCCTATAATTTATGTTTTGTTGCTAATCTGAGCTACTTTCCTATTTTAAATTGGCAAGGACCAGGACAGTTAAATGTGCCTCTTTCTATATTCTAATTTGCGTGTGGTAAAATTTGTGTGGTGACGGATTAAGAATACGGAATGTCACCACCCCATATCATCCCGTGGGTGTCGTAAGAGCCGACAGGGGGACCATACTATGCAGAGAACAGCACTGTAAGAGAAGAAAAACTTGAAACAAACCCTATACCAACCCGTTTGGCCAGCGTGGTATAGTAGACCAGTTCCTCCTTTCAAAGGAGAGGCCTAGTCCAGCAGTTGGACTGTAAGGGACTAAAGATGAATGTAGCATGTAGGATTAATTTGGATGATGAATATTGCGTCCCATAAAAATGTAAAAATATGATAAATCTCATTCAGAAATGCAGTTCTAAGAGTGACGAGATCATGATACAAGGATATTTTTATATAAAATTACAACAAGTTACATAAATTGCTTCTGAGAAATTGATTACTAAGTACGCTGTATTTATGGCTAAATTATTTCACAACAAATCAATAAAGGGCATCAACCTTGGACTTGGAAGCAACATGGTCAAGTGCTTCAATCACACACACATCTGTTGCTTATAGTCGAACAATGTCACTTGCAAGTTAAAGTTTTTGTGAAATGTCACTCGCACAATCATTGTCGGCGCGTGAGTGACAGGCGTGCGGCTAAAGATTTAAGGATCTTAGCATTATGATGGGTTGTGGACGTCGTTATAATAGCTTTTGTATGTTTGCTACTTCAACATGGATTGGTGAGCGACGTTGATGTAAACGTTTTGAGGCTCGTGAGACTGACAAACACGGCTGTGTATTTGTTTTATGTCATAAAGAGGACAAGTTCTAAAGTAACACTTTGTGAGGAGTTTGAATTAATTGTTATTATTTTTTAGATGGGTATCATTAAATTGACATATAATAAAAATAATGAATTTTAATGTATTT
Organism: Euclidia mi; assembly: GCA_944739405.2. Taxonomy (NCBI): domain Eukaryota; kingdom Metazoa; phylum Arthropoda; class Insecta; order Lepidoptera; family Erebidae; genus Euclidia; species Euclidia mi. Next base: position 79,853,968 of record OX123184.2, on the reverse strand, counting down.
TAAAATTGGTAATAATACTCACCCATTTTGTATAATTCACTTTAACACTTTTATTTTAAATTTCAAGTCCGAAATGAGATCACGTAACGAGATATCCTATCACCTATCACCAACGTATCATCATCACCCTGCGTCGGACACTGAGGGGAGGATGCGCGTGGTTCGCGCGGGTAATATGCGCACGCGTTCAGTCGCTTGCGCCTCAAGGATGTCGCGTGCTGCCTGCAGAGGCTTCTGTGCGAATGCCGGCTCGCTACCGGCTCCCGCCTAAGATTCCTTCCACTCGAGATAACGATAAGGTCGACGCGCGATCACTCATCTCGCGTTATCTCGACCGATGACGGTGACCATCGATCTATGTATGCCTTCGCAGCGCACTCCGCACATCGCTACTGCTGTTGTCAACGTCGCGGCTTTTGTCAAATTCTTACGTAATAGATGTTTGTGAATTTATATCTGAAATCAAATCGGTTGCACAAACCCTTTCTCTTATATTTCATTATTTTTACGATTAAAAAGTAAATAGACAACATGCTAGATTTGGATCTTACTCTACCTTCGCCCTAAAGTATCTGCTCTTTGGCAGTATATATGTAGGTAGTTATTGCTAGAACGCAACAACTATACGGCATAGTGGCCTTTAGATTATAAATGTTTATGTTATTTTTATAATTTATCCTTAAAAGACATAATTATTGATTAACAATTGTTATAATTATACCTAACATTAAACCTTGCTCTTCTTTTTCTCTCGTCTCTCTGTGGGGCAAAGGTTTATTACAAGTTTTTATACTGATCATCGGCCAAGTTGCACGTGCGTGCAAATAAACAAATAATATTATATGTAATGGGAATCTTTACATTGATTTTCTTATTGTAAGTACCTATATATACTATAGTAGAATACCAGATTAATTAAATTTACCAGTGCTTGTATTATATACTAATGACATCAAATTAGTGTTAGTCTATTATAAATAATACCTAGTATTATTAGATATTATGTAGGTAGTACCTGGCTGATTTCAGCATGAATGAGCTGACTCAACCTTGGAAATACCACATTTGCTCCGAATTTCGACGTATAGGTACTATCTATGTTGTTGAGTATCCTACGACGAGTGAGAGTGCCGGAGGCCCATCCCTATTTCCTTCTCCTCGATCCGCTTCTCCTTCTATTGCTTTTACCATTTACGCGTTAGACAGCGCCCTCGTTGTGTTTTTCCGCTGTGTGGGATGGTTTTTCATGTGTATGCTCATATAACTATTTGTGGTTCAGCGGAGCCACTTACCACCAGGCTCTTCAGTATATAGCTGGCAATAAAAAAAGCACAACAAAATTAGATTGATTTAAAGGCAGATAGAGCTTCTGTAATTTCTTCAAAATGGGGTGTTCTTTTATGGTCTTAATGCAACCATTAATAATAAGCATACTATAATAAGATTTGACAAAGGGAGAAAACAGGCGAGAACCAATTATTTAGTATAATCATCATAACAAAGTTTACATGTCTTCATAGAACTCATGAGTTTTTCAGTTGGAACTATTCAGACCATTTCAACTAAGTAGGTACATATAAATACATAATGTGTTCATGTTTAGTGTTACATGTTAGTTACGATCCAAGCCATTCATGGTTTGGAGTCGGGTTTTCAGTTATACCACCTTCACTTCACACGGTCTTCAGCAACCCTGGTGGTAAGGCGATTGGCACGCATATCATCTCTTAGTACGTTGAGCCAACATGCATAAAATACAGAAGCATGAACAACAATGATAATTATACTTAGTTTAATTTATAAGTTGTTGAAGTGTCCTAAAATAAATAAGTAGAAAAGATACATACATACATACATAACGTCACGCCTTTTATCCCCGAAGGGGTAGGCAGAGATGTATTTCTACACCGACTTTTCGCCAGATATACTTTAGTCCCACGTAATAAGGGCGAGCCTATTGCCGTACCGGGCACATTTCCAGACTCCGTGCGGCTACTGAGAATTTCGTGACAGAAAAACCCAATAACACTGCCCGACCCAGGAATCGAACCCGGGACCTCCCGATCCCACGCGCACATTTATGCCGCGAGACCAACGAGGCAGTCGTATAGGGTTTGATGTCGAGTTTACCGTCTCTACGCAAAGATGGTATTTGCATCGTGTTATCCCTTAGTCGCCTCTTACGACACTCACGGGAAGATAGGGGGTGGTGACACTTGTATTCTATGCCGTCAACCACACGGCAGAAAAGACACTGTTACAATTATTATACAAAATTTTATTTTGTAGTTTAAATCTTCCAAAATATAACCTCGTTCTTTCAATTTTATCTTCTTAATATATAAAATCCTTGTGTTACTGACTGACTGACAGACACGCTACAGCCGAAACTATTGGGCGCAGGAAGTTGAAATTTGGCATGTATGTTCCTTGGGGACCGTAGGGGTGCACTAAGAAGGGATTTCCCGAAATTCCTTCGGGATCGGCCAAAACAGGTAAATTAAAAAAAATGCAGGCGTAGCTGCTGGCGTCCTCTAGTATTAGTAGAAGAGACGTAGAACATCGACCTTCACCGATCTGATAACCAGATGAGACGTATTTTTTATGTTATATAATTTATAAACAAGTATGCCTATAATAACTTGCCTATCAAAAAGTGCTCATAGCTATTTTAAAATTTAAGTTAATTGTAATCAACCGCAAATATAACTTTGTCGTTTATACAAACACTATGGAAAACAAAGTTATTTTTGGTGATGAAAAAGTGATCGTAATATTTGGTTAAGTGAAGATAAAGGGTATGTTATATGGATACCTGAACTACGGGACTCTTACGGGACTCGTACTTAATCTAATTGTTTGATCTTTATTGCTATATTGCTTCCGTGTTCGTTTATTAATTACTAGCATCAGCCTTAACACTTAACATACCCTTTATCTTCACCTATCCAAATATCACGATCACTTTTTCATTTACCAAAAATAACTTTGTTTTCCATAGTGTTTGTATAAACGACAAAGTTATATTTGCGGTTGATTACAATGAACTTAAATTTTAAAATAGCTATGAGCACTTTTTGATAGGCAAGTTATTATAGGCATACTTGTTTATAAATTATATAAAGAAAAGAAAAGAAAAGAAAAGAAAAATTTATTTTGAAACAGCACATAGGACACATAATAGAAAGCAAGTAGGTAGGTACATATACAACAATTAGTAAACATAGAACATTTATATAAAAGAAAATAAATAAATAAAAACCAAAAAAAAAAAACAAAAAAGAAACAAAAAACAATTACAATATAATATAGTGGGGTATGTGTCCCATCGCTGGCCAAAAAAGGTGGCTGGATCAGCACTATGTCCAGTGATGCTAGTGCATACCGGACGCTGGTATTCTTCCAGCCCCTTCCGGACATCCCGGATGCGCAACCATCGCCGTGCCGATCACAACATGCAATCCGTGTGAGGTGTTTCAGTGAATGTGTATTGTGTGATGTGTAGTGATTTATATATATATATAGATTATCTAATAACATTACATTAAACAACATTATATATAACATAAAAAATACGTCTCATCTGGTTATCAGATCGGTGAAGGTCGATGTTCCACGTCTCCTCTACTATATACTATAATTGTTTATCACCTAAAGGACTCAAAATAATTATTTTGAGCTATATGAACAAAATGGGATCCTGCCGTTTTGCCGAAAAGATTTTGACAAAATTTCATTACCCAAACAAATTTTAGCAACCTTTTTGTATACCATTGCAATATTTCGAATGATTTCAGTACGCATATTTTTATTTGGTCAAATTTTTACTTGGCAAAATATTACCAAGTATAATGTCATTATGGCATTTGGTCTTTAATCAAATGATTTATTACAGCAAACAATCTTCAGACAATAAACGTTTGGTGATATTAGTTTATGTATGGAAGTAGTTAGAGTAGGTAAATTATATAAAAAAAGGTAAGGTTAGGTTAGGTTAGAACTGTGACCTTCGACCTCCGAAACGACTTGCATTAATATAAAAAAGAGATTGTTTTTAGTAGGTTACCCGGAACTGAACTATTTAGATTAGGATAATTATTGATTTTGCGTAAAAACTGCTTATTCCAACTTAAATATTTGACTAAATAAAAAATGTTAAAAGTACTAGTTGGTAAACAAGTTATAGTTTCAACGTTCATTTCCCAAACATTAGGTTTGCGTTAAATTTTTTTGTGAATAGATTTTTTGCTAAGTAATAATTTAGCAAATGAAATTACGCGAAAATTTTTTTGGGCAGTTAAACTTTGTCAAATTCCTTTCGGTCAAACAAGGGAGACCCGAACAAAATATGAAGCATATGAACCTAAATTATCCATCGACAATATGCCGGCGGAGTGGCGGCAAAGCATGCTAACCGCGTTTCGCATTGCGCTTTTACTACGTGGTGATGTGAACGGGCATCCCTCTGCCTGCACCAAAAGGCGTAGGGCGGACACGTAATCTGTGTTATCAACGTGAAGATAACCTATATTTGTATATATACAATATGTACATTTACCACTAATCTCAATCACAAATACCCGCACATAGAAAATGACCAGCGCATTTACTTAAACATAATTTAAAAACGAAATCATTGAATCAATTTCCATAAACAAAGAATATTTCGCGGGTACTGCGGCCGTCGTTTCAACAGAGCTAATTATTGGCTCCATGCACTCGCAAAATACTCAAGCTGATTGTGATTTTAGGAGGGAAGCGTACCGGTCCCTAAGGACGGGTATAAGGCCAGCGCGCCGTAATGAACGCTTCATAAGACGATTTGTTTGATTTGTTTCTCTTACAATTTAAACAAGCTGTTTTATTTTTAATAAATGAAGTACGGATTTTCTTTTTCATTTTAGTACTTGGCTTTTTTATTTATCATTGGCCAGCTTTATTTCACTTATAAGTTGCTCAAGTTGTATGGTTTCTGTCAAAATATTTTCGGATAGAGCAAAGCTATTTATTATGACATGTGGTTCATAGAAGCTCAAAAAAACGCGATCAGTGGTATACGTTTTTTGTCAGCAGTTACTAATTGGTATCTCGAGTTCACTGGCGGATCGAGGATTATTGTTCCGTCTGTCCCTGAAATCGTAATTTCTGGCAAAGGAGCCTGCGCCTACTTAAATGTGGGTTGGCATCTATTGTTAGGGTGGTTTATGGCCTCTACAAATTCACTGTATCAAAATGCTCTATTTGTTCGTACCCGGACAAGCAGAACAAGCCAATAAGAAAGACAAATAGACTGCAGATGATTTGGTTATGGGCCATTGCGAAAATTTAGAGACCTACATACGGGTGGTTTTATAATTCGACCACATTACAAGGTGGCAATTTAAATAAGGCATAAGGCAGCGATAGCCTAGTGGAGATACCAACAGACTGCCATGCAGACGGTATCGGGTTCAAATCCACGGCGCGCACCAATGACTTCGGAGTGTTTATGTGCGTATTGTGTTGTTAATTAACGCTTGGCCCGTGCCTCGGAAAGCACGTTAAGCCGTCGGTCCCGGTTGTCATGAAGATCTTTGATAGTCTTTATAGGGTGTCAGTATCTTCTAAATAAACTAACACTAGTCTAAACCATAGAATATCTCTAACCCTTCGGGTTGCGGAGGTCAGACAGGCAGCTGCTCCGTGGAAAAGCTAATATTCAGCCAAATCCGGTTAGACTAGTAAGCGGATCCCAGGTTGAAACTGGGATAACACTAGGAGGATGGTGATGATGACAAGGTGCCAATTTAAAAAAAAAACATTGTGCCCCGATATCTCAGCATCCGTTAATTTTGGACCTCTAGTTAACACGGGTCAATTTGTTGCAAATTACCTCAAATATAACCTCTTTCAAGGAATAGGTCGAATTACTAAACACTCTGTATTTTATTGTTAAATTTATTTAAATCCACCAAAAATGCCATCCGTCATTTTACGTTTTGATTATAATTATAATCAAGTTACGTTGTTATTGATAATATTTAATAGAAAATAATAGTAAACGTCATGAAGTCATTCCGTGAAAACTGTGCACAATTATATCGTACGATATGCCTGGGTTTTTGTTATCGCTTATGACTAATGCGTGGTAGGTGTAAGAATAATCTTTTCTAAAGATAAGACTGCACAAAACTGTTCAGGTAAACCTCTTCATCTTCATGTAATAATAATAACACACATAATCGTCATTGTGTATTTATTTGCTCTAAAACATTGTAAGTATGACATAATGTTACGTTGAATTAATTGACATCTCAATATATAAAATCCTTGCGTTACTTACTGACTGACAGACACGCTACAGCCGAAACTATTGGGCGCAGGAAGCTAAAATTTGGCATGTATGTTCCTTGGGGACCGTAGGGGTTTACTAAGAAGGGCTTTCCCGAAATTCCCACGGGATCGGCCAAACTGGGTAAATTAAAAAAAGTGGAGGCGTAGCTGCTGGCGTCCTCTAGTCGATCAATATATTTTATGCAAAAAGGGCATGAAAGCAAATGCGCCATGGATTGACATGGAGTTCCATAGTCGCAGTGGACCTGTGTGTCTATGAATCCACATCTCGCTGTGCATTCCCTACAGTGACCGACCTGAGTTCGCAAACGATTAAGCAATCTCCAAGTCGACTATTATTAAATAATATGCACACTAATATGTATGTAACGGTATGTCATATCCATCTTGAAATTATTACGTATATAGGCGTAAAGTCATCAATATCAGTCCTGTATATTGTCCCACTGCTCTGCACGGGTTTCTTCTCGCTATGAGAAGGGTAAGGCCATAGTCTACCACGTTAGCCAAGTGCTCAGTCGCAGACTTTACATAACTTTTGAGAACATTACAGATTCTTTAAGATATACAGGTTTCCTCAAGATTTTGTCCTTCACCGTTAAGCAATGGATAAATTGTTTGTACCTAATTTGGTCATCTTTGATATTTTTGCTTGCTCTGTTTTTGACAGTATATGTAAGGTGGGAACTATCCTGTTGATCATCTTGGTAGCATACTATTTTTTTTATCGACTCACGCTTGTATCCCCGAAGGGGTAGGCAGAGGTGTAATATTACACCCACATTTAGCCAGGATTTTTTAGGTCCCACGTAATAGGGGGCGGTGTAATTACATCGATTTTGTACCTAATTAGAAAAATTGTATAGTGACTCTGAGCCTCAATATATATTGAACCAGTAATTTCCCAGGTATGGTGCTGATCTAAAAAAATGTTTGTAATGACTGGTACAATATGGGATTTCAGTTTTCGTTAAGGGTCTTTTTACAACCTCTATAAGAGAAATAAAATCGTAATGTTATCAGTACTTTTTTTTAAAAGATCATAAATTAAACTATAAAACGAAAGCTTGCAGCAGCACTTAAGACGGTATCAAACCTAACCGACGTCGCATGTCTGGGTGCCTTCATAACGTCTGATCGGACCCCGCTGAGCGGAGGCAAGACCAAGTACCGAATTAATAATGAAAACAAAGCTGAATTCAAACGTATACTCGTCTAACATCTAAAGTAAAACATGTTGCTAACTCTTACTGCTTGCAACATCTGATTCATGTTTAACAAAATGTTGTTACTTTTCTGTAACAGAGTGATTAGTAAGGACGACATATACCCTAATTTGTAAAGGTCTTAGGAATCATCACCCTCCTAGCGTTATCTCAGTTTCAATCTGGAGTCCGCTAACTAGTCTAACCGGATTTGGCTTAATATTAGCTTTTCCAAAAGAGCGACCGCCTGACCTCCGCAACCCGAAGGGATAGCGATATTCCATGGTTTAGACTAGTGTCAGCTTATTTAGAAGGTACTGACGCCCTATAACGACTGTCAAAGATCTTCATGACAACCGAGACCGACGGCTTAACGTGCTCTCCGAGACACGGGACAAGCGATAATTGACAATTTAATACGCACATAACTCCGAAAAGTCATTGGTGCGCGCCGTGGATTCGAACCTGTCTGTCTGTTGGTATCTCCACTAGGCTATCGCTGCCTTGTAAAGGTCTTAGGTAAATTATGCATAATATTTAATATCATACTACCGGATCGCTAGGTTTTAAAAGTTATTTTAAACGACTTAAAACAGAGTCAGATCGTTGATGTCATGTCATGCAATTAAATGTCCTTCGTACAATTCGGTGCCCCGCAGAAATGTCCACCGAATTCTTTGCGCGTAACGTGTACATAAATAATTGGTGATTCGTAGTATTGTCTACGACGTGGTACAGGGTCGATCGTCGGCCGCTCGGTCAAGTGCGACTTGTGCCATGTATGGTCACCAAGGGTTGTGTGCGTTATTGTAACCTCGTTTGTAACTTTGATGATCCAGACACTTGCGTAATGACGATTTGTGGGGCTCGACACGACACGATTTGGAGAAAGTGATTTTAGATTTTTAATCTGGCAATAGGGTAGTTTCCAGGGTCAAAATAATTACATTTTATTTAGTCCGTATTTTAGATTATAAAAAAATACGGGACACGTATTTTTTTCTTTTTTCGATTAAATAAAAAATCACAAAGATATAGCCCATTAAAGTTACGTGTGACGTCATCTAGTGCGATAAAATGCAGCACTGCGTGACGTTATACGTAACTTTAATGAGCTATATCTTGGTCATTTTTAGTTTAATTTACAAATAAAAAAATACGTATCGCTTATTTTTGAATAATCTAAAGGACGGACTTATAAAATTTTTTCGTCAACTAGCCTATTGTTAGGTTCTTTACTCTTCTGTTATGGTTGTAGGATCTTTTGTATGTATCTTTAGTGGACCATATATTTTATAACTGACAAACTGTCAGATATAAAATAAGTCTTGAATTTTTATGGTTGCAGGTACTTTTTTATGTGTTTAGACTTGCAGTTGGGCTTTATTTTGTTATTGAAATTGGCTCTTAGGTTCTTACTTATGAACGTTAATATTTATTACCTTAATAACTTTAAACGTTCTTAGAAACTACCAATCTAATAGCGAAAACCGTCATTGTGTATTACGTAGATTGACTGATAGTGGAGTGTTTACACGATAAACAGCCACTTAACAGTTATACAATTAAACTTAATTTAGGTGATATCATTCATATAATTTTAGCAGGTGAATAAAGCGAAAGTAGAACGGTAATAGATCCTAGAGACCACATACAATGAATAATAAAGCTGCTCATAATCTAATAAAGCTGAAGTTTGTTTGTTTGGTTGAACGCGCTAATCTTGTTTTGGTTAGCCCATTTATTGTAGTCTAGGTGCCTAAATAATGCAAGTGTTACCGCGGATTAAGCTATTTTTTTTATAGACTCACGCCTATATCCCCGAAGAGGTAGGCAGAGGTGCTAACATTACACCCACATTTCGCCATGAATTTTTCGTTACCGGGCTCATCACCAGACTCCGTGCTGCTACTGGGAATTCCGAAAAACTCAGTAACACTTTTGCCCGACCCGGGAATCGAACCCGGGACCTCCGATCAGATCAGTCGGACTCAGCTAGTTATTACATAAGTGCAACTCTAACCCTGCTTAAAGTTTCATGTCATCTTAATAAAAGAACACCTAAACAGTTCTTTCGAGACCAGTATTTGGCTCTATTTTTTAATAAATACCCACGTCAATATAAGCACACCGATAAAATTAAATATCAAACCGATATCCAGAAGTCGAACTCTTTGCTACTTACATGCGTTATCAGAGAAACTATTCAGAAAACGACCATGGAAAACATGTAGTTTCCTCGTAGTAGAATACATACATATATGATTACTATAGAAGATCCATTTCCTCAACGTTTGTAAATATATTTTGGTAGTCGTTGCACACTTGTTTTGGTACAACCGCGGCCTTAAAGGTCGTGTTCCACTGAATTCACAATGTCCGTCTACAAAGACTATAAATCTTATATTTGTATGTTTTAAAAGGTTTTTCCTGTGTTCTTGTTGCATAAGAACGAATCGAAGGAATAAACATTCACTAGGGGATATGGAGTAGTATGGTGACGCCGCTCCGGGAAAAGTAAGCAGTGACACTTTGACTATTGTTTACATTCTGTATTGTAATAATTTTTTGCCACAAATTGTCTTGAAGAGCAAAAATAGCGTAACATTGACTGTTTTGCGGTCATCCGGCCCTTGAAAACATCTTTGAAAGTACTTAAGTGTGTGAGTGCCGTAAAATATTTTAGTTTGGTGGCAAATACTTTGCAACTTCAATTCAAACTTGAACTTCTATGCCGGGTTGCAGAGGTTAGGCGGTAACTACTCCGTATAGAAGAGCTTTAGTAAATGAGATTCAGGAAATCAAACAAACGTAGCTGCGACGTATACAAATGGTAGCGTACAGTAGTCCCTACAAATAGAAAAGTACATAAATAATATTGAATAAATAAAATACATTAAAGTGCATTACAAAAGGTGTTAAGATAATAATTAGATAACAAGCAGGCCACGTAATACACTTTGTAGGGTCGGCCGACGCGCGCCACGAATACTAACATCGATTAAGGAAACTAATTATATTTATGCACCGGACCTCGACCTCTTTCTATGTTACGAAACGTTCAATTCTTTTATACTGACATTTTATATCGATCAATTATTGAAAATGTGTGCAAAGACCTTTGTTTTAAAGTAATTTGCATATTGAGGCACTTACCTTGTCGAAATTATCTGCGTTGTAAATACAGGTTCTTTAGCAAATATATATTGCTAATAACGTAAAATAAAAATATTTTTTGTTATTCTTCAACGAGGGCTCTCCCTCTCCTAGCAAATGCAAAATCACTCCTCTGCCCAAATATCATACTTCCTCCGTATGGCAGTTCCAGATAGGCAACAGGTTGGGTATGATTCCTTACGGTTAAATGATGTCCACGGATTTTGATGGATAAAAAATGCCTATAAACCTACATGGCACTGCTTTATCAAGATCTTTGGCAGAGAATTGGAGAATATTCGGGTATATTTCCCTATTAATAATCTTGGCTATATGGCTGGCGCTGTAGTTCTCAGCAATAGTTGCAGCCTTGCGTTCTTTTGGCTTCAAAAGTAAAAATACTGAATATTGTGCTTAAATAGCAAAGGAAAATGTGGGTGTGTATACAACTCTGCCTACCCCTTCGGGGATAAAAGGTGTGAAGTTATGTTATGTTTAATAGCATAGGAAAATAACAATATTTGCAATGACAGTATCAGTTTACTGATGGACACTGGCTACTATAATCACCTTGACTACGCACATGACAAAATATTCCTAAAATTTGCTTAACTTTTACTTTGCTTCATAAGTCTAAGGTACTTTAAGCTCCTAGGTTTTCCACAAAGATTGAAGAGTACAGAGACATTGTAATAAAAGTGTAAACAGACACTTTTCCTCCTAGTAAATATAATAGGAAAACGACTTGCTATGCCAATTTGAGCACTACATACCTTTTAATAAAGTGCATCATTTAACATTATATAGTGTAGCTGTTGCATTTCCTGATGCGTTAGTTCCTGTTTACTTCCATTTTTATTAGTTTTCTCAGTATGTGGTAAAATGTAATTGGATTTATATTGATCTAGTAGGAATTTTAATTATCTAACGTTTATCCTTTTGAAGATATAATGATCATCCTCATGCTGACATTTTAAAAGCTGCTATTTAAATAAATAGAACCTCCTCACAGAAGTCCTCAGCACGATGGACCTTGTGTTCATGCGTAAAAGAGCTGAAATTCGATAGGATTGCGTCGTTTTTTGTTAAGCACGAGTACCTCTGGCTACCTTTCGATTTCATTTTCAGAACAGGTGCCGGGATAAGTGGAATTATATAAAAACTTTTAAAATGAGTATCGAACCTAACCCAACATTTAAAATTTAAATTAGTGAAAGCTCAGAATCACACACGTACCCATCAAATTGGCACAACATTATGCAGTTTTCTTCATGTACATATTGACAACAGCATAGTACTTACTGAATCAAAATCTCGAACATTTGCATTGCCCCGACAGCTTAGTTTTTTCTGTGTTCAAAAATCCACATGCCATTGAAAATATTAATTACCGCACGTGATTACGAACCGTTACCATGAGGTGTTATATCACATGTTATCTATGCGCACGATGGAGCTATATTTACTTGTTTACATGATCCATCATTTGTATTTTCAATGTCATATTCAGGGTTGCTCACACTTAGTTAGGTCGACATACGGCGACAATACCGACCCGGTGAATCCTTAAATTTGGTTGGTTGGGTTATTTGAGATCGTTTAGCATTTAACATAAGTTGGTGAGTCGGTTTCTTCCGCATGGTTCTTCGCACTTGAATTGGAAACTAAATATAAATGTGGAATATGCTAGGTGGACCTTCGACCTGAAAAAGGTGGCTGGGATGGACTGGATGCAGCAGGCTGAGGACCGTGTACTGTGGCGCTTGTTGGGAGAGGCATATTATGTCCAGCAGTAGACTCTGATAGGCTGATTAAGATTGAGTACCGCCACATTGAGAGTGTGTTGTGGGCTAAAAGAAGATGTAGTGACAAGCATTGACAACGGCATGTTAAGATGGTTTGGGCTCATGGAGAGGATGGATGACGATAGTCTGACAAAGAAGATATAATAAGGCAAGTGTGAATGAGACAGGACAAAGGGGAAGACCTAGGTGGACGTTATCTGGAGAGATTGGAGACATCCTAAAAAAAGGACACGTCAGAAGTACCCTTAACAGAAGAGCATGCATGAGAAACTTGATAGGAGTGAATAAAGCATGAGAGGTATGTCAGTATCGTTGCAAATGGCGTTCCGTAGTCTCTGCCTATCCCTCCGGGAAACAGGCGCGAGTCTATGTATGTATGTATGTACCGTCACATACAATTTTGGTGTAACTTGTTAGTTGACTGCCTGTCTATCCGTGTGTACTAATTAATGCAAAATAAATGTGTTGGATTAAAGTTATATTTGTTTTGTCATACCATACAATTCACTCGCATTACGTAACGTTCATACTCATTGATAAAATAAGCTTAGTTAAGGAAAATAAGTTTAGTGTTTAGAATCCGCATTCTTATAGGTTGAAAGGTCATAAAATGTTGTCATTGCTGGTGTTTCTTATACTTTTCCTGTCCATCTGCAACTTTACTAGTACGTATATAATAGTACATATGATGCAAATATGATGTGATTGGAATCAAAAGTCATTTAACGAAGTATATTTTGGATTTTTTAGATCAGTCAGGCAGTAAAGCCGTGCTTACAGGTAGTAGAGCCCTGCCGATTTCAGCTTGTATGGGCCATCTTGACCGGGGAAGTACACTTATCATCTAACAGAATTTTGTTGTAGAGTAACAGTATTTATACTGCTACGTTTCATTCGGTGAGTGAGAGTTCACTAGGCCTCGTTCTCTTTACATTCTCACTCATTTCACTCCTCCTCCTCTTGCTTTTTCCATCCAGGTTGGTGACGTAGATGTGACTCCTCTGGAGTTGCGCGTATCCATAGGTAGCGGTAATCGTCGACCATCAGGCGATCCGTCAGTTCGTTTGCGCATAAAAAAGGTGAAGAATTATTCAATACATAGGTATACCTTTACTTTTGAATTTGACTATTATGTTATGATACAGAGATATTTCTCAAATAAGTGTTATTCTAGACTATTAGTAGTAGTATTAGTAGTCAAAAGAGGGCCTTGACTAATTTATTTATAGGTAATGATGACTCCTGTGAGTTGATACAGCACGCTATAATTGAAAGTTGTGTTTAGCTGTAATTGAAAGTAGTGCGTTGTGTTTTGATTAAGTAGTTATTAATAAATAAATGATGAGTGTTTCGTTATCTATGACTGAAAGGTAAGACGTAGATAATAATTATATCATTGATTGCTACCTTGTTACGCCACTTGATAATTTTCTTATGTGCCAGGACATATTGACAATAATTACAAATGAAGGACCATACAAGGCAAATCTACATAATGTGTTTCTTTTTGGGTTATTTTAAGTTATCTTTTGTATAAAATAACGAAAAACACATTTCTAAGTTAAGACATTTATTTTTTTTCGTCTTTTTTACATTTTTTCGTCGTCGCCGTTATTAATTTTAATGGAGACAGGTGCGTATTAACACGTTATTAGTTTATTTTACTTGAAATTAGTTTTTTTGGTCTCATTATTAGAAACAATGCTTCTACCGAGTTTGACAATCTTATACTAATATATAAAGCTGAAGAGTTTGTTTGTTTGTTTGGTTGAACGCGCTAATCTCATGAACTACTGGTCCTATTTGAAAAATTCTTTCAGTGTTAGATAGCCCATTTGTCGAGGAAAGCTATAGGCTATATAACATCACGCTTTGAGCAACGGGAGCGGAGCAGTAGCCTTAAATAACGCGGGTGTAACCGCGAGGATCGTCTAGTACCTTATAAAGGTAATTTATAAACATTGTGCAAGGAGCAAAGGTGATGTGTTTGTGTTGATGTTTTTGAGCTATCGGGTACAAATATAAAATTTGTTTGTTGGTAAGGATATGACGTGCATAACAGCATTGGTTATACATGTAGGGGAATCAATGACTGCACGGTTGGCGTAGTGGTTTAAGCGGCCGCCTCGCCGCTTGACACTGCGCCGAGTGTTGTGGGTTCAATTCCCATACGAGAAAAACACTTTGTGTGATCCATAAATTGTTGTTTCAAGTCTGGTTGTTAATTGTCCTGTATGTTTGTAAAGTCTCCCGCGACACAGGATTCAAGAAAAATAAAAGATAATAATAACAATCTCTCTGCGCCTAAGCGATCACGTATAGCCGTCGGTCGCGGCCCTATTACTGCATGTCGTCGCATGGAGTCACTAGTCAGCGCCTTCAAATATCATGACACTGGTCTAGATCACGGAATATACAAGCGATGCGCAGCAGATGACAGTTCTCCTGTGTGAAATCATACATTCTATTAAATATGGGTACCTAGACTAAATGCGAACTATAGGCTGAGCAAAGAAAGTATTGGATGCAAACAGGAAAATGATTTGATGGTAATCTTTTCACATGCCTACATAAATAAAGCTGAAACCATAATAACTACCTAGATATGAAGTCATTGACATGTTCATTGGTTCACTTTGAAATATGATTATACCATAAAGCCTCAATTGAAACATCATTTTGACACTAACGTACCGCGCGGATTCTTTCCAATCCATCAATCATTTGGTGAAACAGCGCACGGAATGTTGCGTGCGAATTATTTAGTGTATGTGCGTGTCCTCAGCGAATGTCGCGCTGTTGACGCGAGGACGTGCGCCCTTCGCGGCTATTGGGCTTTTAACTGAGTGACGTGGCCAAGGTTTAGGGTACTGTGTTGTTTGTTTGTGGAAAACTTATCAATGAAGTTGTCGCTTGCTTAGTGTGGTCATGACATGACTATCATTATCATTACATAGCTGTCACGGTCAACGGTCACGGCTGGTGTATTACCTGCCGGAATTTGGGAAATAGAAGGTATTTCAATTTTATTTTCAAAGAATTACGTGTTTGGGACCCGTTACGTAAATATTACCATGTATACACAAAGCAAAAGTTTGCAAAGTATATACTAATATATAAAACTGAAGCCTGACTGCCTCCGTGGTCCAGTGGATAGCGAATGCGACTGCTGATCGAAGGCCCCGGGTTCGATTCCCGGGTCGGGCAAAAGTATTACTGGGTTTTTCCGTATTCGCAGTAGCAGTACGGCATCTGGTGATGTGCCCGGTAACGGCAATAGGTTCGCCCCCTATTACGTGGGACCTAAAAATTCATGGCGAACTGTGAGTGTAGTATTACACCTCTGCCTGCCCCTTTGGTATCCCCGAAGGCGTGAGTCTATAAATAAAAAAAGAATTAAAAAATAAAGCTGAAGAGTTTGCTTGAAAGCGCTAATCTCGGGATCTACTGGTCAGACCTAAAAAAATATTTCAGTGTTAGATAGTCCATTTATCGAAGAAGGCTATAGGTTATATAACATTACACTATGAGCCACGGGAGCGGAGCAGTAGCCTTAAAAACCGCGGGTGTAACCGCAGGCCTCATCTAGTATTATATTATACTTATACCAGCAGTCGGCTTCGGCTCCGGCTCCACGTGCTCGAAACTTCCTCTATTTTAACCTCTTTGGGGTGGGATTTCCAGAAATCCTTATTATAGTTAGTGCCTACGTCTTAAAAGGAACCCGCTGTATAATTTATTTATCTAGCTTTAGTAGTTAAGGCTTTACAAGGATATGTCTGTAAGGGCAAGTCATTTTATAAATATACTAGCCGTTTCCCACAGTTTAACGGTTTCCAGAGGGGACTGCTTCGCGTACCCGGTTATTTTATAGCCTCAATTACTCCTTGGTACATCAGCTATCCGCCAGTGAAAGTCTCGTCAAAATCGGTCCAGCCGTTCCAGAGCTTAGCGCGAACAAACAGACAGACAGACGGACAGACAGACTTGACTAAAACAGCTTCTGTTTTGATAAGGAAATGCACAAACACTCTTAACCCTGTTTCTGAGTTAGTGATAAGATATGATAGAGGTACCTTGATTTCAGTCTATCATTCTTGCTAGTACTTATTGTCAGGTACGAAATAGAACATTGAGAATTATACATACATACATAAACTCACGCCTGTTTCCACGAAGGGGTAGGCAGAGGCATATTAAACGCCCACTTTTCGCCAGTGTTTTGATCCCACGTAATAGGTGGCGAGCCTATTGCCGCTTTTCGGGATATTTTGATTGCCAGAGCCTCGTCCGTTGATCGGCAGGTGCACCACTTGCAGGTGAGGTTGGCTTGGGACCCTAAGTTCTTGGTGGGAACCATATGCACCCCTGGGAACCATATGCACCCTGAGAAATATAGGTGAAAATTAGTCGAACGAATTAAGTTTCTTTTTAACACGCAATTAGGTCGTCGTGTATGTAACTATGTAATGGAATCTAAGGTAACTAATTTAATCATCTTCCAATGGTCGTAGCGTTAAAGAAATCGGCAGCTGTATGTAGTTCTGATGACAATACAATAATATGGTACTGTCGACCAGATCTGATGATGGAGCCGGAAGATATGAACTGGAACTTCATGATGGAAAATCGTATCATAGCTGTTTTAGATTTCTTAGAAAAGTCTTGTACTTTGTGAACTTTGACCACGATTAGGTTTAAAGGTCTGATGATGAAGCCGGAAGATAGGCACTGGCATCCCATGATGGAATATCGTATCAAAGTCGTGTTTGCACTTGTGAGAAAGGCCACGTAATGGACTTTGGTTTCAAGGTTATAACAAACCAATCATATATTAGACTAGACCTCGCAGTGGTGTAGTTAGGGTCCCGTACCTTTGCGGCTGGACAGGCGTATGTGGCCCTGAGTAGAGTAAAATCACTTAGTGGCGGAGATGGAGAGATTAGGGGCTCATTCGCATACTAAAATAAATACATACATACATACATATCGTCACGCCTTTTATCCCCGAAGGGGTAGGCAGAGGTGTATTTCTGCACCCACTTTTCGCCAGATATACTTTAGTCCCACGTAATAAGGGGCGAGCCTATTGCTGTACCGGGCACATTTCCAGACTCCGTGCTGCTATTGAGAATTTCGTGACAGAAAAACCCAATAACACTGCCCGACCCAGGAATCGAACCCAGGACCCACGCGCACAAAAAATAAATAATTATAATATAATATAATAATAATATTCTACCACATACACACATCACCATCTAGTCCCAAGCCAAGCAGAGCTTGTGTTATGGGTACTAGATAATGAATAAACATACATTATATACTTTTTTTTTGTAAATACATACATACATATTATACTCGTAGATAGAAACACCCAGACCAAGACAAACATCCATGTTCATGCACACAAATGTTTGACTTGTGCGTTGGCGTAGCAGTCGCTATCACTCCCGCTGCGCCAACTGGTCGTCGCCAACCCAATGTATAAATATTAAAAATATTTCGTTATCAAAGAGCAAAAAGTATAAAATCAATGAATAGTTTAAAAAACACTAGAAAAACACGCTTTTATAAATGCATGTAAAAAAAATATGGATCGTTCAAGTTGTCTCTATTTCTGGGCTGAAGCTGAAACTATGTACTTTTAATTATAATATTTGATTGTAAAATCGTAGGGCGTGGGATCAGGAAAGACTTTATTGTTAACAAATACTAATACTAACTTCCTGGCGGAAGCTGCATGAGGTCGCACAAGAGCATAACATTTATGCCACCAAAGGCTTACCAAAGGGAACCACCAACCAAAGATATCTCGTCCACGAACAAGGCACTACATTTTGCTACTGTTGACGCATTACCCTTATGTACATAAATTCCTGAAAGAAGAGGCGTTAAAAATGGCGGTGAATGACGTCTCTCCTCGCTGATGGCGCATGTTTAGTCTAAGCTCGATAAACTGGTACTTTGAACAGACTGTTTAATGTACGTAGAGCCTTCTTAGAGAAATTGGCCCTCTAAGTGGAGTTGCAGCATGACTAGTAGGTAGTCATGCTGCAACTCCACTTAGAGGGCCAATTTGTGTAACCTGCTACCCGTAACATCTGATCACTTGATTTTTGAACAAGTTAAACAATAAAGTATTTCCTGTTCCAGCGCCCCACGCTCTTACAATCAAATATTATAATTAAAAGTACATAGTTTCAGCTTCAGCCCAGAAACAGAGACAACTTGAACGATCCATATTTTATTTTTAATTTTTATGTGCATTTATAAAAGCGTGTTTTTCTAGTGTTTTATAAACTATTAATTTATTAATGTATTTTTTAACTTTTGGTGTCTGTGTAAATATTAGTAATACTGTTGCTGTTCTTTTATTTGACGATAAAATGTAACTACTACTAATACTAGCATACCTTGCTGATCGCAGCATGAATGGGGACATAATAAAAAACTCATAAACAGCAATTAAGTAATTTTTCGTTTGAAACTCGCTATGGACAGCTGCAATCGTTTCAAACATGTTTCAGACATTTCGAACGTTGACAGCACAAATACAAATAAAATCTATTTCAGTAGCATTAAAATATTTAATTCTTACACACAAAACATAAGTGAGAGAGAGAAAAGACATCTGCGAACTCCAACCCGTTGTATTAGCGCCATGATTTACATATAAATTGAACTAATTTACAAACGCTCAGATGTTCATTAGTTACTAGATTTGTACTTGAATTTTGTTGTATAATGTACATACATATGCTCACGCCTTTTTCCCGTCGGGGTAGGCAGAGACAACAGATCGCCACTTGCTTCTATCCTTGCAAACCTCACGGGCTTCCTCTACATTCATTACTCTTTTCATACATGCTGGCCGGTTACGGGTGCTTCGGACTTTTCCGTTTTTCAAGACGTCCCCAATTTGGTCGACGAACGTCTTACGAGGTCTGCCGCAACCGGCTTGCCCATACACCTCTGCCATATATATTTGATTCGTCAATCTTTCTTCACTCATTTGCTCCCCGTGTCCAAACCATTTCAGCATTCCTTTCTCAATCCTTGTCGCGACATCTTCTTTCAGGCCACATCGCTCTCGTATTACTGCATTCGGAATTCTATCAATCAGTCTCACCCCACACATACTACGCAGTGATCGCATCTCAACTGCGTTAATTCTGCTTTCATGCTTTTTCTGCCATACCTAACACTCACTTCCATACATCAAGGCCAGCCCAACCAAAAAAAAAAAGACCAGCACTCCATTATGAACCGCCAGTCGCGCCTTTTTAGGCACGGTTTGGCCGTTCATAAAGGCATGCAGCGCTCCATTCACACTGTTCCCCGCAGTCACTCTTCTTTCAATGTCACCTTCACATCTTCCATCTCTTGTAAACATGCTTCCCAAATATACAAATCTTTCAACTTGTTCCATATTTTCATCTTCAATCGTAATATTACACTCAGTCAAACTTTCATCCTTCTCAAACACCATCACTTTCGTTTTTCTTGCATTAACTTTCATACCTTTCGCTTTAAAACTCTCGTTCATGCAGTCCATCATTTGTTGCAACTCATTCGCCGATGATGCAAGAATGACTTGAACATCGGCGTACAAGAGGCACTTAACACGCAATCCTACCATATCGATACCGTCCGTACCGTATCCATGAATAAGTTGAACAACCAGGGCGAGGCTGGACACCCCTGTCTTATATAATGTCCAGAAATAATACTTACTTCCTAAAATGTAAAGGCTTAAAATTAGACAATGGTTAAATTATTCTGTATGAAAATATGTGTAGGAAGACAGGAGACAATATACATTTTTTTATAGACTCAGGCCTGTTTCCCTGAAGGTGAAGGCAGATAATGTGTGTGTAATATTACACTCACTTTTCGCCAAATTATGAATTTTAGGTCTTAAGTAATAGGGAGTGAGACTATTGCCGTAATCGAGCACTTTGCCACGCTACGTGCTGCTATTGAAAATTCGAAAAAATCCAGCCATTCTTTTGCCTGACTTGGGAATCCAACCCGGGACCTCCTCATCACCTGACGCATACGGCATACGCTATCCACTGGAAGCACGCTGGTAGTCAGGAGAGTACTTAAGCTATGAATGTATGTTCAATTAACATGAATTAATAATTAATTTAAAATATTAATCGGGTTTAATTGATCTCTGGAAAAAATCTTGACTTGACGCCGCGTATTTTGGATGCTGAAAACTATACGAAGTGGAGCTTGTAGATATTGTAGGTAAGCGGGTCCTGGGCTTCAAGATCTCTGCGGGTCATGAGGCTCTTAGATCGTAAATAATTGTTGAACGGACAAGATTATGATGGCAAAGACAATCAAAACTGGCTGCGTAAGAAACAAATTATGTACTACTTAGGTAGACCGCGGTCCGACATACATTTGGACATTTCTTTGGGCTCTGACCCAAGTTGTAATTCAATGGTTTTTACATGATTTCTCTCAGCACCAATAAAATAGTTTTTTTAACTTTGATAGCTAAGCTTAACGCATGTTATTATCTGTTATGTAACACATAATTAAGTAATAAATACACTAAAATTTTATTATACTTGCTAGCGAGAAAATATTCGGCAAAATTAAGTACTGAATATTTATTAATTAGTACTAAAATATTCAATTGTACTCCTTCAAATTGTAATTGTAAAAATATTTGGCATATTCGTAATATAATTGTATAACATTACGCAAAATTTGACGATTGGTGGCTAGAAATAAAAATACTACGTAGAGCGTTTTTAAAAGCGCCTGTTTACAATGTTTTTCACACTCAAAGCTTCTTATAATACCACACTCAAAACAGTGAATACACACTCCTACGTCCGCACATTTTAACCGTTTCTGCCCAATACCGTAGGAATTTCGGGAAGTCCCTTCTTAGTGCACGCCTACGGTCCGCAAGAAAGATACATGCCAACTTGCCACTACTTGCGCCCAATATAGGTTTACCTGTGCCTTGTCTGTCGTCAGTCAATAACGCAAGAATTTTATATACTATACCTACAGAGTAACCAATCCGTTTATATTTAAACTTCGAAAAATAGTGCTAGAATATTTCCTTTTATTATCCACATTTTCTTCTGGCTCTTGCTTACAGTTTCCTTACTGCTGTCCTTCTTTTTATTGTATGTAGTATAGATCCTATTCTATAGTAATTGTACAGTTTTTGTATGTACGTATAATACCTGAGCATTGAGTATCGATTGATGTGACGTATTGAGCGGAGTTTAGTTACGTTAGCCGCGTCTGATGAAGCCGTAACAGCGATCAATCCTATTAACACGACATCACTTACTTAACTTGTACAGTGCAGACTGATATGCTGACTTTGCGATATAGTGTTTCACTTTTATTGTTTACGAGACTTTGCCTGTGGCTCTGCCTGCGTAGAAGCCTAAGTAGTGACACAGGTTCCATTTTATCACGATAAAGAACTGTATAGAGCACTTTCCAGTCTCCTTACTATTTCTATACACAAAAATCATACTTATCGTTGCGCAGTGAAAGAAAAAGAAAAATGTTTATTTATATATCACAAATAAAGAAATACACTTTGGTATTTCTTATTATTGATTTGAACATTTTGTGCTTCTGGAAATTAATGTCTTTGGTCAATTGTGGACTTGGCTTCTTAGTAGATCCCAAGATCGTATGATCAGTGGGTTTGGTTTTTATAAAGAGTCACCTAAAGCAATTTTATACTTCCACTAAACTTTACCCACGGCTCCGTTCGCGTGGATCGAGGGAATTTCTCATATAATCCTGTCTTAGAGAACAAGTCAATATTCTGTGGTATAGGTAGATCATAGTCAAAATTGATTTGCTGTAACAAGTGTCAAAGATCTTCGTGACGATTGGGTCTGACGACTTTCCGTGCTCTTTACGTTCTCTGCATGCCTGCTGAGGGGTGTTATTTTTGTTTTGTTTGCCAGATTAGCGTAGAGCTACTGCTGGAGCTTGATTTATGTCTGGACAGTAGGTTGCTTTTATTAAGATGGATTTTGTGATATTTTAGAACTAAACGGATTAAAAATTGTACAGTAGCAAGCCAGGGGTATCTCGTGTGTATAAAGTAAAAGACCTCGCTATTACGTAATCCTAACTAAATCCAACTTACGAGGATTTTTCATAAAATACGATAAGATTACGTTTGATATATAAATATGAATATATTACAATTTATCTGTACTGTGAATAAGTGTGATTGATTGCTATTTGCTAAGGAAGTGTTATCAAAAGTAAGTAAATGTATGAGAGCAAATATTGTCGAGCATTGTTCTAAAGAAACCTTTCAATTTATCGTTTACTGTGTCTTTAGTACGAAGAGATTGTGTGCAAAAGAAATATACTTACTTACTTACTTTTAGAACAAAACATTTGCATTATGAAGAGATATTATTTGTAAATCGATGCAGAACAAATCTGTGTTCTATCTAGCACGCGGATATTCATATATTACTAGAGGACGCCAGCAGCTACGCCTGCATTTTTTTATAAATTTACCCGTTTTGGCCGATCCCGTGGGAATTTCGGGAAATTACTTCTTAGTACACCCCTACGGCCCCCAAGGAACATACATGCCAAATTTCAGCTTCCTGCGCCCAATAGTTTTGGCTGTAGCGTGTCTGTCAGTCAGTCAGTAACGCAAGGATTTTATATATTAAGATTAGCATATTATTTTCAGGTCCATTAGTTAACGACACACGAAATGAAATGTCTTCTCGTTTCGTGTAAACTTTTTTAAGTATATACAAAACGTAGTATTTTTTCCTACCAGTAAGTCAGGAAAATAAGCAAGAAACTCAACAGGAAGGAAAAGAAAGGAGATCTCTCATATTGTAAACAAGATAGAGAATTGAACAGAGTCTAGAATGCTGGAGCCTTCTTCAGCATTCCAGACTCTGTTATCAGGTTACCAAATCTGGCAAGTATCTACGAAGAAGGTGATATTTTTGAGTCAATATGACAGCTAGAAATCATCGGTAGTCTAGTGAAGAGTCCCAGTCTGACAGGCCAATACTCAGAGGGTCTTGATTTCAAATCCACAGCGCACACCACTGACATTTCCAAGTAATGTGCAAATCAAATTGTTATTTTTTTCTTGCTAAACGGTGAAGAAAAACATCGCAAGAAAACCTGCATGTCTTAGAGGTCACCATAATGTTTTCGAAAGGCTGTGATGTCTGCCAACCTGCAATTGGCCAGCATGGTGGAATATATGGCCTTACCTTTTTCATAGTGAGAAAAGGTCCATGCCCAGCAGTGGGGTAGTTGATATACAAGTTTATGATGATGTGGAGAGGTGTACCAGGATATGTTGTATGTATATGTAATTTTTTTTCTTTAGAGGTGAAAAACCCTTTTCAAAAATAGTTTTTGGCAAGTATTTCTGGCTACGATCTTATGAATCTTGTAATTACAGATGATGTACATACAGATAATGTTCCCGATTCCGTGGGAATTTCGGACAATCCCTTCTTAGTGCCAAATCCCTTACCAAATTTCAGCTTTTTTGCGCCCAATGGTTTTGGCTGTGCGTTGCCTGTCAGTCAGTCAGCAACGCAAGAATTTTACATATATACGTAGGTACAGATGTATTAGTGAGAATGTTATGTACGTCAAATGGCCTTAATTCACCTCTTGGACTCAATAATGAAAATTAGGCTATCGCAATTTTTTACTGATACACAATTTAATGCATTGGATTAATGCTTTTAGAGAAACAAAATGTTGTACTTAGTTGACCATGTTCTTCTTTGAGGTAAATTTAATAAATCTTAATTAATTATCGCTCATTTAATGATGTGCCCGGTAGATGGAAATAGGCTCGCCCCCTATTACATTGGGACCGAAACATAACTGACGAAGTGTGGGTGTGTAATACACCTCTGCCTACCCCTTCGGGGATAAAAGTGAAGTGAAGTTATGTACGTATTATTTGTGCTGGTCTTTATGGATTTATTAAAAGGAATACGGGACCACTAGTCTAGTTTTACTGTTCTGACAAGAATCACTGTGTGCCCCAGGGATCCGTCTTATCGCCCACACTTTTTCTTCTGCATATCAATGATATGCTCACTTGTAAGAGCATACATTGCTATGCAGATGACAGTACCGTGCATGGGCGGTATCTCAGCCATCCTGCGGCTAAGCAGGCCGAAATTGAAGAAAATAGGCGAAAACTTGTCGCTGAGCTTGACCAGGTTTTGAACAGCATCTCGAATTGGGGTGCTGAAAACATGGTCAAGTTCAACGCCAAGAAGACACAGGTGTGCGCATTTTCAGCAAAGCTATCCACTACCGATACAGGACAGTCTAAATATACTTGGTTTCGCCGCAATCTCAACCAGAGAAACTACATCGAGGGTGTCATTAAATCGGCATCTCAAAAACTCGGAGTCCTGAATAGAGTGAGGAGGTTTTTTACTCCGGAGCAGCTGTGTCTATTATACAAGACTCAGTTTCGCTCCTGCGTGGAATACTGCTCTCATCTCTGGAACGGCTCCGCTCAGTACCTGCTAGATGCCCTTGATAGGTTGCAGCGCTGTCCGTATCATAGGTGACCTCGAGGCTACTAAGACCCTTGAATTTCTGCAACTACGCAGGGACGTAGCCTCAATGGCTGTCGTTTACCGATTGTATCACGGTGAGTGTTCAGAAGAACTCTTTCAACTCATCCCACCCTCTCCTTTCCTAACCCGAACAACACGTGCCGGGTTAAGGTGCCACCCTTATACGGTAGATCAGATACCGTCACGTACGAAAAGGTTCGGTACATCTTATCTTTGCCGTACCAGAAAGATATGGAACTCACTGCCAGCTCACGTGTTTCCTTCCTCCCTTGATCCTGGGTCCTTTAAGCGGGGCGTGAAAAAGCATCTCTCAAGGCCGTCAAAGTGAGGGCCGCCATGTCACATTGCTTAACCAGCAATTGGAGATGGTGGCCTTCACAATAGGACTTCACTGTCAGCTTACCATCAGGCAGCGTGAAGTCGATTTGACAGGCATTTTTTTAATAAAAAAAAAATTAAAAACTTGCAATAATGGCGATGCAATAGCTTTAGTTCTAAGTTATCGTGGTAACTGCTTTTTGAAACCAGATATCATCATATTTTGCTTGTTTGATGATAAAAGCATGAATACATGGCAAGGTGACGCTAAACATTTTCAATGTTGGTATTGTCTATAATTATAAATATCACATGAGTCGCGATTCGAGAACTTTGTAGAGGCCGAGGATGAGGTCGCCTCAATAGCTTTCTAGACCAAGCAGATTAGCAGCAAATACTGACATTCTATAGGTCAATTACATCTTACCAATATTAGGAAATTCCAAGATACTAATTCTCCACAACGACTAGCGACTGTTTGACTGGCTGCCGTAAAAAATCCGCTGCGGAGTTTTGTGCATTTCTATTTTCAATTGACTGTATTACACCCAGCTTTGCTCTTATTTGCTTGAGTGGATAGCCAGCGTTAAAGTTTCCCGTGCAAGTTAGTCTTTTGCTCATGGAGTAATTTGAAAAGTTTAGTTGACCACGGGCTCCGAGGTGTCAATTCTGCAAATAACCAAAGTTTCAAATCCGTAGAATGACATAAAGTCGTTCTAGTTCTGTAGCAAAATTTGACCCACACTAAGAAACTCGAGAATACAGGCATGTATGTTACATAACGCTACCGGAACATACATTCTTTTATATTATCTAAGCTGACGTCATAATAATTTTACGTTAACAGATAGATCATCCGGCGACAGTTCTATATGCAAACTAGTTGGTTTTCAGCAGGTTTTTTTTGTACAGCTAACACTAGTAGTTCCCTATGTTATCTTGTTAAAGACTTGGGTATGTAGACAAGTCAGTTGTCAACGTATGATTGATACGTGAGGCTGTGGTTTGTGGAAAACGCCTTTGAACGCATCAAGGTCACTGAGTGATCTTGAGGTTTTGCATTTAAATTATTGTGCCGCTGGCAACTTTAGCGATGAAGTTCAGAATTTGAAAAATCTTATATGTTCTTCTCAAAAAATAAAATTAGTCCATTAAAAATGGGATATTATTAATTGCACATCAAATAAATAATCACATATCAATATATTTTCATCATTTATATGCTTTTTTAAATCAAATAAATTACTTTACCTACTACAAATAAACTGAATGTTTAACAAAACTATTACTGCAGAAAAAAATAAAAAATACATCAGCATGACATTACTTTTATCCTCATAATGCGATACAAATAAATTTATTTAAGTACAAAAATTCTAAATGTTTATCAAAAATACTAACTGCACAGCAAATTAACTAGTGCGCATGTAGAAGATACTCACTGTAAAAGCAAAATATCTATCCGAGTAAACTTATCCACTCAGAAAACTTAATAGGTTATGTTAGGTTCTCTTGTGACCCTTCTCTCAAAAATAGGAGCCCTGCGAAGCAGGGCTCCGTCAACTTAGCTTTGCGGTGCAATTAGTATTTTTGATGGAAAATTAGTATTTTTGATTAACAGTTAAATACAACCCATGAGGAATATTAGTCATTATAAGCAGTGCATTAATAAAATTGCTTTGCATTAAGATAAACAGCCGTACGTTACGTAAATAAATTGTAGTGTGTTTTCTAATACTTTGAGTTGTGTATTCTGCTGTGCAATCAGTAATTTTGATGGAAATTTGGATTATTATTTCATAAAAAAAGTATTTTATTTGATTTGCGTTTAAATACCACCCATTAAAAATTGAAACAAGAATTTTTGGATCACACAAAGTGTTATCTCGTGTGGGAATCGAACCCACGAAACTCGGTGAGGCGATCGCTTCAACAACTTCGTTATACGAGTAATTTTCAATCTCTTTGGATAAATAAAACGTGTTTTATTTTTTAAGGTGCTAAAAGAATTAGTTACCAACAAAGGACATCCGACTATCGCGGGTCATAAAGTTTTGTTCCATGTGGGATGGCAACCACAATATTCTGCCTACAGGCGAGATAAACAACATTATTCTCAGAGAATATTAAATTATGGATATAAAGATTGAATAAAAAAAAATTAAGTACCTAAGGCTCTTTTCTGGACAAAATTACAATTAGGTGCGGTTTACTATTGTTTTTTTATACGTTTAAAATCTTGATGTAAATCATCATCGTCGTCATCATTATCTCAGGCTTTCCACACAGACCACGATCTTAAGCTGCCTGCATCCAACCGCTACTCGCGATATCCACAAAATCGTCACTCTGCCTTGAGAGAGCCTACTTCTGCTGCGACGTCCTATCCTTGTTTTCCTCAATTGACATGTAGTGTTTTAAGCGGTTGCCTCGCCGCGCCGTTTATTGCGTCGAGTGTCGTGGGTTCGATTTCCACTCGAGATAGTAATTTGTGTGAGCCACAAATTGTTCTTCCGAGTCAGACTGTTCTTTGAGTCCGCTGATTGAATTTTTGTTAAATCTTTTGCCGCTCAGGATTTTATTCAATCTTTTGCCGCTCAGGATTTTATTAAATCTTTTGCCGCTCAGGATTTTATTAAATCTTTTGCCGCTCAGGATTTTATTAAATCTTTTGCCGCTCAGGATTTTATTCCTAGTGAGGGAGCGACAATTAAAATAGTTATAGCTACTGATGATACTACATGATGTGATAGCTACTGTTAAAGAGTTTAACGAAGGTACTCGTATACAGTTAAATATTTAGGGTAATACTGTATTAGAAAATGTTGTATAGTCGCTTAGCCGCCTGATGGAGTTTTATTCTCTATAGACAAGAGTTTTATTGCGTTGACTTTTTTACTGACCTATTAACGTAACGTTAGTAAGTTCGATTCCTTTTATGGGAAAATTATAGTGTGATGTCATTTATGTATATTTTGTGTGTCTTAAGATATCTATACATCCATACCTACTCCATCCATATAAATATTGAAGTGTCTGTCTGCGACTTCAACATAAGTTTTTTCTAGTAAATTTTCGTAAACTGTATTGCGTAATACACGTCAGCATTTAGTGAAGTGACTATTTTAAATAAAGACCTATTGTGGTATAGCTAGCGATATATCGATCCGAGCCTAGTGGAGATATTAACAGACTGCCATGCAGAGGGTTTTGGGTTCGAATCCACGGCGCGCACCACTGAATTTTCGCAGTTATGTGCGTATTGAATTGTTAATTATCGCTTGTCCCGTGCCTCGGAGAGCAAGTTAAGCCGTCGGACCCGACTGTCATTAAGATCTTTCACGGTCGTTATAGGGCGTCAGTACTCAGTACCTTCTCAATAAACTGACACTAGTTTAAACTATGGAATATCGTTATCCCTTCGAGTTGTGGAGGTCAGACAGGCAGTCGTTCCGTGGAAAAGCTAATATTCAGCCAAATCCGGTTAGACTAGTAAGCGGACCCCGGGTTGAAACTGGAATAATGCTGAGAGGATGATGAGTGGTATAGCTATTTGTTGTATTAGAGGTATCGATAGCCTATTGGCGATACCAATAGACTGCCATGCAGAAGGTATCGGGTTGAAACTCACAGCGAGCACCCTTGACTTCTCGATGTTATCGGCGCCGGCGGATTGAATTATTAACAGTCGCCTGCCCCATGTCTTGAAGAGCACATTAGACCAGAAGGTCCCAGCGGTCATGATGATCTTAGATGGTCGTTATTCGAAACCAGTACGGTTAATTATACAGACGCTAGGCTAAACCATAAAATATCACCATTCCTTTTGGTTGGGACAGGCAGACGACAGTCGCTCTGTAGGAAAGGTAATATTTTGTCAACTCTGGTGAGCGGACCCCGGACTTCACTTGTTTGGATGCAACCGGGATAACGCTGGAGCGATGATTATGATGATAGGTAATTGTTAAAGTTTGTTACTTGTTATGTAACCTATGCTGTACTGGAAAAACTACTAAAATTGTCCATTTAGACGGATTTATTACCTCTTGTTAAAAATTCTAAAGGGTTACTTCAGAACGAGTCTCTATATGGTAACAGGCAAAGTAGTTACAAGCGTTTGATTCCTGTCAAGCATTTCTTACCTGGCTGTGTTAACTAGAAATCTAAATCGTTTGTTAACTTTAAATAAACTGTATTGTATACAGCAATAACATATAGAAAGCGAATAACGTTATGTTTCTTAAAAATAGCTTCAAAAGATACACGTGAACAATTCGATGGCGAATTCAGTCCCCGCCGGCAAAACTTTACAAATGACGTCTGTCAATTTATGCGCTACCATTATCATTGTGAATGTCCTTCCTGTCAATTCTTTCTTCAATTTTCACGGTTTGTGTCACAAAAGTTTATTTAAATGAGCATTTGAAAGATAGTTTGTATTTATGTCACGAGCATTCTGCATCGTGCGGGAACTAGCCTCGTTCATTATGATATAAATATGCAACAATGGTCTGTTTATCATCTTCAAACAACGAATCAACATATTAATACACATTATTTATTGCACCTTGTAAATAACCGCACAAGGTAGTACTACGCACTTATTTATTTTGTAGTTAATATTAACATATTGTGTCATGATGACTATGTATTTTATATAACAAAGCAGTTGTAATTATAGATAGGTTTCAACGGTCTAACAAAATACAGGCCGTGTGTTTGAATCCTGCTCATTTCAATGTTGCAGATGTAGCTTAGCTTATGTGAATATCAAACAAACTAGGTTATTTGTAGCCATAAATACAATAAAATATATAAGAGTTATATTTAGTTAAGTTAAGTTAAGTGGCCGGTAGTAGGAGCAGGCTAGATTGTAAACAAGGTAATTGAAAATTTACCGAAATCTACATTTTTTGCATCGATATCTTGCACGTTTGCTCTCTGGCATTATTGCAATACTTTGCCGTAAGATAAAATATATTATGTTATGTGCTGTTTTATTATAGAATTTCATTCAATCTACTAACCTTGCGTTCAGGTAAATATTATGGTAAAGTTATCTGTGCCATACCCATTGATAGTCGACATCTTAACTTGTTGCTAGATAGTATAATACGGACAATATCTTAACATTATCGTGACATTTCTACGAGATTATCTACAGCACTGACAGGTTATATTGATAACAGCCGTCTCTGAACTTGAGACAAGAGATTATAAGCGTATGTATGAGTAAAACTGTGCTATGAAATAAACGTTAAGTAATGTATGATGGGCAAGATTTAAAAAGAATCTACAATCGCTAAGCGGTATATTTTTATAAGAAGTAAGAAGAGATGAGCAGTAAGTAGTAATGTGAATCGTTTTTCTTCTAAAAAGACAACCTTCGAACTAGGAATCCTGAAAAAGAAAACCTTTACTGGAAACTTATCTAACATTAACCAACGGATACAAACAAAACCCAGACTCGGTAGTCAATATAAACAGTTGTGGGTCCAACAAAGCGCTTTTCCGTGTGGGTATCGAATCCACAACACACAAGGCGGTTTTAACGATGCAATCTGCAGTCAGGTTAGGAAAATTAAGATTCTTGTAGCAGTTCTGCCTGTATAGGAGACGCTTTAAATTTTATTAGAAAGCACAGCCTGTTATTTAAAAAGAAAAATAATTTTATCGGTCATATTGATTGATGATTTGAATGAATACTTTTGAAAATGTTATCACGTTATCATTTATTTAGTTGTAACTGTGGACGATATCATGCAATGAACCCTAAACACATAATTTAATATACCTACTTACCTATTGTTGTAACTGGTAAAACCAGTGTCTTTGTGCAATCAACTTTAATTCTCATAACGTTCCAACAAATATTTTCAAAGCAGATATCTACCTAAAATAAATTCTTCCATAAAAGTACAAAGAATCAAACGACACAAAATTGGATCAGAATAAACAGATACATTTACGCAAACGGGATAAGTATTGAATAAAGCCGAACGTAATTCTGTATAATAAATGGCTTCATCTGTTGAGTCAGTTGGCGTTATTTTCAATTTGAAAGCTTTGCACGGTCTAAAGATAGAAAGAAATCGCGAAAGCAATAAGATGAGTAGACAATCAGTTTGTTTGCGTAAGGCCGTATTGGAGGATACAATCAGTCGTCGGCTCCCTGGGACGCAATAAGCGTAATCCCTCAGGCGGCTGACAGAGAAATAAAACAGTAGAAGGGACTTTAAAAGTGGATAATTTGACTCTGAAAACAATGAGTAAAGGTTGCATTTGAAATCGGGTTTTTTATCCTTCAAAGATATATTTGACTTCGATTCTTTAATTCGTCAAAGATATATTAATGATCGCCTAGCTCTTTCAGATATGTTACAATTAATTGCATTAAGATTAGTATAATTAGAAGTATAGTTAATTTAAATTTGAGTGTATAAGTCTTCAATTCTCAACGATAAAATTCTTAGAGATCGCACGAATCAATATAATTCAAGTTTTCTTTTAGTCGTTTCTATTATACATGTATGCTACTTTTGTAACTTTTTTGGGTATTATGTAAAGACTAATGCATTTTTGTGTAAGTATCTATCCCTAGAATTCTTTGGCACCAACATCGAATAAAATTTATCAGAATAATAAAAATGATCTAAACTAGTGTAAACATAGAACTAAGTATGGTTTCATGTTTAGTCCTTTTTTAGCTCCAACAATTTTAACAGACCTTGAATTAATATTTACCGTCTTTCTAATATGGCTGCTAATAGGGTAGTTATTCATTACCATGTTATTGAATTGAGAAAATAGCTCCCAGCATTCAATTTACAGAGTAAAACGAAATATCATCATGATCGTTAATAATATACCTTTAAGCCTTCAGTTTGGTTTCGTGTGAAATTTAAATATTAGCTCGAGACTCCGGTAAAATAAGTCAAATATTTATGAATATGATATCGATGACAATTTAAAGTCGGTAGCTTTAAATGATTTTTATAGTTTATTATTCTGATATTACGGCAAACACTCGTTCTGACATTGAAAAATCTCTTCATCTTATTTACAAGAAACCTAGAAAAGAGTAGAAGCCTACCTTTAAAACTCAACTACAAAGGTTGAAACTACAAATCTAATCGAAAGCAAATAAATGAAATGAATGAAATGAAATTAAATAAGTATTGTCAAAGTTCTTATCTGCGCAGTGGTTTTGCCTAATAATTTTCCAATAGCTTTAAACCAATACTCCATGATTAAATGAACTCTACCTATTCTTACGAATTTTATCAGTGTTTATAGTACGATCTTTTATCTAAACTTATCTAGGAATTTCCGTTATTTTTGGGCATCAGGAATTCCCCATGTCAACAGAAAGTATAATAGGCCTTACTGTAAAATATTGACTTAATATAATTAGTTGAGACCCGCCGCTTTCTGTGTAAAAGCTCTTATTATTATACATATTGTTAGATTTTTTTTGGAACAAATGTTATGTATGGTTAGTTAACGCGATCAAGACTCACTAAGTAAACTTGTATGAAAGTAGACTGTATTGATTAATAGAGCAGTTTTTCTTACTAGAAATAGCTATCATATGCATATATGACGTATACAGCTTGACGCGTGTGTTACGTAACATATTAATCACCCGTTATACCTTTAGTAGAATAAAAACACGCGGAAATATTTGAGATTGGCTAAGAATAGCGAGATTCATTGATATGGCCTTCAATGTAATCTCTTGTCTTTCATCTATTTCGTACAGATAATAAAGTGACATCTATTGTAGTTGGGGTTTTAAAATATGATTTATAGTTATCGAAACATAGATCGATATATTTACAAAATACATACACCTTTGAACTTTTATTCAACAATATCATATATTTAACGCGTGGATTGCAACAGTGCATTTTTTATTGTAATAGTTCTAATTAGTTAGATGTTAGTAACTTCGGATGAACGACATGTTTGTGTAAGATGCAGTTAAATAATTGACGTACTATAAAATTTGGTATTTGCATAAAGATGACTTTTTATCGGTTTTATACTTAAAATAGACAAACCGACGTTTACAAATATAAACATTTTCGGCACGAGGAACTTGAACTTCAGTAATCTATCAAACGATACGTGTAAATAACTAAAGTGATAAAAATGCCTATAATGAAATGCATTTTTTCGTACAATCTGTTGACATTTAAGTTGGACAGCACTGATTAGCATGCTACGACACAACCTCATAAATAAAAGCCACAAGTTGTCGATGGCATTACAGATAAAAATTCATCAATAAAATACCGTACGCGTACAGGCAAACATTCACACCAAAGATTATATTTTTGCTTTACCTTTTATTATTAAACTAAAGGCATATTCAAAATCTTTAGTTATAACAACAAAACCGAAGTAATTTATTTTATCGTACAACTTTATTTTACGCTAACACGACCGTTGGCCGTGACCGGTTGAATCTTCAAAGAAAGTTTAAATATAGTGATTGAAACCTATAAAATCAAGTTATATGGTAAATATAAATTGTGCAATTTTAATAATTTATTACCATATTATACTTAACCAATATAAAAAGTACTCTTCCAGCAAGGCTTTATAGAGAGCGGTCAGTTGGGCGGGCGGGATGCGCGCGAGGGCGGCGCGCGCGCCCAGTCCGCTTCCGCCACAAGCCGTGACAACTCGCAACTCACAGTACTCAACTCAACTCGACTCAAAGTTTGCGTTCCACACATCCATGTTTGCGCTCGTTAGACCTTCCGTCTAAACTTTTCTGTGCTACTTCATACAAGTGATTTAAAACCAGTATGAATTAAACAATATTTTGGTTGTTAAAAGTGATCGTTTGTGTTTTTTTGGATAGAAGGTTTTCGGTACAGACTTTTGATAGAACGTGTAAGGGAAAGGTGTTGCTATATAAATATATAATAAGAGTCGAAGAACTCTGTGGGTAAGGTAAACTTGTTTATAAACATATGGTTAAATTATTATTTTCAAGTTCAATAATAAAACAAGTGAAGGTACTTCCGTCTTTATCGATAATATCTTTCCCTAAACTTTTCCAAAATGTCAACTTCTATATTTGTATGAACAAAGATTCAAATCTATGTTTTCACAATAACTATAAAGCTACTGTAATAATTTGCTGTGATCAAGGTTTAGTAAGCCTCCAAAAATTAAAATCAAGCTCCCCTCGGCCCCGACATTTCAACCGGGTGACAGTAGCCGTGGTCACGACTCTATAATATAACTTATCACACCTTTCTCTTACATTTTATAGAGATAAAAGGATTCAAACAGTTTGTCGTGTACAACCTTCTAACTATGTGATGCGAAGCCTTACTACGACTATAGAACCTTTAAAAGATGGCGGATAAGCTTCACGAATATCAAGGTATTACTGGCCGCCTCCACGGTGCGAGGGACAGGTATAAAGAACGGTGGTCTACGTGGAGAGAGCAGCATCCCAGAGGTGTCAAAGATGTGGTCTCAGAAACCCTGTTCGGTATACCGAATTCGGATAACCCGCCGGAAAGGGTTTGGCAGGATAGTGAATACAGTGATCTGTTCAGGTAAGATACAGTTTTAACAAATATACAGGGTGATTTGTAATTGCTCGTATTCTCCCGAAGGGAATACGAGCAATTACAAATCACAACATGCCACATATATATATTTTTTAATAATTGCATTTTTGTGGCGTCATTTTATTTTTTACTAAAGACTGGTGAAAAGTGGGCGTTTATTATGCCACTGCCTACCCTTTCGGGCAACAGGCGTGAGTCTATGTATGTATGTATGTATGCATTTTATTTTATTCGAACATTTTTCGTGTGTTTTTTGGCTCTATTTTCAAATTGCATGCTGAGTTAGTAGCTTTATTTTATTTTAAAAGATGGCCAATTTATTTGTCCGTTAAATAAGGCCCAATTTGCTACCAGTAATAATCAAAATATTTTTTTTGAAGTTGTTTATAACAAACATTTGGAATTTGTTCAAAAAATCTTAAAAACCATTTTATTCCAAACTGATTCATTTTGGACCCCCATATGTAGGCGGTAAAAATACTCCATTATGACCCTAGAATCACCAGAAGGGAATACGAGCAATTACAAATTACCCTGTATAAAATAAATATCTATTTTATACAAGAATACATTTTTTTTCAAAGCTACTGCGATCAGAATGAATTTATTGTGACGTACATATAATCTAGGTACCTAATGGGTTGTATTCGAATCTGTGACATCTGGAACCTAAGACCAATTTCACAACGATAGGGTAATCGCTGCCTCAATTGTTAATTACAATTGCTAGATTATTGTACGTAACTGAACAACTGACACGGTTAAATACCTAAAAAGTAGGGTTGGATAGAGTGTACGATGCTTGTTACTTAGTTAAGTTAAGCACGTTAACTATCGGGCTAAGGATGGGCTAAGGTTATTATTTCTAAAATAAAGATTAAGTAATATTTACATATTTAGGTAGTTTCTATTTCAATAATAGTATTGAAAACTGAAATAAAAACAAAAAGGAGCTGTGAATAGACTAGATGTTAGGTTATGCTTCAAGCTGTATCTGAAATAATTGCAAGTCAAATTTGAGAAACTATCGCAAACATATGCTACATTTGAATGCAATGTATAATAAGAAATAATTAAGCTTTGAAAAAATTCTACCATATTCAGTTATACTTATTTTGTTTATTTTTATCATAAATTGAAAAATATAGTGTGATTTCTTATTATTTTAATATGTACCACAAAAAATTACTGAAATTTAATATTTTTTTTCGCAAAAATATTCTTAACGGGCAAACGTACGGTTACTTATGAATTTAAGAGAATTAGGCATTTGTCGATGCGATAATGATGCGATATACACGTAGCCACTTGGCTAAACGACGTATAACTGAATAGTTAAACTTTTATTATAACCATTTGCAATGTACCGTACTGTGTTTGATAGAATATGAGCATTTGAGTTAGTTAAAACAACACTTAAATAATATTTGTAACGAACTCATGCTCTGCTTTATTATATCAGTGTCTTTACCAGTTTGTTGCTTTCATAGATATATAATATAATATTCTTACGCTACTGACTGATAAGAGGTCTGAAAAAGAAATTAGACATGTATGTTCCCTTATGAGGCGTTAGGGTGCACTAAGAAGGGATTTGTCTAAATTTCCACGGAATGGGCAGAATGTGCGGCAATTTCTACTATTGCTAAGTTATCATTATAGCACTTACTAGTACTGAAAAGAGATCGCTCGGGAGATTGCCCGTGTGGTTGACGGCATAGAATACAAGTGTCACCACCACCTATCTGCCCGTGGGTGTCGTAAGAGGCGACTAAGGGATAACACGATGCAAATACCATCTTTGCGTAGGGACGGAAAACTTGACATCAAACCCTATACGACTGCCTCGTTGGTCTCGCGGCATAAATGTGTGCGTGGGGTCGGGCGGTCCCGGGTTCGATTCCTGGGTCCGGCGGTGTTATTGGGTTTTTCTGTCACGAAATTCTCAGTAGCAGCACGGAGTCTGGAAATGTGCCCGGTACGGCAATAGGCTCGCCCCTTATTACGTGGGACTAAAGTATATCTGGAGAAAAGTGGGTGTAGAAATACACCTCTGCCTACCCCTTCGGGGATAAAAGGCGTGACGATATGTATCATTATAGCATTTACTAGTACCACAGTCAAATAATGTCTTTATACTGTGCTAGTACTGAAAAGAGAGATCACAAATAAAGTGCATTCTGTCTGCATACATTTTTACATTCGTGACATTGGCCATGAATCCTGATCTAAACTCACATCACTAACGTTTCCGCACATCTATAATACTGCTTTCGTAACTTTCACGTGCGCAACACAATAGGGTATCAGAGATTACAAACAAGGAAACTAAATTGAGTAATTATTTGCACGTTGACATCCAATTATCGCCATTAGAAGAATAGCTGTATGTCGGCCAGTGAATGTTATTGTGTAGATAGTTCAATAGGACAGCGATAGTCTACGTTGTTTTAATTGTCCTGATCTGTTAAGAAGGTCGCACGTGCAAGCTGCTGTAAAACTGTTGTAATACTAAAACAGTTTATTGTTGCATAGTATAATTTTAGGTACCTATACATAGGATTATTGTTTTACGAGGGTTCATAGGGTTCCCACCAAGAACTTAGGGTCCCAAGCCAACCTCACCTGCAAGTGGTGCACCTGCCGATCAACGGACGAGGCTCTGGCAAACAAAATATCCCGATAAGCGGCAATAGGCTCGCCACCTATTACGTGGGATCAAAACACTGGCGAAAAGTGGGCGTTTAATATGCCTCTGCCTACCCCTTCGGGGAAACAGGCGTGAGTCTATGAATGAATGAATGCATGAATTGTTTTACGATGTATACAATACGGAAAAAATGTGTTAAAAAGACCTGAGTCCCGGGGTACTTTGCAAACATTCAATCAACTGACACAGGACACGCTCACTCGAAAAAACAATTCTTGGATCTCACACACTCTTATCTCGCATTGCAATTGATCTCAGGACACACGGAATAGTGCCAAGCGACGAGACAAGCGCTTAAAATATAAAACAAACTTATTTATATTAGCATATTTGGGCTCTTCAACTCGAAACAGATATTCATTTGCTTCCCACAGGTATGATACTGGGGTGCATAGGATTCCCACCAAGAACTTAGGGTCCCAAGCCAACCTCACCTGCAAGTGGTGCACCTGCCGATCAACGGACGAGGCTCTGGCAAACAAAATGTCCCAATAAGCGGCAATAGGCTCGCCACCTATTACGTGGGATCAAAACACTGGCGAAAAGTGGGCGTTTACCTAATATGCCTCTGCCTACTCCTTCGGGGAAACAGGCGTGAGTCTGTGTGTGTGTGTGTGTGTGTAGGTATGATACTGCCTTCGTGGTCCAGTGGATAGCGTATGCGACTGCTGATCGGAGGTCTCGGGTTCGATTCCCGAGTCGGGCAAAAGTAATACTGGGTTTTTCCGAATACTCATTAGCGATCCGGACTCTGGTGATGTGCCCGGTAACGGCAATAGGCTCGCCCTCTATTACGTGGGACCTAAAAATTCATGGCGAAATGTGGGTGTAATATTTACACCTCTGCCTACCACTTCGGGGATACAGGCGTAAGACTATAAAAAATAAATAAAAATACGATATGATATTGAGTGATTATGAACACATACTTAAGTTTCAAGATGATATTCAGACTCAGTTACTAGTGCCTGCATTTATTTATGTTGCCAACTGTGGACTCAATGTATAAGGTAGGAATGTCTGAATGGAGGAAAAGAACATTAAAATGAATATCATCCTCATGTGCAATAATGACTCAGTTTGGTTTTGGGTGGTCCAATAGAATCAGCCTGCAAATATTGTTGTTTTAGCACTCGTTTTATTAAAATAGAACGTTATCACGACTAATGGGTCCAAGCAGACCTCGAATTTGAATGTACCTTACCTTACCCTTAACAAGTTCTTTCCAAAATAGTCTTTGAAGTTCTTCAACACATATGCCAAGAATTAACTAACTAAGGTTGAAGGTACTTCTTCAAAAGGGTAGCTTGAGATTTGCGATGATTCCGGTATTTTAATTTTCTATGAAGGAGGCAATACTTCTTTGGATGGCGACTGAACTTTGACTTAACTTCTCTTCTTCTTTCAATTGTGAGTGTGTGACCATCTTTACTGCTACTTGTACAAATAGATCATCATCCTCCTAACGTTATCCCACTTTGTAACCCGGGGTCTACGTAGAACGACTGACTGTCTGACCTCTGCAACCCAAAAGCATAGTATCTTTTTATTACTGACTCCCCATAACGACTGTCAAAGATATTCATGACAGCCGCGATCGACGCGTTAGCATGCTCTTCGAGACACGGTGCAAAACAATTTAATACGCACATAACTCCGAAAAGTTAGTGGTGCGCGCCGTGGATTCGGCTGCATATTTCAGTAGCGCTAGCTTACTGGCCGAGTCATTGGACACATGGTCTTGAAGTCGTAGATCCGATATTTATCCGTTGCACTACCGATGTGACTTAAACCTAACGTAAGGAAGAACTCTGATATGTTAATGTCACCCAAATTGCTGGTTTAAAGAGAAATATAATATCTTAATATATAAAATCCTTGCGTTACTGCCTGACTGACAGACACGCTACAGCCGAAACTACAAGGCGCAAAAATCTGAAATTTAGCATGTATGCTCCTTGGGGACCGTAGGGGTGCACTAAGACGGGATTTCCCGAAATTCCTACGGGATCGGACAAAACGGGAAATTCGAAAATATGTGCGTGCGAAGCCGCTGGCGTCGACTAGTAATACTATAATACTCCTCGACATGTTTATTTCAGTAAATAAATAAAATTATACTCCTCCTTCTTGTTCAGTAACGGGTAAATGAGTTTTTATTTCTTTGTAGGAGGAAAAGCCGTGTCGAATTGATGCGCATATCAGCAGCGGTGATGGGGATCGAGTTCTCCTACGCGGGGGAGACAGCATTCGTATCTCCGACCCTACTTCAGATCGGGGTCCCTCATCACCAGATGACCCTGGTGTGGGCCCTCTCACCACTCATAGGATTCTTCATGACTCCGCTACTCGGGTCTTTGAGTGACAGATGCCGGTTGAGGTTCGGCAGAAGAAGACCTTTCATTATTTTGATGTCCGTTGGAGTATTACTTGGTACGTATTTTTACTC
This sequence comes from Euclidia mi, assembly GCA_944739405.2. Lineage (NCBI taxonomy): Eukaryota > Metazoa > Arthropoda > Insecta > Lepidoptera > Erebidae > Euclidia > Euclidia mi. The sequence continues at coordinate 79,813,788 of OX123184.2, read as the reverse complement.
TTATATTGAACAATCAGGTATCAATTACCATAATATTATTTTTTATGACATACTGTATGTTAATCGGGAAAGTTTATAAACTATCTTACTGTTGTTTATTAAATAGTTTTTTTACTTGCACTCAAATCATGTATCTGGTATTTGTCAGATATTTTAAAGATAAAAGATATCTATCTGAGACAAGTTTAAGTTATTCGTAATTTTCATTGATAGGCGTCAAAGGAGTGGTGCTGTAAAATAAAAAAAAGTAGAAAACTGCTGCATCGTTATATATCTGAGTGCGTGTATTATCAACAACAATTTGACAATAGGCTATGATTTATCGTATACGTGTTTCGATACTTACTTCACGGTAGTAGAGCCTTGCTGATTGCAGCATGCATGGGCCGGTTTGACCGGGAAGTACTACCCTCTCACAGAAAATCGACGTAAAGTAACAGTACCTAAACTGTTACGTTTCGTTTAGTGAGTAAGAATGCCGGAGGCCCTATCCCCTATTCCTTCTCCCTCATCCCACTCCTTATCATATCCCTTTTCCCAACCCCAAGGGGTGGCAACGCACTTGTGACTCCTGTGGTGTTGTTTGTCCATGGGCGGCGGTAATTGCTTACCATCAGGCGATCCGTCTGCTAGTTTGCCGCCTATTACTTAAAAAGAAAAAAAATAGATAAAATCCTATAAATAATTCAAATACATACATATACAGCAACTTTCTTTTATAAGTGCTCTACAAACTAACCATTATATAAAACTACATTCCGTCAAAAACATCTGTGTGTCTGACATTTAACATCAAATTTGTATAAAATTGTTGATTGTTTGTGGCATTTCGTCCTAAACAAACATTTGTATATTTAAGATAACAAAACATCCCTGAGCATTGGGTTAAGATGAAACAATAAAAGGATTTTCATGGAAGAGCAAAGGTTTTGCAAATTAAACCATCCTTTACTTGCAAAAGGCCTTTGCTCAGTATATTTGTATTATCTATTTATTTGCTGAAATACAGTCATGTGCAACATACTGACCGTCATTTTTAACATCTAACACCTCAGCTTATAAAACTGACAGACGATTTATTACTGTTTGCGTATGGGAATACGCTTAAGTAAATAAGATAATAATAAAATTCTGCGAAGAACTTACAAATGTCTGTTTACAGGCCTAATTCTAGTTCCAAATGGAGAAGCAATAGGCTACGCTTTGGGAGATGAGCTACCAGTGAACAGGACGGACGTACTTTCCGCCTTAGGACCTCGCAGCTCTGCCCTGGAGAACGAGAGCAGCAACTATCACCCCTGGGGAGTACTGTTCACCGTCCTTGGCACCGTGTTCTTGGACTTCGACGCCGATGCGTGTCAGAGCCCAGCACGCGCTTATCTCCTTGACGTGACAGTTCCAGGTCAGATTTACTTAGAGATTTTAATAAAAGCTGTATTCCACATTTGCCTCGTCCCATTTAGCTTGGCCTGCTGACCTCATCTAACTAGTTATTTGAGTTAATGCGCCCTCTAGAGGTGAACAACACGTTGACAACTTGAAGAGCGACTCCCTCGAGTGGGTAAACAAGGTATCTTTGCGTTCGCAATTAAACAAGCAATTTACGCGCTTCAATACTCCACTAATCTTACTAAATACAGCACACTACAGTTCAATGATGATAATCCAGTTGGAAAGCCATCGCATCAGAGAGATATGTGTACAATATGAATCATGTAATCCTAATATATAAAATCCTTGCGTTACTGACTGACTGACAGACACGCTACAGCCGAAACTATTGGGCGCAGGAAGCTGAAATTTAGCATGTATGTTCCTTGGGCACCGTAGGGGTGCACTAAGAAGGGATTTCCCGAAATTCCCACGGGATCGGTCAAAACGAGTAAATTAAAAAAAAATGCAGGCATAGCTGCTGGCGTCCTCTAGTTTTCTATAATTGTCTACTTGTTACGATATTAATAGCTCTCTCTTAACGATATTAATAGCTGTAAACTTTAGGTGCGATCCTTCACCCAGTTTGACGGTACGGATTGAATTTATTTCAATATTTGTTCGTCTCTACGTCACAACACGTGACTCGGCGTATGTGCTTCTGTCAGATTTTCCGTCGACGGAGAATGATGAACCCCAAAACAAGCCATTTTATCAGTGGACTGTCTGTTCATGATTGATTTATCTTGGCAAGAAGATTTATTTTCAGGTTTTTTACACTCGTACGAAACGTGATTGTTTAAGCGTATGCACGCTCGAATGTAATTTATTGTAACGATGACACGTGATGTACCTACTTGAAAAAATTTACGGGAGTTTGATTGATCTGCCGTATTCTTGGGTCGACATGTTGAATACGAAAGTTGCTTGTTTGAACGTATCAGCTTTGTTTTTTCAAACATGCAGGATATATCACTGTTATCACGTATGCACCTGTGAGCGACAGGCTTAAAAAGAAGTACATCCAGAGTTGTAAATAAGTATTCAACAGATTTTCGATAATTATCGGTACTTTATTAACAGTTTTAAATTGATTGCAGGTCATGATGCAAAAATAATTTTCACGTGTAAGTTTCACTCCAAACAGGTGTGAATAATGGATCATCATGCAAAAATTTAGAGGTTTAATATAATTACGGACGCACGTCAATCTCTAGCTGATAAACAAATAACCTACACTTATAAACAATTAAGAACCAATCACAGGTTAATACGAAGACAGAGAGAAGTGAAATCATAGTTAGTTTTATGGTCATCTTGGTCAAACTAGCTATAATAAAATGTTAGCAGCTCAATATGAAAGCGATTACTATGTTATTCTCATGATAGCAACTTTGCTCTATTCCTGACATAGAAAACTTTACTACCATTTTTTTTTCAATATACCTGGTCGAGCGTTTTATTATTTCATTCCTCCGAGCCACGAAATACTCCAATAGTCAAGTGTACGGTTTCGTATGTTCCAAGAAGCCGTACAAAGCCTGTAAGTAATTCAAAGTTGGCTTTCAATTTGATAAGCCATGAGAATTAAGTAGCGATCAATATACTGCCATGCAGATGCTCCAAAGATTCGAAAACAACAGGCATATCAGCAACTTTTCGAAGTTATGTGCATATTTCTTTGGTTATAGTCACTTGTGGCGATTTGCACGTTAATACGTCGGTTATAGGTGTCATAAAAACTTTGACAAACGTAAAGTCAGGTCGATACCCAAAAATATCATGACATAGGTACCTTGCATCATAGCTAATCCTTTGGATAGCGGAGGTCCGACAGGCGCTCAGTGGTAAACTAATACATATTCTGTCAAGACTGAAAAGCGGACCCGGTTTCAAAGTGAAATAGTGGATGTAACAGGTTTAATGTTAGGATATAATGATGCATGGATGATGTAGGATGTTAGGATGCTGATGATGTTGATAAATATTCTTAAACTGAATAAATCAATGACATTCCCTTTATTACTTTTGTGTTCCAAGTTATTACTTAGAAAGCATCTTGCGAAAAACCTGAAGCGATTAATTTTCTGTCACTGCTCAAGAAATTGTTTGGTTAGTGCAGTAATTTGTTTTAACATAGAAATTAAATAGCGATTTGTTTAAAACATAAAGAATCTATCCGTATAGATAATCAAAACCATTTAATTTGATATCAGTCCAGATACAAAACTTCTGCACCTACTCATATGACTTTATGAGTCTCACAAAATATAACAAAACAATAACAACTGTGAGTATTTAGCGAACTCGGGTGTCCTGGGACGTGATCTGGGATTAGATATCTAGAAGTATATTGTCTATAGCAGCTTTCAATTGTGTTGGGTATAGGAAAATAGACCAGACTTGAGATAATAACAGACTGTATTCCGTATACATTTAATAAAGCAATAAGAACTAAAAACTAAGTAAAACGATATACTGCATTGCTGTACTAAGTAAAAGTCTTTTGATAAGTAGATGAACATTATTTTTGGAGCCGCCGCCGCCGGTCGCAACGCATCAATCAAAGCAGTGATTCGATGTTACCTCGGTAGGGTTATAGGGGATCACCCATGACTGCCAAGCTCGGAACTCATGATTTGACACTCAATTTGTCCTGCTTATCAAATAAAGTAAGCTTTGTACCAGTTTTCTGGCCGCGGACATCTCACTTATGAACATAACCATGACCTAGTTAATATATATTTTTTTGCATTATCTCGCGACCTAAATTAAAATAACTATTTAGACATTGATTCAACTAATAAATAAAAAGTCACAAGACCAAAAATATTTTCATTGAATCAAGAGTACAAAGTATTTACCTCTCGCAAATAATAGTGACATAGTTTCATGTTTTCATTATTATATTTAAGAGTAAAACACCTGGTGGCACTGCTTAAGTCAATATTTAATGTCCAACCTGAATAAAATGATATACAGCCACTGATTTACGCTGAGTAGTCGCTACTGAAACAAATATTGACGCACATATAAACTTTCTTTGTAATTTTTAATATTTATACACACAGAGTAATGTAGGTTTCATACTGTTTAAGAGATAATGAACTTACGTTCTTTATTATCTATTTGAAAGTTTGTTTTTTGTGTATACATTTTGATATGTATACAAATATTTGTGTGTCAAACATTTGAGTGAAAGAAGTGAGTGGAACATCATTGCTTGTCGTGTACACTCAGTGAGCACGCACGTACACTTCCAATCTTCGTGTGTGTACCTTACAGGGTAAGCGGAAACGTGATGTGTATTTTTCTTTTCTTAGAATATTACTGATTCATGAACCGATTCTTACTAAATTGCCTACGTAACTGATGTCGTAAATATGACGAGTGGTTGTTGTTATATTCGTTAATTTACGATTTGATTGTATAATGATAATACGTATCCTGTGATGCATCATTATAATCTTTTTTAAATTATGTCTATGTTAGCTTTATATTTAATATTTCTAATCCTTGGTAGCAGGAATGATGATTTGCGTAAAAATATTCTTTGCTTGGCTGCGGCAGTACCTAATATTGTGGGCTCATTTTCAATGCGGTCTGTTTCATTTAGAGTGAGGCCTAACAAGTGCATGAATACTTAAGTGGCTCCTTATTACTAATATTCGCTGGCAGACAGCTACTTTTGATTGATTATTTATGTCTGGTACTTGTGTTAGTAATACTAAAAATAGTATTAGACAGAGTATTATATTGTTACTAGGAAAATAATTGAAATTATGTTGTAATGATTTTGGTTGATCATAACTTAGATAGTTTAAAAGGCAGCGATAGCCTAGTGTAGATACCAACAGACTGCCATGCCCTCTGCATGTATCGGGTTCGAATCCACGGCGCGCACCAATGACCTTTCGGAGTTATGTGTGTATTGAATTATAATTTATCGCTTGCCCCGTGCTTCGGAGAGCACGTTAAGCCGTCGGACCAGGTTGTCATGAAGATCTTTAAAAGTCGTTATAGGGCGTCAGTAGCTTCTAAATAAACTGATACTAGACTAAACCATGGAATATGGCTATCCCTTCGGGTTGCGGTAGACAGGCAGTCACTCTGTGGAAAAGCTAATATTCAGCCACATCCGGTTAGACTAGTAAGCGGACCCCAGATTGAAACTGGGATAACGCTAGGAGAATGATGATAGCTTAGATAGATTATGTGACTAAGCCGAAGTATAGAATTAGAGAGAGACAATATTTCCACGTTTTCGCTAGATAGCGAATTACAGGTTGACGATGAACGTAAAAATTGTCAGAAACAAGGTTTTAGGGTTGTCAATCAGCTATGAGGATCTTAATGCGGTAAGAATGAATCGATTGCTTTCGACGGTTAACGTTTTTGATATTCTAGTTAATCATAACGCCTGTTTGAGTTTATTCGTATAAGAGTTTAAAAAAATAAAGTTTAATGCATTTGATAAAAACTAGGGCGTCAAATTTTCGACCAAACTCATGACATTTTATACACAATCATATCTTCTAATACAGAGCTACCGTTACTCTACATTTGTTTGTAGATCGTAGATAAACCGTTGTCGTTGTTTGCCTTTCATTTGAAAAGCAGAACGGAAACAACATTATCATGTTGGTAATAGATTTAATGTATATTACACCCATCTCTCGGGTGTTTACTACCGAAGATTTATTCTGAAAATAGTGACTATGCTTCTATCATAATAGTATTAAAAAACACATTTTGATTTCGAAAGTATTACGTTATGTTTTGAATAGTGTAGAAGTATTCCATTGCATAGGTACTATTTATTGATTATATATATATATATATATATATATATATATATATATAAGCCGTGTGGTTGACGGCATAGAATGCAAGTGTCACCACCCCCTATCTTCCCGTGGGTGTCGTAAGAGGCGACTAAGGGATAACACGATGCAAATATACCATCTTTGCGTAGAGACGGAAAACTCGACATCAAACCCTATGCGACTGCCTCGTTGGTCTCGCGGCATAAATGTGCGCGTGGGATCGGGAGGTCCCGGGTTCGATTCCTGGGTCGAGCAGTGTTATTGGGTTTTTCTGTCACGAAATTCTCAGTAGCAGCACGGAGTCTGGAAATGTGCCCGGTACGGCAATAGGCTCGCCCCTTATTACGTGGGACTAAAGTATATCTGGCGAAAAGTGGGTGTAGAAATACACCTCTGCCTATCCCTTCGGGGATAAAAGGCGTGACGATATGTATGTATGTATGTATATATATAAGCAGCGATAGCCTAGTGGAGAGACCGACAGACTGCTTCGCAGAGGGTCCGGGCTCGAATCCACGGCACGTACCAATGACTTTTCGGAGTTAAGTGCGTATTAAATAAAAACGTGCCCAGGAGTTGGACAGTTTATTATACAGGGCTGATGATGATTTATTGATTGGAACAAAAAATGTCTGCCAAATTTCCACATTCGTGGTTATCAAGAATATGAAACAGTAATGCCAAATGAGGATATGCTTGCAGTAGCAAGGTCTGCTACATACTTGGTTGCTGCAGCCGTAAAGCATTCTTTTCGACCACGTATGGCATAGTAGTAAAACCGGTCACCACTAGAATAATACTTTGTGTGATCCACAAATTGTTGCGATATCCTAGACACAGAATCATATACTAGAATTACTACGGCAGTCTTAAAAAAAAGAAGAAAAATGTACTACACTTTAAAAAAACAAAATATTCCTTGTTCGTGTAATGTGTTTAGTTTATGTTTATTGTGTTCAAGCCTTCTTTCTTTCTCAACTAAAAATAATAATGCCCTTTTCGTAAAACGCGTTATTGACTACAATACAATATTTTTCTCATACAGAGGACCACGCGAAAGGACTGAGTACTTTCACAGTGATGGCCGGTCTCGGCGGGTTCATGGGCTACGCTCTGGGCGGCATTAACTGGGACGACACTAAATTAGGTAATTTGTTATTATATTACGTTAACTGACCGACTCGGAGACGCGGATTAAAGAGCGTTTCTGAAGAGTTTATGGACGATTGCTGTTATTTAAAATTTGATGAAGTATGCTTTGTTTGCTAAGTATTTACGAGAGTCGAAAATAAAGTTTTCCTTACGCAATTATAAAGATAAAAAGTACCTACCTATAGATAATAATATAATAAAAGAAGTCCCGGGGGTCCCGAAAGTCTAAAAGGGTCCCGGGTTCAATTCCCGAGTCAGGCAAAAGTGTTACTGAATTTTACATTACTAGCACGGAGTAAAGCAATGTGCCCGGTAATGACAATAGGCTCACCCCCTATTACGTGGGACCTAAAATTCAAAACATGGCGACATTTCGTCTATAAAATGCAATATGTGTAATTTTGTGTTAAAAATTGAAACTTATATACAGGTGACTTTTTCGGTGGCCACGTCAGAGCGGTTTTCTCCCTCATCACGATCATCTTCATAGTGTGTGTCTCTGCCACTATCAGCAGCTTCAAGGAGATTCCTCTCGACGAGTTGAAGGTGCAGGAGGAGTTCAGGACACTGGCGCAGAACGAGAGGATTCAGGAGAGTTTCGATGAGGACGGAGCTTCGGAGCAGAACTTGAAGAAAGATAATGTTATGTACGGATCGGTGAATCAGCCTGAGGTAAATTATTGTATTTTTGGCAGAAATGAGGATCGCAGTTCTCTTAGAATGCGTTATTTGATAAACTACCCTTGTTGGCTTTGAGGTATTATTTTAATTTACTTTATGTTTCATTACGCGTTATATTTCTAGGACAGACAGAAAGGTTTTAGGCTTGTCTTCTGCCTGTTAGTTTCGGAATAGAGTAGGAGTGAGAAAAATTGTGACATAATATACTTATGGTAATAGCGTTCCGAACCACGTCATTACTTATTATATTATCTGTGCCTAAACTATCTCTATGGGGTTACCAATGTACCTATTGAGTTACACTGTTACCCTCAATTGTTGCGCGGCAATAAGTTTATTAATCAAAGATTTCCATATTATACTTAGTTTACATAAGTTAGAAAACTTAAGCAATATTACCGAATTTGAGCGAGGACGATTGAGGAGACGATTCAGTGCCTTCAGCCTACAAAGGATGGTCCAACACTAACCTTGTTTAAGTAAAAATATACGACTCCGCTACTGAAAGTCGAAGTTTGGAATGTCGACGTATGTTAGTTCTAAAGTACAGGATCTCGATGTACGCCAGTTCGAAAGTTCACTGGAGCGAAGTATGCAAGGCCGACGTATCATTCATATGAAAAATCCTCGTTAACTCTAAAAACTAGCTTGATCGAGTCCTGCTTCGCAGGGCTCATATTTTTGGATAAAGGGCCAATAGGAAACTTAACATAACCTATTGTTTCTCGAGTTAACTAGACTTTTTCATATGAACGATATGTCGGCCTTGCATACTTCGCTCCAGTGAACTTTCGGACTGGCTTACATCGAGATCCTGTACTTTAGAACTAACATGTATTTCAAATTTCGACATTCAGTAGCCGAGTGAAAATATACTGATGACTATGGGATAAAGTTATTGCAATTGCCGTTAATATCAGATTGTAATCGGTATGCTAGGTTTTGTATATTATATCCTTACCCTACAAACTTCTTGTGGTATTGTTAAACGCCGAAAGTTGAAATGTAGGTACTACAAAAAATATTAACAAAATCCGAAAATCCACTTTTAATTTCTGTACCGAAACAGTATAAAGAAAAACTTCTGAGAAAATAAATAATTTTGATGGTCCCTTAATAATTGTTTAATATTTTACCGGACCTCGCCAAATTACAGACAGATTGTAACTGATACTTGTTTTATAAGGGTTCACTTCGTAAACGTCTTTAATTTGACTTAAATTATTAAATTGGAAAACAAATTAACGTCTTAATTATTAATCTTACTCGTAGAAGACGAACAAACTTGTAGATTAATATATGTTCACCTATGGGATCGCAAACTTAAACTGACTAGCGTGGTGAACTGTGGTTTTATTCTTCTCATAGTGAGAAGACTAGAAGAGGTCTGTGCTCAGCAGTGGGACAGTTCATTAAACGTGGCTGATGATGATAATGATGTGATCGTAATAGTCCAATGTGTAGTGCAGAGTTGATTGCCTTTTTCATATATATATACATACATAGACTCACGCCTGTTTCTCCGAAGGGGTAGGCAGAGGCATATTAAACGCCCACTTTTCGCCAGTGTTTTGATCCCACGTAATAGGTGGCGAGCCTATTGCCGCTTATCCGGATATTTTGTTTGCCAGAGCCTCGTCCGTTGATCGGCAGGTGCACCACTTGCAGGTGAGGTTGGCTTGGGACCCTAAGTTCTTGGTGGGAACCCTATGCACACTTATGGGATCGCCAACGTAAACTGACTAGCGTGTTGAACTGTGGTTTTAACCTTCTCATAGTGAGAAGAGGCCTGTGCTCAGTAGTTGGACAGTTCACTGATGATGATAATGATGTGATCGTAATAGTCCAATGTGTAGTGCAGAGTTGATTGATACCAAATAAACATAATTTATTGCTTGAGTACCTATCATATTAATAACTATTAAAATTTGCATTAGTAGATAACTCACAATGTGAAATAGTTGCAGCTCCTTAAAAAGATAACATGTAAAACCATTATACTGGCAGTTAAGAAGAGTGGCCACGAGCTTTATTGCCCGTTCTTTCTCGTGGTTCTACCTATAGCATTGCGAACGCGGCAGTAAATGTAAATGTAGAATAATCTAGTAATTAAGTTTAATTTTTGACGTTCATACGCGTCACTTTGTGGCCTAAATGATTAAATGATTTTTAGATAAAAAGTATCCTAATATTGCATTTGCTACACATTTTTCAAGCAAGAGAAAATTTACCTAGTCTTAGAAGCCACAAATAGCTAGTCTTGTTCATAAAGATGTTTATTTTCAAGGGTAATTTTATCCTCTAATTAATTAGCCGTTAAATGAGTATTTAATAATGAACTCTAGACTAAAATGTTATGGCTATAGAATACGTATTGTAGCTAGACTGCCTCTGTGGTCCTGCAGTAGTGTTAGCGATTGCGGATCATGAGGTCTCGGGTTCGATTCCGGCGTCGACCAAAAGTGATATTGGGTGTTAGGAATTATCCAATAGAAGTTCGGAGTCTGGGAGTTGGCGGTGTCACACCCCCGTGCCTCGGAAAGCACGTTAACCCTTGGTAACTACTCAAAATTATATTTCCACGGTCACTACTCCAGGGTCATTCTGACCCTCCTATAAAACAACATATATTTTTGAAACTATTAAAAATCTTGAAATAAATTCCACCAATAATGAAAAAGGATATATTGTGAAATAAAATGATGTAACTTTAATTACTTTCTGAGCAATTTGGACATACAATAATTGAGCAAGCATTGCAAGTAGGAATTTTACATGAAATTGATTAGGCACAGTTGTTTCACTACTACCTACACAAGGTCGTTATTTTGAATTTAACTAGCAGATAGTTCCTATCCAGACGTCATGCCTTAGGGATATAGCGTTAACCCTTCAGCACAAACGTACGCACAACTGGGACCTTCCTACGTTGATGACGTTGACTCATGAAACACAAATCATTGTGTAATAATATGTAACTATATGCCATTACTATATTTATGTAATAACTAGCTTTTGCCCGCCGCTTCGCGCGCGTTAAATTCGGAGTAACACAAATCTACTTTCAGTCTCAAGTTGTGTGAAGGCACTCCTGATTATTCTATTATTTTATTTCAGATACTCTATAGGGTACAAAGTGACTCGGTCAGTATACATGACATTATCTACCGAAAGGTACATAATAACATCACCTTCAAATGTCAAAGCCATGTTCTAATACGACATATATATGTATAAACATTTACGCATTTATAATATTAGTAGGGCAAATCGTTTCATCCGTTTAAGCGCAATATATAATTTATTAGTTTATTTAAACGAACAATTTAATTACCGTGCACAATATGACATTATGTATGATGTGACAGTACTGACAGATATGCGATAGCACATGCGCAGCACTCATTTATTAGCGCATGCGTTCTTACTTCCCAGAGGTACCTAAATTTGTGCCGTACAAACTTCTACCCTCCCTACAATACCTGCCAGATTACTTTTTGCAACTCATAGTAGTCTATGTCCGTCTCTATGGTCCAATATATCTCTATATTAAATTTCAACAAAATCGGTTTAGCCGTTTTAGCGTGAAAACGGAACATACATACACACTTTTGAATTTATAATATTAGTAGGGAAGTAGGGATAGTAGGGATATCATTAGAGACTTTCTTTATACACAACATTATCTAACTGTTTTACCACCTTCATATAGAACATGTAAATTATTTTTACCGTTTACTCGTGAACATGCCACATATAACTGACCATGTGAAAAATAAAATGTTCGGGGGTCGATTCCAGCTGTTTCAAGTCTGTCCCTGCGATTTATTTAGAAAATACACACAGGGCTACGAATATCGAGCCCTGCCGAAAGTAAGATAGACCCATTGAGTTACTCAAGAGGTATCTGAATTCAGGCCTCAGTCTCCCACCCACGGATTCCCACGTGCGTGAGGTGTGGGAATTTGGGAATAATGAGACACCTGTATAAGTAGGTACAGAACACGAACGAACGAAAGAAATCAAAGAAACACATCCAAATTCATTATTCAAAAGAAACGACTAACGGCCCGGCCACGGCGCACAGCGGCGGCGGCTGCGGCGAGCGTTTTCGATGTACATGGCGCGTTTACTCTAACGCGACATCGGCCACGGCAGCGGAGTAAAGCGCGCGATGTACATCGAAAACGCTCGCCGCTGCCGCCAACGCTGTGCGCCGTGGCCGGGCCGTAACACATCAATCCGACGAAAACGAAAGGAAATTAACCGAGAACCTCATCAATCCACGGAGAATTTTAACACCGCCATTCAGAAAACGCCATCTATGTTTACATATACAAACCGACCGAGATAGAAAATAATATGGACTAATCGACAATTTATTGAAAAAAGGATCTATAGTCATTGTTTTTATCATTTAAAATAAAATTAAATGATAATATAACTATTATATAAACTATAATAAAAATTAAGTGGACATTGTAATAGATTTTGACACAGAAACTTTTTCTTTATGAAAGTGCCGAATATTATACTCTATTAATTTTTCAATAACAGAAAGATACCCTACACATAATTATTGTCTTTTTTGCAAGAAACATTTATTTTGCTAGAAAATTATTTGAAAATAGTGACATCTATCAGTCGGAAGGATAACTATAAATATGCTCGGTTCCAGTAATTTATTTATCGAAAATACGTAAAAATATACTAACGACATTAAGAATCGCCTCCTTTTTTAAAGTCGGGTTAATAGCCATAAAAGACTTTGAAGGTACCTGTTTAGACTAACTATACTTTTACTAACAAACTTATAATGATCATAGATGGCACCACATATATAACCAGTTCTGGATGATCTCTGTTTTGTTTGGGACTACGTACAAAGGAGAGGTCAAGCTGTACATCGAAAACCACTCAACCGATTGTGATGTAACATATACTATTTTATAGGTTTGAGTATCCTTTGTACATGAGTGTAAGTTTTATTGAAATCAATTTCGCCATTTTAGAGATCTTTAGCAACATAGGGAAAGACGTCGGACAGACAGACATAAATTCTAAAAATTATCAAGTATTGCTTTTTAGCATTTTCCTAGATTTTTTAGCTAATTTTCGTCAAAATATCTTTAATGTACATACTTTTTCACCTCTACAGTTTTATTATACTATAGATAGATAAGAGATCTGTTTTCCGTTGGACATGTGTAGTTGTTCCAAGATAATGTAATCAAAATAATAGTTATATTTTATGGCATTTTATTGGGTTTACACATACGCGTTGTTTAGTTTCAATATGTGTTGTTTTATATACAACTCCCGCATTAGGAATAAATCCTGTGTCACGGGGAACTTTACAAACATACAATCAACGGACATAATGAACACCCAGACTCGAAACAACAGTTTATGGATCACACAAATAGTTGTCTCGTGTAGGAATCGAACCCACAACCTACGGCGCAGTACCAGCGAGGCGGCTGCTGAAACCACTACGCAAACCGTGCAGTAAACATATATGCAATTCTTGAAGGTAATAATGAGCTTAATAATAAAGTATCAAATTATAGTAGGTAGGCTTAAGTTTAGTTTTGATAGTTGGTAATATCAAGCCATCAAACGTTCATAATACAACTTTCCATATTCTACCACATTTTTCTCTTAATTCCCAGATCGGTACTCCCGTACCTGTGATAGAAGTCAGTCACGGCAGCGAGGGTCTGTCCCTCCGACACTACTTGAAGTCGATCGTGATGATGCCGAGCTCCCTGCGCGTTGTGTGCCTCACCAACTTGTTCTGTTGGATGGCGCACGTCTGCTACTCGCTGTACTTCACTGACTTCGTCGGTGAGGCTGTGTTTGGGGGTGATCCGGCGGTTAGTATAGTATTATTGACGTGGTAAAAAAATCATTAGATCATAAGCAGCAATACCTGAGTGGAGAGACCGACAGGGTCTCGAGTTCAAAACCACGGCTCGCACCAATGACTTTTCGGAGTTAAGTGCGTATTAAATTGTTAATTATCGCTTACTAATCGGTGAAGAAAAAAATAGTTCTCCATAATGTTCTCGAAAGACATGTGAAGTCTGCCAACCCGCACTTGGCCAGCGTGGTGGACTATGGCCTTTACCCTTCTCATAGTGAGAAGAGGCCTGTGCCCAGCAGTGGGAGAGCATAAAAGGCTGATGATGATGATGAAAAAATTCATAGGTTTGGGTGTGATGACTTCAGAAACATTCAGTTACTGTAAGTACTTACAGTACTTATTCTGCTGGTGCAGAACGCATCAGAAGAATAAGATTGATTTTTGGTTTTGTTAATAAATATTATATTCATATTTTTTTGATGTTCATGCTAATGTATGTTACAATTAAATCGTGATATGTTATAACAGCCTCCATTAGAACATACATACATACATAAATAGACTCACGCCTGTTTCCCGGAAGGGTAGGCAGATACTACGGAACGCCATTTGTAACGATCTTGACATATCTCTCTTGCTTCATTCACTCCCATCAAATTTCTCATGCATGGTCTTCTGTTCAGGGTACTTCTTACCTTTCCTGTTTTAAGGATGTCTCCGATCTGGTCAGAGAACGTCCGTCTTGGTATTCCCCTTCGTGCTGTCCCATTCACACTTGCCTTATATATCTGCTTGGTCAGTCTTTCGTCATTCATCCTCTCCATGTGCCCAAACCACTTTAGCATTCCTTTCTCGATGCTTGTCACTACATCTACTCTTATACCAGAACACTCTCTTATCACACAATTCTTTACTCTGTCATTCAAAGACACACCACACATAGGTACTTCTCAGTGCTCTCATTTCTACAGCATTTATTCTACTTTCATGTCTATTCTACCATAGCCAACTTTCACTACCATACATAAGTGTAGGTACTAACACCCCTCTATGCACAGCCAAACGTGCCTTTTTGGACACTTTTTGACTGTTCATAAAGGCCTTCAAAGCTCCATTCACCCTATTACGTGCATTAAATCTTCTTTCAATAGCTTCTTCATTCTTACCATTCCTAGTAAACAGCGTATGTCCATCGATCATAACATTACAAGCCGTAACACATTCCTCCTTTTCCAAAAACCATAACTTTCGTCTTGCTCACATTCACTTTCATTCCTTTTCTCCCTTAAGCACCATGCATGATTGCTACCATCTCCTGCAACTCCTCCGCTAAAGACGCAAGTATTAACTGATCATCAGCATAAAGGAGGCATTTGACAAGTAACTCATTCATCCTTAATCCACTATTTTTCAAATCTTGCAAACAACTGTCCGTGAAGAGGTTGAACAGCCACGGCGACGCTTCACATCCCTGTCTAACACCTGTCTCGATGGTAAACCAATCAGTTTACGACCCATTTATCCTCACACAAGCTCTAGAATCTTCATAATGGGATTTCAGAGCTCGTATGAGGCTGCTGTTCACCCCATACATCGACAGTACCGACCAATTTTTATCGTAAGCCTTTTCCAAATCCACGAATGCGCAATAGACCTTTTGACTTTTGCCAAGAATTCCTCAGCTATGACTTGATCCGTGCACCCTTTCGGAATCCCGCTTGTACATCCCATATTTTCTTGTCGGTTACTTCCATAATCTCTTTCAATCAGTACCTTCGCATACAATTTACCAACAATGCTAAGTAGGCTATATCCATTAGAACGGCTATCTATTTTAAAGACGGACAGTGTATGTTTAAAAAAGATAATAGCATCTTTTACTGAAATACACCCTCGGACTTGTCTCACTGAAATAAACTGCCATTCGATAAACAGTGTCGTTGCTTTACTTACTAGGTATTATATTCATAGTTTTGCTCTTAAATCAGTAACTATGTGTATCCTGCTAATAGTATTGTTCTTCAACTATGCGAAACGTTAATATGTTGTCTTAGACGGGTGTTATGGAAGAATTTACTGGAATAAAGACTACTTAATCAGCAAAGTTCAAAGGTTCAAATCTGGTTAATGGCGTTGACTGAATGTAGTTCATCTACAGATCATGTAGTAAATTCATCTTTTCTAATAAGCTTAGCGTAAGAAATGCTTGACCAATTCGTTGCCGGTGCGCGGCGCGAGATTCAATAGAAAATCACGGTACGGTGAAACAGTTAAAATGCATCATATCCTGATTAAGGGAATTGTTATAATACTGATGTCGCCTACTCGACTATAACTAGCAAGCTGTACTCACGATTGCTGTATGTACAACTCCAGGCGCCAGTTGGCAGCGTGAGTCGCATGGACTACGAGGCAGGCGTGAGGTTCGGTTGCTGGGGGATGGCCATGTACTCACTCTCCTGTGCATGCTACTCCACCATTATCGAGAAACTCATCAAAAGGCTTGGGTAAGAGTCACACTGAGCACTAAGCATTACTTAATCATGGCATTTTTTTATAGACCCACGCCTGTATCCCCCAAGGGGTAGGCAGAGGTGTAATATTACACGCACATTTCGCCATGAATTTTTAGGTCCCACGTAATATGGGGCGAGCCTATTGCCGTTACCGGGCACATCACCAGACTCCGGGCTGCTACTGAGAATTCGGAAAACCCAGCACCACTTTTTGCCCGACCCGGGAATCGAACCTGGGACCTCCGATCAGCAGTCGCATACGCTATCCACTGGACCACGGAGGCAGTCAATGGCATTTAGTGACAACAATTTTTTTTAACAAGCTAGATACCATAAGCTTATGGGCTTTACTAAACATTAAACGAACAGACCCTATTTGCTGAGTCTGATGAGAGGTTGCGATATCTACTGGTGCCATAACCATTTATTGGGATTTCATCCTAATGGATTAAATGGTTTGGTAAAATTACTCATGATCAGAAACTAAATAGGCCGATCCACCGTGCGGGACACCTATCTCTGCTATGACGTCCGGTGCGTGACCGCCACTCCAGAACCTTCCTGCTCTAACGACCAACTGATCGTCAGAACCTGCACACAGCCACTTCATCTTGACTTTTGTGACTATGGTTCGCTTGCAGATCTCCTCATTGCTGATCCTATCTTGAGATGATATTCGTTATAACTCGGATACTAATAATAAACATATCATAATAATTAGATTGACATAGGTAGGTACGTATGTTGTTAAGCACCAGAACAAATTTAACATGAGGTTAAATATAATTAAACAAATTATAAGTCTCTCCCCCCCGTGGGATCTCCACCTTGTCGTGGTGGGGGGGCTCAGTAACCGTGGATTGGTCACCTGCGGTGAAGCTAAGAGGGATCCAGGAGGGGACGCTCCGCGTGGGCTTGGAGGGGCCTGCGCAGGACGCGTCCAACGGTGCGGGTGCGAGGGACAGTTCTGTCTGTCCCTCGCAGTCGGGCGTGGTCGCGGGGGGAGAGGCGTGTCGGTGTTGCGTTGCCGCGCGCCCTATCTCCCGCGACCAAATGGGGGCGCACCATCGTTGCGTCGTGGTGGGGCCGCAGAGGAAGAGGAGATGCGGTGTTGCGTTGCCGTCCTCCCTATCCTCTGCGGCCGCTAGGTGTTTTGGCGGCAGAGCCCAACACCTTCATCCGCTGCCAAGGGGGTTTCGTTCGGGGCCCGCCTAACCATCTGGCGGGCCAATACCCGTCGGGGGGTAGCGAGGAATGCTTCGGTGAAACCCTACCCTCCGACACACGGGTACATGGAGGAAGTCGAGGTGGTTTTTAGTGGAAACACCACATACTCCGGCTCTTATTTCCCCCAAGAGTCGGAGATCCGAAGGGATTTTCCACCTCGTAAAACAAAAAAAAAAAAAAAAAAAAAATTATAAGTCTCTCCTTACGTTGTAAGTACCAAACACTGTTGAAAGCATTTCACAGAACGGGAAAAGTATACATAAAGAAACGAACATTTCGCAGAAGCCCAACCTAGCGTCAAAGGTTTCAAAACAATTTTAATGCGAGTTTAAGCTTTTAATGTTATAAGGAATTTTCAGACAGTTTACGAATTACGAAGCAATTTGTCAAATATTAATTATATCAACTGTGCTACTAAATTGGACGCTTTATTTGAGCCTGTGTTTGAACACTGAAATGTTTGACTAACCAAACATATAAAGTCAAACTAAGGAAGACGACCGGTTGGCGCCGCGGGAGTATAATCGACTGCTACGCCGAAGGTCGCAGGTTCGATTCCCGCTCAAGTCAAATATTTGTGTGCATGAACATGGATGTTAGTCTTGGTCTGGGTGTTTCTATGTATAATATGTATGTATTTACAAAAAGAAATGTATATAAATTTATATTTATCCATTGTCTAGTACCCATAGTACAAGCTTCTGCGAATGTGGTAAAACATTATATTATTATATTATAAGTAGCACTGCATCCGTTAAACAACATATAAGAGTCTAAAATATTATTTTTGAATTCTATAACAACATTATTGTTACAGTCTCTGTCCATAATAAGTTCAGGGTAGTTTTAAAAGCAATACGGAAAGAGGCTTACCCTTCTGGTAGTAAGAAGACGCTAGTTTATAAGTACATATATCTACTACATGGCTGGTGCTGATGGCGGTAGGGGTACAAAAAGCTGTTGAGGCGAAAGGACAATGGCAGGTCTCCATACATCAAAATGTCTGAAATTAAATTGAAGCGAACAGTAATAAAAAATATATCAACAAATTTGGCGTAAGTAACAGAGTCTATAAATGATTCTATTTTCACTCAGGAAAGGTGGAAAAAGAAGATATCGGTGTTTGAATTTTTTGTTAAGAATGAACAATGTAGGTAAAAGGAAAGTTATAGTATGAAAGTTAAACAATGTAGGTAGGTACGTTTGAATTATCAAATGACATATGTCAGATTGACATCAAAACGCGGAAGTATTTTGTAGCATATAACTGTCACAGCCAAAGACAAAAGCAAAGCTGCACATTTTAAATCGATTTTGTGTGAAATCGATACAACTTTAAAACGATGCTGTGACGTTATTATTTGATTTAAACGTTGTTTTGCTTCAAAAATATTAGTTAATTGATTTATTGTTGATTAAATACTAAATAACTGCATTTTAAACCAAACCAACTCTATAAAGGTCGCTCGTATCGATTACTTATTTAATAATCGATACGGATATAGCACTCACGTCTATTCCTGTCACACCATTGTCTATGCCAACAATAAAATAATAAAGTATTCGTAATCAATTGGAATGCTTTTTATCATCATAAAATACTCCAGCTATAAGCTATAACGAGACAAAGTGAAAATATTAAAAATCGTAGAAAAAAAAAATTGGTTGCCTGTAAAGTCGGTATACGGGCGAAAGTTTTACGTGACAACGACTTTGAGTGGTAAAATAATTTTAATGTGAATATTCATTCGTATAGTAGGAAGAAGGATGAAAGACGCGTGCCTTTCACTTTTTATGTCTGTCTCTCTCGCTCTTAGGCGGGACGCGTGCCTCTCACTCGCTCTCATTGTGAGCGCATAACGTGAGCGGAGCGTAACGCAGTTTCTTGAAGTGTCACCCGGCAAACCAATTTATAAGACGTTGTCACGTCAAAACATTTGTTTTGTTCATATGAAGTTTAAGGTCGCCACAACAAACCCAGACCAAATTCTGCCATTGTTCTTTCTGTATAATATAACTAAAGTCAACATAACCAGCTAAAACATATACACGTGCCATATAGTCATGCGTATATCCAAGGTATCAGGTATTATCCAAGGTTTACCCTTCAACTTGACAGTCCAGCCGAGTAAACAACATCTCTAGTAATGCGATCAACGTATCCTTGACTTCGCGTCTTTTCCTGGCTGACACTTCAGTGGCTTCGCGCTGATTTAAAAATCAATAACGTTACAAGCTTAGCCCGTCTAGAATCTTTTCCGCTTCGTGAAATTGAGTTTAGTGCCAATGGCGCGGAAAAATTGAGGACATTCTAGCTTCAAGCTTGTCGTGTTTTTTTTTGATAATATTATGAGTTTGGGAAAAAATTATTGACAGTGGTCTGTGAAAATATTCTTATTAGTACAGGCGTTTAGTTGGAACATGCAATTTAGTAGGTAAAGATATTTTCCGGGTACAGATACCCGAAAAAGATTGGCGTAGGCGTAGGTTTGTTATACCGTGAATATGCATAAATCATAGCATTGTTTATGTTGCGTTAAACTTTATTTGACGGCTTGACGGTACATTGGCAAGTATCGCAACCTTATAGTCGAAAAAGTTTGACAAGACTATGCTTAGCATAACCACTCATTCATACAATTTTGTAAAACGGGTCTTACTTGCGATATTTAATTAATTTAAGGTATAAATACCCCTGTATTATCGACGTGCCGACCGTCTTTCAACCGCGACCACGGTCGTTGTAGGACGGTCGAAAAGTGTAACCCGTTTTACTAAATGTTATGTTGTATGCAAATCGCTAAAGTTTTAAATCTATTAAAGCTCCTGTTGTAGCTACGCAGAGCCACAGCTCTGCATAGCTACAACATTATCAAAATAAAAGTTATATTAATATTATTTAAAAACAATCGAACACATAGTAAAAAACCGACAAAGCAGATATTTTCAAATTCATCATTTATGATTCCAGGGCAAAGCGCGTGTATGTCGGTGGACTTTGCACCTACAGCTGCGGCATGATGGCTCTCTGCGCCATCAGGGCCCCGGCCGCGGTGCTTCTGTGCAGCTGGACCGCAGGCGTCATGTACTCCACGCTGTTCACTATGCCGTACCTACTGGTAGCGCATTATCACGCCACTGGCATGGTGAGTTGAATGACCTGGTTTATCTAGCCATCATCATATAGCCTTTCTCAGTCCACTGCATAAAAACCTCTCCTAAATTCGCGTGACAATAACATTGGAAGTCAATAAGACGATTTGGCATACTTATCCTCGATGGTAAGACGGATCGGTATAGGGTTTGATGTCGAGTTTTCCGTCACCTGCTAAAGATTCTATGTTTCGTGTATTTTAAATACTTAGTCGCTTCTTACGACAGCCAAGACATGAAATTAAGTAGTCATACTTTGAATTCTTATTCCGTCATCACAGAGACATTTTCGTAACTCGGTGTTTTTTATGGTAACTTCTGCTGAACCTGTAAAACCGGTAAAAAGTAGTGGGAATAAGGGCGAGATTTATTTAGGTAAGGACATCTAACATCTACGTGGTCTCAATATCTGCGAAATAACCAATTTAGCAACTCTTCCATTATATATGTATACTACTATGCCAAACGATAAATTATCCGGGCAGACAAAAGTTTCCCGTGAAGACTATAAGTGCAGCACCAGGGAAAACATCCCTATTGCTGCACAACCGACTAAATCACCGTAAGCGGAATGTCATTTATTGTTTTGTAATCTTGATGAACATAACATAACATAACATATCTTCACGCCTTTTATCCCCGAAGGGGTAGGCAGAGGTGTATTACACACCCACACTTCGCCAGATATGTTTCGGTCCCAATGTAATAGGGGGCGAGCCTATTGCCATCTACCGGGCACATTATTAAGCGAGCGATAATTAACATTTATTACATAATTAAAAAAAAAAATGTAATCTTGAAGATTATTGCTGATATTCATTATTATTTTAAACTACCATATTTATTAATCTTCTGATGCTTAATATTCGGATGGGGCCTGACCTACATCTCTCGGTTATCAAGAGTAGGCAATTTCCTTCCAGTTTAAAGGTCTGTGGTCAGACATTTACAATAGGGTGGTATTTAAACGCAAATCAAATAAAATACTTTTTTTATGAAATAATAATCCAAATTTCCGTCAAAATTACTGATTGCACAGCAGAATACACAACTCAAAGTATTAGAAAACACACAACAATTTATTTACGTAACGTACGGCTGTTTATCTTAATGCAAAGCAATTTTATTAATGCACTGCTTATAATGACTAATATCCCTTACGGGTTGTATTTAACTGTTAGTCAAAAATACTAATTTTCCATCAAAAATACTAATTGCACCGCTAAGCTAAGTTGACGGCCTATTTTTGAGAAAAGGGTCACAAGAGAACCTAACATAACCTATTAAGTTTTCTGAGTGGATAAGTTTACTCGGATTGATATTTTGCTTTTACAGTGAGTATCTTCTACATGCGCACTAGTTAATTTGCTGTGCAGTTAGTATTTTTGATAAACATTTAGATTTTTTGTACTTAAATAAATTTATTTGTATCGCATTATGAGGATAAAAGTAATGTCATGCTGATGTATTTTTTATTTTTTTCTGCAGTAATAGTTTTGTTAAACATTCAGTTTATTTGTAGTAAAGTAATTTATTTGATTTAAAAAAGCATATAAATGATGAAAATATATTGATATGTGATTATTTTTTTGTTGTGCAATTAATAATATCCCTTTACAATATGACAAACATCTAAGATATGCAAATAAAGTCGGACTTGCACTCACATATTTAAGTATGCAGCAAAACGTAAGTCATTATTTTTGGTATTTTTTGTATTACTACCATCTACCAGCATATTCACTGCATTACAAATTTAATGTAATGTCGATAATACAATGACAAGTATAGCCTATTTACTCGTAATTTCAATGCACCAGTTGTATGCAGCCAGGTTAGTGGTACAAGGTGGCTATTAACAACAAGTAAAGGTTCGTTAACGTAAGCCCGCCACGTGGCCGTCGTAAATAACCGAAGGAGAGGATATTGCTCTGTAAGGAGGCTGCGTTATCCTATATTACGAATATATTAATCTTGATGTTCTAGCCGCTTACTCGTTTATGTAGTAAGGTATATGTGTTAGGGAATAAAAACTGAGATATGTTTTATTGGCTTCAAAGCACCTTCATCATGTCAGCCTAGAGACGTCCACTGCTGGACATGGGTTTCCATCAAGGTTCTCCACACAAACCGATCTTGATCTCTAATTAAATAAAGTTAACTGGTTTCTAAACTAGCACTATTTGACGACCGGTTGGCGCAGCGGGAGTGTAAGCGACTGCTACGCCGAAGGTCACGGGTTCGATTCCCGCTCAAGTCAAACATTTGTGTGTATGAACATGAATGTTTGTCTTGGTCTGGGTGTTTCTATGTAAGTATGATATGTATGTATTTACAAAAAAAAGTATATAAGTATGTTTATCCATTATCTAGTACCCATAACACAAGCTCTGCTTAGTTTGGGACTAGATGTTGATGTGTGTATGTGGTAGAATATTATATTATTATCCAACTTGGATAGCTCGCAGTCCACTTTATAATCTAACCAGATTCAGAATGTTAGCTTTTTCACAGAACACATTGTCTGACCGCCGCAACCCAAAGGGATAGCGATGATCCATTGTTGGGACCAGCGACAATATTTTAAGGGTTTTACCTAACCTGTCATGAATAATCATGATAGCTAGAATCGACGGTTTAAAGTGCTCTTTGAGGTACGGGCAGGCATTAATTAACAATTCAATACGAACCTAACTTCAAAGAGCGGTGCGCCTCCTAGGTTTAAGCCCCATATCCTTTATAGCAGAATATTTATATCTCCAGATTGTTGATGCTTCTAAAATAAATAAGATGTATTAAAGGTATACATATGTATAGACTGCTTCGTTGGTCTCGCGGCATAAATGTGCGCGTGGGATTGGTAGGTCTCGGGTTTGATCCCCGGGTCGGGCAAAGTGTTATTGGGTTTTTCTAGTAGGAAATTCTCAGTAGCAGCACGGAGTCTGGAAATGTGACCGGTACGGCAATAGGCTCGCCACCTATTACGTGGGACTAAAATAAATCTGGTGAAAAGTGGGTGTAGCAGTATATCTCTGCCTTCCTCTTCGGGCATATAGGCGTGAGACTATGTATGTATGTATGTATATGTTTAGAAAGGCCCCATCCCCTATAGCTTCTCCCTCATTCCACTCCTCCTCCCATTCCTTGTCCTAACCCTAAGGGCGGCAACGCACTTGTGATTCCTGTGGTGTTGCTTGTGTCCATGGGCGACAGTGCTTATGATATAAAAAAGATAGAAGCAGCAGCAGTATCTGATCTAGATTTACTTCATGTTTATCCAGATAAAAATGCACACACAGTTTTTTATTAATTAAAATGAGGAATTCTACTGTTCCACAGTAAAACCGGCTGGGCTTCTCTCCCTCAAAGTCATATTTTATGACATTGGG
The DNA here is from genome assembly GCA_944739405.2 of Euclidia mi. Lineage (NCBI taxonomy): Eukaryota > Metazoa > Arthropoda > Insecta > Lepidoptera > Erebidae > Euclidia > Euclidia mi. The sequence goes on along the minus strand of OX123184.2, from coordinate 79,789,547 downwards.
ATGGGCACTCAATGGGATCTCAGTCAAGAGCGTGCAGTCGACCAGGGTTCTGGGTGTGGTGATCGACTCGAGCATGTCCTTCAGGGATCATGCAAAGTCCATAGGCGCACGCGCCGCAGCAACATTCGGAAAGATGTCACGAATATTCGCCTCCTCCTGGGGTGTGCGTTATAGGGCCCATAAGGTCCTATATCGCGGCACCTATGCCACGATACTGACGTACACCGCGGGGTGTTGGTGGAGACGAACGACCACGTTCATGTTCAGAAGTGTGTTGTTGAGGACACAAAGGCCTGCGCTAAAATTGCTAACAAAGGCCTACAGGTCTGTTAGTACCGCGGCTCTCTCCGTCTTGGCGGAAGTGCTACCAGCCGACCTCGAGGACACCTAGCCAGGGACGAATTTAGGGCCGAAAGTAGACAAATTTTGCAGGAGGCTGTTGCCGCATGACAACAGAGATGGTAAGGTTAGGAGAAGGGTAGGGAGCTCTATCGGTTCTTCCCGGACGTGGCGGCTTCACTCAAGTATACTTGGGTCGAGCCGGACTATCAAGTCTCGCAAATTTTGACAGGTCACGGATGTTTCAGAAAGAGATTGTATGATATGAAGCTGATTGATGAAAACGTGTGCTATTGCGGCGAAGAGGATGAATGCCTGGATCACATTTTTTGGTGATGCCCTCTTTATGAGGACAGTAGCAGAAAGATGATGGATGGGATGAACTCCGAAGTGAACTTCCGGCGGTTGAGAGACTTCGCGCATAATTGGTATAGAACGAGGAGAAGCCTCGAGAAGGATAACAGGACCCAGGCCGACGACGGCTGTACTAACAGCGCCTAGCCTACTATGATAGTAGAGCCACCCCTGAATGGGGAGAGTGGTCAAGGGACGAAATTTGTAGGGAGTCTTCAACAGGCGCGCGGGAAAGAGCATACAGCAAGTACCGCGCGCCTCTCCCATGGTTCGGTCCATATACCCATACAGGTGGTGGGACCATGAGGTGGTGGAGGGTATGTTCCACAGTAGTGTACCACAAACTTGTCTGTTGGCGATGTTCTCTAGTAGGTATAACCTGGATCTCAGCATGGCTTCTTGTATTATGAAAAGTAGAGCAACTCCTCCGATTTGTAATGCTGCTGAAGCTAATTTGGTCGTCAATAGTTGTTGTAAGTATAGCTTATCAAATATGTTAGCATTTAAAATTGTATTTATTTTTTATGTAATTACACAAAACAGAACATGGAACAATTTATAGCCAAGGTTTATAAAATTAAAAAAGTACATAGGCAATTCAGAAAACAAAAGTACATGTCTCATTTGTAGTAGGTAAATATGTGAATTGATACTTTCCAAGTCAACTATGACGTCTATCTTATTGCGTAGTTGAGGCAGGAGTTAATTAACAAAAATGGTGGCGACCACGACCTTTAAAACGCAAGGCTTGTAAATAATAGGGTGAAGTTCTACAAAATGGAAATCAAAGACTTCAAAACGTTCCGCTTCCGCTTTGGAAATAAATAACTAAGAAATACTAATTTGAACGATAACGGTTTCTAATTGCGGGGTAATTATAACAACCTTTTAATCCTTTGATGGAGAACGTTCATAGATGTTCAAATAAGCGAGTGCCCTGTAATTGATTAGACGTTAATTGCAACTGAGAATGATAAAACATGCAACGTGCTGGTCACGGAACTGTGTCCATTAGTCAAAAGGGCCGGGATTATTTTTCATCCTAGAACTTCGTACCTATATTTTTTTGATACCAAACTAGAAAGAGCTTAGCTGATAATTAATAAACATACTTACTAAATTTCTGAATAGTTTCAGCTTTTCATCAAATAGAGAACAAATAATTTTGCACATCAGATAAAGATTTGTCCTGCGTGACATCGAACCCACGACCGGCGTAGCTAATCACGAGAGCAACAGGCTTTTTAAAATCTATAACAATTGTAACATATAAATTAATAAAGAAAATATGACCTTGCTCCCAATTCACTGTGCATGATTTTAGTGGCCTACATGTGCTGACGTCTATTAATAGAATCACCCCATCCTCCCCTCAGACACTTTAGAAGGTCACCGATGTTTAAGAGAAAATCGGTATTTTGTCTCTCATGTTTCGTGATATGTTATGAATTTTGTAAAAGGGTAATAATAGCTACATTGATAGTAGTAGATATGTTTCTGATATAGGTATTAGACAGATGTGCTTTCACTGCATAATAGCTTAGTATATCAGTGTCGCTTATGATAACTCTCGCAAGTGAGTCGCAAATACCAATAATTTCAAAAAGTTTTAAAGTGTAACTAGGCAGTTTTCAAAACCCTAGGTTTTGAAATTTCCTAGTTACACTTTCACTACCTACCGGATAGGCCATAATTAGCTGATAGATAAAGCATAGACAAATTGTCTCTAAAACGATAATTATTTGAGTAATGAACGAAATAAGATTTCAGACAGTATCAGGGTGACACGCCATGTCAAAAATCGTGCATACCGCACGACAACTTTATATCTAACATTTAACGATGATCTCTGAACGATTTTTTGACCTTCGAGGTAGCCTCTTAACCGCCACCAGGAATAACACGGTAACCTTTACCCCTATTCCCTCTTTCCCAGTGGGACAGCGGCGGCGGTGGTTGCGGCGAAGCTCGTGGCATCGGCACGGACGTCGCAGTCGTCAGCAGCTGCGTGTTCGTCGCACAGCTGCTCGTCTCCTTCATTATGGGCTTCGCTGTCAAGGCAGTGGGCTCCACTGCCGCTGTGGTGGCAGTCGCTGCCACTCTCGCTGCCTGCGCGGCCGTCACTGCTACTAAAATAACGTATCTTGAGTTGTAGGCTGTATCGTGCTGTTGGTTTTTAACTTTTTAGGTCACCTGTTTTTCAGCATTCGGTTTCTAGATTGATGTGCTTCAGGAAAAGTCAGATATGTATAGCGCGATAATGCCGCCACAAAGATGACACTGAAAAAGTGGCAGTAAAAGTTTTTTTTTCTGTGTATATTACAGGCGAGCAATTACAGGCGATCTGCTGATCAAACACACGACTACTAGAAATAGGTACATTCAATTAATTAACTCTTGATCTTAAAGTATATATGTGTAAACTGGAATACACTTTCATAGGTCCAAAATTTTTTCATACCTTCTTGTTGGTCAATCAACCTACGGCTTGCTGAAAATGTAACAGTTACTAAAGCCGCAATGGTCCGGTATGGCTTTGTAATATAAAGAGGCAAACAGAGTGAAGGTACTTTAGTTTCAATGGAAAACAAGTCTGTTGGTGGATTGTCTTCTCTGTCTTTCTTTGCTCTCCTTATCTCTGTCTTTTTTCTGCTAAATTAACTACACTATTGATAATAGAAGTTGCTTGACAGCCTTTACTTAGTGATATTTTTACACATTATGCAAAGAGACCTCAGAATTAAAGGAGATAAGCGAATCAATATTTCTTGAAACTTCGTAAAAGTTATTAAGATGAATGAACGTTCTGAATTAAGTTTTATGTCAAAGCAGAAGAGGAAAACGGAAAAATGTGTTGCCACGTCCCTTGGTGAAGAGATGAAAATTATAATAATTATCATTAATTTTAACGCTGTCTTGGAAACGATTAAAGACCTTGGTGCCCAGGATCCATTTTAGACATTAATAATATCATAATTGTGTAAATCTTAATGGATGGTTTAGAAGTGGTCAAAATATTTACTTCACTATTTTAAAGAACAAAATAGTATAATATTGTACTAGAATATTTTTACTTGTTCTTGCAATCTGTGAATATTGTGTGTACATTCGTAGCTTAGTTTTTAATTTAATTCAACTAAGTATGGTGTTGTAATCTCGATAAATATAATCTGTATTTTTTGGTGTTAAGACTAATTGAGCGGTTGGCTGCGTATTGTACGTTAGTAGTGAAACACTACGCTGGGTATTGAAGGTTCGAACCCTGCACGAGAAAACACTTTGTATGATGTACATTATGGTTGTTCAATATACATAAATTGTGTCCATTTATTTAATGTTTGTAAAGTTCCCCATGAAGGCCAGAATTTAATCCCAGGGCTGGAGTTGTCTTTTATTAAGAAAAGCTTTAAATAAACAATATTTGAAAGAAAATAAAAAAAGAAAATCTTTCTTTTCTTTTATTTCTTTCTTTCTAAATAAATAATATTTGAACATAAATTGCTCATAAATATTACCTACCTTCATATAAAATCAACCAAGTAGCAAAATTACTGTAACAAATTTCTGACCAAATAATGTTCCTACTAAATGTACCAAATCTATATACCTACCTTAGTTGATTCTTAAATACTCGTGTCGTTTAAAAATATGCAATTAACCAGAAAAACCGTTCATTAAAGCATTGTATTTTTATTATAAACTAGAGGACGCCAGCAGCTACGCCTGCATTTTTTTTAAATTTACCCGTTTTGGCCGATCCCGTGGGAATTTCGGGAAATCCCTTCTTAGTGCACCCCTACGGTCCCCAAGGAACATACATGCCAAATTTCAGCTTCCTGCGCCCAATAGTTTCGGCTGTAGCGTACCTGTCAGTCAGTCAGTAACGCAAGGATTTTATATATTAAGATGCTGTATGTCACTTAATTTATAATAGTGTTACGCCATCTATCGGTGAATTAAAATACTAGAAGAGATTGAATGTATCGGCGATTTAAAGGTAATTCAGCTACTCTGTACTAGATGGCGTTGCTGTATCGAGTATCGACTGTTCGCGATTATTTCGACAGTTTTGTAGAAGCATCTAGAATGCGCTATTGATGTTATCCGGCCAGTATAAATAGAGCGCAAGCGAACGGACCGGACACAGTAACAATTGAATATCGGAGCGATAATCATCAAGCGAAGGGAAGTAAGTCGGAGTGTTTAGTGGTGTTTCTAGTGGTGTGAAATAAGTGTGTTTTTATTAGTGTTGAGAAATAAGTGTGTATTGTGTTTGTGTTAGTAAATAAAGTGCATTTTTTTCTGGCATAGTGTATATAATTTATCACCGAACCCCAGCTCGTAACAATAGCTACATTCCACTCTGGATTTTTATATCCTTTCAATCTGTTCAGCAATGCTGAAACAAAAAAAAAATGTATTACGATTACTTTATATTTGTCATATTAAGTAGTATAGTTGTATTTGATTCTAAATGATAATAAATAATCTAATCATTATATGTAAGCTAAGTACGTGTGGATATAACAATGACAAAACGCTAAGACTATAAAATAGTACATATACATCTATGACTATAAACCATAGTTCTCGTTGTTTGTGATATAACATTATAATTATTGTAGTAATTAATGATGCATAATATTGTTCAGTGTTGTGTATTAACAGAGTATATTTACTGTTAAATATTAAATAACTCATGTTTATTGAAGCACTTGGTTTTATTTATAAATACCTACTAACTTTACTAATAATTTAATAGTGTCATAGCTTGGTATAAAAATAATTAATAATTATATGTACCTACTGCCAATAAAAGAAAAAGATATGAGCTAAAAATATAGACGATTAGGAAAGTTACAAATAATTAAATTCCGGAAATGGCGCAAGTTCTATACTTTTATAATTATCATAAGGATAGGTTATCTGATCTCCATAACACAGATGGATAGTGATATCTATCTCTGATAATTTATGTTTAAGAATTAGTATATTTAAGGGTTATGACTTTCATAATGACTGACAAAGATATTAAGATCTTAAAGAGCCGGGAGTGACAATTTAAGGTGCTCCACGAGGTACCTACAGGCCAACCGATAATTAACAATTTAATGCGCAACATGTTTTGTACTCTGGTAGCAATTTACATATATTAGTTTTCATACTTTAATTTACCATTCTAATTGAGTATACGAATTAAATTGTGAAGGAGCGAGATGTATCCAGTGTTCCCCTACAGGGAAAATCCACTGACCAAACTCGTATCTTGTAGGATGGAGGACCGCGACCCAATAACGGCTGTTAATAACGTCTTATAGCGCAATTCAGTTTTTCGTGTCCGTAGGTCTGTCGGTGTTCGATAGATGTCGCTAGTTTATGCAGATCCGCTATTGTACAATAGATGACACAAATTATTATATCTGACAACCACCAAAAACCTTATTTAGTTTTTTACATAACCTTACTTAGTTTTTAACCTTATTTAGTTTTTAACCTTATTTAGTTTTTAACCTTATTTAGTTTTTAACCTTATTTAAGTAGAGTAGCCCACGATGCTAAATTAAGATTTACTCGAGCGTCATACTACGGAATTCAATATTCGATCTATAGATAGATCTGTAGATTTTAGATTCAGTTTTGACATAAGCTTCATACAAAATATGTCAAACACGAATGTCGAATCTCAAATAAACCACTGCGGCCACTCCATGCCTGATGTTCGCATCAGGCAATGCGATGTTCGCGCGATACTGCGGTCTCTCGATGTCCGGAAAGCCAGTGGTCCCGACGGTATCCCAGCGGTTGTTCTTAAGAAATGTGCAGCCGAGTTTTCTCCAACGCTTACACGCCTGTATCGCCTGTCTTACTCCTCTGGCGTCGTGCCGCAGGCTTGGAAGGAGGCGAACGTACAACCGATTCCCAAAAAGGGGGATCGTTCTGATCCAGCTAACTATCGACCCATAGTCATCACCCCTATTCTCTGCAAGGTATTCGAACGGATTATCAACACCCAACTCGTTCGCTACCTAGAAGATCGCTCACTTATCAATGATCGACAATATGGCTTCAGACCGAAACGATCAACGGGAGACCTTCTAGCGTATGTCACTCACCTTTGGGGTGAGGCTATGGACAGGCACGGGGAGTCGTTGGCTTGATAGCCAACGACTCCCCGTGCCTGTCCATAGCGAATTTCGACTCATATCAATGATATGCTCACTTTTGGGAGCATACATTGCTATGCAGATGACAGTACCGTGCATGGGCGGTATCTCGGCCATCCTGCGGCTAAGCAGGCCGACATTGAGGAAAATAGGTGAAAACTTGTCGCTCAGCTTGACCAGGTTTTGAACAGCATCTCGAATTGGGGTGCTGAAAACATGGTCAAGTTCAACGCCAAGAAGACACAGGTGTGCGCATTTACAGCAAAGTTATCTCCATTCCTTCCCCAACCATCTCTTCTGGACACTCCACTACCGATACAGGACAGTCTAAATATACTTGGTATGGACATACGCTGCAATCTCAACCAGAGAAACTACATTGAGGGTGTCATTAAATCGGCATCTCGAAAACTCGGAGTCCTGAACAGAGTGAGGAGGTTTTTCACGCCGGAGCAGCTGTGTCTATACAAGACTCAGGTTCGCCCCTGCGTGGAATACTGCTCTCATCTCTGGAACGGCTCCGCTCAGTACCTGCTAGATGCCCTTGATAGGTTGCAGCGGCGTGCTGTCCGTATCATAGGTGACCTTGAGGCTACTAAGACCCTTGAATCTCTGCAATTACGCAGGGACGTAGCCTCATTGGCTGTCTTTTACCGATTGTATCACGGTGAGTGTTCAGAAGAACTCTTTCAACTCATCCCACCCTCTCCTTTCCTATCCCAAACAACACGTGCCGGGTTAAGGTGCCACCATTATACGGTAGATCAGATACCGTCACGTACGAAAAGGTTCGGTACGTCTTATCTTTGCCGTACCATAAAGATGTGGCACTCACTGCCAGCTCACGTGTTTCCTTCCTCCCTTGATCCTGGGTCCTTTAAGCGGGGCGTGAAAAAGCATCTCTCAAGGCCGTCAAAGTGAGGGCCGTCATGTCACATTGCTTAACCAGCAATTGGGGATGGTGGCCTTCCCAATAGGACTTCACTCTGCTTACCATCAGGCAGCGTGAAGTCAATTTGACAGGTTTTTTTTAATAAAAAAAAAATGTATGGATCGAATATTGAAAATGGACGATAGAGACCTATTGGGTTGCAAAGCTTACCATGATAAGAAGATAAGAATGTAAATAATATTAAATTTTTCATCGGTGGGGGAAGCGGCTATAGACTTTCAAAATTTGTAAAAAGGGCGTGGTCTTAATCCCTTCTGATAATCGTTAGATTAAGAGTAAGCACGTCTTGGACGCTAGGATAAAGCATAGGTATATATCTGACGCGCTTGAGTATTTCAAAACGGCGAATTCACTCATTCACCTTTGCAAATTTCTAGTAATGGCCACGAGTCTGCGTGGCACCTAAATCGTCAGATTATTCAATGAAATCCTTTTTTTAGGTTCACTTAACATCCCCTTAGAAAATGTGAAACGCTCGATAAATTGTCTTTTTTTTTTGCATTTTGAAATCCTACCTCCACTATGTAAACGATCAGATTAACATTCCTATAAACTTCATTAAAAATACGTAGTACATGGATGCTATCAATATCTGACGCGCTCGAGTAAATCCCGAAATCCCTGCATAGGCTCCCCTAATATTTCTAATGCTCATTCGCAACACCTGCAAAGAATCGTATCTTAGAGAAACCTTTGTGTACACAAGCTGTATGTGGGCGTGTGCACAGATTTCTATCGACCTAGAATAGATGCCCAACCCACAATACTCGTTAAAAGGGTCCAGCATTTAAAAGTTACATACATACATACATAGACTCACGCCTGTTTCCCCGAAGGGGTAGGCAGAGGCATATTAAACGCCCACTTTTCGCCAGTGTTTTGATCCCACGTAATAGATGGCGAGCCTATTGCCGCTTATTGGGACATTTTGTTTGCCAGATTCTCGTCCGTTGATCGGCAGGTGCACCACTTGCAGGTGAGGTTGGCTTGGGACCCTAAGTTCTTGGTGGGAACCCTATGCACCCCCTATTAAATATAGTTGTGAATAATAATTGCCTTTAATGGATTTAAAATGGATAAGTGTAATGTAAATATAATGGGCAACTAAAGGACTATTGGAATAGTTTATGAAAATTTCATAATTAATCGTCTTGCTCGTTTTCAATGGATCTCAGGGTACAATAGAATAAATTGTAATTGTTTTAATTGTGTATGCAAATTCAGAATCCAATTTATTGTCGAACTAAAGCGTTTATTAACACTTAAATGAGGTTTAATTGGCGTTGAGTTCAGCAGGTTGTCCGTAGTTGATTGAATTGTCGCGAAAACACTGACGCTCTCGCTGTTAGAGTAACCTGCTTTTAATTGCTTTTTTTTAAGTTTCATTTTACAAAGCTGCGCAAAAAGCTCAAATGGCTTTTGAGGGTTCATGCATGTATGTGAGTTTCGGTTATCCATAACTTTTAAATATCATAAAATGTTTGGCTTTATCGGTGGTATTATTAAGGTCCATGCATCACCTCGAGTGTACAATCAAACAAGTCGGCGCTGGTGCAGTTTGAAAAAAAATCCCTTGGCTCGCTCTTATAGTCGAGGCACCCTAGAAACTGGGGCCCAATTCTGCTATTTTAGATGACATCGACATCATATTTTGAATGGAATGACATTATATTTTGAATTGACTCAAAATCGGTATTCTGCTACACAATGTCATTCTATTCTAATTTTGATATATTCAATTTAATGTCAAATATCCTGACATGAGTAGGTATTTCCATTAATGAAATAATTAACTTTATTGCTGGTAATTTGATGTTACAGCGTTGCCTATGATTTGTTTTTTATGTAATATGCCCGCAAGTACGCTCTCACATTTTATTTCAATTTAACAGTTCCTCACGATCTGGTAGATGTTTCGGGAAATTTCTTTTTAGTCAGGGACCGTAAGGGTGCAGCATACGGTCCTCGAGGAACGTACATGCCAATTTTTAGCATCTTGTGCCCAGTAGATTCGGCTGTGTATTGCTGTTAGTCAGGGAATTGTGAATGAATTTTATATATACAGATGATACTACCTAGCAGTGCAATATGGCAGTCTATAATACTAACCAGTACCATTTTAGTAAATGAATTTATTCGTTGGATTGTGAGAGATTTTTTGATACATAATCAATAATGTTACGTACGATTTGAAATCGAACATTTGAAATATGGGTGTTTTGAATATGTGTATTTACAGTTTGACGTTTGTCTTTGTACAAAAATATATTTAGCAGAATACCGTTTATGTATTGTTCAACTCTCAATATATTCGCAATATCATTTCAATGTCTCATAATTTAGGAGAATACCATTATGACGTAAATATGACACTGACATCATATCGAAACTGCATTTTGAACAAATATAATTAGCAGAATTGGGCCCCTGGTTAAAGTAGCACTGGAAGCTAAGATTTCTTGCTGAGCGACTCTCGCTCTTACGGTGATCGACCGGAATGTTGTTCGACTGTACATAATAGGCTTTAATTAAAGGAAAACTGATAAGGCTCTACGCCGCTGCGCGCCGTTCCCAAATAAAAACCTTTTCTTTTACATGGATAGCAAATTGAAAGCCACAATAAGCTAATTTCTGGGCTCTCTACATAATGTAAAATAAAGTTAATAACTACAGATCAGTGGAAAGTCGTGATTTTATGGATACATAATGAAACCAAAAAAAAAATGAAATCAGAAGTAGAGGGAAAACAACTAATTTATGTAATGTTAAAAATATTTAAGATGATACTTTTACATGATACTTTTTACTATAAAAAAATAGATTCTTCTCTTGTCTTATATTTGTTTTAGAAACGTAAATCTAAGTTCAATTTCATTATGATGACAGATAAAACATAATAAACAGGAAGTGACATGAACTTGTGATATATTAGTGTTATAAATTATGCCATTTTAAATATTTTATTATAATTATCACATGCTGAGCCGTTTATTAGAACGATATTCTAAACCACAATTTTCCTTCTTCCTGTTATAGCAGAGGACTCAGTCACTCTAAAAAGAAAAGATGTTTAAAAGAAAACTATAAGTACCAGTTTCTGATAGTTATTAATATACCTACTGGCACTTTATAGGTATTTAGATCCCTTTCGGTGGTTGTTAGACACAACTTTCACACAAAATATTAAATACGATTGAAATCCTACAATATGAAAACCGTGTCCTCCAAGCTACAATGGAAACGCACCAGTAATTAATCAACCGTTCAATCACGTATTTCAGTATCTGCTGACACCCATTCATCGTGAAGATACTCGTTCACTATCAAGCTCCTCTCAAGTCCCTCTCAACAATGGGGCTCGTTAACAAACTGTGGAGAACAATCACACATACAAAAGCCTTGGACGAATCGAGCGGGAAATTGGAGACAGTCTTCTTTGAGTCAGTTTATAGGGTCACTTATATAACAGGTAGGCGTTCTTAGAACGGTTTGAATGAGTTTTACTTATTGGGAGGATAATCTATTAGATGTTTGACGTGGTCGACTTGTGCTCAATGATACATTGAAAAAAGACGAATATTATATTTCTGTCACTAATTTTTTAATTAAGTTGCAGTTTTTATCTTTATCTACTACTTGGAGTCTACTGTCACTAACCACCATATTATTATCATATAAATTTAAAAGTAAATCGATACAGAGGCTCGTGTTTTATATAAAAAATCCAAAAAAAGGTGGTAAGCGACACTAACCACTAAGACTGAAAGAGTTAAAAATACATCAACATACAAATTACCACTAATAAGCTTGCACATTAATACCCTTGAATATAGTGACAAATTAATGTTACACACTGTTCAAATACTCCTGCCAATTACTGCAACAAATTCTACCAACAGAACTTCAACTAACAGGACGCGGTCCCAACTTTAATGTTCTTGCAAGTTGGTCCAAGTTTAATGTTCTTGCAACGTTCCTTTGAGCGAATTTAATACAAACTTGTATACAGGGCTGTCTTCGATGGACCGCAGTATCGGTTACCTGCTGTATAATAACATCGTGAAGTTGATGATCACTTCTATCGTGATCGGGGAGATGTGGTACGCGTTTACTGCGGCGCCCAGCTTGGATGAAGTCGCTGCGACCATTAACGTGGTCCTTATACAGTACATCACGGTGTACAGATACAAGAATATGGTAAATACTTACTTATTTAGACTGGTAGAGGATAGGCCATATTACAAAACAATTTGATAATCATTTATTTTAATTCGATCTGTGCAACGAATTTTAAAGACATATACTACTAATTTAATTAGCGATAGTCTAATGGAGATACAAACAAACTGCTACGCAGAAGGTATCGAGTCAGTACCTCTGTATAATCTTACACTATTCTAAACTATGGAATATCGCTATCCCTTTGGTGGGAATCGCTTTGTGAAAAAGCTAATATTAAGTCAATCTGTTTAAATTAGTAAGCGGATCCGGGCTTCAACTGGAATAACGCTGGGACGATGATGGCTCCCTAAATTTTTTTGCGCAAGACTGTTTTAATCACTCATATACTTCTTCATGTTTTATAATAAAGCCCATTTACGTCCCAATAGACCTAGCCTTATTTCGAAACTACTAAATTATATTTTTCTTTATTGAGACATTTGCTTTGTAGATTATTTTTTTTTTATTAAAAAAAGAACCTGTCAAATTGACTTCACGCTGCCTGATGGTAAGCTGACAGTAAAGTCCTATTGGGAAGGCCACCATCCCCACAATTATACACTAAATAAGCTAAAACAAAAACTATGATACAATATGTTTAGGAGTAAACCCAGAACTTTATTCAGTACATCTATAATATAAAAAATAATTACTTAATGTGTTGCTAAGCGCAAATCTCGAGAGCAGCTGAACCGATTTCACAAATTCTTTTTTTACAATATTCCTTAAAGTACGAGGATGGTTCTTACGGAGATTTTTTTTTAAATTCAAAGAATCGGCTGTTTAAGCGAATAAAGTTCTACGTATCTAGTCTCGTAAAAATCTATTCAATAATATAATGGTTTTATATTTTAGAAAGAACACAAAGATTTCTATAAGATTCTGGCAAAGTCTATGGGTTCACCGCACTTCGATATATCGACGGAGAAGCGAAGGGCGCTAGTGGATGCGTGGGCGCAGAAGAACGAGAGATATCTGAAACTACTCCTTCTGCTCGGCAATTGTACCCTTGCTGCTTGGTAAATTATTTATTTATTTAAACTTAATTGTTCAATTTTAAGAACATTAAGAGGAATCTTATATGAAATACCAGGCAACCTTTGCATGGAGATATTATTGGTAGGACAGAAATGGTAATTGTTACCGGTAATAAGATGGTAATACTTTAATTCTATACCTACACATACCTACATAAATTCTTGTACACATTATACTGAATTATACAATAAATACTTACTTTTAACAGTGTGTTTGTCCATACGGGACATGGATAAAATAACTATTTTTAATACCGGGGCCATGGGGTCCAAGTGCGAGATCCCTTTTTAGGGATCTCGCAAAGAGACTGATCGACGCCTCGGGTGACCAGAGGGCTGGCACGTATTTAGCACAAAAGATAAGCATTGCTATACAACGAGGCAATGCCGCCAGTCTTCTGGGCACGCTTCCGATTGACTGCGATGCGGATGACTTTCATGACGCCTTCTAAATTTAATTTTAATTTATTTTTAAGTCTTGTATATATTAAATAGGCTTATTTTAATTTTAAATATTGTCATTTTACTACCTGAGAGGATGATTTGCAAATTAAAGATAGTCTGTGTAACAAACCTGTATTTTAGTTTCTTTTTTATGGTGTCGGGTTGGAACGCCATGGGGGTAAAGGACGAAGGGGACTGTCAGACTCTTACTGACTAAAAACCAACCCAGTGCTTCTCATGTACCCATGTGTTGGAGGGTAGGGTTTTACCGAAGCATTCCTCGCTAGACGGGTATTGGCCTGCCAGATGGTCAGGCGGGCCCCGAACGAAAGCCCCTTGGCGGCGGATGAAGATGTTGGGCTCCGCCGCCAAAACGCAACACCGCATCTCCTCTTTCTCTGCGGCCCCACAGCGACGCAACCAAGTTATGAAAACAGAAAATAAAATTATTTGATGTAACTAAAAATTTACGGTTTTTCGCAATTTTTCCTTTATCTGTGCTATAAGACGTTGCTTCGTGCCAAATTTCAAGATTCTGAGTTCCAGGGCAGTAGTCTGTAGGTTTTAATTCCCTTGCGAGTAGTTGCGAATTTGAAAATATGCATAAATTGCTGTTTCTGTTGATTGCGTTGACAAAGAAGTTTGATTTTATTACAGCTTCACGGTGTTGTAGATTGTGACGGTGACACGGTCTATTTTTAATAATTTCATTTCAATTTAATAACTCTACGCGATTATGAGCAAAGAGGTAGTTATCTTTAAAATTTAAAAAAATGCTTTTATTATAGGTATGATGTAACTAAAAATTTACATTTTTGGAACTTTTTCCTTAATCTGTGCTATAGGACGTTGCCTCGTACGAAATTTCAAGATTCTAAGTTCACAGGAAGTACCCGTAGGCTTTGATTCCCTTGTGAGTTTTGAAAATTTGCGAGAATTTGCGGCATAAACAGTTGTATCTTTTGATTCCGTTGGCTTAGAAGTTTGAATTTGTTACGGCTTAAAGATATTATAGACCCAAGTATTTGATATGAATTTTAATTTAATACCTCTACGCGTTCATAGGGAAAGGGCTAGTAACTCTTAAATTATTATTTTGTGACAAAAAATTTGCAGCTTTCGCAATTTTTCCTTTATCTGGGCTATAAGACATTGATTCATACCAAATTTTAAGAGTCTGAGTTTACGGGAAGTACCCTGTAGGTTTTGATTCCCTTGCGAGTAGTTTCGAGAAAATATGCTGCTTAGATTGCTGTTTGCTTTTTATTGCATTGACATAGAAGTTTGATTTTGTTAAAGCTTAAAGGTATTATATACTTGAGTATTTGATTTGAAATTCAAGTTAATACCTCTACGCGTTCATGAGAAAATGGTAATAACTTTAAAATTACTATAAATATTTTTATGATATGATGTTACTAAAAATTTACGGTTTTCACAATGTTTCCTTTATCTGTGCTATATGACATTGATTCATGCCAAATTTCAAGATTCTGAGTTCACGGGAAGTACCCTGTAGGTTTTGATTCCCTTGCGAGTTTCGAAAATTGCGGAAATTTGCTGCATAAACGGCTGTATTTTTTTTTGCGTTGGTTTACAAGTTTGATTTTTCACAGCTTCATGGGAAAGCAGACTTGACTATTTGATATAAATTTCAGTTTGATACCTTCACGCGTTTCTGAGAAAATTGGTCTTGACAGACGGACGGACAACAAAATGATCCTATAAGGGTTCCGTTTTTTCAATCGAGTAAACTTCATAGTTTTAATATTTTAAATCGCAGGTTCATTATTTATCTTTTTGGGTCTTCTTGTTTTACCTTACTGTAATGCTAAGAAAATGTGAGGACGAGCCAAGCTTTTCGCTTACAATAACCTTAACTATAAATGTGGAATAGGAAAATTAAGTAGCCGTCGATGAAGATACTGTACCAAGGAACCATCTCAGATCCCAAACATAAAATGTTACATACGTAATGGGTACATGCATTTAGGAGCTAAGATGCCACAGACAGTCGCAGCAAACTTATTAAAACAACTTAAAAAAATAAATGTATGTTTGTAGGTTCACATTCCCTCTGTTGGATGACTTGGAATACAATCACATAATAGGCATCCGTCTACCGTTCGACGACAAGACTCCCGCGCGATATGCGCTAGCTTACATCATGGTGGTGGTGTCGTTCGGGTACATATCACACTTTGTGATGGTGACCGACTCCATTATGCAGGCGCATCTTATACATCTACTCTGCCAGTTTTCTGTGCTTGCGGATTGCTTTGAGAACTTGGTAAGCGACTGCAGGGTTGGTTTCGAAGGTGAGTAGATATTATAGTTTCTTTATCATACGTAGAAAACATTATTGTACTGGGAAGCTATACAAGACATTACCTACGTAGTGATTCCTAGTCCAGTCTTAACAAGAAAAACAGGGACCCTTTTACCATACAAACGTAGCCCCCTGTAGCCTTCCTGGATAATGCAATAATTTGTTTCTAAAAAGAAACGGCCAAAATCGTTCTTAATGAAAATAGTAGTTAAATCGATCAAATGTTTGAGATGGAATCAGGCGACGAGGAAAATTATTTTTTGTGTAAGTACATAGTGTTTCCCCTTAAAGAAAATCGCACTCAAAATAAGGAACCAATTTTCACTTTTACGCGTTGCCACCTTTTGCAGGATGGTTACATATCTATAGGTTTTAAAAGCTCTATATTAGGATTTATTTCAATCTTGTTATTCAATTTACCTAGCTACAAACATAAGCCCAAGCTTACGACACTAAGCTATCGAGTTTAATTCGAATACTGCCTAATGCTTATGTGATATGCATATTGCAGTGTAAGGGGGGTCGCGCACGACGACTTTACTACTGATGCAAACTGCCCGATACATCTTGAGAGAAAATGAACAGTTTTCTAACGATTGTTGTCATGTGGTGCAGGATATATGTGAGGTGACGAATTAAGAATTCCAAAGGTCACCATCCGTTTCATTTTATGGGTGTCGTAAGAGCCGACTAAGAAATATACTTCATCTATTTTCAAATAGTGTCTTGGACAAGAGCCGGTAAATTCGTCGTCAAAACCTATTCTGTCCGTCTGGCCAGCGTAATATATACTTGCACTGTGACGCAAATTTTCGCTCTCCAAATTTAGCCTTAATCCAGCAGTGGACTGCTAAAGACTGTATGTTGATACAGGAGAGATGATATCCTACGTTTGTATTACTACAGAAGTGTTACTATCACGCATTTGTATAGCTTTCAACGCGCATTGGAAACGCAACTAATGCGCGGTAGTAGCGTAATTGCTACAAAAGGTCGTGGTGAGTGTGACTGGCCTAAGCAAGACTTCAATACCTGCAGTGTACGGCAATAAAATAAGTAATAACGTTTCATGTCACTGTGCCAGGGGATTGAATAAGACTATTCATCTACGCTAATATTATAAAGAGGAAAAATTTGTATTTTTGTTTGTAATGGATAAACTCAAAGACTACTGGACCGATTTTAAAAAATCTTTCACCATTAGAAAGCAGCATTATCTGCGAGTAACATAGGCTATATTTTATATTAGAAAAAATAGGGGTCCGTAAGATATTTGGGTTTTTCGGGTACGCGAAGTAGTTCCCTCAGGACGCGGGTGAAACCGCGGGAAAAGGCTAGTGAATTATAAGGAGAGGAATAATTTAAGTTAATAGTTAATACAACTACTTAGTTGATGCATAGATGACATAATAGCAATTCTGCAGATCGGCTAAAATACAGGGTGTAAAAAGACCCTTAACGAAAACTGAAATCCCATATTGTACCAGTCACTACGAACATTTTTTACTTCGGCACCATACCTGGGAAATTACT
Source organism: Euclidia mi (assembly GCA_944739405.2). Lineage (NCBI taxonomy): Eukaryota > Metazoa > Arthropoda > Insecta > Lepidoptera > Erebidae > Euclidia > Euclidia mi. The sequence continues at coordinate 79,772,174 of OX123184.2, read as the reverse complement.
GGTTCAGGAGATATTGAGGCTCAAAGTTAGTATGGAATTTTTTCGGCTTGGTGATGGGTCTTGTGACACCCTGTATATTATTTAAATAATAATGACTTGCATTCTCAACTTGATTTCCGTTACAGAACAGGCTTGCATTAAACCTGGGCCAAAGAGCAAAATAACCATTTCTTTTCCCGTTTAGTAGTTGAAATTGTTATGTAGTTACGTTAGCAGAGCAGATGGCTTATTGCTCTTTGCATTGTAACAGTACTTCTGTAAACCTAACCAGTGCTGGTAAGCATTGGATAGTTTTAATAGATAGATATAGAGCAGATCTAAAAGTAACATGTCAAAATCGAAGCCACAGTACTTCGCACATTCGTAATATTAGTAAGGTGATTGCTATTACGTCTACATTCCCCGAACTAGAATATCTAGTAGCGTTGTAACATGTATCGCACCTATAAGTTGTATGTATTTTTCATGTTACTATGTTACGAGAAATAATACAATCTTTTGGCTTTTTTCTTTTCAGGCACAACAAGCGATTTAGTTAACAACAAAAAGTTTGCAGATAAATTGACAAAGAGACTAGCCAGCTTGGTAGAACAACACAGCCTTATTTTAAGGTATTTTTTATTCTGATCAATATTTACAAGATGAACTAAAGTTTTAGTATATTAATTTCATAGCTGCCTGTTGGTCTAGTAATGAGCGATCCTGACTGCTTAGTTCGTGAGTTTGATAACCATCCAGGAAAAAGCTTCATGTGATAGATAGGTACGTTCTCTGATTAGTATTTATGTACTAATTAATTATTATTTGAGATAGGTATATAAATAAGTATCTCTATCAGTTGTGTGATTTTCAAAGTACGGCCTGGATATATACTCGACGATCAAGCGGTTCCCTAATCTTGTGTGTCTATAATATTTTGTCACACATAATTATTTGCACCTTGACTTACCTTGATTATAATACCTTACTAAAAACTTTGCAGTACTTTGGATTGAAACATGGCATACAAAGATTCAAGAATATGTTTAGATCTAATGACTGCATGTATGGCGCAGTGGTTTAAGCGGTCGCCTCGCGCCGGTTGGAACTGTGAGTTCCGAGTGTTGTAGGTTCGATCCCCACACAAGATAACAAATCCTGGGATCTACGAGTTAAGTCCTCCACGACATAGAAGTACTAAAAACGGAAAATCCTACTGCAGGAGATGCCTTTAAAAACATAAAAAAAGTCAAGCGATCTGTGTACTACCTAGGTCAAAGTACCTAATCACCGCTTTGGCGCTTATAAAATAATTTATTTCTATAATATTATCGCAAAAAGCGCAAGTTTACCTAAAATGACTTTTAGTTGTCAAACGAAATAGTTCTACAAATGGTAAGCCATAAAAATAAACGTACTCTACGTAGACGAATTTTGATGACATTCAACTTAGTACTTAAAATTCAATTAGCACGACTTACGTGGTTAGCATCTTTGGTTTACGTTAATGATTCAAATCGAAAAAAAAACGTTATTTACATCAAATGAGTTATTTACAGTTTATGTACCATTAAATAATTAAAAAAAAGTAAATAAAAACCGACTTCAAAAAACACGAACTAAAAAACAAAAAGTAATTGGTTTTGGAGCAAACATTTTTGGAGTCGGTGCCAAGCCAAGTATTTCTGATCTGACTATAAAACCTCTACACATTTTTATATAACTTTCGTTGTTGCTAGAATAGGCAGTTTGTAATTTAGTAACTTTTTGCGTAAGGGCTTGACACCGACTCCAAACATTTTTGCTCCAAAACCAATTATTTTTTGTTTTTTAGTTCCTTAGTGTTTTTTGAAGTCTGTTTTTTTTTTTGGTTTTTAGTGGTATACTTATAAAAATAGTAATATGTGGTAAGTAGGTACATAGGATAGTGTAGGTGGTACATGATGGGGAGGCCTTCCTTACGCGCCTCAATTCTGAAATGTAGACCTGTACCTTTCTGGCAATTTCAGTATTTTTTTTTGTTTTCAACTAACTAGCCTAAACACGTTCGTTTCAGTTCTATCATCAGAGCCCGGAAATTATCCAATACTGAAGTGTTTGCCAAGCCAAAACAAACGAGCCTAAACACGATGAGATTGCATTATTGTATTACAAAGATTCCATGGCCTACTCTATCATCAGACTTTGGTAAACATTCAGTACTAAAGTCCATGTAAACACGAATCAAACGAGCCCAAACTCAATAGGATTGCGTCTTTGTATTACAAAGATCCCATGCCCAACTTCCTGCTGCATCACCAGACGCTGGAAAACATCCAGTACCAAAGTCCATGTAAAGACCAATCTTACAACCCTAAACTCGATGAGATTGGGTTAACTTCCAGCTCTATCATCAGACCATGGAAATCATCCAGCATCAAATTCTATGTAAAGACGACTCAAACGAGCTCAAACTCGATGGGATTGCGTAATTGTATTACAAATATCCCATGGCTACCTTTCTGCTCCATCATCAGACCCTGGAAAACATCCAGTACCAAAGTCCATGTAAAGACCAATCAAACGAGCCCAAACTCAATGGGATTGCGTCTTTGTATTACAAAGATCCCATGGCCACCTTCCTGCTCCATCATCAGACCCTGCGAAACATCCAGTACTAAAGTCCATGTAAAGACGAATCAAACGACCCTAAACTCGATGAGATTGGGTTATTGTATCACAAAGATCTCATGGTTACTTTCCAACTATATCATCAGACCAACAACATCCAGCATCAAAGTCTATGCGAAAACGAGCCCAAACTCGACGGCATTGGGTTGTTATCGTCAAATCGCTTCAAGTGTGCTTATAAAATTTGAAGAGTTCCTTCGATTTTTTCAGGATTCCATGATCAGATCCTGACCTGATGATCATGGGACCGATTAGGAGGTATACTCCTTCAATCAAAACAAGAATTTTCGAAATCGGTCCAGGCGTCTTAGAGAAATCGGGGAACATACATAAAAAAAAAGATTCCGACGAATTGAGAACCTCCTCCTTTTTTTGAAGTCGGTTAAAAAGTTTTAAAGAAGTAATTAACTTGTTTAACATTTAAACTGCTTGACTGTGTCAATGAAAATAACCTACATTGATAATCGATTTTAAAATTAGTGATGACCGATGATTTCTAAATTGCAAACCGAAATTGAAATCCCCAATGTTTAATTAAAATAAAAATTACTATTTAAAGCAATTTAAACAACCTAAACTAAAATTTACTATAGAGCTTTTGAGCTTGATTTCCTAAGGAAATGTGCTATTAAAGGTAGCTGATGATCTCAGGTTGAAGCCCACGGAGTTATGTGCGTATTAACTGGTAAAATTTTCACTTGCTAAACGGCGAAAGGCTAAATCTTGAGACAAATTGCATATCTGAGAGTTTTGTTTAATGTTTTCGATGGCCTAATAATCTGCACTTTACTAGCATCGTGATGGATTGTGGGCTTCTCATATTGAGAAGAGACCTGTGCCCAGCAGTAGGCTGTCCCACGGATGACGGGTCACCTCACTATGAGATTCAGTTTATACCGTATTATACATTTTCAATAAGACAACATTATGTGCAAAGCAAAGTATATGAAATAGCGTAAGGTCTACTTAAAACCATGCCTTTAAACGCTAAGTTCCCACTCAAAAGCAAAGTAGACGAAATGTAGACAGTTAAACACCGCTGTTCACTTTGGCAACCCAAAGGGAGCCATCTACGAGATATTAGTCAGGTATTTTTTCAATTATCGCAACGTAAACCACGTTATTCCGTTACGTGGATTGGCAATACGAAGCGGATATCGGAGAGGGATATTCTGTCATATTTCCTTAATCCAAGAGCGACGCACATGGCTCGAGCAAAGTACGTCACGTAACGAATACATCCATGTCTAATCTACGTACTACGTGACCTCTATACGAAATGTGGGCACGATATTTTAGCCTTATACTTACATTGTTTTACTGCTATTCGTAAAGTACTAATAAATTGCCGCAGCTTAACGTCAAAGTTAGGTTACTCTGCTTTTAGGGTTGTATGTTTATGCACATTTGTTGTAAGTATATCTCTGGCATAATTTAAGTAGCAAGCATTTGTCTGTATTAATTTCATGTTTAGGTATGTGCTTGTTTAACTGTTGGTTTTGGATGTGTACGATTGAAATGTAATTAAATTAATTGCACAGTCGGTAATTTGATGATTAAGAATCTCTGATCTTGATATTACAATTAGCTTCTCGCCAAGGATCTGCTAGCGTACACCTGCATTGATAAACGTTTTCTATGGTTATTCTTCTAAGTACCAATTTGTGTGTTTGGTTAGCTAACATCCAAACAAACATATAAACTGAAACAATTATATTATTAGTAGGATGGTGAGGGATAACACACTAAAACATGAAAAAAGAAAGATTTACCTCACACTTTAAGAGTATCGATGGGTCTAACCAGGATTAATCGAAATATGACTATTGTTGAATAGCAGCATTTGTGCAGCCGTTTGCTAAAAAGAAGTTAGAAAAAAACATGACTCATTTATGTGATATCTAAGTCACTTGTCTGTTATCATTAATGATAGTTAAGACACTGTACAGTTTATTGTTGGTAAGATTGTGATAATACTTCCCAATTCCCGAATTTAACGCAATTTATTTATTAAAATGGCTAAATACCAACTGGTATTGAGTCTATCTAGATCAATACTGAATTAAAAAAAAATAAACACGTTACTTTCGTCACACATTTCGGATTTTGCAGTTTGTTTATAAATATATTAAAAGCAATGTTACTGTCAATGTTGTATATTCTAATCTGTCAGTGCGTTGACATTGTGGGATTTTATATAAAAATTGAAATGCGGTTACCCGCATTTGGCGCGCAGCATTGTAACCAGCTGCTAGAGCGTTCACGCTCTTTTAAGATGTTTCAAGGTATCGACTCTGATTAACGACAGACTAAACTCTTCGAACCAACCGGGAGCAAAGGCTTCAGGTGTTCTCTAATAGACTCTTATTTACAGTTGCGTCTTGGATTATAACCAGAAATGCTGTTGTTCCCCACATCTAGCTGTTGCAGATTTTAATAATAACTATAATTACTATAAGATATTTACATATAACACAGTCGAACATCTGAAAATATGACCTTCTTTGACTTTGTGGTCCTATTCCGCGAATGATGATGGGGATATGATGCGGTTAGCATCATATCCCCATCATTAGTCATTAGAACTAATTTGATTTGACCACATGTGTTCTGTCAATGAGTTGTAATTAATTATATTGTAGGCACACAATTAAGTTGCGGAGTATCTTGAGCGGGCCAATGTTAGGACAGCTGGCAGCCAGTGGCACGCTTATTTGTTTCATTGGGTATAATAAATAATATTAAATAATTAATAATATTGTAGGCACACAATCAAGTTGCGGAGTATTTTGAGCGGGCCAATGTTAGGACAGCTGGCAGCCAGTGGCACGCTTATTTGTTTCATTGGGTATAATAAATAATATTGAATAATTAATAATATTGTAGGCACACAATCAAGTTGCGGAGTATTTTGAGCGGGCCAATGTTGGGACAGCTGGCAGCCAGTGGTACGCTTATTTGTTTCATCGGATATCAAACTGCTACGGTGAGTTTCATTATATAATAGTAGTTATAATACGATAATTTTTTATGGTTAACATTTTGTCAATACGGAAAAGAAAAGTCGGCGACTAATTGAGTTCATTGTACTTTTTGAAACAAATATAGTAATGGTAATAACAAAACTGGATGGAAGTCAAGTAATTGTTTTGAGGTTGATTAACTTTTGTAATTATAAGAGTATTTCTTCGACAGAATTAAATAATAAACGTCAAATAATTGGCAGTTCTAGAAATTATGTTCCTTTTATTATACAAAATAAAATGAGACTTTAGTTTTCATACGCTTTAGTAAAATAAGCAGCATTTTCAGTTGCATGAATTTAATTTGAAGCAGACTTATAAAACCACCGACGGCTTGAGTGAGAATAGTCCCGTGAGGTCATTACTCCTGCTGTATCCAATAAACCACTTTATGTCACAACAAACTTACAAAATTAATAAGCGCTCTTCGTATTCTACGAAATCTTTATTAACTTAGTACTGAAGAATGCTAACCTTAAATTGTTTAAGTTTTACGGCATACTATTTCTACTGCGGCGTCGCTCGCTTGAGAGTTACGGCGACATTTTTTTAAAAACTAGCCCATGTCTATATCTCTAATCAGAAAAACATACCCTATAGCTTACATGCTAGCCTCGTGAAAGAAGGACAAACAAACAAACATACTTCATCATTTATAATATGAGTAGAACTAGAAGATGTAGCACAAACAATTAGCGGTGTAACCACAGTTATTAATTTACTTTACAGACTATCAGACAGAGCCTCGCTAAATGCCTCATGAGCTTTTTGTTCTTGGTCTACAATGTTTTTGAGCTTTACATCATTTGCAAGTGGAGCGAGGAAATCACTAACTGGGTGAGTACAGTTTAATTGGTCCATAGTGTTGCGCCTTTGAGAAAACTGTCTTATGCATCAAACGATATCTTTGATATACATAAAACAGTTTTTCGTAAGGTATATAATAAAAATATTTTCTTCGAGGGTAAGGATCTGAAGGTGTTGGAACTGGCTATCTTTTGCGTAAGTTAGAAGCTCTTGGTGATAAAGGTACTACAGGTGACGCTATATAATAGGAAAACTTATTCGTTCCCTTTTCATGCAGCATTCTTGAATTGTTTTGGCAGAATATTAGCAGAAGCACACTCTATCGATCAGATTTAACACTATATTCTCAAAATAACTATACTAAAGAGTCCCTTATTGTTTGTCCAGAGCCAGAAGATAGGTGAAGCGATCTACTGCTCCGGTTGGGAGGGCGGCATCTGCAAGATACGCGGAGTGGGGTCCACCATCATGTTCGTGATCGCGCGCGCCAACAAGCCTCTCGTCCTCACTGCTGGCGGGATGTATAATCTCTCTATTGCTTCGTATGCTAGTGTAAGTATTGCTGAAGAGGAAAGTCAGGCTTTTCACAGTATTGAAAAACAGGTCCGACCTGCTGTCAAGTGCGCGATCTCGCGCGTCTTCAAGGTTTTCAATAATGTTGGACTGTAGTTACAACCAATTAGTATTTTTTATGGTAGTGTGTTATGAACATAAAATGCCACTTCTCCCGTTGTCTGAACCTGAAAAAATATATCTATGATTGAGAGGCCAGAGCACCGTCGTAGAAGAACAGCAAAATATAGCGAGATGATGTAAAAATGTAAACATATTAGGTAAATTTTTTTACGTGGTCTTTTGCCAAGTTATATCACCAAGATAATCGTTTAAACATAATCCTTATTTCTTACACACAGTACATACTATCATAACATGCTATTGGTATGTGATCTATATTTGGAATCAATCAAAAACATAAGGCGGATAATCAACATCAAACATTGATCATTTCGTCACTGTATTTTTTTACAAAATGTTATGTGACATTGACTGGATTTGTTTACATTTTTATTTATATTTTTTTTAGTTTATCTGGCCGCAATTTAGTTGACATTGAACTTACAAACACAGATCTCTGCGCTTACAAAGATGCAAGTGTTTTCTATACATTTATACGAGTATAACACTATTTATAGAGTGGCAGTTCCTTGCAAAATTACAATCGGAAGCGGCATTGTTAGACGGAAACCGCGCAGAAAAAAAGAGACAAAATAAAAAGTTTGTCACCTCATGCATGTTATAACAGTGAAATCAGTTCATTATAAAAATGCGGTAAACATCTAAGGTCCTCTGTTTTCTTTGCAGACAGTACAAAACAATATCAACTCAAACAGGTCGGGTAAAATACAATGTGTTTCTCGAACAAAGAAGGTTTTTAGTAGGAGAGTAGCCGGGGGACATTGTTGTTCGTGAATTTATTTGAGAGCGAGCCGCGCTAGCCCGGGGCGGTACAACCGAAATGCCGAAATTAATTAGGTTTGGTCACAGCACGCTCAATGAGCAACGGGATAGAATTAATATTAATCGTGTTATTTTGAAGGGCAGCTTTGTACTTTCATGTTTCTTTTTGTATTCTTCTAGACGCGTGTATGTCACTGAATTACTCCTTAATTGCAGAACCGAGTTTAATGTTTCTGCGTGTGTATTTAAAATACTTTTGAATGGTTTGGTTTGTAATGAATCCAAGACAATATTATGACTGTGATCCACATTGTTATTTCAAGCCTTGGTGTATATTATGTCTGGGTATTTGTTGTTTGTAGGTATACTCCTCGCTACAAGTCTTCAATAATTACCAATGAAGAGTTTGAATACTTAAAGAATAAAACAGATGTCGTTATACACCCAAAGAAATGAGACAGTGCTTTCATCAAATTTTATAACAGCAATCCAGTCAGGCAAACCTTTCAGCACACATTAAATTATTTTAGCTCAGTGTGTTTGAGTTTGGCACTTAAAACAGGTTTTTATTATAATACGTATGCATATTTATTATGCGTTTACGTGCAAAATGTACTAGGCAGATTTGCCTTGGGCATTTCCTATCAAAATATTGAAAAGCAAAGCTATGATAGAGGAAAACAATATTAAAATAAACATGTGTCGTAGTCTAAAACTATTCATTTGAAAACTACTTATTACATCTTACTTTTAATCTTCAGATGTATAAGTTTAATTTCTCATTATATTCAATACGATGATGTATAAATTTAATTTATGTAATGGGTCTAAACCACTATAATGGCAAAGCAAAAAAGGAAGATTACCTTTTCAGAATGGATATACCTCCTAGTCGTAGTCACGAGACAATCAATCGTATTTTGTTCTTAAGTCATTACGCGAGTAAGACCTTTGCATTGTAAGACTGGGTACAGTTTTCAAAAGACTCCAATAAAGCTAAACAATAAAGAAAGAAGAGATGTATAGGATGACTTTCAAACCGTTTGCGATATAGTTTTTACTTCGTCCATTTTATTTGAAATACTTTTAATCCATTAAACTGATGGGTCAAGCGTAAGCGGACCGCGGGGCCCAAAGCGCAAAGTCTCGGATGCAACTGGGATAACGCTAGGGCGATGATGATGAAGGACGTTCTTCTATGGATCTTAGACTAAAACGTGTAGATTAATAAATGTTTTTTTTTCTGTTTCAGCTGATAAAAGGATCCTACAGTGCCTTGACAGTGCTGCTTCGATTCCGTCAGTAACAAACCCATCACATAATCTGTCATATGCAAACTATTTAATCTTTATTGTTCTTCATTGTTTTTGCTCACTTCAGCGCCGTTTATTAAAAAAATCTTCATTTAAATAGCAATTTATTTTCATTATACTCCTTAGAATAATGTTGTAATTTAGTTGAATGACCTAATAGTGTAGTTATGAGATAATGTTCTTGAATTCGCAAGTAGTATGGCGCCTATTATGTTATTGCACGTAATAGAAATAAACAATTAGAATGCGTATCACTTGTTTAATTTTTTCGAAATTTAGGAAGCAGATGGTATTCTCGTAATTGTATACGATGGATACGTGGTATAAGTTTTACAATATGATGGTGATGAAGTTCATTTTAAGGTGCCTATGTTAAAACTAACAATTAATTATATTGTTTAATGTTAATAATATATTATCCATTAAATGTATCTTTAAATATCTAAATATATATGCGAAGAATTCTCATCAATGTGATATTTTGCTGCTGTGTCGTCACAACGCTATCAAACGTTGATATTATAATTATTCATTAACGGAACGCTTCATGAATGAACATGACTGAACATTATCTCGTCTCTTGTACAATGCACATTTGTTCCTTCACAGAGCTTTATTATTACCAAACGGTTACAATATACCTACAGTTATTTTTTGTTAAAGCTTGTGTGAGGATAAACGGGGCATAAACTAGTTAGTTTATGCCCCGTTTATCCTCACACAAGCTTTAACATAAACCAGTCGGTTTACCATCGAGAAAGGTGTTAGACAGGGATGTGTAGCGTCGCCGTAGCTGTTTAACCTCTTCATGGACAGTTGTTTACAAGATTTAAAACATAGTGATTGCGGATTAAGGATGAATGGGTTACTCGTCAAATGCCTCCTTTATGCTAATGATCAGGTTATACTTGCGTCTTTAGCGGAGGATTTGCAGGAGATGGTAACAATCATGTATGGTGCGTTAGAGAGGAAAGGAATGAAAGTGAATGTAAGTAAAACGAAAGTTATGGTTTCTGAAAAAGAGAAATGCGTTGCGGCTTGTAATGTTTTAAGCGATGGACAGCGAGTGGAACAAGTGAATGAGTTTGTGTACTTATGTACGTTGTTTACAAGAGATGGTAAGAATGAAGAAGATATTGAAAGAAGGGTTAATGCAGATAATAGAGTGAATAGAACTCTGAAGGCGTTTATGAACAGTCAAAACGTGTTCAAAAAGGCACGTTTGGCTGTGCATAGAGGGGATAGTGTCTACCCTAATGTATGGTAGTGAAAGTTGGGTATGGCAGAAGAGACTTGAAAGTAGAACAAGTATATAAAAGAGTGTTTGAACACAAATACATGATATAAAACAATGGTTAGAATATACCTACACTCTTTCGCCTTCATAAGGAGTCCCTAATTAATCAAAACCGCAAAACGTCACGATCAGATCAGTTCAAAAGTAGACTTACAGGTTAATTAGTAGCTAGATCGGTGATATATGACATGAAATGCGTCCTGTAATTAAAAGAACAGTACAAACGAATACTAAAGTGATTGATGCAGTACACCGCCCACTGCACAAAACAAACAGCTACAGAAGGGCTGTTTGTACATCCAACCACAGGGCTGGTTTCCACCGCGAGTGGAGCGGACCCATTAATAACATAAATATTTTACCTCGCAAGAGGAAAAGCATGCATTGTACACAGTCATGTGTTTACATAAACATAGAGTCAAGCGGAATGTCTTAGCAGAGACAAATAATGTTTGTTCCCTTTTTAGGGTTCCGTAGTCCACAAGGAACCCTTATAGTTTCGTCATGTCCGTCCGTCTGTCTGTCCGTCCGCAGCCTAGCTCAAAGACGCCTGGTGCTAGAAAGCTGATATTTGACATGAATATAGACATAAGATATTGCAACAAAAGTGTAGAATAAAATTTTGGAAAATATTTTTTTTAAGGGTATCTCCCCTACGTATATAGTGGGGTTGAATTTTTTTTGGTTGAGTACCCCATTATGTGGGGTTTCATTGGATAGGTTTTAAAAAAATATTATTATAGTTTGCTCATATCATTTTTCGATCAAGTGATTGGTTTGTCAAATATCAAGCTTTGAAGTGAAAAAGATTGTTAGACTCTAGTGGCCCCACCCCCTCTGTCGGCTAAACTATTAATTTGGAAGAAATGAAAAAATCACAAATGTAGTACATACACACATCAACAAAGTCTAGGGATATTTTATATTTCATCAAATATCTAAAAATCTATGAAGAATTTTCTGATACAGTAAATAGAAGAATCATAGATTATTTTAAGGTCTTTAATAAAAATAAAAAACATTTCGTGTTTTTTTTTTGTTTTAAATAAAAAAAATAATTTTTTTAATCATCATGGAAAATTAGTATGATAACAACAAACATTTCTTCTTAAAAAACTATTAATTTTAATAAAAATGGAAAAAATCTTGTAAAATCTAATCATTAATAATCAGTGTTGCCACCTCTTACATTGATTACACATCGACATCGATTGTTAATACTTAAAATTAAATTGTCAATGTCTTGCTGCGGTATGAGGTCCCATGTCCTTTGCAAGTGTTCGTAAAGTTGTTGTTCAGTCGTCAAATTTGGTGGAAAATCTCTCAAAGCTTTTCGTTGTAACATGTCCCAGGCATGCTCGATAGGATTTAAGTCGGGCGACTGTGCAGGCCAATCCAAAACTTGAATATCGTGCTCTCGGAGAGCGGTCGATACCAGCCGCGCCGTATGGCAAGGAGCATTATCGTGCATGAGTAGAAATTCATGGCCTATTTGAGTTCTGTGTGGGACAATAACGGGCTCTACTACCTCCTCGTGGTATTTTTGTGCAGTCATGCTGCCTTGGATCCAAACGAGTTGGGTTCGTCCGCCAAGACGAATTCCTGCCCACACCATGATTGTCCCGCCTTGGTATGGGTGGACCTCCTGAGGGTGCCGTAGACGGCTAACTCTCCCTGGAGCTCTCCAAACGCGTGTTCTTCGTGAATCCGGGTGAAACCCAAACCGGGACTCATCGGTGAACAGCACCAAAGACCATTGTTCGTCACTCCATGGTAAATGCTCCCGAGCCCACGAAAGCCGCCGACCGCGATTGCCACGTCGCAATGCTGGAACACGCAATGGTCTTCGAGCATGAAGATCAACTTCATGTAACCTTCTTCGCACGGTTTGGTCGCTTACCAGCAGCTGGTGGTCCTCCTGGAGCCTTTGCACTAGTTGCAGCGCTGTGATATTGGCTTGTCTTCTGGCGGTCATTTGGAGAAATCGATCCTGTCTCTGCGTAGTAACACGATATCTACCTGTGTGCTGTTCGGCCACATCTCCAGTACTGCGATAACGTGACCACAACCTTGATATCACATTTTGACTGGTATGTAGGGCCTCAGCAACGACGCGTTGAATTGCACCATTTTCTAACATGCCCACCGCTCGTAACATTTCATCTCGACTCAAATGACGACGTGACATGACTTTTAAAGTTCGTACGTCACGTTAAATTAAAAAAGAAAAACAATTAAAAACCCTTTTCATTAATAATTATAATAAAACAGTTTTAACTTTCTTTAATGTAACGAATTACTAGCAAATTTGCCGCCATATTTTGTTTATTATTTTGTTTTTTTTCTTTCCATGTTCAAATTTTGAAAATAGAATAAAAGAGGTTTTAATCTGTATATAAACTTTTTGTGGAAACTAACAAGGTTCTAAACTATAAACTCGTAAATAATTTAGGATTAAGATATCCCTAGACTTTGTTGATGTGTGTATAACGAATTTAAAAGGAAAACTATCACGACTAAGTAGACATCACTAGTTTACGAGTAATCGTCGGTTAACTTATAAATACCTATTTCTGTGAGTTAACATTGGGAGCGCTGCCAGCACGCTGGCTTCAGGTCAACGCTCATTAGAGCCACCCGTGCCGGGTGGCTCTAATGAGCGTTGACCTTTAATCTTAAAGATATACGTACGGCCATTATGGGCAACTACGGAACCCTACATTGCGCGTGGCCCGACATGCACTTGGCCGGTTTTTTCTGGAAACGCACGAATTGAATTGAATAATCATTTTCTGTTTCTAATTCTCCGTTCAGCAGGCTATGCGCAGTTATCTGTTGCATTTCTCTTTCGTGGTGGGAATCTCTCGATCAATCTATTTCTTGGTGGAAACACAAACCTATTTCATGAAAATGAAGTCTACTCCGCTTAGCTTTGTCCGACTCATTACTGCTTAACGGTTGAAACCTGGCTTTTATTTATCTTGCTACGCGCTTCGTTTGTTAGTTCAATGTTTTTTTGGAAGCTTAGTACCAAGCATAGATAAATATAATACTTTACAGTACAGATGCCGCAAGTCGTCCATAAAAATTGGCCACGTTAGATCCTTAATATTAGACCTTTATTTTTATAAATACTTGTTAATACCGTAAATAATACAACAGATGGCGCTAGCGACGAAAAAATGGGAGTCGATGGTAGCGACATCTTACGTCTCATTTTGTAAGCAATGTTATTTTAAATTAAAAAGAAGAGATGGCGCTATAATAAAAAAGCATTCTGTCTAAAATGTAGAAATATTATGATATTTCACCTTGTCACCCAAGTGTGCCTCATTTCAAGGTTATAACACGATCAACCGATCTAGTAGGTACCTATTTTACATATGTACCGGTTGCGTTAAAACATCTAGCGATATTTTTATGACTTCGTGACTTTCCGTTCAAAATTTGGAATGCACTTTATACACTGTTCCATAAAGCTGATATTTGACATACTTACGTAAGTTTGGTGGCTATGTTACGGTAACATTGAAATGGTGCAGTGATGAATGACCTTGTGAATGCACCTTGGTCTGATGATGAAGCCGGGAAGATGGTTACAGGAACTTCTAAACTACATATTATGATAAACTACTCGTGTTTGGGCTCGTTTGAATTGACTTGACAAAACCTATGACCTTGTGAGGTTGCCTTGGTCTGATGATGAAGCCGGAAGATGGTCACAGGAACTCCTAAACTACACGTGATAAACTAGTAGTGTTTGGGCTCGTTTGAATAGACTTGACAAAACCTATGACCTTGTGAGATTGCCTTGATCTGATGATGAAGCCGGAAGGTGGTCACAGGAACTCCTAAACTACACATGATAAACTAGTCGTGTTTGGGCTCGTTTGACAAGACTTGACAAAACCTTTGACCTTGTGAGGTTGCCTTGTACTGATGATGAAGCCGGAAGGTGGTCACAGGAACTCCTAAACTACACATGATAAACTAGTAGTGTTTGGGCTCGTTTGACAAGACTTGACAAAACCTATGACCTTGTGAGGTTGCCTTGGTCTGATGATGAAGCCGGAAGGTGGTCACAGGAACTCCTAAACTACACATGATAAACTAGTCGTGTTTGGGCTCGTTTGACAAGATTTGACAAAACCTATGACCTTGTGAGGTTGCCTTGGTCTGATGATGAAGCCGGCAGGTGGTCACTGAAACTCCTAAACTACACATGAGAAACTAGTAGTGTTTGGGCTAGTTTGAATAGACTTGACAAAACCTGTGTCCTTGTGAGGTTGCCTTGGTCTGATGGTCGGTGGTCCCAGGGTCTGTGGTACATGCTACAGATAATATAATAGGTACATTACTATACTAGGTGGTGCTTTCCTTTGAGTTCTGCTTCGTGAAAACCTAAGTGGCGAACCCCTGGCGAAGCGAACGTCGAGATTGCAAAAGGGGAATAGGTAGGTAACTATTAAAATGTAGAAATGAAACAACAGTTCATTTTATTTTTTTATTTATGAAACCATGATACCTCGTCAACTAACAAAAAATCTTGCAAAAACCTTGGAATTTTTTCTCTTCAACTTTCACGGGAACGAAGTCGCGCGCAAAAGCTAGTCATTACAATTGGTTTATTAATTCGGCCTTACAAGCAAGTTATGCAAACGTGCAAGTTAGTTATTTAGATAATTAACTCAAATCCAGATGTTGGCAAATTAATATTTTTAAATTGATAAATTACCTAGGTCGTTTTTTATTCCTCCATTAAAGTGGATAAACAGAATTAGATAAAAAACTAAATTTAACTATTATAAAATCATTTATTTTGTAGGATTTGTAATTTTGAAGCTGATTGTAACGATTTTTTTTAAATACTTGCAACACTTTCAAACTATTTCTTACTTGAATTAAACGTACGCGATCGCGTCTCGCGTTTTGCCGATCCACGATCGTAACGGAGTACTTTTACTTTCATGGGATATTATTCCTTACCGTCATACATTTACGGAACTTTGTCGCGCAAAACACTAAAATATTTGCAACACTTTCAAAGTATTTTTTACTTGAACGTACGCGAACACGTTTCGCGTATTACCGACTCCCGACCGTAACGTAGTAGGGTAAATACGCTAAATGTCGGCATCCTTACGGTTTTTCTGTTTTGGAATCGGTCTAGCACCATCAATTTGCAACGAAAGGATAGCTTCCGATGCGGTTTTGGATAGTTTGATAAATCTATATTCTATGTTTATCTATGTTTATGGGCATAAGGTTGACATTTCTACTACAAGGAAAAAGTACTAAGGTTTATATGCGTCGAGAACGAAAAATCCCTAAAGTCGGCCATTCACGGGCCATGATCGGCCGCGTTTTTCCCAAATATCGGCCGGGTATAGGATAAATATTATTAATATGATTTATTTTGGCAGGAGTCTCACTAAGTATACGTTATTAATCGTATTTGTTTAATAGTAGGTAAAGTATTTTTTTATTTGCACTTAAATAACGTTAGGTAAGTATTACAATTTATAACAAAGTAAACATAAAAATAATTATAATTAGTCCTGGATATCTTTTCAAAAATAATTCATACCATTTTTGGCCCAGAGTATCATTATTGAATATATTTATATTTTTAAGCTACGTAATTAACATGGGTTAAGGTAGCAAGTTCCAAAGAGCAGTTTATATCTTATATTTCCATACCATAATAAGCTAATATAAATGTTTTCAATAATATCAACTCCTACATTTAAACTTAACTCTTTATATTATAAATAAATAAACGTATAATAAATATTTAATTTTGAGAAAATAAGAAAAGTAATCAGCCTGTATAGTTGGGCTCGAATTCGAGGCTGGTCGATTACGATCTTTAATGTTTCTAAAGCCAGCCTCTATTTTGTGTACATTATTTCTCGAGATTCAACTAATATCACCCCGGCCGGTATTTGGCGATTAAACGTAAAATAGATTTATTTGCCTATATGCGTTGCAAATTCTCTTATTAAGGCAATGGAATTAGTACAATTGGAAATTATAAAACAGACTGCATTTACTTTTAGTCGGCCACGGCCGAGAATCCGGTTTTAATTCAAAATTGGTATTCTATTGGCGGCCTCCTATTTTCCCTTAAAACAATACGTTAAACATTGAAAAATCTATCTCAAAATATAGTAAAAATCACTAATTACTAATAATAATGAAAAAGGAATGTCTGACCGTTCTAATATCAATCCCCGAAGTGTGGGTATTCACAGCAAGTAAGGTACTTTAAATATGAAATTGACGCTTCGACGGCGCAATCGCTACTGACGCTCAGTGTGCGAAGAGTGTGTAACGTAATCGGAAAGTAACGGTTGTACATATAGATTATGAACTAAGATTGTAATTCGAGTGGCAAATTTGTAACTTCAATACGTTTTAAATGAACGCAAGCCGAAAATGTGCAGACGGCCGAAGTTTGGGGAGGGGCCGACGTATGGCGTATTTACCCTACAGATACTTTTAAGAAATAATATTCCTTACTGCCATACATTTACAGAACTTTATCGCACAAAACACTAAAATACTTGAAAGTATTTTGAGTACTCAGGAATATAAAAATTGCAAGGTTTTGCGCGACAAAGTTCCTTAAACATATGGTAGTAAGGAATAAATTTCCATGAAAGTATTTAGAAAAGTCCATTACCAAATTTTGCGATAAACATCCTTACTTATATTAAGATAAGGTTTATTTTTCAATACAAACTTGCATTACCAGGGCGTCACACGAAGTTTTCTATACTCGAGTGCCCAAAAACTTGCAAGTATATTGATACCTGGTTTTCGACCCTGGTATTTTTATAGAGACGCACTTGGTGTACTTGGTACGCGATTTTGTAGTTGCGCGACTCATGAAGTCATGACTATCGGCATAGATAAATTTAAACTATACCTATCGGGAACCAAGCGAATGAGTTCTAGACTTCTAGAGAAGTCGGCTATCAAAGTTTAAAAATGCGTTTTGTTTTTTTCATTAGCTTGATTTACAACATACTCAACATCAACTGTTTATTAGTTGCTATTGTCTGTTCAAGATACCTACGAAAAAAATAAAAGGTAAAAAATATACAGTATCATTTATGAATTGAAGGGACAGGCGTATTTTTGTAAAACTAACTGCATCTTTCGCTTGGAGTATTTAACTTAAATCTACTTTTGTTGCGAAGGCGACATTAAAAGAACCATTTTATGGTTTGTTTACATTTTATTTTTTCGTATCTTGAACAGACTATAGGTAGGTACCTATAAATGTAAGCACGGACGCATATTGATTAACATAATTTTTGAAAATTTATTATATAATACTACTACAAACACAGTAAGTTTTTATTAAGTATAAAATTTAAATTACACTACTTTTACGTACTTAAATGTAAAAACAAAACGCAATCGCTCGACTAGGTACCTATACAGGTACTTTTTAAAATAAATGCTCATGGCCGTTCATTGGTTAACATAATATCTTACTTTTTCAAATATTTGATGTTTATTTAATAAATGTTTATTTATTTTACCATCTACAGATTAATACCAAATTAAATAAAAATAAATATATACATACGTAAAAGCGCCATCTATGAATGCCGAGTGAAAGTTAACTCATTGTAACGTTTTACTACAAGCTAGTACGTATTTTGGCCACCAGAGCAACGAAGTGCACATCATATTTTTCAAAAATATTCATATTCAATTAAATGTTTCATTTTTTTATTTAATCGTAATAAAGGGATTTTTTAATTAATAAATATCATATTTTAGAACTTTATTTTCTTATTTATCATTTATGCATGAAAGTCATCATCAATAACAATCGATACTAGTAAAACGTTCTAAGGAATGAGACCCCATGGTACCAAGTATTGACGTTGATATGGGTACGCACGCGTGTGTTTGGCAGGTCCTTTTTGATTCTAATCATATAGTGCTTGACTATTTTTACGTGGAATCCCATAAATGCAGATCATTTACCTTTATCACATTTTACATTGATTTTTAACAGGATGATCTGCTTAGCTTGTTTATTGAGTGGGTTTTCTGTAATTATTTATTTTGTGACTTCGTCTTAGAATATAATTAAGTGTCCATTGCATTCGCAAAATATTTTTGTGTTATACGGAATTCATTATTTAGTTTACATTTACTTATGAAAATATGTTTTCTTATAGTTTGAATCGTTATTTATATCAGGAATGTAACGAAATGAAAACGTGTTGTATCCAACAACATTTTAACTATGTTTCTTTTTTACTTATCTATACGTTAACAGCTCATGTATAATGTGTAAACTTAACAACAAATTGGAATGCAGTTACAGATAATATCTATTAGTGAAAACGATACCAAAATCCGTTCGGTAATTTTTGGGTAAATCGTGTTCATTCAGACAAACACGACGGCTAGGAGACTTCATTCTATAATATGTACCTATAGATTCTAAAAAATTATGAAGAAACTAAAACTATAACTGATTTTAATTTTAAAAACATCTACAAACTAGCCCACTACTTCAAACAAAGCGCAATGGAAACAAACATTCATCAATGTGCATATAATTACGAACGACAGTGTCGTGTAAATAATTGAATTAAGCGAAATTATATCAGCGAGGTCCGGACTCCATTGATGTCATTGATCAATTATAAGGAACAATGAAGGTGCTCGCTCCTTTGTGGAGGAAATTAACTCCAAGCAAAGCCTTGCACGAATCCGGCCCGCTGGAAAATAAGTTCTTTGAAAGAGTATATCGACTTGCTTTTATCACAGGTAAAGTTGAAACTCATTTTCTTGATTTGTTTTTAGTATAGATGGAGATAGATAATACCTTGCCTTGGAGTATAGAAGCATCATAGTACGCCAGTAAAATGCAGGATTACAATAAGTTAAAGAAGTTACTTATAACCAGTATAACCAAGTTTGTCTTATCACAATTTATTCTAGACTACGAAGATTAGAACTTATTAATAAATGATAAAGAAAATGGGTAGTTCGTAATGGTACATGGCTATGTAGGTATTGCTTATGAGCTCCGGTTTAGGGTTGATAGGGATTGACTTTATGGATGAAGAATTTCAGAAAATATCATTCAACTAGTTGAAATTAATATTACAAATACTTCTGAGTACCTAAATGTTTTTACCGGCCTACCAGGATATGGAACATTTTTGGTATAAGGGAATTAGAACAAAATTATTATCGAATCCAGGTTTAAATATTTAGTAATTTATGATTTAATTACATTATTTAATGTAATTAAATATATGAGTACATAATAAGAACAAAGTTCATTCTTTTATCATTTTGAACTGTTTTTATTTCAAATATTTTAAAGGTTTTGTATTTTATACAATCATTTGGTAAATAATCATGTTACATCAATATTGGTGTCCCAATTAATAAATTCAATATTTACCACGATGTATTCCTTACAGTTAATTCATGGCGGTCATATTTTGTGAATAATTATTTGCAGTAGGTATCCACAGTACACCGTCCACAGTAATCCGTCGTACACCACATGACAATCAATCATATCCATCATATATTTTATTTTTAATAATCGCTGGCAGTAAATCTGTACAATAATCTAGAATACTAAAAAGTAAAGGCTGTACCCAAGACTTTCATCTTGGAGACTGCAATTCGCTTTCAGTTCTTACTAGATTTGACAGTAGCTTTTGGTTTTCATACAGTGACGGCTGTTGACCTCTTCAACCCAAAATAATGGCGATATTCTATGGATTATACCAGTGTCAATGTATTCGAGTTAACTGACTCCCTATCGACTGAATATATAGACTTAGTTTTCTATCATAAAAAAAAAGAAACTTAGTCTTTACGTATATATACACACACGATATAGATATCATGCCCTAAACAATGTGGACTTCTACTGAGGCCTTTCTTACCGCTACCTTCCGTATCCGATAAGCGACATATTATGAACAGAGCTCGGTTTTACAATGGGAGCATTTTGGTCAGTACCTATTAATGTTCAGTACGTCATGTCAGACAGTTCGCCTCAATTTGGTAGGCTAGCACTTTGATATGAGAATTCCAAGAAGTTTAACGATGATGAAACGCGTTTACTGTCTGTAATATTAACCATTGCAGATGTTTAATTTTATATTTGGCATATTTTATAACAGCTACCAACACAATCCTTGTTTTGTCCACCAGGTTTGTCCTACTCAGATGATAGTATAGCGTACAAGTTGTACTGCGCGCTCATCGCCACGATGTCAATACTAGTGGTGCTCATGGAGATATGGCACGCGTGCTCCGACAACCTCAGCCTGGACGACATGATATCGGCTGTCAACGTGATCATCATACATCTAATCACGTGCTGGAAACTTGTTACTATGGTACATGTAGCTTAAATACACTTCTGCTTTAATTCATATGGAAGGTAAACCGTCGTAGAACAGATTGAGTCTGCTGGGAGTTTGATTGACCAAAATCCGATGTCTTCTATGGTCACCTAGCTACACAGTTCATTGAGACCTTTGAGTAAGTAAGTAAGTTATCATTTATTCGTCAGAATATGGGTATACGGGGGTCTTAAAATGTTACACATAGTTTCAAACCATAATCTGCCATTGTTTGGCATACGAATGTTGATTGTCAATTACAAAAATATTAAATTAATAATGTCATGCAAGTCACAGTTATTTGTCGTCTAAGAGTTCTTTTACACAATAAAAACATTTATTTAATAATAATACATATAAAATTCTTTTAAAAACATTAATACTATATTCTTAAAACTATTTGGCAACTTATTATAGATATGTATCGCCTTACAGTATTCATTGTCTACACTATAATATTATAAAGAGGAAAAACTTGTATTTTTGTTTGTAATGGATAAACTGAAAAACTACTGGACCGATTTAAAAAAATATTTCACCATTACAAAGCTACATTATCTGCGAGTAACGTGGGCTATATTAAATTTTAGAAAAAATAGGGCTCCGTAAGATATTTGGGTTTTTCGGGTACGCGAAGTAGTTCCCTCAGGACGCGGGTGAAACCGCGGGAAACGGCTAGTCACTAAATGCATTGACTCTTTGCTTGGGTATGAGTAGTTTATGAGTGTGTCTTCCTGGTCTTGCCACAGTGTCGTTATGTTTACATAACAAGTCTGGATGTTTGCGCACAAAAACACAGATAGCATTTAGATATCGAATAGATACAGGCTAGGTAGGGGTAAAATATTATATTTTTTTAAATAATCTTTACAACTTTCAGTCTGTTGTAAACCGAATAATGCTCGAATACACTTTTTTTGCACTGTAAACTATGCACTTTTTTTGCTTTATTAACTTCAACTGAATTGCCACAAATTATCAGACCATACCTCAATTTAGACATATCATAACCGTGGTAGCATTTGCAATTTCTAGAGTTGACATTTGTAATCGATACAAGGCGTACACAAATTTGTCAAGGTTCATACAAAGATTTCGATCGTGTTCTTTCCACTTGCAGTGTTTGTCTATTATGATACCTAGAAAGGCAGTGGCATACACTTCTTCAACCTCATTATTGTTGTATTTTATATTAAGTGTAATGGGTTTTCTGTTATGCGTTTGGAATTGTATAATTTTCGTCTTGTTTATATTTACTTTCAGTTGATTATAATTTAGCCATTCAATAATGTTGCTCAAAGCTTTGTTTATCTTGATATATTCGTCTTCTATGCTAAGGATAGTGTCGTCCGCATATAGTACACATTTGTGCTCGATCATAATTATTAGGTAAGTCAGTTATATATAATAGAAACAGAAGGGGACTAAGAATACTTCCTTGTGGCACACCCGAGCTGTTCATCAATTTAAATTCTTCCTTTCCAGATGTATCAAGTATTTCTACACACTGATAACGGTCTTCGAGATAACTACTAAGCCAATCTAACGCTTTCCCTCTAATCCCATACTTATCGAGCTTGTATAGTAGTAAATTATGATTAACAAAATCGAAAGCCTTAGACATGTCTAAAAAAATTACAACAGTGTTATTTTTATTGTTAAGACTTTCAGTAGCGATTTTTGCTAAAGTAAAACCTGCCAAAGTGGTGGAATTTTTTTCCGAAAACCGTTTTGCTCGGGCTTAAGAATATTATATTTTTCTAAAAAGTTTGAAATTTTGTCATGTATTATGCATTCAAAAAGTTACAGTATAGAGATCAACGTTATAGGTCTATAATTGTTCATATCACTTGTGTTACCTTGAGACATCTTTTATATATTTTTTGTTACGCAGACAATTTTGACATAAACACTTATTTATTTCTGCATATTGGTTGTTTACAACACTTATACATGTCAAAACCCTATTCTAGATGATGCCGGCTTTTCCTAGCTAAATGACTTCTTGAGAAGAAAGGCCGAAACAAACTCAGAGTCATTGCTTTTTTGTCACTTCACTTTCTTTAGTCTTTTCTTCATCTTTTAAAGTCCAGACAAAAAAGGGTTTAGGATGCAAGTACAATGCAGGAAATTATCTGACGCTTTTGACTGACTCGGCCTACTGATGGCCCGCCTTCTACAGCAATCGTACGGCTCAACCTTGATTGAGGGAGCCAGCACGATCTGTATCACTATGCCTCCACGCCATCAGAAGGTGTATCCATAAGCATGTCAGCCTAAGCCATCAGACAGGTTGCCACAACTACTTGTTTATATGTTTAATAATACCCACATCGTACTCACAACTTTACATGCTAATACACAGTAAAATACATGTTGCAAACAATAAGTAAAAATAATAAAAATTTCAACAATAAAATGTCATATATTTAAAATGTCAGAAAATATTATTGAATGTCAATTTAGGAATAATAATATATTACTTTAGTAATTTTAAATGTCATAAGAAAATAAATAAAATAACAATGTCAAATCAAACAATGTCAGAACAAAATAAATAAAATTACAAAGTTCAAATTAAAAATGTCAAAATGTAAAAATATAAGTATTACAAAGGTAAATAAAAATATCATGTCACTAATTTCAAAATGTCAAAATTCATAATAGTAGAGGAGACGTGGAACATCGACCTTCACCGATCTGATAACCAGATGAGACGTATTTTTTATGTAATATAATTTATAAACAAATATGCCTTTTATAACTTGCCTATCAAAAAGTGCTCATAGCTATTTTAAAATTCAAGTTAATTGTAATCAACCGCAAATATAACTTTGTCGTTTATACAAACACTATGGAAAACAAAGTTATTTTTGGTAAATGAAAAAGTGATAGTGATATTTGGATAGGTGAAGATAAAGGGTATGTTAAGTGTTAAGGCTGATGCTAGTAATTAATAAACGAACGCGGAAGCAATATAGCAATAAAGATCAAACAATTAGATTAAGTCCCGTAAGGGTCCCGTAGTTCAGATGTCCACATAACATACCCTTTATCTTCACTTAACCAAATATCACGATCACTTTTTCATCACCAAAAATATCTTTGTTTTCCATAGTGTTTGTATAAACGACAAAGTTATATTTGCGGTTGATTACAATTAACTTGAATTTTAAAATAGCTATTTGTTTATAAATTATATTACATAAAAAATACGTCTCATCTGGTTATCAGATCGGTGAAGGTCGATGTTCCACGTCTCCTCTACTATAATTTTTAAACTCAATACCAGGAATTTTTGTCTGCTAAATAATCTTTAACTGTGTACTAAGCTTTTGAACACAAGCTCTGTTTAATAAATACTTTGAATTTATTAATACTTAGTACTATTTAAATTTGCAGTTACCAATTATCATGATGTTCGGCTATCGCATTACCGATAGACTCTTCAGTTATTTTAAAAGCATGATATACTACTATGCCCACACTACTAATGATATATTTGTTACATTAAAGTGATTGTTGTCACTTGCAATAAGCGTGTTTAAGTGTTGAGGTAGAAAGTGAAGCGTGTGAGGAAAAGAAAACAAAGGCAGAAGACGAATGCGTAATGAATTTATTAATTTCAAGCATGAGTATTTATAGCTAAACATAATTAATAATAATTACCGATCACGCCTGGCACTTTTATAATTAATAATAATAAAGGTTCGCGCTTGACACTTTTTATCGAGGAGCGTACACAAGTAAACAAAAGATCTGCGACGGCCATGTTGCGCGGGCGCCGGTCGACAATAGCAAGTAGCTAGCAGGTAGCTGACCCTTTTTTTGGAGGCGCGGCCTAATCGTCGCCGGTGGTCTAGTCATAATTGTGGCGTGATTTTACAAGGCCCAATATAATGACTTTCGCGACGATATATGCTAGCGGATTCGGGTCGCTACAACATCATAATATTATGCAACATGATATATTACCCTTTCTGTGCTAGAATCGTAGTGTTGAGAGATTTACAGACATATAAATTATGCACACGATTATCTAGCTTCGGCACTAGTATGCGTTCGTTTCGTGACTAATATTAGGCACACTGCTAAATTAAATTGCACCGCTAGAGCCACACTATTCGTGTATTTTTGATTGGTTACGGAATTTAACTTTTCAAAAAGTTACGCTAGCTACGGTGAAATTTTATTTTCAAATATCTGTAACGTATTTCAAATTAATTTTCACCTGCAACTTCGCCAGTGTGAGTTGGTTATCACTACACGTTTTCATTAAACAAGTTTTTGCTGCTTGAAAGTAACGAACATCCATCTATCTTCACATACTTCAGCGTTTCTAATTAATAGGAATAAGTTTGTATACAGTGATGTACTTATAATTATAAAACATGAAAAATTAGATAAAAATTACACTAAGTTTTGTCTTATTTAGGACAAGAATACTTAATACTAATACTATTTTACCAATCTTAATAATCGTTCTACCAGCCACGCAATTAATCAATATTTTACATAATCAACTTGATGTTTGAGGCTTGAAATATCAAATTCGACGGAGATGTAGCCTAAAAGAAAATTTGTAATATACTTATATATAATAAAATAACGAGCTAGGAGTAAATTTAAACGAGTTTAAAAACGCGAGTTTATTTGAATACTGTAGTTCGATAAAGATAATTTCCAGCTTCCTGAATATATTACGGCAGAATGCTGGGGGAAGGTGGTATTTTAAAATAAATAGATGGTCACCGTAACGAATGAGGCGTATAAGAAGAAGGGCATGAAAGTGAATGTAAGCAAAACTAAGGTCATGGTTATAGAGAGGGAAGACAGTATAACTGAATGTAACATAAATAGGAGATGAAAAAGTGAAACAAGTGAATGAGTTTGTGTATTTAGGGTCTATGTTTACGAGAGATGGCAAATGTGAAGGAGATGTTGAAAGGAGAGTGAAAGCAGGAAATAGTGTGAATGGCGCCTTACAGTCCATCATCAGTAACGAAATTATTCCAAGTAAGGCTCGCCTTGCTGTACTGCAGGGAGTTTTGGCGCCAACGCTGATGTATGGTAGCGAATCATGGGTATGGCAGAAGAAGCATGAAAGTAGAATCAATGCTGTGGAGATGAGAGCTTTAAGGAGTATGTGCGGAGTAAGGCTGATAGATAAAGTGAAAAACAGTGTGATACGAGAGAAGTGTGGTCTGAAAGAAGATGTAGTGATAAAGATTGAAAAAGGAATGTTGCGATGGTTTGGACATTTGGAACGGATGGATGAAAGAAGAAATACGAAAGAAGTGTATCGTGTAAGAATGAATAGAGATGTCAGTAGGGGGCACCCAAGACGGACGTACGCCGACCAAATAGGTGACGTACTAAAAAAGGGCCAAATTAAAAGTACCCATAACCGGCGAGCATGTATGATGAGGTTAATGAATGTCGAGGAAGCGAAAGAGGTGTGTTTGAACCGGAGCATTTGGCGTTCCATAGTCTCTGCCTACCCCAATGGGAGACAGGCGTGACGATAGATAGATAGATAGATAAACTTGTATTTTCCTAAAGGAGCGTTTTTAAGGGAAGCTGAAATATAAAAACTTATTAAGTTACGAATATTCCTTTAAAGAGATGAATACAGTACAGTTCATTTGTACAGTGTGTCAATATTATTACGAACTAGGTATACCTACCTTTATAAGCCCTGAGCTATATGTATTATTCCTATTTATTTGTTAGATTACTCATACAAATTTAGTTCCAATATTGAATATCTGGCCTATCCAGAGGTCTGGGTCAACATTTTTTCAAATTTGTATTAATTTAGATGATAATGATTATCCAGAGGTAGAGCGACGGGCATAATTTTTTTAAATATTTATTTTTGTTTTAGCTGAGCAACAAAGATATGTATAAGAAACTAGCAAAGGCGCTGGAGTCACCAAACTTCGATACTTCCACTCAAAAGAGGAAGGTACTGGTCGATTACTGGGTGGATACTCATAGAAGATATTTGACAACACTGCTCATTATGTCCAGCGCTACGTTATTTTTCTGGTAATTTATTATTTATCGTATCAGAAAGTCAAAGTCAAAATCGTTTATTCATCTAGGTCACAAGGTGACGCTTATGAACGTCATTTTTTTAAATCGAATTACTGAACGGGCAATAAAATTCGTGGCCACTCTTTTGAATCGCCAATATTATGGTACAAACAATTTAATATAATTATAATTAAGCTAGTAAAATGTTTATTTACATAGGTACATAAAAAAGAAATAAGTACAAAAACGGGGGCAAAATACAAAGTACAGACAGGTTTAGGCATCGTAGAATTCCTCCGCATCGCTGTCTATTGGTAACGTGCCTAGAAGGCTGGCAGCATTGCCACGCTGGATGGCAATGCTGATACGCTGGCCGAAATACAGCCCAGCCTTCTGGTCACGTGAAGCGTCGATTAATCGTTTGGCGATTTCTCTGTACAAAGTACGAGCGCTCGGACCCCATGGACCAAGCGTCTCCACCCCAAACGGCTCAAATACATAATTACCTATTAAATTACGAAAAGAATGTAATTTGAAAGAGGAGTTGAAAATTGAATTTTAAATACGTCCGTTTAAATATATACAAATATTTAATAAACATATAATATAAACAGAAAATATTTCAAATTAACAAATAACGTATCTCTGGAAAATTTGAAAAGACGAGATCAAACGCAACTGAGAAAAATTGGAAATAAAAATAAGGTCGGCACGGCGCGCTATTTCGGCTCCCTGCCACGCCCTGCAAGACATCCACAAGAAGTTGTAATAAGTACCTACCAGCCGTACTATTCTCTGTCTACGGTACCAGCATACCCAAGAGCATACCAGCGACAACCAGAGACTACGCCCCACTATGTCTCCGCCGCCACCTGCCATGCGCAACTCAATGTGACATAATATTATTATGACATTATTTTTTCATTATTTTCTTAGAATCATGTTGTATCTATATTTTAATATTTTGTAAATACTTTACTGTAAATACATAGTTGTATATAGTAATTAAGTGCAAATAGTAAGATGCAAGCAGACAGTGATGGCAATGGTGAGGTAGAAGGGGGCGCAAGTCAACCTACCACATCACTGAGTGAATTAGTACGCTGCCCCTACTGTGACCAGGCCCGCTTCTTTAAAGGTAAGCGGGGTTTGAAAGTACATCTTGGCAAAATGCATAAATCCCAAGATGTACTTTCTGACCCCTTAACTTCACATTCAATTTCTACACAAGACTGTGTCCAAATTCCCTTTTGGCAACATCTTTCGAATTTAAAAAATTCTGTTCCGGTTTTGAAAAGAGTTCCCCGTGGTGCAAGGCCATCAGTCGCCAAAAAATTGGCTGACTGCATAGGTCTCGTTGTGCGGGAGAACTCAAAAACAGCTTGGGAACGACTATTAACCTTTCCTTATAGGATTTTACATATTGAAAAAGATCAGGCCTCAAAAAAGACACTTACTGCCCAAATTAAACACAACTGTTCTGTTTCGGTCCATACTTTCGACACCAAATTTACTTTTAATACAAATAGAACGAATTATCAATATGTAGAATCCAAACTAAGGGAGGGTGATATAAGGGGTGCGTCGAGACTCTTATTCAGCACTGATGTGGTGGCGCCTTGCTCTCCAAACACGCTTGCGGGTTTGAAGAGCAAGCATCCAGCGCCGATGGATGGCCTCTCTTTTCCTGATGCCCCGGATATGGATTCGGAGCATCTGATTACTAGGGCCAAGGACGTGTTCGCAGCAGTTTGCTCCTTCCGGACTGGGTCGGCTGGTGGCCTCGATGCTCTAACACCACAACATCTCAAAGATCTTGTGTGTTCGAGCGCCGGGGAGGCTGGCGATGCACTCCTGAGGGAGCTGACTGCTCTCATGAATTTGATGCTCTCCGGCAATGTTGACGGTGCCATCACTGACATATTGTACGGAGCAAATTTATGCGCTCTTATCAAGAAGGATGGTGGCATTCGTCCCATTGCCGTAGGTTGCACATATAGGCGTATGGCAGCCAAGATATGCTGCAGATATTATAGCAATGATTTATCTGCTAAATTCCAACCCCTCCAATTAGGTTTTGGCTCAAAGGGGGGTTGTGAGGCTGCCATACATGCCCTGGCCACGTACCTTGGTTGTGGTAATGGAGAGGTCATCCTTAAGGTTGACATAAAGAATGCCTTCAACGCAGTGAATAGGGACACCTTGTTGTCCGAGGCAAAATTAGAAACCCCCAAAATTTATAAATTTCTTTCGCAATGTTACAGATATCCCTCAAAATTATTATACAAGGACAACCTATTGGAATCCGCAGTTGGATGTCAACAAGGTGACCCACTTGGACCAGTCATTTTTAGCTTAGCAATTCACCCAATTATTCGGCAGCTAAATTCAAAATTCAATATATGGTTCTTGGACGACGGAACCCTTGCTGGAGACGCTGACATAGTGCTACAAGATTTGGCAGTTCTAAAAGACAAATTTAAATCGATCGGTTTGGAGCTAAATTCAAGTAAGTGTGAGTTATTTCTAAATAAAATTGACGATGAAAAAAAAATCTTTGGTATTATCAAAATTTAATTATTTGGCACCACACATTAAAATTTGTGACAAGAATTCTCTTCGCCTCCTTGGGTCTCCTATATTTGAAGAAGCCTACGAATCTTTCGTAGATGAAAAGATTCAAAATTTTAGTGAAATTTCAGATCGCCTGCTAAAAATTAATATTCATTCGGCTTTTACAATCATTCGATATTGCCTTTTCGTTCCCAAATTTACGCATGTCTTGAGATCTTCGCCGCTTTGGAAAAATATGAAATGTTTAGAAAAAATGGACCAAATTATTAAAAATACACTTAAAGAAATATTAAATGTGGATTTGAACGACCGAGCCTGGCTACAAGCGTCTCTTCCTGTACGTCTGGGTGGGCTCGGCGTTCGCAAAATTTCGGATGTTAGTTTACCGGCGTTCCTGTCCTCGGTGCACAGCACGGAAGATTTAACCAGGCAAATATTAGCACCTACACTGGTTAATTCGGAAGTGCTGTGTAAAACCGATGCCGTGAACGCCTGGAAAATGGCTTGTCCAAGCTCTGCTTTGCCTACCAACCCATTCTCCCAAAGGCAGTGGGACAGGCCGCTTTGCAACACGGTGAGAGAAAAACTTATTTTATCGTCTACAAGTGTTGCTGAGCGTGCTCGCTTGCTGGCTGTGGGAGAGTGGGAGTCTGGTCTTTGGCTTCAAGCGCTCCCGTTGTCCAATGTGGGCACAATGCTGGACGAC
Source organism: Euclidia mi (assembly GCA_944739405.2). Classification (NCBI taxonomy): domain Eukaryota; kingdom Metazoa; phylum Arthropoda; class Insecta; order Lepidoptera; family Erebidae; genus Euclidia; species Euclidia mi. The sequence continues at coordinate 79,741,899 of OX123184.2, read as the reverse complement.
ACGACATTTCGCCTCGCCACTAGCCTCCGTTTAGGTGCTCCGTGTGTTTCTCCGCATCGTTGTCATTGTGGAGAAGCCGTCGATAGCCTCGGACACCATGGACTATCTTGCGGCAGAAGCGCGGGCCGAATGCCTCGTCACGCCTATCTTAATGACATCATCCGTCGCACTCTTGTCACCGCCGGAGTACCAGCCGTACTTGAACCCAATGGTTTGGTACGCGACGATGGGAAGAGGCCCGACGGTATGTCATTGATGCCTTGGAAGTTGGGTAGGCCTTTGGTATGGGACGCAACGTGCGTAGATACCCTTGCGCCATCACATCTTCCAAGTACAGCCAGCTGTGCCGGCGCTGCTGCTGCAAGCGCAGAATCCCTCAAGCGGCGAAAATACGGTAATTTAATAGGTAATTATGGTACATATGTATTTTATTTTTGTAAGGAGCTGCAACTGTTTCACATCGTACTTAATTACTTGTAAATAGTAATTACTTAGCTACAGACATAATACTTAAGAAATTAATACAGTTACTACATTAAGTGCCTTAGTTAGCCTTCCAATGTGATTATTATGTAACAGAAGCATCCAGTTACGTCTTATAATGTAAGCAACTCGCGACCATGTTAAGAACTATGGTGGAAATGTATGTTACAGAAGTGACTGTATATGAATACACAAAATAACAAAAACATTAGTTTACAGCCCATGATCACGAGTTATCTTCATCTTACAGTGCAGTAAAACTTTAATAAAATTAGTGGAACAACAATGCAAATGTAGATGTAGTAAGTTGAATGACCTCATAATACATGAACAGTAATTTAAAATAACTAGAAATATTATATAAAGATTAACTGAAAAATACAAAGTATCTTTTTCAATTTTTCAATTTTTAACCTATGTTGATGCAAGGAAGGCTGTCAATAATCATTATGTGGTTCTTTTTTTGTTCGATATTTAAAATTCTTCTGACAATAAAACTTATTACTTATCTATATAATTCTAATTAGGTATAAAGATCATGAGTTGTCTAGCGTAAGTGACCAACTATACTATAAATAATCATTAATAGTATAATAACCTTTCTTTATAAGGCAGTCTTTTATTTTAGTTTTAAATGTACTAAATGGCAATTCTAAAAGACTAATTGGTATTTTATTGTATATACGAATACCTAGCCCTACAAAATAATTATTAACTTTATGTAAACGATGATAAGGGGCATATAACCTATGCCTGTTTCTAGTATTTATATTATGTATATTGCTTTTTGTGGTAAATAAACCTATATTTTGCCTAATGTACAAAATATTAGCAAATAAAAATTGCGAGGCTACTTTAAGAATTCCTATAGACTTAATTAAAGCGTTCCCTAAGAGTATCTTTTGCACCTAACGTGTATATTGCTCGTACCGCTCGTTTCTGTAGAACGAAGATATTCTGAATATCCGCAGCTTTGCCCCATAACAAAATGCTGTAGGACATAACACTGTGAAAATAGCTAAAATATACTAAACGAGCCGTGTCGATGGCAGTAAGTTGCCTAACTTTTCTTACGGCATACGCAGCAGAGCTGAGCTTTCCTGCAAGACATGCTATATGTGCACCCCATTGTAACTTATTATCTAATGTAATACCTAGGAACACTGTAGAGTCTACTGTGTCAAGTTTCTCCCTATCTAGCATAATATTAGGTCCCAGTTGTCTAACGTTAGGTAAAGCAAATTTAACGCATTTAGTTTTCCTAGAATTAAGTACAAGATTGTTTGCTGTAAACCATTGTGTAACTTGTAATCTTGCATTATTTACATCATCAAATTGATTTCTATTCCTATCTCCTTTAAAAATAAGTGACGTATCATCTGCAAAAAGTACGACATCACAGGTATTTTAAATAAAAAGGTAAGTCATTAATATATACAAGAAATAGAAAAGGACCTAAAATTGAGCCTTGTGGAACGCCTAGCTGTATAGGTAATTTAGAGGATGTAGTCTCATTTACATCGACACACTGAAATCTCTGCCGCAGGTACGAATCGACAACACTAAGTGCGGTTTTCTCCACGCCGTAGTGGCGGAGCTTACGCAGTAGTGTGTCGTGCTGAACGCAGTCAAATGCTTTAGATAGGTCACAGAACACTCCGATAGCATTCTTTGATGACTCCCAAGCACTATAAACGTGTTTTATAAGAGCAACACCCGCATCAGTAGTGGATCTACCTTTAGTAAACCCGTATTGATCTTTGTGAAGCAGACTATTTTAATTGAAGTGGCTTAATAGCTGCTTTAAAATATGTTATAATTAACTTATTTTTACTCATAATCGTTCTAACGTATGCCCGCTTCCAACTAAGATTTTTGCCTTAGGGCTCGAGATTCGTTTACTAGTCAACCAGCAGTTCGGTTATTTGCCAGCGACTGCCATCTGAGCTCTGCAACACACATTACACGGATAGCGATATACTATGGTTTACATTAGCATTCTCGAAGAAATCTACATTTAATTAAGTTATGGACCCTGTGCACTTAAGATAAATCCTAATAACTTGAGCTGGGCGAAACTTCAGCTATTTGAACGTTTTGATGGATGTTACATCATTATGTTTAGAATACCAGTAACAGTTATCATAATAAGTATGCGCGCGAACTTCCTCTCATCATGGCAATTAGTCTACACTGGCCAAGTGCGTATTGGCAGATTTTCCAAAAACATTAAGGATTTTTTCAAGACCATTATGGATATCTCTCAGACATGCAGATTTCCTCACAGTGGTTTTCCTTCAAAGATCACCCTCCTAGCGTCATGCCAGCTGCATCCCCGGATCCGCTTACTAGTGTAACAGTTTAAAATCGTACTAGTACTAGTTTAAAATCGATTCGTTATACCGGATTTTAAGGAGTAATAACTTTTCCACAGTGCAACTGCCCGTCCGAACTCCGCAACCCAAAGGTGTAGCGATATTCCAGGATTTAGACTAGTGTCAGTTTATTCAGTGGTACTAATTACTTTCAAATGTCTTCATGACAGGTTGGACCGACCCGATGCCCCCTGCATAGCAAGTTGTTGGTATCTCCTAGGCTAATACGGATATAACTTCTAAAAGTCCTAGTAAGTTTGAGACCGAGGCCCCCTGCTTAACAGTCTGTCTGACTTTCCACTAGGCTATTACAATACCAGTACAAAGTAATTATTAGTTGGCACAAACAAGTGCTGTCGGCTTGTTAATAGTGGGTCATTAGCTTAAGGATATTGTCATAATTGGCATTGGTGTAGGTTGGCAGAGCAATAATGAAGGATCGGAGTGATTGGCCCTATGACCTTTCGAACGGAGGAAACAAGGGAGCTTCGCGGTCAAGGCAACTGTACTTCAATTTGGTTTTCAATACATAGTTATGAAATTACGAACAAACAGTGATGTCGGACTTACTACATTATAAGTGGACTGCGCGGATAGCGTACGGCCATTGGAACATGCTTTTCCATCATATTTGCATGCAAAAATCAAGTAAAATAAAACTAACTAGTTTTTACTCGTTTACTATTCCGATGTATAAACAAAGTTTCATTAAAAGTCTTTCAGCAGATTTTACGTGCAAGAGTACTTTACAAATATCCGTTCATCCATGCATCGTTTCCAACTTGTTAGAATAATGAACTACGATATTAATAAGATGCATACATGTAGGTATGTGGTGTACGTAGGTGTGTTATGTAGTCATTATTTTTTAATTTGTTTATACCGCCTAAGATTATTAAAGCGGTAACTGTACCCACACTGTGTTGGCACAATTTCGTCATATGAGCGATCGTTAGCTACGCGACACCGTGTTGGCAAATCACCCCAAGACTTCCTTAATATTCATTTATCATAATCTTTATGAAAATATACTAACGCGGCGCCACCATTACATTGCTAGCAACATTGTATTAGTTTATATAAAACGATTTTCTGCCCTCGGCTTCGCTCGCATTGGTATCAGTAGACACGATAAAATTAGTATAATATATGCTACTCTGGCGTATAAGATATTACTGCAAAATTTTGTCAAAACTCGTTCAGTTCTTTTTGGGTGAAAGAATAGCAAATAAAGCCATTTTTTCTGTCACACCAATACCAAAATTAACCAAATAAAAATTGCCTTACTAATATCATCTGATTACTAGTGCCAAAAGATTAATCAAAGTCCTAACTCTAAGGTGCAGATTGTAAGATATCATATTCACGATGCCCTATTTCTTACGTCGACGACATACCAAGCAAAAGGCGAAATCATTGGCAGTAGCTACCGTATTATAATAGTCAACAAGGTAATCGTACGGTGACGTCTGATTTACCCCTTTTGGGATTAATTACAAGATAGCAAACCGTTTGCTTGGGATATTCAAGCTCATTTTGAACCAGTGTCCTACTGATTTAGTAGAGAAAGCCAAATTTGCTAAGCTACCGGCATTTGTTATTTATCGACAGCGGATTATTCGAGAAACTGAAAGTTTGATTTGAAATTATGTATTATTAGGTTTATGGGGATTGGCTGACTTTATGCAAGTTTCCCCACAATGTTTTTCCCTCATCCTCGACTGACTGACAGACAAAGCACATACAAGACTGTTGGGCACAAGAAGCTGAAATTTGGCATGTACCTATTAGTACCTATATATGTTCCTAAGGTGGTGTAGAGTGGCACGAAAGAGGAGAATCTGTAAAAAGGAGATCAGCCCCATCAGTGATGCCAGGGGCGATGTCTCGTCTTAAGTATATAACCTACAATAATGTTTTCAGGAACACCTTCCCTCTCATCGACGACGTCGAATACAACTTGATGACCGAAGTCCGCTTACCATTCAAGTACAATACAACAGTGCGTTACATCTTCGCTTACCTCGTGGTGGGGATCATGTTCAACATAGCTTCGTACCTCGTCATCATGTCGGAGGTCATAATGCAGGCGTACCTAATACCACTTATCTGTCAGTATACCTTACTTGCGGACTGCTTTGAGAACGTTTTTGATGACTGCGCGAAGGAATTTGAAGGTATGGAAATCAAAAGTCATTCCTCTTTGAATTTAATCTGGTTTTGGCAATGCATTTAATTATTTCTGATAACTTATCTGCCAAATTAATTTCGCTCACTAGTCTGATAATAAGAACTAAGTGAAGTTGTTGTAATTACAATGGAAACATCCCAGTTGTTAGTTATTTACTATATTACTAGTAGTCTGTATGCCCAGCCCTATTTAACGTCATGCTGAACAAAAAGACGGAATTACTTTTAATCTAAATGAACCCCTTATCAGACGACGCTGAAGTACTGACAATATCAGTTGCGAGTAGATTTTTACTTAGACTGACACTGCCCTAGATTTGTATCTGTTAATGACTTGCATTACCATAAATTTAAGTACGGGTCACATTATTTGCCCTTTACTTAAAAAAGCCTTATTTGCTATAGTTCAAGTTCATTTTATGAGTAGATTTAACTTTTTATCAATATAGTTTTTTATTTGGCCTATTTGACTTTGACTATACGAATTTTCGACTACATCAAAATTCTATAAAGCTACATTGACTATAAAATAATTTAGTCATGTATGTACAACATATTATGCATTTCAGGCACTGGTACAGAAGAACTTATTAGAGACACGCACTTTATAAATAAATACAAACAGAGATTGGGGAGTTTAGTGAATCAACACATGATCATACTGAAGTGAGTTTTGTAATTATTAATTACTTTCCTTATCAATCAATTATAGGTATAAAGGGGTAAATATAATGACTACCATAAAATGCTTTGATACCTTTAGTGCTTTAACCAAAAATATATACTTAACACCAGAAAAATAAAGTCTAAAATTACAATAGAACTAGCTATTTTAGTCACGACTGCACTTCAAATTGTATTCGAACACCAAATGTAGTAAATTATCACCAAATAAATAGGTTATGTTAGGTTCTCTTGTGACTCTTAATTCAAAGACAGGAATCGAACCCTGCGAAGCAGGACTCCGTCAACTTAGTTTATTAAAGTAGGTGGTGTAACCAAATCCAATTTATGTGTTGGTATTTCATACAACTAACAAAAAAACTTTGGTTATAATTTTACATTAAAATACGGTTTTCAGTTTGGTGATCATTTACTATTTTTGTCTGTTTTATGTTACTATATCTGGTTTTAAGTTAAACATAAGCCTTATATAAATCCCGTCCGTTACTGACATACAACGTATAGCCGAAACTAATGGGCGCAAAAACCTGAAATTCGGCATCGATATTCCTTGAAGAGTTTAGAAGAGAACTAAGAGAGGATTTTTGCCATATTCTCCGCAAAGGTGGTAAAACAGGAGGTCCTAGTTTGTTAGCTGTCCGAATTTTCAGGCGGGTGCAAGAACGGACGGAAGCTGGTTTTTAACGAAAATCCCTTTAGCTGTTAAAATAATTATGTTTTAAGGCAAACGATGGATTTAAAGGCTATTCTGAGTGCTCCAATGTTGGGACAACTTTGTGGCAGCGGTATGCTGATTTGTTTTGTTGGATATCAAGCTAGAGCGGTAAGTAAATAACCTGCAGTATTTATGTGAATGATAATTATTTTACGTAAGTATAATTCATTGTGCAAATAACTTATAGCTTTCATAGGGTGGCTTCGTTTGCTATTCGTAATAGGTCGACAACATTAAGCAACGCGTGCACAGGTCGCCACTTGGATGGGTGACCGCGTGTGGTCTTTATATCAGAGTGCTACCGTGCTTCAGTGGACACGCACAGCTGTTAAACCCGCTACTTGTTTCAGGACAAGAATCCTTAGGCCTTGTCGGAGGCCTTCGAGCTGTCTGAAATCACCGACTCCAGAGTTGGCACACACTCACATGATAATGTGAGAAAAATTGAGAAAATTATATTGCCACATAATATATAAGCTAAAGAACCTTTAGGTAAATGACTATTATGCCAGCATACGTATTCGTAATTTTTTACAGTGATATCATGTCAAATTCGATTAATATTGATGTAACGGGTTTTTACCGTGTATTTATTTAAAATTAAAGGTTAAATATTTTCCATTTTCAGCGAGCAATGAGCAATGTTATCACACGAGGCAATCCATTTAATATATTTATTCCTATTTAGCCTTTGACTAAAACTAGTAACTAAAGCTTCAATAATTAATCTCTAATGTGCAGTGACATATTTGCGCTCGAAAATGGGTTTATCCAAGTGACCTATTAGTTACCTACATGGTATGCATTAGCAGCTCGGAGTCATGATAATGGTCTTTCAAGATCACTAGCTGCGCCCGCGGGTACACCTGTTGTTATAAATATTTATGGCTACTGTTCCGCTCCCGTGCCTCGTGGCGTGATGTTATAGCCTTCCTCGATAAACTGACTATAGAAACATAAAACTATTTTAATTCGAACTAGTAGTACCTGAGATAAGCGCGTTCAACCAAACAAACAAACTTTTCAGCTTTATAATACTAGAATTAAGTAACCTCGCAAAGTAGACACGTTAGACTAAAATAAAACTGGTATACTTTTCTGCTTATTCCAACTAGGATTGCCCAGTGTGCAGCTATGCCTGATCTTTAGGTAATTTGTTAATTTTGATTAAAAGTAATAATTAAGGCAACGCTAACCGCACCTTACTTTAGATGGTAATTTGTTGCTAACACCTATATAAATGAGATTCACGTGATGCCATAATATAACACCGCGATACTACGTCTTAAGGTTTGTGTCTACTATATCGTATCAGGATAGCACTAAGGACAGAAAACCTATTCGAAGGAATTTGTGAATACTCCTTTGCTTCGTAATATTTCAGAAGCAGTAGTGCCTCACATTCATTTTTGAAGTTTTGTAACTTACTCTCATTTATACACATTTTCTATTGGAATGATAGTCGCATGAATTGCAAAATCACTATACTGTGAGATGTGATGTGTGAGATGCTTTTGTGTGGTGGCGCTTTATGAAACAAGAAAATGGCGGAATTAATTTGTTCAGTTAAATTTGGTGCTACGAAACTCAAAGCTTAGTCGAAATAATGCTATCGCTCTCTTTTACAAACATAATTATAAAGAAAGGAAAGATGAGGCCATTTTATAACCGCCGGACCATATTTGTTGTAATTTGTCCGTGTTTGCGATACGATAACGTGTATATGCACGTTACGATAACGTGTATATACACGGCACTTAGCGTATATATACGTTATCGTTATAAAATGGCCTTCCCTTTCCTTTCTTTATAATTGTGTTTGTAAAAGAGAGCGATAGCATTATTTAAGTTTCGTGAGTCCAACAAGATTAAGGAGCCTATATATATGATTATTTATTTATTTATTTAGTACAACTGCTCACTACACTAACAGTTGCCCAAAGCGTGTAGTGAGCCATTACATTTAGGTGGGTACATAATATTAACTTATTTTCTAATGTAGTCATTTGCAAAAAACATTTTACATATAATTAAAAACATATAAAATTTGGTGACAAATATGTCCACATCCGGATATTTACCAATAATGCTATTGAGCAGTGTGAGTGCTTGAGTAGTAGGCGCATACTGCGCGGTACAAGTTCGTACCTGTGAGCTGTGGTGCGGCGAGTAAGCGCCGCGAGCGCACTCGCGTATGTTGGTTCGGTGCTGAGATCGAACAACGAGACAAAGTATTGGAGTCATCAATTTGGTTGTGTAACAATAAGAAATAATGTGACACTAATTTACATTTCCGACGTAGTAATCATGTGTCGAGGCCTACCATACCAGACACGAACAGAGACGGATATAAATAAGGGTAGAAGCCATATAACTTTTTGTATAAAAACCGAGCAAATTTGCGTTGTACCCGTTCAGCCATTGTGATGTACTTCTCCTCATGTGGATCCCAGATTATCGAATTATATTCCAGAATACTGCGAACAAAGGAAAAGTACAGCAAAACGGTAGCACACCTGCTCTGAAAAGGGATAGACTGCCTCATCACACATCCCAATGCTTTTAAACCCTGCTTACAAATTAAAGAGATATGTGCATTAAATGTTAAGCATGTATCTAGGGTTATACCTAAGTCTCGTATTTCGCTGACTCGCACCAACGGGTCACCAGAAATATTGTAACTATATGTAAGTGTTGCGCGAGAACGAGTAAATGTTACTGTCTTACATTTACTGACATTAAATTCCAAGCAGTTATGTTCAGCCCAAGCTACAACCCTGTCGATATCGCGCTGGAGCGCGTCACAGTCCGCCGTGCTACCGATTCCCAAGAATAACTTCAGGTCATCAGCAAACATTAAACACTAAGCAGTGCTGACAACGCTCGGCAAGTCATTCACCATGATCAGGAACAGAGTAGGGCCCAAGACACTACCCTGACTGTCACCAGAACGAGTGTCATACGAGTCAGAGCGGTACCTACCAAGTTTCACATATTGAGTGCGATTAGTAAAATAGCAAGCGAATAAGTCGAGAAGTTTAGGAGCAAAACCAAAAGCGGATAACATTTGCAACAAGATATCATTCTGGACCCGATCAAAAGCTTTTCTGAAATCAAAATATGTCACGTCAATTTGCCTATTATTATCCATTTCTGCAACACAATAATCAACAAAGTTGATCAAATTAGTAGTAGTCGATTTGCCCAACAACAACAGCAACTGAGCGAGAGCCAGCACGGGTTTAGAAGTAAACCCGTGCTGGCTCTCGCTCAGTTGCTGTTTGATCAGTCTGGTGATATGACTATTTAAGATAAACTCAAATACCTTGCCGAGCGCTGAAAGCACGGCTATAGGTCTATAATTAACTACTTGACTCCTGGAGCCATCCTTGGGTGTCGGTGTAACGCGAGACACCTTCCACAAACTAGGATATGTACCATTTGTTATGGCTAAGTTTAAAATGTGTAACAGTGGTTCTTTAAAAACGCCGATGCAGTCTTTAATAATGTAGGCCGGTTAACCATCGGGACCTATGGACGAACGAGCCTTCAACCGTTTCACCGCATGTAATAGGTCAGATTCACTGACGTGATCAACACTTACTCGCGAGGATTATGTGTATAAACTTCGAATAATTTATATAGACCCAGAGGAATATTATTCGCTTATGTATTTTCCATCTAGCTATTACACGTACGGACGTTCACTGACAATAATTTGTACCCATATGTTGCGATATGGTGGGCAGATACCTTTAATCTAGCGATCTATACAGTAAACATAATTAAGTCCAAATTCCTTTGCGGCAATACACACAATTCATGTGAACCTTACCTAAATGTATTTGAAGCCTTAATAACATCACATGAACGTTGTAGGCTGATATATGTCACACATGTACCTACCTAAATATCTACTTACAAATAGCTTGATTCAAGGTATTGTTGTTTCTTTCTTCGCTACGTAGTAGCGCTCTGATGTAAATACTACACGGCGTCACCCATCCAAGTGGTGACATATGACCTATTACCAACGGCAAGGCAATACTAGCTACGAGTGCCACCGCATGCTTGTTGACAGCTGGCATTGGGTAACCCGAAGCAGTAGTTAACCGCAACTACCGCTGCCATAATATACCTAATAATGAAACTAACATTCATTACATTAGACTGCAGCAAAAAGCTGTGTCTTTCAGTAAATTTTCATATTTCTCCTTGCTAAGTGCTAGCATGAACATCGTGGTGGGTTTAATGAGCAAAAAAGAGAGCAAACCCAATAGTTATCATAAAAGAATTTTTAATAATTGAAGTTCGGGAATTTTAATATTATACGAAGATATTCTAATGGCTGTTAAAAATTTTGGCGCTGTAAGTCCCTATGCAAAGATATAATTTATAGCAAACAAAAGCCAATAAAAGAAAACCAGCAAAACTTTAGAGAAGATAAGCGCAGGCACAATTGGATTTCATTGTACAATGCCCTAAGTCTTCTTTTCAATAAATGTATCATTTTTCTATCAAAACTATAAAATCACTTATTTTCATGATGCAAAGTAAAAGATATGACGCAGTAAATATTGAGTCGAATTCGCAGTATAACCTGAAATTTCTGTTCTACAAAACATAATACGTTTATAGAATGGAAACTTCAGATAAACAGAATGCACATTTATATTTGAAGTAAACTTAAAATAGAAATGCGTGGGCCACGGATTTCTTTAGAAACGTGTTAAGGATACTTGTTTTTATATGGCTTGCAAACCCTTGGTATAAATCGGCAGGTGAGGTCTGTAATAAGACATTATAACTGACCTTACTACTGAAATTGCTGGTTGCAAGTTGATTTGTTTGGCACATTGCTTATTACTTCAAATTGATTTTACTCTCTGTAAGACAACCTTGACAACTTACGGGGACTATGGATGACTGCAGGAGGCTCTAAAGCAGTTTAGTCTCTTGATAAAGTTTTACCCCAAATGTGGACACAAATAGGTCTCGGATTGGGTCGGCTTGTGGCATGGTGAACAAAGTGCGACTAAGATGTTGCCTTTGGGCATGTTATGTTAACGGAATTAATGCCCATTAAGTCCGCCTATATATTTGTGTATATGAAGAATAAAATGAATTAATATATAAAAAGATGTTCTATGGCTGTACCGTTAACGTGAAGTGTATTTTGCAATTGCTAAGGGGAACATTAGGACGGAACTCTACTTGATTATCGGCTTCGCGAGAGATGTATGCTTTGATTTGATAGAAGAAGGCATTTTTTATAAGCTTCGATAACTTCAATGTAATTCACAAAGTAGCTGCTACCTGCAGTAATAATATATCGTATCAATTATGACGGGTGATGACGTATATTAGCTGGTAGATTACCATGCAGGACGGGGTACTCGTCCTGCATGGTGTAAATTAGAGACAACAGAAATTATGGGGAGCATTTATACCTTTGGGCTCCAAGCAGATAACATATTTTTATAATCTAATTACACGTCAAAAGAGTTTGTGTAAAGCTCATCGCCATTTTTAATTTAGTTTTGATGAAACCGTCATAGTGACTCATATATTTGTTGTTATTGTTGATGTTTTTTTTACAGACAATGACAGAGAATCCAGGCAAGTTTATGATGTCGGTTGGATACTTGGGATATAATATGTTTACCCTGTATCTCATATGTAGATGGTGTGAAGAAATCACTAGTCAGGTTCGTATCAGCGTTTACAAGAATAAAATTTAGTAGCGGCATTGACGACTCAACTCAGATTTTTTTTTAATGCCTACGCTTGTAAGCAGTCTCAGCCTGTTGTGGAATTCGGATTTTAATAATGTTTTAATCTGCTTTTTATCAGCTTATAAAATGAATATAAGGATGTAATCCAAAAATGGTATTTTCTCGGCAGGACATACCTCTTGTTTGATCCCAAACACATAAAGAATGAAATTTTTTGTCAGTTTTGATTGATAATAATATTAATAATATAGGTGTGTGGTGGTTTTCCGTAATTACCTGATTGGAATGATTACATCTTTAAAATAATACTTTACGTCTGACAGTCAGTTTATTTAGAAATTAACTTTGTTGGCAAAATAAGGTACGATTATTCTGAGTACAAGTTATAATATGCCTAGAATAACATAGCCAACATTTTATTACAAAACATGGATATGATAATTACGTTATTTCTAAGAATCAAAAGTACAGGCACATTTACTTTTAAGATAAATATTATTTGTAACATAGGTGGGTAACTGTATCTACTTGCAAACTGATTAAATTACGAATATAAGTATTATTTTAAAACAATAATTGTATCTGATTTAGTATTTTAGAGGGCTTACTCGTATTTCTACGAATAGATTGGTTAGGTTAGAACCTGAAAAAATATGAACAACAAAACTGGTAAATCGTAATTACACTCTATTCTTTCTCCCTCATCCAACTCCTCCTCCTATTTCTTTTCCCAGTCCAAAGGGTGGCAACGCGCTTGTGACTCCTCTGGTGTTGCTAGTGTCCATGAGCAGCGGTAATCGCTTACCATCAGGCGATGCGACTGCTCGTTTGCCGCCTATTTCATAAAAACACATAATACCTAAATAATTGATAGCGTGACACTGGAAACAAAATGGCGCTAATAAATGAAAATCCAGATTATACAGTCATCGTTATCTTTTCCTATCTAGTCGCCTTGCTTCATTCCTATTTTCTACATACTAAGTTGTGTTACCTTGGCACTGCTATTTCAATGCTTAGAGAACATAGCTGAGTATATATGGGAGACAAAACCGCTATATCTTCTGTTACCAATTGTAAATAATAGTATGTAACCAATAAAACAATGTTGCAGAGTCAAAAGTCAAAAGTCAAAAGTCAAAAGTCGTCGCGTGCCTAGACAAAAGCAACAGCTCGATTTGTTTGCTCCGTGATTTTAATAATAATAAAGTGGTTTAAAGTAACATATATACAGTGAGACTTGTACATTCGTGTGAACTGAAACTGTGTGTGTATTGTGACGTTTATTTCATCCAAATCGAAGTACAAATAACCGAGATATTAACAAAAACATTTTAAAAAAATTTAAACAACGTTCGCGTCCCTGACCTAGGTCAACCCGCAAATCGCCCGCTTCGCCGTCATACGTCGCGCTTCCATCGCTTGATTCTAAAAAGGCGCTAGACGACCACGTCACTGCAAGCGCTACTTGAAAACTTCGCTGCACAAGTGCATCATGCGCTATCCGGCCGAATAAAACTGTGCTTTCACCGCTGTAATAAACGACAAACTTATACGTACACTTCATTTTGCATCACTACGCACGCACATCTTTTGAGTCGTTTGTTTATGTTTCTGAACCAAAATATGAATTGTGCTGCTTGTTACGCTATTATTGTTGACGAGGAAAAATTCCTATGTTGTAGCCTGGATGTATGTAATAAAACGTATCACTTATTATGTACGGGTAAAACAAACGCACTTTTTGATATTGAAACATGGGTTTGTCCGGAATGTTCTTGTTCTTTGAAAAGAGGTGGAGACAATAGTCGTACACCAGTTGGTTCAACAAAGCTGTTTAATCCAAATATCACACTAAGACGGAAGACAGCTCTTACGCAGGTTGATCAACCACAGAACAAAGAAATGGCAGAATTGTATTCAGAAATGCACGAGTTAAAAAGTGAAATCCAGACTCTAAAAGACCAATTAACCAGTGCAGTATCGTTGATTGCTAGTTACGAATCAAAATTTGACAGCCATGTATCTCTTATGAGCTTGTTAATGGAGAAAGTTGATTACCTAACTAATGAGAGATTAAGGACTGAAAGCAATGATGCACCGACGCCATCTAAGTCTCCTAAATCACCCGACAATAGGCCATGTCCTAACAAAAACATAGACCCCAGTCAAAAGCCCAAACAAGGGAAACAGAAGAAACGTAAGCAAGGGCTGCAAATAGCCAAACTCACCCAATACCCGGAACCCGAAACCAACATTGTTTCCACCAGCCAGTGTTACACCACATCTCCAATATCTACTGGGATAGATGTCGTTGCAGAGTTGAAGGCACCACAGCCCAATAATAATTGCACAGTGGAAACTAGTAAACCCCAAGTGTCTAAACCGCTCAGCGGTATTGCCGGGCCGACAGTAACATCTCTGAAGGCAGTTGAGCCACGTAAGTACCTACATTTGTGGAATATGGAATCGGACGTGGATGAGATACGTACTTACCTACAACGATTATGTCCAGAGGGCACATGCAGTGTCGAAGTACTGAAGGCGAGAGGTGACTATAAGTCATATAAGATCGGTGTACCAGTCGCATCTTTTGATATATTTCACACAGCGGATGTCTGGCCCGTGAATGCTAGAATTAGACCATGGGTAAATTTTAAAAAGTCTACAATATCTGCGAATACAACTGGTACAAACAACATATCAAGCCACCGGCCCTTTCGTAACATGTAAACCTTCAGGTCTTCATTGTCTCTACCAGAACGTAAGGGGTATCAAAACCAAACTATCTACGTGGCGAAACAACTTACTCTTGTTAGAGCATAATATACTTGCTGTAACTGAAACTTTCCTTGACGATACAATTGCTGATGCTGAAGTGACAACGGGCGACTGGACTATTCTACGTCGTGATAGAGGGACGCCGTGTGGAGGTGTGATGCTTGCTGCGCGTTCTCCTATTGCTCTGCGGCGACTACGTGAGTTCGAAACGGACTGTGGTGAGGATTTATGGGCTAATTTTATATGGCGCGGTAGGTCTATTTACATTTGTGTCGTTTATATTAAACCTAGTGCCAAAGATGATAACTACATGCAATGGTTTTGTAAAGTTGAAAGTTTTATTACTAATCTAAAAGGAACTGTGCTTATCTTAGGTGATTTAAATTTAAATAGCGCCTCATTGTCTGTTAATAATTATTATTGTTATTTTTTGTCTTATTGTGGTTTGGTTGAGAAGAACGATGTGCATAATATGTATGGAGGTAAATTAGATGTGGTATTGATCCAAGAGAGCAGTGACGCGGTAGATACAACTGTCACTACGACTGATGGACTTGTAAAGCCTGACAATTATCACCCACCATTGGACATTGACATTTATATCAAATCAATTTACTATTCCGATGTGATTAAACCAACTAACATTGATAGAGGAAAAGATTGGAACTTTACTAAATGTGACCTGGCTAAGCTTATTTATTTATTCTCCCAAATTTCATGGGATAAAGTAACTCAGTGCCAAGACGTGTATTTAGCGACACAGTATTATAATGAAATAATTTACTCAATATTTGACGAATGTATACCAAAAAAATGTCGTAAAAATTGTTTAAACAGACGTTACCCGGTATGGTTCACAAACGACATTATTAGGGCTGTCAGGCTCAAGATAAAGCTGCATGCTACTTGGAAACAAACTAAAACTGACGCGGATCACAAAACCTTCTCAGACCTAAGAGCTAACCTTAGAAGTCGTGTTAAAACAGCATATTCATCATACACTAGCATGATAGAAAACAACCTCAGAAACAGACCGTGTGACTTTTGGAAACATATCTCAAGCTTACGCTCTAAAGGTGGTTTTGAACCTAACGCAACATATAAAGGAACCAAATATACAGGGGTAAATGCGGCTGAGGCCTTCGCTGATTTCTTTACAACCTCTTTTCTTCCCGACGTCCCAGCACTCAATGCTAACAAAATTTCAGCTCACGACAACAATGTTAGTAGTAATTACATAAATATTTTTAACATCACGCCTAATGACATAATATTTGCAATAGATAAGTTAAAACTCAATGCTTCAGTTGGACCGGATAACATACCAGCCAGTATTCTTAAACGTTGTAAGAAGTACCTCTGCCTGCCCTTATATCATATATTTAATTTATCTTTGAAAACTGGAACATATCCGCCGCAATGGAAAATTTCTCGGGTTACACCTATACCCAAAGGGCCGAACAAAATATCTGTTGAAGAACACCGTCCCATAGCCATACTGTCTTCATCTGCAAAGGTTTTCGAAAATATAATGCACAAATATATCTACTCGCAAGTCAATAAGCATTTGAGTGATGCGCAGCATGGCTTCAGAACGAAGAGATCAGTAGACACTAACCT
The DNA here is from genome assembly GCA_944739405.2 of Euclidia mi. NCBI lineage: Eukaryota > Metazoa > Arthropoda > Insecta > Lepidoptera > Erebidae > Euclidia > Euclidia mi. The sequence goes on along the minus strand of OX123184.2, from coordinate 79,725,316 downwards.
TTTGATTCTTGTAGATCACATATCCAAGTTCTTAGACCAAGGTAGGCAAGTAGATGTCTTATACTTTGACTTCCAAAAAGCGTTTGATAGGGTGAACAATGACATACTGCTGGAGAAACTATGTAGCATCGGTGTTACACCAGGTCTCCTTCGCCTTCTTGCTGACTACCTACGCGATCGTCAGCAGTTTGTTAGACTAGGTTTATATGAATCTCACCCTTATCACACGCGTTCTGGAGTTAGTCAAGGATCTATATTGGGTCCACTGCTGTTTCTCATAATGGTAAATGATCTGCCAACAGTTATAAAACATGCTAAAAGTCTTCTCTATGCTGACGATCTGAAGATCTTTCGTGCAGTAGACTCTGAAGCAGATTGTTTAACATTGCAGAGAGACATTGATGCCGTACTCGAATGGAGCGTAAAAAACAAAATGTCATTTAATCCTAGCAAATGTTATGTTATGAGTTTTGGACGAGCACGACAGCCAATTTCATTTAGCTATAAAATAAATAATGCAATCGTAACCAGAAAAGACTGTATAAAAGATCTGGGTGTCATGTTCGATCGAGGACTCACGTTCCATGATCATATGGTGACGGTTGCAAGGGACTCATATAAGCGTTTAGGCTTTATTCTTCGTAACATGAACGATTTCAGTAGCACTAATGTTATGAATATAATGTATGTCTTTGGGGCGCTTGTACGTAGCAAGTTGGAGTCCAGTTCCTGTGTCTGGAATCCATACGAAAAAAAGTACATCTTGATGATGGAAAAGGTTCAGAAAGCCTTTCTAAGGTATTTATATAAACGGTCACATGGTTACTACCCATTTATGTACCCTACAAAATTTTTACTGGGCTGCCTAGGATATAATTCGCTTGAGGTCAGACGAAATCACGACCAGATAATAACCATGTGTAAAGTTATACGTGGAAAAACAGACGCGGCAAAGTTACATGAGGAACTGTGTCAACTTTTTGCTCCGGTAAACTATAGCCGAACCAGAAGACATAGGACATTTGCGGTGCCCATGTCCCGCACTGTAGCACGAGCGCAATCACCTGTGCCTCGTACACTTTCTGCTCTCAATGCTCTGTTGGTCACCAAACCTGAATGTGATGTGTTTGCGGACGAATGGAAGGAAATTATGTCAGTGTGTCTGGAGTACTGTGAGACGAGTGTATGAACGAATTTATTAAAATAAGTTAAATTTTTGTTATTTTTTTTTTGTCTTTTTCCAAATTTTATATTTTTATGTTAATATTTTAAGTTTTATGTATTTTGTATGTGTTAACCTTAAGTTTTTATGTCTGTGTTCATTTAATGTAATTGGCGAATGCCGTTTTATTTGAAGAAAAATAAATAAATAAATAAATAAAAGATTGGCCAAGCGGCGTACTGTTCCGGCTGGGAGAATGGCATGTCCCAGGTCCCAGGGGTGAAAGCCACCATAGTGATCATAATCCTCAGAGCCAACAAGCCCATGGTGTTCCTCGCTGGAGGAATGTACACCTTGAACTTATCGTCTTATACCAATGTGAGTATCTCTCGGAAAAAAATAACGTTGATTCCGATAAAAAAATATTTACGGAAATAGTGTAAATATACCCGTAAATGAACTACGAAAGAAATGATCTCGGTAAAGTAATGTACAATACTTCTGGTGTGTACTATCGAAGAAAGAACAAGATCATTAAGTGATTTCCACTTTGATTTATTATGAACACTTTGTGAGTTCTTCATCTTGGGAATAAAATTACTAATGTTTTTATTGCCGTTACCGGGCACAGCACCAGACTCCGTGCTGCTACTGAGAATTCGGAAAAACACAGTAACACTTTTGCCCGACCCGGGAATCGAACCCGGGACCTCCGATCAGCAGTCGCATACGCTATCCACTGAACCACGGAGGCAGACACTATGGCTAACCATTTGGCCATTTAGCAAAATGTGTGTACCTAATACTAACTTACATTTTCAATTATTACACGAATATATTTTACTAAAAAGTTGATTGATCATTTCAACGTGCGTCTCTTTGTGTAGTATTAATACGACCATTATTATTTTGATATTTCTCTTTTCACTCAATTTATAAGCATTGACTTATGAATTGAATGAAAAGAGAAATACACTAACTGTTATAGTAATGCGATTATAGTGTGAATATATTCGTGATTTTATTTTACATTTCAGTTGGTGAAAGCATCGTACAGTGCTTTGAACATACTACTTAGAATGAGTAATGATTAATCTATAACTTACAAACGTTAAAGAGAATGAGTATAGATACCATTACTTACTGGAATAAAACACGTAAATCTAATATTAAAAGAGTAAAAACATTGGCTATTAGTTATAAGTAAAACTAATTATTAAAAATGTATTTCACTAGCAGGTGTGTAAGTAAGTCATATTCATGACAAATATGCGCATATTTTCAAATTAGGTCTGAATATGTATTGAAATCTAATTACATGAAGAAATGTATGAATCACGAAATATAATTAAAGGAAAATTATGTGTGTTTTCTTTGATGACAGTGTGATGACGATGGTTCTTTTTCATACTAAGTGGATTGACATAGACATTATTTCCAATTCTGGGGCATTGAAAATAATTTTCGTTTCATGGGTATTGAGTACTGATGTACTATTTTGGCCTTTGACTCAGAGGTTGTAATGAAGACCTTTGATAGTCGCTAGGGAGAGAACATTAACTTGGAATTTCGTTACCTTCGTATGATTCTATCTATAGAATAAGGCTATTTCTATGGCTTGCAGATGTCAATCAGTTACTCCTCGGAAAAGCTAATTTTCTGTCAAATGTAGTTAGACTGCGGACTAACTTTAATGGAGAAATGTTTCGAGAAATCGGGACACTGCTCGGATGCTGTTGATTGTCAAAAGATCAATTACCCAGCTAGTAAAGCCTCAATTATGATTACAATACTCAGATATAATACCATCTAACATAATTAATAGTCTATAGCGATCTATCCAATTTCCACGGATCGGATTCTAGTGTTTTCGTGGAACTGGCTTTAGTTACGCCTTGCAAATATGTTTCTCTATTTGATAAATGTTCAATTCAATTCAATTCAATTCAATTCGTTTATTTGCATAATACAGGTTAAATTACAGGTCTTATACTATTTTACAGTTTCACCATATTATTACCATTCGGCGTGCAAATGTTTTAAATTAAGTTAGTAGTCTACCTTCAAATAATAAAAATAATTAAATTATAAAATGGAAAATAATTATGGTCATTCGTGTTCTTACACACTTATTTCAGAAAGTTATAACTTAAATAATATTAATTAATACAAAATGCGTATGTCATACTTAAAATAATGAATATGGTATTTACTTAAAATGTCAATAGAACTATGTTAATTATATAAGAATGTCAGTGAAATAAACAAAACAAAAAAGACAAAACAACTTTTAAAATATCTAATGTCAAAAATAAATTAAATCAAATAAAATTGTTTTATAGTAAAATTAAAAGTTAGATAATGGATAGGACATTAAATATGAATAATAATTACTTTAATTTATTTATTTTCAAGTTATATTAACATTATCAAGCAAATAATCACGTATATCATAGTAACACTTGTCAATTAAAAATTTGAACAGCTTTGACTTGAAATTGCGATACATCTAGTGTTTTTATATGGTCTGGCAATTTATTATAAATGAGAGACGACATGACAAAAAAACTCTTATTCATAAGTGCAGTGGCTCCATATGGTACTTCTATCGCTAGTTTATTTTTGTCTCGCAACTGTCTATAATAACTTTTGAAAGCTACATTGTAGAAATTAGGATTACATTTTACAAAAACATTCACTTCATAGATATAAAGAGATGGCAAAGTTAAGATATTTAGTTGTTTAAAGTAAGGTTGGCAGCTAGTCATATTGTCTATATTGCAAATAGCCCTAATGCACCTTTTTTGTGCTTTAAAAACAAGATCTTTAAGGACAGAGTTGCCCCAGAATATTATACCGTATCTGAGTACAGATGCGACTAGTCTATGGTAGGCAGTAAGGACTACTTCTTTACTAACTATCTTGGCAAGTTTATATAGGGCATATGATGACGTACTCAGTCTTGAACATACATTTTCGGCATGTGAATTCCATGACATATTACAGTCGATAAGTATGCCAAGAAATTTAGTTTCGTTCGAAGGGGATATGATTTTATCGTCGTAGTTAATATTAATATTTTCTATTTGCTTTCTTTGGAAAAAGTGCATTATTTTTGTTTTTTCTATATTTATTTTGAGTTTATTTTTTACGAGCCATTGAATTATTGTATGCAGTGTTTGTTTAATTTCATTTTCATATTCATTCTGTTTATCACATTTTATTACTACTGTGCTGTCATCAGCAAAAAGCACCATAGGGTATTTGATATGCTTAGGAAGGTCGTTAATGTACACTTGAAATAATATTGGCCCTAGCACACTCCCTTGTGGTACACCAGACTTAATAATTCTGGTGTCAGAGACGTAATTTTTTTCGTGTAATGTTTGAGAGCATATCTGCGTAATTTGTGTAAATTGTTTTCTCCCACATAAATAAGATGCAATTAGATCTAGCACTTTACCTCTGACTCCATACATGTTAAGTTTCTGCAATAGCATGTCATGGTATACACGGTCAAAAGCTTTACTCATGTCCATAAAGATAGCACAAACAGGTTTTTTTTTGTCCATATTGGTTATTATATGTTTGACTAGGTTTATAGTTTTTCCTTTACGAAAACCCTTTTGTTCATTAACTAAAATATGGTTTTCTTCAAGATTGTTGCTCAAACCATTGTAAAGAACCTTTTCAAAAACCTTAGAGAAGATAGGAATCAGTGCTATTGGTCTGTAGTTTTTGACATTATGTTTTTCGTCTTTTTTGTAGCGTGGGATTACAACGGAGGTTTTAAGTCTCTCTGGAAAGGTACCATTAGTGATGCATAAATTAACCCCTTGTATGCCGGAACGCAGATCTACGCGAGACACAATAGCTTTTTAATTGTGTCTGGTATTCCGGCATACAAGAGGTTAATAATATGGCTTAAGTGACCCGAGATTGTCGTAGAAACGTATTTCACCACCTTGGTAGATACACCGTCATAACCCACACTATAGGTATTATTTAGTAATTTAATTTCTCTTTCTATGTCAGTCGGTACTGTTGGATAAAGGAACATAGAATTGCCGCAAGATTGAATATTAAGATTTGGGCACGAGGAACAAGATGAGTCAGATGATTTAATTGTAATTTGTTGTTAAATTTGATCTATAAAATAATCATTAAAATAATTGGCTATGTCAACAGGATTGGTAATACTAATGTCATTTCTTAAAAGTTCAATTATAGGTTCCTAAGGAAAATTAGATTTTGTTGAATTAATAATGGACCAGGTTGCTTTTGACTTATTTTGCGCAGTTTTAATAAGATGGTTATTTTGTGCCTTTTGTGTAAGAGATATAATTTTCTTTAATCTAGCTGAATACTTTTTAAATGCACGTTTGTGATCAACGGTTTTATGTTTCCTATACTCCCACAATAATGCTCTTTTTCTTTTACTACATATTTTGATCCCTTTTGATATCCATGATATTCTTTTCTTTATATTCTTGGTTATCGTTTTATAAGGAAAGCATAAATTGTAGAAACACAAAAAAAGATCTAGAAAACAATTGAATGCTTGATTAGGGTCCTCGGTTTCATAAACTGATGAGAATGTTAAGTTTTGTAGACATTCCTTAAAAATGCTTAAATTTTCATTACAGATGTCACGTCTTTTTATGTGCCAGCGCTTAATCACACAAGTCTTTTTAACAGGGCATTTCAGTACTTGAGCTGTATGATCTGATAATCCAAATTCGAGTATCTCACTTTTACAATTGCGAATATTATGTGCAAAGTTATCTATACAAGTATTGCTACATAGTCTAATGGGTTTATTTATTTTCAACTTTAAGTTGTGGCTTTGTAGGAGATATACAAATTCGAGTGTTTGCCGATTTTTCTTAATAACATCAATATTATAGTCGCCACATATCATAATTTTTTTGTTTGTGTTATCACATAACTGCCTTAGTAAACTTTCTAAATTATCGAGAAAAACATACATGCTAGAATTAGGTACTCTATAGACACAGACTATTATGAGACCATGTTCCTTAAGTTCTATAGCACAATATTCAATAATATTTTTAACAGCATAATTATTGTTTAGTACTTTGTAATGGTTAAAATACAGGCGCCTCCTCTTTCGGTATCCCTAGAAAAACTTGTTACCAGTCGGAAGTTGGGAATATTGAGTAATTCTTCTTGCTCAGGTGTCATAAAGTGCTCAGTTATACAAATAATATCAACAGGTTTCATATTCTCTTCCAGTTCTTCCAAATTTATAGATAAACTGTCGCATTTATTAATGACTCCTGCTATATTCTGGTGGAGAATGTATAGATTATTGTAGTAGAAAAAACTGCTTCTTCGCTTTTCCTCCGGTCTCAATTTCCTCGTGTAAAAGGTGTTTATTAGACACAGTGAGATTGCTGTAGTTATAGGGATATATCCTCATGTCGATTTCTATTCTAGCCATTATCTGTCTAAGTATGTGATAAATACCTAGTTTGTTTAATTTGCCAGTATTGTAGGAAAACATATCATAGGAAAGATTTTGGTTGGTATCAAAAAAGTAGGCATTATTATTGCGCAACAGATCCATATATAACAAGTTGTTAAAAATCTCAACACGGTAATTGAATATAGGTGCTCCTCTTATATAAGTAGGTGTACACAATATAATGTTTTTATGGGAGAGTTCTCCTAGGCTTTCCTTTATAGTTTTTATTAGTTCGATGGTGTCAAAGTTACTCTTGAAGTCTTGTTCTCTCAACAATATTATACAATAGTCGTACAAATTAAAGTTTTTTACTTTAGACTTTATATTGCCCAACAGTTGCTTTGTATTACCATTTGGCATAGCATAATGGCAGTAGTCAAAGCAACCATCAAAGTAACGTTCAATAGCCCTTAAAGTGTACTTTTGAGTGCAATTACTTAATACACATAATTTTCTATTCATAATTCTAGGTGAGTGTAATAAGTGTTTGGAAGGTGGAACCTCACTCAGAGGGCTCACTTGTTCTTGGTCAGTGTTTGTGTTGTTTGTTTTACTCGACTTACTGGGTGTAACTTCTGTTAACATTTTGGGTGTTGATGGGTGTAAGCATTTTGTAATTGTTGGTGTAACGGTGATGTCAATAGTACAGACGGGTTTATGAGCTTTTTTCTTCGGTGTTAAAAACTTTTTGTCACTTACTATATCACTTGTGAATTTTTTATAAATATTTTTCTGCTTCGTCAATTCTTCAATTGTTTGTTTAAGATGTGTGTTTTCTAAGTTCAATCTTTCTACCTCATTATGTGCTGAATCTAATTGTGATGTTAGTTCTGTTATTTTATATATATATATATATATATTTTGTATTAAAATTAACAATATAATTAAATTAAATCTTAAAATAATAAAAAAAACTAATTAATATATACAATGGAAAATTCAAAAAATTAAAAATTAAAATTTAGAAGGCGTCATGAAACTCATCCGCATCGCAGTCAATTGGAAGCGTGCCCAGAAGACTGGCAGCATTGCCTCGTTGGATGGCTATACTTATTTTTTGAGCCAAATACGTGCCAGCCCTCTGGTCACGCGAGGCGTCTATAAGTCTCTTTGCGAGATCTCTAAAAAGTGATCGCGCACTTGGACCCCATGGCCCCAATGTTTCGACCCCAAACGGCTCAAATACATAATCTCCTATTAGATTTACATATTTGCGCCGTTTGAGTGTCTCCGCTGTAGCAGCAGCAGCGCCCGCACAACCTGCTGTGCTGGGAAGATGAGATGGCGCAAGGGTATCGACACATGTTGCGTCCCATACCAAAGGCCTACCCAGCTTCCACGGCAGTAACGACATCCCGTCTGGTCTTTTGCCATCGTCGCGTGCTAAGCCTTGAGGTTCAAGTTGGGCTGGAACGCCAGCGGTGGCAAGAGCACGGCGCAGTATGTCATTGAGGTTGGCGTGTCGAGAAATACGACCCGCGCGCCTGCTGCATGACAGGCCATGGTGACCAAGGCTATCGACAGCCTCTCCACAGTGACAACGATGCGAAGAGACACATGACGCACCTAAACGGAGGCAAGTAGCGAAGCGGAAGGTCGTATCGTCCAACATGGTACCTATATTGGACGATGGCAGTGCCTGAAGCCAGAGGCCCGATTCCCATTCTCCCACAGCCAGCAGGCGAGCACGCTCCACAGCGTTGGACGATGTATTGAGAAGGTTTTCTCGTACCACGCTGCAAATCGGCCCATCCCATTGCCTCTGGGAGGATAAGTTTCGGGGTAACTCAGTTCCTGGACAAGCATTTCTCCAAGCGTTCAAGGCATCGGTCTTACACGGCACTTCAGAATCAACCAGTGTGGGAGCTAAAATTTTCCTAGTCAATTCTGCAGTGCTGTGGACCGATGACAAGAACGCTGGCAGGCTTACGTCGGTAATTTTGCGAACGCCGAGGCCGCCCAAGCGCACAGGTAAGGACGCCTGTAGCCACACCCGGTCGTTCAGGGCCACATTCAAAATTTTACTCAGGGTATTCTGTATAATTTTGTCAATTTGAATGAGTGGAGTTGGATTTTTCCAAAAAGGTGAGCACCGTAATGCGTGCGTAAATTTAGGGACAAAAAGACAATATCGAATAATAGTGAAAGCCGAATGTATATTAATTTTGAGTAGCCTGTCAGAAATTTCACTAAAATTTTGAATTTTTTCCTGTATAAAAGAATCAAAACCGTCGTCTAAAATTGGGGACCCCAGGAGGCGAAAAGAACTTTTTTCAACTTGAGTGATATTGGGAGCCAAATATTGAAATTTTGAAAGAATAGAGGATTTATCTAGATTGTCATTAATAAAAATTTCGCATTTGTTTGTATTCAGTTCTAAGCCTATGGATAAAAATTTTGATTTCAGAAGTGCTAGATCTTGATACACAGACTCTACGTCACCGCCCAGGGTTCCATCATCGAGGTACCAGATGTTTAATTTAGAATTTAGTTGGGTTATAACTGGATGGATGGCCAAACATAAAAATTAGTGGTCCAAGAGGGTCACCTTGTTGACAACCGACGGAAGATTCTAAAAGATGTTCTTTGTATATTAATTTAGAAGGGTGTCTATAACATTGCCAAAGATAATTGTAAATTTGGGGTGTTTCCAATTTAACTTGTGTCAACAAAGTGTCCCTGTTGACTGAGTTAAAGGCATTCTTTAAGTCAACCTTCAAGATAACCTCACCTCCATGTTATTTTATTATTTAACTGAGTGATAGTGTCGCAGTTTACGTCATCCGATATGTTTGGTAAACTATCTCTTGTTGTGTTACCGTGTGAAGTTATATCAGTGTCGTTGATAGTCGAGTTATAATCATCACTTTTTGTATCAGAATATTTTCTATTTCGACGAGTCGTAATATTTCCAAAGAAGTTCATTGTTTAAGAATGAAACTTAAATAATTCACAAAAAGTGCCGCTCGATTTGGGTGAGGATCGAACCGCTACCACTCTGTGATTGCAGTAGTAAGTTATGGAACGGGACCAAGCTTGTATTGATTGAGAATGTGAAATTGGTGATCGCTTGCTGTGTATTTGTGTATAGTGCACAATATTGTAGTTGGTAGTGATATTTATACGTGTGTATATGGATAACTTGTTTATTACTCACGAGCTCAGCTGAGTCATTGTCCGTATTTTTCCGGTTTTTGTTGATGTTTTGGCTCACTCAATTGTAAGTATTTTATTATAACACACACACTTTATGATGATATCACTTCTTAAAGTTATTTTGCAATAATTATTCGAGTTTTAATTACTTTTTGCCATCACAACGATTTCATATACAACGATATTTGTGAGAACAGATTTCACAATGATTTTGCCGTATTTCTTCTCGCAAACGATACCACTTGCGTATTGTATCATTACGAACTCACTTTGACGATTTTTCCTTCGATTACAATCAGATTACTATTTTTGCAACAAATATATACGAGACCGTGCTTGATAGATTTATGTTCAACTACCCACCATCTCATCAGCTGTTACGGAATAACAGCACAAAATAGATGTGTTTGTATGGTGTTAGCATTTGTTCTAGCACGTTGTTAGTTCTTACATGACAACGGACTGAGATAATGCGTAGTTTCAGCAGGTACACTAAAATATTTTCTTGAGGCGTATTTTAACAAGATAGGCATACAATGTCTTCAACGTTCTTGTCTATGCGTGTTTCTGAATATCTACTATTATAAACGGGAATGTTTCTGAGGATGGATGTTTGTTACTTATTTACACAAAAACGACTTAACAGATTCTGACGAAACATACCATATTGCTTGTACATCAGAATAACACATGGGCTACCATTTTTTCAGATAATTAGTGTCGTTCACACAATTATAATGTCATATTTAAGAATGTACAGTGTACAGTGATAAAATTTAAATCATTGTCGGCAAGCGTTACAATAGCTGCAGGTTAATAATATGCAACTTTGGAACAGTGCCTCGGGCCGCGCACACTGCTACTGAGGACTCATATGTGTATACTGTGTCACGTACCTACTATGTGTGATATTAAATATGACCTGGAGACTGGCCGCCGTACCCAGCTTCGCCCAAGTAGTGAATATAATAGATCCATAGATCCCCTTTTTTCATGTGAGGCGAACGCTGGTGTTGTAGTTTTCAGACCGCCTACAGACACGACACACTACGACAACTTTGCGTTACTTCCAGTGGTTTGTATAAATAAGAGAATTTTGGCTTTGAAGCGCGGTGCCTAATTTTTTTACTATCTGAGGTATACGAGATAACAGTCAATCTTACGACAAACTGTGTCGAAGAGTTATAAGAATTTCTGTTATTGTTTATTATAATGAGATGCTACATATCCAAGCCTACTATTATTATAATTACAGAGCCTTTGATTCTGAATCATTATAATATAGGTAGTATATTTCTCTGAAATTTGGAAACCACAAACAAAAGCATAAATCCTATAAGTAGGTACATACATAGTATTGTGCATTGACTGTCTGAAAAAGTATTCAAAATCACCACTATCCAAAATTCGGACCAATATTTACATTGCATTCCATTACTTACAAATGTAGGTACACATCATAACTTCGACCCTTAGTCTGCCGATTTCAGCAATACCGTTACAATTTCTAATGGTAGGACCCCGATACTTTACCAGAAGCAGTGTGTACAATTTCGCGACATCGTAACTATAACAAAGAAAAAACAAACAGTACACTCGTTATAATGGACGCTATTTGCGGTTCGTTACTGAGCGCTGAAAATGACTGTTCATTGCTAAGACCGCTTTTCACTCTGAGCGGAGCGGACCACCTCGTAAGAGAAAATAGGCATGTGTTTCCATCAGCAAAGAGGCGAGCAAAAATGACTAAGTAGGCAAAAGGTACAAAAAGAGATACCTCTCCGTTGGAGAGTATCCTACGTTTCATCCGGCTTGCAACGGTCGTGGTCACCGCAGTAACACAACTCATCACTGTGTAGATAAGTGAACATAGTTTATCGAAGTACCGACAGTGCGGATAAAATAAATAAATATATTTTGTATAATCAAATTAATGACTATAGCTTACACAGCCCAGCTCTTTCTCTCATCTCCGTTGCAAACACAGCATTACCATTACAGGGCCCACGTGATAAAATATTCAAGCTGGCCACTTACCCCCGTGATCGGGCCGTCGCCACTTGCATTATAAATGCGCCTACACAGAGACGTTACACTGAAGCCTACCCTGTAATTACGTCCCTTACCCTACCGCGTTCCAAATCAATATGATTCTTTTAGATTTTGCTTTACTGAATAATGTTTTTATTGCAGGTTGATTGGTTGGCAAATTAAATAAATTATATACTCACGCCTCTATCCCCGAAGGGGTTGGCAGAGGTGTAATATTACACCCACATTTCTCATTTCTCCATGAATTTTAAGGACCCACGTAATAGGGGGCGAGCCTATTGCCGTACCGGGCACATTACCAGACTCCGTGCTGCTACTGAGAATTTCCTAACGGAAAAACCCAATAACACTTTGCCCGACCCGGGAATCGAACCCGAGACCTCCCAATCCCACGCGCACATTTATGCCGCGAGACCAACGAGGCAGTCAGTAAATAAATTACTTTTAAATTATTTTGTAGACAGAAATAAAATGTCATAATTACAGCTGTTGTACAAACAGTGGTCCCGTAGTAATCAGCATTCATCCATTTCAATCGTTAATTGTTTCTATAGTAAGCTATTGTATTCAGTATTGACGGTTTAAAACAAAGGTTAATAAACCTTCGTTTTAAATTAGTAAATTGCGAATGCATTATTATAAAAAAATATAAGCGTGAACACACTTTCTCTATAAGAACCCTTATAATGCATTTCATTTACTATTAATAACTTCAATATTAATAGATATAATTATACAAATAAACCTATTTAAATCATTAACTGTCACCAATCATGGCGCAATGTGGGTATAACATTACACCTCTGTCTACCCCTTCGGGGATACAGGCGTGAGTATATAAAAAAATATATCATCAGCATTATCGTCATAAAATTGTCTCGGTTGTACTCAGGGTTATCATCATGGAGCCCGGAGTCCACTTACCGACCTTAGGAGAAAATACAGACTATCAGTTTTCCCACAGAGCAACCGCCGCAGAACTCTGCTATCCACAGAATAAGTGCCAATAAGCCTTTACAAATAAATAATAGTAACGATGCCACAAAATGGCCGAGTGAAACAACCAAATCGATTTTTGGTTCTAAAACCTTTGGCACGCCTGATTACACTAGATATACGTGATTTAATATGAACAGAACTTGTAAAGGTTTTAGGCAGAATATCGACCCGCAGTATCCACGTGTAACGTACATATGAAATACTAGAGGACGCCAGCAGCTACGCCTGCATTTTTTTTTAATTTACCCGTTTTGGCCGATCCCGTGGCAATTTCGGGAAATCCCTTCTTAGTGCATCCCTACGGTCCCCAAGGAACATACATGCTAAATTTCAGCTTCTTGCGCCGAGTAGTTTCGGCTGTAGCTTGTCTGTTAGTTAGTCAGTAACGCAAGGATTTTATATATACAGAAGATAAGAACGACTTATATTTAAGAGAACATTGTGCAGGTTTTACTTAAAGTGAAATTATTGAATTGAAATACATCTCATGATGTCATCATCGTCATCATATTGTTATCTCTAAAATGCTTTCTAGTCTAGCCTGCAAGCATATAGCTTTCCGCCTGACCTTCACAAGCCCAAAGAACAGCGATATTCCGTGGCTCAGAGGAATGTCAGCATTTTCAAGGGTACCGACTCCCTATAACGGCTGTTAAAGATCTTCATGACAGCCCGAACCGACGGCTTAACGTGCTCGAAACTTCGAAAAGTCAGTGGTGCGCGCCGTGGGTTTCACATTCTTTACGTAGCAGTCTCCCAACACCAGAGCCGCCCCTATAAATAAAATGAAAGCGGTATTTATGTGTCAGTCAATGAAATCAAAAACAAGGAGTAAAATAATAAATGAAAGTACCATCCTATAAAAACCTAACGTACATACAGAATTATTATTTATCAATCACTCCAATGCTTACATGCATTTGGCCGCTGGCGAGCAGAGGAAATTACTACTTAAATCGTTTTCCATTTTAACATATGAATATTTTGCTTTTATTCAACGATCAGTGGAAAATAATAACTGCTTGAAATCGAATCGATTCGCAAAGAACGATTAATTTAACAAATATTCAAACATTATTGAGCTTAAATATAAAATTTAATGTGCCTTACATTGCGACTGATGTTTCAGCAGAAAATTTGTAGTAAACTTCTAAATAATGAATACCTATTATTTAAATACAAATATTTATTCCTACATGCGTCATTGTAGAAAATACTTTTCAGCGCATATTATGATTATATGCCGTTCTTTTGATAGTATAGACACAATGATTGCACGCATTTTCATCTCATGCAATAAAAACATGACTGCCTCGTTGGTCTGGCGGCATAAATGTGCGCGTGGGATTGGGAGATCTCGGGTTCGATTTCTGGGTCGGGCAAAGTGTTATTGGGTTTTTCCGTTAGGAAATTCTCAGTAGCAGCTCGGAGTCTGGTAATGTGCCCGGTACGGCAATAGGCTCGCCCCCTATTACGTGGGACCTAAAAAATCATGGCGAAATGTGGGTGTAATATCGCAAATAATAGGTGTATAACAAATTGTGAAGTGTTTATACCAGCCAAAAATCAAGCAATCCGCAGACATCAGAAGTGGCATAATGGACCAGCACGACCACAAGGCGCGAGCCAAGGCGACTGCTAACACTGCTATGTTGGTGAATCAGCTGAGCTTTCAAACTGCAACCGTGGTGAGCGTATTTTGTCTAATTTTTTATTGGTACTGCTAATTTTGTTTAGTGGTGGTAGTTGTAAAACATTACGCGTTTAACCTTGGAAATATCATAATCGTTGTGGTGATATCGCCATTACATCGTACACCTCTGCCTGCCCCTGCGGGGATAAATAAAATAAAAAAACATACTTTATGCACCGAGTTTATTTTGAATACCTATGTTATTTTAACAAGTGCACATCTGCATTTTAGGTGATAAATTTAATTATAACGACCCTAAGGGATATATAATACTCTTGAACGCTCTGACACTGGGTACATATCCCGGGCGTCCGCTAGTCAAGACTCTATCAAGAACACCAAACTACCATCAGACAGTCAATTGCAAATCAATGTAGCAATATCCTACTGGTTAGCTCTAAAAACCGGCTACGCAAAGGTATTAGGGCTAGTTTCATTAATTTTATCGTTTGTTATATATAGCAAGCGAAGGAAAACAATGTAAATAAACTTGCATGTCTGACATCCACAACGATAGGACGGACATTACGGTGGACTCTCCGTTATGTTCTCGAAAGACATGTGTACTGTGTAGTCTACAAACTCGCACTTGTCCAGCGTCTTGTGGACTGTGGCCCAACTCTTCCCATAGTGAGAAGTGGCCTATGCCCGTTATTGAGACAGTATATAAACAAGGTTTATGACCACGATTTCAAGTCTATACTATACCAATGACTTGATTCGACATATGTACAAAGTATGAATAATGTAAAAATAGATGAAATGAAGACACAGAGAGGGATATTCCTGAAGACTGCTTACATTTATAAGCCTCTGTTCGACTTTTAGATGATTAAAACTTTTAGCAAAGTTCCATTCTGACGATGTAAGCTGTCTAACCCGCTGGATCCGTGCCTTCCGGTGTAATTAAATAGGTATGTGCAACTTTCACATACTACTTTAAAAGTATATGAACTTACTGAACTACTTTAAACAACGAACTAATCTTCTCGCTGTTTTGAGAATAAACCTAGACACAGCATTATTAATAATTATATCGTATTTATCAAGCTTCGTAAGTATCGGTACACAATGAATACAAGTGGACTTAAAACTATAGACATTACGTCTGTATCTACACTGCATCTATTACACCTCAAAGAGGTGTAGGGAGAATAGACGTAGGGCTAATTTATGTTGTGAAGAAAATTTATTTAAGCTTGCATAAATGTATCAATTACAAAGTTTTACTTATGAAATGTAAAAATCGACAATAAATAACCTAGGTATAGTGTAGGGTTAATCCGCTTCACCCAAGTGGTGTTATCAAACACTAGGTATACGTTAAATTAAAAAATAAATTAATATTTCAGACGCTTGTTGCAAAGCTTTTTTGTTGCGAATATTTAAAGCTATTTAAAAGATTATTTATTGTTGTGTCCGTTATTCTACTAGCAAAAATAATACATCATGATTAATCCTAGGAATTTTCGCTTAAAATACGTCATGAATTGGCACAAAAGTATATTGAAAACGAATGCCATTGTTTGATGCGATTGCAATGGAAAGCCATGAATAAAATATCAGTAACCGGCTGAACAGAGATTGCATTGCATATAGAAACTATGTTAGTTTCTATATGTGGCCTAAATATTTATGGGTAAGTATGGGGGGTAAATACATAGTTTGGGCAAATACGATAACTGCCAGATCGATATAAAATGAACAATGTTTTATTTTATGTAGCAAAGTTTGGTGAGAGGCAACATAGCACTGTTAGTTATTCTGTGACCTGTAGATACGAGATTTAGGGGAAGGGGGTGGGGGTATGGGAAAATATTCACAGTTATGCATATTGCATTTTCATTATCTCTCCCTTACAATATATATGTTGTCGAACTCGAGATCGGTCGAGAACACCTGCCAATGTCAGCAAAGCTTCAGTACCAAACGTTCTTGAACAAATATATTATACGAGAAGTTGACGCTGTTGCATTTGCTCTATCAGCCTATACAGGCGCGCCGTAACAACAAAAATCTCTGTCGCATTTAATATTTTTGACATTGTAAAAGTTTATTTTAGGCATTATGTTAATGTTAATAATTATGTGCTAACTTTTTTGTGTTTGAAAAGTGTATTTCTAGAACTAAGCTTATGCATAGTAAAGTCTGTGTTATAATTATAAGTAATTTGGTGTGGGCAAGTACGGCATGTGGACACTTTCCAGAATTTGGAATGAAACATTTTTTATATTTGAATTATTTAGGTATTTTTAATTTCTAATAAATCAATAATTAAAATCATTAAGGTATTTTTTATTTCTAATAATTAATGTAGCTTCAGATATTCAAAAATGGTTGACTTTGGTAAAGCGTACTTTGCAGCTGCTTTTCTCACCACACAGCCACTTATTACTTCTTTTACGGCTGCGGTTAGTGTATCGGAAAATATAATTAGACACGTATGTACCTGTGCACTGTCCACAGGTACTTTCGTTTTTTTGTCCATAGGTACAAATTCCGTCATAAAAATTAAAATTTGTCTAACTGACGGTAAAAACACACTTATAAACTTGTTAAATAGCACTAGATAAACAATGAATAAGCCCAAATTATACGGCAAGCATAATAATAACAATTTTCACGGTAAAACTAATTAAAATTAGGCAGAATAACTTACGTTTCGGCGCGAAAATCTTTTGATGCCGCCGTACTCACAACTATACGAAGTATAAAGATGGAGACACTTCAAACCTGTCAAACATAGACAAAGCCTTACGGTCACGTTAAAATTTTAATTTCGGCGGTATCAATAGTGTCCACAGGTACAAGCGTCCATATAGGTACAACACTTGCCCCTACTTATAATTTTTATGTACCTTCGACATTATCAGCTCATAGATCTTTTCATGTAAAATGTCATGCCATGTAAAAATTATGATTATACGAGGGTCAAACTGAAAGTTCTTAGAAAATCAAAAACTGATTACATTAGCCAGTTATTAGTTTTATTATATCTTTTCAAAATATTGTCCATTGACGTCAATACACCGCTGCATGCGATGGAACCACTGGGAAAAGCACTTTGCCCACTCGTCCTTAGGGGTCTCTTCAATGGCATCGCGATACGCAGCCACCGCTTCTTCAGCATTCATAAACCGCTTTCCTTTAAGTTTTTCTTTAATTTTTGGAAATAAATAAAAATCACAAGGCGCGAGGTCGGGGCTATACGGCGGGTGACCCAGTAATTCAACGTTTGATGTCGCCAAAGTCGATCGTTCGCTTGGCGGTGTGCGACGAGGCGTTGTCGTGGTGAAGGAGGATCCTACTGCGAGGTCGTTTCTCTCGAACTTTTTCCAAGACAAGTGGCAAACAATTGGTAGTGTACCATTCTGCAGAAACTGTTTTTTGATCCTCTAACACAATTGTTGCGAAATGACCTATCCTTCCAAAGAACGAGGCCACCATTTTTTTCCCGCACTTCGATCTCTCTTCACTTTAGTTGGCAACTCCTCGAAAGGAAACACCCACTGAGCAGATTGTCTTTTGGTTTCAGGATCATAACAGTAAATCCAGCTTTCGTCACCTGTTAGTATGTCGAACACAGCATTTGAGTCACCTCCGTTAAATCTTTCAATCATTTTACGGCACCAATCCACACGATGGAGTTTTTGAGCCTTAGTCAAATTATGAGGTATCCACCGGGCGCAAAGCTTCCTGACCGCTAAATGTTCGTGGAGGATTTTGTGCACTTGACTCATACCGATGCCTAAGCTTGTCCGAATCTGCTGATAGGTCACTCTTTTGTCAGTCTCTATCATACGCCGCACAACACAGATGTTATTTTCAGTCGTCGCCGTAGAAGGCCGTCCCTCACGTACATCATCAGTGAGATCAGTGCGACCACGTTTAAACTCATTAAACCAGTTGTAAACAGTCGCACGAGATGGGGCTTCATCGTGAAAGGCCAATCGTAGTCTATCACAACTTTTGACTTAAATGACATCGAAAGTCATAAAAAATCATTGCACGAAAATTTTCTCGTGTTAAATTCATGTTGACGTGACACAGACAATTTTCAATTTGCCGCCAAATCGTAAAACAAATGACAAATGAATGAAATATATACTCAGTAATATTGGCAAAGAGTTCTATTTTCAAATTTTAGAATATTTTTTTTATTATATTGTTTATAAGTGGCCAGTTCTAAGAACTTTCAGTTTGACCCTCGTACTAGTGCCCAAATCCTGGACTCCGAGGCCAGGTTCTTGGATGTGACTTGGATAACGCTTGGATGATTGTCTCATGTAAAAAACGAATTAATTAAAATTGGTCTCGCGGCATAAATGTGCGTGTGGGATCGGGAGGTCCCGGGTTCGATTCCTGGGTCGGGCATTGTTATTGGGTTTTTCTGTCACGAAATTCTCAGTAACAGCACGAAGTCTGGAAATGTGCCCGGTACGGCAATAGGCTCGCCCCTTATTACGTGGGACTAAAGTATATCTGGCGAAAAGTGGGTGAAAAAGTAGAAATACGCCTCTGCCTACCCCTTCGGGGATAAAAGGCGTGACGATATGTATGTATGTATGTATGTAAAATTTACTAAACTTATAATATCTATTATCTAACTTCCACTTGATATTCTGGGTTTATTTTACCAAAGCAAAATTTCTAATATATAGGTCGGCAATAACACTTAAATACAGTCGGTCTCTGGGTCGGCTGATAACATTGGATTAAAGGCCATATAAATTATAACATGGGTCACTGCTGTTTGTAATAAGCTAGGGGTAAGCGCTAGGAAAGTTTCCAAGTTTTGTTCAATTTTATGTCTAGGTTTTAAGTCTTCGGCTTAAGTTTTATTGACTTAATATAGTTGAACAAACTTACTTTAAGTCGTACCTATAGCTTACTGGTTTGCTTTATACATATACAGAATTCTTAGAACTGTTTGCACATTAAGTATAATAAAGAGAAGTGAGCGAGAAATTTACCTATTACATGATGATGATGATGATGTTGACGTACCTATTTGTAGAGAGTAGCTTATTGGCACGAGACAAGATCTTCATTAAAATTAAATAAGAACCTTAAGCGAAATCGGCGTGTATGCTAAACTATTTTTACACCTGTCATGTATAAGCAATATTTATATAGTGCTTATGTGAGATCTGTCCCCGAAAAAGGGTTTTACAATAACTTTTCTAATCCTGAGTATCGGACCAACTGCTATCTATTATGGTATAAACAGTAAAGACAATTTGAACAGGACAAGGTTCCTTTTTAACTACTCTACTTCGAAATGCGAATATTCGCTTGTATGAATGCATGTGTATGTGAATTCACATACTGAATGAATTCATTTAAATGTTTTTAACGCACTAATATATCGTTAAACTAAATCAAATGTGTTAGTTTTCCGCCAAACACGAAACAGATTATTACGTTTAATTAATGACGTGGGTAAACTTATATTTAAGGTTCAAATTGGTAACACAATCTAGTGTAATAGACAAACTTAACCAAGCACTGTAGGTAACTGAACTAGATAATAATTGTCTTTATTATGATATGAGTAAGTAATTACGTCGACACACATGTAATATGAACATGTATGTATTTAGAAGTTATGATGGTAACGATACCTTAGTGGAGAGTTTAACAGACTTCTTTACAGAGGGTCTAGAGTTTAACCCCACGGTACTGATTTTTCGAATATCATGACGATACCTGTGTGAGTCCATAGGGTTCCCACCAAGAACTTAGGGTCCCAAGCCAACCTCACCTGCAAGTGGTGCACCTGCCGATCAACGGACGAGGCTCTGGCAAACAAAATATCTCGATAAGCGGCAATAGGCTCGCCACCTATTATGTGGGATCAAAACGCTGGCGAAAAGTGGGCGTTTAATATGCCTCTGCCTACCCCTTCGGGGAAACAGGAGTGAGTCTATGTATGTACCTGTGTGTGTTCTCCATAATGTTCTATAGAACATGTAAACTCTGCCACCCCATACTTGGCCAGCATGGTGAACGATGGCTTAATCCATCTCATAATGAGAACGGGTGGCCCATCAGTGGGACTGATTGTAAACCAGGCTGATAATGACGATACGGCTAAACCCTAATGTTCGCAATACTCATTCTTCAAATTTTACAACTAAAATTGTCACCTTTCATCATTTATGATTGATTCTTCAGTTTGCTTTGCGTCGGAATCCAAACAATTTCCTAAATACATCCTTCTAACGTTATCCCAGTTGCGACTCAGGATCCGCTTTCTAGTCTAACAGGATCTGAATATTATCTTTTCCACAGAGTGACTGTCTGGCTGACCATCACAACCCCAAGGGATAGCGTTATTTTATGGCTGAGAATAAATTTTTGGTTTCATAAAAGGACGTTATTCATTAATGTTTGAAGCTCCGTCCCATCTTGCGTCACAACTGCGCTTTGTTTTTATAGACTCCGTATATACTCCCTCAAACAATACAACTTATTTACATACAAGGTTCGGGTGCAAGGTATAAAATTGTTCCAAATTTTCCTTAAATATACAATTTTGTTGATTCTAATCCATGGGTCGGCAGTTTATTACGGAGATTATCAACACCAAAGAGATGAAAATAAGCAAAAGATAAATAAAATGTTGGAAATGCTGACTATGTAAATCGACGCAGCTGAAAATCGACGATACATAGCACTAATACTGTTTTATGCTAGCCTCTGAATAGGTTTAACTCAAAAATTTTGTACAGTGATTTCTTCGCATATTTAAATTACATAGCAAAAACTGTGAAAAAAAGCTCTTTACTTTCTGGTTTTTGGTTATTATAATAATTCGAATATTCACTTGCGTGTGGTCATTTGATTTCAAATAAGGATAATCTCAATATACTCCGAAAGCAGACATCTGATGAAGATTCATAGATATCCCTTAATACAAATAAAAAAATAAAATACACGCAGAAACAGAACAATTCTCACGTTCGTTACACAAAGATTAGTCCTGGCTAAACCAACCCGGATAAATTTTATTGAATACTCATCGATGAATATCAATGGTGCCGGTGCCAGTGCCGTGTGGTTGACGGCATCGAATACAAGTGTCACCACCCCCTATCTTCCCGTGGGTGTCGTAAGAGGCGACTAAGGGATAACATTATGCAAATACCATCTTTGCGTAGAGACGGAAAACTCGACATCAAACCCTATACGACTGCCTCGTTGGTCTCGCAGCATAAATGTGCGCGTGGGATCGGGAGGTCCCGGGTTCGATTCCTGGGTCGGGCAGTGTTATTGGGTTTCTCTGTCACGAAATTCTCAGTAGCAGCACGGAGTCTGGAAATGTGCCTGGTACGGCAATAGGCTCGCCCCTTATTACGTGGGACTAAAGTATATCTGGCGAAAAGTGGGTGTAGAAATACACCTCTGCCTACCCCTTCGGGGATAAAAGGCGTGACGATATGTATATGTATGAATATCAATGGATCAAAAGAACATAAACCAGGTCCACAAATACGAATAGCTAATAAATAAATGCCCAAAGGCCAAATATTATTTACAATGACGTACTAAAATGACACCACTATCATCGCATTGTGTCGTTATTATTTCAAGGTTATGACGAAATACGCACGTGGTGTACAATCAAACAAGTCGGTGGTGGACCAGTTTAAAAAAAATCCCTTGGCTCGCTCTTAGAGTCGAGGCTCACAAAAACTGGTTTTGTTTACGAATGTCAATGTTTGTGTAAAGTAGCAATGGAAGCGACGATGTCTTGCTGAGCGATTTTCACGCTTATAGTGGTCTAGCGGGAAGTTGTTCGACTGTACCTACTAGTAGGTATTTTGCTAATAACATGTGAATTGTCAATAGAGGTATTAGTGACGTCTCTGTTTAAAGATACCCGGATCATTCGTAATTTTACTACAAAATATAAAGTGCTAAACGCGTATTAAATTTATTGATCTCGTCACGTCAACATGTGGTATTAATTCGTATTTCCAAAGCTGCTTCGACAACGCTGTTGTTTTAGTACCTTGTCACCGCTGTGTCGTAGTGTTGACAAATCCAGAGTGTCTTGAATACATTTCGGAAAGGAAATTAGTTAGTCTTCTTCACCATATATTACTAATGCAATAATCACGAAAGCAAGCAAAAACCATCAAAAGCAGTATAGATCTATATAACAAGATGCTAAGTGTCATAACATTTCTAGTTGTATATTTTAACAAAGCTTATAATTTAGGCAGTAAATAATTGAGAATCGCCGTGTAATGGCCGTGCAATAATATTATAGGGATCGAGTTGAGTAGCCTCAATCCAGTGTTTCATGTCTGATAGTGGTATAAAATAGATACATTCTGGGCATTTTCTGATAGCGTGATTCGAATCTATTGCGAGTCATCGTAGTTCCGGTATTGTTCACCAGATGACGCTTAAATAAACAATTGGCTTTGCTTCTGTATTTTTGTCAATTCATTAAATATGTGTTTTTATATACATTATTTATATACGTCACCATGTAGCAGTTTTCACACAAAATGGTTCCAAGTCCTCTGCGTATCTGTGTCAACAGATTCGATGGTTCGAGGCTTTTCTTCAGGCGTAGCGAAAATTACACAATAATTCACACGCAACAAAATACATTCACTTCAATCATTCAATGACAGTCTCTGACATCTCATGCGTATATCAGTTCTTTAAAAATATCTAGAAGTACGTCTGGTAAATAATTTCAAACAAAATTAGTCTATTCTAATGCTAATTTACATCTATTGTCGTATTATATTTCCATTTTAACAAAACATTTCTTAGGCTTTGGTAAGCAGCGTGTAAAATTAGTCTGAACTGTCAGAATACAAATTATAAATACTGTGAAGTGTTTGCGGGCTCCAAATGTATGTACATGTGTGCACGAAGTGAACGGACTGCGCAGTGACAAATTTTAATAAAATTTAGTTTTTTTTTAAACAATCGACATGGAACTCGGCGTACTTGGATATATATTGACATTAAGTAATTTACGTGTAAGTATGCTTTATGCATTTTTATTTATTTGACAATGTTATACGGCCGTGCACGTATCTAAACAATACGTCGATAGTGTGTTTTGTCCGTGTTGTGATTAAATTTAGACGGCAACTTAACACTTTATTTTTTAATATATTTTTTATGTTACACTGCATCCATCTTCTAGTAATGTATTATTTATATCTTACTGAGAACCGTAAAATACTACTTGCTCCGAGGGAAAACCCACATCTCCATTATTATTTATATATCAATATGATTTATAGCCAATGTGTATACGAACCGGATCCTACTTCAAGTTGATTTGATGTGACATTTGTCACAAACGTCATCGTTCATGTTCGATAAACACTCGTATTAGCTTTTAATATTATACATCAAGAAGATTTTTGTATGTGCTGTCGAATTGCTAGTAATTCGTGAAAGCCTGATGTTTTACTACAAGTTCCAATAGAATGGCGAGAAGAAAACATATAAGGATTTAAAATCTAAAA
The DNA here is from genome assembly GCA_944739405.2 of Euclidia mi. Taxonomy (NCBI): domain Eukaryota; kingdom Metazoa; phylum Arthropoda; class Insecta; order Lepidoptera; family Erebidae; genus Euclidia; species Euclidia mi. The sequence goes on along the minus strand of OX123184.2, from coordinate 79,701,260 downwards.
CCAAAAAATAATTTATAGGATTAGGATCATTCATACCTGACCGTAATGGCCAGGTGTGAAAGCCAAAGTATTCTTGTAATTGTACTCAAGTTCAATGCCTTAATAAAGGCTGTATTATCTTCATTTTATTTAATGCTCTTATTTCAAATGATCTCAAAAATTCACTTAATAATTAAATACCTAATGATTAAAATATATTTTCTTTATTACCATTTTCAGGCTCTCGGTGGGCCAAAATATCAGGTGAAGGACATATCCGTTCATATCGAGGCAGTGTCAACGCTAGAGCAAATCTTGATGACGTATCCTGGCTTTTCTGTCGAGAACTTCAAACATTCAGCCTTACAACGACACGAAGACACTGCAATACTAGTGTCAGCGACTGTACGCAACTATCTGTCTGGAGTGAACAAAAATCCTGATGAAGAAGGGCTTATGATTGTTCTGAAGTATGACCCCAGACAAGAACCTAATACTGACTTTCTAGACCCAGCTAAGCAAGAAGCTATCCATTTTATGTTACCCAATGCAGACTTAGCGCGAGAACTCACTAAAGCTTTATTTAAATATGCTGATGACACGCACAAGAAAGTATCATCTTTGTAACATTATGTTGAATGATATTATTATTTTTTAACAAATAATTTACTAGACTATTTATTTTTTATATAAGTTATAAACGTTTCATTTAGAATCAAAATAAATTACAATAAAGTACTTTGAATTAGATAGCTAAAATATAAGAGTTTCATTATAAAATACCCTGACAAGTGATGGCTACTAATGAGAAGCGAAAAAGTAATTGTTAAAAGTTAGCAGGTAGTGCATGCATGCATAATCATTTGATGGCCCATCGATTTACTGGTCAGCATGTATACTCTCTCCTTTGCTCTCCTCAGCTCTCCTATCTTTTCATTGTGGCGGCGGATGATGAATACTAATGCTCGTGTCACGCAAATTATGAGAAGTCAATGTTCAGTACCGGACTGTCAAAGGCTATATGGATATCATGACGCTGGTTCCTCGACTTATAAATAATATTTACAAATAATCGGGCCTAAACGAGCGCCTGCCGCGTTCCTTCAGGGTCACAAAATGTTTCACTATTTACAAATTTATACGAATTTGGGTAACCAAATTTGGTTCGGCTTACACCGAAACCGTAGGGTTCTAGGCGACTTGGGAAGGATTAATGGACTGTATTAGGGCGAGTTCTGGGTCGCCTAGAAAGGATTAAGGGAAGAGGATTTTTCCTCCTGGTATTTTCGTGATGCAGCTGCTTGTTTTCACTTCACTCACGAGCGGGTTTTCCTTGGTGGAAGCGGTAAATCACATACAGCGGTGCGGCGCGGAGCGGTATCGAGACGGCGTTCTCAGCGGGAGGAATGTTCTCGACTGTCCGTCGCGTTCACGATCGCGGCGACGAATTAGGCCAAAGGCAGTGCCTCTTCCAGGGAGTGGGATAGAGCGGGACGGAAATATGGTATCGCTCGCACTAGACGTGGAACGATTGATCTTGATGCGATTAGTTATATATAGGAAGGTAGATGGCGCTACCAAAATTCGTATGTTACATTTGTAAATAGTGCTTCTGGACAAGGTCATATGTAAATATGACCTAGTCCAGAAGCTACGGCTACAGCTACGTGGTCGGGTAAGCGAAGCGATGACAACTGTTTTGTTGGCCGCACCGATCATCGACCTACCGCTGCGGTCGGCCCACTGTTGCCAAGAATGTATGGTGTTCACCTTACAAATCAATGCGTCTTTTCGCCCTGCTGCCGCTCTTTTTGCCATGAATGCTCATCGCTTAATCAAAGGCTAATCGTACCTGTGAAGTAGAAGGTAACATTAATTGTCTACTACTCATTAATTAGTAAAGTCTAATTAGGCGTAATTATTTTTATTGAAAGTTCATTTTATGTCACTATTTAGCATAGTTTACAGGTACCTAAATACTATGGTTTAGAAGATAGAGACAATATATATAAGATAGAAGTACTCTACACCTCAGAGAACCGCCAATCGACTTGATAGCGTTGCAAGAAGTCCACGCTATACGAAATTACTACAACGTCAATTAATAATCACTGACTAGTTCTAACGCTCGATTTACAAACAAAATTAATAAGCAGCATTATTTCCTGGTGCAGCAGATTGAAGCAATGACCAGTGCTGCAGGGTGCTAGTTTGTCGTGCTTAACCAATTGATTTATTTCAATGCAAACTCGGGAGCGCGCCTGAATTCATCCAGCTGATTTACGAATTGTAGTTGTTATTCGTATTGCAGGTTTTATTAAATCATGTTATTGCTTCCAGGCGAATGATTCGGGCACGAGACGGTTCCGTTGCATCATGCAATATTTTTTTAGCCCTTTGTGAATAGATATTATATATATTTACAAAGATTATTATTATTTGGATGGAATACGATTTATTATTAATATTTGCGATTTATTTTTCTTTGTATACGTAATTAATTTGTTAGTAGATTTTATGACTTTCAAACGTTCAAACGTGTCAGAAATGTTTATGTTTAAGGCCTAGATAAACAATTGGATAGCAGAGGCCTAAAGATATGAAAATCAATGCAAGAAAGACGAAAGTTGTTTGAAAAAGATGAAAGTTTTGGCTGAATGTAATACTGCGATTGAAGATGAAAAAAGTAGAGATAGTAAAATATTTATTTTTGGGTAGCTTGTTTACAAGAACGGAAGATGTGAAGAAGATATTGAAAGGAAAGTGACTGCGGGCAATCGTGTAAATGGATAACTGTATGCCATTATGAACGGCCAGACTGTACCAAAAGAGGCACGATTGGCGATTCATAATGGAGTGTTTGTCCCCACGTTGATGTATGGAAGTGAGAGTTGCGTATGGCAGAAAAAGCATGAAAGTAGAATTAACGCAGTTGAGAATCGATCACTGCGTAGTATGTGTGGGGTGAGACTGATTGATAGAATTCCAAATGTAACTATACGAGAGAACAGTGGTCTGAAAGAAGATGCCGTGAAGCGGATTGAGAAAAGAATGTTCAAGTGGTTTGGACACGTGGAGCGAATAAGTGAAGAAACAATTACGAATCAGATCTATAAGGCAAATGTGTGTGGGCAAGTTGGTCGCGGCAGACCTGGTCGGACATTCCTCGGCCAAATTGGGGACGTCCTAAAAAACGGCAAGGTCCGAAGTACCCAAAACCGGCGAGCGTGTATGAAAAGAGTAATGAGTGTAGAGGAAGCGCGTGAGGTTTGTAAGGATAGAAGCAAGTGGCGTTCTGTTGTCTCTGCCTACCCCGACGGGGAAAAGGCGTGAGTATATGAGGATGTAAATATCGACTCAATTAGCAATACACTGGCAGAATTCTCATATCATCATACATTTTATCGAAAGCGTAACCATAACGCTTTTTATAACATTATTATATCTGACGGGGAACCCATAAAGTTGGAGTCATCTGGTACACGGTTATTCTCCTCTTACATTTTGTGGGGATACAAAATAACACCACAGATGGATAGTAAATGTCTTCTTTAATGATTTAAGAATATCACCAATCACAATTATTCACAAACTAATCGGATGGAAACGGATGCCTTTCGTGAGCTCACTCTCGCTTGCACGTCTCGACTCAACTAACTGACTTATTCGACATCGCCTCTGCACTTTGACAAATGACAGGCTGAATGTGCTCACGAATGACATTGACATTGACGTTTCGCGAACTTGACAAGTGACAGGCTGATCATGTCACAGGCACTCTCACGAGCGACATCTAGTGCTCAGTTTAGGTAACATCTTGGTATGTACGTTACGCGTTGCGACACGGCCGTCCTGCGCCTTACACGTCCTCGTGTAAGTGTTCATCTAGCATCCCTTAACCAGGGGCCTCACTTAGCCAGCGGCATCCCTTAACCAGGGGCATCCCTTAACCAGGGGCATCCCTTAACCAGGGGCATCACTTAACCAGCGGCATCCCTTAACCAGGGGCATCACTTAACCAGCGGCATCCCTTAACCAGGGGCATCACTTAACCAGCGGCATCCCTTAACCAGGGGCATCCCTTAACCAGGGGCATCACTTAACCAGCGGCATCCCTTAACCAGGGGCATATAAGAGTGACAAGAACTACGAATACAAACCTGCTCAACATCAAGTTCAATTAGTCAGGTAATCAGGAAACTCAAAGTAAAACTGACATTTCACTATCGCTGTATCTCTCAAGATATTTTTTTTTCAAACCAAGTAAACCATAACATTTAAACTCTACATGTGATCATGGCTATGCATTGCCCAGTTACCTCCAGTTACTCTGCTTTTTGCGAAACCCACATGGGAACGCGACTGAAACCCGACCTCAGCCAGGGCCGACTGCAATACCGCCTACTCACGGACTACTTAGTAGACGCCGATTTCTACCGAGCTACGGCTACACGTCAGCCTCTGGCACGATCCGATCCGATCATCATGTAAACTTAAACACTTTCTTCAATATTAGAACTATTTTGTTCTACCTCAATTTCGTCAGTTGTACTTTGAACTTCAGGCATTTTTCTCAACCTGCAGAGTGCGTACTTACAATTACGCTTAGAATTAAGGGCTTTGCGATTATAATGATCATCGTAAAGAACTTCTGTGACCTCAAATGGGCCTTTAAGATATTTCAAACCAAGTTAACCAAAACATTAAAGCTAAGGTCTTTGGATTCTTAACCTTCTAAGCAAACTCCTTTAATAAACTACCTTCACTTTCATTGCCAGTTTCGGCCAGGTAGGCTTTAGCTATACCAGTTACCAAGCTTCTCAGAGCCACATACAGGCCCCGCGCCACACAAGGGCTGCGCGCCACACACGGGCCGCGCGCCACACACGGGCCGCGCGACACACACGGGCTGCGTGACACACAAGGGCCGCGCGACACACAAGGGCCGCGCGACACACAAGGGCCGCGCGACACACACGGGCCGCGCGACACACACGGGCTATGCTGGCCACCAAGCCACACTCGCAACCAGGCCACGCCGGCTGCTAGGCTGCGCCGGCCGCCAAACCGTGCCGGTCGCCAGACTGCGCCAGCCACCATGCCGCGCCGGCCACCATGGCGCGCCAGCCACCATGCCGCGCCAGCTACCAGGCCGCGCCGGCCATCAGGCCGCGCTAGCCACCAGGATTACCCAAAAAGGAAATAAATCTACCATTAGTATTTCAAAGATTCGTCTCATTGTATACCCACTAAATAGAGTATCCGTTGTTTCAGACTAATTCAACGTCCGCACTTCGTAAATTTTAGGCGATTATCAAATTCATTTACTACTTCACAACCGCGGAACGTAACTCCCGTCCATACTCTCAATGAACTACATATCTGCCGTCCGTTAACTAAAACCACGTTAACCCCAAAAAGTGATTTTCGAGAAAAACGTAAAAAACGCGGGAATCGTTGTTTCTAGAAAACTATTATACATAAATCAGTGATTGTTAAATATTATTTTAACAAATATTTTCCAGCGTCATATAGGATATTTCCTGCTCAGAAATGTACATAAAATTATATAAAAATACAGAAATTTTTGGTTTAGTTAAGCAAAACACATTTTTTTTACATTGATTGCCGCACTAAAGCCTCGTTAACCTACACTTAGAGATCTTTTAGTTAAGCATTTTCTATAAATTTATGAGGTTTCTAATTTTCAGTAAATTTAGCCTTAAATGCTTAACTATAATCGCGCTAAGTCCATTAACTGTTTTGTAGCTAAGACCTTTCTTAATATTTATACATGAGTACCTTACGTAAGAAGAGGCTAAAGCACCTATGACTGTTTCAAGCTAAGTTTTAGCGAAAAATAAAAAAGGTATGAAAAAATATATGCTTGCTTACTAAGCTAAAAACAAGTATTTCTTACTTCAATTGTTACTAACGTGTTTATAGCTAAGCATTACATATAAAAATACTGGATAATTCAATGAAATGCAGTATGAAAATTGAATCAATTTATATTAAACAGTTTTAACTAAATAAATTTCCTAAACATCTATACATACAGCAATTTGTATAAATTTATATGCACAGCCTTGATTATTTTTCTAATCTTATTAAGCAATTAATAGCTTTAAAAATATATTTTAAGGCACTATTTCCATAGCGGCATTTTAATATATTATATTTGCGTATAATAGACAGTAATGATATTTTCAATCACATAGTCATCATCATGTCAGCATAGAGACGTCTACTGCTGGACATAGGTCTCCCCGAAGGTTCTCCACACAGACTCGATTTCGAGCCGCGATCCACGATCTGGATAAGATAGATTACCAGAAGCGGTTGGATGCGCCAACCGCTTCTGGTAATCTTATCCAGATCGTCGGCCCACCTTGTGGGAGGCCTACCCCTGCTACGTCGTCCGGTACGTGGGCACCACTCCAGAACCCTCCTGCCCCAACGGCCATCGGCTCTTCGAGCTATGTGCCCTGCCCATTGCCACTTTAGCCTGGCTATTCGGAGAGCTATGTCGGTTCTTTGGTTCTCCTGCGGATCTCCTCATTTCTTATTCGATCTCACAAGGAAACATCGAGCATAGCTCTTTCCTTTGCCCTCTGAGTGACCCTGACCTTCCGGATAAGGCCCATAGATCATCACTTCCAACACACACTGGTCAAAGACTTTCATCTTAAGACTCTGCGGGATATCAGACGTGAAGATATGCCGTGACTGCCCGAACGCCGCCCAACCGCATTAGATTCGACGAATGACCTCTTTCTCGTTGGACCTACCCAATTGGATCATTTTCTCACTTATACGTACTTGTCGACAAGTTCGAGTGTAGAGTTTCTAGCCTGAATAGGAGCAGGTACGACATGGAAGTCAGACGTGATTTTCGTCTTGTCCATGTTCATCTTACGACCTACTTGTTGGGAGACTCTACGGAGGCCATCGAGCAGTGTGCTGAGTTCTTCCATGGTCTTAGCCATGACTACGATATCATCAGCAAATTTTTGGTGTGTGATGTACTCGCCGTTTATTTGATGCCGAGTCCTTCACAGTCCAGAAGTTTGAAAACGTCTTCCAGCGCAGCGGTGAAGAATTTCAGAGATATAACATCTCCCTTCCTCACCCCTTGGTATAGTTAAATAGGTTTTAAACCCTGGTCCTGGAGGCGGACTGACATGGTGGCGTTTTCGTACAAACACTTCAGCATTTCAAAGTATCAATGGCATCGATGAGTGGTCGATGGCACCGTTGGCGAGACTACAGTACCGCCCAGGTTTCGATCGAATCGAAGGCTTTCTCATAGTCCACAAACGCCATGCATAGAGGTTGGTTATACGCCTCAGACTTAACCAGCCGCAGAGTATGTATGTGGTCTATAATACTATATAGCCTTTACGGAAATCTGCTTGTTCGGGAGGCTGGAAGTCGTCTAGTTTGGTCTCGAGATGGTTCTTGACGACCCCTGAAAACAACTTATAGACGTGACTCAGGAGTGAGATGGGTCTGTAGTTCTTCAAAAGGGTAATATCGCCCTTCTTGACGAAAAGCACCACCACACTCCTGTACTATGCCTGTGGCGTTTTGCCCTCGAGTATGACAGAATTTAATAGCTTTCGAAGTTTTTCCACGGCAGGTGAGCCGCCAGCTTTCAAAAACTCTGACGTAATTCCGTCATCACCTGGTGCCTTGTTGTTTTTGAGTTGGTTTAGGTCCACACTTATCTCTTGCATGCTGACGGGATGTCATGTCCGGGATATCTTCGGTATAGTGTCGGGTCAATCCAATTCTGGGGTCAGTGGCTGGAGTAGTAACCGATGGTCGTGTAGTCGTATTTAGCTGTCCAAGGAACAGTTTAATATCTTCCAAGAGCTGGGGTCTGGACGAGGTAATTTTGTCACCATTCATCTTCAGCCTTGTCAGCTGATCTGCCCGATAGACAGATCTCTTTTGAACACTTTGGAACCGTTATTCTGCTCGATTGCCTCTTGAACACACTTAGCGTTGTATTAGTGGAGATCGCGAATCAGAGACTTAGAGAGCTATCTATTAAGCCACCGATACTTTGGCATATCGTCGGAGGCAGCATGCAGAAGCATCTTACGCCTTTCCTGTATAAGCTCGAGGATCCGACCAGAGATTTTATGGGCTCTTTTAATCGTCTGGGGCTTTAAGAACTTTAAGCCTGTTGTATGGACAGCATTCACGAACCTGTCACTAAAGTTGTCCACATCTACGCATTCTCCTAGACATTCGAAGTGGTTTCGCAGTTCAAGTTGAAATCTCTCGGGGTTCTAGATTTGAACTGGCGCTGGTAGGAGCGTAGACGTCATCAACCTCGACCGTTCGAGGCTGGGACTAATATTCAATATGCCTCTTACGATTCGCTGACCGCGGCCCACTTTAAACTAACTGATCATAGAGACATAATTAAATATTTACCTCTTCATCGATATGATGAAATCGATCTCATTTTTGGTGGCACCATCTGGACTTATCCAAGTCCACTTACGGCATTCTCGCTTTTTGTAAAGAAGAATTCATCATGAAGAGTCCTTCCTTCTCCATGAAGCTAGCCAGCAAGTGGCCCCGTGAGTTCCGGAGTCCATATCCAAATTGCTCCACCCTCAGCTCATCACCGCTCGTTTTCCTAGTTTCGCGTTAAAATCTCCCATGACAACGGTGTAATGGGTTTTGAAGTTATGTATATAGCCCGAGATATGTCCTCATACATAGCTTCTACCTCCTCATCGGAGTGTGACGAAGTCGGAGCGTATACCTATATGATCTTTAATGAATATCGCGCCTAATATCTGCCAGAGATTTATTGCACCCCTTGCCCTGCCATTAACATGGCCGCTATCTGAGTCAGGAATAGCGAGGCCGCCGGGGAATGGAGACCGTTTTTTTCGTGTGTGGCTAATTTTTGGGAGATTTTGCTTTGATTGCCACGCTTGGCAGACGGATTGGCGATCGTACTGGCGGAAGTCTTTGATACTTAACGTTTCTGCCTGTATATAGTATCTTGCCTTTTACTTTCGCCTTACTTTGGATGGTTTGACCGCCATCTTCCGGTTAATTGGCTGCAATGGTGGATCCGCGGCTACTCTTATCCAGTTCCTGCTCGTCAAAAGAAATAGCAAACCAACAAGGCAGTCATAATAATTTTATAAATATGACTATTTCGTTGGTCTGCTATTCTTCCCTTAAACTCGGTGGAGATATAAAGTAAGAAAATATTAATTATTACACAAAAAATTCAAATTTTACCGAATGTTTTTTCGTAATGTTCTCCGACATATTTGAGTTTTGGCGGGAACACGATGCGATGACGTACGTTTGCACGCTATAAGCTCTCCGAGCAGAATGGCAAACCTCCCTGCGCGCATATCCCATCCTCGCGCGCATATGGCATCCCCGCACACTCCCGGAATTAATGAAGCGCAAAAAACGGATAACGTGTTTCTAGTTAGGGAACGCGGGCAAGCCGTTATTAAGTTAAGAAAAACGAATATTTTGTTGAATAAATTCCATGTTAGAAGCAAATAACGCTTTTTTTACAAATTGTTTTAAGAAATTCGCAGTATTACGATTACTTGGCAAAAATACCGTTATGGTTGTCTAACCAGAATTAAGATAAGGTTTTCATCATAAATAGTTTATAGCATTGTTTTAACTCCTGTATTATCAAATTGATCCTTAACTATAAACAAGTTATACGCTCTTAGTGTATTTGTAGTCAAGCATATTCAATTAACGTGGTTTAAGCTAATAAAAAATGTAAAAAATATTAGGCGAATTTCGACACTAAGGTACTTAAACGTGCATTAAGCTAAAAAGCGTGGTATAGTCAGTTTATAGTCAAGCATTTGTTGCATATTTTGTCATTTAACGGTAAATCATGTTTTAATATCTCTATAACTGTAAGTGATAGAGATATGGTTCTTAGACAGAAAGATAGAGAATTTAAAACTGTAATACTTTGCATTCAAAACTCAAAATCGACCATTTGAGGGTTAACGGGGTTCTAGTTAAAGGACGGCAGATATGTCAAAACTGGATTTGACCACTGACAAAAACTAAAACCAAATGCGAACATGGCGAGAACCGATAAGCTACTTTCGGACAAACTGATTTCAAAGACTACAGTTCCAAAATAAGCAATCGTCAGTCCATGAGCACATTCAGATTCTCGCAACATGCTCTTGTCATACGACACAGAAACCAGAGGTAGATAATTTTAGCGATCAAAAATCAAATAAGAGCTACTTGAGTAGCAGGGTATCCGTGATTGCAATCAACGACCACACTTTAATGTACTTCACTCTAGGCATAAAAGAAAATTATCGCACAACACTCATTCTAGTCGTTCGGCTATTCCTGACCCAAGTCGGTGGGGAATAAAGCTACTCTAAACAAAATCATGACAGGTTTTAATGAAAACCACAACTAATTATTTCTCTCGAAGCTGATATGTTGAACAACACGCATACTGGTTAAAATAATAGGAAACTCATTACAACCACCATCCGGTTACACAACACCACCCGTATAATTATTTCGAGCGTTTAACAAAGTAATCTTAAAGTAGGTTTGTTGATCATGTTACTTTGGTTTTCCTTATCACATAGCAATAAGAAAATCTTACTAGGCTGCATGATAGTTTAGATGTCAAGTTTACTACCAAGGTATCCAATCAGTCTTTTCAGCGTTATAATTTTGTCATGGATAGTCTAAATACGAAGCATAACCTAACCTAATCATTAGCAATACAGCAACGGACCTTACGCGTTCAAGACGATGGACAACGTTTGTGATACTATGACAATGCACTAACGGCTGTCACAAAAGCTCAAGGGTAAACTTGACTAACCAGAAAGACACTTTACCGGTCCAACCAATGGCAACGCATGGCTAAACATGCAGCCGCACAAACGGCTTATCCAATTTATGCAAATCTACATTGACGGTAACGTGGGTACCACAAAATTATCACAAAGACTAACAAAGTACCTATTAAATGAGAATAAGGTTAAGCATACAATCATCACTAACGATCACTAACCTAGTCCTACCTACAATGACAATTAAAATCTCTGAAACTGATTATCGTAAAGCACTACGATGATAACTCAATCATTTTCTTCTACGTCTGGTAATCGAGTTAAACAACTTCTACTAGAAACACTATCACTCTTAAACGTCCTAAGCATAACCTGGAATTGGCCAGAGAACTCGGGGCACTTGATAAAAATTCCCAGCGTATCACATTAATTTTAAAAATACACAGTAGGTCATTTTCACGCGTAAATTCTTAAAGTTGAATTTAATTTTACTAGTGGTGCCATCTTATAATCAGAGTAAGAAACATTTTAATGTGCCATGTTAACAATTTATGCACACAAAGAAGCAGGTGTAATTGCAACATCGAGATCGTCTGTACAACTCAGAATTACAACGAGTAACAGTGTCACTTTTTACTTAGATCAAGTTTAAACGAAAGCCTTTACATATTATCAACACCACGAGTCGATAAAATAATGGCGCTAGTAATATCTTTCGATTATGGTCAGGTTACACTAACCAACCAACCGCACTTGTTTGGAATAATGCAAGTCGGCCTGTACGCTCACTCTCGTTACTGATACAGTCCATAAAGTAAGCCCGAGACAAGATAATTTATTTGCAAGCAAGCATAATATGATCACAAGGTTCGTGAGTGCGAGCCACCCTCGCATGTAGAAGTAAAAATAATCGCTTTCTTTTTAACCGGCGTATCAAACTCAAAACCTCCATTCGATATCTACGCTATAGCTAGGTCACTGTGGTAGTCAGACAACCATACGCTAGCATAAAATACGGCAAAGGTCAAGTGGTTCCACATTTCAGAGTCTCGTGTAGGAATCGAACTTACAACACTCGGTACGATGTGATCGCGACATCACCACAACGATTACGACATTTCCAAGGTTAAACGCGTAATGTTTTACAAGTACCGTCACTTAATAAAATGGGCAGTAGGTACCAACAAAGAAATCAGACAAAATACGCTCACCAAGGTTGCAATTGAATGCTCAGCTGATTCACCAGCATAGCAGCGTTAGCAGTCTCTATCGCTCGCGCCTTTGTGCACACTGCATTGCACAATATTATCACAAGAAACGATACGCATTAGTGCGACCACAAGCGGGGCGCAATGCGAGTCTTGATCTTCAATCACATATCTGCAGTCGTCACCCAAGCACGTGCATCCATATCTTGTTGCTCAGGATCGAATTCCGTTAAACAAAGGCCATGCGACGATGTAATCGGTATTTTCATGGCTTGCATCAGCGTCTGAAAATTAATGGCAGTACAATGGTCACGGTGCGGCTAGGTCTAACCGTTGCCTCGGTAGTGTGGTTGTATGCCGAGCTCGCGGCAGGCGCTGCAGCAGCTGGCTCTAAAGGGCGGGAGGAGGCACCTGCGGCGTAGCTCGTGTTGGTCGAAGAGTCTGCAGGAGAGTGCGTTGTGCGCGGGGTCGCAGGGACGAGGTGCGCGGCGGCGGCAGGGGCGGCGCGCTCGGCAGCGGCGTTGGCGCTCGCGAGGCCGTGCGCCGCTGCCGCCGGGCACACCAGCGGCCGGCGAGACCAGCCGCTGCCGCAGCTTGCGGAACACTACTTTACTAACTTTCCTTTATATTCGAGCCAGATACAAATACATCATAACGTAATTTGTGTACTCGTGAGGAAATAAAACCGATTGTCAGCGGTGTCTCGACCTTAATACATTGCAGCGTTTCCACTCAAGTGGGTCGGCCAGACGATCGCTCGCCTTTTAGGGCCTGTTCACGAGATCGGTCTAAGCGGCGCGCGTCGCGGCGGGCGGCGCGGCAGAGCGTCGTGCACGCCACGACCCTACAGCAGCGGTAAACGCAGCGGCAAATGTGGACGTATTTGGGCCGACGGAGTTACCCATAAATATGGCGATAACCAAAATATCTTTGTGTAACTATACGGTATACCTACAAAATTGTCGACATTGGATCTTCATTTCTTACAAGTATTTTATATCAAAGGAATAATACATATTCGCAATTAATGAGGCGTTGAATAGGTACCTACACAACGTAGATTACGTTAAGTAGGTAGGTAAATCACCTTTTAACTTTCATAGTAGCTGTGTCTGTACCTAAATAGGTACATATGAACATTACACAATGTTTTAATGTTTGCGATTTATATTAAAACCTACCATTACATTCTGTAAAACATTGTTTCATTACATCTCGCAACGTTTTATTAACATTTTTGTATTTATACAGCGGATGTGTTGCTATCCACACACGCGACCGTTTAAAAATTTCGACTTTAAATGTCTCCGTATTCATTACCGCCACAAAATATTTAACAAATAGTTTAACCGCCTAGTTCGTCCCTCGCGTAACGCTGTCTGTGCCGCTCGGAGTCGTGGCGTTGGACTCGGTCGCAGTACATTTGTTCCCGCCGCTCGCCGCACCGCCCGCCGCGCCGCTCGCCGCGCAGCCAATCGCGCCAAAAAAAACGCGCGCGTTATCGCTGTGCGCGGCGGCTCGTGGCGTGCTTCGAACGTCTTCATACATTTGATCTTGCCGCTAGCCGCCCCGCGCTAAGCCGCCGCTCAGAGCGGCAAGGTCGTGACAGGGCCGTTAGAGTCTAGTATGCACAGACGTTCTCCAACCGAGTATGTCGGATACCTATACTAAATAAGCTCCTGGAATAAACTCAGTGTTTGTACTCTCAAGGGAAAAAAAGCAATTGGAAAACCAAACCTATTTCTTGAACTGTCTATATACTTTAACATTCGATCAGGGTTGTTATAAGTCGCATATAAAAGAATTTCTTATGGTCAGTTTAAATCGATTGCAATTATGTTAATTATTTGATGATTCAATAAAATATGCGCATCGTTTTTCATAGCATTGAGGTGCTGATAGTATGCACTTGTAATAGAACATCGAGCTCCGTCGTTTTTATAAATACGTCGACAAGAACAGAGTCAAAAATCGGTACGAAAATTTTCATGATCTTTCTAGCGACCGCTCGAATCGGCAAAAACGTTGAAGCAAATTTGCAGTAATCTTGTTAGAATGCTCGCTCGATAGAATGCTCACTAAAACGCACTCGTTTGTTTTTTAGTTATGTAACATTCGCAAAAATGCTTACTACAAGTGAATACTCGAATTTATCAGCACCTTTATGTAAAAGTTCCACGTATAGTAAATGTATGATACTGGCACTGTATTTACATATAAATCTACAAAAAGGACGCGCTAAGCTTTTGACGTTGTCTGTACATTAACTATTTGACGATATTTTTACCTTGAGAGTCACTTTGTGTTCTTTGTGAGGCGATATACGCTGACTATATAAACTAGGTCGCTCATAGCTTCATGACTCTTTCATGAAGGTTCAACTTACATTTATTTCATATACAGCACCTTCTACAAGTTTACGCTTGGTTACGCCGAGATTCGCTCGCACAACCAACCTGCCTACATATTTACGATAAACTGAGAATTTGTTTCAGTTTTGGTTGGTTTTATTTCAAATCTTCAGCTCATAGCATTAGTTTGTATGGGCTAAAGACATATTTATTTCTGCATTTTGGTTGTTTACAACACTCATACAAGTCAAAACCCTATTCTAGATTATGCCGGCTTTTCCTAGCTAAATGACTTCTTGAGAAGAAAGGCCGAAACAAACTCAGAGTCATTGTTTTTTTTTTGTCACTTCAATTTCTTTCATCTTTTCTTGATCTTTTAAAGTCCAGACAAAAAGGGTTTAGTATGCAAGTACAATGCAGGATATCGTCTGACGCTTTTGACTGACTCGGCCCACTGATGGCCCGCATTCAACAGCAATCGTACGGCTCAACGTTGATTGAGGGAGTCAGCACGATCTGTATCACTATGCCTCCACGCAATCAGAAGGTGTATGCATAAGCATGTCAGCCTAAGCCATCAGACAGGTTGCCACAACTATTTGTTTAAATGTTTAATAATTCCCACAGTCATCGTACTCACAACTTTACATGCTAATACATGGTAAAATACATGTTGTAAACAATATGTTAAAAATAAGAAAAATTTAAACAATAGAATGTCATATATTTAAAATGTCAGAAAATATTATTGAATATCAATTTAAGAATGTCTAAAAATATATATATTACTTGAGTAAATTGAAATGTCAAAAGAAAATAAATAAAATTACGATAGAAAGAAAACAAATTATAAGTAGGTACTACAAATGTAAATAAAAATATTATGTCACTAATTTCAAAATGTCAAAATTCATTTTTTTTAAACTCAATTATTTTTGTCTGCATTTTTGTCTGCTAAATAATCTTTTACTGTGTAATAAGCTTTTGAACACAAGCTCTGTTTAATAAATACTTTGAATTTCTTAATACTTAGTTCCTGAATATTGCCTGGAATTTTGTTGTAAAAACGTATGCTTTGACACTTGTATGAGTTACGTATTTTTTGTAGTCTAGTTGAAGGAAGAACAAGTTTGTTTTTATTTCGTGTGTTTAATTTATGAATGTCGCTGATTTTAAAAAACAAATTTATATTTTTCTGACATATAACAAATTCTCATAAATGTATTGAGATGCGACAGTCATTATCTTAATTTCTTAAAAATTTTAAATGCCTTGTATCAAGACTGTAGATTGTACTTCTGCAGTACAAACACAGTTTGAATATCAGCTGCGTTGCCCCATAATAAAATGCCATATGACATTATGCTGTGGAAATAACTAAAATATACTAATCTGGCCGTATCTATATCAGTTAACTGACAAATTTTATAAACCGCGTACGCTGCAGAGCTAAGTCTATTCGACAACTGACCTATGTGGGCCCTACTGTAGCTTAGAATCTAAAGTTATGCCTAAGAATACGGTGTTATCTATAAGATCCAACTCTTCTCCATTCAAATATATGTTAGGTTTAAATTGTTTTACTTGAAAATCGTATACATTTTGTTTTTCTTTCATTAAACAATAAATTGTTAGCAGTAAACCATTGAACTACTTTAGAGAGAGCGTTATTTACATCGTCATTATTTGATTGTTGTTGCCTAAGTTTAAAAATAATGAATTATTCATCAATTAAAAGTGATGAATCAGCAAATAACACTATCTCTTCATTATTTTGCATAATATATGGCAAATCATTAATATATACAAGGAAAAGGAATGGATCAAGAATTGAACCTTGCGGCAATCCCATTGTGACCACTGAACCCATAGAAACTTTTCCATTCACCTCAACTCTCTGTATCCTATTACTCAAATATGATGTTGTATGATGATCCAAAGCAGTGTTCTTAACTCCATAGTAATGTGATTTCCTGATCAATGTTTAATGAAAAACGCAATCAAAAGCCTTAGATAAGTCACAAAAGACTCCCAGAACATCATGCGACTCCTCCCAGGCATCAAAAATACTATCTGAAAGTTCAACTCCAGCATCGGTAGTTGAGCGACCCCTAGTAAAACCAAATTGTTTTTCATGTAACAGCTTATTGTTATTAAAATGATTTTGAAGCTGACCTAGAAATTTTTTTCAAAAATTTTTCTAAACGTGGGCAGTACAGATATTGGCCTATAATTTGTGGGGTCAGATGTGCTACCTGATTTAAATAACGGAATTACTTTACTACTTTTCATTTGATCAGGAAACACACCACAGTCAATGCATCTGTTGAAAATCATTGCCAGTTCAGGTAGGTGCTACTGTGTTGATTATGGATTTCGTAATCACAACAGAATTACCTCAAAGATCACTAGTCTTCTTCAAATTAAGGGTATTAAAAGTTGTTACAATATTTCTGTCAGTGACATAACTAAAACTAAATTCAATGTTACACCTATTGACATTTTGTTTCAATAGAGATTCGGCGTCATTAGGGGACGAGTTCAGGGATATTGTGGTTGAGACTAGAATGTCTGTGATGAAATTGTGCAATGTTGTGGCAACCTCAAAATCTGATTTTAATATATTTTTGTTTAATTGAAGAGTGTAATCGTTACTTTTAATCTTGACCCTTCCAGTCTCATTGTTTATAAATATCCCACGTTGCTTTTATTTTATTGTCACTGTTTTTAATTTTTAATTTCAAATAAAGTGTCTTAGCTTCACGACAAATCTTTTTAAATAACTTAGAATAATTTGAAATATTGACAAAATTGTTCATCATTTTTATTAATTACTTTCTGTTCATATAATTCGTAGAGCTTATTTCTACTTTTATAAATTCCAGTGGTTGCCCATTCACTGAAGGATGTAGTACCAGCAACTGAGATCCTCTTAGGGACAAAGATAGAATTGAATATAGTACAGTACATGTCAAAGAAGGAATCGTACAACTTATTAGGATCGTTTTTATAGCATAAGTACGGTAGTGTACTTGTGAGTTTATCCTTAAGTCCCTCCAGACGACGCAAAGTTTTTGGTACCACACTCAATTCCTTTCTACCTACTTTTTTAGACTGCATAGCAAATGTTATGAACTGTCCACAATGATCTGATGTTAATTTGTTAATTATTTGCTTACTGACTGGTACAATGTCTGTAAATATATTGTCTATGCAAGTAGAATTCGTGAAAGTTATCCTAGCGGGTTCCAAAAATAAGCATGCAAGATTGTATGACTTGAACAAATTCTTTATTTTTTGGCAATTCAGGGAATCTTAAAATCGCCACCTACTATTATAGATTTATTTTGTTGGCAGAGCTTCCGTAACACATCATCCATGACACTTTCAAAGTTATCATAGAAGGATGATGGTGGCCTATACACACTCAACACAACAAGTTGCTCCAACTCCACACAGGCTATTTCAACTGTCCGTTCAACAGAGAAACTAACAATGTCACTACGATTCTTAAATTTAAGTAGCTTGTTAACTAAAATCAACGATCCGCCATGTATTGCATTTTGTCTGCTGAACGAACTATTAACTAAATGGTTATTAAAATTGCACATGAACTGGTGATCTTTAAGCCAATGTTCTATTATTCGCAAAATATCAATGCATTCACCGTTCATGAACAACTCCACTATTAAATCTTTATTTGACATACCTTGTATATTTTGATGTATCAGTTTTAATACTTGCGATTAGTTGAATTGGGCTTCTTTTTACATACCAGCCCATTATTAATGAAAGTGTCATTGCAAGAGGTATTCTCTATTGTCAAACTTAATATAAACGAATTTAATTTAAATTAATAGAAATATCAGACTGTGTAGCCAGAATATTGGCTGAATCATTATAAATGTCAGTTTGTTGCTTGCAAATTCTTGCCTGAAATATGAATACAAAATGCTAGCAACTCAGCTAGTTGTCTTTTATAATAAGAATTCAGATAACAATTATCTTGCGTCAAATGTAAAGCTTTACTAACATAATTGTTAGGGCCTATGCAAACCACGTTTTTTAAACGCGCCGTCGACGCGCGTTTGCAGCGATACAGACGCGATACGCACGCAAGTCAGACGCAGCCTGTAGACCTTTGCACACCTGTATAAATTCAAACGCGCGTATGTAGCGATACAGACGCGATGCACACGCGCGTATGTAGCGATACAGACGCTCTCAGATTATAGAACAAAAATCAGATGGAGCGCGCGGAACAGTTGCGTGAGGCCACTAAAGCAATTACAAATTGAAAAGCGAATACATATCCGGCTCAGTGCGAAACAAAGCATCGTACAGTTCACGCGCCTCGATCAACTCAACTTTTAAATTGCTAAAATGGCGTCATGCGTTTTTAAACATTGTAAAAGTTGTTTCCAAAAGCAAAAACAGAAAGATAGAATATCTTTTCACAGTTATCTATGGATTATTTGACTGTTTCATAATTTAATTTCGATAAAATTCGTATTTCTGCAAAAAATGTGTAAGTGTTGCCAGTTTACGTCGACGCCGTTTTCCCTGTATAGTAAATGCACTTGTCAATTGATTTTTGTAATATTTAATAAGAATTGTCATGTTAATGAAAAATATATTAACATATTATAAAAATATATTTTAGATATATCTTTATTAGCTAATATTGTTATAGGCTTTCCAATATGTATACACTGTTTTGGGTTCGATCCCTATACGATCTAAATATATTAGATAGTAGATTATATTATGTTCATGTACTTAAGGTGTAGAAATAGAAATAATTGATTGCAGGCATTCATTTTTTTTAATAGCTTACGTTGTCCCATTCCTGGGCAAAGGCTTCCCCCAAATCTTTCCAGGTATGCTTGTCGCACGTAATCTCAAGCCAGCTCTTGTGGTAGGCGTCTAGGTCATTTCGCCACCGGTTTCGTGACCGGCCTCGGCGACGTCGTCTATCCTCTGGTACCCACAGTGCTGATACTCTTTGACGCTGCTCGCCCAGTTCCATTTGAGACTGGCAGCCTTTCTTCTCCTGTCTTTGATGCCTGTTCTAGAACGCAGCTCGGTGTTCCGTATCCTGTCTTTAAGTTTAAGATCCGCGATGCAGCGCTCTATGGCACTTTGGCAGACCCCTAGGCGTGACCTGTGAAGCTGGGTAGGTGACCAGGTTTAAGAACCGTACGTTGGAATGATCAGAATAAACAATCATATCCATGAGTTTGCGCTTCTAATATTTAAATTTTATTAATAGTAAAATTAGTGTTGTCTACAAATCATAATATTTATACTTTATTGTGTACTTGACAAAATTTCGCCGGTTTATGAATACCTTTACAAGGGTGAGATAATTGATCTATATTCACCTGTACCTATAGTGTAAGTCGCTTTCATTAATTTTCACTGTCTCCAGGGTTTACTAATGTTTGCCATAATTTAAAATGCCATCATTTCATATGTCATACTGGTATTTGCCATAATTTCATTACAAATAACGCTTCAGTTGCCATAATCGTGAAATGACATAAAATGACTTTCACTAATTCCATTGGTCATAGTCGATCAAGTGTCATAATAATTTAAATCCATAAATGTATTTGCTATAATTTTCGTTTTCAATAATACCATTTTCCATAACTAATATTCACCACTGTAATTCCAGTAACTAAATAGGTTATGTTAGGTTCTCTTTTGACCCTTAATCCGAAAATAGTCATCCGTCAACTTCAGTTTATTAAACTAGCGTGAAGAATGTGGACTAAGTTGATGGAGCCATGCTTCGCAGGGCTCCTATTTTTGGGTTAAGGGTCAAAAGAGAACCCTAACCTAACCTATACGAGTCGGATTGCACTGAGTCGGGGTGTTAACGATAATTTATTTCGACCTAACAATATTATGTATTATTTTCATAATTATATCAAATTTTGAGTATGTCAAGAGTCGATTATGAGATGTGTTACTTATGGAAACTAATTATTATGATATATGTTGTTATAGAAAGTCATTTTATGGCAAATAAAAGTTATCACTGTTGAGTTGTTAAGGCAAACGTTTTTAGTATAAATGATAATAGTGCAAGTAAATATTATGATCGGGGATGATTATGGCAAACAATATTAGTGCAAATGAATTTATGGAAAACGAGAGAATACTTGTCTCCAGTGCATGAATATTATACGTAATGAAATCTATTACAGTTATACAGTAAATTATTCAAGACCGCAAACTAATGTCAGTATATAACTTCCATAAAAACATTACAAAACTATGTGCAAAATAGTGGGAGATTGGGTGACGGATTAAGAGTACGGAATGTCACCACCCCATATCATCCCATGGGTGTCGTAAGAGCCGACGGAGGGAGCATATTATGCAGAGAACAGCACTGTAAGAGAAGGAAAACTTGATACAAACCCTACACCAATCCGTTTGGCCAGCGTGGTATAGTAGGCCAATTCCTCCTTACAAAGGAGAGTCTTAGTCCAGCCGTGGACTGTTAAAAGCTGATGGGAGATTATTCATAATCTGGCAACTTTACACGCACATAGACGCTCGTATCACGCACGCATAGCTGTCAACGTGCCTCACTTTAATGAATGCGCTCCATCTGCCTTTTGTTCTAATAATCTGAGCAAACGCTATACTAACGCGCGTGTGTATCGATACAAACGACAACAAACTGCTCTGTAGGATAAAAGCGCGCCGTCGACGCGCGTTTTTGAAACGTTTTTGAAACGCGCGTCGACGGCGCGTTTAAAAAACGTGGTTTGCACAGGCCCTTAGAGTCAAAAACATGGAATTGATTGTTATTGTATGACCAACTACACAAATTTATATTAAGACTATGTCTAAAATTATTTTCTTTCTGTGGCAACCCTCTACTGAAAGGTAAAGTGAACATAATAATTTGATTTAAATTTAATTCACATAATTTACTGTAATAATAGAATAAAAGTATTTTATTTAAAGATCATCTTTTACCAAGTAGAATCAATAAAGTTGTATCTTGATCAAAATTGAAGTTGGTAATTTTATCTAAAATAGCAATGGAACTTAACGCAGGCAAACAGTAGTTCATCACTAACCCATCACTATATGTGTTCGCCAACAACTGACCCATACCTTTTCCAATCTCGTCACTAAATATTGTCACTTTATTTTTATTTTGTAATATAGTTTTACTGTCTAGTTTGTTATTTTTTAACTTATTTAGAGTGTGTTTAATATTTGAATTTGTATTGTTTAAAGAACTATTTGGCAAAACCGGGTCACATGTTGGCAATGAGCAAGCTGGCGAGTGTTGGTGGTTGCACGGGATGTCATTGTTCAATGGTATTGAGCATTTGTTACTATTTGATGCCACCAACTCATTCATTGCCAATATGTACTCTTTCATTTGTAGTTCAGAGCTTTTATATTTATTTGTCATTGATACTAATTTTTCACTAAGATTATTTAATTCTACCTGCAAATTATTTATTTCTAATTTATGTTTCAAATTATTTTGGTGATATTTCTGTGAGTATATTTTTAATTTTTCAAGAGCAAGTAATCTTTCCCTATTTAGCTTAACATTTTTTATGAAAAATTTTTGTCTGTGAACTAATTTTTGAGTCTTTTTTATGAATTCGTTTATTTTGACATATTTCTTAATCCTATTCCTACTACCCCTAATCAATTTTATTGAATTATTTGATTCTTTACACACTGAGAGACTATTTGGAAACGATGCTTTAGAATTATTTACATCAGTTATCATGCTTGAAGCATGAACCACCAGCTCATCGAACAGACTTTGATTTGTCGTTGTAGTGATTTGATCTTGGGTGAATTCTAGATGAGTTATTCTACTGTTTGCCTCGTGTAACTGTTTGTCTAAGAACTGTATACGGTCAAGTGCTTGTTCATACTGCAAGCTACACTCGGCAAATCCGTCCACAATGAGCTGGAGTCCATCCCGAGCACTCATGGCATCAGAGAATTGAGTATGTAGCTGAGCCATTTCACATTTTAATATCTTATTTTTTTCCAGTAAGTTCAACAAGTGATAAAAGTTAAATCATTGTCGGCATTGTCGTCCAGTAAGTGCTAAAAGTTAAATCATTGTCGGCAAGCGTTATAATAGCTGCAGGTTAATAATATGCAACTTTGGAACAGTGCCTCGGGCCGCGCACACTGCTACTGAGGACTCATATGTGTATACTGTGTCACGTACCTACTATGTGTGATATTAAATATGACAGACTGGCTGCCGTACCCAGCTTCGCCCAAGTAGTAAGTATAAGATCGCTTGTTTTCATGTGAGGAGAACTCTGATGTTTTAGTTTTCCGCCTACAGTCTCCAACGGCTTTACGATTCCTGTTACTTCCAGTGGTTTGTTTAAATAAGAGAATATTAAATTTGAAGCACGGTGCCAATTTTTTTTACTATCCGAGGTATACGAGATAACAGTCAATCTTACGGCAAATGGTGTCGAAGAGTTATAAGAATTTCTGTTATTGTTTATTTTAATCAGATGCTACACATCTAAGCTTACTATTATTATGATTACAGAACCTTTGATTATAAATCATTATATAGGTAGCACATGTCTCTGAAATTTGAATACCACAAACAAAAGTATTAATTCTAGCGGTACATACCTACTAATTGATCAGTTGTAGTCACCGTAGCCGAAATCGGCTGGGAGTAGTAGTAGTAGTAGTACATACCTACTAATGTGCATTGACTGGGTCTGAAAAAGCATTCAAAATCACCACTATTCAATATTCGGAACAATATTTACATTTCATTCCTATACTTACAAATGTAGACATCATAACATCGACCCTTAGTTTGGCGGTTTCGGCAATGCCGTTATAATTTCTAATAGTAATAGTAGGATCCCGATACTTTTCCAGAAGCAGTGTGTATAATTTCGCGACATCGCAACTATAACAAAGAAAAAATAAACAATACACTCGTTATAATGAGGGCTATCTGCGGTTCGTTACTGAGCGCTGAAAATGGATATTCATTGCTTAGACCGCTTTTCTCTCTGAGCGGAGCGGACCACCTCGTAAGAGAAAATAGGCATGTGTTTCCATCAACAAAGAGGCGAGAAGAAATGACTAAGTAAACAAAAAGGTACAAAAAGAGATTGTTCAATTCTAGGGAGCGAAGCAGAGTCATGAATTGAATCAAATAATTATTTTCTATATCTCATTTTCTTTTCAACTCGCTCTGTGCATTAATCTGTTTCACGATGGGTATCAGACGACTAAACTATCATCATCATCATCAGCCTTTAACAGTCCACTGCCGGACTAGGCCTCTCCTTTGAAAGGAGAAATTGGCCTACTATACCACGCTGGCCAAACGGGTTGGTATAGGGTTTTTACCAAGTTTTTCTTCTATTACAGTGCTGTTCTCTGCATAATATGCTCCCTCTGTCGGCTCTTACGACACCCATGGGGTGATATGGGGTGGTGACAATCTGTATTCTTAATCCTTCACCACTCGGACTAAACTATATCTGGGTGGCGAATCAAACATGTGAAAAAGATACCCAGGTAAGGCCTAGTAAGTTAATGTTATCTTATCCAGATTTGTGAAAATCACAGAGGAAAGTGAGACGGCAAGTGTAACTACTCACTTTGTCTCTTTTTGTGAAAGTATTACCCATATCATGTCTCTAAGTTTTGGCAATTTACAGTTCCATATTTTTCGCTCATTAATATTAGCTTTTTAATGTTTGCCGCGATACGTGACGTATATGGCATTTTCAAGTATAATTTTTACGGATGTATAGATCGCTTGCAATGATGATGAAATATTGGATTCCCGAAAGAAAGGTAAATCATCATCAGCAAAAATAAAATCACTGGTCCTGGCTGAAATTTTATCGCAAAGAATAAACTACTGTTGTAGTACAGGATACGAGTATAAAAATATTACTCATATTCAGAACAGTATTTTTTTAATCAACCCACTTTCGAAATATTTATTTACTTAATTAATTTAATAAAAATTCTTGTCACCCATTAACCAGTTCGGTGAAGGTTGGATTATACTAGGATCTTAGACTAAAGCTAGAAACATGAAGTTTCGACACCGGGTTCCATTTATGACGTAGGCAACCACTAAGGACGGATTTTTTTCATATTCCACTTCGAAGGTGGTCATCATCTTCCTAGCGTTATCCCAGTCTCAACCTGGGGTCCGCCTTAAGTTATAGCATTGCAGGCGTAATCATACCGAAGTTCGGTCGCGTAAGTTCGGCATAGTGTGTTTAGACACTAAAGGTTCGTTAACGTAAGCCTACCACGTGGCCGTCGTAAATAAGCGAAGGAGAGGATATTGCTCTGTGAGGAGGCTGCGTTAGCGTATATTACGAATATATTAATTTTGATATCCCACACGCTTACTCGTGTAGGTATGTAATAAGTGATATGCAGGCAATAAAAACTTAGAAATGGTAAGTACCTTATTATTTAATTGAATAGAGTTTACTGGTAGAAACCAGTAAACGCTAAACCAGTAAGCTAGGCGAGATAATGATCATCTTCGTACTTGCGCTATCCAACTGGATAGTCCATGGTCCGCTTTCTAGTCTTACCAGATTTGGCAGAATGTTAGCTTTTTCACAGAGCGTGCTGTCTGACCGCCGCAGTCCAAAGGGATAGTGAAATTCCATTGTTTAGGTCAGCGACAGTATTTATAAGGCTTTTGCCTTTCCTGACTTAAATATTCATGACAGCCAGAACCGACACTTTAACCTGCTCTTAGAGGCACGGGCAGGCATTAATTAGCAATTCAATACGCACCTATATTCGAAGAGCGGTGAGTGTCCCAGGCTTGAACCCGATATACACTATAAAGCAGTATATTGGTCTATGATCTCCACTAAGTTGTTGATACCTCTAAAATAAATAGGATGTACATATTATATAATTGTATAGAAAGTAGTATCTGATTTAAGTTTACGTTATTTTTATGCAAATAAAAATGCACCCACATTTTCTTTTATTAAAACGACCAATTCTACTGTTCCTCAGTAGTGTTCCACAGGCTTATACTCGTACGTTTGCTCTAGTATCGCAATACAGCCTCATACTCAGCAGGGTTTCTAGTATTTTAAATGTAGAACAACTCCTCCGATTTGTAATGCTGCTGAAGCTAAGTTAATGATTAATAGTTTTTGTAGCTTATGAAATATGTAAGCATTTACTAGATGTATTTATTTATTTACGTAATTACGAAAAACAGAACTTGGAATTTAAAGCCAAGGTATATAACATAAAAAAGTACATACCTCGAATGTAGTAGCTAAATATTATGTGTAATATATTTAAAACATGACGTCTTGTCTCGTTGCGTAGTTCAGGCAGGAGAAAATGGTGCCAACTTTGACCTTTAATACGCAAGGCTTGTAAATAATAGGGTGAAGTTCTACAAAATGGAAATCAAAGACTTCAAAACGTTCCGCTTTTGCTTTCGAAATAAATCACTAAGAAATAATAATTTAAACGATAACGGTTTCTAATTGCGGGGTAATTAAAACAACCTTTTAATCCTTTGATGTAGAACGTTCATAGAAGTTCAAATAAGCGAGTGCCCTGTAATTGATTAGACGTTAATTGCAACTGAGAATGATAAAACATGCAACATGCTGGTCACGGACCTGTGTCCATTAGTCAAAAGGGCCGAGATTATATTTCATCATAGAACTACTATACCTAAATTTTTTTGATACCAAACTAGAAAGAATAAACATACTTACTAAATTTCTGAATAGTTTCATCTTTACATCAAACGGAGAGCAAATGCGCATCGATATGCATATGATAAAGATTTGTCCTGTGTGACATCGAACCCACGACCGGCGTAGCTAACCACGTGAGCAACAGGCTTTTTAAATTCTAAAACAATTGTAACATAAATGAATAAAGAAAAGATGGCCTTGTTCCCATTTCACTGTGCTTGATTTTAGTGGCCTACATGTGCTGACGTCTATTAAAAGAATCACCCCATCCTCCCCTCAGACGCTTTAGAAGGTCACCGATGTTTAAGAGGAAATCGGTATTTTGTCTCTCACGCTTCGTGATATGTCATGAATTTTGTAAAAAAGTTAAAATAGCTACATTGATAGTAGTAGATATGTTTCTGATATAGGTATTAGACAGATGAGCTTTCATTAATAGCTTAGTATATGAATGTCGCTTGTGATATCTTTTTTTTTATAATAATAGGCGGCAAACGAGCAGACGAATCGCCTGATTGTAAGCAATTACCGCCACCCATGGACACGAGCAACACCACAGGAGTCACAAGTGCGTTGCCGCCCCTTGGGGTTGGGAAGAGGGATAGCATAAGGAGTGGGATGACGGAGAAGGAATTGGGGATAGGGCCTCCGACACTTTCACTCACCGAACGCAATGCTGTTGCATTGCGTTCGGTGAGTTCCGTTTAGGTACTGTTACTTTACGTCGATTTTCTGTGAGAGGGTAGTACTTCTTCCGTCGAGCTGGCCCATTGATGCTGAAATCAACAAGGCTCTACTACCCAACTCTCGCAAGTGTTTCGAAAACACAAATAATTTGACTCTTAAGGCTCTGAAATTGCCTGGTTACACTTTAACAGACAAATGACGTTTAACAGGTTAGGTTATTAGTTGTTATTTTAATTTACTGAGTTTAATACCAACTCAATAAATTAAATTATTTAATATCTGTCATAAAGAAGATGAAGTCTTTTTACAAAAATAAATGTAACAAACGATTTTTACTTTGGTTCTTTTGTTTTAGTCTCTAAAACACACCTGCCATTATCATCTCTGCAGCACCCTAGGTTAAGGCGTAAAAATGCCTTTGGCATTAAGTTCACCTTGTGCAAATTGTACTGCAGGAAGTTAAATAAATATAAATACATACATTTTTTAACTAACCAGCACCTAGATAACCAGCACCTTTCTGTCTCAGCAATTCTGAAAAAAAATGTAGTACGATTACTTGATATTTGTCATATTTATCAGTAGAGTTGTATTTGATTCTAAATGATAATAAATAATGTAGTCATTATATGTAAGCTAAGTACGTGTGGATATAACAATGACAAAACGCTAAGACTATAAACCATAGTTCTCGTTGTTTGTGATATAATATTATAATTATTGTAGTAATTAATGATGCATAATATTGTTCAGTGTTGTATATGAACAGAGTATATTTACTGTTAAATATTAAATGACTCATATTTATTGAAGCACTTGGTTTTATTTATAAATACCTACTAACTTTACTAATAATTTAATAGTGTCATGGCTTGGTATACAAATAATTAATAATTATATGTACCTACTACTACCTAATTTCGGAAACGGCGCAAGTTCTATACTTTTATAATGATCATAAGGATAGGTTATCTGATCTCCATAACACACATGGATAGTGATATCCATCTCTGATAATTTTTGTTTAACAATGAGGTAGTACATTTCAGGATGCTGGCTCTCCATAACGACTGACCAGAGGCGTCGCCAGCCGATTGCCTAGGGGGGGGGACAAATTCACCAGCCGATGGCCCAGGGAGGAGCAAGTTGATATGGAAAATGAGAAAAGTACTGAGAAAAGTATGAATTGTAGGGGTTTTTGAGTCTCTAGGCAGCTGCCCCCCTCTGCCCCCGCCTTGGCGACTCGCCCTTGTGACAGACAACGATCTTAGATCTTAAAGAGCCGGGACTGAAAATTTAAGGTGTTCCACGAGGTACAGGGCAATCGATAATTAACAATTTAATGCACAACTTTTTTGTACTCTGGTAGCAATTTACATAAGATGGAGGACCGCGACCTCAAGGTTGTTAATAACGTCTAATAGCGCAATTCAGTTTTTCGTGTCCGTAGGTCGGTCGGTGTTCGATAGATGTCGCTTGTTTATGCGTCTCCGCTATTGTACAATAGATGACACAAATTATTATATCTGACAACCACCAAAAACCTCATTTAGTTTTTAATGCTTATTCGCAACACCTGCAAAGAATCGTATCTTAGAGGAACCTTTGTGTACACAAGCTGTATGTGGGCGTGTGCACAGATTTCTATCGACCTAGAATAGATGCCCAACCCACAATACTCGTGTAAAGGGTCCAGCATTTAAATTATAGTTGTGAATAATAATTGCCCTTAATGGATTTAAAATGGATAAATGTAATCTTAATATATAAAATCCTTGCGTTACTGACTGACTGACAAACACGCTACAGCCGAAACTATTGGGCGCAGGAAGCTGAAATTTGGCATGTATGTTCCTTGGGCACCGTAGGGGTGCACTAAGAAGGGATTTTCTGAAAATCCCACGGGATCGGCCAAAACGGGTAAATTTAAAAATGTTAATATAATGGGCAAATAAAGGGCTTTTGGAATAGTTAATGAAAATTTCATTATTTATTGTCTTGCTCGTTTTAAATGGATCTCAGGGTACAATAGAATAAATTGTAATAGTTTTAATTGTGTATGCAAATTCAGAATCCAATTTATTGCAGAACTTAAGCGTTTATTAACACTTAAAGTGAGGTTTAGTTGGCGTTAGTCTAGAGTTCATGTAGTTGATTGAATTGTCGCGAAAACACTGATGCTCTCGCTGTTAGAGTAATCTGCCTTTAATATCTGTTGACGGATTAAGAAAACGGAATGTCACCACCCCATATCATGCCATGGGTGTCGTAGGAGCCGACAGAGGGAGCATATTATGCAGAGAACAGCACTGTAAGAGAAGGAAAACTTGATACAAACCCTATACTAATCCGTTTAGCCAGCGTGGTATAGTAGGCCAATTCCTCCTTTCAAAGGAGAGGCCTAGTCTAGCAGTGGACTGTTAAAGGCTGATGATGATGAGTTAAGTTTAACATCTGAGCTTTTTGCGCAGCCTTGTAAAAACAAGGCTACGTAAAAAGCTCAGATGTCTTTTGAGGGTTCATAAATGTATGCATGTATGTGAGTTTCGGTAATCCATAACTTTTAAATATCAGAAAATTTTTGGCTTTATCGGTGGTATTATTAGAGTCCATGCGTCACATCGTGTATACATTATAGGCTTTAATTAAAGGAAAACTGATACGGCTCTACGCCGCTACGCGCCGTTCCCAAATACACGTTTTCTTTAATATGGATAGCATTGAAAGCCACAATAAGCTAATTTCTGGGCTCTCTACATAATGTAATATTAAGTAAATAATTACAGATTAGTGCAAAGTCGTGACATTTTATGGATACATAACGAAACCAGAAAAAAAAAATCAGAAGTAGAGGGAAAACAACTATTTTATATCATGTTAAAAATATTAAAGATAATACTTGAAAATGATACTTTTTACTATAAAAAAATTGTTTCTTCTCTAGATTTATATTTATTTTAGAAACGTAAATCTAAGTTAAATTTTATTATGATGGCAGATAAAAAAATAATAAACAGGAAGGGACAAGGACTTGTGATATATTAGCATTATATTATGCCATTTTAAATATTTTATTATAATTATCACATGCTTAATGCGGACGATATTCTAAACCACATTTTTCCTTCTTCCTGATACAGAAGAGGACTCAGTCTCTCGAAAAAGAAAATAAGTTTATAAGAAAACTATAAGTAGGTACCATAGTTTTTGATAGTTATTAATATACGTACTGGTACTTTATAGGTATTTAGATCCCTTTCGGTGGTTGTTAAACATAACTTTCACACTAAATATAAATCCATTTACACAAAATATCAAGTACGATTGAAATCCTACAATATAAAATCCGTGTCCTCCAAGCTACAATGGAAACGCACCAGTAATTAATCAACCGTTCAATCACGTACGTCAATATCTACTGATACCCATTCATCGTGTAGATACTCGTTCACTATCAAGCTCCTCTCAATTCCCTCTCAACAATGGGGCTCGTCAACAAACTGTGGAGAACAATCACACATACAAAAGCCTTGGACGAATCGAGCGGGAAATTGGAGACAGTCTTCTTTGAGTCAGTTTATAGGGTCACTTATATAACAGGTAGGAGTTCTTAGAACGGTTTGAATGAGTTTTACTTATTTTGAGGATAATCTATTAGATGTTTGATGTGATCGACTTGTGCTCAATGATACATTGAGGTATTTGATGAACGATGACGAATATTATGTTTCTGTCATTAATTTTTAAATTTAGTTGCAGTTTTTGACTTTACCTACTACTTGGAGTCTACTGCTCTAGCTCCTATACCTAGATTATGCCTTGGTCTTCAGCTAAACATTTGTACGTCTTTATTACAATAATAATTGGAATATTTCGACGCTTCTGACAAGAAACTATAAATAAATTATCATAAAAACAATTTCCGACCGTAAATTAAACTCAACCATGATTTATTATCCAAGCACACGTTTTTTTCAGCATGCATATTTTTTTATCAAAAAACGCCCAAGTAGTAAATTACTATTTGTATTGATTAAAAACTTTTTCTTTAACTCTTTTAATCTTAGTGGTTAGTGTCACTAACCACCATATTATTATCATATAAATTTAAATGTAAATCGATACAGAGGCTCGTATTTTATATAAAAATCCGAAAAAGGTGGTAAGCGACACTAACCACTAAGACTGAAAGAGTTAAAATTAATCCAGAAATTGCCACTAATAAGCTTGCACATGAATACCCTTTAATATAGTGACAAATTAGTGTTACACACTGTGCAAATACTCCTGCAAATCACTGCAACAAATTCTACCAACAGAACTTCAACTAACAGGACGCGGTCCCAACTGCGCAAGTTGGTCCAAGTTTAATGTTCTTGCAACGTTCCTTTGAGCGAATTTAATACAAACTTGTATACAGGGCTGTCTTAGACGGACCGCAGTATCGGTTACCTGCTGTATAGTAACATCGTGAAGTTGATGATCACTTCTATAGTGATCGGGGAGATGTGGTACGCGTTTACTGCGGCGCCCACCTTGGATGAAGTCGCTGCGACCATTAACGTGGTCCTTATACAGTACATCACGGTGTACAGATACAAGAATATGGTAAATACTTACTTATTTAGACTGGTAGAGGATTGGCCATATTACAAATCAATTTGGTAATAATTTATTTTAATTCGATCTGTGCAACGAATTTTAAAGACATATACTACTAATTTAATTAGCGATAGTCTAATGGAGATACAAACAGACTGCTATGCAGAAGGTATCGGATTCAGACAGCGCGCGCCACACATACGCCACTATGGGGAGTCAATACCTCTGTATAATCTTACACTAATTCTAAACTATGGAATATCGCTCTCCCGTTGGTGGGAATCGCTTTGTGGAAAAGCTAATATTCTGTCAATCTGTTTAGATTAAGTAAGCGGGTCTCGACTGCAACTGGAATAACGCTGGGACGATGATGGCTCCCTAAATTTTTTGCACAAGTCTGTTTTAATCACTAATATACTTCTTCTTGTTTTGTAATAAAGCCCATTTACATCCCAATAGACCTAGCTTTATTTCGAAACTACTAAATCATAATTTTATTTTTATTGAGACAATTGCTTTATAGAATTATACACTAAATAAGCAAAAACAAAATCTATGATACAATATGTTTAGGAGTAAACCCGGAACTTTATTAAGTACATCTATAATATAAAAAATAATTACTAAATGTGTTGCTAAGCGCAAATCTCGAGAGCAGCTGAACTGATTTCACAAATTCTTTTTTACAATATTCCTTAAAGTACGAGGATGGTTCTTACGGAGTTTTTTTTTTTTAATTCAAAAAATCGGCTGTTAGGCGGTACATTCGCCGGGTCACCTAGTGTTTTATAAAAAGGCGAATTATGTTTAAGCGAATAAAGTTCTACGTATCTAGTCTCGTAAAAATCTATTCAATAATATAATGGTTTTATATTTTAGAAAGAACACAAAGATTTCTATAAGACTCTGGCAAAGTCTATGGATTCGCCACACTTCGATATATCGACGGAGAAGCGAAGGGCGCTAGTGGATGCGTGGGCGCAGAGGAACGAGAGATATCTGAAACTACTCCTTCTGCTCGGCAACTGTACCCTTGCTGTTTGGTAAATTATTTATTTATTTAAACTTAATTGTTCAATTTTAAGAACATTAAGAGGAATCTTATATGAAATATCAGGCAACCTTTGCATGGAGATATTATTGGTAGGAAAGAAATGGTAATTGTTACCGGTAATAAGATGGTAATACTTTAATTCTATACCTACACATACCTACATAAATTTTTGTACACACACATACTTAATTATACAATAAATACTTACTTTTAACAGTGTGTTTGTCCATACGGGACATGGATAAAATAACTATTTTTAATACCAGATGCAACTGAGTGTATTAGCCAAATATTTAATTTTAAATATTGTCATTTTACTACCTGAGAGGATGATTTGCAAATTAAAGATAGTCTGTGTAACAAACCTGTATTTTAGTTTCTTTTTTTTATGGTTTCGGGTTGGAACGCCATGGGGGTAAAGGACGAAGGGGACTGTCAGACTCTTACTGACTAAAAACCAACCCAGTGCTTCTCATGTACCCATGTGTCGGAGGGTAGGGTTTTATCGAAGCATTCCTCGCTAGACGGGTATTGGCCCGCTAGATGGTCAGGCGGGCCCCGAACGAAACCCCCTTGGCGGCGGATGAAGATGTTGGGCTCCGCCGCCAAAACACCCAGCGGCCGCAGAGGATAGGGAGATCGGCAACGCAACACCGCATCTCCTCTTCCTCTGCGGCCCCACCGCAACGCAACGATGGTGCGCCCCCATTTGGTCGCGGGATATAGGGCGCGCGGCAACGCAACACCGACACGCCTCTCCTGCCGCGACCGCAACCGACTGCGAGGGACAGACAGAACTGTCCCCCGCACCCGCACCTTGGGGCGCATCCTACGCAGGCCTCACGCAAGCCCACGTGGACCGTCCCCTCCCGGGATCCCGCTTACCTTCACCGTTGGTGTACCGCAAACCCACGCTTACTGAGCCCCCCCACCACGACAAAGTGGAGATCCCACTTGTATTTCAGCTCTGGTCTTCAACTATTTTTGTGTAGAATCTCATCATTATCTATGCAGTGGTTTAAATTAGCCGTGAAAGCGCAAACATAAATATAATTATTAATTCTTGAATCCTGCTAAAATACAGAAGATGACAATTAAATAGTTATTTAATTTTGCTATGAATATAGACATATTCGCCATCATACCGTGACTAGATTTGCCATCTCTGGTGTAAGCCGCACGCTACAGCATTTGATTACATCCTAACAGGGTTATCGAGACCAATTTCCTCTATGCAATTACAGATCTGATTAATCTCTGGATTAAGCCTATGAAACCTGTTAAAATTTGACACGATTCTTGTTTTTGTATATACATATATCTTCATTCATATTTGCAAATTATTATAAATAAACCGGTCAAGTGCGATTCTAACTCGCGCACCGAGGGTTCCGTACAAACCTGTAGGTATATATATACAAACAGCTAGGTATACAATTAACAACACAACAAATACGATACATATCATCCTACAAGCACAGCTATTACATGAACATAGTTTGTAAAGATTACTATTGCATTGTTACTGTACCTCGCAATCGATGTGACAGTACGGTTCACAATCAGTTTGTGATCGGTGATGTAACTAAAATTTTAGGCTTTCGAAATTTTTCCTGTGTGCTGATAAAGCATTGCATTATGCCAAATTTCAAGATTCTAGTTCGACTGGAAGTACCCTTTAGTTTTGACTTGAGCATTTGATATGAATTTCAATATTATATCTCTACGGGTCCATGTGGAACGGGGTACTTTACCTTTAAAATTATGTAAAAAGAAAAAAAAAATATTTGATGTAACTAAAAATTTACGGTTTTTCGCAATTTTTCCTTTAGCTGTGCTATAGGACGTTGCTTCGTGCCAAATTTCATGATTCTGAGTTCCAGGGCAGTACTCTGTAGGTTTTAATTCCCTTGCGAGTTGTTGCGAGTTTGAAAATATGCTTAAATTGCTGTTTCTGTTGATTGCGTTGACATAGAAGTTTGATTTTATTACAGCTTCATGGTGTTGTAGATTGTGACGGTGACACGGTGTATTTTTTATAATTTCATTGCAATTTAATAACTCTACGCGTTTATGACCAAAGAGGTAGTTATCTTACGTTACGTAGTGCCGTGTGGTTGACGGCATAGAATACAAGTGTCACCACCCCCTATCTTCCCGTGGGTGTCGTAAAAGGCGACTAAGGAATAACACGATGCAAATACCATCTTTGCGTAGAGACGTAAAACTTGACATCAAACCCTATACGACTGCCTCGTTGGTCTCGCGGCATAAATGTGCGCGTGGGATCGGGAGGTACCGGGTTCGATTCCTGAGTCGGGCAGTGTTATTGGGATTATCTGTCACGAAATTCTCAGTAGCAGCACGGAGTCTGGAAATGTGCCCGGTACGGCAATAGGCTCGCCCCTTATTACGTGGGACTAAAGTATATCTGGCGAAAAGTGGGTGTAGAAATACACCTCTGCCTATCCCTTCGGGGATAAAAGGCGTGACGTTATGTATGTATGTATGTATGTAGGTAGTATCTTTAAAATTTAAAAAAAAGATTTTATTATAGGTATGATGTAACTAAAAATTTACATTTTTGGATTTTTTTCCTTAATCTGTACTATATGACGATACCTCGTACGAAATTTCAAGATTCTAAGTTCACGGGAAGTACCTGTAGGTTTTGATTCCCTTGTGAGTTTTGAAAATTTGCGAGAATTTGCGGCATAAACAGTTGTATCTTTTGATTCCGTTGGCTTAGAAGTTTGAATTTGTTACAGCTTAAAGATATTATAGACCCGAGTATTTGATATGAATTTTAATTTAATACCTCTACGCGTTCATAAGGAAAGGACTAGTAACTCTTAAATTATTATTATTATTTTGTGACAAAAAATTTGCAGCTTTCGCAATTTTTCCTTTATCTGTGCTATAAGACATTGATTCATACCAAATTTTAAGAGTCTGAGTTTACGGGAAGTACCCTGTAGGTTTTGATTCCCTTGCGAGTAGTTGCGAGAAAATATGCTGCTTAAATTGCTGTTTGCTTTTTATTGCGTTGACATAGAAGTTTGATTTTGTTAAAGCTTAAAGGTATACTTGAGTATTTGATTTGAAATTCAAGTTAATACATCTACGCGTTCATGAGAAACTGGTAATAACTTTAAAATTACTATAAATATTTTTATGATATGATGTTAACAAAAATTTACGGTTTTCACAATGTTTCCTTTATCTGTGCTATATGACATTGATTCATGCCAAATTTTAAGATTCTGAGATAACGGGAAGTACCCTGTAGGTTTTGATTCCCTTGCGAGTTTCGAAAATTGCGGAAATTTGCTGCATAAACAGCTGTATCTTTTGTTTGCGTTGGTTTAGTTGTTTGATTTTTTCACAGCTTCATGGGACAGCAGATTTGATTATTTGATATAAATTTCAGTTTGATACCTTCACGCGTTTCTGAGAAAATGGGTCTTGACAGACGGACGGACAACAAAGTGATCCTATAAGGGTTCCGTTTTTTCAATCGAGTAAACTTCATAGTTTTAATATTTTAAATCGCAGGGTCATTATTTATCTTTTTGGGTCCTCTTGTTTTACCTTGATATCGAAACTGTAACGCTAAGAAAATGTGAGGACGAGCCAAGCTTTTCACTTACAATAACCTTAACTATAAATGTGGAATAGGAAAATTAAGTAGCCGCCGATGAAGATACTGTACCAAGGAACCATCTCAGATCCCAAACATAAAATGTTACATACATAATGGGTACATTCATTTAGGAGCTAAGATGTCACAGACAGTCGCGGCAAACTTATAAAAGCAACTTAAAATTAAATTTATGTTTGTAGGTTCACATTCCCTCTGCTGGATGACCTGGAATACAATCACATAATAGGCATCCGTCTACCGTTCGACGACAAGACTCCCGCGCGGTATGCGCTAGCTTACATCATGGTGGTGGTGTCGTTCGGGTACATATCACACTTTGTGATGGTGACCGACTCCATTATGCAGGCGCACCTCATACACCTGCTCTGCCAGTTTTCTGTGCTTGCGGATTGCTTTGAGAACTTGGTAAGCGACTGCAGGGTTGGTTTTGAAGGTGAGTAGAAATTATAGTTTCTTTATTATACGTAGAAAACATTATTGTACTGGGAAGCTATACAAGATATTACCTACGTAGTGATTCCTAGTCCAGTCTTAACAAGAAACACAGGGGCCCTTTTATCATACAAACGTAGTCCCCTGTTGCCTTCCTGGATAATGCAATAATTTTGTTTCTAAAAAGAAACGGCCAAAATCGTTCTTAATGAAAATAGTAATTAAATCGATCAAGTCTTTGAGATGGAATCAGGCGACAGTAGTTAAATCGATCAAGTGTTTGAGATGGAATCAGGCGACAGTAGTTAAATCGATCAAGTGTTTGAGATGGAATCAGGCGACTAAAAAAAGTTATTTTGTGTAGGTACATAGTGTTTCCCCTTAAAAAAAAATCGCTCTTAAAATAAAAGACCAATTTTTACTTTAACGCGTTGCCACCTTTTGCAGGATGGTTACATATCTATAGGTTTTAAGAGCTCTTTATTAGGATTTAATTAAATCTTGTTATTCAATTTACTTAGCTACAAACATAAGCCCAAGCTTACGACACTAAGCTATCGAGTTTAACTCGAACAGCATTAGGCAATCCTAATGCTTATGTAATATGTATATAGCAGTGTAAGGGGTCGCACACGACGACTTTACCACCGATGCAAACTGCCCGATATAGTCGCGTTGCTGTCGTTGGCCGTCCACATCTTGAGAGAAAATGAACAGTTTTCTAACGATTGTAGTCATACGGTGCAGGATATACGTGAGGTGACGAATTAAGAATTCCAAAGCTCACTATCCGTTTCATTCTATCGGTGTCATAAGAGGCGACTAAGAAATATACTTCATTTATTTTCAAATAGTATCTTGAGCAAGAGCTGGAAAACTCGACTCCTAACCCGTCTGGCCAGCGTAGTACAGTAGGCAAAATCCTCGTATTGACTTGCAATGATATTGTGACGCAAATTAAGAGAGGCCTGAATCCAGCATTGGACTGCAAAAGACTGCATGTTGATACAGGAGAGATGATAACGTTTTTATTCGATAACGTCGATCTGATTCTATCACGCACTTGTATAGCTTCAAACGCGCATTGGAAACGCAACTAACGCGCGGTAGTAGCTTAGCAGCTACAAAAAGTCGTGGAGTGTGACTGCCTCAAGCAAGAATTCAATACCTGCAGCGTACTGCAATAAAATAAGTGATAACGACACTGTGCTAGAGGCTTTATTATGACTATTCTTGAATTATAATGAGAGGCATAATTCGAGTTAATAGTTAATAAAACTACTTAGTTGATGCATAGATAACATAATAGCAATTACGTCTGCAGATCGGTTAAAATATATTATTTAAATAATAATGACTTGCATTCTCAACTTGACATTTAGTAGGGTTGTAACATGAATCGCACCTATAAGTTGTATGTATTTTTCATGTAACTATGTTACGAGAAATAATACAATCTTTTGGCTTTTTTTTTCAGGCACAACAAGCGAATTAGTTAACAACAAAAAGTTTGCAGATAAATTGACAAAGAGACTGGGCAACTTGGTAGAACAACACAGCCTTATTTTAAGGTATTTTTTATACTAATCAATAGTTACAAGATGAACTAAAGTTTTAGTAAGTTAATTTCATAGCTGCCTGTTGGTCTAGTAGTGAGCGACCCTGACTGCTTCGTTCGTGGGTTTGATTACCATCAAGGAAAAAGCTTCATGTGATAGATGCGTTCTCTGATAAGTATTTAATTATTTATGTACCAAGTAATTATTATTTGAGATAGGTATATAAATAAGTATCTCTATCAGTTGGGTGGTTTTCAAAGTACGGCCTGGATATATACTCGACGATCAAGCGTTTACCTAATCTTGCTTGTCTGAAATATTTTGTCACACATTATTATTTGCATCTTAACTTACCTTGATTTCAATACTTTACTAAACGCTTTGTAGTACTTTGGATTGAAACATGGCATACAAAGATTCAAGAATATGTTTAGATCTAATGAGTGCATGTATGGCGCAGTGTTTTAAGTGGTCGCCTCGCCGGTTGGAACTGCGAGTTCCGAGTGTTGTAGGTTCGATCCCCACACAAGATAACAAATCCTGGGATCTACGAGCTAAGTCCTCCACGACACAGGAGTACTAAAAACGGCAAATCCTACAGCAGGTGTAAAGCGACGGCGAAATGTGGGTGTAATATTACACCCACATTTCGCCAAGAATTTTAAGGTTAGTCTATTGCCGTTACCGGGCACATCACCAGACTCCGTGCTGCTACTGAAAATTCGGATAAACCCAGTAACACTTTTTGCCCGACCCGGGAATCGAACCCGGGACCTCTGATCAGCAGTCGCATACGCTATCCACTGGACCACGGAGGCAGTATTATACATTTTCAATAAGATAAAATTATGTGCAAAGCAAAACATATGAAATAGCGTAAGTTAAAACCATGCCTTTAAAGGGCTAAGTCCCCACTCAAAGACAAAGTAGACAAAATGTAGACGGTTAAACATCGCTGTTCACCTTGGCAACAAAAATGGAGCCATCTACGAGATATTAGTCACGTATTTTTTCAATTATCGCAACGTAAACCACGTTATTCCGTTACGTGGATTGGCAAAACGAAGCGGATACACGAGAGGGATATTCTGTCATATTTCCTTAATCCATGAGCGACGCACATGGCACGAGCAAAGTACGTCACGTAACGAATACATTCATGTCTATTCTACGTACTACGTGACCTCTATAGGAAATGTGGGCACGATATTTTAGCCTTATACTTACATTGTTTTACTGCTATTCGTAAAGTACTAATAAATTGCCGCAGCTTAACGTCAAAGTTAGGTTACTCTGCTTTTAGGGTTGTATGTTTATGCACATTTGTTGTAAGTATATCCCTGGCATAATTTAAGTAGCAAGCATTTGTCTGTATCAATTTCATGTTTAGGTATGTGCTTGTTTAACTGTTGGTTTTGGATGTGTACGATTGAAATGTAATTAAATTAATTGCACAGTCGGTAAGTTGATGATTAAGAATCTCTGATCTTGATATTACAACTAGCTTCTCGCCAAGGATCTGCTAGCGTACACCTGCATTGATAAACGTTTTCTATGGCTATTCTTCTAAGTACCAATATGTGTGTTTGGTTAGCTAACATCCAAATATACATTAAACTTAAACAATTATATTATTAGTAGGATGGTGAGGAATAACACACTAAAACATAAAAAAGGAAAGATTTACCTCACACTTCAAGAGTATCGATGGGTCTAACCAGATTTAATCGAAATATGACTATTGTTGAATAGCAGCATTTGTGCAGCCGTTTGCTAAAAAGACGTTAGAAAAAAACATGACTCACTTATGTGATATCTAAGTCACTTGTCTGTTATCATTAATGATAGTTTATTGTTTCCCTGTACAGTTTATTGTTGGTCACATTGTGATAATACTTCCTAATACCCGAATTTAAAGCAATTTATTTATTAAAATGGCTAAATACCAACTGGTATTGAGTCTATCTAGATCACTACTGAATTTAAAAAAATAAATACGTTGCTTTCGTCATACATTTCGGATTTTGCAGTTTGTTTAAATATTAAAAACAATGTTACTGTTCATGTTGTATATTATAATCTGTCAGTGTGTTGACATTGTGGGTTTTTATATAAAAATCGAAGTGCGGTTAGCCGCATGCGGCGCGCCGCATTGCAGCCAGCTGCTAAAGCATTGACGCTCTTTTAAGATGTTTCAAGGTATCGACTCTAATTAACGACATCAAAACTCTTCATAACACTCGGAAGCAAAGGCTTCAGGTCCTCTGCTTGGGGTAGAACCTGAAATGCTTTTGTTCCCCACATCTAGCAGTTGCAGATATTAATAATAATTATAACTACTATCATAGTTATATTTACATATTACATAGTCGAACATCTGCAAATCTGACCTTTCTTATTTTTGGGGTCCTATTCTGCGAATGTAACGGCATCATATCCCCATCACTAGTCATCGCAAACAATTAAATTTAACCACATGTGTCTGTCAATGAGTATAGAGTGAAGAGTATTGTAGGAGTATTTTGAGCGGGCCAATGTTAGGACAGCTGGCAGCCAGTGGTACGCTTATTTGTTTCATTGGTTAATTTATATTAATAATATTGAATAATTAATAATATTGTAGGCACACAATCAAATTGCGGAGTAATTAGAGCGGGCCAATGTTAGGACAACTGGCAGCCAGTGGCACGCTTATTTGTTTCATTGGGCTTAGTTAATCAAGTTGCGGCGTATTTTGAGCGGGCCAATGTTGGGACAGCTGGCAGCTAGTGGCACGCTTACTTGTTTCATTGGGTATAATTAATAATATTGAATAATGAATAATAGTGTAGGCACACAATCAAGTTGCGGAGTATTTTGAGCGGGTCAATGTTGGGACAACTGGCAGCCAGTGGTACGCTTATTTGTTTCATTGGGTTTAGTTAATCAAGTTGCGGCGTATTTTGAGCGGGCCAATGGTGGGACAGCTGGCAGCCAGTGGTACGCTTATTTGTTTCATTGGGTATAATTAATAATATTGAATAATTAATAATATTGTAGGCACACAATCAAATTGCTGAGTAATTTGAGCGAGCCAATGTTAGGACAACTGGCAGCCAGTGGCACGCTTATTTGTTTCATTGGGTTTAGTTAATCAAGTTGCGGCGTATTTTGAGCGGGCCAATGTTGGGACAGCTGGCAGCTAGTGGCACGCTTATTTGTTTCATTGGGTATAATTAATAATATTGAATAATATTGTAGGCACACAATCAAGTTGCGGAGTATTTTGAGCGGGCCAATGTTGGGACAACTGGCAGCCAGTGGTACGCTTATTTGTTTCATCGGATATCAAACTGCTACAGTGAGTTTCATTATATAATAGTAGTTATAATACGATAATTTTCTCTGGTTAACATTTTGTCAATACGGAAAAGAAAAGTCGACGACTAATTGAGTTCATTGTACTTTTTGAAACAAATATAGTAAGAATATAATATAGTTTTGAGGTTGATTAATTTTAATTTTGTAATTATAAGAGTATTTCTTCGACAGAATTAAATAACAAACGTCAGATAATTGGCACTTCTAGAAATCATGTTCCTTTAATTATACAAAATAAAATGAGACTTTAGTATTCACACGCTTTAGTAAAATAAGCAACATTTTCAGTTGCATGAATTTAATTTGAAACAGACTTATAAAACCACCGACGGCTTGAGTGAGAATAATCCCGCGAGGGCATTACTCCTGCTATATCCAATAAAACACTTTATCTCACAACAAACTTACAAAATTAATAATCGCTCTTCGTATTCTACGAATTTTTTATTAACTAAGTACTGAAGAATGCTGACCTTAATTGTTTAAGTTTTACGGCATACTACTTCTACCGCGGCGCCGCTCGCTTGAGAGTTACTGCGACATTTTTTGTTTTGTAAAAACTAGCCCAGGTCTATATCTCTAATCAGAAAAGCATACCCTATAGCGTACATGCTCGCCTCGTGAAAGAAGCACAAACAAACAAACTTCAACATTTATAATATGAGTAGAACTAGATGTAGTACAAAGAAAGAAAACATTTAGTGGTGTAACCAAAGTTATTTATGTACTTTACAGACTATCAGGCAGAGCCTCGCTAAATGCCTTATGAGCTTTCTGTTCTTGGTCTACAATGTTTTTGAGCTTTACATCATTTGCAAGTGGTGCGAGGAAATCACTAACTGGGTGAGTACAGTTTAATTGGTCCATATTGTTGCGCGCCTTTGAGAAAAAATGTTTAAGCATCAAACAATATGTAAACGGTATATAATAAAAATATTTTCCTTGAGGGTAAGGGTCCTCATATAGTTGTGTTGGAACTGGCTTAGTTTGCGTAAGTTAGAAGCTCTTGGTGATAAATGTACTACAGGTGAGGCTATATATTAGGAAAATTTATTCGTACCCTTTTCAGGCAGCATTCTCGAATTGTTTTGGCAGAATATTAGTATATATAATAGTACTATATTCTCAAAATATCTATACTAAAAAGTCCCTTATTGTTTGTCCAGAGCCAGAAGATAGGTGAAGCGATCTACTGCTCCGGTTGGGAGGACGGCATGTACAAGATACGCGGAGTGCGGTCAACCATCATGTTCGTGATCGCGCGCGCCAACAAGCCCCTCGTCCTCACTGCTAGCGGGATGTATAATCTCTCCATCGCTTCGTATGCTAGTGTAAGTATTGCTGAAGAGGAAAATTAGGCTTTTAACAGCATTGAAAAACATGTCCGACCTGCTGTCAAGTGCGCGATCTCGCGCGTCTTCAAGGTTTTCAATAATGTCGGACTGTAGGTACAACCAATTAGTAGATTTTATGGTAGTGTGTTATTAACATAAAATGCAACTTCTTCCGTCTTCTTGTCTGAAGCTGGAAAAATAGATCTATGATTGAGAGGCCAGAGCACCGTCGTTGAAGAAAACTAAAATATAGCGAGACGTTGTAAAAATGTAAACATAATTGGTCAATTTTTTTACATGAACTTTTGCTAAGTTATATCACCAAGATAATCGTTTAAACATTATCCTTATTTCTGACACATAGTACTATCATAACATGCTATTTAGTCCAAGATCCCAGAGCCGCCAGACCTACGACATTTTAGCAAAGCAGAAATTTTGAGGATTATTAGTATAATAACTTGTTAAGAGGTATGCCGACCCACTGAGCCATTTCTCAGGTAGCGCGAAGTAAAGGTACCTAAAAAACATACTTACGTACGTTAAAGTAGCAAAGCTTGTATTGAAATATGTTTTTAAAAATAGTGTCTAAAATTGAAATTCATTATTGCCACACACCTTCCGTGGGCCATTACTTCGTTCAGACGTCTTAAAG
Source organism: Euclidia mi (assembly GCA_944739405.2). Classification (NCBI taxonomy): domain Eukaryota; kingdom Metazoa; phylum Arthropoda; class Insecta; order Lepidoptera; family Erebidae; genus Euclidia; species Euclidia mi. The sequence continues at coordinate 79,657,763 of OX123184.2, read as the reverse complement.
GTTACTTAAAAATTACATAAACTACGTCATATAAGCAAACCTAAATTTGATATATATTACCTAAGGTACTATTTTAAGAGCCAGACCAATCCGAAGGGCCAGTCGTCCAGCCAGACGCCATGAAACTTTCCCAGTGAGTGCGAGCGTGCGGCTATTACGCATGATACGCATGAATATGCTCCAAAAATGTGTGGCCTTTTTCTATTTAGTCTATGGTCGTGCAGCTGCTGTGACGTTGACAACGCGTGCAACTTATGTAAAAAAAAATAATTGTAGCTGATTTTGAAAAAGAATTGTAAAACTCAAAATTTAAACAGGCACTCGTAAATTTCTTCATTTCACATTAGGCCACAGATATGAGATGGATCGATTTCTCGATCTTGTTGATTGAATCAGGCGTTACTTGGCGGAACTCCATTGTAACCTAATGGAAGGAAAGAGGAACCCACCACGCACCCTCGGATTGACCACCCCAACTATTGCAATAGAAAAAGGCTGACAATACCGAACTCCTCTAAAAGGATAAAGACATAAAGACATATTTATTTCTGCATTTTGGTTGTTTACAACACTTATACATGTCAAAACCCTATTCTAGATGAAGCCGGCTTTTCCTAGCTAAATGACTTCTTGAGAAGAAAGGCCGAAACAAACTCAGAGTCATTGTTTTTTTTGTCACTTCAATTTCTTTAGTCTTTTCTTCATCTTTTAAAGTCCAGATAAGGGATATAGGAATGGTATGGGTTCCAGGAAGATACCTGACTTGCAGTATCCCGCTGTATGCGCCGACTATTCTTCGACACGTGTTTCGCCTCTGCACGAGGCATCCTCAGGAGCGATGGGCAACGACTGAGCCCATCTCGATCTTGCCTGTTTTCGAAAGACACTATCATTCAATATAGGCAATAAATTGATTAAAGTTAATTTCATAGAATGTCTTTCTTTTACTGTCATCTAATATAATCTAATACTAATATATAAAGCTGAAGAGCATAGATTTATGATTGGTCTCGCTCTGTATAGCGAAGCGATACCAATAATTTTTCTAGGCTGAAGAGTTTGTTTGTTTGGTTGAACGCAAATCTCGGGCACTATTGGTCCGATTTGAAAAATTCTTTCAGTGTTTGATAGCCCATTTATCAAGAAAGACTAAAGACTATATAACAGCACGCTATGAGCCACGGGAGCGAAGCAGTTGCCTTAAATAACGTGGGTATAACCGCAGGCTCATCTAGTTAATAATAAAGTTGTATCCAGTATTGATGAAAATGTATCGTGTCCAGAGTATGAAGAAGCAGATACAAAAATTATTTATCATGTATGTAATGTCGATACTCAAGCAAATATCGTCATCAGATGTTCTGATAATGACGTATCAGTTATAGTGCTTGGCAATATGCATCATTTAAAAGATGATTCACTAATTTGGGTACTTACGGGCACCGGAAACAATCAAAGATATGTTGATTTATCCAAAATCTATGGCTACTTGGGACAGTCTTTATGTAGAAGTTTAATAGGCTTTCATGCTATCACAGGATGTGACTACAACCCTGCTTTCTTTAAGAAAGGAAAGCAAATGCCTTTTAAAATATACAAAAACAAATCTGAATATCAGCAAGCGTTCCTTAACTTTGGTGAACTTCAATTATTTACTGATAAGAATGAAGAAATTGCTTTCCCTCATTGATATTAACACTATATTCCAGTCAATTTAGGGGTTGACTTTGGAAAATCGACATACCCAGTATATTATCACGTAAAAACTTCTATTTTGGCATCCTAAAACTGTTCTCAAAAGTCACATATAATTCGATGTCCGCAAGCTTTAAATTTAGCGGCCAAAGGTCGTAAAAAATGATTTATTTTACATTTTTGGCAAATATCTCGTTTCCTATGGGTTTTACGCTATTTGTATTAATTATCAATATTGTAGAAAATTAAATTTTCTACAACTTTTCTATTAACATTTTTTTTATACCTTGAATTGTTTTCGAGATAGAGGGCGTAGAGCGCGCAGTCCGAGAATTATCTAAGGTCAACTGGTAGTCTCGATCAAAAACTCGTAATATTAAGGTTAGAATTTAGTGCTAAACATATAGTTATCATTTTTTACTAACTTTTAGATTAAATTCATTTTTTTTGTTTATTATCTATTTTTAATTAAGGGTCAATGTATTTAATAACACTTACCTAGCCATGTAATTAAGAAATTGTTGAGGAAAATACCAAAATTGTATTTTAATTCTAATCTAATTTATACTAATCTTGAACGTGCTAATCTCAGGAACAACTGAACCGATTTCAAATATACTTTCAGTGTTAGATAGCCCATTTATTGAGGGAGCCTATACGCTATATAACATCATGCTATGTGCCCCGGGAGCGGAGCAGTAGCCTTAAAAAATGCGGGTGTAACCGCGGGCTTATCTAGTGACTTTCTATATAAATAAAGAAGAAAAGAAATAAAATTTTAATTGATGTTTTTCTGAAGTTCTAATTTCAATTCTCTTCTTCTTCGTCATCGTCGTCATCGTCCTTCTGCTGCAGTATTTCCTCTTCATTACCGACTTCAACGACATTTGTCCCCAAGTCATTCATGATGATTTCTGGGTCAAAGGTTGTATCATCATTAATATCCTATACAGTATTGAGACAAGCTTGTCCATTACACTGGCTGCAAGCTAAAGAATACTGTAACCCCGCTTTCCTGCATCCACATCTTGAGCCACAGCCCCTTTTGCAGTTACAGAAATATTGTATTAAGTAATAATATAATAAAATGTAGAGAAGGTGGTAAAATAGTCATGATAGGTTCCAGGAATCCGTAACGCATAGTCCAACCCCATCCTTGAGGTTCTAAATCATGCCCTAACCAAGTTTGAATCTGATAATAAACGAGATTAAAATGTTGGTGAGCTGCTCCACTCGTTGGTGGAATATTTGATAACTGCACAGGTTTATTCGATTTTGTTAACTTGACGTATAGTGCATAACGGAGATGATCGATACTAGCCACATTTTTCAACTACCAAAAGAGATTATGAGTGTTATTGAATTGATAAATTTAAGAATTATTATAAAGAAAGATTGAATTTAAACCAAAAGTTAATAAAAATGATAATTAAATGTTTAGCAATAAATTATAACCTTAATATTACGAGTTTTTGATCGAGACCAACAGTTGACCTCAGATAATTATCTGATCGCGCGCTCTACGCTCTCTATCTTGAAAACAGTACAAGGTATAAAAAATGTTAGAGAAAAAGTTGTAGAGAATTTAATTCTCTACAATATTGATAAAAAATACAAATAGCGTAAAACCCATAGAAAACGAGATATTTGAAAAAAATTAAAACAATCGATTTTTGTGACCTTTGACCCATTAATTTAAAACTTGCGGCCATCCAATTATGTGTGACTTTTGAGAACAGTTTTAGAATGCCAAAATACTAGTTTGTACGTGGAAATATACTGGGTATGTCGATTTTCCGAGATTTGCACCTAATTTTGCCTAATTTGACTGGACTACTAGGCATAACACAAGATCACCGAAAACATTTACACTTAGTGTATATAAGAATAATACTTCTTACTTTAATCCTATCATAAGACTGTGCCACCTCTACAACGAAGTATCGGCCAACAATGCTGATATTGACATCTTCGACTCACGATTTGCCGTTTATAAGAGAAGGATTCTGGCCTTGTCTCTGTAAATTTTGTATTAATTTAAGATTTTTGTTTTCATTTTAAATGTTCTCCTCCTGTATTTTGTACACATGCTAGATTTGCTTACATTTGTTATATCATAATTAGTGTATTATCTACATTTCTGGATGTCATTGTAACAACATAGTTAACTTATAACAGTTATAACTTATAAAAATGCATATCATGTTGTGTGATTACGCTAGGGTTTTAATTTGTACTAAACTCATATCTACAACGTTATATCCATCATGTTTTGATTGTTACCTGTTGTAATTGCCTTAATAAATAAATAAATAAACAAAATGTTTTCGATACAATACAAATTCGTATACGAATTATATAAAGTTCCTGAAATAATTAATGTAGATGCTGCGCGGTTGCAGCTTTTCATCAATAAATATACAGTTGCCGATGAAAAATGAATAATTCCACCGGCAAAATATAAAAAAAATTGACGCAAGTGGTCTACCACCTTGCAAAATAGAATTACGTCAGCAGTTTTGACGAGCGAATTATATTGCAAGTGTCTGGAGCAATGCTCATATAAAGCATCCGAGCATTTTAAGACCTGAAAATAATGGATGGATTTTAAAAGATAGCCGGTATGATTTTAACTGGTTTGATGGTGACCATCTACCAAGTTTTGTGAGCGAGTCACTTGAAAACGAATTAGGTATATAACTTTCACTTTAAATAATTTCATTATACTTGTAGCGATACTCAATATCATTGAATTAATTATTTTTACAGAAAATTCAAGTAACAATGAAGATGATGGTGAAGATGAATTAAATATTCGATTTGAATGTGAATTTGATGAAGGACGTAAGAACTCGGACGATGATAATAATGAAGATGAATAATTTTAAACATAATATATATTTTTTTAATAATACGTAGTTGAATACCTCAACATTTGACATGAATATAATTTTTGTAAAAAAATAATACACTTTTATTCTTGTAATAATACCCAAAATAACATTCCTACAGTCTTTTGGGACAATGTAGTGTTCTCACACGCATTCATGCGTAAGAATAATGGCCGCATGCTCGCACTCACAGGGAAAGTTTCATGGCGTCTGGCTGGACGACTGGCCTTTCGGATTGGTCTGGCTGCGTACAAAGGAACTTAAAATAGTACCTTAGGTAATATATGTATGTCAAATATAGGTTTGCTAATATGACGTAGTTTATATAATTTTTAAGTAACCTTTAAGACGTCTGGCAGAAGTAATGGCCCACGGAATGTGTCTGGCAATAATGAATTTCAATTTTAGACACTATTTTTAAAAACATATTTAAATACGAGCTTTGCTACTTTTACGTTGGTAAGTATGTTTTTTAGGTACCTTTACTTCGCGCTACCTGAGAAATGGCCCAGCTTTCAAGCTAGTGGGCCGGCATACCTCTTAACAAGATATTATACTAATAATCCTCAAAATTTCAGCTTTGCTAAAATGACGTAGGTCTGGCGATTCCGGGATCTTACTCTAATTGGTATGTGATCTATATTTGGAATCAATCAAAAATATAAGGCGGATAATCAACATCAAACATTGATCATTTCGTCACTATATTTTTTTACAAAATGTTATGTGACATTGGCTGGATTTGTTTACATTTTAATCGTGTTTATCTGGCCGCACTTTAGTTGACATTGAGCTTACAAACACAAAACTCTACACTTACTAAACATGCAAATGTTTCCTATACAGTTATACGAGTATAACACTATTTATACAGTGGCAGTTCCTTGCAAAATTACAATCAGAAACGGCATTGTTAGACGAAAACCGCGCAGAAAAAAGAGACAGAATAAAAAATATCAACTCAAACGGGTCGGGTAAAATACATATTTCATATTTCATTTCATATTTCATATCATTTATTATAAATACAATGTGTTTCTTGAACAAAGAAGGTTTTAAGTAGGAGAGTAGCCGGGGAACATTGTTGTTGGTGAATTTATTTGAGAGCGAAGCGCGCTAGCCCGGGGCGGTACAACGAAAATGCCGAAATTAATTAGGTTTGGTCACAGCACGCTCAATGAGCAACGGGATATAATTAATATTAATCGTGTTATTTTAACGGGCAGCTTTGTAATTTAATGTATTTTTTATACTTCTGGACGCGTGTATGTCACTGAATTACTCCTTAATTGCAGAACCGAGATGAATGTTTACTTCGTACGTGTGTATTTAAAATATTTTTGGATAGTTTGGTTTCTAATTAATCCCATTGGTGACTCAGGTGGTAGCCAAGATAACATAGTAGCTGTTTACAATGAAAACTCGCATCAAAACAATTTTCTCGCATTCATAAAGACGTTAAAAAGTGTAATCTGCGGGAAGCGTACTAAACAATATCTGAAACAAATTATTTTATTGTCACTTAATTATTAATCGATGAACAAGTCTTAAGCTTACAGTGAATAAAACTAATTAAATATTGTGACACAATTGGTTAACTTAATACGAATTGTAATTATTGTTTTATCTGGGAAATGAATAAAAATATATTACTGTACGTGTACCTATGGGTAGAATTACAATGAGTGCAGTTCTGCCCATAAGGGTTGAATCCCCATACGAGACAACATTATGACTGTGATCCACATTGTTATTTCAAGCATTTGTGTATATTATGTCTGGGTATTTGTTGTTTGTAGGTATACTCCTCGCGACGCAAGAATTAACCATCAGAGCGCCCGTCATCTTATTTTAATAAATAAAGAAACAATCAATTCAGATTATGTCTTCAATAATTACCAATGAAGAGTATGAATACTTAAAGAATAAAACAGATGTCGTTATACACCCAAAAAAATGAGACAGAGCTTTCATAAAATTTTATGACAGCAGGCAAACCTTTCAGCACACATTAAATTATTTTAACTCAGTGTTTATGAGTTTGGCACTTAAAACAGGTTTTTATATTAATAGGTATGCATATTTATTATGTGTTTACATACAAAACGTACTAGGCGGATTTGCCTTAGGCATTTCCTATCAAAATATTGAAAGGCAAAGCTATGATAGAGGAAAACAATATTAAAATAAACATGTGTCGTAGTCTAAAACTAATTCATTTGACAACTATTTATTACATCTTACTTTTAATCTTCAGATGTATAAATTTTATTTATGTAATGGGTCTAGACCACTATAATGGCAAAGCAAAAAAGGAAGATTACCTTTTCAGTATGGATATACCTAGTCGTAGTCACGAGACACTCGATCGTATTTTGTTTTTAAGGGGATCCTGCCTTTTCGCCGAATATTGTTTGGCCGATTATCACTTGCCAACCAACGTTTCGCCTATTTTTCACTTTGACGACTAACGATTGTCAAATTTTTGTATGACAACGTTTCATTTGGTAGAATTATTGTTAAGCTGATTTTAGTAATGACAAAAACGTTTGGGGCATTTATCTTTTGTCAAATTATTAGGCTAGACAACTTTTAGGCGAATAACGTTTCGTCTGTTCAGGTGATGTTTCGGGAAGTTCAGGTGAAATCGAAAGGAATCGGTTAGGTTAGGTTAGTATGCTGATAAACAATGCACGTCAACTGAAACAATGGCTGGTTAGGTTAGAACTGCGACCACAACGCACGAGCCGAGCGAGCGAAGCGAGCGTGCCGCGGCAGCGGCCGGCAAAGTGCCAGAACCAAATCGCTTTTATTTCACTACACAGGGCATTTAAATATGCTACATCGGTTAGGTTAGAACTGCGACTGTAAAAAGAAGACCAAACGTAAAGTTGACAACTGTGAGGTTGGGAAATAAAAATAAAATTATATCACAAGTTGGCAAATGATTATTCTGCGAAATAAAATTCTGCGAAACGTTAGTTGGCAAGTGATAATCGGCTGAACAATTTTCGGCGAAATGGCAGAGATCCGTTTTTAAGTCATTACGCGAGTAAGACCATGTTATTGTACGTCTGGGTACAGTTTTCGAAAGGCTCCAATTAAGCTGAACAATAAAGAAAGAGATATATAGGAGAACTTTCAACCCGTTTGCGATATAGTTTTTACATTGTCCATTTTATTTGAAATACTTTTAATCCATTAAACTGATGGGTGAAGCGTAAGCGGACCGCGGGCCCCAAAGCGCTAAGTTTTGGATGCAACTGGGATAACGCTAGGGCGATAATGATGAAGGATTTCCTTCTATGGATCTTAGACTGAAACGTGTCGATTAATTAATGTTGTTTTTTCTGTTTCAGCTGATAAAAGGATCCTACAGTGCCTTGACAGTGCTGCTGCGATTCCGTTAGAAACAAACCCATCGCATAATCCGTCATATGCAAACTATTTAATCTTTATTGCTCTTAATTACTATTGCTCACTTCAGCATCGTTTAATAAAAAAATCTTTATCTAAACAGCAATTTATTTTAATTATACTCCTTAGAATAAATGTTGTAATTTAGTTGAATGACCTAATAGTGTAGTTATGAGATAATATTCTTGAATTCGCAAGTAGTATGGCGCCTATTATGTTATTGCACGTAATAGAAATAAACAATTAGAACGCGTATCACTTGTTTTATTTTTTCGAAATTTAGGAAGCAGATGGTATTCTCGTAATTGTATACGATGGATACGTGGTATAATTTTTACAATATTGGTGATGAAGTTAATTTTTAGGTGCCTTTGTTAAAACTAACAATTAATTATATTGTTTAATGTAAATAATATATTATCCATAAAATGTATCTTTAAATATCTATATATATGTATATGAAGAATTCTCATCAATGCGATATTTTGCTGCTGTGTCCATTCTGGATTAATAACACAACGCTATCAAACGTTGATATTATAATTATTTATTAACGGAACGCTTCATGAATGAATATGACTGAAAATTATCTCGTCACTTGTACAATGCACATTTGTTCCTTCACAGAGCTTTATTATTACCAAACGGTTACAATATACCTACAGTTATTTTATGTTAAAGCTTGTGTGAGGATAAACCAGTCGGTTTACCATCGAGAAAGGTGTTAGACAGGGATGTGTAGCGTCGCCGTAGCTGTTTAACCTCTTCATGGACAGTTGTTTGCAAGATTTAAAACATAGTGATTGCGGATTAAGGATGAATGAGTTACTCGTCAAATGCTTCCTTTATGCTGATTATCAGGTTATACTTGCGTCTTCAGCGGAGGATTTGCAGGAAATGGTAACAATCATGCATGGTGTGTTAGAGACGAAAGGAATGAAAGTGAATGTAAGTAAAACGAAAGTTATGGTTTTTGAAAAAGAGAAATGCGTTGCGGCTTGTAATGTTTTGAGCGATGGACAGCGAGTGGAACAAGTGAATGAGTTTGTGTACTTAGGTACGTTGTTTACAAGAGATGGTAAGAATGAAGAAGATATTGAAAGAAGGGTTATTGCAGATAATAGAGTGAATGGAGCTCTGAAGGCGTTTATGAACAGTCAAAACGTGTCCAAAAAGGCACGTTTGGCTGTGCATAGAGGGGATAGTGCCTACCCTAATGTATGGTAGTGAAAGTTGGGTATGGCAGAAGAGACTTGAAAGTAGAATATATAAAAGAGTGTTTGAACACAAGCACATGATATAAAACAATGGTTAGAATATACCTACACTCTTTCGCCTTCATAAGGAGTCCCTAATTAATCAAAACGTCACGATCAGATCAGTTCAAAAGTAGACTTACAGGTTAATTAGTAGCTAGATTGTTGATATATGACATGAAGTGCGTCCTGTAATTAAAACAACAGTACAAACGAATACTAAAGTGATTGATGCAGTACACCGCCCACTGCACAAAACAAACAGCTACAGAAGGGCTGTTTGTACATCCAACCACAGGGCTGGTTTCCACCGTGAGTGCAGCGGACCCATTAATAACTTATTTTACCTCGCAAGAGGAAAAGCATGCATTGTACACAGTCATGTGTTTACATAAACATAGAGTCAAGCGGATGTCTTAGCAGAGACAAATAATGTTTGTTCCCTTTTTAGGGTTCCGTAGTCCACAAGGAACCCTTATAGTTTCGTCATGTCCGTTCTTCTGTCTGTCCGTCCGCAGCCTAGCTCAAAGACGCCTGGTGCTAGAAAGGTGATATTTGACATGAATATAGACATAAGATATTGCAACAAAACTGTAGAATAAAATTTAGGAAAACATTTTTTTTAAGGGTATCTCCCCTACATATATAGTGGAGTTGATTTTTTTTTGTTTGTGTACCCCATTATATGGGGTATCATTGGATAGGTTTTAAATAAATATCATTAGCTTGCTCAAATAATTTTTCGATCAAGTGATTGGTTTGTCAAATATCAAGCTTTGAAGTGAAAAAAAATTGTTAGACTCAAGTGTCCTCCCCCCCTCTGCTGGCTAAACTATTAATTTGGAAGAGGTGAAAAAAATCACAAATGTAGTACATATAACGAATTTAAAAGGAAAACTATCACGGGTAAGTAGACATCACTAGTTTACGAGTAATCGTCGGTTAACTTATAAATACCTATTTCTGTGAGTTTACATTGGGAGCGCTGGCTTAATCTTAAAGATATACGTACGGCCATTATGGGCAACTACGGAACCCTACATTGCGCGTGGCCCGACACGCACTTGGCCGGTTTTTTCTGGCAACGCGCGAATTGAATTGAATAATCATTTTCTGTTTCTAATTCTCCGTTCAGCAGGCTATGCGCAGTTCTCTGTTGCATTTCTCTTTCGTGGTGGGAATCTCTCGATCAGTCTATTTCTTGGTGGAAACACAAACCTATTTCATGAAAACGAAGTCTACTCCGCTTAGCTTTGTCCGACTCATTACTGCTTAACGGTTGAAACCTGGCTTTTATTTATCTTGCTACGCGCTTCGTTTGTTAGTTCAATGTTTTTTTTGGAAGCTTAGTACCAAGTATTGACGTTGATATGGGTATGCGCCCGTGTGTTTGGCATTAGCAGGTCCTTTTTTATTCTAATCATATAGTGCTTGACTATTTTTACGTGGAATCCCGTAAATGCAGATCATTTACCTTTATCAGATTTTACATTGATTTTTAACAGGATGATCTGCTTAGCTTGTTTATTGAGTGGGTTTTCTGTAATTATTTATTTTGTGACTTCGTCTAAGAATATAATTAAGTGTCCATTGCATAGGAAAAATATTTTTTGTGTTATAAGGAATTCAGTATTTAGTTTTCAGTTACTTATGAAAATATGTTTTCTTATAGTTTTGAATCGTTATTTATATCAGGAATGTAACGAAATGAAAAGATGTTGTATCCAACAACATTTAACTATGTTTCTTTTTTACTTATCTATACGTTAACAGCTCATGTATAATGTGTAAACTTAACAACAAATTCGAATGCAGTTACAGATAATATCTATTGGTGAAAACGATACCAAAATCCGTTCGGTAATTTTTGGGTAAATCGTGTTCATTTAGGCAAACACGACGGCTAGAAGACTTCATTCTATAATATGTACCTATAGACATACATCATACATACATATCGTCACGCCTTTTATCCCCGAAGGGGTAGGCAGAGGTGTATTTCTACACCCACTTTTCGCCAGATATACTTTAGTCCTACGTAATAAGGGGCGAGCCTATTGCCGTACCGGGCACATTTCCAGACTCCGTGCTGCTACTGAGAATTTCGTGACAGAAAAACCCAATAACACTGCCCGTCCCAGGAATCCTATAGGTTCTAAAAAAATATGAAGAAACTAAAACTATAACTGATTTTAATTTTAAAAACATCTAAAAACCAGCCCACTACTTCAAACAAAGTGCAATGGAAACAAACATTCATCAATGTGCATATAATTACGAACGACAATGTCGAGTAAATAATTGAATTAAGCGAAGATATATCAGCGAGGGCCGGACTCCACTGATCACATTGATCAATTATAAGGAACAATGAAGGTGCTCGCTCCTTTGTGGAGGAAATTAACTCCCAGCAAAGCCTTGCACGAATCCGGTCCGCTGGAAAAGAAGTTCTTTGAAAGAGTATACCGACTTGCTTTTATCACAGGTAAAGTTGGAACACATTTTCTTGATTTGTTTCAGTATAGATAGAGATAACCTTACCTTAGAACAGAAAATAAAAATAGCAATAACGATGATTAGAACAAATGAATGCTTAAATTATGAAGACAATGGGTTGGTAAGAAAGGTTATGATAGTGGCTATGTAGGAATTGCTAATAACAGTCTCAGTTTATGGTAGATAGGGGTTGGCTGTAAAGATTAAGCAGTATTATCTTATATTTTCGCTAGCAGAACTCAAGATGTCAACTGCAATTCAATGACTTAATTATGTGTTTGCTCCTTTGGTTAGTGGATAGTTAGAGCTTTCAGTGGATAGTTTACCTTTTTCTAATAGATATTAGAAAAAGGTAAACTATCCACTTCAAAAAAGGTCAGTGTTTATTGAACTAACTTGTATAACTAATTAATGAGTAACTAACTGGTATATCGAAAAATTCCGTAGGTATAGGTATCTATAGTCAATGGTGGGGATTCGTCGCATATTCGAATATGGGATTTTAGAATTAGATTTCATTTTAGCGATGGTATCGGATTCGAATCCTGGGCGCGCACCACTGACTATCCGGAGTTATGTGCATAAATTGTTAATTATTGCTGACCCCGTGCCTCAGGGAACATGATAAGCCGCCGGTACCGGCTGTCATGAAAATAGGGAGTCAGTACCTTTGGATAAACTGACACTAGCTTGCTGTACTAGGCTATCGCTACGTTTTGCAGGACTTATTTTTAGTGTAAGAATAAAACAAATTTTACTAGAATTGTACTGAGATCTTTCTTATAATTAAAATCACGACACTGCCCAGGACTGGTCAATTCTGAAAAGCGACATATATTATGAACAGAGTTCTGTTCTTGCAAAGCGATTAAAAATTTGGTCATTATTCATGTTTATTCGTGGATGTTCGATTAATTGTTCACATATTTTACCATAGAAGTACCAATACAGTCCTTAGTATCTTCTTGGGTTTACGCGAATGTTACACATTGAAATTAAACTACAGTTTACGGATTTTATCGCGTTGTATTGGTTTCACTAAGTTATTACATTTGAAACTAAAGATCTAGAAACTATATTTTTAATTTATTACTAGCCGACGTTTCGAATTCTTTACAGAATTCATGTTCACGGCAGACTGAGGTGATATTTGTCTTTTTCTTGAATATATAAGTTATCTCAAAGTACCCGAACATTTTTCAACTATTGGTGTTACTATTTACGCAGAATGAGCTCACAGTGTCCTTAGGTCTTCTGGTGACTTTGTCCTTCTTGGGTTTCATTAGCCTTATGACAGGGTCCCAAGCTGGAGGAACATTCCAACCATCTTCCCTATTGAAATTAGGGTGTTTTTTAATTTCAATAGCCTCTCGTATCATCCTTGGAAGAAAACGATGTTCTTTTGCGAGTATCTGTGGTTCATCAAATCGCAGGTAGTGGTTGGGTCCTTGTTCCACATGTTCACATGTGGAACAAGACAAACCAAGAGAAGCATAGGCATTCGACTCAAAGAACATATAGCTGACATAAAACATAAACGCTCAACAAAGTCTGCTGTGTGTGAACATGTGGAACAAGGACCCAACCACTACCTGCGATTTGATGAACCACAGATACTCGCAAAAGAACATCGTTTTCTTCCAAGGATGATACGAGAGGCTATTGAAATTAAAAAAACACCCTAATTTCAATAGGGAAGATGGTTGGAATGTTCCTCCAGCTTGGGACCCTGTCATAAGGCTAATGAAACCCAAGAAGGACAAAGTCACCAGAAGACCTAAGGACACTGTGAGCTCATTCTGCGTAAATAGTAACACCAGTAGTTGAAAAATGTTCGGGTACTTTGACATAACTTATATATTCAAGAAAAAGACAAATATCACCTCAGTCTGCCGTGAACATGAATTCTGTAAAGAATTCGAAACGTCGGCTAGTAATAAATTAAAAATATAGTTTCTAGATCTTTAGTTTCAAATGTAATAACTTAGTGAAACCAATGCAACGCGATAAAATCCGTAAAGTGTAGTTTAATTTCAATACAGTCCTTGTTTTGTCCACCAGGCTTATCCTACTCAGATGATAGCATAGCGTACAGATTGTACTGCGCTCTCATCGCGACGATGTCAATACTGGTGGTGCTGATGGAGATATGGCACGCGTGCTCTGACAACCTGAGCCTGGACGACATGATATCGGCTGTCAACGTGATCATCATACATCTCATCATATGCTGGAAACTTGTTACTATGGTACATGTAGCTTCAATACACTTCTGTTTAAATTCATATGGAAGGTAAATCGTCATAGAACAGTTTGAGTCTGCTGGGAGTTCGATTGTCCAAAATCCGATATGTTCTATGGTCACCTGGCTACACAATTCATTGTGACCTTTGAGACATCTTTTATATATTTTTTTCACCACATCAGCTCAAGCATGCCGCTTTTGCTGCGAGACAACAGTGAACAAAACACGATTTTGATTCGAGCGTGAGGCAAAGTAGCTTTTTAATTTTTCAATCTTCAATGCCACGAATTGACATTGTTCAGCCATAAAAACATTCGAATTTTACTGTGCTCTGTCTCTTTCACATGCAGATAAAAAAGCGAGTGAAAAAAACAAGCTCCTTCGAAATTCGATTTTGGAAGTCGACCTCAAAGAAAACACGTTCGGAAACGCGTTATACCCTAAAATTTAAAGCTATGCAAATATCTTTATATATAAAGAAATTATGTTGTTTTTTTAATGATATTGTTTATATGTTTAATATATAATTGGATTTTAATAAAAATAAGTCTAATTAATAGTATAAAATTGGTATTGAACCAATAAATTTTTATTTGGAATTTCAACAAGGATACATTTGAAAAATAAACGTCAGGGACGCGGTATCAAAACGCGATTTTAAAAAAGTAGCGGGAATAAAGTAAACATTTCGCTGATGCTGATAGCGGGCAGCGTAACGTGTTAAATTATATTATTATAAAATACTTAATCTAAAAAGGTGAGTGAAGCTAGCGATGATAACTGTACTTTAACACCAGAAGAGTTAAAACAACAAGAGATTAATGCAGAATTTTGTTTTCAATTTATTCCTGTTAATTTTTATGTTTCCTAAGTACCTAATATGTGTTCTCACTGCTGAGGTAAAAAGTTATGTGTGCTACACGAGAGCAAAGTTTTTTGCATCTCGTGCTGTTGAGTCCCTCACTACACTCAGGATTCTAACTTTGATTCACTCGCTACGCTCGTGAATCAATCATAGAATCCTTCGCTTGCTCGGGACTCAAAATCAGCACTCGAAGCAAAAAACAACTTTGCTCTCTTGTTGCACAAATAACTATTGTTACGCAGACAATTTAAATTTGCAATGACCAATTATCATGATGTTCAGCTATCGCATTACCGATGGACTCTTCAGTTATTTTAAAAGCAACTACTATGCGCATACTACTAATAATATATTTGTTACATCATAATATTATGCATCATGATATATTACCCTTTCTGTGCTAGAATCGTAGTGTTGAGAGATTTACAGACATATAAATCATGCACACGATTATCTAGCTTCGGCACTAGTATGCGTTCGTTTCGTGAACGATATTAGGTACACTGCTAAATTGAATTCACGGCTAGAGCCACACTATTCGTGTTTTTTTGATTGGTTACGGAATTTAACTTTTTGAAGCTACGGTGAAATTTTATTTTCAAATATCTGTAACGTATTTCAAATACATTTTCACCTGCAACTTCGTCAGTGTTTGTTGGTTATCACTACACGTTTTCAGTAAACGACAAGGTTTTGCTGTTTTATAGTAACGAACATCCATCTATCTTCACATACTTTAGTTATTTTTTTTTTATTATACACGCAGTTTTTTTATTATCACGCCTGTATTCCCGAAGGGGTAGGCAGTGGTGTACTGTTACACCCACATTTCGCCATGAATTTTTAGGTCCCACGTAATAGGGGCCGAGCCTATTGCCGTACCGGGCATATTACCAGACTCCGTGCTGCTACTGAGAATTTCCTAACGGAAAAACCCAAAAACACTGCCCGACATGCCCGACCCGGGAATCGAACCCGAGACTTCGCAATCACACGCGCACATTTATGCCGCGAGACCAACGAGGCAGCACATACTTTAGGGTTTCTAATTAATAGGAATAAGATTGAAGAGTGATGTGCTTATAATTATAAAACACGAAAAAGTAGATAAGGGTTACACTAGGTTTTGTCTTATTTAGGACAAGAATACTTAAACACTATGTTACCAATCTTAATAATCATTCTACCAGCCACGCAATTAATGAATGTTTTACATAATTAACTTGATGCTTGAGGCATGAAATATCAAATTCGACTGAGATGTAGCCTAAAGGAAAATTTGTAATATACTTATATATAATAAAATAATGAGCTAGGAGTAAATTTAAAACGAGTTTAAGAAAAGTGAGTTTATTTTAATACTGTAGTTCGATAAAGATAATTTCCAGCTTCCTGAATATATTACGGCAGAATGCTGGCGGAAGGAGGTTTTTTAAAATAAATGAACTTGTATTTTCCTAGAGAAACATTGTTAAAGGAAGGAAGCTGAAATATAAAAACTTATTAAGTTACGAATATCCTTTTTAAGAGATGAATACATAAGTTCATTTGTACAATGTGTCAATATTATTACGAACTAGGTACCTCTACCTTTATAAGCCCTGAGCTTTTATGTATTATTTGTATGTCTTTTATGTATTATTCCTATTTATTTGTTAGATTACTCATACAAATTTAGTTCCAATATTGAATATCTGGAAAATAAGGCCTATACGGAGGTCGGGGTCAACTTTTTTTCAAATTTGTATTAATTTAGATGATAATGATTATCCAGAGGTAACGCGACGGTCATATTTTTTAAAGTTTATTTTTATGTTTTAGCTGAGCAACAAAGAGATGTATAAGAAACTAGCAAAGGCGCTAGAGTCACCAAATTTCGACACTTCCACTCCAAAGAGGAAGGTACTGGTCGATTACTGGGTGGATACTCATAGAAGATATTTGACAATTATTTGAAAAATTGCTCATTATGTCCAGCGCTACGTTATTTTTCTGGTAATTTACTATTTTATTATAAGTAATATAATAAGTAACTAATTATTTCTCACCATCGTTCTATTGTCATCCGCTTGCATCCAAGACTTTTGCCTTGAAGCCTGAGATTTCCTTACTAGTCAACCATATTTGTCAGCTTTTTCCTCAGAGCGACTGCCGACTGAACTGCGTTACTTATAGTAATAACTGTATAGTATTGCTTAGACCAGTATTTATTTATTCAAAGGGCCTGACCAGCTATACAACAACTGACAAAGATTTTATGACAGCCCGAACCGACGGCTTAACGTGCTAACCGTAGCACAGGGCAGGCGATAATTAACAATTTGAAACGCATATCATTCAAAACATGATAGAATTTTAGATTTCTTCGACGCGTACATGCTCTCTATAATAGCATATTTACCTGTCTCACAAAAGACAACAGACGTTACGTCGAATGTTCATCGCTACAAAACATTAGCATTCTCGAAGAATATACATTTTATTAAGTAATGGACTCTGTGCACTTAAGATAAATCATAATAACTTGAGCTGGCCGAAGAGCTACGTGACACCGTGTTGGCAAATCACCCAAGACATTCTTAATTTTAACATTTACCATAATCTTTATGAAAATATACTGTCGCGGCGCCACCATTAAATTGCTAGTAACATTGTATTAGTTTATATGAAAAGATTTTCTGCCTTCGGCTTCGCTCGCATTGGTATCAGTAATCACGATAAAAGTAGTATAATTTGTGCTACTCTGTCGTATAAGATATAACTGCAAAATTTTGTCAAAACTCGTTCAGTTCTTTTGGGTGAAAGAATAGCAAAGAAAGATTCTTTTTTTTTTTCTGTCACACCAATACCAAAATTAACCAATTAAAAATTGCCTCACTATTATCACCTGATTACTAGAGCCAAAAGATTAATCAAACTCCTATCTCTAAGGTGCAGATTGTAAGGTATCATATTGACGATGCCCTATTTGTTACGTCTGCCAAATAATTTAGTGGCATTTGAAACATAAACGATAAATAAAGAGATGACATCTATTTGAAACACAATATCTCTGATCTGGACATTTTCAACTGGACTGGTTACCTAATTATTTGAATTTCTTCTATAGAGTAGGAAACTTTTTATTGCTTTGTGATATTTAAAACCACCCAGCTAGTTGGTGGCATTGAATGATGCAATATATTATAAACAGAGCAGCATAAGCAGAGCATCTTTGTTTCTGAATGATATAATTAAAACGGTACAACATTTCTATTTATTGTTTTTTTTTAAGTCTCATAAGAATTGGTTTAAAGTTATGTCCGATTTCATGTGCAGCAACTAATCAAGTAAAATCTATAAAGCTAAATTTTATAATACATAGTTATCAAAAGCAGCAATGAAAATAAATTTGAACCAATTCTGAGATGTAAATTGAGACTCTGTTTATTGTATTTTTGGGCTAATCTGGTTCACTTCCGTGTGTATTGGGAGTATTGCATCGATTGTAATTTATTATTGTAAACATCCTGTATTAAAACATAATTATCTACCCGCCGCATAATATCAACTTTAGTAATTCTAACTGATGTTGAAATCCTCTTTGGACGTTTCATCAACTTTTCTTTAGTAATTCAAAATACTTTGTATGTATTTTCGTGTGGTTTTCACTAGTGGGCAAAATGATTCACGAGGAATGTTTAGGATTATATAATTTATCACGACCCGACATACCAAGCAAAAGGCGAAGTCATTGGCAGTAGCTACAGTAGTATAATAGTCAACTAGGTAATCGTACGATGACGTCTGATTTACCCCTTTGGAGATTAATTACAATATAGCAAAGACATTACTTGGGATATTCAAGCTCATTTTGAACCAGTGACCTACTGATTTAATAGAGAAAGCCAAATTTGCTAAGCTAACGACATTTGTCATTTATCGATAGCGGATTATAATAACGAAATAATGTATTATTAGGGGATTGGCTGACTTCATGCAAGTTTCCCCACAATGCTTTTCTCTCATCGTCGACTGATTGACAGACAAAGCACATACAAGACTACTGGGCACAACAAGCTGAAATTTGGCATGTACCTATTAGTACTGTTACGAGCTGGGGTTCGTGATAAATTATACACACTATGCCAGAAAAACTGCACTTTATTCACTAACACAATAACACTAGATACACACACTTATTTTCACAACACTAATAAAACACACTATTCACACCACTAGAACAACACTAAACACTTCCGACTTATTTCCCTTCGCTTGATCTTGATCGCTTTCCGTATTCAATTGAACTGTCCTGTCTCGCGCGCTCTCGCTCTATTTATACTGGCCGGATAACATCACTAGGCTTTTCGAGACGACTCACGATATTTCTGGAAACGTGTAAGGTGTTTCTAGAATTGCGTAAATGTTCTATTTACACCTACGCCATCTATTAGAGGATAGATGAAACAGCCTTAAACAACCGATACATCTAATCTCATGTAGTTCTCCCATTCACTGATAGATGGCGTTATTTTCAATTCGTAACACGGCCTCCCTCTTAAACGTGTTCGTCTCGAACATCGTTAGACCCATAGTAACGAGCCAACCGGTCCACATGAACTATCTTCGGTGCACCTCGCGACCCCTTCTGGATTCGATAGGTGACGTCGTTCATCCTGGTAATTATACGATATGGCCCGTCCCATCTGGCTTGTAACTTAGGCGATTTTCCTCTGCTTCGTACTGGGTTATGAAGCCACACCAATGACCCCTCATCGAAGCCCTTGTTGTTCGCCCTCCGGTCGCAGCGAGTCCTCATCCTCCCAGACATCCGCCGTCCCGACCCCCATGGAGCTTCTACATTGCACACCTTGAATGTACCTCTGCTACGAGTATGTGGCCCCTTCACAGCCGCACAACTTGTGCATTTGCGGCACCAATCCTCGACGTCATTCCGACAGTGGAGCCAATAAAACCGCTCTCGGACCTTAGTAAGCGTCTTCTTAACACCCATGTGACCTCCCGAAGCACCATTGTGATAGAGCCGTAGTACTTCCGGCACCTTAGTCTTGGGCACTACCATTTGCAGATGGCATTGGTTACCTCGAGCGTTTTCCCATTTGCGGCACAGAACTCCATCCTGGACAACCAAGCTTTCCCACTGTGCCCAATAACCTTTGGTGACAGGGCTCATTGCTGAGATATCACTCCATTTGAGCCTAGGAGCGCCTGATTTCTTCCATTCGAGAATCGGCTGTACGTCCTTGTCTTCTTGCTGGGCACTCTGCAGAGCTTCTTTCCATCCGTCGCTCAGATCCGTCTTCAACATTCTCACTAGCGCTGCCGGCGCTTCCTGTATTGCACAGTGTTTGCGTTGGTCGGGGTAAGCCCTACCTGTCAGAGCGTCTGCGCTACGTTGCTCTTGCCGCCAGACAGGTACGTCAGGTGACTCCTTCGGTGGAGAGAGGGTACCAACGTACCGCTTACGCTTTGGGCAGCTCAAGCGGATATGGCCTCTTTCCCCGCAGTTGTAGCACCGTGGTGAAGAAACAACTTCCCTGATACGGTCAGTTCGATCCTCGTGACGCGCTGCTTCCACCTCCAGAGCGTAGGCTAAGGCTTCCTTCAGGGACTTGAAGTGCCCAAGTCTTACCGCTGCTCTAACTTCCAGGTCCCGGATCCCATCCGTAAACGCTTGTACGAGGTTCCCGTCAATGAGCGCAGGCGACGACTGGTATGCCTTCCTGACCAGCCTTTCCACCTCTAGAGCCCACTGCTGCAGAGTTTCTCCGGTGCGTTGTGTCCTGTCCTTCAGCTGAGCACGATACACATGTTCGAGGTGCGCGTCTCCGTACCTCGCCTCCAACGCCTCCAGAAGCTTCTCGTAGGTCACGTCTTGCCCGAGTGCCTCCAACACCGTCAAGGCCTGATCACGAAGGCCCAAGGTTAGGGCGGTGAAGGCCTGTTGTTTGTCCCACCCATTCGCTCGCATTACGGCCTCAAACTGAACCTTGTATGCAACCCACGATGACGAGCCATCAAAGGGTGGAACCTTAAACCAACGAGGCGAGGGCGCCACAGCTGCAGGTGCAACGTCGTTGGTTTCAAGCCCACGCAATTTCTTCTCCAATCTGGCAATACGGGTCTCGAGCTGGTCGTGTACACGCTTCTCAATGTCGCTGATACGGGCCTCGTGCTGCTGGAGCTCCTCCTTTACCACCTTCAGGTCCTTCCCTACAGCGGCGCTGAGGTCTTTCATCACCACCAGCTGTTCCTCCAAACGGCGGGCCTGCTCCTCCTTGTCGCGCTGCAGCTGTTCCTCTAGGCGGCGCGCGTGCTCCTCTTGACGGCGAGCCTGCTCCTCTTGACGGCGAGCCTGCTCCTCCTTGTCGCGCTGTAGCTGTTCCTCCATGCGGCGCGCGTGCTCTTCTTGACGGCGAGCCTGCTCCTCCTGACGGCGGGCCTGCTTCTCCTTGTCGCGCTGTCGCTGTTCTTCCATGCGGCGCGCGTGCTCCTCCTGACGGCGGGCCTGCTCCTCCTGACGGCGGGCCTGCTCGTGCATGAACGCCATCAGAGCCGCGATGTCGGGCACCGCCATGGAGTGTGCGCTGGCAGGCTCCACTGCAGCCGCGGAGTCGCCTGATCCACCAGACGATGGAGAAGGAACGTCTCCGAAGCGCCTCTGGTCCAGGTCTTGCTGGCGCTGGTTCCTGGTACGCACTCCGTCAGTTTCTTCCTTCGACATAACCGGCATCATTTATCCCACTTCTGACACCAATTTGTTACGAGCTGGGGTTCGTGATAAATTATACACACTATGCCAGAAAAACTGCACTTTATTCACTAACACAATAACACTAGATACACACACTTATTTTCACAACACTAATAAAACACACTATTCACACCACTAGAACAACACTAAACACTTCCGACTTATTTCCCTTCGCTTGATCTTGATCGCTTTCCGTATTCAATTGAACTGTCCTGTCTCGCGCGCTCTCGCTCTATTTATACTGGCCGGATAACATCACTAGGCTTTTCGAGACGACTCACGATATTTCTGGAAACGTGTAAGGTGTTTCTAGAATTGCGTAAATGTTCTATTTACACCTACGCCATCTATTAGAGGATAGATGAAACAGCCTTAAACAACCGATACATCTAATCTCATGTAGTTCTCCCATTCACTGATAGATGGCGTTATTTTCAATTCGTAACAGTACCTATGTTCCTTAGGTGGTGTAGAGTAGCACTAAAGAGGAGAATCTGTAAAAAGGAGATCATTCACATCGGTGATGCCAGGGGCGAAGCCTAGCCTTAAGTATATAACCTAAAATATTTTTTGCAGGAACACCTTCCCTCTCATCGACGACGTCGAATACAACTTGATGACCGAAGTCCGCTTACCTTTCAAGTACAATACGACAGTGCGTTACATCTTCGCTTACCTCGTGGTGGGGATCATGTTCAACACAGCTTCGTATCTAGTCATCATGTCGGAGGTCATCATGCAAACGTACCTGATACCGCTTATCTGTCAGTATACCTTACTTGCAGATTGTTTTGAGAATGTTTTTGATGATTGCGCGAAGGAATTTGAAGGTATGGAAATCAAACAAGTCATTCCTCTTTAAATTGAATCTTGTTTTGACAATGCATGTAATTATTTCTGATAACTTATCTGCCAGATTAATTTCGCTCACTAGTCTGATAATCTTAATATATAAAATCCTTGCGTTACTGACTGACTGACAGACACGCTACAGCCGAAACTATTGGGCGCAGGAAGCTGAAATTTGGCATGTATGTTCCTTGGGGACCGTAGGGGTGCACTAAGAAGGGATTTCCCGAAATTCCCACGGGATCGGCCAAAACGGGTAAATTTAAAAATAATGCAGGCGTAGCTGCTGGCGTCCTCTAGTAAGAAATAAGTGAAGTTGTTGTAATTATAATGGAAACATCCCAGTTGTTAGTTATTTACTATATTACTAGTAGTCTGTATGACGAGCCCTATTTAATGTCGTGCTGAACAAAAAAACGGAAGTATTATTAAACTAAATGAACCCCTAATCAGACGACGCTAAAGTACTGACAATATCAGTTGCGAGTTGATTTTACACTGCCCAAGATTTGTATCTGTTAATGAGCTGCATGAGCATATATTTAAGTACGGGTCACATTATTTGCCCTTTACTTAAAAAAAAGCCTTATTTGCTAGAGTTCAAGTTCATTTTATAAGTAGATTTTTCATGAACTTTTTATCTGGCAGTTGTTAGGACAATTTGACTATACGAATTTTTGACTGCGTCAAAATTCGATAACGCTACATCGACTTTAAAATAATTTAGTCATGTATGTACAACATATTATGCATTGCAGGTACTGGAACAGAAGAACTTATTAGAGACACTCAATTTATAAATAAATACAAACAAAGATTGGGGAGCTTAGTGAATCAACACATGATCATTCTGAAGTGAGTTTTGTAATTATAATTCCTTTTCTTGTCAATCAATTATATAAAACCGGTCCGTTACTGACAGACAACGTACAGCCAAAAGTACTGGGCGCAAAAACCTGGAATTCGGCATGTATATTCCTTGAAGAGCGTAGAAGAGCACTAAGAGAGGATTTTTGGCAAATTCTCCACAAAGCGCTAAAACAGGAAGTCCTAATTTGTTAGCCGTCTGAATTTTCAGGCGGGTGCAAGAACGGACGGAAATTTATAATGAAAATGCCTTTAGCTGTTTAAATAATTATGTTTTAAGGCAAACAATGGATTTAAAGGCTATACTGAGTGCTCCAATGTTGAGACAACTTTGTGGGAGCGGTATGCTGATTTGTTTTGTTGGATATCAAGCTAGAGCGGTAAGTAAATAACCTCTAGTATTTATGTGAATGATAATTATTTTATACGTAAGTATGATTCATGTGCAAACAAATTATAGTACTTACAGCGTGGCTTGGCTTGCCGTTCGTAAGAGGTCGGCAAAGTTAAGCAACGCTTGCACAGGTCACCACTCAGATGGGTGACTTGTGGCATTTATATCAGACTGCTAACGTGCTTCAGTGGACACGTAAAGCTGTCGGTCCCAGTTCTTTTTTCAGGACAAGACTCCTTGGGCTTTGTCGGAGGCCTTCGACCTATCTGAAATCACCGACTCCAGAGTTGGCACACACTCACATTATAATGTGGGAAAGATTGTGAAAATTTGCCACATACAAGCTACAGAACCTTTGATGACTATTATGACAGCATACTCTTTATTTTTTACAGTGATATCATGTCGAATTCGATTAATATTGATGTAACGGGTTTCTATCGCGTATTAATTTAAATTAAAGGTAAAATATTTTCCATTTTCACCGAGCAATGTGCAATGTTATCATACGAGGCAACCATTTAATATATTCCTATTTAGCTTTTAACTAAAACTATTAACTATAGCTTCAGTAACCTCTAATGTGCAGTGACGTATTTGTGCTCCAAAATGGGTTTAGCCGAGTGACCTATTAGTTACACGGAATGCATTAGCAGCTGGTAGTACAGATAATGGGCTTTGTAAGCACCAGCTGTGCCCGCGGTTACACCTGCGTTATAAATATTTACTACATCCCGGCACCCGCTATGTTATAGTCTTCCTCGATAAACGGACTATAAAACACAAAACTTTATTTCAATTTGATCTGGTACTTCCTGAGATTAGCGCGTTCAACCAAACAAACAAACTCTTCAGGTTTATAATATTAGTATATAGTATTATGAAATTAAACACTTCCAGTAGAATCACTTAGTAACTTTTATTTTTTCACTTTTACACTTTGTAGGATTGCACTGATTTACAACTATCAACCACCAAATAACTTGCGCTAGACGTCTTTACTTTTCGAAGACCCAAACGATCGCTCTGTCGCCTCATTTATTGACAAGCTAAAATGTTCTCCCACTCTAAACGGAAATGACAACTTCATAAGCGACAGCCAACCGAAATGCAGCAAATAACGTCCATCACAACCTATTTATAAAATTGCTTGATAAATCGAGTAATAACAATTTAAACTAAATATTTAGATATAATCAATTATTTACTGATTTGTTTATAGATCTATTTTTAGCTGGAAATTATACTTTTGATTAATGTGGCCATAACTACTAGCGCCATCTGTTTGTAGCAGTCGAATCGTTTAAAAATGTTTCATAAATACAATTTAATTTTATTGTGAAAATCATTACATTCGGCCATCCGGCACCGTGCGATCTCCTGACGCACGACGATTCATTCAAATTAATTAGATCAAGTGATTAGTTGTATATATAAGTTACAAGTTACAATTATAATTATGTATTCTATTCATTTTTACACTATTACTCAATTATTTATAGTAAATAAAGTATAATGTATAGTTGTATACTAAATGAATTACGATAAAATATACTTAAATCATTACATTTGGCCATTAGTGACCCTCGGATTAAGATTTGTTTTTATCACATTACATATTATATTATTTTATATTAAATAATGTATTATAGGTATGTTTTATATTATTGTATTATATCTGCAGATTTTTGTTTTTATTTTTAATTAAATTATTTATTGTCGGAATTATATCATACAGATATAATTCCGACTGACATTTCTTTAATTTTATTTTGATTATGTGTTAGTCAAAGTCAAAATCTTTTTTTTCAAAGTCAAAAGCTTTTATTCAAAATTTGGCTGGTAAACAGCTCTTTCTGAACGTTAAACTTTACAATAGACAGTCCCCCAAAAAGCCCAACCCTTCACTGCTTCCTATGTGTTTTCGCTAGGAAGAAGAAGCAGCGCAACAAACTCCCCAGCAACACAGTACTGTCTGCATAGTTAAGTATGAAGTTACACATTATAGTAATAAAAATAATAATATCACAATTTTCAATTAACATGATAGCTATCACACAACCTATTGCCATTTATTTAGATGTTGTTTATTAATTTAAAGATCAAAAAGAAAAATGTATTGTTACCTATTATTAATGTTTTTTTTTAAATATTTGTACACCATATATGGTCAAACATGTCAATTCTTTTTAGTATTTAAGATCTATAATAAGCATCTGAACAATGTTTTATTATGTGCCTACACATGTTTTAGCACATAAATATATCCTTATCTTTAAAAAATATTGCGGTTACTATTAATATTGCTTTCCGATGAGGAACTACTGCTACCATTAGACGAACTGCTCTATGGAATAAGTTAGTCAAGTCTTATCTGGATTATTCGTCTTTATAGGAGACACGCTAAATACAGGACTACGTGTTCTTGATGTCCAGCCCTAGCAGCTCTTGGGATAACTAGTCTACTCCAACTAATGTCATCTCCAACTTTCCTATAAGGCCTTTTGGTTTTTGACAATATAATTTTCTTAATATCACTTCGATAAACTACTAAGCTTCTGAGCGCAAAACTAGAGGTTCTTATTTACAATTTTCATAACTATGGACTACTCTATTATATTGTTACGCCATCTATCGGTGAATGAGTGTACTAGAAGAGATTGAATGTATCGGTGGTTTAAAGGTAATTCATCTACTCTGTACTAGATGGCGTTGCTGTATCGAGCGTGGACTGTTCGCGATTATTTCGACAGTTTTGTGGAAGAGTCTAGAATGCGCTAGTGATGTTATCCGGCCAGTATAAATAGAGCGCGAGCGCGCGAGACAGACATACGCCCGCGGCCTGATGAGTAAGGTCGCCCTAGTCCGCCCTCTCCTGCAGGAACAGAACATAGACGTGGCGCTGATAAGCGAGACGCACCTGGGACCTGCAGACCACCCACGATTCCCAGGTTTCCTCGTTTATCGGAGGGATGAAACCTCGCCCGAGGGAAGACACTACCGCGGACTGGCAGTGCTGATAAAACGACGAGTCGTACACCAGCCACTACCTACGCCGGACCTCAACTCCGTCTACACGCTGGGTGTAGAATTGCACCTAGGCGGTGCTGACCTACACCTATACGCCGCCTACAAGGCGCCCGCAACTAAACTGAACGTCACAGAGCTGCGTTCATTGTTGGACGTCCCTCACCCAGCCATCATAGCGGGCGACCTCAACAGCAAGCACCCAGCGTGGAATTCGTCAACCGCAAACCCCGCTGGTGTACGACTACTCAACGACGCCGAAAAGCACGGCTACGTGGTCGCGGGACCCGAAGTTCCCACCCACTACCCGAGCGACCCCGTACGAAACCCGGACGTGCTTGATATACTCGTGCACAACAGCGAGATGCACTGCCAGACGCAACAAGAGGTTCTCGACGACGAACTGCTGTCGGACCACCAGCCCGTGCTCGTCGTCATACAACATCAGCCCACACGGATAGTCCCTCAAGCGCCACGTCGTAAACTGGACTGGACACTATCCCTTTCAGAACTCTGCCATACAATTGTGTGGTTTACTAGATTCAAATTTGTACCTAAAATATTTGTTTGAAATGACCGGGGACGAGCTCACACGATTACGCGGGAGCTAAACTATGTCGGAGCGTTTGAATTTCGTGCGTATGTCAGTTGGGCGATAGGTTGCGACGTGTCGTTTCGGAGCAATTTCGGCGATCCTGCTTTCGCCAATTGTAAGTACAGTTACGTGAATATTTATGAATATTTAGTAAAGTTTTGAGCATTTAGTATAAGTTTAATGTTTTTCTGTTAATTGTATTAAGTTTATACTCTTGTTATCGTTTGTTTTGGTATTTTGATGAGCTAACAAATTTTTTCAACACGTTTGTGGGAAGCCGGGCCTTAGGCAATGTTATGGCCAATGTTGACCCTGCGTATTATTTTGTTTCTTTTTACATCTCCAAAAACCATGCCATCATCTTCGATGATGGCATGGTTTTTGGAGGATAATGACATTTACCAGCTGCTGAAGGGTTCTGAGGATGATGGAAGTGCAAGGAATAGCAAGAGGATGTTCAGATTTCAGGCCCAGATGGATGGATCTCAGTCAGAATCTACCACTAGTAGTGATGACGACATACCAATCGCAAATCTAAAGTGGAAGAAAATGAAATTGGCCGAAAACCAGTACCAGAGACAGGAGTAAGTGCACTGTCACAACCAGTTTTAACTCCAGCGCAATATTTTGAGCGATATTTTACCCCCAGAGTTGTTGGAACAGTTTGCCCTAGCCATCATCAATACTAATATGACAGAAACAGGCACTCAAATAAAGCCCGTTTGTAGTCCTGGGGAAATTAATATATCTTTGATAGGTATTCAAGGTATGCTGGGGTGTTTTAGTTTTCCTAGGATCAAAATGTGTTGGAACCAGAGAAATGAATTTGATCCCGCAGGCTTTTCGCTTAAGTATACGTGATTAATTGATTATCTCTTGACTGGTTCCGCACGCGCTGCAGGCGATAACCAAGAACCAGAGTTTGCAGACATGCCCAGCACATCTAAATACCGACCAAAACCTTTGCCGTCCGTTGACAAGCAGAACGATGGATACAATCACTGGCCAGTTATGGATACACTCAAAGAGCCCGATGTTGCCGCGCAACGCAATGTATGTAGTCGTTCACGTTGTCGTTGTTAAAAATCTAATATTTTATTGTGCCTTAAAAAGATAGTATTTCTTTTTACAATTTTCATAACGGACTTTAATATCTGATCTTAATTAAGTCAGTTGGCGTGGTGTTTGATTCGACAAGACCAAGATATGACAAGGCTGATTCAATATTTTTAAGACTGATTAATATGTTACCTATTTTGTATAAGTTTTTGTTGATTATGCATGTTTAAGACACTTAAATTGTTGCTTTGATGGAAATAAATAGTATATTCATAACGTAATGCTTTTTTTTCATTCCATGTGAGCAATGGCTTTCGGCTCTTCTAGACACAATTGTGCGACTTCACAATTGTGGGTTTACTGGCATAGGCACCAGTTTATACAATTGTGCGGGCATGAATTTTCCAAGATAGCGTCCGGAAAATGGAAAATTGATTGCAGATTTGAGATAAGGGGGATATTTTACCATAGGTATAGTCTTTTTTTCGATGAAATTCTGTCTAGTTTTGGCGTCGGTCTGAAAGGGCTATTCGCAGAAACGATGGAGACCACCACACCGACTCGCCAGATCAACTCCGCGGCCGACGTCGAAACGCTCGCGGTAGAGCTCGTCGACGCGATTAAAGGCGCCCTTGAGACTGCTAGCACACCCACAGACACCCAGAGGAGCCTACCCCCTCTGCCGGCACATATAGCAAAAATGATCGCAGACAAGAGGCACCTTCGAAGGCAGTGGCAGAGCTCCCGTTGCCCCACACAGAAAGCCAGACTAAACCGGCTCGCGGAGAGAGTGAAGGACGAGTTGAGGACCTACACCGCCGAGAGCTGGAAGCGCTTCATCGAGGACTCCAGCGACGACTGGCCGTCTATACATCGGCTATGTCGTCGCCTCACTAACACCCCAGCTCCGGTGCGCCCGCTGCTACACGCCGACGGGACGCCGAGGTACAAGGCAGCAGACCGCGCGGCCATACTCGCTGGACACTTAGAGGGCGTGTTCGCGCCGAACCCGACTGCAGACACGGAACACACCGCAGCAGTCGAGAAACACCTTCGAGACTACTTCGCTACGCCGATAGCTCCCGAAGAGGACCCCATTCACTTCTGCCCTGACATGGTGCAACGTGCCATTCGGCAGACCCAGCCCCGGAAGGCTCCTGGGGCGGATGGGATACCGAACACAGCGCTGCGCCGCCTGCCGCACCGTACCGTGGCAGCACTGGCGCGCCTGTTTACGGGGATCGTCCGCACAGGCGTCTTCCCCTCGTGCTGGAAGGAGGGCCGAATAATCATGTTGCCCAAGCCGGGCAAGAACATCTTGAAGCCCGAGAGCTATCGGCCGATCACTCTGCTGCCCACCATCTCGAAGGTGTTCGAAAAACTCCTGCTGCGGCACCTCACACCGCATATCACGCCCAGACCAGAGCAGTTCGGGTTCCGCGCCGAACACTCAACTACAATGCAACTGTCGAGGGTACTGCACCGGATAGCGGCGGCGCGTAACAAACGCGAGCACGCCGTGGCAGTATTCCTCGACATGGAGAAGGCTTTTGACCGAGTATGGCATTCCGGTCTGCTGTACAAGCTCTCAACCTCTACAGCGCCCCGTCGTATCGTAAAAACGGTCTCATCGTTTCTGCACAACAGGACATACAGAGTGGTGGTGGAACAGGAAGTGTCTGACGTTCACACCATCGCCGCCGGAGTCCCGCAGGGCTCCTGTCTCTCGCCTGTGCTCTACTCACGCTTCACCGACGACATCCCCGTCGCCGAAGGCACCGAGTTAGCCTTGTACGCCGACGACGCGGCGTACATAACAACAAGCATGAACGCTAATTACGCCGCGTCAAAGATGCAGCGCACCCTGCAACTTCTCCCCCGCTGGCTGTCGCAATGGCGACTATCGGTGAACGTGGGTAAGTCACAGGCGATTTAATTCAGCTCTCAGATAGCCCATCCACCACCACTCAAACTCCAGGACGAAGACATCCCCTGGACGATGACGGCAAAGTACCTGGGGGTAACCCTAGACCGCCTCCTCACCATGAAATCGCACGTCGGCAAAGTCGTCGCACAGGTCCGCGCTACGAGAGCGCTACTACGTCCAGTGCTCTCATCCCGCCTCCCGCTGCGTGTCAAGCTAAGTGTGTACAAGCTCTATGTACGCACTCGGCTCACCTACGCTGCGCGCTCACAAGCGAGACCAACCGGGCCCGCCTCCGCGCGCAACAATCGCTTGCGTTGCGCGCTATCGTGGGTGCACCCAGGACGGTAAGTAATGCCGTCATACAGCGGGACACACGTATAGAGAGCCTGGACGCCTTCATCCGCCGTCTGTCCGTGGGGATGTTTGAGCGGGCCGACGCCTCGGCCTGGGACCATGTCCGAGACCTGGCCCCCTGGCACGCTCGCCCCCGGACAAGAAGAAGCTGCCGCAAGACCTCCTCGCTACCCCCGACGACTCTGCCGACACAACGGTTGCCCCCGGGTAACCGCCGCCCTCGCACACTACACTCCATTCCCCCTGTTGCAGGTGACCGCCCCGATCCGCGCGACATCTGCGCGTATCAACACAGGATACGCGCATCATGTGCGCGCGCGGGCGACCACCGCAACAGAGGACGCCAACAACATTCTCCGCATCACCACACTGACACCACACACACCACACGTCGTTAACAACGCCGAGGCCGCACGAAAGTCGTCGCCCGTGTCGCTGGCTACACGGAGCTGGGCCTCTCCCGGTTCGCCGGGGGTCTCACCCGGCTCGTGCTGACCGCCCGGGCGACTTGAAGACTGACGCGGCCTCGCACGACCCACTACTACAGCCGTAGGGCACACAGCCCGCCCCAACCACCCGTCCCTTGTTCAGGGGACGGCGACGAACCCGCCGGAGAGGGGCAAAATGCCCTGAACCAGCCTCCGCCAACCCTCTAGGGGGTTGCGTGATGACTAGTCGGAAGGAGACAGACATAGTTACAATTGAATATCGAAGCGATAAACAAGAAGCGAAGGAAGTAATTCGGAAGTGTTTAGTGAAGTGGAAAAGTGTTCAAAGTAAGTGTCTTTTATTAGGGCTGAGAATTAAGTGTGAAATAAGTGTGTTTATTAGTGTTGTAAAAATAAGTGTGTGTTTGTGTTAGTAAATAAAGTACAGTTTTCTGGCATAGTGTATATAATTTATCGTCGAACCCCAGCTCGTAACAAATTGGTGTCAGAAGTGGGATAAATTATGCCGGTTATGCCGAAGGAAGAAACTGAAGGAGTGCGTACCAGGAACCAGCGCCAGCAAGACCTGGACCAGAGACGCTTCGGAGACGTTCCTTCTCCATAGTCTGGTGGACCAGGCGACTCCGCGGCTGCAGTGGAGCCTGCAAGCGCCACACACTACGTGACGGTGCCCGACATCGCAGCTCTGATGACGTTCATGCAGGAGCATGCGCGCCGCCTGGAGGAAAAGCTACAGTGCGACAAGGAGGAGCAGTAGCGCCGTCAACAGGAGCAGGCTCGCCGTCAAGAGGAGCACACGCGCCGCCTGGAGGAACAACTACAGTGCGACAAGGAGGAGCAGGCCCGGCGTCTGGAGGAACAGCTGGTGGTGATGAAGGACCTCAGCGCCGCTGTAAGGAAGGACCTGAAGGTGGTAAAGGAGGAGCTCCAGCAGCACGAGGCTCGTATCAGCGACGTGGAGAAGCTCGTACACGACCAACTTGAGACTCGCGTCGCCTCTATTGAGAATAGGGCATGAATATCGGAATATCGAATATCGAAAATATCGGAATATCGGATAAAATATTATGCCAGAAAATATCGATATTCGATTAGTAGAAACCGGGATTTTCGATATTTACGACATTGCTTCAAATAATCATTACCAATGAATTTAATTTATATTACTTCTTCAAAATCAATCATTCGAAGCGCGCTATTACCCGTGCATGCGAATGTATTAAGAACAATAAATAATAATAAGACTGTGGTATTGCTGTGAGTGCCTCTAGCGCGCCAAATATGGTAATATTGCCAGTATTCGTCACTACTTTTTTACCAGTAATTATCTACCGATATTGATCCATAACTAGTACCTTTTGTTATATAGTTTTATTTCATTTCATGATAGACATGCCTTCTTGATTTACCTCATCATGTTAGTCTAGAGACGTCCACTGCTGGACATAGGCCTCCCTCAAGTTTCTCCACACAGCGGTCTGTGTATTTTGAGCCGCCTGCATCCAATCGCTCCCCGCGATCTTAACCAGATCGTCGGTCCACCTTGCGGGAGGCCTACCCCTGCTGCGTCGTCCGCTACGTGGTCGCCACTCCAGAATCCGCCTGTCCCAACAGCCATCGGTTCTTAGCGCTATGTGCCCTGCCCATTGCCACTTCAGCCTGGCTATTCGGAGAGCTATGTCTGTGACTTTGGTTCTCCTGCGGATCTCCTAATTTCTGAAGTCTGAAGTCAGAATTTGATCTCGCAGGGAAACTCCGAGCATAGCTCTCTACATCGCCCTCTGAGTGACCCTGAGTTTTCGGATGAGGCCCATAGTTAGCGACCACGTCTCAGCGCCGTAGATCATCACTGGCAACACACACTGGTCAAAGGCTTTCGTCTTGAGTCACTACGGGATATCGGACGTGAAGATATGCCCTAACTTCCAGAACGCCGCCTAACCGAGTTGGATTCGACGAATGACTTCTTTCTCGAAGTTTGGCCCTACCCAATTGGATCATTTGCCCCAGGTAAACGTTCTTGATGACCACTTCGAGTATGGAGTTCCCAACCTGGATAGGAGTAGGTACGACATAGACGTTAGACATGATTTTCGTATTGTCCATGTTCATCTTAAGACCTACTTGTTGGGAGACTCTACAGAGGCCATCGAGCATTGTGCTGAGGTCTTCCATGGTCTCAGCCATGACTACGATATCATCAACAAATCGAAGATGAGTGATGTACTCGCCGTTGATGTTGACGTCGAGTCTTTCCCAGTCCAGAAGCTTGAAAACGTATTCCAGCGCAGCGCTGAAGAGTTTTGGAGATATAACATCTCCCTGCCTCACCCCTCGCTGTAGCAGAATAGGTTTTGAGCTCTGGTCCTGGAGGTGGACCGACATGGTGGCATTTTGGTACAAACACTTCGCACTTCGACATATTGATAGTCAATTTGGCACCGTTGGAGAGACTGCAGCACTGCCCAGGTTTCGATCGAATCAAATGCTTTCTCATAGTCTACAAACGCCAAGCGTAGAGGCTGGTTATACTCCTCGGACTTCTGTATAACCTGCCGCAGCGTATGTATGTGGTCTATGGTACTATAGCCTTTACGGAATCCGGCTTGTTCGGGAGGCTGGAAGTCGTCTAGCTTGCTCTCGAGACGATTCGTGATGACCCCAGAAAACAACTTATAGACGTGACTCATAAGTGAGATGGGCCTGTAGTTCTTCAAAAGGGTTTTGTGGCCCTTCTTGAAGAAAAGCACCACCACACTTCTGTGTCATGCCTGTGGCGTTTTGCTCTCGAGTAGGTATGACGAAATTGAATAGCTTCCGAAGCATTTCCGAAGCAGGTGTTCCGCCAGCTTTCAGAAGCTCTGTAGTTATTCCGTCATCACCCAGTGCCTTGTTGTTTTTTAGTTGTTCTAGGGCTACACTAGTCTCGTGCATGCTGAGTATGCTGACGTCCGGGATATCTTCGGTATAGTGTTGGGTCAATCCAGCTCTAGGGTCTGTGGCTGGAGTAGTAACAGGTGTTCGTGTAGTCGTAATAGTAATTTACTTATTTGATCTCAATATTTATTTTAATTTAATTAAGAGACCCTATTTCCCATTTTTCATCGCTTTTGATTCGTCTGATTTCTAGTGTCGAGAATATCGAAAATATCGAATTCCGGAATTATAAAATGTTCAATATCGAAAATACCGATATTGAGAAAGTGGGCCCATATTGCGACCCCTAATTGAGAAGCGTGTACATGATCACCTCGAGACCCGTATTGCCGAATTAGAGAAGAAATTGTGTAGGCTCGGGTCCTACGACGTTACACCTGCAGCTGTGGCGCCCTCGCCTCGTTGGTTTAAGGTTCCACCATTTGATGGCTCATCATCGTGGTCTGCATACAAGGTCCAGTTTGAGGCCGTTATGCGAACGAATGGTTGGAACAAAGAACAGGCCTTCACCGCCCTAACCTTGGGCCTTCGTGATCAGGCCTTGATGGTGTTGGAGGCGCTTGGGCAAGACGTCTTCTATGAAAAGCTGATGGAGGCGCTGGAGGCGAGATACGGTGACGCATACCTAGAACATGTGTATCGTGCTCATCTGAAGGACAGGATACAACGCGCCGGAGAAACTCTGCAGCAGTGGGCTCTAGAGGTAGAAAGGCTGGTCAGGAAGGATACCAGTCGTCGCCTGCGCTTATTGACGGGAACCTCGTACAGGCGTTTACGGATGGGATCCGGAACCTGGAGGTAAGAGTAGCAGTGAGGCTTGGGCACTTCAAGGCCCTGAAGGAAGCCTTAGCCTACGCTCTGGAGGTGGAAGCAGCGCGCCACGAGGATCGAACTTACCGTATCAGGGAAGTTGTTTCTTCACCACGGTGCTACAACTGCGGGGAAAGAGGCCATATCCGTTTGAGCTGCCCAAAGCGTAAGCGGCACGTTGGTACCCTGTCTCCACCAAAGGGGTCACCTGACGTACCTGTCTGGCGGCAAGAGCAACGTAGCGCAGATGCTCTGACAGGTAGGGCTTACCCCGACCAACGCAAACACTGTGCAATACAGGAAGCGACGCCGGCAGCGCTAGTGAGAATGTTGAAGACGGATCTGAGCGACGGATGGAAAGAAGCTCTGCAGAGTGCCCAGCAAGAAGACAAGGACGTACAGCCGATTCTCGAATGGAAGAAATCAGGCGCTCCTAGGCTCAAATGGAGTGATATCTCAGCAATGAGCCCTGTCACCAAAGGTTATTGGGCACAGTGGGAAAGCTTGGTTGTCCAGGATGGAGTATGGGAAAACGCTCGACGTAACCAATGCCATCTGCAAATGGTAGTGCCCAAGACTAAGGTGCCGGAAGTACTGCAGCTCTATCACAATAGTGCTTCGGGAGGTCACATGGGAGTTAAGAAGACGCTTTCTAAGATCCGAGAGCGGTTTTACTGGCTCCACTGTCGGGATGACGTCGAGAATTGGTGCCGCAAATGCACAAGTTGTGCGGCTGTCAAGAGGATACACACTCGTAGCAGAGGTGCATTGAAGGTGTACAATGTAGGAGCTCCAGGGGAGTCAGGACAACAGATGTCTGAGAAGATGAAGACTCGCTACGACCGGAAGGCGAACAACAAAGGCTTCGATGAGGGATCATTGGTGTGGCTTCATAACCCAGTACGAAGCAAAGGTAAATCGCCTAAGTTACAAGCCAGATGGGACGGGCCATATCGCATAATTACCAGGATAAACGACGTCACCTATCGAATCCAGAAGGGGTCGCGAGGTGCACCGAAGATAGTTCATGTGGACCGGTTGGCTCGTTACTATGGGTCCAACGATGTTCCAGACGAACACGTTTAAGAGGGGGGCAGTGTTACGCCATCTATCGGTGAATGGGTGTATTAGAAGAGATTGAATGTATCGGTAGTTTAAAGGTAATTCATCTACTCTGTACTAGATGGCGTTGCTGTATCGAGCGTCGACTGTTCGCGATTATTTCAACAGTTTTGTGGAAGAGTCTAGAATGCGCTAGTGATGTTATCCGGCCAGTATAAATAGAGCGCGAGCGCGCGAGATAGACATAGTTACAATTGAATATCGAAGCGATAAACAAGAAGCGAAGGAAGTAATTCGGAAGTGTTTAGTGAAGTGGAAAAGTGTTCGAAGTAAGTGTGTTTTATTAGGGCTGAGAATTAAGTGTGAAATAAGTGTGTTTAATAGTGTTGTAAAAATAAGTGTGTGTTTGTGTTAGTAAATAAAGTACAGTTTTCTGGCATAGTGTATATAATTTATCGTCGAACCCCAGCTCGTAACAATATTTAGGACACCTGGCAATAGGCTTAAGACATTTATAAAATTATGTCCTTTCTCGCGACAATTAAAACAATTGTATGAGCTGTCGTAAGTGTAAGAATCAGAAAAATTCTCCGATATAGAACGTTGAGAGCTATGAAAATTCAATAAGTCTTCAGGCTCGTTACAATTTTTAACGCTTGAGCACCATTCCTAACGGACTTATCGTATATGCCATGGATTATACAATCAACTGCTTTCTTACCACTAATTTCACATCTGTTCAACAGCATTAATTTATCGTCAGCGTTAGCTAGGCTAACCATAAGGCATTTAGCTGGTCCAACCAATAACAGTGCATGGTTTTAAACATGCAGCCGCATTATTGGCTCATTCCGTTTCTGCAAATCTGCATAACGGAAACTAGGGTCCTACAAGCCCATCACAACATCAACTAACAATGTTCTCATCTTAATGGAAATAAAGATAAGCAAACAATCATCACTGACCTGGTTCTACTTACAATGAAAACGAAAATTGCTTAAACTGATTATTAAAACACATCACAATCTACACTGATAATCGAGTTCAACAGCATCTTCTAGAAACTCTTCTGTATCACTCCTAAACGTCCTAAACATAACTTGGAACTGGCTAAAGAAATTGGGGTATTTAATAAACATACCCAGAGCATCACATGAATTTAGAAACTCGCAGTAGGTAATTTTACTTGAATTTAACTTTACACGTGATGCCAGCTATTAACCATAATAAGGTAACACATCGAACATTTTTACCAGTGCCATCTGTTAACATGTTAAAAAAAAGCTTGTGTAGGAGCAACATCTATTTGCGCACAATAATCCGCAGGTTTAATGGTTTAACTTGAAATAACGGTACCAAAACATCGAGATTCAATAAAACAGAACTATAAAGAGTTAAAATCTTACGTTTTTCTTAAGCTGTAATCACTCGATAAAATAATGGCGTTAGTAATATCTTTCGACTATGGGCGGTCAGGCTACACTTTAACCAACCAACTACACGTCTAAAGTTCTAACCAGCACTGCAGGTCACACGTCTACTTAAGATATAAACGGTACAATGTGTTCCACATTAAGTCAGCACGGTCAGTCACAAGAGCTGAAGCACAGTCTTACATTATGAAGTTATATATATGTACGATTCGATTAGTCTAACAACTTTAGACGCGAGTCTGCTATATTACAACTGTACTAGAACAATAACTACCACGTTTCACTCAAATGCACTTGCTTGGAATAGTGCAAGTTGACCTGTACGCTCAGTCTCACAGTCCATAAGGTAAGACCGAGACAAGATGATCTATTTGTAGGCAAGCAAATGATCACTAGGCTCATGATCGGGAGCCAACTACGCATGATTTACTAAGAAAATAAATAAAAACATTCGCTTTCTTTTAACCCGAGTATGAAAACCGAAACCTCCGTTCGATATCTACGCTATAGCTAAGACACGGTGGTAGCAAGCCAACCGTATGTTAACATAAA
Source organism: Euclidia mi (assembly GCA_944739405.2). Taxonomy (NCBI): domain Eukaryota; kingdom Metazoa; phylum Arthropoda; class Insecta; order Lepidoptera; family Erebidae; genus Euclidia; species Euclidia mi. The sequence goes on along the minus strand of OX123184.2, from coordinate 79,619,826 downwards.
ATACAGCAATGGTCGTAATTAAGTCGTTAGTACTACCCACAAAGTTTGTCTTTATTTCATTCTTCTTTCATGTCACAGGTAAAACGCAAAGTTCAAACAGTTTCACAGTAGAAGCTTGTTTTAACTAGAACTCCGTGTTGCGTGTAGGAATCGAACCACAACCTCAGTATGATGTGATGGCGACATCGCCACCACAACCATTATGATATTTCTAAGGTTACTAAACGTATAGAGGTATTCTACTAACCAGGAATCTTTAGCAACTACCGTCATTAAAACTTGCAGCACACAAAATCAGACAAAATACGCTCACCACGGTTATAACAGCGTTAGTAGTTGCCTTCGCTCGCATCTACATCTCGTTTCTCAGGATCGGAGTCCGGTAAACGAAAGCCATGTAGTAGTTATTTTCATGGCTTCTATCAGCGACAGAAAATTGCGGTTCTTTAGTTCCAACAGACCCAGCAATTTTTCGTTTCTAGTGTCTTCATTCTGAACACGCGGGTAGTTGTAGTCCAATCCCACGCATACAGAAGTTTGTACTCGTTGAGATGTAGTTTCACGAATCACACACAATAAACACTGAGTTTAGATGGTCTAGAACGCGTGCCACGCCCACTTCTGAACTATTATGAAATTAAACACTGCCAGAAGAATCACTTAGTAACTTTTATTTTTTCACTTTTACACTTTGTAGGATTGCACTGATTTACAACTATCAACCACCAAATAACTTGCGCTAGACGTCTTTACTTTTCGAAGACCCAAACGATCGCTCTGTCGCCTCATTTATTGACAAGCTAAAATATTCTCCCACTCTAAACGGAAATGACAACTTCATAAGCGACAGCCAACCGATATGCAGCAAATAACGTCCATCACAACCTATTTACAAAATTGCTTGATTAATCGAGTAATAACAATTTAAACTAAATATTTAGATATCATCAATTATTTACTGATTTGTTGATAGATCTATTTTTAGCTGGAAATTATACTTTTGATTAATGTGGCCATAACTACTAGCGCCATCTGTTTGTAGCAGTCGAATCGTTTAAAAATGTTTCATAAATACAATTTAATTTTATTGTGAAAATCATTACAATAGTAACATCGCAAACTATTACGAAAAACTAAATTGCTGCTACAATTACCATCTGTGAAGCATACATGATATTCATCCGTTAATTTAGATTAAAAGTAATAATTAAAGCAACGCTAACTGCACCTTACTTTAGATGGTAATTTGTTGCTAACAGCTATATAAATGAGATTCACGTGATGCCATAATAAAACACCGCGATGCTACGTCTTAAGGTTTGTGTCTACTATATCGTATCAGGAGAGCACTAAGGACAGAAGACCTATTCGAAGGGATTTGTGAATACTCCTTTGCTTCGTAATATTTAAGAAGCAGTGGGTCTACGCCCCTCATTCATTTTTGAAGTTTTGTAACTTACTCTCATTTATACACATTTCCTATTGGAATGATAGTCGAACGAATTGCAAAATTACTATACTGCTTGTGATGCTTTTGTGTACGACTATAGGTACATAATTTTAACAATTGCTGTCGCTTTATGAAACAAGAAACAGGCGGAATTAATTTGTTCAGTTAAATTTTTGCTACGAAACTCAAAGCGTAGTTATTGATCACACGTCATCGCATCGCAAACACGGACGAATTACAAAAAATTTAGTCCGGTGGTTATAAAATGGCCTTCCCTTTCTTTTCTTTATAATTATGTTTGTAAAAGAGAGCGATAGCATTATTTAAGTTTCGTGAGTCCAACAAGAGATTAGGGAGCCTATATAATGTAATTAATGACTATGTGTACAAACTTCGAATAATTTATATAGACTCAGAGGAATATTATTCGCCAATGTATTTTCCATCTAGCTACAACACGTCCGGACGTTCACTGACAATAATTTGTACCCATATGTTGCGATATGGTGGGCAGATACCTTTAATCTAGCGATCTATACAGTAAACATAATTCAGTCTAAATTCCTTTGCGGCAATATACACAATTCATGTGAACCTTACCTTAATGTATTTGAAGCCTTATTAACATCACATGAACGTTGTAGGCTGATGTATGTCTCACACGTACCTAAATATGTACTTACAAATAATAGCTTGATTCAAGGTATTGTTGTTTTTTTCTTATGTTTCTTTTTCTTTTTCGCGTGATTGTGGTACTCTGAAGTCTGAGCTTTCAGACAATCGGAAGTCCTTGACGTTCAAAATAGCGTGGTGACCAGCCGAGATAGAAGAAGTAGCTTTGAAACCAATAAGCATCTTAGAAAAAACCTATATTCATCTCTTTTGCACTCGTTAAAAGCAAGTTCCATAATGTCAATTCAAAAGTGATGACAGTTGACCTTCGGAACCCTAAAAAATTCCCCATTTTTAGGGTTCCGTACCTCGAAAGGAAAAAACGGAACCCTTATAGGATCACTTTGTTGTCCGTCCGTCTGTCAAGACCATTTTTCTCAGGAATGCGTGGAGGTATCAAACTGGAATTTATACTAAATAATCGAATCTACGGTTCCATTGAGCTGTAATAAAATCAAACTTCTAAACCAACGCAATCAAAAGATACAGCCGTTTATGCTGCAAATTGCAGCATATTTTCAAACTCGCATTGGAATCAAAACCTACAGGGTACTTCCCGTGAACTCTGAATCTTGAAATTTGGAACGAAGCAACGTCTTATATCACATATAAAGGAAAAATTGCGAAAACCGTAAATTTTTAGTTACAGCATATAAAAAAATATTTTTAATAAATTTAAAGTTACTACCCCTTTCTCTTGAACGCGTGGAGGTATTCAATTGAAATTCATATCAAAGACTCAGGTATATAACACCGTTAGGCTGTAACAAAATCAAACTTCTATGTCAACGCAATCAAAAGAAAGAGCAATATAAGCATATTTTCAAACTCACGGCTACTCGCAAGTGAATCAAAACCTACAGGGTACTTCCCGTGAACTCAGAATCTTGAAATTTGGTACGAAGCAACGTCTTATATCACTTATAAAGGAAAAATTGCGAAAACCGTAAATTTTTAGTCACAGCATATAAAAAAATATTTTTTATAAATTTAAAGTTACTACCCTTTTCTCTTGAACGCGTAGAGGTATTAAATTGAAATTGATAGCAAATAATCAAGTATATAACTCCGTTAAGCTGTAACAAAATCAAACTTCTGTGTCTACGCAATCAAAAGAAAGAGCAATATAATCATATTTTCAAACTCGCGCCTACTCGCAAGTGAATCAAAACCTACAGTGTATTTCCCGTGAACTCAAAATCTTGAAATTTGGTACGAAGCAAAGTCGTATAGCCCAGATAAAGGATGCGGAAGGCTGAGGACCGTGTACTGTGGTGCGTGTTAGGAGAGGCCTATGTCCAGCAGTGGACTGCGATAGGCTGATTGAGATTGAGATTTCAAATAATTACATAGTCTTCAAAGCTTTTTGATAATTGTTCTGTTTGACGACCAGCTAGCTTGTCATGTAGACGTCACTATGACATACGCATTCTTTTATAACCGTAGTGTGGACATGGTGTGGACAGATTGTCATCTATCACAATATAATTATCATCGAAATGTCAGTGATGTGTGCCCGGGGTACCTGGGGATCGAACCCGAGATGATCGTCTCGGCAGTACATTACGTACACCACTGGGCTATCGCCGCTTACTTATTTTTGTTACTTAATTATTCATTAAGAATATTAATTATTGTTTTACTTTATGTGCAAATAGTCACCTAGTAATAGTTTTATTTTCATCGCAAATAAAAACTATAATTATTAAAAATACTATATAAGTATTTTTGTAACAGATTTCTAATGGTCACTAAAACTTTGTAAATCAATAACTTTGATAGAAAATTTTACCATCATTCATCAGCAGACTTTTGCAAGGCTGCTGTAAGGCTGTTGCAAGTCTGGTATAGGTATTTATGTTATATTATAAAATAAGCGATAAATGTTAATATAAAATAAAGGATGACTGATTACAAACGACAAAGACACCTTTTTCTTTCATTTATGCTCCTCCAGCTTTCCATACTGTAATGTTATGGATTTCATTTTGCAATAAAAATACCATAACTATGACTGGTGAACTTTTACTTATATACCTACAGGTTTGTACGGAACCCTCGGTGCGCGAGTCCGACTCGCACTTGACCGGTTTATTTAGTATTAGTATTACTTAACAGAAGGTGGTGTGTATGGGTATTTTTTTTTTTTTTTGGGACTAATCCCACCCTCATTCCCACTACTGTGTCACCTGTGTAGCCAGGTTCAGCAACAGTGACCATTGATGACAACGAGTTTTGACACTCGTGAAGTCTCGGGGAAAGTTAAACTGTCTTGGAACCCGCAACGAACTTAATCAGAAGTATATTGGAGGAGTTGGAAAATGAATAATCCACTTCCCTCCTTAACAAAGCGGGAGACAAGCAACGAAGAGATATAGTGATGAGAAAAGATAAGCACCACGGACATGAGCATTAAGGGGGCCTAAATTGTGAACTATGCCTGTTTCCAGTAATATGTATGGCAGAAACGCCTAAACGCACGGAAATTCGTCCTACTTGCCACAAGATCCGTATAGTACACTACTCCAGAAGTTACCTCTAATTCGTTAAGCATGATATTACGTTCAATTTGCCAAAGACTACACTCCCATAGAATGTGATGAGCAGATTGTTCATAATTGTTGCCAGATGTTGAACATTGACATAACGGTGAATCAACTAGCTTAAATGAATACAACTTGCTCTTAAAGTTGCCATGACCTGTAAGAAATTGGGCTACACAGTGATCCACCTCCAACCAGTTCCTCGCCAGTCGCTCTCGGACGCATGGGAAGAACTGGTAGAGGTGACGGCCCTTAGTTTATGTGTTCCAGCGACATTGCCATTCATCAAGAAGATCGTCATAGACTGTGGATTGATGGTTCAACAATCTAGCGATCTTATGTCTGTCGCGCGGAGCTAGAAAATTTAGATCCATGTTATCTCGTGTCACGTAATACATTGCTGCTCGTCTTTGTGCCTCAAGATCGACTGGAAATACACCTGCCAGTACTGGCAAAGCTTCAGTACTAACTGTCCTATAAGCCTTGCACAAAAATATCAACGCGAGACGTTGACTTTGTAGCATTTTACGTCGTACAGCACCGATAGTAGCTCTATCTGCCCATGCAGGCGCACCATAACAAATACAACCCAGATATGTTGCACCATAAATTACTTTTAAAGTTTTGAACGAAAGCCCCCATGTCGCAGTTGATATCTTTGACAAGGCGTAAAAACTTCTTTTAGATTTTTCACCTACTGTTCTAATGTGCTCGACAAATGAAAAGTTTCTCTCTAAAACTAACCCCAAATAACAAACTGATTCTTTGTTTCTAATGGTTATGTTATTGAATTTGATTCGAGGCGGTGTTTTTAAGTTCCCTTTCAAAAGTAATTGAAATGTTTTCTGTGGAGAAAATTATAAACGATTGCGTTCACCCCAATTGTTGATTAAGTCTAAACATTGATTAGCTAACCTTTCAAGTCCTACCCTAGTATTAGATTGAATAAGTAAAAGACCGTCATCTGCATATCCGGTCAATGAGCAATCTGGTGGTAGTGGTATGCTTAGAAAGTCATCAAAACCTAGATTCCATAAATACGGGCCTAACACTGATCCCTGCGGACAACCCATGGTCAGCGCCTTCGACACAGCATGGTGGCCTAATTTTAACTTTGCTGTTCCATGTAGGAAATACGTATAAATGAGGGAATATATGTTACTAAAGCATCCACGAGACTTTAATTTAAGTAAAAGCATTGGCCACCATGCGTTGTCGAAAGCGCACGCTATATCTAAGAATATACCTAGCACATATTGTAGTGTTGATGACGAAACTATCTTCCTAACCGATATAACTGCGTCAACTGTCGATTTACCTACTGTGAAGCCAAATTGTTTATCGCTAAATCTAATACCGCCCGGCAGAAGCCGGGGAACTACGAGACGTTCTAAAAGCTTTCCTAGTGATGGTAACAATGTTATTGGCCTATATGACTTAGGGTCGTCGGACGGTTTGTCTCCTCTTTTTGGTATGATCCTAATGTAACCACTGCGCCATATACGAGGAAAAATACCTTCTGCTATGCAACGTTTAAACACAAACAAAATGGACTCACCAGATGTTTTACAAGCTGCCTTTATCATCTTGTTGGAGATTTTGTCTTCGCCTGAAGCTTTGTAAGGTGGCAAAGATCCGACAGCATTTATAAATTCGTCATAGGATGGTAGGTCTGACGTTGGTGAAACGGGTTGCAAAGCAGCCCATTGTCGGATCTGACGGTGGTAGTCTGTGTCATTCTCCAGCCGATCGTTGGGTATCAGACAATTCAAGAGATAGTCCGCTGTCTCCTCAATACCAGTGGAATGTCTACCATTAATTTTGATATTTTGGGTATAAGCTAAGTCGATAGATCTATTTGCTTTAAATTCGTGATATAAAGGAGACCACGGACCCTCCCTATCGAGTCTATCAACAATCTTACGTAACAAATTTCTTTTGCATTTTTCAACTGCAGACCTATAATGAGATCTAGCAACTCTAAGAGCAATGAAGGCAGTATCATAAACGTCACCTGTTATTTGACGTCTTTTTAATAGATTTAACTTTCTACGTGCTCTGCGAAAGGCTCGCCGAAGTTCAGCTAAGTTGTTATTCCACCAATCACACCTACGAGTGTTGGTGATAGAACCACGGCCAATGGCAACATCCGCACAATATATGAAGGTGTCAGACAAAATTTTCAGCACTCTCTTCTACAGAAAGACTACAGCAAGTGAAGTATTTGACATGTGACGCGAATAGTGAACCAAAAAGATCCCAATTAGCTCCTTTTGTTTTATATCTAAAATTAATAGAGGACATACATGACGAGTCCCGTGGCAGCCTTGACGTGAATTCGTACACGATTAGGCGGTGCTCACTACATGACGCGTCCGGTAGGACACGCCACCTATCTATACGAACGTCCCCACAAGAAAGTGTGACGTCAATAGAAGACTCGCCCATGGGGCTGCAAAAAGTAGGTGGTGCATCTGGTGTGTTGTGGATGGATAAATTCATTTCTGCAATGAAATCCTCGACGGCGCACCGTCGATCCCTATCAGAAGAACGATATTTGCCATACCATAACGTAGATGATGCATTTACATCGGCACTAATTATGACCTTATGGCCCACAAGGGACCTTAAAACCAAGCGAAGATGGTGTAAGTAAGGGGCAACCGGATGTGAATACTGAAAGTAGCAGCTGACAACATAAACTCTAAAGGACGCAGAAGATACCTCCGCAACCGCACAGTGTGACGTCATGAGATTACTAATAGATGTTACAGTTAAGTTTGAATTCGCGACATAAATCCCAGCTCGTGCTTTGCCGTCCAGCTGTATGATTTTATTACTCTGGCTTGTATTTTGATATTGTTCTTGTACGAGTATTACGTCTAACTTATATTCTATAACTAAGCGCTCTAACTCTAATGTCGCCACCCTATCGTTGTGAAGGTTTAATTGTCCTATAACGATATTATCCATGATGTACCTACCTAAGTATGAGGTTCCCTAAACTATTAATTCAGTAGTTAGTATTAAGAATTAGTTGTTCTAATTTCAACTTATATGTGGGACATTCCTGAGATCCGCAACGATGGTCATGCGGTTTCTTAAGGCGTTTACATGCTACGCATGAAGGTTTAAAATCAGGAAGATCTTTATTTGAGCAAGTTTTTGTTTCGTGTTCCCCAGCACAGTGAGCACAAGCAGCTGTTTTATACGTACAAAACTTTTGAACGTGACCGAATTGTTGACATTTTGAACACCGCACTATTTCTATGTCGTCTATAAACCTACATGTTGCCCAATCTATAAACAATTTTTCTTTTGTGCTAACAAGATGTTTACGAATGTCTGGTTCTACTTCCAGGCCTATCCATTTACGACCACTATCTAATTTACGCCTACGAGTGATTTTGGTATTTTTAATAAACGTTTCCTCATCTACACTTACCTCATCTTTGATATTCTGACGGTAAAACGCCGTGATGAACGCTTTGTCCTCCATAGCACCGGGTACGTCCTTGACAAGAATGCGTGGCTTACGCCCTTTCGGCTTCTCTAGACGTAGACCGGCAGACCTAATCGCACTTACGGATTCCAACTTTTTGAGTTGTTTTTCGTTGGCTACACGTAGTACTACCCCAGACTTGGCTGTTTTTTTGACACCTACTATTTGAAAGCCTTCGTCGCAAGGTTTGATGGCCTTCATCAGTGCCTGCTTCGTAGCGGATGACGACCCGTATTCAGCTGAACGCTCTGTAGTCGGGTAAGCTACAATAGCAGGGCGTTGGACACGGTGAGACTCCACCGCGGCCGCCGCCGGCACTGACTTCGCTGGTAGACGAAGGCTAAGTTTTTGTGCGTACGTCGGCTTTTGCTGATTGTTTTTTAAGCTATCTAACTCTCGTTCCAAATGCGCCATCCTAGTTTCGTTGCTAGACGATTTTAATGCTAGTATGGATACTATACCTGTTATACGCTGCGTAAAATCCATTATGGCAGTTTTGTTAGCGACGTTAATACGCGATCCTTGATCGTTCACTAACTCATTTATGTTGGCCAAATAACTAGTTGCCTGAGCTACTAAATCACAATAACTATCAGAATAATTGACACTATTTACCAATGGTTCGTTTTGAAAACGTTTTGACCTATCATCTGGCGTAATAAACGATGGTGACATATCACTAAATAAACGTTTAGTCGTTGGCGACTTCGGTGTACAAAAATCCGTGCCACCACCACGATCAGGTGGTTCATTACAGAATAAAGACATTATTACCTTACCTTATTTAACTATACTATATTGTATCCGCAAAAGGAAACCTAAACACAAATATATTTAACAGTAAAATTAATTTAGTAAAAAACTTACCTACTTTTTTCGCAGTACCTACATTAAGAAAAAATAAAAGACTTACCGATCGATGAATTACACTTATTTACACTATTTACAATATAATATGTACAAAACTTACAATACACGGAGCCTAAACCCTAAAATACACAACCAGAAGCAACTCACGAGCTGAAAAATTATCACAAAACCGGTAAAAAGTTATTTAAAAAACACAGCTATTTGTTTCGCACCACACTGTACGAAGCGCGGGAGGGAAGTGAGTGTTTATGGGTATGTATAATTTATTGTATGTATATTAATATGTGGGAATGTTCATTTGTTCCCTCGTTGCTACTTATATATTTATAAGCAGTTTCAGTAAATCCAGTATTGAACTATGCTTACAATTACTTTAAATGATAACAAAATATACCTAATTATTGAGCTTCATAATATCTCAAGTGTATTTACACATACATACATACATAGACTCACGCCTGTTTCCCCGAAGGGGTAGACAGAGGCATATTAAACGCCCACGTTTCGACAGTGTTTTGACCCCACGTAATAGGTGGCAAGCCTATTGCCGCTCATCGGCATATTTTGTTTGCCAGAGCCTCGTCCGTTGATCGGCAGGTGCACCACTTGCAGGTGAGGTTGACTTGGGACCCTAGGTTCTTGATGGGAACCCTATGCACCCAGTGTATTTATTATTACAATACTACTACTACATAGTAGTAGTATTAAGGAAAGTGGTAATAGTCAGCTGAAAATTGGTTCAAAACATTAATGAAATCTATAAAAAAAATTCCACGATCCGACCACTGGAAAAATACTCGAGGTCAAAGATCTCAAACACGGGTTCATCGTGATTTTCAGCAAATCGGTAAGTTTTATCATAAATTTATTATAACAGGAAGCCTAAGTCTAAGCGACCAATAGTGGCCTTTAGATGCCAGTGATGCCAATCGAGGCATCACTTACGCGTTGCCGGTCCTTGAATACTTAGGCGAAGAAAAAGGTTTCTTGGCCGCCTTTACTCAAATACCCTTCCCCTATTGTCTGAACGAAACCTAACAGCATAAATATTGTTACTTTATGCATATTTTCTGTGAGAGGGTGGTACTACCCCAGTTGGACCAGCTGTAATCAGCGTAGTTCTACCACTCAATATAAACCTTAGGATATTTCGCACTCCGGGCTTTACAATAGCACGTATTCATATACGTGCTATTGTAAAGTGTTTTTAGACATTTTCATAGAAAATAAAAGCAAAATGAAAAATCCACATAAAACATTGTTGTAATTAAATAAACAGTAATAGAAAATAATTAAGCGGGTCTTAATCGCGCAAACTTCTTATTATTATTATATTATATTGGTATAAATACATAATTGTTTATTCGAGAGACTGACATGATGACAGCTCAACGCCGTCTTGTGGAAGTGCGGGTATCGGCACCTACCCTCACTTGGTTTTTATTTAAGTTCGCAATGTCAGTCTATCGACACACTATGACTACACTAATGATGTCTACACACCGTTGAGTTTTGTCACTGCGACAGTTTTCACATTTGCTGATGACTGGTTTCCAAGTAGCCGATAGTCTATATCCAACCTCCCGGTTGAAATTGTTATATATCCCGATTCACATAATATCCTGGAGTAAAACACCCACAAAAGTGGGAGATCCAAAATTTTATTACTTGGTATCATTGTAAATAAAAACGATTATTTTCCATTTTCTTTGTCATTTTCAACCAAATATCGTGAAAAACAATGATGAATACATGTGGAATGATATGCCGCACTTTAAAAATTATTTTCTTTACGAGAATTGCAAGATTTCACAACGCATTTGCCCATTTCAAGTTCGTATTATTTTCGTGTGCGGCAAATTTAACACAATAACATTGTTGTAACAGTATTAGGTCCAGACCCATAATAAACGGCAACACATCTCAGCGCTGTTTGCTTATCTAGTTGTAAGTAATAGATCAATGTATGACGCAGTAAATATTGAGTCGAATTCGCAGTATAACCTGAAATTCTGTTCTACAAAACATCATACTTTTATAGAATGGAAACTTCAGATAAACAGAATACACATTTATATTTCAAGTAAACTTAAAATAGAAATGCGTGGGCCACGGATTTCTTTAGACACGTGTTAAGGTTACTTGTTAAAATATGGCTTTCAAACCCTTGGTATAAACAGGTAGGTGAGGTCTGAAATAAGACATTATAACTGACCTTAATACTGAAATTGCTGGTTGCAAGTTGATTTGTTTCGCACATTGATAATTACATCAAATTGATTGTACTTTCTGCAAGATAACCTCTGAAGGAGTTTTTGTGTGTGCATGCCGAGTTATTGGCCACTGATAGCCTTAACAACTTTACAGGGACTTTTTTATGGATGACTGCAGGAGGCTCTAAAGCTGTTTAGTCTCTTGATAAAGGTTTACCCCAAATATACTCAGAGAGGGCTCTTAGACGTCGCGGCGCCGGTCTAGGCATGGCACGGCATTTTATTACTGATCAAGTCATTTTTATTCTTATTTCTAGGAGTTTAGAGTTCATTTAACTTTATTTCGATACAATCGTACCGGGCCCGCCGTGGCACGTCGCGGCGCGTCGCGGCATACTTCGGGACGCCGCGGTATGCCACTGCGTCCCAGTGTGCCACGACGTAATCAGTAGGTAAATAAGTTCCTGAATTCACCGTTAGTAAATCTTGTTCTCCATAAATAATGTATCCAGAATTGTTTTCTCTTCGACATATCAGTTTGTATTTGTCGTTCTTCATCTTCAGCAAGAAGTGCTATTGATACTAAATTCCAGTCAATTGGACGCCTCGGCATGCCGCGGCACGTCGCGGCATGCCGAAGCGTCCTTCGGGCTGCCGATACATGCCGTGCCATGCCGTGCCATGCAGTGCCGTGCCGCGACGTCAGTGCGCGCCGGCCTTAAGACGTTGCCCATGGCCATGTTTTGTTAGCGGAATGTATGCCCATTAAGTCCACCTGTATACTTGTGTATATGAAGAATAAGAAACATTACACAATGCGTATATTGCAATTGCACGGGATACGTTAGGACGGTACTCTACTCGATTTTTAACTCCGCGAGCGATGTAGGTACGGTCCGATTTGTTAGCGGAAGGCATTGTTTATAAGTTTTGGTAATTTTAATGTAATACCTACACAAAGTAGCTGCTACCTGCAGTTATAATATATCGCGTCGCATATAAGGGACGATGACGTATATCAGTAGGTACATTACCATCAGGATGAATAAGGGAAGTAATTATGAGACAACCTCAATTACAGGGTACATTTTAAACCTTTGGGCTTCACACAAATTACATATTTTTATAATCTAATTTCATGTCAATAGTGTTTTTGTAAAATTCATTGCCATTTTAAATTTTGTTTTGGTCAAACCGTCCGTCATAGTGACTCAAGTACCTATTTGTTGTTTTTGTTGATGTTTATTTTTACAGACAATGACAGAGAATCCAGGCAAGTTTATGATGTCGGTTGGATACTTGGGATACAATATGTTTACGTTGTATCTTATATGTAGATGGTGTGAAGAAATCACTAGTCAGGTTCGTATTATCTTTTACAAGAATAAAATTTAGTAGCGGCATTGACGCGTCAACTCAGATTTTTTTTAAATGCCTACGCATGTAAGCCGTTTCAGCCTGTTGTGGAAATCGGATGTTAATAATGTATTAATCTTCTTTTCACCAGCTTCAAAAATGAATATAAGAATGTCATCCAAAATGGTATTTTCTCTTGTTTGGTCCCAAACACACAAAGAATTAATTTTTTTGTCGGTTTTGATTGATAATAATATTAATAATATAGGTATTGTGTGGTGGTTTTCCGTAATTACCTGATTGGAATGATTACATCTTTAAAATAATACCTTACGTCTGACAGTCAGTTTATTTAGAAACAAACTTTGTTGGTAATTAAGGCATGATTATTCGGAGTACTATAAGTAAACATTACTATGAGTAATATACCTAGAATAACATAGCCAACATTTTGTTACAAAATATGGATTATTACGCTTTTTTCTAAGAAGTAAAAGTATAGGCATAAGTATTTACTTTTAAGATAAATTATTATTTGTCACATAACTCTACCTAATTGCAAACTGATTAAATTACGATACTTTAAAATGATAATTATATTTGCTTTAGTTAGGTTTTTTAGAGGGCTTACTAGTATTTCCACGAATGGATTAGTTAGGTTAGAACCTGAAAAAATATGAACAACAAAACTAGTAAATTGTAATCTAATTACACTCTATTCTTTCTCCCTCATCCCAGTCCTCCTCCTAGTCCTCCTCCTATTTCTTTTCCCAGTCCAAAGGGCGGCAACGCACTTGTGACTCCTCTAGTGTTGCTAGTGTCAATGAGCAGCGGTAATCGCTTACCACCAAGCGATGCGTCTGCTCGTTTGGTGCCTATTACATAAAAAAATATATAATTGATAGCGTGACACTGGAAACAAAATGGCGCTATTAAAATCAAAGTCAAAATCCTTTATTTATTTGGGTCAGAATGTGACGTTTATGAACGTCAAAATAATACATTAAATGTATAAAAAAATAAAAAATAATATAAATAATATAAATTTTATAAAATAATTACTTAAAGACTCTACATTAATATTTACTGCCACGTTCGCAAAGCACGGGCATAGAACCATGAGAAATAACGGGCAATAAAACTCACGGTCACTCTTTTTCATCTCCAGGTTTTGCATAATACATATTTTGTAAGGTGCTGCAACTTTTACAAAAGCATTAAATGAAAATCCAGACTATCCAGTCATTTTTCTTTTCCCATCTAGTCGCTTAGCTTCATTCCTTTTTTCTACGTAGTAAGTTGTGTTACCTTGGCACTGCTATATCAATGTTTAGAGAACATAGCTGTGTATATATGAGTGACAAATCCGCTACATCTTCTGTTACCAATCGTTAATACAAATAAAATGGCATAATAGTTTGTAACCAAGAAAACAATGTTGCAGAGTCAAAAGATTGGGCAAGCGGCATACTGTTCAGGGTGGGAAAATGGCATGTCCCAGGTCCCAGGGGTGAAAGCCACCATCGTGATCATAATCCTCAGAGCCAACAAACCCATGGTGTTTCTCGCTGGAGGAATGTACACCTTGAACTTATCATCTTATACCAATGTGAGTATCTCTCGGAAAAAATTTAGGTTGATTCCGATAAAAAATATTTACGGAAATAGTGTAAATATACCCGTAAATGAACTACGAAATAAATGAACTTGGTTTAAGGTAATGTATAATAGTTTTGGTGTGTACTAACGAAGAAAGAAAAAGATCATTAAGTGATTTCCACTTTGATTTATTATAAACACTTTGTGATTTCTTCATTTTGGGAATAAAATTACTGATGCTTTCTTGCCAATTTTGATAATAATTATGGTCCTTTACACAAGTTTCACCTTTTCATAATAACACTATGGCCAAATGGTCATTTAGCAAAATGTGTACCTAAACTAACTTGCATTTTCAATTATTACACGAATATATTTTACTAAAAAGTTGATTGATAATTTCAACGTGCCTCTCTTTTTGTAGCATTAATACGACCATTATTATTTTGATATTTCTCTTTTCATAAAATTTATAAGCCAATATGAAACCACTTACTGTTATAGTAATGCGATTATAGTGTGAATATATTCGTGATTTTATTTTACATTTCAGTTGGTGAAAGCATCGTACAGTGCTTTGAATATACTACTTAGAATGAGTAATGATTAATCTACAACTTACATACATAAAAGAGAATCAGTATAGATACTTACTGGAATAAAAAACATATCAAATATTATATTATATCAAATATTAAAAGAGTAGAAACATTCGCTATTAGTTATAATTGGATAAAACTAATGATTAACAATGTATTTCACTTGTAGGTATGTAAGTAGGTCATATTCATGATAAATATGCGCATATTTTCAAATCTTAATACTTATGTATTGAAATCTAATTACCTGAAGAAATGTATGAATCACGAAATATAATTAAAGGAAAATTATGTGTGTTTTTTTTGATGACAGTGTGATGACGATGGTTCTTTTTCATACTAAGTAGTTTGTGGTATACGTAGACATTATTTCCAATTCTGTAGCATTGAGAATAATTTTCGTTTCATGGGTATTGAGTACTGAAGTGCTATTTTGGCCTTTGACTCAGAGGTTGTAATGAAGATCTCTGACAGTCGCTAGGGAGAGAACATTAATTTGGAATTTCGTTACCTTCTTATGATTCTATCTATAGAATAAAGCTATCCCTATGGCTTGCAGATGTCAGTCAGTCAATCCTCGGAAAAGCAAATTTTCTGTCATATGTAGTTAGACTGCGGACTACGGCCCTAAGTTTAATGGAGAAATGTTTCGAGTAATCGGGACAGTGCTCGGATGATGTTGATTGGAAAAAGATCAAGTACCCAGCTAGTAAAGCCTCAATTATGATTACAATACTCAGAAAGTGGTTTTAGTTACGCCATGCAAATATGTTTCTCTATTTGATAAATGTTACGAAATAACAGTACGAAATAGATGTGTTTGTATAGTGTTGGCCTCTGTTCTAGCACGTTGTTAGTTTTTACATGACAATGGACTGAGATAATACGTAGTTTCAGCATGTACACTAATATTTTCTTGAGGCGTATTTTAACAAGATAGGCGTACAATGTCTTCAACGTTCTTGTCTATACGTGTTTCTGAATATCAAACTACTATTATTAACGGGAGCGTTTCTGAGGATGGATTTGTTACTTATTTACGCAAAAATTATTCATCAGATTCTGACGAAATTTGCCATATTGCTTGTACATCAGAATAGCACATGGGCTACCATTTGATCTGATAATTACTGTCGTTCACACAAATCTAATGACACATTTACGAAAAATGCGATTCATGAATCGTTAGAGTACTTCAAACACACATCGTACAAGTGTTTAAAGCAGTGGCGGAAAGCGTCATATGAATAGCTGCAGGTTAATAATACATACGTAACTTTGGAACAGTGCCTCGGGCCGCGCACCGCTATCGAGGACTCATAATTATGTGTGCACTGTGTCACGTACTATGTGTGGTATTAAATATGACAGACTGGCTGTCCTCTCCAGCTTCACCCCAGTAGTAAGTATAATAGATCCCTTTTTTCATGTGAGGCAAACTCTGGTGTCGGGGTTTTCAGTCTGCCTGCAACTGCCTTACGGTACCAGTCCTGAGAGAAAAATTGGTCTCGACAGCTTTGCGTAACTGCCGATGGTTTTTATAAATAAGAGGATATTCTATTTGAAGCGCGGTGCCCAAGTATTTTACTATCTGTGGTATACGAGATTACAGTCAATCTTACGGCAAATGGTGTCGAAGAGTTACAAGAATCTCTGTTATTTTTATTATAATCAGATGCTACATATCTAACCCTTCTATTATTATAATTACAGAGCCTTTGGTTCTGAATTATTATATAGGTAGGTAGTACTTATTTCTAAAATTTGAAATCCACAAACAAAAGCATGAATCCTTTTGGTACATAACTACTAATGTGCATTGACTGGGTCTGAAAAAGTATTCAAAATCACCAATATCCAATATTCGGACCAATATTTACATTTTATTCCTTCATACATACATACATAGACTCACGCCTGTTTCCCGGAGGGGTAGGCAGAGACTACGGAACGCCATTTGCAACGATCCTGACATATTTCACTTGCTTCATTCACTCCCATCAGATTCCTCATGCATGCTCTTCTGTTCAGGGTAGGTACTTCTAACCTATCCTGTTTTTAGGATGTCTCCAATCTGGTCAGAGAACGTCCGCCTAGGTCTTCCCCTTCATCCTGTCCCATTCACACTTGCCTTGTATATCAGCTTGGTCAATCTTATTTCATTCCTATACTTACAAATGTACACATCATAACTTCGACCCTTAGTCTGTCGATTTCAGCAATACCATTATAAATTCTTATGGTAGGACCCCGATACTTTACCAGAAGCAGTGTGTATAATTTCGCGACATCGTAACTATAACAAAGAAAAAGCAAACAGTACACTCGTTATAATGTACGCCATTTGCGGTTCGTTACTGAGCGCTGAAAATGGCTGTTCATTGCTAAGACCGCATTTCACTCTGAGTGGAACGGACCACCTCGTAAGAGAAAATAGGCATGTGTTTCCATCAACAAAGAGGCGAGCAAAAATTACTAAGTAGGCAAAAAGATACAAAAAGAGATTGTTCAATTTTAGGGAGTGGAGCAGAGTCATGAATTGAACCATATAATTATTTTCTATACCTCATTTTCCGTTCAACTCGCTCTGTGCATTAATCTGTTTCACGGTGGGTATTAGAGGACTAAACTATCATCATCATCATCAGCCTTTAACAGTCCACTGCTGGACTAGGCCTCTCCTTTGAAAGGAGAAATTGGCCTACTATACCACGCTGGCCAAACGGGTTGGTATAGGGTTTGTATCAAGTTTTTCTTCTCTTACAGTGCTGTTCTCTGCATAATAGGTATGCTCCTTCTGTCGGCTCTTACGACACCCATGGGATGATATGGGGTGGTGACAATCTGTATTCTTAATCCGTCACCACACGGGCATCAAATATATCTGGGTGGAAAATCAAACATATGAAAAAGATACCCAGGTGAGGCCTTGTAAGTTAATGTTATTTTATCCAGATTTGTGAAAATCACAGAGGAAAATGAGGCAGCAAGTGTAACTACACTTTGTCTCTTTTTGTGAAAGTATTAAGTACCCATATCATGTCTCTAAGTTTTGGCAATTTTTTTTACAGTTCCATATGTTTCGCTCATTGATATTAGCTTTTTAATGTCTTCCGCGATACGTGACGTGTAAGGCATTTTCAAGTGTCATTTTTACGGATGTATTGATCGCCTGCAATGATGACGAAATATTGGACACCCGAACAACATCATCAGCAAAATAAAATCACTTTTCCTGGCTGAAATTTTATCGCAAAGCCTAAACTACTGTAGTAGTACAGGATACGAGTATAAAAATATTAATCATATTCGGGACTATATTTTTTAATCAACCCATTTTCAATATATTATAATTTATAACTTACTTAATTAATTTAATAAAAATTCTTGTCACCCATTATATATTAACCATATTAACCAGTTCGGTGAAGGTTGGATTATACTCGAATCTTAGAGTAAAGCTAGAAACATGAAGTTTGGGCACCGGGTTCAATTTATGACGTAGGCAACCATTAAGGAAGGAATTTTTAATATTCCACTTCAAAGGGGGTATTGTTTGAAAATATATTGATTAGATTATGAATTTAGCATTATGGAATTAGATAGCTACAATTACATATATTACCTGTAAGAAAATTACAAATAGTCGCGATAATTGACTTATTTAAATGCATAAGTACCTCTGTTATTCTCCTACGTTACAACCGGCTTGCAACGGTCGTGGTCGCCGCAGTAACACAATTCATCAGTATGTAGATGTCGGCGATACGCCAGGGTTATGGTGTCCGGACTCCATAATAAAAACACTCACGTAATATTACTTGGTTTATTTTCAGACGATTTCTAGCACAGAATTGAATTAAAATGCGAGCTACTGTCATTTTTATAAACTAACCGTCATTACACACTGCCACTTCCTTTTCAACATATAATTGAAATTACTGTACAATTAATTATAAACTAATCAAAAATCGACATTAATATTGTAATGAATTTTGCACAACACCAAATGATTTATTTTACACGAATAACAAATTTATTTTATTTACCAAACGCTGCTTTACAACATTGTCAACAGATGGCGCTATCAACAGGATGCAAATATAAACGCATGTTATTTATTACCGTAAAAATAAGTGTCAGAATAATGTTATTTAATACTAATTGATTTTACTTTGAAAGTTTCTGGAGTTATCTTAATAATTAAGCGATAAATTAAATATCCAATCCTTATAAAACAGTTAGCAGCCAATACAGTGTCTAATATTATAAAGTAGTGAAGTTCTCAGTTCTGTGTTCACAAATAGTTATTTAAATATCAATCTTAAATATATTAATATTTTCGTAACAATATAATCATTATATATTAATTTGCGCCCATACGGCCATTCTGATCCAGCGCGCTCCTCGCGCTGACTATCTAACGGTTACAGAATAAACAGCATAACAAACAAAAATGAATATAAAAATTACATAAATAAGCGTTTATCATACAGAATGAACTAAAAGTTATTTACAAGGCTTCACCTAGTCATAGGATCTTAGCCTGTGGCATGCGTCACCCATCACGGGATCTAACAAACAATGCTTCACCCATGGCTAAGCCGATTACGGCATCACCGATTACGGGATCTAGCGCATACAGGCATCACCCACATAGGGATCTAGCCCACGCGGCATCACCCATCACGGGATCTATCCAACACACGGCATCACCCATCACGGGATCTAGCCAACACACGGCATCACCCATCACGGGATCTAGCCAACACACGGCATCACCCATCACGGGATCTAGCCAACACACGGCATCACCCATCACGGGATCTAGCCAACAAGACCAGGATCAAGGATACGCATGGTGGCCAGCCAGCGTTTTGGGAAGGATGTTGGATAGGAAAAATAAAAATTTTACTCAAACACATAAATGCAAAATTTGCCTCATAAACACATCAATGCATATACATAAAATAATCATCATCGTTCGTCATGATCAGTTATATCAATACAATGCAATTACCTAGGTCCAACAACGACAGTGGAGGAGGTAGAGACCCCCCACGTAAATCGGTATCTGACGAATCCTCCGCCCATACGGTCAAGCTGCTCATACAGTAGTTGATGTTGATCAGCAACAAAGGTTAGCAAACAATGCTTGACTCCAGCTCAGTACAGCACCCATGCGGCACGTGCGCGCGCAGCCCATACACAAAACCACCGACGTCAAAAGGGCGGGCCACCGTCATCCATACATACCAATCGGTAAAGGACCGCTCATCCATCCTCTCTTCACACTAAGGTCAGGTCATCTGCTAGGATGTCATCACAAACCTGCAACACTCAAAAGACAGGTGGTGGGCAACATTTCCCACCCAAATATTAGTTCCATGAACCTTCGTAACTGTAGATGAAATAATTAAGCTATATCTATATATCAGGCATGTTCAACCTGTGCATTGGTCTATAGTTATCTTTGCTACAACAGTGTTGGAGTCCATATTTTACGCATAAGGTAATACAAATGTAATACAAAAGACACTGAATTTTCTCAGATTCTATCTGACAGTGCCTTTTTAGATAATCAAATCAGAATCAAAAGTTATCAGGATACCCATATTTTGCAGTTTTGATAAAATATTTAAAACTTAATATATTCAAAATAAGTTTTATCCACATCAAACAGGAAAACAAAGTGGCAAGAACAAAGAGAGACCTATGTTCAGCCGTGAACAGTCTGACTGTTGATGATAAATATGAAATGATTTCAAACCATGCAGATCCAAGGATTTCGAAAATACTAGTGCCATAATTATTACTCATGTAAGAACATGTTTAATCCAATATTGAATATTTTTAGGCGTAGTGCAAGCTGTGAAATTGTTGAACTGTTTGCCAACTGAGCCATAAAAGAGAAATTTACAAGCTACCAATATTACAAAGCAAGAGTAGTGCAGTCTTATTTCTAAAAATGATTCCACTCAGTTTGTATAGTTAATAAGGTGCTGAGTTTATATCAATAGTTTTATTTGACTTTATATTTAGGGGAATTTTCTAAATAATGTTAATATTTATTTTAAACTGTTAACATGAGGTGCCAATGTAATTCTTATTTATTCATACACAATTAATAATTGTTTATCTGAATAAATAAATTTAAACTGACTAATCACAACTGACTTAGAAATAAAGCATGAGTAGTCCATACATTTACTTTTATTTGCCAAGAATAAATACTGCTAAATGGGAAAAGAGATAATATGGATTTTCACATTATGTTCTTTAAACCCACTTATCATTATCCTAATAATCATATTGCTCACTGTCTTATATCCCACAAGAGCTAAGCAATAAGGGTGGCACTAAATTTTATTGGTTTATCACTGGTTGTCATCTTGAATATAGATGCAACTGACTTTGCAAATAAACTCACAAATAAAATAAATTATATTTACCAAGTAAAACACTAAGGCTTGGTATTTAAACAGGATTAGTAGTCACCTGCCTTAAGACTTTCAACCTAAAATGCTTAGAGGTGGGCTATTATAGAACCTGAGTGCATATGTCCATAAAGAAATCTACTGTCCAGATCTCATGTTTCTAGCTTCAGTAGCTTGGGTTAAGCAAGGACTTATCATAGTCGGAACAAATCATTCTATACAGGTATAAAATTAAGTGACAAATATCGGGTTCCCTTGTCTTATTATATACCCTTAACTTGAGCTGCAAGTTGACAGTAACAATTTCAACATACTGTTAAAATGAAATCATGTAGGCACCCACAGAGTCCACAAATATATAATAAAACCTATTTTGTAGCTTTACAAATATTAGCTTTAAAAATGTGTATCACAAATGTATTTTTATATCTACCTTCTGAATATGTGGTGGCGCTACCATAGGGGCATTTATTTAAAAAGGACGAAGCATTGATGCATATAAAATGTTTTATATCATCAAAAGAGACCCTGGGACCAAAATTAAAAAAAAAATTCAAACAAAATAAACTATAAAATATGAGTTACAAAATGAAACACCATTTGTAGACCAATATGGCATTAGGTTACTGACGGCAACGTGTGCTATGCGGCAGACGGAGCCACGGAGGTAGTTCACATTTATTGACGAATTACCTATTTCAGTATTTCTACGCATCACTCCAATGAAATTTGGTCACTCATTAGGCAAGCACAACACTGGTGTATTTTTCATATCAACAAAAACCCACTTAACACAAACCCACGTAAAAGGTAGCACTAAATTTTCAAATTCTCAACATGGCCGCCATTGTTATCACGAATTACCTATTTCAGTAATTCTACACAATTACACATTACTCTTTGTTCAGTAACTAGGAAAGCACTGGTGTCTTTTTCATATCAACAAGAACCCACGTAACACAGTCATATCCGCATATTCCGACGACGTTAATTTGTCATTACTATTACAAATAATGCAAAAATGACGAATGATAAAGTTCACTAAACAACAACACAATTAAATAACACAACTAAATACAATCACAAAATTGAATAAGTACCAAAAACAGCTGTCGCATAAAGTTAAGAAAAGCGCGCACGCAATCTGATCGACTATTAACTCAACAATGGTTTTTGCGACACTAAACGTTTGATGAGTCACCGATCACCGATGCGCCGCTGGCGCCGACTTGTCTACATGAAACTAGGGATGCCCAACAGGTACTGTGAATGTCGATATTTTTGACACGTTAATACGTTAACAACAAAATAACATAACATGTTTTTATGTACAATGAACTATGCATTCTTTATTTGTGTTAACAATAACGCTATTGCTTAATAGTGTTGCTACTACGACACAGTTAAACAAGGTTAGGAAATACTATGCACATACTTCAATTAGTTCAGTACATAGTTATTGTAGATTGTTGAACCCATTAGACCATTTAAACAATACTATACGGAAAGAGCTAAAATAGTCAATAATTATTAATTTATTTCAAATGTTTTGTTCATAATTGGGCAACTCTATTTGGCTCTACTATGTTTGTCCTTGTCACACGTAGTGCATTAACTGTAAGAGTGAGTTCCTACTCACTCTTACAGTAAATGCATTACGGAAATGCATTACCCAATTAGATTTTTTTCATGCTTGCCAGAATCGATCCATTTTATTGTTATGTAATTTTATTGAAAAGGTAATAAGAAAGTTTCAAGTCTTATTCTGTAAAAATTAACTCGGGCGCAAAAACCTACAACGACAAGTCGTACCTACGAGGCGAAGCGACGTTGCACGACGGTCAGCGCAGACAGAGAGGAATAATCCCCTCGCGGTCTCGGGCATTTTCTTTATGGATTGCGTATGCTCAAGCTTGCGCGCGACCTCGCGAGCCTGCGTGAGTAAACCGTTCTGGGTTACCACTCTACAGTAAGTATTTTGTCGCGAAAGTTCGTTAAACTCAGTAACAACACTGACTGAAAGTACGCGTACGACGCGGGCGTCGACTCGACGCCGCGCGGGGATTCCCGCGTATCATCGAGGACGCGCGAATATTTTTTGTCAGGTTCAAGCATTTATGCACTTTAATGTAAAAAAAATAAAGTTTATTTTCAAGTGCGTTAATAAAATCCTCTCCACTGCGCTCCGTTCTGTCTGCGCTGAGCCTAACTTCAGATGACGTCGAGGCGTCGCGTCGTAGCGAGTCGCGGCGCGCAATGTAGGGTCGTTGACCGTTTTGTATCAGCTGTGTGGAATTCAAAGCATGTGCAAAAATTGCGGAACTTAAAATCGATATTGTGGCTAAACTACTGCACCGATTTATTTGATTTTTGGTACAAGGCTTAAGAATGTTGTAAGCTATGCCTCTGTTTAAAAAGTGCCCCTATGGTAGCGCCACCCTGTATATCTGTACTAATATAATAAAACTGAAGTTTATTTTGTTGAATGCACATGCTACTGGTTTTATGCAAATAATTATTTTTGTGGTGGATAGTCATTTATTAAGAGAGGCTTCATATAATCGCGCCATGAGCACTAGCCATAAGTAATGCAGTTAGTTAGCCTTATGTAATGTGTGTAACCAAGGGCTATAAATAATTTTTTGATTCCTTTAATGTTTTACTATTGGGGTAACCTATTGACTACCAATTGAATTCATATTCAGCACATCGATTAGCTTATTTAAACTGAAAGCAAATCAGGCAATTTATACAATGGATCTATATCAGAGCTTCAACTTGAAAAGGGCAGTTATACCGTTCTTTACTAATAATTATATTAGTAGAACCACATAACAACAAAGCTATTTTCTCTTTCTTGTGTAGATAAGTAAGTTTTACACAAAGTTTCCGACATAGCCTAACGATTAATAAACAGACATGAGACAAGAGCCCCAGCCGAAGGCATAACATGACTATAAGCACAGTAGCACTGCTATATACCAAACGTGGATAAACAACAGTTACCTATAAGTTCTATTTGGGGTGTAACCTTCGTAATTTTGACTGTATAATGTTTATCTGGTAATCCTTACGGGGATAGTAGGTAACCGTGTAAGCACCATAATTTATAAAATTAGGATGTTTCTCAAAAAATCAAATCAATTCTGGATAAATACCTCTAGTCAGTGCATCTGCAACCTCTGGTAGCACTCGGAGCAGAACATCGTTTACGCCACAGCACACCCCGGTGCGTGCATCCCGTCGTAGTCGCTCTGTCGCTCTCGCTCGCACGTGGCCTCACGTGAAGTGTAGACGTGCTCGCCATAACTCCGACACACCGTGTGGTCTCCGATCAGGGTTGACTAGGGCCAAACACGGCTCCCAAGCGCTTGTCGCATCAGTCTTCAGGTCATCATTGGTAATGGCGGCCAAGCCAAGAGACCCATCACTCTCGCGCCAACCGTAGATCCCGAAGTCTCTTAGGGGGCGTTTATCCAACCGCTGCTGTCGGCGATACGCCAGGGTTATGGTGTCCGAACTCCATAATAAAAGCACTCACGTAATATTACTTGGTTTATTTTCAGACGATTTCTAGCACAGAATTGAATTTAAATGCGAGCTACAGTCATTTTTATAAACTAACCGTCATTACACACTGCCACTTCCTTTTCAACATATAATTGAAATTACTGTACAATTAATTATAAACTAATCAAAAATCATACAAAATAAATTAGCGGGTCTTAATCGCGTACAACTAACTTATATAAGGTATAAATACCTATTTGGTTCCGACGTTTCGCTCGTCTTGCACCGAGCGTGGTCGCGGAGAGACTGATGAGAGCTCAGCGCCATCTTGTGGAAGTGCGGGTTTCGGCACCTACCCTCACTTGGTCTTTATTTAAGTTCGCAATGTCGGTACTCCGACACACTACACTAATGACGTCTACACACTGTTGAGATTTATCACTGCGGCGGTGACTCAAGAAATACTCCATCAAGACTGTATACAGTCCGCTCTCTAAGATTGCACACAATCTGCGTACCCCAAAGGATGTCATTCCTCTCCAAACACCTGGCGTCTACAAAGTCGATTGCAGCTGTGGTAGTTCATATATCGGGCAGACTAAGCGTACAATCGCTGAAAGAGTAAAGGAACATATCGCAGCTGTAAAAAACCGACAGATTAATAAGTCGGCGATAGCTGAGCATTTGTTGGAGTCTGGACCAAACCACTGGATAGAACTGCATCAACCACAAGTCTTATCCACCGATCGTCACTATTACTCCAGGATAGTACGTGAAGCGGTAGAAATCAAGAAACATAACAATTTCAACCGGGAGGATGGATATAGATTATCGGCTACTTGGAATCCAGTCATCAGCAAGTGTAGACACCGCCGCAGTGATAAATCTCAACAGTGTGTAGACGTCATTAGTGTAGTGTGTCGGAGTACCGACATTGCGAACTTAAATAAAGACCAAGTGAGGGTAGGTGCCGAAACCCGCACTTCCACAAGACGGCGCTGAGCTCTCATCAGTCTCTCCGCGACCACGCTCGGTGCAAGACGAGCGAAACGTCGGAACCAAATAGGTATTTATACCTTATATAAGTTAGTTGTACGCGATTAAGACCCGCTAATTTATTTTGTATGATGTATACAAATCGCGAAAGTTTAAAATCGATTAATCAAAAATCGACATTAATATTGTAATGAATTTTGCACAACACCAAATGATTTATTTTACACGAATAACAAATTTATTTTATTAACCAAACGCTGCTTTACAACATTGTCAACAGATGGCGCTATCAACAGGATGCAAATATAAACGCATGTTATTTATTACCGTTAAAATAAGTGTCAGAATAATGTTATTTAATACTAATTGATTTTACTTTGAAAGTTTCTGGAGTTATCTTAATAATTAAGCGATAAATTAAATATCCAATCCTTATAAAACAGTTAGCAGCCAATACAGTGTCTAATATTATAAAGTAGTGAAGTTCTCAGTTCTGTGTTCACAAATAGTTATTTAAATATCAATCTTAAATATATTAATATTTTCGTAAAAATATAATCATTATATATTAATTTGCGCCCATATAGACGTCATAAGTGTAGTTTGTCGAAGTACCGACAGTGCGGTAAAATAAAAAAATAAAAAAGTAAGGGTAGCTGCCTAAACCTGCACTTCACAAGGACGGCGGTGATAACAGTCTCTCCGCGACCACGACCGTTGCAAGCCGTTTGAAACGTAGGAGAATAACAGAGGTAATTATGCCTTTAAATAAGTCAATTATCGCAACTAAGACCCGCTAAATAATTTTGTATAATCTATTTAATGACTATAGCTTACACAGCCCAGCTCTTTCTCTCATCTCCGTTGCAAACACAGCATTACGGAGCCCACGTGATAAAATATTCAAGTTGGCCACTTACCCCCGCGATCGGGCCGTCGCCGCGTCGCCACTTGCATTATAAATGCGCCTTCAAAGAGACGTTACACTAAAGCCTACCCTGTAATTACGTCCCTTACCGTACCGCGTTCCAAATGAATATGATTCTTTTAGATTATGTAATTGCTTTACTGTATAATGTTTTTATTGCCGGTTGATTGGTTGGCAAATTAAATATATTACTTTTAAATTGTTTTGTAGATCGAAAATAAAATGTCATAATTACAGCTGTTGTACAAACAGTGGTCCGGTAGTAATCAGCATTGGTTCATTTTAATCGTTAATTGTTTCTATAGTAAACTATTGTATTTAGTATTGACGGTTTAAAACGAAGGTTAATAAACCTTCGTTTTAAATTATTATATTGCGAATGCATTATTATAAAAAAATATAAGCGTGAACACACTTTCTCTATAAGAAACCTAATAATGCATTTCATTTACTATTAATAACTTAAATATTAATATGATTATACAAATAAACCTATTTAAATCATCGACTGTCACCAATCACGGCGCAATGTGGGTGTAACAATACACCTCTGTCTACCCCTTCGGGGGCACAGACGTGAGTATATAAAATAAAAATATCATCAGCATTATCGTCCTAAAAATGTCTCGGTTGTAGTCAAGGTTATCATCATGGAGCCTGGAGTCCACTTACCGACCTAAGGAGAAAATACAGACTATCAGCTTTACCACAGAGCAACTACCGCAGAACTCTGCTATCCACAGAATAAGTGTCAATAAGCCTTTACAAATAAATAATAGTAACGATGCCACAAAATGGCCGAGTAAAACAACTAATTCGATTTTTGGTTCTAAAACCTTTGGCACGCCTGATTACACTTGATATACGCGATTTAATATGAACAAAACTTGTAAAGGCTTTAGGCAGAATATCGACCGGCAGTATCCACGTGTAACGTACATATGAAATACTAGAGGACGCCAGCAGCTACGCCTGCATTTTTTTTAAATTTACCCGTTTTGGCCGATCCCGTGGGAATTTAGGGAAATCCCTTCTTAGTGCATCCCTACGGTCCCCAAGGAACATACATGTTAAATTTCAGCCTCTTGCGCCAAGTAGTTTCGGCTGTAGCTTGTCTGTCAGTCAGTCAGTTACGCAAGGATTTTATATATACAGAAGATAAGAACGACTTATATTTAAGAGAACATTGTGCAGGTTTTACTTAAAGTGAAATTATTTAATTTGAAATACATCTCATGATGTCATCATCATCATATTGTAATCTCAGTTACATTCGGGATTTTCGCCTTGAAACCTGGGAAAAGCTTTCCAGTCTAGCCTGCAAGCATATAGCTTTTATAGAGCGACTGCCGCATGACCTTCACAAGCCCAAAAAACAGCGATATTCCGTGGCTTAGACGAGTGTCAACATTTTCAAGGGTACCGACTCCCTATAACGACTGTCAAAGATCTTCATGACAGCCCGGACCGACGGCTTAACGTGCTCGAAACTTCGAAAAGTCAGTGGTGCGCGCCGTGGGTTTCACACTCTTTACGTAGCAGTCTGATAGTCCCACCACCATAGCCGCCCCTATAAATAAACTGAAATCGGAATTTATGTGTCAGTAAATGAAATCAAAAACAAGGAGTAAAATAATAAATGAAATTACCATCCTATAAAAGACTAACGTACATACAGAATTATTATTTATCAATCACTCCAATGCTTACATGCATTTGGCCGCTGGCGAGCAGAGGAAATTACTATTTAAATCGTTTTCCATTTTAACATATGAATATTTTGCTTTTATTCAACGATCAGTGGAAAATAATAACTGCTTGGAATCGAATTGATTCGCAAAGAACGATTAATTTAACAAATATTCAAACATTATTGAGCTTAAATATAAAATTTAATGTGCCTTACATTGCGACTGATGTTTCAGCAGCAAAGGACCATGGGCGGAATCGTCCCCAACCATCAACAGAAATGAAATGTAGCTCAATCGACACATCTTGGCAAGATTATATTTTTTTACTATGGCGACGTTGCCCAAATGCAGGGGGTTGTAATAGTAATAAGCGTTTAAACAAATATTTTGTTGACGCATTATTGACGATTAAATTGTAAAATACTTACTCATTTATCTATTATGGTACATTCTACCACATTCATACAACACCATCTAGTCCCAAACTAAGCAGAAGCTTGTAATATGGGTACTAGATAATGGATAAACATACATATATACTTCTTTTTCTAAATACATACATATTATATATAGAAACACCCAGACCAAGACAAACATCCATGTTCATGCACACAAATGTTTGACTTGAGCGGAAATCGAACCCGCGACCTTCGGCGTAGCAGTTGCTTACACTCCCGCAGCGCCAACCGGTCGTCAATATAGTATATAAAAATAAACCAGTAATATTAACTATTACTATTGTTATTTGCCTACTATGAGCATTGCAAGAATGAATATTAGAAGACAATGACTTTAAATGATTAATAACTTTTCTTTAGTCTGTACTGTCCCACTGCTGGGCAAAGGCCTCCCCCAGATCTTTCCACGCTCTCTTGTCGCCTGCAATCTCAAGCCAACTCTTATGGTAGGCGTCTAGGTCATCTCGCCACCGTTTCGGGGCCAACTCCGGCGACGACGACCATTTTCTGGCACCCACAGTGTCAAGATTTTCGCTCAACGATCCTCATGTATACGGCTGACATGGCCCGCCCAGGTCCATTTAAGGTTAGCAGCCTTTTCCCCACTTCTTAAACTTTAGTTTTTTTATTTTCGTATTATTCGTTCATATTCATTTAAATGTAAGTATATGATTAAAAATACATTATTTTTATTTTGTATCGTTACTAAATCATGTTTTATACTGTAATATAACTATAATGTTAAAATAACTTGCAAGTGTAAAATGAAAAAATAGGTTAATTAATAATAATCAATTGTTTTTTTATGGATATATCCCATGGATTTAAGTAAAAAGAAGGATTTTAATCAAATAGTGGATACTTAAGGTACACATTGGCATCAGTTCTAGGTGTGTTGGTATATGGGGACGGAGCCCATATATTTTTGCCCATAGTCCTTTGTAGTAAACTTCTAAATAATGAATACCATAATTAAATAAAAATATTTATTCCTACATGCGTCATTGTAGAAAATACTTTTCAGCGCATATTATGATTATATGCCGTTCTTTTGACAGTATCTATATATCACAATTATTGCACGCATTTTCATCTCATGTAATAAAAACATGACTGCCTCGTTGGTCTCGCGGCATAAATGTGCGCGTGGGATTGGGAGATCTCGGGTTCGATTTCCGGGTCGGGCAAAGTGTTATTGGATTTTTCCGTTAGGAAATTCTCTGTAGCATCTCGGAGTCTGGTAATGTGCCCGGTACGGCAATAGGCTCGCCCCCTATTACGTGGGACCTAAAAAATCATGGCGAAATGTGGGTGTAATATCGCACTGTGAAGTGTTTATACCAGCCAAAAATCAAGCAATCCGCAGTCATCAGAAGTGGCATAATGGACCAGCGCGACCACAAGGCGCGAGCCAAGGCGACTGCTAACGCTGCTATATTGGTGAATCAGCTGAGATTTCAAACTGCAACCGTGGTGAGCGTATTTTGTCTGATTTTTTATAAGTACTGCTAATTTTGTTTAGTGGTGGTAGTTGTAAAACATTACGCGTTTAACCTTGGAAATATCATAATCGTTGTGGTAATATCGCCATTACATCGTACACCTCTGCCTGCCCCTGCCGGGATAAATAAAATAAAAAAACATACTTTATGCACCGAGTTTATTTTGAATACCTATGTTATTTTAACGAGTGCACATCTGCTTTTTAGGTGATAAATTTAATTATAACGACCCTAAGGGATATATAATGCTCTTGAACGCTCTGACACTGGGTACATATCACGGGCAACCGCTAGGCAAGACTCTATCAAGAACACCAAACTACCATCAGATAGTCAATTGCGATTCAATGCAGCAATATCCTACTGGATAGCTCTAAAAACCGGCTACGCAAAGGTATTAGGGTTAGTTTCATTAATTTTATCGTTTGTTATAGCAAGCGAAGGAAAACAATGTAAGTAAACTTGCATGTTTGACATCCACAACGATAGGACGGACATTACGGAGGACTCTCCGTTATGTTCTCGAAAGACATGTGTACTGTGTAGTCTACAAACTCGCACTTGTCCAGCGTTGTGGACTGTGGCCCAACTCTTCCCATAGTGTGAAGTGGCCTATGCCCGTTATTGAGACAGTATATAAAGAAGGTTTATGACCACGATTTCACGTCTATATTATACCAATGACTTGATTCGACATATGTACAAAGTATGAATAATGTAAGAATAGATGAAGTGAAGACACAGAGAGGGATATTCCTGAAGACTGCTTACATTTATATGCCTCTGTTCGACTTTTAGATGATTAAAACTTTTAGTAAAGTTCCATTCTGACGATGTAAGCTGTCTAACCCGCTGGATCCGTGTCTTCCGGTGTAATTATATAGATATGTGCAACTTTTACATACTACTTTAATAGTATATGAACTTACTGAACTACTTTAAACAACGAACTAATCTTCTCGCTGTTTTGAGAATATACCTAGACACAGCATTATTAATAATTATATCGTATTTATCAAGCTTCGTAAGTATAGGTATGTACACAATGAATACAAGTGGACTTAAAACTATAGACATTACGTCTGTATCACTATATATACACTGCATCTATTACACCTCAAAGAGGTGTAGGGAGAATAGACGTAGGGCTAATTTATGTTGTGAAGAAAATTTATTTAAGCTTGCATAAATGTATCAATTACAAAGTTTTACTTATGAAATGTAAAAATCGACAATAAATAACCTAGGTATAGTGTAGGGTTAATCCGCTTCACCCAAGTGGTGTTATCAAACACTAGGTATACGTTAAATTAAAAAATAAATTAATATTTCAGACGCTTGTTGCAAAGCTTTTTTGTTGCGAATATTTAAAGCTATTTAAAAGATTATTTATTGTTGTGTCCGTTATTCTACTAGCAATAATAATACATCATGATTAATCCTAGGAATTTTCGCTTAAAATACGTCATGAATTGGCACAAAAGTATATTGAAAACGAATGCCATTGTTTGATGCGATTGCAATGGAAAGCCATGAATAAAATATCAGTAACCGGCTGAATAGAGATTGCATTGCAAATAGAAACAATGTTAGTTTCTATATGTGGCCTAAATATTTATGGGTAAGTATGGGGGGTAAATACATAGTTTGGGCAAATACGATAACTGCCAGATCGATATAAAATGAACAATGTTTTATTTTATGTAGCAAAGTTTGGTGAGAGGCAACATAGCACTGTTAGTTATTCTGTGACCAGTAGGTACGAGATTTAGGGGAAGGGGGTGGGGGTATGGGAAAATATTCACAGTTATGCATATTGCATTTTCATTCTCTCCCTTACAATATATATGTTGTCGAACTCGAGATCGGTCGAGAACACCTGCCAATGTCAGCAAAGCTTCAGTACCAAACGTTCTTGAACAAATATATTATACGAGAAGTTGACGCTGTTGCATTTGCTCTATCAGCCTATACAGGCGCGCCGTAATAACAAAAATCTCTGTCGCATTTAATATTTTTGACATTGTAAAAGTTTATTTTAGGCATTATGTTAATGTTAATAATTATGTGCTAACTTTTTTGTGTTTGAAAAGTGTATTTCTAGAACTAAGCTTATGCATAGTAAAGTCTGTGTTATAATTATAAGTAATTTGGTGTGGGCAAGTACGGCATGAGGACACTTTCCAGAATTTGCAATGAAACATTTTTTATATTTGAATTATTTAGGTATTTTTTATTTCTAATAAATCAATAATTAAAATCATTAAGGTATTTTTTATTTCTAATAATTAATGTAGCTTCAGATATTTAAAAATGGTTGACTTTGGTAAAGCGTACTTTCCAGCTGCTTTTCTCATCACACAGCCACTTATTACTTCTTTTACGGCTGCGGTTAGTGTATCGGAAAATATAATTAGACACGTATGTACCTGTGCACTGTCCACAGGTAGGTACTTTCGTTTTTTTGTCCATAGGTACAAATTCCGTCATAAAAATTAAAATTTGTCTAACTGACGGTAAAAACACACTTATAAACTTGTTAAATAGCACTAGATAAGTAATGAATAAGCCCAAATTATACGGCAAGCATAATAATAACAATTTTCACGGTAAAACTAATTAAAATTAGGCAGAATAACTTATGTTCCGGCGCGAAAATCTTTTGATGCCGCCGTACTCACAACTATACGAAGTATAAAGATGGAGACACTTCAAACCTGTCTAACATAGACAAAGCCTTACGGTCACGTTAAAATTTTACTTTCGGCGGTATTGATAGTGTCCACAGGTACAAGCGTCCATAGGTACAACACTTGCCCCTACTTATAATTATTATGTACCATCGACATAATCAGCTCATAGAGCTTGTCATGTAAAATGTCATGCCATGTAAAAATTATGCTTATACTAGTGCCCAAATCCTGAACTCCGAGGCGAGGCTCTTGGATGTGACTTAGATAACGCTTGGACGATTGTCTCATTTAAAAAACGAATAAATTAAAAAGTAAAATTTACTAAACTTATAATATACCTATATTATCTTACTTCGACGTTGATGTCGACGTTTAAACAAACCAAAACCTAAATGCCTTACTAAACATACTTTAAATAAATTAGAAAATAATATACTAGAAAGCAAAACTAAATTAGAAAACAAAAATAAAGTGATAATATTTAGTGACGAGATTGGAAAAGGTATGGGTCAGTTTTTGGCAAACACATATAGTGACGGATTAGTGATAAATTACTGTATGCCTGGGTTAAGTTCTATAGCCATTTTAGATAAAATTATCAGTTCTAATTTTGCCCAGGATACAACTCTACTGATTCTACTTGGTAAAAGAGGATCTTTAAATAAAAAACTATTATATTTTTATTACAGTAAATTAAGTGAATTAAATTTAAATAAAATTATTATGCTTACTTTACCCTTTAGTTAATCGTTGCCACAGAAAGAAAACAATATTAGACATAATCTTAATACAAATCTTTGTACATGGTCTTATAATAATAAGCAATTCCGTGTATTTGACTCTAACAATTATGTTAGTAAAAGTTTATATTTGACGCAAGATATTTGCTATCTGAATTCCTTTTTTAAAAGACAGCTAGCAGCTTCGCTAGCATATTGTATTAATATTTCAGCCAAGAATTTGGCTAATAAACCTGTTGCTCCTATGCAGCAACTAAATGACATTCATAATAATTCAGCCAATATTTTGGCTACACAACTTGACATGTCAATTAATTTAAATTAAATAGTACGACAATAGAGAGTACCTCTTGCAATTCAGACACTTTAATGAATAATAAACCAGAAAGTACAAATAAGACTAATTCAAATAATTATAAGTCTGGGCATTCACGAGTTATAAAACTAGTTCATCAAAATATTCAAGGAATGTTGAATAAAGATTTAGAAATTGAATTGTTCATGAACGGTGAATACATTGACATTTTGTGTTTAACAGAACATTGGCTTAAATATTACCAGTTCATGTGCAACTTCAATAACCACTTAGTTGGTAGTTCGTTCAGCAGACAAAATGCAATACATGGTGGATCGTTGATTTTAGTTAATAAAGAACTTAAATTTAAGAATCGTTGTGACATTGTGAATTTTTCTGTTGAACGGACAGTTGAAATAGCCTGTGTGGAGTTGGAGCAACTTGTTGTATTAAGTGTGTATAGACCACCATCTTCCATTTATGATAATTTTGAAACTATCATGGATGATGTACTACGGAAGCTATGTCAACATAATAAATCAGTACTTGTGTGTGGTGATTTTAATATTAATTTACTAGAACAGTCTTTGAATACCCAAAAAATTAAAAATTTGTTCAAATCATATAATCTAGATTGCTTATTTTTGGAACCCACCAAGATAACTTCTACCACCTCTACTTGTATAGATAATATATTTACAGATATAATACCAATGAGCAAACAAATAATTAACAAATTGACATCTGATCATTGTGGACAATCAATAACATTCGCTACGCAGTCTAAAAAAGTAGGTAGTAAAGAATTGACTGTGGTGCCAAAAACTTTGCGTCGTCTCGAGGGACTTAAAGATAGACTCACAGAGACACTACCATATTTGTGCTATAATGAAGATCCTAATGAGTTGTACAATTCTTTCTTTAACATGTACTGTACTATTTTCAACTCTATCTTTATCCCTAAGAAGATCTCAGTTGTTGGTACTTCAACCTTCAGTGAATGGGCAACCACTGGAATTTATAAAAGTAGAAATAGGCTTTATGAGTTGTATGAACAGAAAGTTATTAAGAAAAATGATGAACGATTTTGTAAATATGTAAGTAATTATTCTAAATTATTCAAAAAGATTTGTCGAGAAGCAAAGACTCTTTATTTAAAATCTAAAATTAAAAATAGTGAAAATAAAATAAAAGCAACATGGGACATTATTAACAATGAGACTGGAAGAGTCAAGAATAAAAATAAGGACTACATTCTTCACTTTGATAACAAAGTATTCAAATCAGATTTTGAGGTTGCCACAGCATTCGAAAATTTCTTTACAGACATTCCAGTCTCAATTACAAAGTCCCTGAACTCGTCTCCTAATGATGCCGAACTTCTATTAAAACAAAATGTCAAAATGTGTACCATAGGATTTAGTTTTACTTATATTACCGAAAGAGATATTGTTAAAACTTTTAATACACTTAATTTTAAGAAAACAAGTGATTTTTGGGGTAACTCTGTTGTGATTACGAAATCCATAATCAATTCAGTAGCACCTGAACTTGCAATAATTTTCAATAGATGCATTGACTGTGGTGTGTTTCCTGATCTAATGAAAATGAGTAAAATAATTCCATTATTTAAATCAGGTAGCACATCTGACCCCACAAATTATCGGCCAATATCTGTGCAGTGTGCACTTTTAGTAAAATTTTTGAAAAGTTAATTCTAGACCAGATCCAAATTCATTTTAATAATAATAAACTGCTTCATAGTAAACAATTTGGTTTTACTAGGGGTCGCTCAACTACCGATGCTGGTGTTGAGCTTTTAAATAATATTTTCGATGCTTGGGAGGAGTCGCATGATGCTCTAGGAGTTTTTTGCGACTTATCTAAGGCATTTGATTGTGTTTTTCATGAAACATTGATCAGGAAACTACATCACTATGGAGTTAAGAACACTGCTTTAGATCTTTTAATTTCGTATTTAAGTAACAGGATACAGAGAGTAGATGTTAATGGAAAACGTTCTATGGGTTCAGTGGTCACAATGGGAGTGCCGCAAGGTTCAATTCTTGGTCCATTCCTTTTTCTTATATATATTAATGATCTGCCATATATTATGAAAAACAATGAAGAGATAGTGTTATTTGCTGATGATACATCACTTATATTTAAGCTAAGACGACAGCAATCAACTAATGACGATGTAAATGACGCTCTCTCTGAAGTAGTTAATTGGTTTAGTGCTAATAATTTACTTTTAAACGAAAGAAAAACAAAATGTATTAGATTTTCCACACCTAACGTAAAACAAGTTGAAACCAATATACGGATGAATGGAGAAGAGTTGGATCTTATAGATAACACCGTTTTCTTAGGCATAACTTTAGATTCTAAGTTACAGTGGGGCCCACACATAAGTAAGTTGTCGAATAGACTTAGCTCTGCAGCGTACGCGGTTTATAAGATTCGTCAGTTAGCTGATATAGATACAGCCAGAATAGTATATTTCAGTTATTTTCACAGTATAATGTCATACGGCATTTTATTATGGGGCAATGCAGCTGACATTCAAACAGTGTTTGTACTGCAGAAGCGAGCTATTCGTGCAATTTACAGTCTTGGATCAAGGCATTCTCTGAGGGAAAAATTTAAGGAAATTAAAATAATGACTGTCGCATCTCAATATATTTATGAAAACTTGATATACGTTAGGAAAAATATAAATAAGTTTTCGAAAATAAGCGACATGCATAGTATAAATACACGAAATAAAAATAAACTAGTGCTACCTTTAACTAGACTGCAAAAAATCAGTAACTCGTATAAGTGTCAAAGTATACGCTTCTACAACAAAATTCCAGGCAGTATTCAGGCATTAAGTTTAAATAAGTTCAAAGTATTTGTTAAGCAGAGTTTGTGTTCCAAAGCGTACTACTCAGTAAAAGATTACTTAGAAGACAAGAATGCCTGGGGTTGAGTTTCTCCAATTTACACGCAGGCTAAAATGACATGTAAATAGTATAAAATTATGAATATTTGACATTTGTAATTTAACTATTTTGTTATTATTTATATTCTGACATTCTAAAATGACATCAGATTATTTTTATTTACTTTTATAGTAATTATTGTATTATGCTTTTGACATTTCCAAATTGACATTCAATTATTTTATTTATGTTTGACATTTCCAATAACTCAAGTGACATTTAATAATTTTATATAATTATAATTTCTTTTTTTTGGACATTTTCAAATTGACATTTAATTATTATTATTTATTTAGTGACATTTTAATTAGATGACATTTTATTGTATAATTTTTAATATTATTGTTTACAACATGTACTCAACCTTATGATAAAATGTAAGGAGCAAGTACAATGCGGGAATTAGTAAACTTTTCAACTAATATTAGTGGCAACCTGTCTGGTGGCTTAGGCTGGCATGCTTATGCATACACCTACTGATGGCGTGGAGGCATAATGATTCAGGTCGTGCTGGCTCCCTCAATCAAGGTTGAGCCGTACGATGGCTGTTGAATGCGGGCCATCAGCGGGCTGAGTCAGTTATAAGCGTCAGATGATATCCTGCATTGTACCCGCATCTAAACCTATTATGTCTGGACTTCAAAAAAATATAAACGAAGAGATGAAATGACAAAAAAAGCAATGACTCTGAGTTTGTTTCGGCCTTTCTTCTCAAGAAGTCATTTAGCTAGGAAAAGCCGGCTTCATCTAGAATAGGGTTTTGACATGTATAAGTGTTGTAAACAACCAAAATGCAGAAATAAATATGTCTTTTATGTCTTTATGTCTTTATGTCTTTATGTCTTTGATATTTTGGGTTTATTTTACCAAAGCAAAATTTCTAATATATAGGTCGGCAATAACAATTAAATACAGTCAGTCTCTGGGTCAGCTGAAAACGTTGGATTAGAGGCCATATAAATTATAACATGGGTCACTGCTGTTTGTAATAAGCTAGGGGTAAGCGCTAGGAAAGTTTCCAAGTTTTGTTCAATCTTACGTCTAGGTTTTAAGTCTTCGTCTTAAGTTATATTGACTTAATGTACTTGAACAAACTTACTTTAAGTCGTACCTATAGCTTACTGGTTTGCTTTATATACAGAATTCTGAGAGTTGTTTGCACATTAAGTGTAATAAAGAGAAGTGAGCGCGATATGTACCTATTACTATCTGATGATGATGATGTTGACGTACCTATTTGTAGAGAGTAGCTTATTGGCACGAGACAAGATCTTCATTAAAATTAAATAAGAACCTTAAGCGGAATCGGTGTGTATGCTAAACTATTTTTACACCTGTCATGTATAAGCAATATTTATATAGTGCTTATGTGAGATCTGTCCCCGAAAAAAGGTTTTACAATAACTTTACTAATCCTGAGTATCGGAACAACTGCTATCTATTATGGTATGAACAGTAAATACAATTTGAACAGGGTTCACAAAATTCTTCTTAATTACTCTACTTCGAAATGCGAATATTTGCTTGAATGAATGTATGTGTATGTGAATTCACATACTGAATGAATTAATTTAAATATTTTTAACGCACTAATATATCGTTAAACTAAATCAAATGTGTTAGCTTTCCGTCAAACACGAAACAGATTATTACGTTTAATTAATGACGTGGGTAAACTTATATTTAAGGTTCAAATTGGTAACACAATCTAGTGTAATAGACAAATTTAACCAAGCACTGTAGTTAACTGAACTAGATAATAATTGTCTTTATTATGATATGAGTAAGTAATTACGTCGACACACATGTAATATGAACATGTATGTATTTAGAAGTTATAATGGTAACGATACCTTAGTGGAGAGTTTAACAGACTTCTATACAGAGGGTCTAGAGTTTAACCCCACGGTACTGATTTTTCGAATATCATGACGATACCTGTGTGAGTGCATAGGGTTCCCACCAAGAACTTAGGGTCCCGAGCCAACTTCACCCGCAAGTGGTGCACCTGCCGATCAACGGACGAGGCTCTGGCAAACAAAATATCCCGATAAGCAGCAATAGGCTCGCCACCTATTACGTGGGATCAACACGCTGGCGAAAAGTGGGCGTTTAATATGCCTCTGCCTACCCCTTCGGGGAAACAGGCGTGAGTCTATGTACCTGTGTGAGTTCTCCATAATGTTCTATAGAACATGTAAACTCTGCCACCCCACACTTGGCCAGCATGGTGAACGATGGCTTAATCCATCTCATAATGAGAAGGGGTGGCCCATCAGTGGGACTGATTGTAAACCCGGCTGATAATGACGATACGGCTAAACCCTTATGTTCGCAATACTCATTCTTCAAATTTTACAACTAAAATTGTCACCTTTCATCATTAATAATTGATTCTTCAGTTTGCTCTGCGTCGGAATCCAAACAATTTCCTAAATACATCCACAGATGTGAGAAGTATCACATCTGTGAATACATCCTTCTAACGTTATCCCAGTTGCGACTCAGGATCCGCTTTCTAGTCTAATAGGATCTGAATATTAGCTTTTCCACAGAGTGACTGCCTGGCTGACCATCACAACCCCAAGGGATAGCGTTATTTTATGGCTGAGAATAAATTTTTGGTTTCATAAAAGGACGTTATTCATTAATGTTTGAAGCTCCGTCCCATCTTGCGTCACAACTGCGCTTTGTTTTTATAGACTCCGTATACACTCCCTCAAACAATACAACTTATTTACATACAAGGTTCGGGTTCTGGGTATAAAATTGTTCCAAATTTTCCTTAAATATATAATTTTGTTGATTCTTATCCATGGGTCGGCAGTTTATTACGGAGATTATCAACACCAAAGAGATGAAAATAAGCAAAAGATAAATAAAATGTTGGAAAAGCTGAATATTATGTAAATCGACGAAGCTGAAAATCCACGACACATAGCACTAATAATGTTTTATGCTAGCCTCTGAATAGGTTTAACTCAAATATGTTGTACAGTGGTTTCTTCGCATATTTAAATTACATAGGTAAAACTGTGAAAAAAAAGCTCTTTACTTTCTGGTTTTTGGTTTTTATAATAATTCGAATATTCACTTGCGTGTGGTCATTTGATTTCATATAAGGATAATCTCAATATACTCCGAAAGCAGACATCTGATGAAGATTCATAGATATCCCTTAATACAAATAAAAAATAAAATACACGCAGAAACAGAACAATTCTCACGCTCGTTACACAAAGATTAGTCCTGGCTAAACCAACCAGGATAAATTTTATTGAATACTCATCGATGAATATCAATGGATCAAAAGAACATAAACCAGGTCCACAAATACGAATGCCTAATAAATAAACGTCCAAAGGCCAAATATTATTTACAATGACGTACTAAAATAACACCACTATCATCGCATTGTGTCGTTATTATTTCAAGGTAATGACGAAATACGCACGTGGTGTACAATCAAACAAGTCGGTGGTGGACCAGTTTAAAAAAAATCCCTTGGCTCGCTCTTAGAGTCGAGGCTCACAAAAAATTGTTTTATTTACGAATGTCAATGTTTGTGTAAAGTAGCACTGGAAGCGACGATGTCTTGCTGAGCGATTCTCACGCTTATAGTGGGCTAGCGGGAAGTTGTTCGACTGTACCTACTAGTAGGTATTTTGCTAATAACATGTGAATTGTCAATAGAGGTATTAGTAACGTCTCTGTTTAAAAATACCCGGATCATTCGTAATTTTACATACACATACATACATACATAACGTCAAGCCTTTTATCCCCGAAGGGGTAGGCAGAGGTGTATTTCTACACCCACTTTTCGCCAGATATACTTTAGTCCCACGTAATAAGGAGCGAGCCTATTGCCGTACCGGGCACATTTCCAGACTCCGTGCTGCTACTGAGAATTTCGTGACAGAAAAACCCAATAACACTGCCCGACCCAGGAATCGAACCCGGGACCTCCCGATCCCACGCGCACATTTATGCCGCGAGACCAACGAGGCAGTCGTATAGGGTTTGATGTCGAGTTTTCCGTCTCTACGCAAAGATGGTATTTGCATCGTGTTATCCCTTAGTCGCGTCTTACGACACCCACGGGATGATAGGGGGTGGTGACACTTGTATTCTATGCCGTCAACCACACGGCAAATTAATCGTAATTTTACTACGAATTGTAAAGTGCTAAACGCGTATTAAATTTATTGATCTCGTCACGTCAACATGGGGTATTAATTCGTATTTCCAAAGCTGCTTAGACAACGCTGTTGTTTTAGTACCTTGTCACCGCTGTGTCGTAGTGTGGACAAATCCAGAGTGTCTTGAATACATTTCGCGAAGGAAATTAGTTAGTCTTCTTCACCATATACCATATATTAGCAATGCAATGATCACGAAAGCAGGCAAAAAGCATCAAAGGCACCATAGATCTATATTACAAGAAGCTAAGTGTCATTACATTTCTAGTTGTATATTTTAACAAAGCTTATAATTTAGGCAGTAAATAATTGAGAATCGTCGTGTAATGGCCGTGCAATAATATTATAGGGATCGATTTGAGTAGCCTCAATCCAGTGTTTCATGTCTGATAGTGGTATAAAATAGATACATTCTGAG
Organism: Euclidia mi; assembly: GCA_944739405.2. Lineage (NCBI taxonomy): Eukaryota > Metazoa > Arthropoda > Insecta > Lepidoptera > Erebidae > Euclidia > Euclidia mi. The sequence goes on along the minus strand of OX123184.2, from coordinate 79,578,165 downwards.
CATTTTCTGATAGCGTGATTCGAATCTATTGCGAGTAATCGTAGTTCCGGTATTGTTCACCAGGTGTCGCTTAAATATACAATGGGCTTTGCTTCTGTATTTTGTCAATTCATTAAATATGTGTTTTTATATACATTATTTACATACGTCACCACGTAGCAGTTTTCACACAAAATGGTTCCAAGTCCTCTGCGTATCTGTGTCAACAGATTCGATGGTTCGAGCCTTTTCTTCAGGCGTAGCGAAAATTACACAATGATTCACACGCTACAAAATACATTCACATCAATCATTCAATGACAGTCTCTGACATCTCATGCGTATATCAGTAGGTAGAAGTACGTCTGGTAAATAATTTCAAACAAAATTAGTTTATTCTAATGCTAATTTACATCTATTGTCGTAGTATATTTCCATTTTAACAAAACATTACTTAGGCTTTGGTAAGCAGCTTGTAAAATTAGTCTGAACTATCAGAATACAAATTATAAATACTGTGAAGTGTTTGCGGGCTCCAAATATATGTACATGTGTGTACGAAGTGAACGGACTGCGCAGTGACAAATTTTAATAAAATTTAGTTTTTTTTTAAACAATCGACATGGAACTCGGCGTACTTGGATATATATTGACATTAAGTAATTTACGTGTAAGTATGCTTTATGCATTTTTTATTTATTTGACAATGTTATACGGCCGTGCACGTATCTAAACAATACGTCGATAGTGTGTTTTGTCCGCGTTATGATTAAATTTAGACGGCAACTTAACACTTTATTTTTTAATATATTTTTTTATCTTACACTGCATCCATCTTCTAGTAATGTCTTATTTATATCTTACTGAGAACCGTAAAAAACTACTTGCTCCGAGGGAAAACCCACATCTCCATTATTATTTATATATATCAATATGATTTATAGCCAATGTGTATACGAACCGGATCCTACTTGAAGTTGATTTGATGTGACATTTGTCACAAACGTCATCGTTCATGTTCGATAAACAATCGTATTAATTTAGCTTTTAATATTATACATCGAGAACATTTTTGTATGTGCTGTCGAATTGCTAGTAATTCGTTAAAGCCTGATGTTTTACTACAAGTTCCAATAGAATGGCGAGAAGAAAACATATAAGGACTTAAAATCTAAAACCAAAAAATATTTATAGGATTAGGATCATTCATACCCGACCGTAATGGCCAGGTGTGAAAGCCAAAGTATTCTTGAAATTGTACTCAAGTTCAATGCCTTACTAAAGGCTGTATTATCTTCATTTTATTTAATGCTCTTATTTCAAGTGATCTCAAAAATTCACTTAATAATTAAATACCTAATGATTAAAATATATTTTCTTTATTACCATTTTCAGGCTCTCGGTGGGCCCAAATATCAGGTGAAGGACATATCCGTTCATATCGAGGCAGTGTCAACGCTAGAGCAAATCTTGATGACGTATCCTGGCTTTTCTGTCGAGAACTTCAAACATTCAGCCTTACAACGACACGAAGACACTGCAATACTAGTGTCAGCGACTGTACGCAACTATCTGTCTGGAGTAAAGGCACAAAGGGCTTATGATTGTTCTGAAGTATGACCCCAGACAAGAACCTAATACTGACTTTCTAGACCCAGCTAAGCAAGAAGCTATCCATTTTATGTTACCCAATGCAGACTTAGCGCGAGAACTCACTAAAGCTTTATTTAAATATGCTGATGACACGCACATGAAAGTATCATCTTTGTAACATTATGTTGAATGATATTATTATTTTTTAACAAATAATTTACTAGCCTATATGTTTTTTATATAAGTTATAAACGTTTCATTTAGAATCAAAATAAATTACAATAAAGTACTTTGAATTAGATAGCTAAAATATAAGAGTTTCATTATAAAACACCCTGACAAGTGATGGCTACTAATGAGAAGCGAAAAAGTAATTGTTAAAAGTTAGCAGGTAGTGCATGCATGCATAATCATTTGATGGCCCATCGATTTACTGGTCACCATGTATACTTTCTCCTTGGCTCTCCTCAGCTCTCCTATCTTTTCATTGTGGCGGCGGATGAAGAATACTAATGCTCGTGTCACGCAAATTATGAGAAGTCAATGTTCAGTACCGGACTGTCAAAGGCTATATGGACGCTGGTTCCTCGACTTTTAAATAATATTTACAAATGATCGGGCCTAAACGAGCGCCTGCCGTGTTCCTTCAGGGTCACAAAATGTTTCACTATTTACAAATTTATATGAATTTGGGTAATCAAATTCGTATACATTTGTAGATAGTGCTTCTGGACAAGGTCATACGTAAATATGACCTTGTCCAGAAGCTACGGCTACAGCTACGTGGTCGCGTAAGCGAATCGATGACAGCTGTTTTGTTGGCCGCACCGATCATCGTCCTACCGGTGCGGTCGGCCCACTGTTGTCGAGAATGTATGGTGTTCACCATACAAATCAATGCGTCTTTTCAACCTGCTGCCGCTCTTTTTGCCATGAATGCTCATCGCTTAATCGAAGGCTAACCGTACCGGTGAAGTAGAAGGTTACATTAATTGTCTACTACTCATTAATTAGTAAAGTCTAATTAGCCGACATTATTTTTATTGAAAGTTCATTTTATGTCACTATTTAGCATAGTTTACAGCAGAGAGGTTGGACTAGATATAGTCTAAGGTTTACAGGTACCTAAATACTATGGTTTAGAAGATAGAGACAATATATTTAAAGACAGAAGTACTCTACACCTCAGAGAACCGCCAATCGACTTGATAGCGTTGCAAGAAGTCCACGCTATACGAAATCACAACAACGTCAAATAATAATCACTGACTAGTTCTAACTCTCGATTTACAAACAAAATTAATAAGCAGCAGTATTTCCTGGTGCAGCAGATTGAAGCAATGACCTATGAGTGCTAGTTTGTCTTGCTTAACCAATTGATTTATTTCAATGCAAACTCGGGAGCGCGCTTGAATTCATCCAGCTGATTTACGTATTGTAGTTGTTATTCGTATTGCAGGTTTTATTAAATCGTGTTATTGCTTCCATGCGAATGATTCGGAAACGAGACGGTTCCGTTGCATCATGCAAGATTATTTAGCCCTTTGTAAAATAAATAGATATTATATATATTTTACAAAGATTATTATTATTTGGATGGATTACGATTTATTATTAATATTTGCGATTTATTTTTCTTTGTATATGTAATTAATTTGTTAGTAGATTTTATGACTTTATTCAAATTAACGTGTCAGAAATGTTAATATATTATATGCCTAAAGATATGAAAATTAATGCAAGAAAGACGAAAGTTGTTTGAAAAAGATGAAAGTTTGACTGAATGTAATATTGCGATTGAAGATGAAAAAGTAGAGCAATAAAAGAATTTATATATTTGGGTACCGTGTTTACAAGAGACGGAAGATGTGAAGAAGATATTGAAGGGAGAGTGACTGCGAGCAATCGTGTAAATGGAGCACTGTATGCCTTTATGAACGGCCAGACTGTACCAAAAGAGGCATGATTGGTGATTCATAATGGAGTGTTTGTCCCCACGTTGATGTATGGAAGTGAGAGTTGGGTATGGCAGAAAAAGCATGAAAGTAGAATTAACGCAGTTGAGATGCGATCACTTCGTAGTATGTGTGGGGTGAGACTGATTGATAGAATGCCGAATGTAACCATACGAGAGAACAGTGGTCTGAAAGAAGCTGCCGAGACTAGGATTGAGAAAGGAATGTTGAAGTGGTTTGGACACGTGAAGCGAATAAGTGAAGAAAGAATGACGAATCAGATCTATAAGGCAAATGTGTGTGGGCAAGTCGGTCGCGGCAGACCTGGTCGGACATTCCTCCAAAAAGAAGAAAAGTCTTTCAGAGTTAGCCCATTTATCGAGGAAGGCTATTAGCTACAGTTAATAGAGCCTTGCCGATTTAAGCATGAATGGGCCAACTCGACCGGGGAAGTACGGGTAGTACTTCCCCGGTCGAATCGGCCTCACACCGACCTCTCACAGAAAATGGACGTAAAGTAACAGTACTTAAACTGTTGCGTTTCGTTCGGTGCTTGAGAGTGCTGGAGGCCCTATCCCCTATTCCTTCTCCCTCATCACACTCCTCATCCTATCCCTTTTCCCAACTCCAAGGGGTGGCAACGAACTTGTGACCCCTGTGGTGTTGCTTGTGTCCATGGGCGGCGGTAATTGCTTACCATCAAGCGATCCGTCTGCTCGTTTGCCGCCTATTACTATGAAAAAAGCTATATAACATCACGCTATCTATGAGCCACGGGAGCGGAGCCGTAGCCTTAAATAACGCGGGTGTAACCGCGGGCTCATCTAATATCCATTGCTACAAATCATCGCTAATTAGCACAATCATATGTCTGTCTCTATGTGTCACATAATAACATCATCGAACGTTTACAAATAGTTTCCATTTAGATAGATGACGGTGAAACAAGACGACTGATGACATATGAACCTCGCCTAGAAATTGCATGTGTAATTGACGTGTGAAACAACATGCGATCATATTTTGTGTCAACGACACAAGTTTGTGTTGTAGCTGGTGGTAATAACAATGTACTTGTATTGGACACCACGTTTATAGGCCTCTTCGACTTAGATTACATCACAGCTCACCAGTTACAGTTATCTTAAGTGCTTCACTTTTGTGCTGTTAGACGCATTTTTTTTATGGAAGATCAACCTTTTGTATCTCGACGGACAATTTATTGAAACGTTCGTTATATTTTGCTGTATTTTTATATACGAAATAAAACAAGTAATTTTATAAGAATAGCATATTTATTACGCGGAAATAGTGTACAATACATTATGGCACTCGGTTGCGCATTATTATATTTACTTCACTAAAATATTTAGCTTACTCTTAATAGACTTATAAATATGGTAAAACAACATACAAAAATACTGGTTACATTGATCCTCCGGTGCAATACTCTCGCTGCACTACTGTATCGACTTCTAAATATGAAGTAATTGGACGTTCTATATCCAGCTAACGGGACGGGCAGTGACGTCAGCACTGCCGGCGGTGTCTCCTAGTGGCAGTACAATGGTCTTCTAGTGGCAGTACAATGGTCTCCTAATGGCAGTACAATGGTCACGGTGCGGCTAGGTCTAACCGTTGCCTCGGTAGTGTGGTTGTATGCCGAGCTCGCGGCAGGCGCTGCAGCAGCTGGCTCTAAAGGGCGGGAGGAGACACCTGCGGCGCAGCTCGTGTTGGTCGAAGAGTCTGCAGGAGGGGGCGGTGTGCGCGGGGTCGCAGGGACGAGGTGCGCGGCGGCGGCAGGGGCGGCGCGCGCGGCAGCGGCGCTGGCGCTCGCGGGGCCGCGCGCCGCACATGCGCTCGTCTGTCGCCGGGCACACCAGCGGCCGGCGAGACCAGCCGCTGCCGCAGCTTGCGGAACACTACAAGGAAACATCAACATTTTATGTACATGTTACTACTACTATCATTTTTTTGACTTATGGGATTGTAGCCGAATCTGTTGTCAGAGTTTTTAGGAATGGCCTAACGATTTTTCTCCTGAGAAAAGCATTCCGAGGTTAATGCCACACGTAGTGACCCATCCAAGTGATAGCCTGTGCATGCGTTGCCTAACTTTGCTGGTTTATAACAGCAAGCCAAGTCGCGCTATGTGCGCTACAATTTTCAAATGAATGACTATGGTCGCAAAATATATGTTCATGATACTCTAGCTCTGTTAAAATTATGCAGTGCAATTAAAGTTGATAGTTCGAGCTTTAGCTCTAACCGCAACTATTTCGGCATTTTCAGGCCAGAAAATACCGTCGCCTATCGATCGACCTAAATTAAAGCTAAAAGTTTGCAAATTGTATTACGCTCTTTCCTTTATAGTCGAGCCAGATACAAATAAATCATAACGTAATTTGTGTACTCGTGAGGAAATAAAACCGATTGTCAGCGGAGACTCGACCTTAACAAATTGCAGCGTTTCCACACAAGTGGGTCGGCCAGACGATCGCTCGCCTTTTAGAGTCTAGTTTGCACAGACGTTCTCCAACCGAGTATGTCGGATACCTATACTAAATAAGCTCCTGGAATAAACTCAGTGTTTGTACTCTCAAGGGGAAAAGTGCAATTGGAAAGCCAAATCTATTTCTTGAACTGTCTATATACTTTAACATTCGATCAGGGTTGTTAAAAGTCGCATATAAAATAATTTCTTATGGTCAGTTTAAATCGATTGCAATGGTGTTAATTATTTGATGATTCAATAAAATATGCGCATTGTTTTTTGATAACATTGAGGTGCTGATAGTCTTTAGTATGCACTTGTAATTGAACATCGAGCTCCGCCATTTTTGTAAATACGTCGAAAAGAACAGAGTCAAAAATCGGTTCGAAAATTGTCATGGTATTTCTAGCGAACGCTTGAATCGGCAAAAACGTTGAAGCAAATTTGCGGTAATCTTGTTAAAATGTTCGCTCGATAGAATAATAATATAATATAATAATATAATATTCTACCACATACACACATCACCATCTAGTCCCAAACTAAGCAGAGCTTGTACTATGGGTACTAGATAATGGATAAACATACTTATATACTTTTTTTTGTAAATACATACATATTATACATAGAAACACCCAGACCAAGAAACATCCATGTTCATGCACACAAATGTTTGACTTGAGCGGGAATCGAACCCGCAACCTTCGGCGTACCCGTCGCTTACACTCCCGATGCGCCAACCGTCACTAAAACGCACTCGTTTGTTTTTCAGTAATGTAACATTCGCAAAAATGCTTACTACAAGTGAATACTCGAATTTATCAGCACTTTTATGTAAAAGTTCCACGTATAGTAAATGTATGATACTGGCACTGTATTTACATATAAATCTACAAAAAGGACGCCCTAAGCTTTTGGCGTTGTCTGTACATTAACTATTTGACGATATTTTTACCTTGAGAGTCACTTTGTGTTCTTTGTGAGGCGATATACGCTGACTATATAAACTAGGTCGTTCATAGCTTCATGACTCTTTCATGAAGGTTCAACTTACATTTATTTCATATACAGCACCTTCTACAAGTTTACGCTTGGTTACGCCGAGATTCGCTCGCACAACCAACCTGCCTACATATTTACGATAAACCGAGAATTTGTTTCAGTTTTGGTTGGTTTTATTTCAAATCTTCAGCTCATAGAATTAGTTTGTACGGGCTAAAGACATAAAGACATATTTATTTCTGCATTTTGGTTGTTAACAACACTTAAACAAGTCAAAACCCTATTCTAGATGATGCCGGCTTTTCCTAGCTAAATGACTTCTTGAGAAGAAAGGCTGAAACAAACTCAGACTCATTGTTTTTTTTTGTTTCTTCAATTTCTTTCATCTTTTAAAGTCCTGACAAAAAGGTTTTAATATGCAAGTACAATGCAGGATATCGTCTGAGGCTTTTGACTGACTCGGCCCACTGATGGCCCGCATTCAACAGCAATCGTACGGATCAACCTTGATTGAGGGAGCCAGCACGATCTGTATCACTATGCCTCCACGCCATCAGAAGGTGTATGCATAAGCATGTCAGCCTAAGCCATCAGACAGGTTGCCACAACTATTTGTTTAAATTAAATGTTTGAAAATGCCCACATCGTACTCACAACTTTACATGCTAATACATGGTAAAAGACATGTTGTAAACAATACGTTAAAAATAATAAAAATTTAAACAATAAAATGTCATATATTTAAAATGTCAGAAAATATTATTCAATATCAATTTAAGAATGTCTAAAAAAAATATACAACGTGTAATGGAAATAACGCACATCCTCAGACACCCCAATTAGAAAACCTTGTTACAATCATAATGCATGCATTGAAATATTTTTTTTGATTTGCGTAAATAATGTTTTTTAAAGAAAGTATTAACTCAATTAAAAGTGAAAATCGTGGTCACTCTAAATCTGCGCACGCACACAAACGAAACGGTTGCTATTGTAAACAAACAACAGCGATCTGATAGGAACGAAACACGGTACGATATAACAAAATGTATGAAATTCCGTCTGTAAACCACAATCTGATAGAGTGGGGTTTACAAAAATGATGTTTGAACATTTGTCGGCCACTGTTGATATTACCAAAGATATTATGAGTATTATTTTCTTTCCATCACACTTTTAGGCTATGGAGTGGACAGACGAATCATTTATTGTTTGTTATTAATATGCACGATCTATTGTTTCTTAACATCGTAAGTGACTATTGTGACTATCTTAACTTAATCATACCTAGTTAGCATTATTGATCGATAAAGTAAAAGAATATCAATGAGAGAAATAAACAAGAACGGCGTGTTTAAAGTTGTCTTGTGAATCTAAATACTTACAAAAATAGAATAATAAAATAACTTACAGGCTTAAAAATCACATTTCTTTAGTCCACGTAGCAATTCACTACTTATTTCCTCACAAATCACATCTTTTCACTGTTTCAAAAGCAGCTAGTATCTTAATTAATTAACTACTCGGCACTTTTTCTCTCATCACAATAAACTGGTGATTTAAAATTTCTCCACAATGAGAAAGTCCAGGGGTGTCAAGTCAACATCTAGATGATGTTGAACATTCCACACCGGCACCGGCTTGTTGATAATTATTAAATTATACACCATTACACATTTTGTAAACAAGTGAACTTTTAAAAAGGTTTTCACAGCACTCACTGATAGAATCAGATAGATATTCCCGGTTGTGTACTTGTCATAACATGTCTAAGCGCATCGCCCGCTGCGCTTGTCATGCGCCAGCGCGAGCGAGACATTACGTCTCGCTCTTTCCCGTTGTTTATTACCTACGTTAGTGAAAGATAGATGATAGACATTTTGGTGGTCAATTGTGTGCTATTGTCTTTTGCCGTCTATTGTGTTGTATTAATGTGTGCGTTTGTGTAAGTCAACGTGGAACCATTTAACAAATGCATTTAAAAATAAGCCGTTCTGCTTTGATTTAAAGTTTATTTTCGAATAGCTCATTTCTTTTTTTAAATGAGTGACTACAATTTACATTATTTTAATTATTTTAAGACTAAAAATAAACAATATTAAAAATGACGGAAATGGATTCAGTTGCCGATTCTGAACAAAGTACTTTCAAGATGTGCATTTAAACTTGTTACATGTTGTATATTACTTGAGTAATTTGAAATGTCAAAAGAAAATAAATAAAATTACAATGTCAAATAAAAAAACGTCACAAGAAAATAAATAAAATTACAAATGTCAAATCAAAAATGACAAAATGTAAAAATATAAGTAGGTACTACAAATGTAAATAAAAATATTATGTCACTAATGTTCAAAATGTCAAAACTCATTATTTTTAAACTCAATTCCAAGCATTTTTGTCTGCTAAATAATCTTTTACAGCTTTTGAACACAAGCTCTGTTTAATAAAACCTTTGAGTTCCTGAATATTGCCTGGAATTTTGTTGTAAAAACGTATGCTTTGACACTTGTATGAGTTACGTATTTTTTGTAGTCTAGTTGAAGGTAGAACAAGTTTGTTTTTATTTCGTGTGTTTAATTTATGAATGTCGCTGAATTTGGAAAACATAATATTTATATTTTTCCTGACATATAACAAGTTCTCATAAATGTATTGAGATGCGACAGTAATTATCTTAATTTCTTTAAATTTTTCCCTCAGTGATTGCCTTGAATCAAGACTGTAGATTGCACGAATAGCCCGCTTCTGCAGTACAAACACAGTTTGAATGTCAGCTGCGTTGCCCCATAATAAAATGCCATATGACATTATGCTGTGGAAATAACTAAAATATACTAAGCTGGCCGTATCTATATCAGTTAACTGACTAATTTTATAAACCGCGTACGCTGCAGAGCTAAGTCTATTCGACAACTGACCTATATGTGGGCCCGACTGTAGCTTAGAATCTAAAGTTATGCCTAAGAATGCGGTGTTATCTATAAGATTCAACTCTTCTCCATTCAAATATATGTTAGGTTTAAATTGTTTTACATTCGGTCTTGAAAATCGTATACATTTTGTTTTTCTTTCATTTAACAATAAATTGTTAGCAGTAAACCATTGAACTACTTTAGAGAGAGCGTTATTTACATCATCATTATTTGATTGTGGTCGTCTAAGTTTAAAAATGAATCATTCATCAATTAAAAGTGATGAAACAGTGATGAATCAGCAAATAACACTATCTCTTTATTATTTTGCATAATATATGGCAAATCATTAATATATACAAGGAAAAGGAATGGACCAAGAATTGAACCTTGCGGCACTCCCACTGTGACCACTGAACCCATAGAAACTTTTCCACTCACCTCAACTCTCTGTATCTTATTACTCAAATATGATGTTAGGAGATCCAAAGCAGTGTTCTTAACTCCATAGTAATGTAATTTCCTGATCAATGTTTCATGAAAAACGCAATCAAAAGCCTTAGATAAGTCACAAAAGACTCCCAGAACATCATGCAACTCCTCCCAGGCATAAAAAATACTATCTAAAAGTTTAACTCCAGCATCGGTAGTTGAGCGACCCCTAGTAAAACCAAATTGTTTTTCATGTAACAGCTTACTGCTATTAAAATGATTTTGAAGTTGACCTAGAATTATTTTTTTTTAAATTTTACTAAACGTGGGTTGCACAGATATAGGCCTATAATTTGTGGGGTCAGATGTGCTACCTGATTTAAATAATGGAATTACTTTACTACTTTTTATTTGATCAGGAAACACACCACAGTCAATGCATCTGTTGAAAATCATTGGCAGTTCAGGTGCTACTGTGTTGATTATGGATTTCGTAATCACAAAAGAATTACCCCAAAGATCACTAGTCTTCTTCAAATTAAGGGTATTAAAAGTTTTTACAATATTTCTGTCAGTGACATAACTAAAATTAAATTCAATGTTACACCTATTGACATTTTGTTTCAATAGAGATTCGGCGTCATTAGGAGACGAGTTGAGGGATTTAGTGGTTGAGACTGGAATGTCTGTGAAGAAATTTTCCAATGCTGTGGCAACCTCAAATTCTGATTTTAATATCTTTTTATTTAATTGAAGAGTGTAATCGTTACTTTTAATCTTGACCCTTCCAGTCTCATTGTTTATAATATCCCACGTTGCTTTTATTTTAATGTCACTGTTTTTAATTTTTGATTTCAAATAAAGTGTCTTAGCTTCACGACAAATCTTTTTAAATAACTAAGAATAATTTCTTACATATTGACAAAGTTGTTCATCATTTTTAGTAATAACTTTCTCTTTCATATAATTCGTAAAGCTTATTTCTACTTTTATAAATTCCAGTTGTTGCCCATTCACTGAAGGTACATCCTTCAACTGTACCAGCAACTGAGATCCTCTTAGAGACAAAGATAGAATTGAATATAGTACAGTACATGTCAAAGAAGGAATCGTACAACTTATTAGGATCGTTATTATAGCATAGGGTGCATAGGGTTCCCACCAAGAACTTAGGGTCCCAAGCCCTCACCTGCAAGAGGTGCGCCTGCCGATCAACGGACGAGGCTCTGGCAAACAAAATATCCCGATAAGCGGCAATAGGCTCGCCACCTATTACGTGGGATTAAAACACTGGCGAACAGTGGGCGTTTAATATGCCTCTGCCTACCCCTTCGGGGAAACAGGCGTGAGTCTATGTATGTATGTATGTATTATAGCATAAGTAAGGTAGTGTACTTGTGAGTTTATCCTTAAGTCCCTCCAGACGATCCAAAGTTTTTGGTACCACACTCAATTCCTTTCTACCTACTTTTTTAGACTGCATAGCAAATGTTATAAATTGTCCACAATGATCTGATATTAATTTGTTAATTATTTGCTTACTAACTTGTACAACGTCTGTAAATATATTGTCTATGCAAGTAGAAGTCGTGGAAGTTATCCTGGTGGGTTCAAAAAAGAAGCATGTTCTTTATTTTTGGCAATTCAGGGAATCTTACAATCGCCACCTACTATTATAGATTTATTTTGTTGGCAGAGCTTCCGTAACATATCATCCATGGACCATGACACTTTCAAAGTTAACATAGAAGGATGATGGTGGCCTATACACACTCAAAACAACAAGTTGCTCCAACTCCACACAGGCTATTTCAACTGTCCGTTCAACAGAGAAACTAACAATGTCTCTACGATTCTTAAATTTAAGTAGCTTGTTAACAAAAATCAACGATCCGCCATGTATTGCATTTTGTCTGCTGAACGAACTATTAACTAAATGGTTATTAAAATTGCACATGAACTGGTGATCTTTAAGCTAATTTTCTGTTATTCACAAAATATCAATGCATTCACCGTTCATGAACAACTCCACTTCTAAATCTTTATTTGACATACCTTGTATATTTTGATGTACCAGTTTTAATACTTGCGAATTAGTTGAATTGGGCTTATTTGTACATACCAGCCCATTATTAATGAAAGTGTCATTGCAAGAGGTATTCTCTATTGTCGAACTTAATTTAAACGAATTTAATTTAAATTAATAGAAATGTCAGACTGTGTAGCCAAAATATTGGCTGAATCATTATAAATATCAGTTTGTTGCTGTATAGGGGCAACACGTTTATTTATTTATTTATTTATTTATAAGGATCGCCAACAAATGATACACAATTCTTACACAATAAAAGATGTAACAATAATACATGCCTTGTGCTCATTCTGTTATAGGCAACCACAACTAATTATTAGCCAAATTCTTGCCTGAAATATCAATACAAAATGCTATCGACTCAGCTAGTTGGCTTTTATAATAAGAATTCAGATAACAAGTATCTTGCGTCAAATGTAAAGCTTCACTAACATAATTGTTAGAGTCAAAAACATAGAATTGATTGTTATTGTATGACCAACTACACAAATTTATATTAAGACTATGTCTAATATTATTTTCTTTCTGTGGCAACCCTCTATTGAAAGGTAAAGTGAGCATAATAATTTGATTTAAATTTAATTCACATCATTTACTGTAATAATAGAATAAAAGTCTTTTATTTAAAGATCCTCTTTTACCAAGTAGAATCAATAAAGTTGTATCCTGATCAAAATTGAAGTTGATAATTTTATCTAAAATAGCAATGGAACTTAACGCAGGCAAACAGTAGTTCATCACTAACCTATCACTATATGTGTTTGCCAACAACTGACCCATACCTTTTCCAATCTCGTCACTAAACATTATATCTTTATTTTTATTTTGTAATATAGTTTAATTGTTTAGTTTGTTATTTTTTAATTTATTTAGAGTGTGTTTAATATTTGATTTTGTATTGTTTATAGAACTATTTAGCAAAACCGGGTCACATGTTGGCAATGAGCAAGCTGGTGAGTGTTGGAGGTTGAACGGGATGTCATTGTTCAATGGTATGGCATTAGTTACTATTTGATGCCACCAACTCATTCATTGCCAATATGTACTCTTTCATTTGTAATTCCGAGCTTTTATATTTATTCGTCATTGATACTAATTGTCACTAAGATTTTTTAATTCTACCTGCAAATTATTTATTTCTAATTTATGTTTAAAATTATTTTGGTGATATTTCTGTGAGTATTTTTTTTTAATTTTTCAAGAGCAAGTAATATTTCCTTATTAAGCTTAACATTTTTTATGAAAAACTTTTGTCTGTGAACTAATTTTTGGGTCTTTGTAATGAATTTGTTTATTTTGACATATTTCTTAATTCTATTCCTACTACCCCTAATCAATTTTATTGAATTATTTGATTCTTTGCCCTCTGAGAGAGCTTCATAGATCTTATGATCTATGCTGATATGGCGGGGTTTTATTGTTTGCTGCGCGCACGATAAATTGATTCCGTAACATCCTTAAATATAAGCGGCCGCCGTCACACGTTATTCAAGGAAATATTACATAATTTTATTTCTGCCAACAGCACTCCAAAATCTATAGCACAGTTATCAGTTTCAGAGAAGTCGAAATACGTACTCGAAATAATAAATGTATGTTTATTTCCATTCGAAGAAGGCACATGTAGACTATATCGCGGCGGATAGTTTCATTTTCTTTTGAACGGCGAAGTGTTATCATAGTAAAATGGCTTTGACCCTGTATATTATTACTGATATTAGTACTCTAGGATATTTGAGTGAATGTTGTATTTATTTTAAATGCAAAGAAGTATATCATTACGCAAAATGATACCGATTTTTTAAAATTAATTTTATGAATCTCTTTATGTCCTTAAACCACGAAAGCTGTGAAATGTTCTAAACTTCGATAATCACGTTCAGAATAATTCTCAAAGGCGTGGACGTGTTTTAATCAAATCCATATTGATTTCCAAAAAAACAACGACGACGCGTTTTACATTTTGGTAAAACTTAATAAAAAAGGAGACACTTTATTCCTATTCAGGATCAAAATCATGTGACCCAGAGTTGGCAAGAATCTGGAGCCCTCCCACGATTATCTGCGAACTTCCATGACAAAGTGTCTTCACCAGGGTCCTGCCCCCCAAAATAAAACCTGCATCTATCACAGAAGCACATTCTGACTTATTCTCATACTTGTTGACGCGGCGAACTACGTAGCGCCATATGTGTATTATACATAAAATCCTTCCTCTTGAATCATTCTAACTATAAAAAATCGCATTAAAATCCATTGCGTAGTTTTAAAGATTTACGCATACATAGGGACAGACAGACAGAAGGCAGACTTTGTTTTATACTATGTAGTGATATTATATATATTTACGTAAAGCACTTATTCAAGGAATGCTGGACAGCGATAGCCAAGTGGATTAACCAACAGACTGCCATGCAGAGGGTATCGGGTTCGAATCCACGGCGCGCACCAATGACTTTTCGGAGTTATGTGCGTATTGAATTGTTAATTACCACTTGTCCCGTGCCTCGGAGAGGCCGTCGGTCTCGGTTGTCATGAAGATCTTTGACAGTCGTTACAGGGGGGCGTCAGTACCTTCTCAATAAACTGACACTAGTCTAAACCATGGAATATCGCTATCCCTTCGGGTTGCGGAGGTCAGACAGGCAGTCGCTCCGTGGAAAAGCTAATATTCAGCCAAATCCGGTTAGACTAAAAAGCGGACCCCAGATTGAAAACTGGGATAACGCTAAGAGGATGATGACTTATTCAAGGAATGAAACTTGTGTAAAGTTTACGAAGTGCTGTTTTTAGGTGCAGATTAGAGTTATAGCGAGATGTGATCTATTCTGTGATGCCCATCAAAAGCGACCTGTGCGGTGCCCTTCAAAGGAAATCATTCCCGTAGCCGCACCATTTTGTGCTGAAGTTGGCCAGTGGAGGGTTTTAGTTTGGTAAAAGTCCCATGCCAATTCCTCGTCCTAGGAAACCATCAAGAGGATTTCCCAAGCGAAAAAATTAATATATGTACGAATGTGAGTCTATGGTAATCATATGAAACATCGTAATCATATTCACCTTTGTCCAGGGTAGTTCTTTCCAGTACACAGGACACTGTATGCGGTTGCAAGCCTGCGTCGTATTGGGCTGGTGCTCCGTGCACAGAGCTGGCGACACGCTGTTCCTTATTAGATCCCTTCTTGAGTATATACTGAAACATAATAGTCATCATATTAGGTATTTAAAATTACTTGTTCTTGTTATTTTCTTTTCTGTTCTCTGTTGTTTATTTTTTGTATTTGAAGACTTATTTTTTGTTTCTTATTTTTGCAAATTAAATATAATTATCATCTATCTGAAAAGATAGTTCTTCCTACTTGTTCTGGTTGGCATATAATCATAGAACCCAATCAGAAAATAGAAATATGAAATTTGGCGAGCAGTTACTTTTAAGACATAAGAATCCACCAAGGAAGGAATTTTTAATATTTCTTCCCTAAAACATGAATGGTGATGAAAGTTTTGTGCGAGAAACCGCGGGTGCTAGTTTTATTATAAAACAAGGTTTAAAAATCATACAAAATAAATTAGCGGGTCTTAATCGCGTACAATTAATTAATTTAAGGTATAAATACCTATTTGTTTCCGACGTTTCGCTCATCTTGCACCGAGCGTGGTCGCGGAGAGACTGATGAGAGCTCAGCGCCGTCTTGTGGAAGTGCGGGTTTCGGCACCTACCCTCACTTGGTCTTTATTTAAGTTCCCACTGTCGGTACTCTGACACACTACACTAATGGCGTCTACACACTGTTGAGATTTATCACTGCGGCGGTGTTTACCCGCTAATTTATCTTGTATGATGTATACAAATCGCGAAAGTTTAAAATCGATCAAGGTTTAAAAATTACAAGAACAAATTGGACTGCTCCGACCAGAATTCTATAAAGACGAGTGCAATCGGCATATTAATTTAATAAATATTTATAAGCAGTGCCGTAAATAGCCTTTTATGCGCCCTGGGCGAGCTTCAATAACTGCGCGCTTTATTTTAAATGTATGTCAGTTGGGCCGTTTTTGCGACCCTTCAGGGTCTATTGGTGGAACATACCTAGTTACGGCACTGATTAGCTTTACTATTACAATTTAAAATATTATTTTGTATTTCTGTGAAGATTCTACATAGTTATTGCTGAGTATAGCCGACATAGCAAGATAGGAATCTTGCTATGTCGGCAGTGTCCTAAAATAGAGCAAGCACTTTGCGTTTCTGGTTAAACTATCGAAGGCGAAGTTCCTTCAGTTTCAATGACAGTATCAGGTTCAAAACTTCTAAATAGAGGCCCAGTGAACCGCTCATTGAAGTTGGGTTGTTATTCGATATGTCAGCATAAACGAAATTGGCATGATGATATTTAGCTTAATACCCATCTTATTTGGCGACCGCATACTTAATTGTGACATTTATTTTTTTGATCTAGTAATCGCGTATGGATTGTTCAAAATGAGCACAATACCGACGAACACTTACTGAAAAATTAGTATTTATACAACGCAGGGGATAATCTCGGATCATATACACGGTGCGCTGAGGTATACTAACACACAATTAGGCAACGTGGTGGATTATAGGCTACTCATAGCGAGAAGAAGCCTATTCCCAACAGAACAATTAAACAGATTACAAACACGGCTAATATTATACTAAGTATATGTATTTGAAGAGTGAGCCCAAGGAAAGGATGGATGAACTGTGTCAAGATATGAAAGAGAAAAGGAATAATAGGACGAGAAAGAAGTATGGAATCGATGTAACTGGAGGCAAGAGGATGATGATATG
The DNA here is from genome assembly GCA_944739405.2 of Euclidia mi. Lineage (NCBI taxonomy): Eukaryota > Metazoa > Arthropoda > Insecta > Lepidoptera > Erebidae > Euclidia > Euclidia mi. Next base: position 79,560,887 of record OX123184.2, on the reverse strand, counting down.
TAAATAAATGTATGTGGTGTGTGTGATCTTACCTCGCGGTGACGGGGACGCAGAAGATCTGTCGCTCCTGCGTGCCGGAGGTGCCGCACGTCGCGCTGCACGCCTCCCACTGACCAGTCGCCCACGTGAACTATGATTTTACCTGGCGGTGACGGGTACGCAGAAGATCTGTCGCTCCTGCGTGCCGGAGGTGCCGCACGTCGCGCTGCACGCCTCCCACTGACCAGTCGCCCACGTGAAATATGATCTTACCTGGCGGTGACGGGGACGCAGAAGATCTGTCGCTCCTGCGTGCCGGAGGTGCCGCACGTCGCGCTGCACGCCTCCCACTGACCAGTCGCCCACGTGAACTATGATCTTACCTGGCGGTGACGGGGACGCAGAAGATCTGTCGCTCCTGCGTGCCGGAGGTGCCGCACGTCACGCTGCACGCCTCCCACTGACCAGTCGCCCACGTGAACTATGATCTTACCTGGCGGTGACGGGGACGCAGAAGAGCTGTCGCTCCTGCGTGCCGGAGGTGCCGCACGTCGCGCTGCACGCCTCCAAACTGACCAGTCGCCCACGTGAACTATGATCTTACCTGGCGGTGACGGGGACGCAGAAGATCTGTCGCTCCTGCGTGCCGGAGGTGCCGCACGTCGCGCTGCACGCCTCCCACTGACCAGTCGCCCACGAGAACTCGCAACTATACAACGATTTTACTTATTAGCCATCATCATCATCATCAGGTATCATACATTTTGTTTTTATGGCATAGTTATACAATAAACTGAAAATAATACCCGGTCGTGAAAGTAGTGTAGAATTTATTTAGCTATACTTACAAGAGTTAGATCACTCAAACATCATCCTATCCTAGCGTAATCCCGATTGCATACGAAACTTTCGCCTTGCAACCCAGTGACCTGCTTTCTAGTTAACCAAGTAAGATATTTTCTTCAACAAGCGTTCAAGTCGCTTATAAAGATATGATTAATTTTAGGAACTAATAAACAATTTTAGTAATTAATCAAATCTAGTACATCCAATCCAAGGCGTAAGCGCTCTTTATCTAACAGAGTTGTCCGTTCTTCTGTAAAATCTGACAATAGCTTTCGGAATGAAGTTAAAATACTTTAAAAATTTGTGACAAATTTTATGATCTTCGTCTTTCTCGAGTGACACAGATGAGCAAAATTATTATTTCCAACCAATGTTAAACACCTGATCCAGTGTGCAATGTGCAGTCGCATAACATACGTTGTTAAAGTAATTGCGAGTAGCTCGAAGCTCCGATGTGTTAGTGTATAGCCGTACACCACAGAAGCAACATAATATCTTCCATGTGTTGCTTGTATTGCGTAATCTAATGGAAATTGCACTGAGGCAATTGAGGCTCGTATGTACATTGGGCACGCCGCAATTACACACCGGACATCGATAGGCACAGTGGCTTTAATATTGATGCAATTCTATCTGTTAAATTCTAGTTGCGGTCAAACTGGCCATATAAGTAGTGACAGTTTGGTACTGTTGTGGTCAGCAACTTCAAATTGACAACACGTTATTCGAGTTTCTATTTTCGGCATTCAGAATATGCCTAGGCTTTCAGTGTATTTGCATCTGTGTCACAGAATAATTAATAGTACTAACTCTGTGTTTATAAAATTCTTGCGTTACTGATTGACTGACAGACAAGCTACAGTCAAAACTATGTATTAGGCGCAAGAAGCTGAAATTTAAAGTTGTGCACTAAGAAGGTAAGTATTTTCCGAAATTCCTACCGGATCGGCCAGATACAGTTAAAAAGCGGACAACCTCAAGTCTCTAGTTTGCTATTAAAATGTAGAAACTTGTTTATTTTACACCCAAAGTGCAATGATAGGTAATAAAATAGTTTGTTGCTGTTTCTTGTCAAATAGATGACTTAAATAAATCTAAAGCCCCTTACTTAACTATCCTCGTCAATAATTCAGTCTCGTAATTTCTTTAAAAAGCTTTCCTAAAGTAAAGCAATTACTCTGTCGTATAATCTGTGCCAACAAGGAACATATTATTTCTCTTTGTACGATGAAACAAAAACGCTGTTGCCAAGAGCGCTCGTTAGGGACTAAGGACTCTTATTTCTTTGAAATTATCTTACACGTATTCACTCTATATTAATGACAGGTGATACTTTGAAGCCTTTGTATAGTCGGAAAACAGATAGCTTTTTGTTCGCTATCTGATAAATTTAGATCACTAATTTAAGATTCCAAAATAAGAGGTATAATGACTTAAAGTTTGGCGATTAAAATATATCTAGCGCAATATCTTTTCACAGAATATGTAGCACTTATTTAGTCATTAATTTGAGTTTGGCTTATTAATTGGTAAATCATGTTTTGTGTAGGGCATGTTAATTGTGACGCCATTACGGCTTACACGCCTTAGCTATAAGATCGATGTAGAAGATGTGTAAATACAAAATCTGTAGATCCCGATCTTGCATAGAGCGCTAAAAACTAAACTTTAACTTTTTTTAGAACCAATGCTTTTGAATGGCTGCATAAGCAAATCAAAGGACTTCAAGTTAAAATATTGACCTTAATTTAAATATGGGAAAAGGCAAAATTCAGAAAAAAGTGATATTAATTCAACACAAATTAAGAAATGGAACAACCTAAAGAATCTACAATTCATTGTACGATTATAATTCGATCTTACAATCGATAGACATGCATGTAGCGATAGAATAGTTAAAACTATGCAGCGCTACAACGTTTGATAAATTTTTGATAGGGGCCACACCGACAAGTGTGACTTGTGGAAAGCGGTTAGGTTAGTTGTAGTTTTACAATTATTCTTTCAAACATTGTGCAGGTGCACTTAGGTGTAGCCCTAAGTTCACATATTTAGAATTTTTCTAATATAAAATTTTTTTGGTCGGCGTACTTCCACCTTGGGCGTCCCCTACCGACATCTCCATTCATTCTCGCACGATACCCTTCTTTCGTATTTCTTCTTTCATCCATCCATTCCAAATGTCCAAACCATCGCAACATTCCTTTTTCGAACTATGTCACAACATCTTCTTTTAGACCAATTTAACCCGTGAGAAGGCGCGCTATGAGCATTTTGCTCACGCATAAATTCATTACCGTAAATTTCAACTTTAGCTATACTGTGTCACTACAAGCTTCTCAGTACCTTCCTAAAATGTCACCCCCTCTCCTCCGACGCTACTCCCGTGGTGCTTAGTGCCACCATGACTGCGTGGTTATGGGATTGTGAGTGGTGCATCGAGAAGCGCAGCATTTTGCTCATCACGCGCCCGTTCGTGTAAATATTATTTTGTTAATAAAAAAACATATTTGATTGTGTTTTCGTATTTATCATGCACAGTTATTGATTAACTGAGTGGATATAACATTTACATGTTTTATTTGTTTCTTACAGTAAACAAGGTCTACAATAGGTGATCGGCAGCCCCTCAAAGAAGAATGGGTGGTTTCATCCCAAGTGTTGTAACATCTTGAGACCTATATCAAACTAGAAGATGTCCGCAGCTACGCTCACACATTAACTGTTTCTTCCGGATCCCGTAGTAGTTTCAGGATATCCCTTCTTACTGCACCCCTAAAATCAAGAAGGAATATACATGCCAATTTTGACGTGACAACGTCTTATAAATTGGTTTGCCGGGTGACACTTCAAGAAACTGCGTTACGCTCCGCTCACGTTATGCGCTCACAATGAGAGCGAGTGAGAGGCACGCGTCCCGCCTAAGAGCGAGAGAGACAGACATAAAAAGTGAAAGGCACGCGTCTTTCATCCTTCTTCCTACTATACGAATGAATATTCACATTAAAATTATTTTACCACTCAAAGTCGTTGTCACGTAAAACTTTCGCCCGTATACCGACTTTACAGGCAACCAATTTTTTTCAGCTTCTTGTGCCCCGTAGTTTTGGCTGTAGCTTGTCTGTGATTCATTCAGTAACGCAAGAATTTTATATATACGGATGAAAGATATCAATAAGTGTTATTTTTTAAAGGGTGTAACTCTGTAACATGTACAGGGAAAATATTATAGGGGTTTAAAAAACAAAACTTGCGCGGGCTTATCTGAGCGAACACCTAAGAAATGGCATGTACAGAATCAAAATATGCATAGGAATATGCTAGGCAAATCAATTGTCGTATCACTAGTAGATATCAGTAGGATTAGGCGCTCAATGCCACATTCACAAAACGCCACTTTCGCAAAATGCCACATTTTCTATATGCCACATTAGCAAAATGCGTTCAAAAAAGCATGCATTTTGTGCAGTATATCAGTGTACACCGAGCAATGTGCCATATGTGATAAAAAAGACACATAACTCAAGATGTCATGAAAAATAAAATAATTCCTTTTTATTGTGATTTTGTTTTTTACATACTTTTTATGTAAAGTTAGCCAAATATTAAGGCCAAACTGCAATATTTTTTTAATTTGCAAAATAGACTGCATTTTTTGTTATTTACTATTAATAAAATACTTTACTTAAATAAATAAAGCCTTTTAATCTTAATAATAATAATCTTAATATATAAAATCCTTGCGTTACTGACTGACTGACAGACACGCTACAGCCGAAACTATTGGGAGCAGGAAGCTGAAATTTGGCATGTATGTTCCTTGGGGATCGTAGGGGTGCACTAAGAAGGGATTTTCCGAAATTCCCACGGAATCGGCCAAAACGTGTAAATTAAAAAAAAATGCTGGCGTAGCTGCTGGCGTCCTCTATTTTATTATACATTCGTCACTCAGCAAGCCAATATAACAAAGCGCCGCAAGGCAATATACAATGACAGTGATGATAAAAAAAAATAAAAATATACAAATACCATTAACCGCCTTATAAAATACCGTGCACCTGCTAATTTTTAAAAGCTTTTCAGGTCATTATTGGTTCCTCGGCGGGTGCTATATTGCGTAAACACTTTTGTTGTATGGCTATAGTAAGTTACCTGTGCGTATTGCAGGCTTCAAACATGATGGGTTGACACTTGTGTCCGCGCAGACAGCGCGGGTGCACGACTCGCACGCCGCCGCCGCATGACACCGAGCATGGACCGCGCTCTGTTGTTACTCTGCAACAACAAAAAAAAAACCTTGTTTATCAAGTGTCCCACGGCTGGGCACTGGCCTTTTCTTGTTAGGACAAGGGCGAGGCCATGTCAGTCCAATATGCTGGCGAAATGTAGGATTACAGACTTCACATGTCTACCAAAACATTGTCGACAGCTCTCAGGCATGCAGGTTTTACTTAATGCTTATCGTTACCGTTTAGCACGCGATAAATAACAATTCAATTCATGAAAGTCAGCGATCCGCGCTGTGGGTTTGGTCTGTCAGTCTGTTATTTAAAGTCTGTGTGATCTCTCCTATGAACTGTATTTGCTTAACACAAATTATTGCCGTAGAAAACTAAGGACTCCGAAGGTTATGAAATTATAGTTTCATCATAAACAGATTCATGAGTCGTCGTACGTTTTTTCATATGCGGTGTATCTGGGAGATTATTGAAATTATGCATTTATTAAAGATGATGTCCGCTCTAGTGTTTTTAATTATAATCGACAAGTAGAGGATGCGTCCGATTATCCCAATATTATTATTTCCTATTGAATTATTCAATTTAGTTTTATATCATTTCTCCGCACTATCCTGTTTCGACCTCAAGTCAAAGAGGTATTTCCTTAACACCGCCTATTTATACCAAATATCTCATCATATGTATCGAATTTTGTTATTAGCTTGGGGACTCTGATGCAATTCCCAGTGAATTTGCACGTCGAATCGAAGTAATTAGGTACTTAACGGGTAGTGCCTAGATGCCGCTGCGAATAATTTTATGAAATTTTCAACCAAATTAGGGTAAATATGTTCCTACGCGTCGGATTAAAAATACCAATTACTCTCTCTGGTAAAACATATTTAAACAGAGTATATCAGATTTATGTCGTTAAAGAGTAAACACAACTTAAGAAATATGTACAAACATCTCTGAAACATCGTAAACGCTTTTGTTCATTAAATTGTCATTAACTTTCGATTTTAAACTTTCGTGGTCACTATAATTACTTTTTACTGTTCCTACGGGATATATACAACGTACCTTTCTTTGAGTAACCGATATTTCGGCACTGTTGCAAGCGCCATGTTGATGGATGTACTTACATATCCCATAGGAACAGTAAAAAGTAAACTTTCGATTTTTAAACCCATAATAGTTAATTGTTGAATTCATTTATTTCAGCTTTATCAAATTTCTCCTTTACCTACTTCTTTTCCATACGCGGCAAAAAGTGCGTTTTTCATCTACGTTGATTTTTATAAGAAATCACGATAATGCAAGCAATGTTCAACTACATTAATATCCACGTAAAAAACACACAAATTTTCCGTCCACTCCATCAACAAACTGTACTTACAGTGTACTTAATTAGGTGCTCTTTCATTCCTTATAGTTAATTACATGTTTATACCCTACTCGACTTATTTCTTATTACGCGCACAACATTGTTCGATAACAATGTTTGGAATTTGTACAAAAAAGGTGTAATGTACGTATAAAGAAAACAATTTATTTGTGCCGATACAGTGCTACAATTATACTGGGAGATGCCACTTTCAATAGTTTTGCATATACCGAGAACAGCGACAATTTGCTTCCAAAATTGAATTTCCATGAATCTGAAATAGTGCAGCTAGCTCGGTACTATGGGGAATATTAATAAAAATTCGGATTCCAGGACTTCTACAAAATAGACTCTGCCATCAATACATGACCAGAAGTCATTGGAGCCTTTTTTTGGAGAATTTATCGTCTTCTGCTGATTTACAAGTCTTGGTTATTTATTATATTTTCCGATCTAATACTAGCATCAAAATATTGCTATCATGTGCACCATAATAATAATACGCTTATTTCTCATCTCTGTGTCTTAAAAGACGACTTATGACTTAACCAGGCTAACATTATATCTTATTGACAGTTACTTTGATCCGAACTTGCTTGTATCAGATGCACACCACTGCATACTAGAGATTCTTTCAACAATTATTGAAATTCTTATAAGTTTTGATTAAACCTGAACTTTGTTCTGAAATGTAAGATTTTGCTTACTGGGTTAGAAATACGGCATGGAAGTACGAGTATTTTGTTCTGAAAATACTTTGCTATGTAATTTGTAGTTTGTAGTATTACCATTCAAAAGATATTCTGACATCAAAGTTAATTATTTATTGATTTTTATTGTGATAACCTGCCTGTAGCAAATAATTAATCTTATAAAATATGAACATTTTGACAAACCACCATCTTAATAACGTAATTGAATATGCTCATAATTGAGTAGATCGAATACTAGCAAACACATTGAATATTAGTTCAGAAATAACGGTCTCAGCATGGTTTCGGTAGTCGATTGATGTATTCTTAGTTATTATTTATTCCTGGTGGGACAAATTCGTTGTTGTCTTAGGAATGTAGTTTTCCGAGTAGATTAGATTAGATTAGATTAAAACTCTTTATTGTACACCAGAAAACAAAAAAGATACAAGAGTACAGTGATCATATTTACACAACTAAAACTAGTGGTACAAGGGCGGTCTTATCGCGAATTGCGATTTCTTCCAGACAACCAAGAATGGAATACAAGAATTAGTGACTGAGAGAATGGGTAGGTTGGTGTACTTCAAAGAATTGTGTATTCTGATGAGCTCAACAAAACTAATAATAATACTATGTACTTACATACTAATATTACAACATACATAAATATATACTTTATAACATATATAAATAGATACCATAAATAGATACAATATTAGTGCAAGTTTAAAAGAGCTGTCATGGAATATCTCCTAAGTAGTGATTGGAGACAAGTTTTTTAAATACTGTCAAGGATTGAGCCTGTCTTATTGTCTCAGGCAACGAATTCCATAGTCGTACAGCCTGGACAGTAAAAGATTTGTCGTAGAAAACTGTAGAGTGAGCTGGAACTTTCAGTCTAAGATTCTCCGATGATCTTAAGCTCTTCGTATGTGTGTCGTAAAGATATTCAAAGCGAGCTTTGAGATACAAAGGAAAAGAAGGATTGTATAAAATATTATAGAGAAGACAGAGAATGTGAGTATTCCGGCGAAGGCGGATTGGCAGTCACTTGAGCTTCATGCGAAATTCAGAGATATGATCATATTAGCGTAAACCATATATGAATCTTATGCAAAAATTTTGGAGTCGCTCAAGTTTATCAAGCTGATCATTATTGAGATCGAGATAGCTGGCATCGGCATAGTCAAGAATGGGAAGGAGAATAAATTGCACAAGTGCAATTTTGAGTAGTAGTTCTGAGTAGGTACGTTACATGTAAGTATTACTTTTTATTTTCTTTAATACTTTTCCAGGGTGTTAAAATTATGTGCTGGTTACAGGCAACAGTGTGCCAATACTAAGCTTTCAGTTAGGTATAAAAGCTATGTAATTTCAAAGGAATCTTGATTATCAGTATATATAAAATCCGTGCGTTACTGACTGACTGACAAGGTACAGCCAAAACTATAAGGCGCAGAATGCTGAAATTTGGTATGTTCCTTGGGGATCATGAGGGTGCAGTAAGAAGGGATTTCCTGAAATTCCCACGAGATCTGGCAGAAACAGTTAGATTTAAAAAAAATGTACGAGCGTAGCTGCGGGCGTCTTCTTGTTTCCTATAATTATTCTGCTCGTACGTTTAATAGTCTATAAATATCTTCTGCATTCTGTTGATTACAGATTTTTGTTACGTATAGAGTAGAGTCTCTTTTCAGTACATATTTTCATTTATAAAAATAAATAAGTAATTGCTCACCATTTGAACAAACGGTCTGCCTTTTAAAAGTGTGTAATCAAGGATCAAGAAGATTTATATTTTATTTTTCCTAAGTATTAAAATAACGTTTACAAATATAGGCGGCAGGCACAAACTAGTGCGATCAAACACTCTCACCCTTTAAAGGTTACTGCGTGTCAGCGTATACATTATGTACATCTCTGAACACTTCGCTCTCACTCCGTCTCCACCTACCTAGCTTTCGATATCATGATTAAAATAATAATGAAAGTGTGAACAATGTTATATAATATGTGTATGTATAAAGGAAGATATAATATTATAGGAGGATATAATATTATAGGTTAGTGGACATCCTGATATCAAGAGGGGCATTCCAAAGAAGGATAGATTGTATATTAAAGGATGAATGGACTAGGCTAGAAATGTGAGAAGGACAAAGAAGCAGAAGATTATTAGAGGAACGAAGATTTTTCTCATGAGTATTACAGAGAAATTGAAAATGGGAAGTTAAATAGACGGGCGCACAAGGAGAGTGTAGTAAAGAATGACGAGTACACAAAGTACGCAAGCTACGCCGTTGACGAATGGGTAACCACCGTAACTATAATCGGTACTCAGAAATATGGTCAAATTTGCGGAGCTTAAATTTAGATCAATTTTAATTTATAGACTCATGCCTGTATCCCCGAAGGGGTAGGCAGAGGTATAATATTACACCTACGTTTCGCCATGAATTAAATAAATACTACCAGACATTTTATAATATACCCTAATCGCTAAAGCTAATATTCTGTCGCATCTGGTAAGACTAGAGTACGGACCCCGGGCTTCAAGACAAAGAAAGCCTTGGATGCAACCGGGACGCTAGGACGAACATGTTACTACAGCTAATATTCTGTCGCATCTGATAAGACTAGAGTGCAGACCCCGGGCTTCAAAGAAAGCCTTGGATGCAACCGGGACGCTAGGACGAACATGTTACTACAGCTAATATTCTGTCGCATCTGTTAAGACTAGAGTGCGGACCCCGGGCTTCAAGACAAAGAAAGCCTTGGATGCAACCAGGACGCTAGGACGAATATGTTACTACAGCTAATATTCTGTCGCATCTGGTAAGACTAGAGTGCGGACCCCGGGCTTCAAGACAAAGAAAGCCTTGGGTGCAACCGGGACGCTAGGACGAACATGTTACTACAGCTAATATTCTGTCGCACCTGGTAAGACTAGAGTGCGGACCCCGGGCTTCAAGACAAAGAAAGCCTTGGATGCAACCGGGACGCTAGGACGAACATGTTACAACAATTTGATTACCAATTATAGAAAACCAAACCTCCTTATAAATTACTTATAAAAGTGGCAATTGCTCAACCGAGAAGATCGTGAAGATGTAAAACGTAAACAAATACAAACAAATTATTCTTTGAAGGCTTAACTTGATATAATTTTCAAATCTGTTGATTAAATCTGAGATCCGGTCACGATCGAATAGTTCGGTCAAACATGCACCAGCGGTATCGAAAGAAGTTCGCTCACACGAGTAGATGAGCAGAGCCATCCAACCGTGTACATACTGAAACTCTAACAAATATTGCTCGAGATCACCACACCCTATACCAAGCGACATTTTACTTTACTCTTATTTTATTAGGAGAGCTTACAGCAAACCATGTAGTTTAATAAATGCCAATAACAAGTTCCCACAAATGGGTTAGAAACATTGTTTTAAATAAAGAAATTAATGTCAGGCAACATTAAAATATTAAAGAGTTAATAAAAGTAAATTCAGGCAAATATATTATATTTAACACAACACTGCTCAATTACTCATGGGTAATTGGTTTTTAACTATACCAAATAAGACTATATAAATACTTCCTTTGAATCACCTCGACCTTAATGAAGTAATAGCGTGGGTTTGAAATCTGAACAGCATCTTTTTTCTTGGAATACTTTGACAGACTTCTTACAATACTTTGAGGTATTGGCCTTGTTGATTACTTGTCTAATATTACGATTTCTATATTATTTCTACATTCAAATATTTAAAGACAGTCTATTATTTGATAGCAGGCTATGAATATTGTATAATATTTTACAGTGATGTGCTAATTAGCAAATATAAAAGTCCTCGAATTTAATTTTTTTACTAATCACTGATAGTTGATTGTTTTAAAAGGTTTTATTATGTTTTTAAATACAATATTTGGAAGTAAAAGCGTCCACGAGCAGTTCTACCGACCGTAATACACTTAGTAGGATATTATTGGGATATAGAACATACCTAACCGCTTGGCATTTTCCGAATGTTACACAGTCACTTAATTTGAAAGCACTGTACGTATACGTACATACGTACGTGCTAACAGTATTCGTACAGACAATGGCAAAGTGATTAATTTCCGTTGTCGAAATTCGTCGAATTCTCGAAAATCTTTAAATTAAATGATATAGTGTTTGTTATCTAAAACGCGATAACGGTGTAAGATATTTCCCTATGAGAAAACCCTATATTAGCGTAATGTCACATAGTCTTTACAAGCTTATAATGATATCAACATCAAATTATAATTGGCACAGAAGATTTGTGGCAACCTATGAATAAATGTTTCACGTTAAAAAAATATTAATTCCTGTACTTGCAAAACCAAAAAAAAAAAAGAAATAGTGTGTGGGATAACTTCAATGCTACAAAGGTTGGTATTATTTTTGTCGATTTTTTACTTATGTCAAATGATGAAATACATAATTGGTCGAAACGATAAACCTCCGAAGTTGGGTATTTAAGGAGCCAGGAGTCAAAAGAAGTAAGTACCTATCACAACTGTCCGTATTTATGCAAAAAGGAACCACACCACAAATTTCGATTTTTGCTTTTTTTGAAGAATACTAATTTAAAAGTGGTTTATTTTCTTATTCAAAAAAGATCCACATGATTTTTCCCTTGGAAATAAGTTATACAAAAAGCAGAAAGGAACCAACAGCAAAAACACACATTATACATATTGCAAAACCGAACCATAGCACCATGGGACTCGTTTCATCAAACAAATAAACCATATAAATTCCATGTCATTTTATGCAAAACAGATCCACAGATACTTGGTACCATTATACATTAAAAATATTTCTATTATTAACAATTATTATATTACACCAAATGGAACCAAGTTTCTGTGGTACCATTATGCGTAAAATAAATTCATATTTTAATGACTATTTTTTTTTGTAAAATGGAACCACAAGCATTCGGTTCTACTATGTATAAATAAATATTGTAAACAGCAGTACCACAAGTAGGTGATTTTATTGAACTGCGGAAGGCGTAAACTTAAAGTTCAAAATTGTAGCTGAAATTGAGAGTTTCTACAAAGACCTGTACGCATAATGGAAGTCAAAACTCTTGAAACCAGGCAATTATGACTATAGAGCCCAACTCCCGCGCCAATTTACGGAGAACATCCCTGATGTCAACCAAGGCGAGGTACGAGAAGGTCTCGAGCAACTTTAGTACAACAAATCTCCATAAGATGACGAAATCACCACAGAGCTCTTAAAAGCAGGAGGATCTGTAGTCCGTAAAGAGCTTGCGAGCCTCTTTAATTCGGTTATCCATCAGGGCCTTACAGCTCAGGCGTGGAGCGGGAGTGCGGTAGTCCTGTTATTCAAAAAAAGGTGACAAAATCTCGGTGAAAACATATAGACCCATTTCACTCTTCAGCCACCTCTACAAGTTGTTCTCAAGAGTGCTAACAAACAGTCTCGCCAAAAAACTTGACGATTTCCAGCCACAAGCACTAGACCACATCCTTACTGTTTGGCAGAATATACAGAAGACCAATGGGTGATTCTGGTTGCCAAGCGGTCTCGTACGGATTGGCGCTATATCGAGGCGTTGATATGTTTGTATGATATCGCCACTAATACCATCCAACTCCAGCCCCGAGGACGCGATTGCGACGAGGAGTGAGGCAGGGAGATTTAATATTTTAATCAGCTCTTCACCAGCGCACTCAAAGACATCTTTAAGATGCTGGACTGGTCTGGACTGGATAAATATTAACTGCAAATACATCTCACACCTTCGGATTGCTGACGATATCGTCATCATTGCGGAGTCCCTGGAAGAGTTGAGCGGGATACTCCACAGCCTAAACGGAGCCTCTCGACGTGTACTTGTCTCGGCATGAACTGAACAAAACTAAGATTATGTTAGACGAACACATCATGATGGGATCGGTTTATGTCCACGGATGGATGCTTGAATGTGTTCAAAAGTATATCTACCATGAGCAACAGCTTGTTGTCCAGCTTGGTAGCAATAACTTCGAGAAAGAAATCAACCGTAGTGTCCAGTTGGGTTGGACAACGTTTGGCAAACTACGTCAACTTTTCTCTTGGCTCCTACCACAATGTCTGAAGACCAAAGTCTACAACCAATGCGTCCTACCGGTTATGACGTACGATGCCGAGACGTGGACACTTACAGTGGGACTAGTCCCCAAACTTAAAGTCACGCAGCTAGTATAAAATCCGCAACGAAGTTATCCGACAAAGAACCAGAATTACCGACACAAACGACCGATAGCTCACAGAATAAGTAAGCTTATGAGGCAGTGGACTGGTCATATCTGCAGAAGTACTGATGGCCGATAGACCAAGCTTGTCCTAGAGTGGAGACCACGTCTCGGTAAGCGTAAGGTAGGGTGGAACCCGGTTAGGTGAACTGACGACCTGAAATCGAGGCTGGGATGAAATGGATGCGAAAGGCTAAGAATCATGTACCGTTACTGAGAGGCCTATGTCCAGCAGTGGATTGCTATAGGTTGCATATCAAAGGTTTATTACGATAATATTTAATTTCATATATATTGATAAATCCATGGCTTTACCGATATACATGAAACCCATGGGTTGTGGTTCTTTTTTGCATATGAGGAAAGCTATTAGTAAATATTAAAAGGAACCACATGCACATTTTCTTAATTATCTAGAAAAATTAAGAGTATCCAGAGCAAATTTATATACACATACTTAAATGAGTAATTTATCAATACAATTATATAAAATAAATGTAATATTTTACTTAATCTAACAGAGCTGCACATGTTTTGTAAATCCATTGATATCTCAGAAGTGCGTTTTTGCTGGGTGGTTCCTTTTTGCATAAATACGGACAACTTTAACCTCGAAGCCTTATCGACCCGCGTCAAAGAAGGCAGATTTTCAAACCGTGTTTTCCTAGCTATATTTTTATTATCATGTCCTCCGATCGCAGGTGTTTTTGGAGACGATATCGTCTATATTATTATAATACAAAGACATAAAAAGAGTATTTTGTGAGATGCGGGTAGATCAAGGAAAAGAAAACAAATGCTAAAAGATATTTTATGTAGGTACTTAAGCTTTCTTTTCGGCTTTCATGGCGCCATTTCATAAAGTTCGGTTTTAGACATATTTTAATAACAGACTAGTGTTTCATTCGAATAAATTTATAAAATTATTATTTTATACCAGATATTCACCTAGTTAGGGTTCCGTACCTCACAAGGTAAAAAAGGATTTTCCTTTACTTGTGCCATGAGACCTTGGTTTTAACTAAAATTGACAATTCTAGGTCAACCGTAAGTACCCTATAGGTTTTGCCTTAGCGTTGTCCCGGTTGCAAGCCAAAACTTTCGCTTTCGAGCCTGGGGTCCTCTATACGACTGATTTTTTGTATTAAACTAAGAGAATCGTAAAAATAGCAACGTTCGCATCTGTGAAAGAAATCATGAATTCTCTCAACAGATTTTCTAAACTTCGTATTGGCTCAGCTTGTTCCAATCAGTTCCAATATACGTGGCAACGTTTTAATATACTTTTAAAATTATGTGTTATGTGTATTTTTTGGTCAGTATGGCTAGTCCAATAATTTTTTTAAATATTTCTACATACCTTTATCTAATTTTATGACTTTAATTATAAAAGACTTGTTCTAAATATGAAATTTTTTGGTTAGTTTGATTTACTAAAAATATCTGTCGCCAACACTAGATACCTATGTTCAACAATAAATCAACTACAGATTTGATTATCTTTCTAGTACCTTTTCTAGAGCTAATGATTACAACAATAAAGCGTACAACCATAATGCTTTCTATAAAGACGTATCTACTTATAACACTAGATGCCAGTTACCCCGCTGTATAATAAGTAAAATATGTATTTATGTGTGAGATAACACATACAAATCTCGTCCCAATTTCGAATTTATCTGGACGTAGGTAAATGCGGTAAAACTGTATAGAAAATAGTAAAAAGGCTCTGATACTAAAATGCTTCACCAATTTGACAGTGAAATGCGACGTTGTCGCTCGTCACGACCTCTTTGTTTTGCATAACCAAATAAAAGCAAGTAAAAAGGTTTCTATTTACAGCTGAAGCATGGATATTCGTTTGCACCGTCAAAGGAATATCTCGATGGTAACGCAATACAAAATATATTGCGCAACTAAAACGACATTCTAGTGACACGTAGGAAGGTTTATATAATTTTTATTCGAAGTAGTAAGCAGGGAATTTTCTGATACGGAGTACGGTAGAACAAAGATAACTTTTGTTACCGTCGCTCAGTACCATACTGAAGGAATTGTCGAAAGGAATACGTCTGGCGAACTTTATAAGGGGTATTAACGTAGCTTGTTTGAAAGTAATACGGGAGAGATTTGCTCCACCTACGTATTCGAATGTTGGAAGTTTTTGTGGATGTTTCTGGAAAGATATCTTTGTCGAGTACTTCTTTTGAATTATTTTCGTATACCTACTTGTGTTTGTTTGAGCGTTATCTGTGATTTTAATTACAGCTGGAATGTTCTTATTTCTATGATTTACTTTGTTATATTATACTTTTAGGCGGGCTAGCATTTTAATTGGCACTCGATTTGGGCTCAAGATAGATATAATTTAATACTCGCTCGTTGATTTTTTTATGAAATGACAGCGTAAGATTATGGGCCAGTTTCCCCACTATCTGATAAGTTGTAGTTAAATTACTTGACAGATAACATCATAAAAATGTCGTTCTATTTATAGTGGCCTATTCATAGGGGATGAAACTGGGCCTAAGTCTTTTTGAAATACGGAGCTCAAAATTATGTAGGAAACTTTATTTTTCATGAAATAATTTTCAGTACTATTTATTGCTTATGATCAAGACATATCTTATTATTTATTTAACACTTTTATATAACAGGTTCTAATTCAAACTGGATGTTTTATTACAGCAAATTTACCAAAATCTCTTGGATTAAAAGTAACCGATACGGAATTTTCCAAGTGGTAGCAAAATATCCTTATCGACGGTTCAACAACAAGGTTACGCATAAGCGACAATTTTACTGAAAATGACTTTTAAATGCCATCCTATTAAAAAAAAATCGTTTTCTCGAATGCGCTAACTCTCATGGCTCTAAAATGACTTTTTTGTCACTTATGCCCTAGTAAAAAACTGCGTATTAGAAGTATCATTTCGGTATAACCAACCGAGTTTTAGGCCTTTTACTACCATACAGGCGCTTATACCCCTGTAAAGATGGCATCCTTTTTGGTTAATTGTCGGTAATATAGTTTCACTTCTTATTGGCGTAGCGATTTCAGGCGGTAACGCCTCTTTACCATTAGCATCTGTTTTGTAAGGTTGAATTTATGCCTTTTTACCTTTGTCATCAAAAATATTAAGCGTCGGTTATACCTTACTACTGTTTATAAGTTTACAATGCAGTTGTTGCTTATACGCAATTACTAAAATCTAATTTGCTACTGAAATGTCGGTTATACCCTACTACCAGTTAGGTACTATTATAATACAACTCTGTCGCTTACGCTGTATTATATGTATGCGATTCCTTAAGTCTTACTTTATAGGAGAACCACGTTGGTTGTTATTATTATTATTTTAAAGTCGTGACATTTAATGCACGTTACCTCGTTATCTTCTTGATAGATAAAACTTGATCTGTGGAAGTGCCACGTTCCCTTTTTTAACCCATATTTTTTTATTTCTGCCGAGCAAATTGACTCCATGCTGCCTGATGTTAAGCAGTCAGTGAAGTCCCATAGTGTTGGCCATCATCCCAGCAGCCAGCATGGCATTATGGCATGATGGCCCTCACCTTGACGGCCTTAAGTAAAGCTTTTTCACGCCCCGCTTAAAGGACCCGGGATCATAAGTGGAGGGAAACACGTGGACTGGTAAAGAGTTCCACATCTTAATGGTACGGCAGAGATAAAAGGCGCCGAACCGTTTGGTGCGTGACGGTATCTGTTCTACCGTGTAAGAGTGGCACCTCAACCCAGCACGTGTCGTTCGGGATAGGAAAGGAGAGGGTGGGATTAGTTGAAAGAGCTCTTCGGAGCACTCACCGTGATAGATACGGTAGAAGACAGCCATTGAGGCCACGTCTCTGCGTAATTGCAGTGACTCAAGAGTCTTAGTGGCCTCTGGATCCCCGATGATACGGACAGCACGCCGCTGCAACCTATCGAGGGCGTCCAATAAGTACTGAGTGGCGCCATTCCAAAGGTGAGAGCAGTATTCCACGCAGGAGCGAACCTGGGTCTTGTATAACAGACACAACTGCTCCGGCGTGAAAAACCTCCTCACCTTGTTCAGGACTCCGAGTTTCCGAGATGCGGATTTGATGATACCCTCGATGTAGTTCTTCTGGTTGAGATTTCTGCGTATGTCCATACCTAGGATATCGAGGCTGTCTTGAATCGGTAGTGGAGTGTGCAGAAGAGAGGGATGGGGAAGGAATGGAGATACCTTGGCTGAGAATGCGGACACCTGTGTTTTCTTGGCGTTGAACTCGACCAGGTTCTCATCACCCCAATGCGAGATGCAATTCAGAACCTGTTCAAGCTCAGCAACAAGTATTCGCCTATACTCCTCAGTATCGGCTTGCTTAGCCGCAGGGTGTCCGAGATATCGCCCATGTACAGTACTGTCATCTGCATAGCAATGTATGCCCCCAAAAGTGAGCATATCATTGATATGCAGAAGAAAAAGCGTGGGCAATAACACGGACCCCTGAGGCACACCAGCATTCACCTGGAGAAACTTCGATGATTCACCGTCACAAAGGATACGGCGCTCATTCAGGAAGCTGGCAACCCAGTTGCACAATCGAGGCGGCAAGCCGTAGGCTGGAAGCTTGGAAAGAAGCGCACGATGCCAGACTCTATCGAAGGCTTTGGAGATGTCAAGACTAATAGCCAACGACTCCCCATGCCTGTCCATCGCCTCACCCCAAAGGTGAGTGACATATGCTAGAAGATCACCCGTTGATCGTTTCGGTCTGAAGCCATACTGACGATCACTGATGAGAGAGTGATCTTCTAGGTAGCGAACGAGTTGGTTGTTGATTAGTCGTTAAAACACCTTGCAGAGGATAGGGGTGATTGCAATGGGTCGATAGTTGCCCAGATCAGAACGATCCCCTTTCTTGGGAATTGGTTGTACGTTCGCCTCTTTCCAAGCCTGCGGCACTACGCCAGAGGCATATGATAGGCGATACAGGCGTGTAAGCATTGGAGACAACTCGGCTGCGCATTTCCTAAGCACAACCGCTGGAATTCCGTCAGGTCCACTGGCTTTCCGTATATCGAGAGATCGCAGTGTCGCGCGAACATCGCATTGCCTCATTTTAATATCAGGCATGGAGTGGCCGCAGTAGGGAATCGAAGGCGACTGCGCACTACGATCATCGATTCGGGAGTTGGCCGCAAAAAGATTGACAAGCAGGTCAGCTTTTTCTTGCGGCCCATGGGCCTGTGATCCCAGGGCCATCAGGGCATCGCAACGGCATCAGTGAAGGCTGGCAGAAATTAGATTGCACGGCTTTGGCCAATCGCCAGTATCCCCGGCTGCCCGTGGGGTGCGACAAGAGTTCTTGACCAAACCGTGCAATGCGCTGTGCATCCGCTCTTATATATGCCCTCTTGTAGACCTTGGTGGCTCTATTATAGGCTGCCTTGATGAGATGGACATTCGGATCGCAACGAGACCGAACCCTGATCCAAGCGCGGTAAGCCGACTGTTTTTGATTAACAGCATCGGCGCACTCGCGATCGAACCAGGGCCGTAATCCGCTGCTGCTGGAGACGTCAGTGGATGGAATATAATATTCCATACCCAACATGATTTCCCCAGCAACAGCAGACGCACTCTCCGATAGATCCCTCAGTGCTACAATTATACTGGGAGATGCCACTTTCAATAGTTTTGCATATACCGAGAACAGCGACAATTTGCTTCCAAAATTGAATTTCCATGAATCTGAAATAGTGCAGCTAGCTCGGTACTATGGGGAATATTAATCAAAATTCGGATTCCAGGACTTCTACAAAATAGACTCTGCCATCAATACATGACCAGAAGTCATTGGAGCCTTTTTTTGGAGAATTTATCGTCTTCTGTTGATTTACAAGTCTTGGTTATTTATTATATTTTCCGATCTAATACTAGCATCAAAATATTGCTATCATGTGCACCATAATAATAATACGCTTATTTCTCATCTCTGTGTCTTAAAAGACGACTTATGACTTAACCAGGCTAACATTATATCTTATTGACAGTTACTTTGATCCGAACTTGCTTGTATCAGATGCACACCACTGCATACTAGAGATTCTTTCAACAATTATTGAAATTCTTATAAGTTTTGATTAAACCTGAACTTTGTTCTGAAATGTAAGATTTTGGACTTACTGGGTTAGAAATACGGCATGGAAGTACGAGTATTTTGTTCTGAAAATACTTTGCTATGTAATTTGTAGTTTGTAGTATTACCATTCAAAAGATATTCTGACATCAAAGTTAATTATTTATTGATTTTTATTGTGATAACCTGCCTGTAGCAAATAATTAATCTTATAAAATATGAACATTTTGACAAACCACCATCTTAATAACGTAATTGAATATGCTCATAATTGAGTAGATCGAATACTAGCAAACACATTGAATATTAGTTCAGAAATAACGGTCTCAGCATGGTTTCGGTAGTCGATTGATGTATTCTTAGTTATTATTTATTCCTGGTGGGACAAATTCGTTGTTGTCTTAGGAATGTAGTTTTCCGAGTAGATTAGATTAGATTAGATTAAAACTCTTTATTGTACACCAGAAAACAAAAAAGATACAAGAGTACAGTGATCATATTTACACAACTAAAACTAGTGGTACAAGGGCGGTCTTATCGCGAATTGCGATTTCTTCCAGACAACCAAGAATGGAATACAAGAATTAGTGACTGAGAGAATGGGTAGGTTGGTGTACTTCAAAGAATTGTGTATTCTGATGAGCTCAACAAAACTAATAATAATACTATGTACTTACATACTAATATTACAACATACATAAATATATACTTTATAACATATATAAATAGATACCATAAATAGATACAATATTAGTGCAAGTTTAAAAGAGCTGTCATGGAATATCTCCTAAGTAGTGATTGGAGACAAGTTTTTTAAATACTGTCAAGGATTGAGCCTGTCTTATTGTCTCAGGCAACGAATTCCATAGTCGTACAGCCTGGACAGTAAAAGATTTGTCGTAGAAAACTGTAGAGTGAGCTGGAACTTTCAGTCTAAGATTCTCCGATGATCTTAAGCTCTTCGTATGTGTGTCGTAAAGATATTCAAAGCGAGCTTTGAGATACAAAGGAAAAGAAGGATTGTATAAAATATTATAGAGAAGACAGAGAATGTGAGTATTCCGGCGAAGGCGGATTGGCAGTCACTTGAGCTTCATGCGAAATTCAGAGATATGATCATATTAGCGTAAACCATATATGAATCTTATGCAAAAATTTTGGAGTCGCTCAAGTTTATCAAGCTGATCATTATTGAGATCGAGATAGCTGGCATCGGCATAGTCAAGAATGGGAAGGAGAATAAATTGCACAAGTGCAATTTTGAGTAGTAGTTCTGAGTAGGTACGTTACATGTAAGTATTACTTTTTATTTTCTTTAATACTTTTCCAGGGTGTTAAAATTATGTGCTGGTTACAGGCAACAGTGTGCCAATACTAAGCTTTCAGTTAGGTATAAAAGCTATGTAATTTCAAAGGAATCTTGATTATCAGTATATATAAAATCCGTGCGTTACTGACTGACTGACAAGGTACAGCCAAAACTATAAGGCGCAGAATGCTGAAATTTGGTATGTTCCTTGGGGATCATGAGGGTGCAGTAAGAAGGGATTTCCTGAAATTCCCACGAGATCTGGCAGAAACAGTTAGATTTAAAAAAAATGTACGAGCGTAGCTGCGGGCGTCTTCTTGTTTCCTATAATTATTCTGCTCGTACGTTTAATAGTCTATAAATATCTTCTGCATTCTGTTGATTACAGATTTTTGTTACGTATAGAGTAGAGTCTCTTTTCAGTACATATTTTCATTTATAAAAATAAATAAGTAATTGCTCACCATTTGAACAAACGGTCTGCCTTTTAAAAGTGTGTAATCAAGGATCAAGAAGATTTATATTTTATTTTTCCTAAGTATTAAAATAACGTTTACAAATATAGGCGGCAGGCACAAACTAGTGCGATCAAACACTCTCACCCTTTAAAGGTTACTGCGTGTCAGCGTATACATTATGTACATCTCTGAACACTTCGCTCTCGCTCCGTCTCCACCTACCTAGCTTTCGATATCATGATTAAAATAATAATGAAAGTGTGAACAATGTTATATAATATGTGTATGTATAAAGGAAGATATAATATTATAGGAGGATATAATATTATAGGTTAGTGGACATCCTGATATCAAGAGGGGCATTCCAAAGAAGGATAGATTGTATATTAAAGGATGAATGGACTAGGCTAGAAATGTGAGAAGGACAAAGAAGCAGAAGATTATTAGAGGAACGAAGATTTTTCTCATGAGTATTACAGAGAAATTGAAAATGGGAAGTTAAATAGACGGGCGCACAAGGAGAGTGTAGTAAAGAATGACGAGTACACAAAGTACGCAAGCTACGCCGTTGACGAATGGGTAACCACCGTAACTATAATCGGTACTCAGAAATATGGTCAAATTTGCGGAGCTTAAATTTAGATCAATTTTAATTTATAGACTCATGCCTGTATCCCCGAAGGGGTAGGCAGAGGTATAATATTACACCTACGTTTCGCCATGAATTAAATAAATACTACCAGACATTTTATAATATACCCTAATCGCTAAAGCTAATATTCTGTCGCATCTGGTAAGACTAGAGTGCGGACCCCGGGCTTCAAGACAAAGAAAGCCTTGGATGCAACCGGGACGCTAGGACGAACATGTTACTACAGCTAATATTCTGTCGCATCTGATAAGACTAGAGTGCAGACCCCGGGCTTCAAAGAAAGCCTTGGATGCAACCGGGACGCTAGGACGAACATGTTACTACAGCTAATATTCTGTCGCATCTGTTAAGACTAGAGTGCGGACCCCGGGCTTCAAGACAAAGAAAGCCTTGGATGCAACCAGGACGCTAGGACGAATATGTTACTACAGCTAATATTCTGTCGCATCTGGTAAGACTAGAGTGCGGACCCCGGGCTTCAAGACAAAGAAAGCCTTGGGTGCAACCGGGACGCTAGGACGAACATGTTACTACAGCTAATATTCTGTCGCACCTGGTAAGACTAGAGTGCGGACCCCGGGCTTCAAGACGAAGAAAGCCTTGGATGCAACCGGGACGCTAGGACGAACATGTTACTACAATTTGATTACCAATTATAGAAAACCAAACCTCCTTATAAATTACTTATAAAAGTGGCAATTGCTCAACCGAGAAGATCGTGAAGATGTAAAACGTAAACAAATACAAACAAATTATTCTTTGAAGGCTTAACTTGATATAATTTTCAAATCTGTTGATTAAATCTGAGATCCGGTCACGATCGAATAGTTCGGTCAAACATGCACCAGCGGTATCGAAAGAAGTTCGCTCACACGAGTAGATGAGCAGAGCCATCCAACCGTGTACATACTGAAACTCTAACAAATATTGCTCGAGATCACCACACCCTATACCAAGCGACATTTTACTTTACTCTTATTTTATTAGGAGAGCTTACAGCAAACCATGTAGTTTAATAAATGCCAATAACAAGTTCCCACAAATGGGTTAGAAACATTGTTTTAAATAAAGAAATTAATGTCAGGCAACATTAAAATATTAAAGAGTTAATAAAAGTAAATTCAGGCAAATATATTATATTTAACACAACACTGCTCAATTACTCATGGGTAATTAGTTTTTAACTATACCAAATAAGACTATATAAATACTTCCTTTGAATCACCTCGACCTTAATGAAGTAATAGCGTGGGTTTGAAATCTGAACAGCATCTTTTACTTGGAATACTTTGACAGACTTCTTACAATACTTTAAGGTATTGGCCTTGTTGATTACTTGTCTAATATTGCGATTTCTATATTATTTCTACATTCAAATATTTAAAGACAGTCTATTATTTGATAGCAGGCTATGAATATTGTATAATATTTTACAGTGATGTGCTAATTAGCAAATATAAAAGTCCTCGAATTTAATTTTTTTACTAATCACTGATAGTTGATTGTTTTAAAAGGTTTTATTATGTTTTTAAATACAATATTTGGAAGTAAAAGCGTCCACGAGCAGTTCTACCGACCGTAATACACTTAGTAGGATATTATTGGGATATAGAACATACCTAACCGCTTGGCATTTTCCGAATGTTACACAGTCACTTAATTTGAAAGCACTGTACGTATACGTACATACGTACGTGCTAACAGTATTCGTACAGACAATGGCAAAGTGATTAATTTCCGTTGTCGAAATTCGTCGAATTCTCGAAAATCTTTAAATTAAATGATATAGTGTTTGTTATCTAAAACGCGATAACGGTGTAAGATATTTCCCTATGAGAAAACCCTATATTAGCGTAATGTCACATAGTCTTTACAAGCTTATAATGATATCAACATCAAATTATAATTGGCACAGAAGATTTGTGGCAACCTATGAATAAATGTTTCACGTTAAAAAAATATTAATTCCTGTACTTGCAAAACCAAAAAAAAAAAAGAAATAGTGTGTGGGATAACTTCAATGCTACAAAGGTTGGTATTATTTTTGTCGATTTTTTAGTTATGTCAAATGATGAAATACATAATTGGTCGAAACGATAAACCTCCGAAGTTGGGTATTTAAGGAGCCAGGAGTCAAAAGAAGTAAGTACCTATCACAACTGTCCGTATTTATGCAAAAAGGAACCACACCACAAATTTCGATTTTTGCTTTTTTTGAAGAATACTAATTTAAAAGTGGTTTATTTTCTTATTCAAAAAAGATCCACATGATTTTTCCCTTGGAAATAAGTTATACAAAAAGCAGAAAGGAACCAACAGCAAAAACACACATTATACATATTGCAAAACCGAACCATAGCACCATGGGACTCGTTTCATCAAACAAATAAACCATATAAATTCCATGTCATTTTATGCAAAACAGATCCACAGATACTTGGTACCATTATACATTAAAAATATTTCTATTATTAACAATTATTATATTACACCAAATGGAACCAAGTTTCTGTGGTACCATTATGCGTAAAATAAATTCATATTTTAATGACTATTTTTTTTTGTAAAATGGAACCACAAGCATTCGGTTCTACTATGTATAAATAAATATTGTAAACAGCAGTACCACAAGTAGGTGATTTTATTGAACTGCGGAAGGCGTAAACTTAAAGTTCAAAATTGTAGCTGAAATTGAGAGTTTCTACAAAGACCTGTACGCATAATGGAAGTCAAAACTCTTGAAACCAGGCAATTATGACTATAGAGCCCAACTCCCGCGCCAATTTACGGAGAACATCCCTGATGTCAACCAAGGCGAGGTACGAGAAGGTCTCGAGCAACTTTAGTACAACAAATCTCCATAAGATGACGAAATCACCACAGAGCTCTTAAAAGCAGGAGGATCTGTAGTCCGTAAAGAGCTTGCGAGCCTCTTTAATTCGGTTATCCATCAGGGCCTTACAGCTCAGGCGTGGAGCGGGAGTGCGGTAGTCCTGTTATTCAAAAAAAGGTGACAAAATCTCGGTGAAAACATATAGACCCATTTCACTCTTCAGCCACCTCTACAAGTTGTTCTCAAGAGTGCTAACAAACAGTCTCGCCAAAAAACTTGACGATTTCCAGCCACAAGCACTAGACCACATCCTTACTGTTTGGCAGAATATACAGAAGACCAATGGGTGATTCTGGTTGCCAAGCGGTCTCGTACGGATTGGCGCTATATCGAGGCGTTGATATGTTTGTATGATATCGCCACTAATACCATCCAACTCCAGCCCCGAGGACGCGATTGCGACGAGGAGTGAGGCAGGGAGATTTAATATTTTAATCAGCTCTTCACCAGCGCACTCAAAGACATCTTTAAGATGCTGGACTGGTCTGGACTGGATAAATATTAACTGCAAATACATCTCACACCTTCGGATTGCTGACGATATCGTCATCATTGCGGAGTCCCTGGAAGAGTTGAGCGGGATACTCCACAGCCTAAACGGAGCCTCTCGACGTGTACTTGTCTCGGCATGAACTGAACAAAACTAAGATTATGTTAGACGAACACATCATGATGGGATCGGTTTATGTCCACGGATGGATGCTTGAATGTGTTCAAAAGTATATCTACCATGAGCAACAGCTTGTTGTCCAGCTTGGTAGCAATAACT
Organism: Euclidia mi; assembly: GCA_944739405.2. Taxonomy (NCBI): domain Eukaryota; kingdom Metazoa; phylum Arthropoda; class Insecta; order Lepidoptera; family Erebidae; genus Euclidia; species Euclidia mi. The sequence continues at coordinate 79,535,253 of OX123184.2, read as the reverse complement.
TCGAGAAAGAAATCAACCGTAGTGTCCAGTTGGGTTGGACAACGTTTGGCAAACTACGTCAACTTTTCTCTTGGCTCCTACCACAATGTCTGAAGACCAAAGTCTACAACCAATGCGTCCTACCGGTTATGACGTACGATGCCGAGACGTGGACACTTACAGTGGGACTAGTCCCCAAACTTAAAGTCACGCAGCTAGTATAAAATCCGCAACGAAGTTATCCGACAAAGAACCAGAATTACCGACACAAACGACCGATAGCTCACAGAATAAGTAAGCTTATGAGGCAGTGGACTGGTCATATCTGCAGAAGTACTGATGGCCGATAGACCAAGCTTGTCCTAGAGTGGAGACCACGTCTCGGTAAGCGTAAGGTAGGGTGGAACCCGGTTAGGTGAACTGACGACCTGAAATCGAGGCTGGGATGAAATGGATGCGAAAGGCTAAGAATCATGTACCGTTACTGAGAGGCCTATGTCCAGCAGTGGATTGCTATAGGTTGCATATCAAAGGTTTATTACGATAATATTTAATTTCATATATATTGATAAATCCATGGCTTTACCGATATACATGAAACCCATGGGTTGTGGTTCTTTTTTGCATATGAGGAAAGCTATTAGTAAATATTAAAAGGAACCACATGCACATTTTCTTAATTATCTAGAAAAATTAAGAGTATCCAGAGCAAATTTATATACACATACTTAAATGAGTAATTTATCAATACAATTATATAAAATAAATGTAATATTTTACTTAATCTAACAGAGCTGCACATGTTTTGTAAATCCATTGATATCTCAGAAGTGCGTTTTTGCTGGGTGGTTCCTTTTTGCATAAATACGGACAACTTTAACCTCGAAGCCTTATCGACCCGCGTCAAAGAAGGCAGATTTTCAAACCGTGTTTTCCTAGCTATATTTTTATTATCATGTCCTCCGATCGCAGGTGTTTTTGGAGACGATATCGTCTATATTATTATAATACAAAGACATAAAAAGAGTATTTTGTGAGATGCGGGTAGATCAAGGAAAAGAAAACAAATGCTAAAAGATATTTTATGTAGGTACTTAAGCTTTCTTTTCGGCTTTCATGGCGCCATTTCATAAAGTTCGGTTTTAGACATATTTTAATAACAGACTAGTGTTTCATTCGAATAAATTTATAAAATTATTATTTTATACCAGATATTCACCTAGTTAGGGTTCCGTACCTCACAAGGTAAAAAAGGATTTTCCTTTACTTGTGCCATGAGACCTTGGTTTTAACTAAAATTGACAATTCTAGGTCAACCGTAAGTACCCTATAGGTTTTGCCTTAGCGTTGTCCCGGTTGCAAGCCAAAACTTTCGCTTTCGAGCCTGGGGTCCTCTATACGACTGATTTTTTGTATTAAACTAAGAGAATCGTAAAAATAGCAACGTTCGCATCTGTGAAAGAAATCATGAATTCTCTCAACAGATTTTCTAAACTTCGTATTGGCTCAGCTTGTTCCAATCAGTTCCAATATACGTGGCAACGTTTTAATATACTTTTAAAATTATGTGTTATGTGTATTTTTTGGTCAGTATGGCTAGTCCAATAATTTTTTTAAATATTTCTACATACCTTTATCTAATTTTATGACTTTAATTATAAAAGACTTGTTCTAAATATGAAATTTTTTGGTTAGTTTGATTTACTAAAAATATCTGTCGCCAACACTAGATACCTATGTTCAACAATAAATCAACTACAGATTTGATTATCTTTCTAGTACCTTTTCTAGAGCTAATGATTACAACAATAAAGCGTACAACCATAATGCTTTCTATAAAGACGTATCTACTTATAACACTAGATGCCAGTTACCCCGCTGTATAATAAGTAAAATATGTATTTATGTGTGAGATAACACATACAAATCTCGTCCCAATTTCGAATTTATCTGGACGTAGGTAAATGCGGTAAAACTGTATAGAAAATAGTAAAAAGGCTCTGATACTAAAATGCTTCACCAATTTGACAGTGAAATGCGACGTTGTCGCTCGTCACGACCTCTTTGTTTTGCATAACCAAATAAAAGCAAGTAAAAAGGTTTCTATTTACAGCTGAAGCATGGATATTCGTTTGCACCGTCAAAGGAATATCTCGATGGTAACGCAATACAAAATATATTGCGCAACTAAAACGACATTCTAGTGACACGTAGGAAGGTTTATATAATTTTTATTCGAAGTAGTAAGCAGGGAATTTTCTGATACGGAGTACGGTAGAACAAAGATAACTTTTGTTACCGTCGCTCAGTACCATACTGAAGGAATTGTCGAAAGGAATACGTCTGGCGAACTTTATAAGGGGTATTAACGTAGCTTGTTTGAAAGTAATACGGGAGAGATTTGCTCCACCTACGTATTCGAATGTTGGAAGTTTTTGTGGATGTTTCTGGAAAGATATCTTTGTCGAGTACTTCTTTTGAATTATTTTCGTATACCTACTTGTGTTTGTTTGAGCGTTATCTGTGATTTTAATTACAGCTGGAATGTTCTTATTTCTATGATTTACTTTGTTATATTATACTTTTAGGCGGGCTAGCATTTTAATTGGCACTCGATTTGGGCTCAAGATAGATATAATTTAATACTCGCTCGTTGATTTTTTTATGAAATGACAGCGTAAGATTATGGGCCAGTTTCCCCACTATCTGATAAGTTGTAGTTAAATTACTTGACAGATAACATCATAAAAATGTCGTTCTATTTATAGTGGCCTATTCATAGGGGATGAAACTGGGCCTAAGTCTTTTTGAAATACGGAGCTCAAAATTATGTAGGAAACTTTATTTTTCATGAAATAATTTTCAGTACTATTTATTGCTTATGATCAAGACATATCTTATTATTTATTTAACACTTTTATATAACAGGTTCTAATTCAAACTGGATGTTTTATTACAGCAAATTTACCAAAATCTCTTGGATTAAAAGTAACCGATACGGAATTTTCCAAGTGGTAGCAAAATATCCTTATCGACGGTTCAACAACAAGGTTACGCATAAGCGACAATTTTACTGAAAATGACTTTTAAATGCCATCCTATTAAAAAAAAATCGTTTTCTCGAATGCGCTAACTCTCATGGCTCTAAAATGACTTTTTTGTCACTTATGCCCTAGTAAAAAACTGCGTATTAGAAGTATCATTTCGGTATAACCAACCGAGTTTTAGGCCTTTTACTACCATACAGGCGCTTATACCCCTGTAAAGATGGCATCCTTTTTGGTTAATTGTCGGTAATATAGTTTCACTTCTTATTGGCGTAGCGATTTCAGGCGGTAACGCCTCTTTACCATTAGCATCTGTTTTGTAAGGTTGAATTTATGCCTTTTTACCTTTGTCATCAAAAATATTAAGCGTCGGTTATACCTTACTACTGTTTATAAGTTTACAATGCAGTTGTTGCTTATACGCAATTACTAAAATCTAATTTGCTACTGAAATGTCGGTTATACCCTACTACCAGTTAGGTACTATTATAATACAACTCTGTCGCTTACGCTGTATTATATGTATGCGATTCCTTAAGTCTTACTTTATAGGAGAACCACGTTGGTTGTTATTATTATTATTTTAAAGTCGTGACATTTAATGCACGTTACCTCGTTATCTTCTTGATAGATAAAACTTGATCTGTGGAAGTGCCACGTTCCCTTTTTTAACCCATATTTTTTTATTTCTGCCGAGCAAATTGACTCCATGCTGCCTGATGTTAAGCAGTCAGTGAAGTCCCATAGTGATGGCCATCATCCCAGCAGCCAGCATGGCATTATGGCATGATGGCCCTCACCTTGACGGCCTTAAGTAAAGCTTTTTCACGCCCCGCTTAAAGGACCCGGGATCTAAGTGGAGGGAAACACGTCGACTGGTAAAGAGTTCCACATCTTAATGGTACGGCAGAGATAAAAGGCGCCGAACCGTTTGGTGCGTGACGGTATCTGTTCTACCGTGTAAGAGTGGCACCTCAACCCAGCACGTGTCGTTCGGGATAGGAAAGGAGAGGGTGGGATTAGTTGAAAGAGCTCTTCGGAGCACTCACCGTGATAGATACGGTAGAAGACAGCCATTGAGGCCACGTCTCTGCGTAATTGCAGTGACTCAAGAGTCTTAGTGGCCTCTGGATCCCCGATGATACGGACAGCACGCCGCTGCAACCTATCGAGGGCGTCCAATAAGTACTGAGTGGCGCCATTCCAAAGGTGAGAGCAGTATTCCACGCAGGAGCGAACCTGGGTCTTGTATAACAGACACAACTGCTCCGGCGTGAAAAACCTCCTCACCTTGTTCAGGACTCCGAGTTTCCGAGATGCGGATTTGATGATACCCTCGATGTAGTTCTTCTGGTTGAGATTTCTGCGTATGTCCATACCTAGGATATCGAGGCTGTCTTGAATCGGTAGTGGAGTGTGCAGAAGAGAGGGATGGGGAAGGAATGGAGATACCTTGGCTGAGAATGCGGACACCTGTGTTTTCTTGGCGTTGAACTCGACCAGGTTCTCATCACCCCAATGCGAGATGCAATTCAGAACCTGTTCAAGCTCAGCAACAAGTATTCGCCTATACTCCTCAGTATCGGCTTGCTTAGCCGCAGGGTGTCCGAGATATCGCCCATGTACAGTACTGTCATCTGCATAGCAATGTATGCCCCCAAAAGTGAGCATATCATTGATATGCAGAAGAAAAAGCGTGGGCAATAACACGGACCCCTGAGGCACACCAGCATTCACCTGGAGAAACTTCGATGATTCACCGTCACAAAGGATACGGCGCTCATTCAGGAAGCTGGCAACCCAGTTGCACAATCGAGGCGGCAAGCCGTAGGCTGGAAGCTTGGAAAGAAGCGCACGATGCCAGACTCTATCGAAGGCTTTGGAGATGTCAAGACTAATAGCCAACGACTCCCCATGCCTGTCCATCGCCTCACCCCAAAGGTGAGTGACATATGCTAGAAGATCACCCGTTGATCGTTTCGGTCTGAAGCCATACTGACGATCACTGATGAGAGAGTGATCTTCTAGGTAGCGAACGAGTTGGTTGTTGATTAGTCGTTAAAACACCTTGCAGAGGATAGGGGTGATTGCAATGGGTCGATAGTTGCCCAGATCAGAACGATCCCCTTTCTTGGGAATTGGTTGTACGTTCGCCTCTTTCCAAGCCTGCGGCACTACGCCAGAGGCATATGATAGGCGATACAGGCGTGTAAGCATTGGAGACAACTCGGCTGCGCATTTCCTAAGCACAACCGCTGGAATTCCGTCAGGTCCACTGGCTTTCCGTATATCGAGAGATCGCAGTGTCGCGCGAACATCGCATTGCCTCATTTTAATATCAGGCATGGAGTGGCTGCAGTAGGGAATCGAAGGCGACTGCGCACTACGATCATCGATTCGGGAGTTGGCCGCAAAGAGATTGACAAGCAGGTCAGCTTTTAATTGCGGCCCATGGGCCTGTGATCCCAGGGCCATCAGGGCATCGCAACGGCATCAGTGAAGGCTGGCAGAAATTAGATTGCACGGCTTTGGCCAATCGCCAGTATCCCCGGCTGCCCGTGGGGTGCGACAAGAGTTCTTGACCAAACCGTGCAATGCGCTGTGCATCCGCTCTTATATATGCCCTCTTGTAGACCTTGGTGGCTCTATTATAGGCTGCCTTGATGAGATGGACATTCGGATCGCAACGAGACCGAACCCTGATCCAAGCGCGGTAAGCCGACTGTTTTTGATTAACAGCATCGGCGCACTCGCGATCGAACCAGGGCCGTAATCCGCTGCTGCTGGAGACGTCAGTGGATGGAATATAATATTCCATACCCAACATGATTTCCCCAGCAACAGCAGACGCACTCTCCGATAGATCCCTCCCACCAAAGCAGCGTTAAGACCACGGGATGGACGCATAATAGTCTCGCAGGCCATCCCAATCCGCTGACGAGTAGTGCCACAAGCGTCGCTTTGCCTGCACTGGTTGTGGAGGTGAAGCGAATTGCACTGTAGTGCGAACCAGACAGTGGTCGGAGGAAACCAAAGGGGCTTGTACCGTCACACTGTACTGGGCCGGGTTACTCGTCAGCACAAGGTCTAACAACGAGGGCGCTTGACCCGATATATCTGGTATCCTGGTGGGCTGGAGTACCAGTTGAGTCAGGTCATGCATTAGAGCGAATGCGTGAGCAGCTCGTCCCGCATGGTCTGTTTTGGAAGAGCCCAGCCAGGTCTCATGGTGGGCATTGAAATCTCCCAAAAAGACCAACTCGGCGGTCGGGAACTGCTCCTGCGCACTATCTGCTGCCTGACTTAAGTACTACTTAACTTAAGTGAAACAGTCGAGTTGTCTCGGCATCTCCGGTATGGGAACGGTAAAGGCACACGTAAATACGGGCCAATGAACCCAGACTTACGTGTACTCAAAGGACAGAAAAGGACGGGTCCTCTAGGCAGCGTAGACGTCGACAGCAAATATCCGCTCTGACGAACAAGCATACCCCGGCTTTTGCGTGGAAGTTATCCTCCAGTGCATAACCGGGATAATGCAAATAAGTCGTGTCGTCAGGACGGCGTATGCGAGTCTCGGTCAAGAAAAGCATGGCCGGTCGGGCCGTCTCGAGATGATGGTGGACGGCGTTGAGGTTCGAATGGAGTCCGCGGATGTTAGCGGACTCCACCTCAAAAAGTGAGTTGGTGGGGAACGAAGACGTCGCTGTTTGACCGGAACCATTTCTTGGAGCTGCCATTGAAGAAGAAAAGGGGGCGTGAAAAGAGGAGGCAGTCAACGCAGCAGCGCGTGACAAAGCGCAGAGTATTGTATTGCCATTATACTGTGAGGTATAGCGGTGGCCGACCCGCCGGACGGAAGGGCCCCCCATACCCTCCCAGAAGTGGTCGCCGGATCCCACCGTCCGGTCACCAACCGGCACGACGAGCCACCCCGAGATTATGCGCGGCCTGGTGGGGCAGCCTCCCGAGATGGTTAGTCCCAGTTGGGCCCCTATACTATGCCGCGAGTGGCCAGCGGCACCACCATTTCTACGGGTCTCCCTGGCCGGCGAGTCGACCCACACTACCCACACAATGACTCCACGGATACTCTACTGGTCCCACGTATGCTGCGGTAACCGCCCCCTCAGCTAATCCTCCTCATGCTCTCCTCCTTCCCCATATGGGCAATGAAGAGAGGATGGGGAGGGTATGGTTGGGCCTCCGGCTCTCCCACTCACCGAACGAAACGCAACAGCATAGAACATACTGTTACTTTACGTCGATCTTCTGTGGGAGGGTGGTACTGCCCCGGTCGAGCCGACCCAAATCGTGCTGTAAACAGCGTGGCCCTACCACCATAGAACAAGACATTGTCGCTAATCTCTAGCATCCTTATGATGTACTGCTAAGCAGTGCATTTTATGATCCATTACCTTTCGGCATAATGAGGCGAATCGTCACTTATCCTCCTTCACCCATTTTAGTTATTCTATAGACATGTGATTTATTACCTCTTGGTATGAGGAAATCAAATGTAGCTAAGTCTTCTATTCTCTTTGTTTTTTTCTGCGTATATGTAATTTAGGCCAAATTACCGTATATTGCAAATAAGGTCAATTGATCTAAGCGACATAAAATCAAATAAATCAATGTCTAATCAAATAAATAAAAGTGCTAATAAATGCTTTATTTTTTCTTGCTTCCAGAGGTCTTTCCATTTTCTCGATATGAAAATAAATAAAAAAGTAATGTAAATTTTTCTACAATTTCTAACTTTAAATTGCTCTCCTGGACAATTAAGTTTTTGTTGCTTATACCCTATTATAGGTCGGTTCATGAAAGATGACCACTGCGCAGAAATCATTTTTTAGGTCCCCGTGGAGGTGCGGGGTGAGGCGCGGGTGGAAATGCCAATGGCGTGGCTCCGTTCTTGACGCATTCCCTAAATGCGTCAAGAATGGAGCCACACCATTGGTGCACGAATGTGCATATGCGCGACGGCCGCCATTTGTGGTCAACGTTCGTGAACCGATCTGTACCTTTCAACCGTCGTTATAATATAATTATTTTCGTATTACTTCTTTGTAGCGGTAAGGACACTCGTACGGGTAAATGTGATCAAACAAAGAGGCAATAATTATGTTTGGTAGGTACATTTGCTTACCTTATAACATTTATGAGCACGTCACTTGTTCATAATAACCTAAGCGTATTACTTAATTATTAAATATTTATAACTGAATAGGGTGCATAGGGTTCCCACCAAGAACTTAGGGTCCCAAGCCAACCTCACCTGCAAGTGGTGCACCTGCCGATCAACGGACGAGGCTCTGGCAAAAACAAAATATCCCGATAAGCGGCAATAGGTGGCGAGCCTATTGCCGCTTATTGGGATAATTTTGTTTGCCAGAGCCTCGTCCGTTGATCGGCAGGTGCTAACTTATTACGTGGGATCAAAACACTGGCGAAAAGTGGGCGTTTAATATGCCTCTGCCTACCCCTTCGGGGTAACAGGCATGAGTCTATGTATGTATGTATGTTATAACTGAATATACCTATAAAAATATTGCGTTACTGATTGACTGACAGACAAGCTACAGCCAAAACAGCTACACCTATTAGGTTTTACTTCTTAAATATTTATAACTGAGTCTATACTATTATAATAAAGCGGAAGAGTTTGTTTGTTTGCACGCGCTAATCATATATTATATCTAAAACTACCGGTCGGATCTGAAAAATTACTTTTGTATACGATAGCCCAGTTATTCCGGAAGGCTATAGGCTATATAACATAACGCTTTGACCATTTGGGGCCTGGCAAAAGGCTAAACAGGCTAAAAGCTAATGTCGGCTAATCTCAGTAACTAGCAGTTGGATTTAAAAAATTGTTATTGCCTATGATAGTCCAATTATTCCGAAAGGCTATAAGCTATATAAAATTACGCCACAACTTTTAGTAGCCAGACTAAAATAATAAAATGGTCAAACGAGAAGGGGTCCAACAGGGTTGGGTCAAAGGCAAAGAAAGGCTAAACGAATAGGATACGATCTATATAGGTATCGTTTTCGAGATTTTCGGGACGCTGATTAATAATATGAAATTTATTTAGTGATCCAAGATGGCGGACGGGAAATCAAAGATGGCGGATGAGAAAATTTAACAATCAATATGGGTAACGCCTTTGATATTTTAAGGGGTGGGGAATCGAAATACAACTTCTATTTCCGTGATCAAAGATGGCGGATGTGAAATCAAAGATGGTGGATGGGAAAATTTTGTAAAATCAATATTGGTATCGTCTGCGATGTTAAAAGGGACGGGGAATCCAAATACAACATCTGCTTCGTGATTCAAGATGGTGGATGGGAAATCAAAGATGGCGGATGGGTTTTTTTTTAAGTCGATATGGGTATCGTCTCTGATGATTTACGGGATGGAGAATCCAAATACAACATCTATTTCGTTATCAAAGATGGCGGATAGGAAATCAAAGATGGCGGACGAGATTTTTTCAAAATCGCGAAGTCGATATGGGTATCGTCTCCGATATTTTAAGGAATGGGGAATTCAATATTATATAAAAATCTATGTTTGTTTGTACATCATTTATAGACTCGGAAATGATAAGAGATTAAGCGCTAAGTCAATGGTAACTTTGGAAAAGGGGCTTGGAAAAACGGGAATTAAATAAAACCTCTTAAAAAGGCGATACGGAGTTCGCTGAATCAGCAAGTATACATACATACATACATACATAGACTCACGCCTGTTTCCCCGAAGGGGTAGGCAGAGGCATATTAAACGCCCACTTTTCGCCAGTGTTTTGATCCCACGTAATAGGTGGCGAGCCTATTGCCGCTTATCGGGATATTTTGTTTGCCAGAGCCTCGTCCGTTGATCGGCAGGTGCACCACTTGCAGGTGAGGTTGGCTTGGGACCCTAAGTTCTTGGTGGGAACCCTATGCACCCAGCAAGTATACCTATAAAAATATTGCGTTACTGATTGGCTGACAGACAAGCTACAGCCAAAACTATTAGGTGCAAGAAGCTGAAATTTGGCATGTATTTTTGGAGATCATAGAGGTGTAAATGTGTAATAGGTGGTGAAAACGGCTAAATTTAAATAAACTGCGGGCGTAGCCGCGGGCATCCTCTAGTTCTTCTATAAGATCTTTCAAATGTCATATTCTTAAAAAAATATGGGTGGCAAAAATACTGAGTTAAAGTTTTCAATCAAGTGATTACCATAAAACGCAAATGAATTACGTTTCCCGCGGCTTGCTAATTAAAAAGTTGTCAATTTGTTTTGAAGGATACCTGACCAAAACAATTTTAATTATAAGTTTGAGTGAGAGATGACATGTATTCAGGGAAATATTTTTAATGGGTATGGTATCATAAGTATACGGTGTTCCTAAAGCCTGATTATTACCGTAGTCTATGTATATTTACAATATTAAAAGCCCCTACAAAGATATGTTTTTTAGTTCTATAGCACCTACTGAGGCACGGTAATAATATCTAACAGTATTGTAACTCCATACAAACGAAACAACACGAAACTCGAGTCATACCTACGCGCCTCGAGCAGAGTACCCATTAGACTGTGCGGACTTTGCCTACAGTACCCACAGCCGCGATCGTGCCGCAGCTCGCATGCGGCGCGTCTGGTAGGTATATAACTCACGAACACGGCCGAGTTACAATACTGTTAGATTATATTACCGTGACCGAGGTCTGAAGATTATAAACTGCAGAATCCAATTAATAAATTTGACTGCCTCCGTGGTCCAGTGGATAGCTTATGCGAATGCTGATCGGAGATCCCGGGTTCGATAGCCGGGTCGGGCAAAAGTGTTACTGGATTTTTCCTAATTCTCAGTAGCAGCACGGAGTTTAGTGATGTGCCCGGTAACGGCAACAGGCTCGCCCCTTATTACGTGGGACCTTAAAAAATTATGCCAAAATGTGGGTGTAATATCCTCTGCCTACCCCTCCAGGGATATAGGCTTGAGTCTATAAATAAAAATATATATAAATCCAAACCTAAAGATGTTAGTTCGAGTCTGAGTGTTATTTGTGTCTCTCGCGATACAGAATGTATTCTGAGTTCATTTTTACATCGTTTCATCACTCGGTTAGCCACTTCACCAAAAAACGCTATTCAACCGGCGAATTCAACAAGCTGGCTGCCTATACATAAAATATTGGCAAAGGTGTTGATATAAAATATTATTACCTGTATTCCATGGGTCTCGCTCGACTTGCGGGCGTGCTGTAGTTGACTGATACTTTCACCATCACTGTCTCATCAGACACTATCGGATGCTCAGGTACTGCCTAAAATAAACGACATTTATTTGTAAGAAATATATAGCTCATTTTCTTTGCTGTAAATTATAGTACAATGACAGGGTTTTTTTAGTCTATCAATTGAGAGCTACAAATATGTTTTAAATAGCTTAGACTTTTTTTATTTCGACCAAATCATACAAATATTAAACTTAGAGGTTTTTCAGAACCTTTTATTCTGCAGTTCATATTTATAGAGACTAGCCTCGTACACTGTAACAGTGTATTTACTAAGAGATACATGGAAACAAACATAGAAGCACGAAACTATCCTATACCTACTCCAATATTCGATACAAACATTTGACTTGGACGAGCCTATTTCGTATCTTTCAATAAATATAGCTTGGTTCTAGAAATGCAAGCAAGGTAAACATGTTTAAATGCAACCATTGTTTAACTTTTATTCTACAAATATTTTAATGTTACTGCACTGCATTTAGAAAGTGGAACAATCTGGACTCTCTGTAGAAACAGGAGCTTAGCCGGAGCCTTCTTTTCTTTTCAAAGAAAGGAGTCGCCTTGTGCTCGTAATGCCGTTTTAACCTTCGCCCGCTTTGTAAAGAAAAGCTTTTAAAACTAACCGCACCCGTTTAGCTGAATTGTTGCGTTTCACGAACAAAAACCTTTGAATAAAACACGATAAGGAAAATCTTAATATATAAAATCCTTGCGTTACTGACTGACTGACAGACACGCTACAGCCGAAATTATTGGGCGCAGGAAGCTGAAATTTGGCAAGTATGTTCCTTGGGGACCGTAGAGGTGCACTAAGAAGGGATTTCCCGAAATTCCCACGGGATCGGCCCAAACGGGTAAAAAATTTAAAAAAAATGCAGGCGTAGCTGCTGGCGTCCTCTAGTTAGATATAAAGTGAGTACAGTGAGTTCCCAATTAACTCCACAGCACAGATGAAAGCGCCGTTGAATAATTAAAGTAGCCGCGGATGCTCCGACCCTTATCATCCAATGTTTCGCCTCGTTACACTTTTCATAGTTTAATACCTTTTGTGTTATGTGTTGTTTTTCGCACACAGTGTGTAGATTACCCGTACTTTTGTCTTCCAATTTAAAATCTGGAAATAACCTTACCGGACCGAACGCAAATGGCCATTCGCCCGTGAAGTCAGACTCATACATCATCGTTACGGGACACTGTGACGTTTATTGTTCGTAATAGAATGTTAAAAAAACTATCAAGTGCTATTAGTGGAAAAAAATTTAAGGCTTTCATTGTTACCTATTTTCAGTAAATGGTTATTTTTGATCTTACCCAGGTCCAACTTATAGACTAACCAAATTTGAAAGAATAGGTATTAGATTTTTTTACAGAGTGACTGCCGTTACTCAAAAACACAAATAACCCACCCATATTTTGAGTTAACTGCATGTAGCGACTATCATGTATCTTGATAGCAACCATGCGGCTGAAGACGACATTTGAGGTACAGAGCTAGAGATAGTTGACTATAGAATACGAACACAATCTTTAGATGTTGAACTCCATGGTGCACACCGTGGCTTAGAACATGATACTCTTTTCTTTGCATAGTTTATTTAGTATTGGCTACAGTTTATATGAAGTAAAGAAACTAACAGTAAATAAGTGTTTGCATAAATTATGATAGACAAATAACCGAGCCTTGTTACATAAATATTCGGTTTTATCAAAGTACAAATCTCTGTTTCACTTGAGACGCAACGCAACTGATATAAGTAATTTCGGCTTTTGTGGAGGGCACAGTGACTCGTATATATAACCTAAATTTACCAAATCTTTCATGTATTGGCATTTCTCAAAGTTTTCTTTAGCCCCTAGGGTAGAAAAAGGGTCGCAAACTTACAAATGTTACATGATATGAAAAAATATTCTTCGTATATAACGTACCTTCTTTCTTACAAAGTGTAGTAAAGCTATCAGTTTTGTTAATAAATATTGTACTGCAGCCGTCCAACTTGGCTTAAGCTGTACGTTATAAATTTTGTAGTAACTAATTCTCTCAGGAAGTTTATTTGTAGTAAAGCCGTAGCGTCTAACGCGGTTTGTTAATACAAAGCCGTGTAGATTTATATAATTTATTTTGACCTAGAAATGAGTTAGAATATAGGCCTGACGTAGACAGCTTTTGTGTTTAAATTTCAACTGCTACACGTAATATTATTTTGATGTCTTAGCTATGTGCGAATAAAGAACGTATTTGTAAAAGATATCGGCGTATTATGCACGTAATAGATATTGGAATAAGGGTTTTATACGCAAAATAGGAGCGGTACATATAAACAAGTTATAATGTTAAAACAATATAGTTGATATCGAAATGGTATGTTAAATTATTATCTCATCTTCCTTTGTTTTTATCGTTTTTAGGCTCATTGGTGTTAAATTCTGTATAACTAAGAGGTTATATTTTTATTTCTGTTTTTCACCTTTGGTAATGATGTCGAAAAAATAAGACTCATTGAAATAATTCAAGTTACACGAGCTTTATAAACTTATGACACTAAAATAGTATATATCTTTTAATAGTGAGAAAATCGACTACAAATTTGTATCGAATTTAAAGTGAAACATTGGCCCCACGTTGGGTGCCAGTATTATGCCAAGAGACTTGGTTGCTAAACGTCGTGAGTGTTTTCGAGCATTATTTTGTGTGTCCAAACCGGCCTAAACAATTTATGAACACCCATAGATGTAAACTAATATTATCTTAGTGAAACGTTATTTATTAAGGCTAGTCGCTTGTCAATCTAGAAGTAAAACGGGTGAGCCGTTAAAGAGATCTAATAATACTCATTATAATATATCGACTTACCATTATCATCAGATCGGTTTGCAGTCTGGAGTCAGACGTTATATCCACGTCTGTCTCGGTGTTGTTCCACCGCAGCAGCGTGCCGGCCGCCACCGCCTCCCCCTCCCATCTCACCCCACCCTCCTTTATGTCTATTACGTGATTATCCACTTCTATAATCTGAAGGTTCTGAGGCACATTGGGGTCGTACCTCAAGTACTTGTTCTCTTCTACATCGAACTTCTTAGAATGTTTGGTCAGTTCAAGTATCTGCCTGTCTTTTTTACGTTCCCTTATTGCGATGTTCAAGGTTACGGGTGTGGTGATGTGGACAGATACTTGGTGAGCGCCGTGTGGGATCATCGCCATGCGGGTCCAACCTGAATGGGAAATGGGTTATGAACCAAATTGCTCATGCACTCTGATGGTAAGTAGTCTTTATAGACCCGTTCTACAAAGCGACCTATATCGAAATAGAATTCACGGGTCTAACTTTAATTTTTCAGATTCTGCAGATTTGCTGATTTCTGCACATGGAGTGCTACACAAATTCAATACGAATTATGCTATTTTTTGGCCATAAAAGTTTACAGGTAAAGACAATTTTCAGTACTTATGATATACATAGCTTCACTCCCAACTTGTTTTAAGTAAAATGAAACTCCTCCAATTACGTTTCTTGATTGAGCGGTAATTCTTTATTACCGGTATGATGATTTTCTTCAATTATATCGGTATGCCATAATCGGCAACCTTGGTAAATATTGTATGCAAAGTATAACCAGACCGGTTAGACTAGGAACAAAACAAACTTTATATGTATTACCACAATTTGCCTTGTAGAAACGGTTCGTTTAATTCGCGCGCATTGGTGCCAACTTACAGTATTGTGCAATCTGCAAGTAAATCTGTTTTGTTGCATTATTATATTTTCTGCATTGTTTTGTACTTTATTAATCTAATTAAGTAGGATTTCATGATGCAGTTACGGATGCGTTTTAATATAGGTATCGATATATTTCAGGTCTAGCTAGAACTAATAGGTATGTAGTAATACGGTTGTGAAGGGTAGGCTCAAAGTTATAGACTTCAGACCGGGAACCAAAGAAAGAAAAAAGAAATCATTTACCGCAGGCTTAATCCGTTTGTCATTTTTTGTAAGTTAAGAGAACTTAACCAACCAACAAACAGCTTTCTGCAGTCCTCTGACGGACTTAGGCCTCTCTTAATTTGCGTCTCAATAGTATTACGAGTTAATAGGCAGATATGGTCTACTACACCTCACCACCTCGCTGGCCTGGGGATATAAGATTTGTCGATTTCCTCGGCTCTTCCCAATAACACTGTTTGCTTCGTGTATTTTTGTCATCGTGTATGAAATGGGAATTTGACGCTTTGTGTTCTTAATCCGTCACAACACGGAAAATATTTGTTAAAAGTTTATCAAAAGTTTTATAATAATTCAATCTCGCCAGAGTGCTATAGCACCTGATAAGTGTTTTCTGTTACGTACTAAGCTACCACGTTTGCTGTCGATAAATGCTCAATAGAAGTTGCAAGCTTTGGATTGACCAGCGCTAGACAGTTTGCCGATATTGAAAATTTATATCGCTCGATAATGTCTTCGAAATTTTGATTTATGTGAAACGTAGCATGAAAATACAGAATAGAAGTATACGGAAGATATGAATAGTATTGTGTAAAATAAAATATTAGATACAATACTCGTTGCATTTTGTTATGGCTAGTTTCAATAGTATTTATGTGAATGAATCCTTTTTGTTTGTTTGGTTGGGACGTAAAAGTGCTAAGTTAGTCTTCGTCTCCATAGTTTTGGCACCGTAATGATCAACTAAGGGTCAATTAAGTAAACTTACAAATCACACATAATTATAGCGTTTAAGAATTTTCGTCAAGGGGTGTGTAAACCAAGGTTTTGAAAATCCTTTGTTGAAGTAAAACGAAAATAAACTTTACTTAATACTTCTCACCTTTTTACTGGTAGGTAATATCATTGATTCTTTCTTATCATAAAATAATATATCCTACATATATCCTATATCGTACATTTTGGGATAAAATAGATACTATACGACATGCATCCTACATTCGCACTGTCCTTAGTAGTTGCGAACGCCTGCAAAATTCTAAGTAGCAATGCCTGCGCGTCTGATTTGCTTTGAGCTGACTTTGCATTCGGTGTAATTGCCAACTCTTGCTGTTGATCAGGATTTCCATTTTCAATACCTACACCTAATTAAACAACATATGATCAGTATTTCTGATTCATGAATTAGATAAAAGCTCCAAAGAGAAAAAACAGTAACTGACTGTACGTATCACTACATACCTACATACTAGATATAAAACAAAGTCCCCGCCATTTCTGTTGTCTGTCAGTTAGCAATAAACTCAAAAACGAATTACAAATTTGAAATGCAGTTTTCTCCTATAGACAAAGTGATTCACTTAGAAAGTTTACGTGAAGGTAGGTAGGTATACCTAATTTGTAAAGGTTTTGTGTTAAATTTATATTAGATTTATACCAGAGCGAATATCTAATGACTACCTACGTATAAATGTATTCTTATTAACTTAATTATTTAATTTTTAATAGGTAATTAAATAAATTATTATATATTTTAACAAAGTTTGGCTTTGCCAGCCACATCCGGGCACATGCCAGAAAAGATGTTAAGGGTCGCCGTCGACGGACACGTCGAGGAGGACCTCAATCATCATAAATATATTCTTATGGTAGAAAAAAAAACAATCGCAGTCAAAACATAGTTGTCCGAAAGGTGTGAGTGACCTTGAGCTAGCTAATAAAACATTATTGAGCGACCTAAGTTCAGTCAGACGTAGTAGTTTATCTCATCTCCCCGTTGAACAATCTATTCTAATGAAATCTAACCAAATTGCTCTTTGTTCAAAAAACATTCAAATTATATATTAAAAAAGTCTTGCTTTCTAACAAATGGGTTTGCTAATCTTGATAGCCATCTGATTTTCATTTGAAATATGGTTAATTTCTCTTATAGTAATTTATGATTGACGATCTGTATTTGTAGTAGGTACCTACAGCTACAAAGTGTTATTTATTTTCCTAGAAAACTATATATTTCATAGAAAACTATCTCACTACTATATTATAAAATGCGAAAGATTGTGAGGATGGATGGATTTATGGATGTTGCTTTTACGTTAAAACGAATGAACGGATTACTATGAAACTTTGCAGTTATTATAGCTTATATATAAAGGAATATATATAATTGAATAAAATTGTACAAACATGTAGGTACGTTCTCTGTCGCGATAACCGACACACCGAAACGCAAGGGTAACCGCGGGCAAAATCTGGACCTTCATAAAATTTAAGGATTTGTGTACTGACGTAAATCTTAAGCGATGGGTTCCTTATATGAGGAGGAAGCACGATACATTTCCAATATTACACCTCAAAGAAGGTAAAAGCTTTTACTATTTTTGTTACCTTTTAGATTTTATTTTGTGGTGTACCATAAAAAAATGTCTATCTATATCGTCTGTATATGTCTATGTATAAAGCTTTGTAAGTTTGTTTGAATGCTGAAACGTCATTGACAAATAAGGGGTATATGTTACCTTAATTGTCAATCAAAGACCTCCTACATAAACGTTAGTATGTGTACAAATCGTTTAGGCTTGATATCTTTATGACACTGCTGACAACAGCTGACAACAAATAATTATATGTACAAATCGTGACGTTTTTAATGCTGGCAACAGCTAGTAGTATACAATCGGCTTGAAATGCAGGCGAGGGCTTGTAGCCTTCCTTGGGATTGGGTGAGCTTAGACAAGGCTTAATGGGAGGAAGACTGGACGGCTCTTGTACCCAGGCTTCTCTTCGTAGGGTGTCTTTGGTCGGCAGTTGTAAGCTTTTAGTGGTAACACGACATACCTACTCTAGCTCTTGATTTCGTAGAGATCGATGGTGTAGAGTTAGAGATCCGAAAGGATTTTCCACCACATATCAAAAAAATAAGAAGTATAAAGGCTTACCTTTGCCGAGTTGTTTGATGAATATATTTGAGTTGTTACAGCAGTTGCCGTCCGGGCACCAGTTGCACACCGGGTCAGATGAGTTGCACTGGCCCTTCACACACGTACCCTGCGAACAGTTTCAATAACATTAAAACATTAATATTTCTATAAAACTCTTACCTACGTGTATGTACAGAGGCATGTATGTGTGTCTTATTTCTAAGTATGTAATCGTATTGCTACACATTACGTAAAAGTTACACAAATATTTCCACAGCTGGTCTACATATTGTCTCTTTAGAGCGAAATATCTAATAATTATCTGCCCTAATAGAACCCTGGCATGAGATTCTAATTTTAAGGCTACTGACAATGTTATTTAAGTGTTTTATGCATAGAATATGTCATATTTTATACGTTATCCAAACTTGAGGTAGTCGAAAGTTCATCATCATCATCATCAGCCTTTAACAGTCCATTGCTGGACTAGGCCTCTCCTTTGAAAGGTGTAATTGGCCTACTATACCACGCTGGCCAAATGGGTTGGTATAGGGTTTGTATCAAGTTTTCTTTCTCTTACAGTGCTGTTCTCTGCATAATTTGCTCCCTCTGTCGGCTCTTACGACACCCATGGGATGATATGCGGTGGTGACATTCCGTATTCTTAATCCGTCACCACACGGATAGTTATGAGTTATGAGTCGAAAGTTATGGTATGAATATTCGATATCCAGAAATTTGATTAATGTTAGAAGATAATGGCACTTTACGTGTCCAGATGACGTAGCATCTACAGATCATTTTGTAACAGAATACCTACTTCGCTCGATCGCCATAAAACCCGAGTGCTTACAATCGTATCAAATCAATATAATTAATTGCGCATAGGTACTAGGCATTTCGCTGACTTAAGTTATCTTAATCGTGCTGAACATTTTTCTTTACCTTCTAAAATATTACGACATTTTCCAAAAAAATTTACAGTACGCCGGTTTTCACCTAAATTAGTTTAATTACTATTCTTTGTTACAAGCAGGTTAGAGTGAATTAATTAATATAAAAGTTTAAAACTGTTTAAGAGCATTTTATTTATTTGATTTTCCTTAAAAAGCAGTCTAGAGAATTGTACATTTTGTTTTTGGAAATATGACTAAAAAAATTCATAAAAAATGTAAGTAACATACCAAATAAACTATAATAGTTTCTTTTTATTGACATTAATTTATTATCGTATTGTTTATTAACATTAATATTATCGAATTTTTTTGACTATTTGACTGACATAAATTAAAATTGAGTATATTACTCATATTATTTTCCATGAAATATGGCCACTAATCATGAATATAGGTACTTATGTATATTCATAATTAGTGGTGCCATTTTATATTGGAGTAGACATAGGCATTTTTCTGGCAAATGAACAGAATTAGTATTTTTTATTTACTCCATTTAGTTGGCTCAATATCATTTTATCGGCCAGATGCCTGGCCTGAATCATGAGTGAGCAGGAAAAATACCAAATTTAACCATTTTGTCTTAAACGTTATGGTGTCTATTACAACATTACATTCAAGACAAATTGGTCGAGTTTTAGTCGAGTTTCTCAGAGTATTCGACTTACCTGAAAGCAGACATCGTAGGGTCTGCTGTAGCTGCAAGGAGTTCCGTCAGGCAAGGCTCCAAATTCAGACGGCTGACCGCCGCCGTAATCTACGCACCAGATCTCACAGTGCTTGCTCTCTGGGGAAATATAAAATGCATCAATATTCATCTAAGCTATTCTAAATTCACATTACTTCTTTAACCATAGAATCTACTAATGATATAAATTATATTTGCCGAAAGTAAAAAATATTTTTGCTGATAATGAAGAATCTCCTGATAAACCTAATGGAATACGCAATATTATAACTGAACTTTTGTAACTAGCGCTAGTTATTATTATATAAATATTATGCAAGTCAGGTTTTGTTATTTTGTTTATTTTTATTCGCAGTATGGGTTTAGTAAGGGCAAATCTACAATATTGGCTAGTTATGACCTTGTAAGTTCTATAATCAATACTTTAAATGCAAGATCCTTTTGCTCAGTCCTCTTACTTGATTTAATTAAGGCCTTCGACCATGACCATACTATCCTATTAAACAAATTAGAGAAGTATGGCATTAGAGGCCCTACTCAACAATGGCTCACGACTTATTTGACTTATAGAACACAGATCACCAGAATCACTAAACTCGACTTAGCTTCAAACAGTTTAATCAATTATGATTCGGAGTTTAAAAGCGATGGCTGTGGTGTACCTCAAGGGAGCATTTTAGGACCCTTGCTGTTTTTTATTTATGTCAAGGACGTGCCGTCAGAAATAAGACATAAGAGTATACTGTTTGCAGATGATACTACCATAGTAATAAAATCTAGTGACATCAAAAATCATGAAAATGACATTAATAATTGTTTTAAAAATGTAATTAATTATATGAATTCAAATAATCTTAAAATAAATATAAATAAAACTAAAATAATCAATTTTAAAACACATAAAAGAAAACCTATAACATTAAATATTAAGCATAACAATAAAATTATAGAACAAGTTAATAATATAAAAATCCTAGGTATACATATTGATGCACACTTGTCATGGAAGAATCACATTGAAGCTATTTGTAATAAACTAAATAATCTAGTATTTGCTATAAAAAAATTAAAACATTGCGAACCTGCAGTACTGACAGTCTACCACGCCTATGTTTGCTCGATAATCCGATACGGTATTATTGTTTGGGGTCAAAAGTGTCATGTCGATTTTATATATATATATGGAAATGCACTGTAGATGATTGTATACCTACGTTATGTTGATTTAAATATGAAGTTAAATATAAGCTTTAAATATTTGCATGCCAACTTCATTTGGCGGAATGTGTCGCTGCTCTAAATATAATATTATTGTACCAACTTTTGTATAAACCACATTTTACGCAAATAAACAATATTATCATTATTTTTATTGCACTTCAATTTCTATCGAAGTACTAATAACTTGCTTAAAAAGCTTCGATTTTAGACAATTTATGGGCAGGTAGATGACTATCATTCGAAAAATATTTAATCCCTCAGCCGATATGTAGATGGTGGAAATGTTGCATTGTCCTCGCCGCATATATTACGTATTGTGCACGTTATTTCATCTGTTTTCCGGGTTATCTTTATATTATGAGCGGGATAACTGATTTTCGCGGACCAAAACGTGAAATGGCTTTTAGGAAATAATGGTGAGTACTTTTTCCAATAATGAATATTCGTTTCAGATAGTCATCGTCTAGAGCTGTAGACAAAGTTGTGTACTAGTTTTTTTATTCATCATCCTCATCATGATCCGCAGCTTTTTATTACTGATACAAATCTATAAACGGTATGGTATATAATACCATATACATACAAGTCGTTATATATTAAAATGCTTCTAACACTTGCTCTTACACATGTTGTCTAGTTACACAATTTGGTCTCATAGCCATTCCAACATTCTTCTTCGAATTTTAGAATACGTATACGTAGAACTTTCCAAGTCTGTGCAAGCAAAGCGTACTTTGATGGCCGAAGATAAAGATCAATACTCTTCAGTGAGTATTTACGGATTGTTACGACGGTTATAAACGTCAGGTATATATCCGTCATAATATCTTATTCAGCAGATGTTGCGACTCAAATATCCTTTCAAATGTCTTTTAGTACCTTCATTTCCCGAAGTAAAGATAAAAAGTGTTCGGTAATGATATCGTTTAAATAAAAAATGTACATTCGAGTTTTATTGCAAAACGACACGACAGTTTCGTGATTTCGCTGAGATTCAAATGGAAATGAATTGGTTTTGAAAAGTTTTTAACCCAAGTTGACCGTACTAAATACGGTCAATAAAATTATAATTTCGCTGAAAATCTTAAATAATCCGTTTTGATCACTTTTGACCTCGTGTATATTTTTTCCAGGGGGATCAATGAGGATATTTTAGATTTCATTTATAATGGTGTTTTGAACAATTCTACAAATTTTCAGCTGGGTGCGAATTATTGTAACCTCAGCCCTGTTTTTGGTCTAATTTGACGGACTATTTATTAAATGTAGATTCTTTGTTTTTAGCAAACTGTCCCCTTTTTCGAAAAGCCCATCTGCACTCTCCCAAATTGACAAACTTATACAAATTACTTGAAGCAAAATTCTAAATCAGGCCCTGAACGACCGAGGTGGCTACAGGCGTCTTTGCCTGTACGCCTGGGCAGCCTTGGCGTTCACAAAATTTCCGACGTAAGCTTACCAGCATTCCTGTCCTCGGTCCACAGCACTGCAGAATTGATCAGAAAAATTTTAGCACCCACACTGGTCGATTCTGAGGTACCGTGTAAGATCGATGCCATTAATGTTTGGAGAATGGCTTGTCCAAGCAGCGAGTTACTCCGAAACCCATCTTCTCAGAACGGGCCACTTTGCAGCGTGGGACGAGAAAATCTCTTAAGTACGTGGCCCAATGCTGCAGAGCGTGCTCGTTTGTTGGCTGTGGGAGAGTGGGTGTCAGGTTTTTGGCTTCAGGCACTGTCATCATCCAACATGGGTACCATGTTGGACAATACGACTTTCCGCATTTCTCCTTGCCTTCGTTTAGGTGCGCCATGTGTTTCTCCACATTGCTGTCACTGTGGAGAGGCTGTCGACAGCCTTGGTTACCATGGTCTGTCATGCAGTAGGAGCGCAGGTCGCATTTCACGACACGCCAACCTCAATGACATACTTCGCCAGGCTCTTGTCACCGTTGGCGTTCCAGCCCAACTTGAACCTCAGGTTTTGGCACGCGACGATGGCAAGAGACCAGACGGTATGTCTTTACTGCGATAGAAGCTGAGTAGGCCTTTGGTGTGGGACGCAAAGCTTGTCGACATCCTTGCGCCATCTCATCTCTTCCTAGCACAGCGGGTTATGCGGGCGCTGCTGCTGCTTCAGCGGAGACTCTCAAACGGCGCATATAAATAAATCTAGTAGGTGATTATGTATTTGAGCTGTTCGGAGTCGAAACGTTAGGACCATTAGGGTCCAAGTGCAAGTGCAATCTCTTTTTAGAGATCTTTCAAAGTGACTGGTTGACGCCTCGCGTGACCAGAAGGCTGGCCTGCATTTGGCACAAAAGATCAGCATTGCCATACAACTTTGTAATGCTGCCAGCATTCTGGGCACGCTTCCAATTGATGGCAATGTGGAGGATTTCCATGACACCCTTTAAATTTTGCTGTTCCTTTGTTTTTCGTATATTCCTTTTATTTGTTAGTTAAGTATAGAAATTATTGTTTTATTTTATGTGTAAATAGTCACTTAATTATAGTTAGTTTTATTAAAATTGCAAACTGTTATTTGACATTTCAAGACGGATTTAAGGTCATGGCTCCCTGTACCATCAAGAGAACGGCGCAGCTACGCCTTGGCGCTGTCTCCTGTGAGGGTCTAGACGAGTGGCATTAGCTTCTGATACCAAATTTCGCTAACTCTTGGTTGCCATGGTAACATAAGCAATTCAGCCTTCGGGGACCACATGAATTAACGAAAGCTAATGTCAGTTCCATACATGTCTGACTTAGCGATATCGCTAATCGATTACCACTTGGCTACAAGGGCCAATTGCGGTAGCGGTAGCCGTGCTGTCAGCTCGCCGTTGGCTCTTTATACTGTCTTTATTAATACGATGGTCGATTTAAAGTATAAGTTTGTAGCCTATCGACATAGCAGCACATATAGACAAGAGCAGCACTCGACGTGTCGACATGTCATGTCACAGCGACATGTCGTCACGGCATGTCGATTAAACGAATATGTTGAAAATTAACGAATACGTTTTATTTGAATCAAAACTGTATACTAGTATTTCAGTAATAAACACGACTTTATAATGATTAAAAAGTAGATATCATTATTGCTATGATGATAAGTCCGTATATTCTCGGAAGCTTCCTAGAAAGATGTTACTAATAATTCTGTTCGTGGTAGTTTAATAGCCAGACAGGGCTAATAAATTACTAGGCTTTTGCTTCCAGCAGTTCAGTTTATTGGTACTTGTTTTAGTGAGTTATTGTAATTTAGTGTATTTGTTAACTGAAGATGAAATATGATAATACCTATTGGGATTCAGTCGACAAAGTATGTGTTGTTTCTAGGGTTGAGTAATCGCTAGAATAATCGCTTTGCCGACTTCCACTATTCGTCGCTTTGCCAGGCCTCCTTCACTCGGCCGTACCTACAGCGATAAGTGCCTACACTTTGGCGCGGCTTCCACGCCGCGTCGTCACCGCTCGCGCGCAGGGCTAGCTAATAACGTGAATTTTAATAGTGAACATCAAAAATGTTCACATCACAAGTCTGGTGCGAAGTATTGCTCATTTAACGGATGTGTGTCGGAAGCAACTTGAAATTTTGATTTTATTTATTTTACGAGAGCAACTTGAAAATTGTACTTTTTATTTGTTGAGATATCTCAACGATTATGGTGTCAAATTAAAGGTCTAGTTCAAAAACCATTTTATCTGTTTGAGTCATGTAAATCGGTTTACGCGTTTAGGAAATAACTAAGAATTAGTATAGAGAAAATGTAAACCACCAGAATTTTTGTGGTTTTCGTTCTACGAGCTCAAATAGTGGGATAGGATACTTATAGTATAAATATTTATTATTAGGTTCGTGGTCAAGTAGGTAGATAGACGATGAATAAATATTATAGTAGCAGCGACAACCCTAGCGCACCGCTCCGCGCCAGACAGCGACAGCGTTATATGTTAGAAAAGAGCGGGAACAGTTAGGTCAATATCGCGTTAGGTACTGAATGCTCATGCGAGCTGAATTGCACTTTCTTGCTTAGTAGCAAGAGTCGCCATTTCTTTAAATTGGTTTGCGAAGTGGTGCTTCTGTTCGTAAGAACTATCTATTCTGTGGCTTTGCCGTCTAAACTACTTTATTACATTTTCTAAAACAAGCACTTTAAAGCAGCAATAAATATATTGTTACGCCATCTATCGGTGAATGGGGGTACTAGAAGAGATTGAATGTATCGGTGGTTTAAAAGTAATTCAGCTATTCTGTACTAGATGGCGTTGGACTATGTCGACTGTTCCCGACTTACCAGAATGTTTCGTCTGTAGTGAGAATGTTCGGGAATATGCCAGAAGGATCTCGTTGCCTATCCGGCCGGTATAAATACGCGGCGGGCGAGCGAGTTCACACAGTAACAATTGAATAGCGAAGCGATCAACAAGAAGCGAAGGAAATAAGTCGGAAGTGTTTAGTGTTGTTCTAGTGGTGTGAATAGTGTGTTTTATTAGTGAAGTGAAAATTAAGTGTGTGTATCTAGTGTTATTGTGTTAGTGAATAAAGTGCAGTGTTTCTGGCATAGTGTATATAATTTATCACGAACCCCAGCTCGTAACAAATTGGTGTCAGAAGTGGGATAAATTATGCCGGTTATGCCGAAGGAAGAAACAGAAGGTGTGCGTACCAGGAACCAGCGCCAGCAAGACCTGGACCAGAGACGCTTCGGAGACGTTCCTTCTCCATCGTCTGGTGGATCAGGCGACTCCGCGGCTGCAGTGGAGCCTGCAAGCGCACACTCCATGGCGGTGCTCGACATCGCGGCTCTGATGGCGTTCATGCAGGAGCAGGCCCGCCGTCAAGAGGAGCACGCGCGCCGCATGGAAGAACAGCGACAGCGCGACAAGGAGGAGCAGGCATCGCCTTCAAGAGGAGCAGGACCGCCGTCAACAGGAGCAGGCTCGTCGACAAGAGGAGCAGGCTCGCCGTCAAGAGGAGCACGCGCGCCGCCTAGAGGAACAGCTGCAGCGCGACAAGGAGGAGCAGGCCCGCCGTTTGGAGGAACAGCTGGTGGTGATGAAAGACCTCAGCGCCGCTGTAGGGAAGGACCTGAAGGTGGTAAAGGAGGAGCTCCAGCAGCACGAGGCTCGTATCAGCGACGTGGAGAAGCTCGTACACGACCAGCTTGAGACTCGCGTTGCCTCTATAGAGAAGCGTGTACACGACCATCACGACACCTGTCGCTGCCGTGTCGCTGAAGTGGAGAGGAGATTGCGTGGGCTCGGATCCAACGAAGTGACATCTGCGACTGTAGTGCCCTCACCTCGTGGGTTTAAGGTTCCACCATTTGATGGCTCGTCATCATGGTCTGCATACAAGATCCAGTTTGAGGCTGTGATGCGATCGAATGGGTGGACCAAAGAACAGGCCTTAACCGCCCTAACCTTGGGCCTTCGCGACCGGGCCTTGACAGTGTTGGAGGCACTCGGACAAGACGTCACCTACGAGAAGCTTCTTGAGGCGCTGGAGGCGAGGTACGGAGACGCGCACCTCGAACATGTGTATCGTGCTCAGCTGAAGGACAGGACGCAACGCACCGGAGAAACTCTGCAGCAGTGGGCTCTAGAGGTGGAAAAGCTGGTCAGGGAGGCATACCAGTCGTCTCCTGCGCTTATTGATGGGAACCTCGTACAGGCGTTTACGGATGGGATCCAGGACCTGGAGGTAAGAGCAGCAGTGAGGCTTGGGCACTTCAAGGACCTCAAGGATGCCTTAGCCCACGCTCTGGAGGTGGAAGCAGTGCGACGCGACGACCGAGGTCACCGCATCAGGGAAGTTGTGTCGTCACCTCGGTGCTACAACTGCGGAGAAAGAGGCCATATCCGCTTGAGTTGCCCAAAGCGTAGGCAGCCTGGTGACACCCTGTCTCCACCAAAGGGGTCGCCTGATGTGCCTGCTAGGCAGCGAGAGCAGGGAAACGAGTAGAAGCCAGGACTGCGGGGCGGGTGCTGGCTGGTAATGGAAGAGCCCCAAGTATCTCGATCTCGCAATCATGCGACGGGAACAGCCTGATCATCGAAGGCGAAATTAACAGAACACCATGCAAACTGACATTGGACACGGGTGCTTCTCGGACAGTCATCGGTTTCCATCTGGCAAGACGGGTTCTTCGGGGCTGCTTCAGGAACAATGAATGTGTGAATCTGAGAACAGCTACCGGTCAGCACATAACCGTCCGAGGTGAAATGGAGGTGGATCTGAAGCTAGGCAACAAAATTTACCGTCACAAAGTCATCGTGGCCGATATAGTGGACGACTGCATCTTAGGCCTAGACTTCATGCGGAAGTATCACTGCGAGATCGATGTTAACCAAGCAGTGTTGAAATGTGGCTCGGAAGAAGTCCTCATGGAAGGCGCAACTTCAGGAAAAGTGTACTGCCTGAAGAATGTCACGCTTCAGCCGCGGTCGGAAACGGTAGTACCGGTTTGTTTACCCGGGAGTTCTGGTCGAGGTAACCGCTGCGTACTTATCGAAGGCCTAGAGGAAGATGCCTCATGGAAGATTGCACGAACCTTGGTAAGGGGTACCAAAGTTTCATCAGTACGCGCACTAAATGCAAGTGACAAGGAAGTGTTGCTCAAAAAAGGGACGGAATTGGGCACCTATGAAGGAGCGGCTTGGATGCGTAGATGTCAAGAGCAACCTACCAACGACAAGGTTCAAGGTGCACGATTCGACGTGTCTTCACTTTTGGAGGACTGCCAAAGTACCCTGTCAGAAGAAGAGAAGTCCAAGGCTAAGAAGATGTTAAACCGGTTCGCCGATATTTTCTCGACCAGTGATGCCGACATAGGGAAGACAGCACTAGTCCAGCACAAAATAAACACAGGAAGTGAAGCACCGATTCGCCAGCGACCAAGACGTGTGCCAGTGGCACGGGAACGTGAAGTGGAAGCTATGATCGACGGTATGGTGAAAGAAGGCGTAATCGAGCCTTCGTCCAGCCCGTGGTGCTCTCCGGTTGTCCTAGTAAAGAAGAAGGATGGCAGCATGCGCTTCTGTGTAGACTACCGCCGATTGAATGACGAAGAATCACGAAGAAGGATAGCTACCCACTGCCAAGGATCGATGACACACTGGATACGCTGACGGGGATGAAGTGGTTTTCTACCTTAGACCTAAAAAGTGGCTACTGGCAGGTGGAAATAGATCCTCGAGACAAGGAGAAGACGGCATTCTCCACAGGGAAAGGATTATGGCAATTTAACGTCATGCCCTTTGGATTGTGCAACGCTCCTGCTACTTTTGAGAGACTGATGGAGCGAGTGCTTATGGGACTGATTGGAGACGCCTGCCTGGTCTACTTGGATGACATCATCATCGTGGGGCGCACCTTCCAGGATCACCTTCGAAACTTGGAACAAGTGCTGTCAAAGATACGAGGAGCTAATTTGAAGCTGAGTCCGAAGAAATGCGCGTTATTCAGACGGCAAGTGAACTTTCTAGGAAATGTGGTCTCGGAGAACGGTATTCAAACTGACCCGGAAAAGATAATTGCCGTGAAGGAATGGCCAGTTCCAGAGAACAAAACGCAGGTCAGAGCATTCCTCGGATTATGCTCCTACTACCGACGGTTTGTGAAGAACTTTGCTGACATTGCTCGACCTCTTCATAAGCTCACCGAAGACAGAGTGCAGTTCTGTTGGAATGAGAGCTGTGACGTTGCATTCCAGAAGCTTAAGGAACATCTGTGTACTGCACCTATTCTAGGCTACCCTGACAATGAGCATGAATTCATAGTTGACACAGATGCCAGTAACACCGGAATTGGCGGCGTGCTGTCACAGAAGAAGGGTGATCAAGAAGTTGTTATAGCATACTTCAGCAAGACCTTATCCAAACCCGAAAGAAACTACTGCGTCACCAGGCGGGAACTCTTGGCTGTAGTAAAGACGTTGCAGCATTTTAACAAATACTTGTTGGGCCGTGAATTCCACCTGCGAACCGACCATGCAGCGCTGAAATGGCTACTTCAATTTAAGGACCTAGAAGGACAAGTAGCTACATGGATTGAACTACTGCAAGAGTTTGATTTTGTAATACAACATCGCAGCGGCAAGTCCCATGGTAATGCAGATGCCCTATCGCGTAGGCCGTGTCCCGACCAGTGCAAGCACTGTAGCCGACAGGAAGCAAAACAGGCAGCGCTAGTGAGGATGTTAAAGACGGATCTAAGCGACGAATGGAGAGAAGCTTTGCAGAGTGCTCAGCAAGATGACAAGGATGTACAGCCGATTCTTGAATGGAAGAAATCAGGCGCTCCTAGGCCCAAATGGAGTGATATCGCAGCAATGAGCCCTATCGCCAAGAGTTATTGGGCACAGTGGGAAAGCTTGGTCGTCCAGGATGGAGTTCTGTGCCGCAAATGGGAAAACGCTCGCGGTAACCAGTGCCATTTGCAAATGGTAGTGCCCAAAACTAAGGTGCCGGAAGTCTTGCAGCTCTATCACAATGGTGCTTTGGGAGGTCACATGGGAGTTAAGAAGACCCTTACTAAGATCCGGGAGCGGTTTTATTGGCTCCACTGTCGGGATGACGTCGAGGATTGGTGCCGCAAATGCACAAGTTGTGCGGCTGTCAAGGGACCACATACTCGAAGCAGAGGTGCATTAAAGGTGTACATTGTGGGAGCTCCATGGGAGCGCATAGCGTTGGATGTCGCTGGGCCGTTTCCTGAGAGCCAGGACGGAAACAATTACTTCTTGGTTGTGATGGATTACTTCACGAAGTGGCCTGAAGTGTTTGCAATCCCAAATCAAGAAGCTACCACAGTGGCCGACAAGCTGGTGCATGAAGTCTTTTGTCGATTCGGGGTACCCTTGGAAATCCACAGCGATCAAGGCCAGAACTTCGAATCTGAGGTGTTCAGGGAGATTTGTCGCGTAATGGGTGCACATAAAACCAGGACCACGGCTTATTATCCGCAATCAGATGGCATGGTTGAACGGTTTAACCAATCACTGGAAAGGTACCTGGCGAAGGTCGTGGAGAGCAAACAAAGAGATTGGGACAAGCACATCCAACCATTCCTTCTGTCATATCGCAGTGCGGTCCACGAAACCACAGGAGTAACACCAGGTTTTGCCAATTTCGGCAGAGAATTACGTTTACCAGCAGACTTAATCACCGGTATTCCGCCAGACTCTCCACGCAATATAACGGATTACGCGACCGAGCTACGCAACAAGATGAACGACGTATACGAGCACATCAGGGAGTCAGGACAACAGATGTCGCCAGCTGATCAGCGACCGCCAGTACGGTTTCCGGCATGGTCGTTCGGCTGGCGACCTTCTAGTGTACCTTACACACCGCTGGGCAGAAGCCTTGGAGAGTGAGGGCGAAGCTCTAGCCGTTAGCCTTGACATTGCCAAGGCGTTTGACCGGGTCTGGCACAGGGCACTTCTATCGAAGTTACCATCTTATGGAATCCCCGAGGGACTCTGCAAATGGATTGCCAGCTTTCTGGCTGATCGGAGCATTAAAGTCGTCGCAGACGGCAGCTGCTCCGAAATGAAGTCGATCAACGCTGGCGTCCCACAAGGCTCGGTGCTCTCCCCAACGCTGTTCATCTTGCATATCAATGACTTGTTGTCAATTGAGAACATGCATTGCTATGCAGATGACAGTACGGGTGATGCGCGGTACACCAGCCACCAGAATGTCCCTCGGAGCCAGGTACAGGAAAGACGATTGCAACTTGTGTCTGAAGTCGAGGACTCTCTAGGGCGCGCCTCCAAATGGGGTGAAAAGAACCTTGTTCAATTTAACCCCACTAAGACACAAGTATGCGCGTTCACTGCGAAGAAGGACCCTTTTGTTATAGCGCCTCGGTTTCAAGGAGTACCCCTGCATATTGCCGAGAATATTGGGATCCTCGGCGTCGAAATATCGAACAAAGTCCAATTTGGGAGTCATTTGGAGGATAAAGCCAAATTGGCAAGCAAGAAGCTGGGAGTGCTGAACCGGGCTAAGCGGTACTTCACGCCAAGCCAACGGCTTATGCTTTATAAATCGCAAGTCCGGCCACATGTGGAGCACTGCTCACATCTCTGGGCTGGAGCGCCAAAATATCAGCTTGATCCACTTGACTCCCTACAGAGACGAGCTGTTCGAATCGTCGATGATCCCGATCTCACGGCTAGACTAGAGTCGCTGGAGCAGCGGAGAGACTTTGGTTCTCTCTGCGTATTTTACCGACTCTTTCACGGGGAGTGCTCCGAAGAATTGTTTAATTTGGTACCAGGGTCACCCTTCTACCAACGTACCACTCGCCGACGCAGTAGAGTTCACCCGTACTACCTGGAAGCGTTCTCATCTAGTACGGTGCGCTTCCAGCGATCTTTTCTACCACGTACGTGTAGGCTCTGGAATGAACTACCTGCTGCGGTGTTTCCCGAGCACTATGACTTGTCCTTCTTCAAACGAGGTTTAAAGAGAGCATTACTTTCACGGTAGGCAGCGGCTTTGCTGTGTATACCCTGACATTAGCGAAGTCCATGAGCAGCGGTTACCGTTTACCATCAGATGGGCCGTTCGCTCGTCTGCCACTAGCAGCAATATAAAAAAAAAAAGATGAAGACTCGCTACGACCGGAAGGCAAACAACAAAGGCTTCGATGAGGGATCATTGGTGTGGCTTCATAACCCAGTACGAAGCAAAGACAAATCACCTAAGTTACAAGCCAGATGGGACGGGCCATATCGCATAATTATCAGGATGAACGACGTCACCTATCGAATCCAGAAGGGGTCGCGAGGTGCACCGAAGATAGTTCATGTGGACCGGTTGGCTCGTTACTATGGGTCCAACGATGTTCGAGACGAACACGTTTAAGAGGGGGGCAGTGTTACGCCATCTATCGGTGAATGGGGGTACTAGAAGAGATTGAATGTATCGGTGGTTTAAAAGTAATTCAGCTATTCTGTACTAGATGGCGTTGGACTATGTCGACTGTTTCCGACTTACCAGAATGTTTCGTCTGTAGTGAGAATGTTCGGGAATATGCCAGAAGGATCTCGTTGCCTATCCGGCCGGTATAAATACGCGGCGGGCGAGCGAGTTCACACAGTAACAATTGAATAGCGAAGCGATCAACAAGAAGCGAAGGAAATAAGTCGGAAGTGTTTAGTGTTGTTCTAGTGGTGTGAATAGTGTGTTTTATTAGTGAAGTGAAAATTAAGTGTGTGTATCTAGTGTTATTGTGTTAGTGAATAAAGTGCAGTGTTTCTGGCATAGTGTATATAATTTATCACGAACCCCAGCTCGTAACAATATATTACTATAGGCGGCGCACGCGGCGCCCGCCCAGCACGTGCGCACCTGCGACCCCGCGCCAGAGCACATACTCTCTGATATTACACTTACCGTTGGTAGGCAGGTGCGGTATGAACCGGTGGTGTTGGCGCGCGCACAGGTCGGCGCGGGTGTCGCGCGCGGCGGCGCACGCGGCGCCCGCCCAGCACGTGCGCACCTGCGACCCCGCGCCAGAGCACATACTCTCTGATATTACACTTACCGTTGGTAGGCAGGTGCGGTATGAACCGGTGGTGTTGGCGCGCGCACAGGTCGGCGCGGGTGTCGCGCGCGGCGGCGCTTGCGGCGCCCGCCCAGCACGTGCGCACCTGCGACCCCGCGCCAGAGCACATACTCTCTGATATTACACTTACCGTTGGTAGGCAGGTGCGGTATGAACCGGTGGTGTTGGCGCGCGCACAGGTCGGCGCGGGTGTCGCGCGCGGCGGCGCTTGCGGCGCCCGCCCAGCACGTGCGCACCTGCGACCCCGCGCCAGAGCACATACTCTCTGATATTACACTTACCGTTGGTAGGCAGGTGCGGTATGAACCGGTGGTGTTGGCGCGCGCACAGGTCGGCGCGGGTGTCGCGCGCGGCGGCGCACGCGGCGCCCGCCCAGCACGTGCGCACCTGCGACCCCGCGCCAGAGCACATACTCTCTGATATTACACTGCTGACAATATACCAGTTTAACATTAGTATAAAATACTTCATCATCATACAGCCTTCAGCGGTATACAGCTGGAAGGGCATCTCCTAACTTGCGTTGCTATATAGCGTTGTGAGGATAATCCAATAGGAGGACTTGACAAGAAGGAAAACTCGACATCAAATCCTATACTGACTCGACTGGCCAATGTGGTAGGCCATATCTTCCTATTGGCTCACTATAGACACAATGCTATTGTGACGCATATTTGAGGAGCCTTTAGCCAGCAGTGGATTACAGAGGGCTGTTATAGTGAAGGAAACAAACAAATTGACTCTAATAACAGGGTTAGTTTGCCATAGCATGAATAATGTTGAAACATTATTCTTATCAGTCAAACCTAGTGGCGATACCAACAGACTGCTATGCAGAGACTATCAGGTTCAAACCCCACGGCGCGTAAGATTTTTCGAAGTAATGTGCGTATTTAATTGTTCATTATCGTTTGCCCCGTGCCTCGAGAGCACAACCAATTGTTGGACAGTCATTATAAGGATTCAACCTTTGAATAAACTGACACAAGTCTAAACCATGGAATATCATTATCCCTTTAGATTGTGAAGGTCAGACAGCAGTCGCTCTGTAGAAAAGCTCAAATCTGGTGAGACTAATAAGAGGACCCTGGGATGCTACAGGGATAACGCTAGGAAGATGATGATGGGTAATATTTTCGCTTACCCTCTAAACCGACACCGCCGTAATCTTGTCCGCAGTCCATAGCCACATTCAGCACTGCACTTGCTCCAAGCAGACCAGTCAGACCACTGGGGCTTATCTGATTCCGGCTCATCCACTCTGTTGTCAGCAGTATTCCTGTATCTAGTTGTAGAAGTGTCTTCAGTCTTTATTGCATGACCTGGCATCGGCTCACACACACGATCTACACACCACTGCAATGAAAAAGTAACGTTGGTAACTTATTAGACAGCTCCAAATGCTATCGAAAGGCTAAACATCGCACCATTTCAGATCTGCCTGAAGTGATGCGGTATTGCGTATGGTTTGATTAGAGATTACCGTACTATACTTTTTGATTTATGAAAACTAGTGATGATTGCTTTTAAATTTTCCTACAGGATATGTACGTTACGTAATGTTACCAACAAGTAAAAAGGTAACATTCATCCGCCCGCAAGACTTCAGTACATCCGTGAACATGGCGCTTGCAACAGTGCCGATATATCGGTTACTCAAAACAAAGGGACATGATATATATTCCGTAGAAAATGTAAAAGTAATGTTGATGACCAATGTTTGAAATAAAAATATTGTCTATGATAAGTCAAATCGATTATATCGGTTTAGTAACATGTTATTTTGTCTATTGTAATATTTGACTCTGGACTCTGCACTATGAACTGTCAAATCATTCTCTTTCTTGCTTCCGGAAAAATTGTTTTGTGTCCACGCCTTTTTTGTTTTTCGCGTGATTTGTAGAAATGAAGTAAATTTGTCTTGTAAATTCTTGTATCTGCCGCTTTTGAACATTACCGGCAAGGCTTGTAATAGATTTGTGAAATATTGAACATTTGCAAAAATTGTGTGAATCCGGTGTCGACATCCACGTGCCATCGTGTCTTGAAGACGTCGCGTTTGCAGCCTAATAGCTAAGTATTTAGACATAACATTTAGCTAATATTGGCCAATTTTAGATCTGTGTGTGTGTCTAATTTAGCTCTAAGCCTGACATCACTGAAGATCTCAGGTAAGTTATACTTGTAAATTATCATCACTGTGTATCACAGTAAATACACCACTATTTTTAATTATTACAAAAACTTTAAGGACATATTAATGAAGACATTATTATCATAATTATATGTGACGTAAGAATTTAATAATATCTATAAATAGCAAAGTTATAATAATTTGTTTTTTGTAGAAAATCTCACCTAAATCATAGACATGTTTTACAATTCATTCACTACTTCATTGATAGTACTTACTTTCCGGCCTACTCTTACGCATTCTTTCCGACGCACTTATTATGTAGGTAGCCTTAGACAATAAAATGAAGCAAAATAATAAGTGTAGGTAGTTACTTTTTATTTTTTAAATTCTATTCTACCGGCAAAATTTACCGTTTTACAAATAATTAAATACGGAGGTATGTATTTAGACAGCAAATACATATCACAATAGAAAGAAGGTATTCTGTAATAAAAGAAAATAGTTATTTTGGCGTATTTATGAAGTTAGAATCATCTGCTATTTACAAATATTATTTTATCATCATCATGTCAGCCTAGAGACGTCCACTGCTGGACATAGGCCTCCCTCAAGGTTCTCCACACAGACCGATTTTGAGCCGCCCGCATCAAATTATTATTTACTTAAGTACGTATTATTTACTAAACTTACAAGTATTTCCATTGTCCTTCGAAATGTCCACCACCGTTATCAATACACAGACAATTTTTTAACGAGAGAAGTACGCTTCTGTCTTTTCACTTCGTCAAAAGCGTCCAATATGCGCTGTTTTAATTGTTCTACACTAACTGGCTCACTTTTGTACACTCACAATAAGATGTCCATGGGTACACAGCTGCACTCGCGATTTTTCAACTCAAAAAGTACGCACGAAGCATAGCTACATATTCCCGTGATATAAACTGATATGATAGGCCATCGCGTCGGGCAAACGCAGACAAACAATTAACTTTTGCAACGAAAAAATAGATACG
The DNA here is from genome assembly GCA_944739405.2 of Euclidia mi. Lineage (NCBI taxonomy): Eukaryota > Metazoa > Arthropoda > Insecta > Lepidoptera > Erebidae > Euclidia > Euclidia mi. The sequence continues at coordinate 79,499,465 of OX123184.2, read as the reverse complement.
CTCACTTTCGCTAGCAATTTAGCACTGTTTGTCGCATCGTCGGGACGACACACAGAAGGGAAGGGGGGGTGAGAAATTTGTCAATGAATCAGTTTACTACTGTTTAGTACGCGGGTCGGTCATAGTATTAGTTATGCATTTACTACATTTTAATTATTACGTATTTTTGTGGACAGTTTTGAGACAGTTTTGGGACTTATTGTTTTTATTTTTTAACTACATAAATATGATCAATTAAAAATACTTAGTGCCCTGTTAAATTTTTTGTACTAATTATAAAATAGTGGTGTAAATGTTCGACCTTTGACTTGTCTACAATGACTGGATAAATATAATCACACTTCCACTGCCATCTGGAAACCTTTCCCAGTCCTTCTGGGCAGATTCTGAACATAATTTTTTGGTAAGAAGAAGCGCGGCTGAGTGTGCCTATATTGTAAACTATTTCAATATTCGATCCATACATGGATTTTGAGATTCGAGATTCGTGTTTGACATATTTTGTATGGAGCTTATGTCAAAAACGAATCTAAAATCTACAGATCTATCTATAGATTGAATATTGAATTCCGTAGTTAGTTAATTGTAAACATTGAGTTTGAAAACTTAAAATGGCCACATTTGACCTTGCATAGATGGGCGGGTCACATTGATTAATCAACTTAATAACCTTTGTTTTTGTTATATTATACTGATAATATAGTTAGTTAACACATATTCTGTGTTTACTTACGATTGTATATCACACATAACACGGTTGGTCTGTCTGTTGCAAATAATTAATTAATTAATTTGAAGTTTCAACTTTTAATTTGTTATAAGTTATAACTTTTGACAACTTTTGTGTTTGTTTCAATATATTGAAACTTTTAATTTTGTGGGGCGGTAAATGCCTGTTGTTTGCCTGCAGTTGCAGTAAACAGGCTAACACTTTGTTGGTTTCAAAGTAAGGAGAATTAGCAAATATTAAGTTTTGTTAAGGTTTAATTGATAATATTATTTAACGGTTGTCCGAGCTCTTTTGAGAATTTATTATGTCGGCTATCAAGGACTTGCGTGTGGCTGCGGGTGCGTCATTATGACCCCCCACAGATGGCGCGCGGATCGAGTCACCGCGCCTTTGAAGACTTCAAACCGCACCCTCTTTTTGATTTGCCTGGTCCTGGCCAACGGTCGCCGCCCAGGCAACAATAGGTCATTGACTCCTGCCCTATAACGCCAACCTCCTCCGTTGAGACCGTTATCCTACCAACGGTTGCTGTTACGATCTGGGGACCCACCCCCGCCTCTGTTGTTGTTCCTGCTATATTGGACACAGGGTCACAAGGTTGCATTGTTTCCACTTATTTGGTAGGGCAGGTTATATTAAATATGGGTTCTTTCCCGAATTGTATACGGGGAATAGGTGACGTAGCCTCTAATGTTGAAGGGCAAGTTAAGGTTTTGTTTGCCCCTGTTGAATCTTCACACCCGAGGATTAAAACTTCGGCTATTGTGCTGAAGAATATTTTGGGTATGCTTCCACAGAAACAGCTAACCGCTGCTGTGGTGAATTTGACATCGGGATTGGAACTGTCAGACCCCAAATTTGACACACCAGGGCAAATCGATTTGTTCATTGGCTCTGATGTCCTCGGTGGAATTTTGATTGGTGGGAAACGGGTCTTGGTGCCAAATGGTTTGACTGCCATCCCAACCATATTTGGATTTTCTTTGATGTGACCTGTATCTAGGGAACTCCTTCCACCTGAACTTGATAATTTGTTGGCGGTAGGCTCCGCTCTCTATGATGCGGTTCAGAGGTTTTGGGAGATAGAGGAGCCCCCTCAAGCTGCTCGTTTGAATCCAGAACATGAGGAGTGCGAGCTGTTCTTCCAGAACAACGCTGGTCGACTCTGTACTGGTCGGATCATTACGAAGCTACCCTTCCTGTCTGTTCGGCCTCCGCTTGGTGAGTCACGACCTTTAGCCGAAAAGAGGTTGTTGGATATGGAACGTCGCATGGGTCGTGATCCGGAGCTCAGGCAGAAGTATATTGAGTTCATGAGGGAATTATGAACAATTGGGACACATGTCTGTGTCGAATTTGGATTGGCGTTCGGTGGAGCATTACTTTCTCCCGCATCATGCGGTATTGAAGCCATCAACTGGCAAGCTGGGCACGGTGTTTGATGGTTCTGCGCAGATTTCTACAGGCGTTTCCTTGAACCAATGCTTGCATTCTAGTCCCAAGTTGGTCAAGGACCTTTGTGACGTCATTGCCAGCTTTCGACGACATCAGGTTGTCTTTGTGGCCGATATAAAAATGATGTTTAGGCAGACGATTATCCACCCTGATGACCGTCGTTTCCAGCTGATCCTTTGGAGAGAGTATCCTCGGGATCCCATGGTCGTCTACGAGCTCAATACCAATACGTACGGGCTAAGGTCGAGCCCCTACTTGGCAATACGTTCTCTTTGGGAGCTCGCAGACCGTGAGGGCCTACGTTTCCCACGAGCCTCTGCCATCCTGAAGGACGATATCTACGTAGATGAGATTTGTTCGGGCGCCTCCACAGCGGACGAGGCGAGCCTCTTGCGGGACGAATTGATAGGTATTTTGGCCTCCGCTGGTTATGAGTTGCGCAAATGGATCTCCAACTCACCAGCGCTTTTGGAGGGCTTACCCGAGGATCATCAGCAAGATCCACATTTATTTGAGATTGTTGACAACCCCGCTATGATGGCTGTTCTCGGCGTTCAGTACAGACCAGTCCAAGACATCTTTACGTATAACGTAGACTTGAAATTGCCTTGTTCTTGGACTAAACGTCTCGTGTTGTCTACTGTCGCCAGAACCTTTGATCCAAACGGTTGGATTTGTCCTGTCATATTTCGCGCAAAATGCTTCTTGCAGAAACTTTGGACAGCAGGATTGACTTGGGACGAACCTCTATGCAGTACTCTTGTTGAGGAATGGACCTCTTTTGTATCCTCACCTCCTACCGTCAATGAGATCTCCTTGCCTCGTCCCATCCTTCCTCCCGGGAAGTACAAGGCAACCCTTCACGGGTTTAGTGATGCTTCAGAACGTGGTCACGCGCCCGTGGTGTACTTGCGCACAGTCAGTGCCTCAGGTCAGGTGAGGGTTTCCCTGATCATGGCGAAGAGTAAAGTTGCACCCCTTTGGACATCTCTGACCACTCCGAAATTGGAGCTCTCGGGAGCAGCACTACTCGTACGATTATTGAATCACGTGTCTTACACTTTGGGTAAAACAATTTGTATTAATGATAGCTACGCCTGGACAGACAGCCAAATTGTTCTTTGTTGGTTGAAGGCGTCTGTCCACACTTTGAAAGTATTTGTCGCTAATCGCGTTTCCCAAATCCAAAGATCCGAAGTTACGCTTGTTTGGAGACACGTGCCAGGTGAGCTTAACCCCGCTGATTGTGCCTCGCGCGGATGCTTGACGCCTAGTTTGATAGGCCATTCGCTGTGGTGGGGTCCGAAATGGTTTAGTCGACCAGAAATTGATTGGCCTCGAACGCCAGTTTTGAATACTTCCAATTTGCCGGGTCTACGAACACTCGCTCTTGAGAAGGTGGAATGCGCCTGCGACCCAGCTTTTTTGTTGAATCGCTACAGCTCCGTCGACAAGTTGTTAGGTGTTACTGCTTGGATAAAGCGTTTTGTTTTTAATTTTAGGCATTTAAACAGAAACGACTGACACCGTTTCTCTCACCACAGGAACGACAGGAGACCCTCGCCTTTTAGATTCGTTCTGTGCATTTGACGCATTTTGAGAAGGAGATTGCTATCCTCAAATCAGGTAGATCGAAATTGTCGGGAGCTGTATCTAAATTGAACCCCTTTTTGGACGATACGGGTCTCTTGCGCGTTGGAGGGCGTCTCAAGAACGCCAACCTCCCTTACGGGGCACGTCACCCCCTTTTGTTACCCAAGGATGGTCATTTGGTACGTTTGCTGGTAACTGACCGTCACCTTAAAAATTTGCATGCTGGTTGTAATGTTCTGTTGGCCATTTTGCAACGCGAGTTTTTGATTTTGTCTGCCCGAAGAATAATTCGGAGTGTAGTCTTTCGCTGCATCCCTTGCTATAAGCTCAAGGCTTCTACCATGCAGCCCTTGATGGGAGACTTACCGGCAGATCGCGTAACAGAGAGCAGGACGTTTAACGGTGTTGGCACGGACTTCGCTGATCCCTTCTTGGTGAAAACGTCGACGCTTCGAAACAGCAAGACTGTTAAGGCCTACTTATGCGTATTCGTTTGTCTCTCCACAAAGGCCGTACATTTAGAACTGGTCTCCTCGATTACGACCGAAGCGTTTGTGGCCACATTTGACAGATTTGTATCCCGCAGAGGGCTGCCTTCCTTGATCCGTTCTGATTGCGGCACTTACTTCAAGGGCACTTATAATTATTTGAATGACGTAGTTAATTTCCTTGAAACCAACAAGGCTGATTTAGGCAATAGGCTTGCCCGACGTGGGATAAATTGGTTGTTTTCCCCACCAAATTGTCCACACTGGGTTGGTATATTTGAGGCCGCTGTAAAATCGGCCCAGACTCACTTGCGCAGGACAATTGGTGAATCACTCCTTACATTTGAGGAACAAGTAACTGTGTTTTGTAAGATTGAGGCCATTTTGAACTCTAGGCTATTGTGTCCGATCTCCTCAGATCCGAATGATTTGGAAACCCTTACGCTGGGCCATTTTTTGATTGGTCGCCCACTTGTCGCCTTGCCTGAGTACCCCTATATTGATACGAGACCTAATCGGCTCTCGCGTTTTGAATTGGTACGCCAGATTACTCAGAGCTTTTGGAAACGCTGGAATTTGGAATATTTGCACATACTCCAGCAACGCGTTAAGTGGACCGACAAGACCGATCCGACCAAGATTGGAGACCTCGTTTTGATCAAGGAGGCTAACCTTCCGCCACTCAGATGGCGCAGGGGGCGCATTCTTCGTTTGATAACTGGGGCTGATGGAGTTCCCCGATTTGCTGAGGTCTTGGTGGACGGTTCGATTCTGATCAGAAATATTGTCTATGATAAGTCAAATCGATTATATATCGGTTTAGTAACATGTTATTTTGTCTATTGTAATATTTGACTCTGGTCACACTACGAACTGTCAAATCTTTATCTTGCTTCCGGAAAAATGGTTTTGTGTCCACGCCTTTTTTTTTGTTTTTCGCGTGATTTGTAGAATTGAAGTAAATTTGTCTTGTAAATTCTTGTATCTGCCGCTTTTGAACATTACCGGCAAGGCTTGTAATAGATTTGTGAAATATTAAACATTTGCAAAAATTGTGTGAATCCGGTGTCGACGTCCACGTGCCATCGTGTCTTGAAGACGTCGCGTTTGCAGCCTGATAGCTAAGTATTTAGACATAACATTTAGCTAATATTGGCCAATTTTAGATCTGTGTGTGTGTCTAATTAAGCTCTAAGCCTGACATCACTGAAGATCTCAGGTAAGTTATATTTGTAAATTGTCATCACTGTGTATCACAGTAAAGATATGTTCGACCTTTGACTTGCCTACAATGACTGGATGAATATAATCACGCTTTCACTGCCATGAAATGAAATGAAATGAAATGAATGAAATGAAATGAAATGAAATGAAATGAAATGAATGAAATGAAATGAAATGAAATGAAATATTTATTTGTGAAACATAGGTATAGTGGTTGGTCATGGTTTAAAAGGTAATAGTGCGCTATGATCAGCCTATTACAGGCATACAAACATTATTAGTTACAATTTACACAACAATCAAGTCAAGAAGTCAAAATATTTTTAAGTAAATGTCAAGACAAATTATAATTAATTACAGTTTGAATTATTACAACAATGTCATAGGAGCGGATTACATAATACAATAATTACAATTAGGAGATGATGTCAAAATTTGTCTAATAAAATCTATCTATCCATCTGCAAACCTTTCCTAGTCCTTCTAGGCAGATTCTGAACATGGTTTAAAAACTAGTCACAATACTTATAGGCATGGATGACCGTGCCAAGGCAATATGTTTGTGTTTAGGTAAACATGTCTTGACCTAAAACACTAGAAGTGATAAAATTACGTCAAAGTAATTAGCAACAACAATAAAACAGTCAATTTCAACACTTGGGAGCGCGTTCAGCCACTTATAGCCTAGTTTATTACTTTCAGCATCTATAAAGGGTAATCATTGTTTGCTACACGTATAAGTTCTAATACTAGGTACTTTAGGAAGTGTATAATTCCAAAACTATATTGTGGCTAATCATAATTGGGACTCGTAGTGAGAATGAGAGCTGTTCCCATTAAACTGATCGAGTGTGTTCGACTAAATTCAAAATCAATCTGGTTTCTCAGTAGGTGTTTTGATGCGACGGACTAATCGTATGGCACCTGAGTCTAGAAACTAGTAGATAGACAAGAAAAACTATTAGGTATTCGTGTTGAAGCTTCAATGCACCACGAGATAAAAGCAAAATCCTCACAGTAAAATTTGATTAGTCCTTTTCCTTAAAAGAGATCCGTTGAAAGTACCTACTTATCAGCAGAAGGTAAAACAGATGAGGACTCAGAATTCAAATGTACTATAAATTAATATGACAACGAGAGAACTGAGAAACTATAACGTATTTAAATTCCTTTCATATGTGCGCAATCCGCCGTAGATCGACTAACACTTCGAATAGATACGAATCTCATAGAGCCGAAAGCGTCGGTTATTGGATATAAAGATTTCAATTCAAAGGATATCGACACATCTAATAATACGTCCTCCTATATTTCCCTCGCTCTCTGGTTAACTTATTTGTTTCTTTCCTCTCATAAAACAATAAAGAAACAAACAATAAAGAACAATAAAATTACTATCCAGATATTTTTATAAAGCTTCAAAGCGGTTTTATTTTAAGGAGATTAGAAAGTCTGTGGCCTCCAAAGGACAAATTTAACTTCTTTTACGATTTTATATTATTTCCACTGTAGATCAAGAAGCCTTCATTTGAAAGGGAAAGCTTGTGAAATGTGTCTATTTTTTAATATCTAAATGATGAAAGCTATTTTACAGACTAACATAATACAGATAACAAAGTTTTGTGAGTCAATTTACAAACGTGAATTAAGAATCCCAAGGAAAACATTGACACACGGTCCCTTTATAAAGCTAATTACTTTCGCAGAAGTTCAATGAGAGAGATATTTCGCATTGGGAATAAAACAGGGCGATTTGGAAAGAAATGGGTACTGCGGCCTTATTGAAATGTCCTCGGATTGAAATTGATTTTAAATTGTCATTGAATTGCGAATCGGCTTGAAGGCGTTCTAGGATTGCTGTGTTATTTCGCGCCTTTGTACGAGGGCATGCGACTCGACGCCGATATTTATCTGACGGTCCCAGCACTCGTCATTTGCATAGCTTGAAAAACATATTCACAAAGGATTTTATGGAATTTATGCGCGCACACGTTCCCAACGTGTGTGAACGTTGATGGAATCCCTAGTGAGGTATATGCGACGTCGTCACGCGACCACTAATGCAATGTTCTATTTTCTATAATATGTCGACAGCATTCTGTGAAAGTAAATCAGCCCCGTGCAATCATATCAATTAACCTTAATTGAAATTGATTGGTATATATTTTAATTACTTTCAGTATCGCTTCTGTAGGTTTGAATTAAATGTTGCGTGAAATATGTTAATGCAAAACGTGTTATGTTATACTTACATATTTATGAATAATGGACTGATTTATTAGTTATTGAATAAATAACCATGACATGAAAATTTATTATACCAATATGGATGATGATGAGCTTTTCTGCACGAAGTAGTAGCACATATTTTATAATTCAAATGCATCATCATATCGATACCGTGATTTTATTATGGTTAAAACATATTTAAAAGAAAATTATTCTGGAATGGACGCGGTTATAGTATTTTTTTTTTAATTTATAATAGGTTTAGTTATATTTCTGTCGACTACGTACAAGCTGTAGTTCAAATAGCTACGTCCAATCTTCACAGTGTTATATATATATTTTTGCTTTACACTAACGTCATGGGATAAAATGTCAAGGTAAGCACCATTTGTACTATAAATATACTTGAAATGATAGCGTAAGATGTATAAAATTACCTTGTTATGTCCACATGGTGTTCCTTCAAGCGGTGGGCCCCCTTTTGATCGGCACAAGTGTGGGTCAGCTCGGTAGCCACACCACAGCTGCTTACAAGCCGACCGCACCTTCACAGACTTACATACTGAGTACCTGGAGACAATAAACCATTATACTATTACTGATAAGTATAAAAGAAAAAGTCCGCAGGTCCCGCACCCGGCGAGCATGTATGAAAGAGTAAATAATGTGGAGGAAAAGTGTGAGGTATGCAAGGATAGAAGCAAGTAGTACCTTAGTATCTGCCTACCTAGGCATGAGTGTACATATGATAAGTATATCCGAGATAACTCTAGGACGATCTTGATAATTGCTTAGCAGAGGTGGTGAAACCAGTCCTATGTTTAACAACTACCCAGACTTAAGCTGTGCATAAAATCAAACCATTTAAAATAATAACTCGTTGGTCTCACGGCATAAATGTGCGCGTGGGATTGGGAGGTGTCGGGTTCGATTCCCGGGTCAGGCAAAGCGTTATTGAGTTAGTCCGTTAGGAAATTCTCAGTAACAGCACGGAGTCTGGTAATGTGCCCGGTACAGCAATAGGCTCGCCCCCTATTACGTGGGACCTAAAAATTCATGGCGAAATGTGGGTGTAATATTACACCTCTGCCTACCTCTTCGGGGATACAGGCGTGAGTCTATAAAAAAAATCGTTTAAGTATAGGTGCTATGTTATGATTGTTTACATAAAACTGAATAATATTATTGACGATTAACTTATTTCAATACGCTATAAAATATACGCTGATTAGATATGTCTCACATAAGTTATGGCGCTGAATATTATAATTTATGTAAAGCATAACCATAATTTATGTTTGACATTAATTAATTTACAGTCGGCTGATTTATAGGCAAGTTATCAAGTTATTCGATTAAAGTTAACAGATTGCAATGCAGCTTTGGATAAACCTAGATAGTTCAATTGATATCTCGTTCGTTCGTTTCGGAGTTTATCAGGAACGTTAAAATATGCTGTACAGTTAAGTAATCAGATTAAGAGCTCTATCGGGGCATGGTTAGGATATGATGTAGATCTATATTTGAGATAATTCTGGATGCCGACACTGGTATATATCAATTACAATATATCCACAGAATTGTAAAATATACGAAAAGCGGCCATCGCTTGTCAAAGTGAATTCGAACGACTACTCTTAACATCATCCGCAAAATTACAAAAGTTATAGTATATGTTTCCTTTTATAAAAGATAAATATACCTACCACTTTTGAATGTATTATATTATAAAGTATGAAGTAATTGTGCGACTTAACCAAGCGAGCTATTAATTAATAGAAAATTAGAAGAAAATTTTCGTTTATGTTAATAACGTTGACAGTAGCATAAACATCTTAATTATCTTCCTTTATCCTCTGACCCACTTACTTGGCTTTCATTTTAAAGGAATTTATAATGGTGCTATAAAATTAATTTAAGTGTATCATTTAGAAACAATATTTCAGTTTAAGGCGTCATCTATGCATATTCTACATCTATATAATAGAATAAAGCTGAAGAGTTTGTTTTTTTGGTTAAAAGCGCTAATATCGGATCCGATTTAGATATTATTTTTGGAGAAGTAATTAAATGGTTTAGCAAATATAAAATTTGGTAAGAGCGTTTACGCCTTACGGCTTTTCATACAAACTTTCAAGTCCTTATTTTTCGAAATGAACGAACTGATTTGAATGAAACTTCATACACATTAGCAGGATAAATAGGTCTAAAAAGTTAAATGAAAATATTTTCGAAAAACACTTTTACTTTACTTTATAAGTAAATTGGCCAAGTATATGACACATTTCTGAATGGTCGTTTTTTTATGGTAATAGGCGGCAAACGAGCAGACGGATTGCCTGATGGTAAGCAATTACCGCCGCCCGTGGACACAAGCAACACCACAGGAGTCACAAGTGCGTTGCCGCCCCCTGGGGTTGGGAAAAGCGATAGGATGAGGAGTGGGATGAGGGAGAAGGAATATAGGGCCTCCGGTACTCTCACTCACCGAACGAGACGCAAAAGTTTAGGTACTGTTACCTTACGTCGATTTTCTCTGAGAGGGTAGTTCTTCCCCAGTCGAGCCGGCCCATTCATGCTGAAATCAGCAAGGCTCTACTACCTTGAAAAAAACTCTTTTTGGTCGTTTAAACCCCTTTTCTTTTTAGTACATAGGTACTTTAAGAAATGACTAAACTATTGACACCAATTAAGTTTAATGAGCCTGTTTACTGGGCCGAGCTCTGCCAGGCCTGCCTCCTTTTTCGAGTGCAGAATCGCAAGAATACTTAACATAACCTATTAAGTTATCCGAGACGTCTAGAATTAATTCGATCAATCTTTCATTGCAAGCATGTATCGTCGGTCAGTTATCGACTGGGAAATGGTTCTCTCAGTCGGCAGATAATCAACTTGTTGAGTTTCGATGTCCACTTAGGTAATGGAAATAATAGTTTATAGAACCAAAACTAGTCGTCCTCAAGCTCGACTGAACGGGGCCGATATTTGACCCCTTTATTTACATAGGTCTGATGATTAAGCCGGAAGATAAGCACTGCCATTCCATGATGGAATATCCTATCATAGTCGTGTTTGCGCTTGTGAGAAAGGAAATGTAATGGACTTTGAATACGATCAGGTTTCAAGGTTATAACAAACCAATTATATATTGTAGACCATGCAGTGGTGTAGTTAATGTCCCGTACTTTTGCGGTGGACAGGCGTATGTGGCCCTGAGTAGAGTAAAATCACTTAGTGCTCTCCTCATTGAAGAGCTAGATTGTTATAAGCTAACAGATATAACACCATGTAATACAGACGCACAGGCGGAGATGGAGAGGATGCGGGGTCATTCGCCTACTTAAAATACATGTATAAATGTAAAAAAATATTTTGTCATCAAAGACCAAAAAGTATAAAATAAATTAATAGTTTAAAAGCACTATAGCCCAAGAGCCCACGACTGCCATACCTTCGTTTTTTTATAAAAGCTGAAAGTTTGCCTGAGCATGCCCCCTACAAAGGTAAGAACGAGCACCGATTATAGAGTTTGGGCTGTGGTTACTTTGGCAGTTATCAGGTAGTAAAGGTGGATAAAATGGTTCCTAAAACTCGTTATAGTATAAAAGCTAAATTTTATATATGTTACTTGTAGACCTATAAAAAGATGTTAGCCTTACAGCCGGACAGTTTCAATGATTTTAACATCTTGCCAGACACTTTGAAAGTCCGCTGTAGGTACGAGCGCGAGAGCTTACCCAATTGCGATCTTATAAGATATCCAATGAAATAAAAATTATTACGTTTATAGCTATGTTAAATAAAGTAAAAATGTTATTTAAGTATTATAAACATCTAAAAAGTATTATTACATGTAAAAAAAATATTTTATTGTTCATAATTATTATCGTCGATATTTTCATTTATTTATTTCAGCCCTACTCTTCGACTCGATGGCATGATCGCCTTATGAATATTTAAAAAATAAATTTCGATAATCTTAATATATAAAATCCTTGCGTTACTGACTGACTGACAGACAAGCTACAGCCGAAACTATTGGGCGCAGAAAGCTGAAATTTGGCATGTATGTTCCTTGGGGACCGTAGGGGTGCACTAAGAAGGGATTTCTCGAATTTCCCACGGGATCGGCCAAAGCAGGTAAATTTAAAAAAAAATGCAAGCGTAGCTGCTTGCGTCCTCTAGTTTGTTATAATAATTACATACCTGATTGAGTTTTGAGCGAATCACTAACTAAACAGGTAGTTGATCCAGGTCACACCATTTGAACAAGTATGAGTCGTCTTTCAACACCCAGCCGCTTTTGTCTGGTTGATAAGAGGTTGGATTTTTCGGATAAGTGATATTCTAAATGGTTCGTATATAATTTGCTCGCAGAAAACGCTGCAATTAAATTGTTAATTATCGCTTGCCCCATGCCTTGGAGAGCACGTTAAGCCGTCGGCCCCGGCTGTCATGAAGATCATCGACAGTCGTTATACGTTATTACATTCGTGTTGGTCAGTAACATAACATAACATAATTTCACGCCTTTTATCCCCGAAGGGGTAGGCAGAGGTGCATTACACACCCACACTTCGCCAGTTATGTTTCAGTCCCAATGTAATAGGGGGCGAGCCTATTGCCATCTACCGACATGATTCACTAGTAGGGCCCCGTAGAATATCAGTGCCAGCAAGTCTGGTATTATGCTGAACGGGGTCCTATTACTGCCATGACCTGGCCTAAGCATATTATTGTATAGCTGATAAAGATGGTTTTTTATTTTTATTTTTGTATGAACCTTTATTTTAATTTTTTATTGTGTACTTGTGTATGGTTGTGGCAGCAATAAACCATTTTTCATTTTTTTTCATTTTTACCGGGCACACCATTAAGCGATCGTTAGTACCTTCTAAATAAACTGACTCTAGTCTAAACCATGGAATATCGCTATCCTTTCGGGTTGCGGTGGTCAGACAGGCAGTTGCTCTGTGGAAAAGCTAATATTCAGCCAAATCCGGTAAGACTTTTAAGCGGACCCTAAATTGAAACTGGGATAACGTTAGGAGGATGATGATGAAACGTTGCAATAGCTCGCTCTTGCAAGGTGGTACATTGCTAGCGTCAAAATGGATTCGATCCCGATACCCTCTGCATGGCAGTCTATTGGTATCTCCACTAGGCTATGGGCTGTTTACGACGTGTACGTGTTTTATTTAAATATTCATAAGACGGTCATGCCATCGATTCGAAGGGTAGGGCTGAAATGAATAAATAAAAATGTTGACGACAATAATTTTATGAACAGTAAAATATTTTTTTACATGTTGTAATACTCTTTTTAGATTTTTATAATATTAAAATAACATTTATACTTTATTTAACATGGCTATGGACGTAATAATTTTTATTTTATTGGATATCTTAAAAGATCGCAATCGGCTAAGCTCTCGCGCTCGTACCTACAGCGGACTTTCAACGTGTCTGGCAAGATGTTAAAACCATTGAAACTGTCCGTCTTTTTATAGGTCTACAAGTAACATATATAAAATGTAGCTTTTATACTATAACGAGTTTTAGGTACCATTTTATCCACCTTTACTACCTGATAACTGCCAAAGTAACCACAGCCCAAACTCTATAATCGGTGGTCGTTCTTACCTTTGTAGGGGGCATGCTCAGGCAAACTTTCAGCTTTTATAAAATAACGAAGGTCTGGCAGTCGTGGGCTCTTGCTCTACTAGGAAAACAAGCTTTTACAAATGCACATAAAAACAAAACATAAATTATGGATCGTTCAAGTTGTCTCTATTTCCGGGCTAAAGTGTAAACTATGTGCTTTTAATTATAATATTTGATTGTAAAAGCCTGGGGCACTGGCACAGGAAAGACTTTATTGTTAACAAATACTAATACTACCTTCTTGGTGGAAGCTGCATGAGGTCGCACAAGAGCATAGCATTTATGCCGCCAAAGGGATACCAAAGGAAACCAAAAGATATCTCGTCCACGAACAAGAACTGTACATTTGGCACTGTTGACGCATAACCCTTATGTACTTAATTTCCTGAAAGAAGAGGCGTTAAAAATGTCGGTGAATGTCGTCTTCCTCGCTGATGGCGCATACTTTGTCTGAGTTCGACAAACTGGTACTTTGAACAGACTGTTTAATGTAAAGCCACCTTACTAGTCGTGCTGCAACTGCAGTTAGAGCGCTAATATGTGTAACCTGCTTCCCATAACATCTGTTCACTTGATTTTTGAACAAGTTAAACAAGAACGTCTTTCCTGTTCCAGCGCCCCACGCTTTTATAATAAGTTCGCCAGCTAATATATACCTATATAACTAGTGCGTTATGTAACTTATTTGAACTGCGTTTATGTCAAACCATTCACAGAGAAATTACCATTGATGTTAGTACACGTTCGGGTCTAATATCGAACCACATTTCAATTAATTTGCATCCGTCATCACCGAGATTTCGAGAATCACGGCACTTAAGCTAAGAGTCGGGACTGAACTACTCAAAGATGGCTTTTGCTTAAAATAGCTGAGAACCAATTCTCAATCTGACTGGACCGACTTTCTTTCTTTGATGTTTTTGAATTATTATATCAACTAACAGAAACAATTGCAACAGCAATATTTCATATCATACTAATCTGAGCAATTCTCGTTTGGTCATTGAAATATGTGAATCAAAATTATTTTATGGTAGCTGTGCTACTCACAATTCCTTTTCTCTTATTTTCTTTTTCCTCGGCACTTTAAGATGGTAATTTACTGAATATTTTTGAAAATCATGCGTGCCTGTGATTAGCGCTTTCAAAAAGTTAGAAGCTTTTGATCTACTTTGCGTGAAGTATTGATAAAAAGTATAAATAAAAAGAAACAACTCATACATGTACACACCTACATTATTAACTGGATTCGGTCAAGTGTTTCTTATTCTTAGTAATAAAACAAGCTACAACAAAATTATGCAGTGCATTCGCCAATAAAATTTAGTTAATTCGTGAAGCAAAGGACCATGAGACAATAAACTATCATCCTTTGTTCTTAATTAGAACAAGCTCAAATGAAACCCGACCCAAATTCCAGCGAAACATATCGCTACGAACCAATCATGTCGAATACTCAAAGTAAAATTCAATATGTACTTATATCTATCAATATATGTAAGTACGTATATTAAAAGGCAAAGGTGTATTACTCATCTGAAGGTTTCAACGCTGAGCACTTATCACATAACAAAGGTAAACATTTTTGGTGTAAGATAATCTTGTTAAGAGATGTCGATGACGAAAGGGTGGATGAGATACCTACCTAGATATATGTACCTACCTATCTTTTTAAATTTTAGGATTTTATATTTTACAGAAACTGCCTTTATATCTTTTTTATTGCTAAATATTTGAAGAAGTTTATCTAATAAAGACCTCATCTTACTAGATATACCACGCATCAGAATTGTAAAGTAATTAGGCGAAGTTGTGAACATTGTGGCAAACCCATGCGAGAATTCAATATAACATGTGTTTAAAACAAAATGAAACAAACTGGAAGTTCATTGTTTGAGTTTGTTTCATTTAAAAAATCATGTCGCTATGTTTTGTGAGCTACTGACGTCGGACCTTGCCGGCGGCGGCGGCGGGAGCGTTACCGTTCAAAGGACTGTCCCCGTCGTTCTAAAGGTCTGTTTTCATTTGATTACCATGATGCCGAGCTCCATAGAACAAAAATACTGTAATAAAGGGAAGAAACAGCTTTTATAAGAAATGTATTTTGTTATTTTTACGTGCCGTCATGGTTAAAGTGTCGTTCTATTCAGAAGCTTTGTACGAAATATATTATCAGTACTCTACTTTATCTTAAAGCAAGGCGAGTATTAACTATGTATACGTCATGTATACGTAAATTTATTTCCTTTTTATAGAGGTATCTGAAAGTTGTATATACAGATAAAGAGAAACCATAACTGTTAATCCTTCAAGCGAAGTTGCTATCGCGAAGTTGTACATCTAATTTGATAACTTTTCAAAGTAAATACTTGCATAGCTGTTCGGTATATAGGTAGCAAAGTTAGTGTCAATTGTACGCCAATCGTTCGTCTAAAATTGAAACGGGTTTGAGTTTTGGGTTACGCTAATTAGTAGTACGTTCTATCTGTGTGTTATTCGCTAGTTATCTCAATATTGATAGTTGTTTGAATAAACCTGAGCGTATAAGCGGTTGTCAATAAATCTACTGTTAATATGTTCGGTTGCGTTAATTTGCTAGCTTAATAAAGATGTTTCTTAAAAACACACGTATTCTAGTATTTTAATAGATCTGTCAAGATTTATTATAATTTTCTTCTAAAAGTTGAAACGTATAAATAAAAAAAGGTTTATATTTCAAAAAAAAAAACATTATGACGAAAATAATTCACCAATTGATTTCAACGTATTATTTCTTTCACTTGCTGTAAAATACGCATAAATATATTAATGGCAATTTATAAAATGTGGAATGTATTGGCATCATTTCCACAGGTAATGTTTGGAAAGTTTCTATGTGCGCCGGTAAAGCATTTTCCCTGTTATTGTTAACCTCTCAAATATACCGGTGCATAGTTAAAACGTGAACGATCTTTTTGTATTCAGATTGTTTTTATAATTTTTATTATAGACTCACGTTTGTATTCCCAAAAGGGTAGGCAGCCGTGTAATATTAATTACACCCAAATTTCGCTATTTTATAAATTTTAGGTCCCACGTAATTAGAGCCAAGCTTTTTGCCGGAACCGGGCACATTGCAGGACTCCGAAAAAAATTCAGTAAAATTTTCCCGTCCCATGAATCAAACCCGGGACCTCCCGATAAGCAGACGCATACGCTACTACGGTGGCAGTCATTCAATGTAGGCATAGTTTAATATGAATAAAGTTTCTATTTGAATTAGACAACAGAACTATAAAAACACCGCTTGTTTGAAGTCGCGTGCTTACTGCTATTCTATTCGGCACCACGTGCCAACGTGAATGGCATGCAAACAACGAGCAGTATTCAATCCTAAATTTAGTTCATTCGTCATAAATGTACTAAAAGTAAGAGTAATTGACATTGGCTTAAATTCTTTGTTAGTTAGCACAATGAAAATGTTTTATTTTTATAAATGCGAAGAAACCGAGTTATTTACTTTGTACTTTAAAATATGGAGTCAATGTCAAGTGTATTGTGTTAATAAAGCGTCGTTCATCGCTTACTGCTACCGCTAAGCACATTATAGTGTGCAATAAACACATATATGTACCAACATAAATCTGTATTTAATGTTCAAAGGAGCGTGAGTGGACCCTTAATTTAATATATAACGTTACGAGCAAAGTTTCTTCGAGAATAAACCTCCTTCATCACTTCGTTATACGGTTCAAAGAAACAATTGCTTTTTAAAATTCATTCACGTACCAAAGAAGGTCGCTGTAACAAATAATATTGATTTCCTATTTGCATCAGTCATTCAAATTAAGTTAACAAGTATCGTCTGTCGATAAAAACGTGTTTATTTTCCCATGTAATTTATAAATTGGCAGATGCGATATTTTCTGACGAAATTACATTACAAATGACGAATGATAGTCAGTAGACATTTTTATTCAAATAATGCTTGAGTCTTTACGACTATTGTGCAATAAAACAAGCATCATTTCTTCGTGATATGCATAAGTGACGCATGGTACATATAAGTTCCACAGTTATTTTAACAGTCACAATTAACTTGTTTAAAAATAACTTGTAGCCGAATATTCATATGCAATCCAGTTAGTCGAAGCCGCAAATATGATATTCCATGCACAGATTCGATTACACGTAAACAGATTATCGGGAAAATGTCAACTGTACAGAGTATGTAAGGTACTTGCGAGCGCTTACATACATGTATTTGGCTTCTCTTTACAATCCAATTTGGAGCCAATTTTATTTAGATGGCAATTTTCCTCTCACGTGTTTTGTACCCGCATGCGTATTGGACTGCATGCGGTTTGACCCGCGTACGTATTATTCACAAATTGGTATCTCATAGATATTTTTCTACCATGCGTGTCAAACAGTAGTAGCTATGCGGGCGTACGTGCCAGGCAAAAACACGTTAAACAAAATAGAGCTCAACAAGTATTCGAACTTGTATTACGATTATCTTTATCTCGAATACGAATAAATATTGAAGTAACTAAACTATGCAGATAGAGTTATCCGATAAACAGTATCTCATGGCGATTACTCATCAATTAAAGTTACGTCTGCACGGCACGCCGGCATTTCAGTTAATGGAATGATGTAATGCCGCTATTCATTGCAAACTCGTTTGCTCTGAACCTGCTAAAATGTAATTTTGCGTCCGTTGAATGGTTTATCCGCCATTCAGAAGTACTGTCAGTTTTGTTATAAAACGGAAGCTTCATTCTGTGCTTTCAAGACATAGCGTTTTATAATAATAGTTTAACTTTGTTGCTATCTTTAGATTTAGAATTTTAGACTGCTGTTTAATGTTTTCAAATTTTGAAAGTATTTGCGGTAATGTGACTTTACGTTTAAATTCAAACTCTATGTTAGAATATTACGTGTTTTTGGTTGACAGTATTGTAACTTTGTTTTTAAAAAGCTAAAAGATATTGCCACACATGCTCGTATAGTGTTCAAGTTTTCTGGTATTGATTTTGTCAGTTACTTCTAGCTTCATAGACACATTTTGAAAGTAAATGTCCACATATTTTATTTACACCTTATGATCACTCCATTCAATACTCAAAGTAATTATAGGTCGCCCACGTAAATTTTGCGCAATTGTTGTCTGTGACATATCATTGAATCTGTTCTTGAGATTTCAATAGAGGCCATTGAATTGTACGAACAGAAATTTCCTCGTAAGAGTAAAAATAAAATTTATTAAATGCAGTGTATTGAATCAGTTATTAAAAATCATATCAATAGTATAGTCCTAACCTCAATCATAAAATAAAGATTTTTACTTATTATTTGCTGGCACAATATATTTGATTACGATATAGTTCACAGTCCTAGTAAATGCTTAAGAATTTTATTTGCAGCCAGTATTTTAGTGAATATGAATCACTATCACTACATAGTATAAAGCAAAGTCTGTCTTATGTCTGTCTGTCCCTATGTATGCTTAAATATTTAAAAGTACTCAACGGATATTGAAGCGGTTTTTTTAATAGATAGAGTGATTCAAGAGGAAGGTTTATATGTATAATAATTATTATATGTATAATCGCATTGCACCTGTGCGAAGCCGGGGCGGGTCGCTAGTAAGTACATAAATATGCTTATAAAATATCTGCTCTGTTTTTAAAGAAATATTAAACATACTTTTACGGAACTAAAAGAATACATGCCTTCAAATGTAGGAGACCGATGACAGCTTGAATCAAATATTCAAGCATCTTCATATTTCACGGAACCGCACGGAAAATCAAACAGAGCAGTTTAAAAAATTTGCTTTAACTCTTAGTAAAGATCGATAAAGACAGTTTTAAAACAATATAATGAATGCGAAAACATTACTCATACAATACAATTCATTTACATAAAAGAGGCGGCGACCATATGCGCTTTCCAGCCAGTCAGTATTTAATTACACAAATTGAGCTACTTTGATTTTTTATAGGCCCGCATCGAATACCGACCACAATTACTAAATGTCATATAACTCAATTGACGAGCTGACATGTTGTCAATAAACTGTCTACTGTATCTCGTTTCATTACTCATATTTATGACGATCGTGCAGGATCTCCGGTTCCTTCATTAGCTTCATGAAACCGATCAATTTATATCATGCGGCAAATTGAATACTTGTTGCTTTTAAGTGAATAAAAAATGTGTCTCAGTCTTAAGACCTTTTTGCCGGAGAGACAAAATATTAGGAAATATTTATTTTGCCGTCGATCTCGGCTTTCATGAAGATCATTGACAGACGTTATGAGCAGTCATTTCTACAGAATGAACTTGCGCTGGTCTAAACCATGGAATATTGCTATCACTTTGGTTCGCGGAGGTCAGACAGGCAGTCCCTCTATGAAAAAGCAAATATTCAGTCAAATTTGGTTAAATTAGTAAGCAGACCCCGGGCTGCAACTGGGATAACGCTAGAAGAATATATAATAATACTAGCTGACCCAGCGAACTCCGTTTCGCCTTTTTAAGAGTTTTTATTTAATTCCCATTTTTTCAAGCCCCTTTTCCAAAGTTACCATTGACTTAGCGCTTAATCTCTTATCATTTCAGAGTCTATAAATGCTGAACAAACAAACAAAGATTTTTATATAATATTGAATGCCCTATTCCTTAAAATATCGGAAACGATACCCATATCGACTTTAAAAAAAAACCCGTCCGCTATCTTTGATCACGAAATAGATGTTGTATTTGGATTCACCATCCCTTAAATCATCAGAGACGATACCCATATTGATTTTTTAATTTTTCCATCCACCATCTTTGATTTCTCATCCACCATCTTGAATCACGAAATAGATGTTGTATTTGGATTCCCCATCCCTTTAAAAATCGGAGACGATACCCATATTGTTTTTTTTTAATTTCCCATCCGCCATCTTTGATCACGAAATAGATGGTGTTTTTGAATTCCCCGTTCCTTAAAATATCGGAGACGATACCCATATCGACTTAAAAAAGCCCGTCCGCCATCTTTGATTTCCTATCCGCCATCTTTGATCACGAAATAGATGTTGTATTTGGATTTTCCATCCCTTAAATCATCAGAGACGATACCCATATTGATTTTTAAAATTTTCCCATCCGCTATCTTTGATTTCCATCCGCCATCTTTGATCACGAAATAGATGTTGTATTTCGATTCCCCACCCCTTAAAATATCGAAGGCGATACCCATATTGATTTTTAAATTTTCTCATCCGCCATCTTTGATTTCCCATCCGCCATCTTGGATCACTAAATAAATTTCATATTATTAATCAGCGTCCCGAAAATCTCGAAAACGATATCCATATAGATTGTATCCTATTCGTTTAGCCTTTTTTGCCTTTTACCCAACCCTCCCCCTTCTCGTTTGACCATTTTATTATTTTTGTCTGGCCCCTAAAAGTTGTGGCTTAATTTTATAATAGCCTATAGCCTTTCGGAATAATTGGGCTATCATAGGCAATAACAATTTTTAAAATCCGTCTGCTAGTTCCTGAGAATAGCCGACATTATCTTTTAGCCTTTTTAGCCTTTTGCCCGGCCCCAATGGGTCGAAGAGTTATGTTATACAGCCTATAGCCTTCCGGAATAACTGGGCTATCGTATACAAAAAGATTTTTTCAGATCCGACCGGTAGTTTCTGAGATTAGCGCGTTCAAACAAAGAAACAAAAAGACAAACAAACAAATTCTTCTGCTTTATTATATTAGTAAAGATAAAGATATTTTAATTTTTTTTTATATTTGATACAAATCTCCTTCATTGGGCGGATACTTCCATAGTTGTCGTTTTAACTGTTTAAGAAATATAACTGCAAAAAGTATTTACACATACAAACTCTAGTACAAACTACTTAGTAAAGACTGTGTTATCCGGTATCTGTGACGTTTCGCTAGATCGGCCAATATGGCGACTGTGATTTGTCTGTCAGAACAATTACAATTTAACAAAATACTTGACAATCCAAATTTTGCGGATATATGTTGTCGACTCGATATCTTTATTTTTTAATGTTTTATTATTCAGGTAAGGTTTCGATGTATTCCTTGACGAAATTATTATTAGGTATAAGATTTGACACTGCGATAACAGTGCAGTCCGTCGGTTCCAATGTTAAACATTCCAAAATCCACAACTACTTACAAATTAAATTAATAATTTGCAATAAAATAAAATTGCAACTATAATTAAAGATCTAAGCTATCCTATCTCTCAAGTTGGACCAGACTGCTCACGGTGTGCCAATTTAATTTAAAATCGGTTAAGTAGTTTAGGAATCCATCGCGAACAAACATCGTGACAGGAGATTTATATATATTAAGATAATGATTTGAAGTTATACATCAGACTGTGGCTCGTTACACATGAAAGATGTTCCACATTAGCCTGAAACTACCAAACTTATGGTTAGTTGCCCAATTTGCTTTAATTAATATGATGCGCCATTTATAATTGCCAAAGTTTATTACTTAGGCTATTTCAGGGTTAGTTAGGGACTTATAGTTTAGCTTATAGCTATCTATCTCACAGAAGATAGACAATATAACCAACCAAATTTCTTTCAAAGCTGAGTAGACGAAACTACTAAACCACATACCTGTTGCTCATTCATCATCCTCCTAGCTTATCCCAGTTTCAACCTGGGGTCCGCTTACTAGTCTAACCGGATTAGGCTGAATATTAGATTTTCCATAGAGGGACTGCCAGACTGACCGCCGCAACCCGAAGGGATAGCGATATTCCATGTTTCAGACTAGTGTCAGTTTATTTAGATAGTACTGACGCCCTATAACGACTGTCAAAGATCTTCATGACAACCAGGACCGACGACTTAACATGCTCTCTGAGCACAGGGCAAGCGATAATTAACAATTCAATACGCACTTAACTCCGAAAAGTCAGTGGTGCGCGCCGTGGATTCGAACCCTACAACGTCTGCATGGCAGTCTGTTGGTATCTCCACTAGGCTATCGCTGTCTGCCTGTTGCTCATTATAACTATATATTTAAAGCCAGTTTCATCACTCTCTGATAAGTCCAGATTATGAGATTACATAATTATATTAATTCACAAATAACAACAATAAAGCCATTTGTGAAAAAGCGTTAATTTCCAAATAAATTCAACACTG
The DNA here is from genome assembly GCA_944739405.2 of Euclidia mi. Taxonomy (NCBI): domain Eukaryota; kingdom Metazoa; phylum Arthropoda; class Insecta; order Lepidoptera; family Erebidae; genus Euclidia; species Euclidia mi. The sequence continues at coordinate 79,476,904 of OX123184.2, read as the reverse complement.
CGACGCAACCATGAGCCATCTGACAAATTGAATTTCTGAGAAAAATGTGACAGGCACTTAATTTAAAGTATAGGTACAAATTCTCGTCAGAATTTACTGTAAATATCTGAATACGTGAAAACTAAATCATTTCCGAACAGATGAAATCTTTGTAACACAACGCAGCAAATCCTCAATAGTTTAACTACGTTTAGATTGGTTTATAGATAGGGAGCTTACCCAGAAATAGAGAGCAATGCAAAGGGGTATTCATAAACTATATTCCTTTGGACCAAATCCGGCGTCCATTGTAAATTTATGATTTAACCGAGGAAATCCGGTACGAGGGAACGTGGACGGACAGTCTGTGCATCAAAACGTTATTCCGTGTAGGATTTACTACATTTAAGCCCCTACCGACTCAAATGTATTATAGGCATGGAAACGTTCTAGTTCTTTTGTAAACAGATACACTGTGCAATGGTTATTATTTTCCTTTAGGTTGGTGAGTTTCATTTTCAAATAAGAAAACACAAACCCGATGACAGTCTTGGATATTTTAGTTTCTATCAAAGTAAAATGTGTATGTTATGCGTTAGCGATCAAGCTAACAGACTGCCTGGGTATTATGAATAAGTAGTCAAATAATAGCCAGGCAATATTAATAAATAATAACAAGATCGGGCCGCATAATATACATACACTTACTTAATCGTCGTTATTTATCACGTTTCTTGATAATTATATAAAGTTATAAAAGAGATGTATGGCTCATCATTTCATAGTTGACGGATGTTAATGGTACTTTTCAAGTACTAAAAGGCATTTTATTTATTTACTATAACACGACTTGTGACAAGATCGGATGTTCTCAAGATTTCTTCAAGGTAACGAGAAAATTGTACCTAAACAAAAATACCGAGAACAATTATTATTTTAGTTTGTCATGATCAGAAAGCAGGATAAAAAATATTAGAATTTAAGCAATTTATAAAGTAGGTATATATTGAAGCATTGTTCGAATTGACTCTTCTTAACTGTTATTTCGGGTATTGATACATAATTACTTTGGTACTCGATCACATTTCTGAATGATTGTTACTATAAATATTACAAGAGTCTTATGTTTAGAAGTTGGCGACTACAAGCTTATCGACAGGTTATATCGTTGTAGAAAATACAAGTGATATAATATTGGTAACGGTTTTAACCTATAATAATTTACTAAATGTACGCTATAGAATGTTAATAAAATGTTCGCAGACATTGACATGTAATGACATCAGATTCAAGGATCATTAAACTTATGCCCAAGTGAGGCCTATGGTTGGAATAGGTATCAAACCGACCAATATGATGGCTACTGTATGTGGTAAACATAGCGTATGTGACCACATAAAAAACGAATACTGAGAAAATGTTTTTGTGGTTTACATGACTAAGAATCTTTTTACGTATTCTAAACAAGAATAGTTTAGTTGCAAACAGTAGTTCAAACAGCAGTACATTTCTTATAATTTGCTGTTCTTATATACAAGGAGTTATCTTCAGTAATTCGTAAATATTTGGACGAGGATGACAGTTTTCAATAACACTTATCAGCATGCACCATTCATAAGTGTTTAATCGAAACGCTCGTTATATTATAGGCATGCTGTTGATTGCACGAATTTAATCAGATTGCTGATATAAATAGAATCAAAAGTAGTATTAATATGTAGTGCAATAACTTTAATTTTCGTTTTTTTGAAAAGCCCAATTAAAAGTCAGAAAATGAATTATATCTGACTTATTTATGTATTAAAAGACATTCAAATATTCTATTCGGTGTAAGTCAATAAACAAATTGTTTTTAAAAGCTTAATTAAGGCGAGGTTGCAGTACAGTGCGTAGCTCGACCTCACCCCCCGCAAAAACAAAAACATGGCGGTGGCGTCAGCGAGTGAGCGCGGGGAGCGGAGGGGGGGTTTCGTGTGTGCGTGTGCCACAGCGCAGCGTAAAAAAACCGTAGATTGGTTATGCGAACTTTAAAAGTGGCACATTAAAAACAGGCTAAATGTATCATTTGGCTTTAGTCGCGTACGCGCTGCGGTCGGACGCGCTCGCTCTTTTACTCGCGTGTGTGTACGTTATATTTGAAAATGCCGTCATGTGTAATGAGATTTTGCACAAACTATAGTAGGAAAATGACTAAAAGTTATGGAATCACTTCTCATTCATGAGTATTACAATATTACAATTTTATTTACAATTTATAATAAATTCAGTATCACAAATAATAGAGTGAATAAAACAATTGGCATTGAGCGAGTGTAAAAGAGAAGCAGTACTGTGCGTGTTCAAAGACTAAAAAGCAAAGTATCCAGATGGGACATTCGTAATAATAAAATACTGATGTGTGTTTTTGTCAAGTAATAAAAGTGATTTGAGGCTGAATCAACACAATATATTATTATTATAGAAATACAAAATCATACGTAAGTTACAAACATTGACGGATGATCAAAGTCCATTCACTTGTTCTTGTTTTTCTCCTTTTAGTATTAAACAACTAAGTAGATTGTACTGCACAGTTTTTGCTGCCGACCCACCGTACCCCTGGCAGTACCCCGGGGGTATGATGGGTCTTTCAAAGCTTAAACGTACTCCCAGATAATATTGTTGTGTAATTAGTTTATTAATTTCAGTTCGTTAATTTCAAGTTCTACTATTTTGTGGGATCATTCCCAGTATAGTAGTAGTATTGAACAATTGTATGATAGAACTGTCCTAACTCTATAGCACAACTTGATGAGGAGAACAGAACTATTGGGATAAGTAATAGGAAATGTCCCAGTCTAGTTCTATGTATGTTTTTACAAGGGTATTCAATAGAACTACTGGGAATAATCTGTAGTGTCACGACATCGCGCTCATATATCCGAATGAATATGTTTTGTAGACGTTCATTTGTTTAATGTGTAAAACAAATGGACGTCTACAAAACAAATGAATGTCTACAAAACAAATGAACGTCTACAAAACAAATGACTTACAGAAAGTGATCAGCTATCGATAGTGATTGCAAAAAACAGGCGCATGCGATTTTCAACCTAATTGACATTAGTCAGAATTCATAATTTTATTACCCTAATATTGCCAGAAAGCGAGAAAAAACAAAAAAAAGTGTGTCATGACTTGTCAATAAGGTCGAAAATCGCGTGCACCTGTTTTTTGCAATCACTATCGATAGCTGATCACTTTCTGGTAGTCATTTGTTTTGTAGACGTTCATTTGTTTTGTAGACGTTCAATTGTACGAGAGTGGTGTGGGGTAAAAGAAGATGTAGTGACAAGCATCGAGAAAGGCATGTTAAGATGGTTTGGGCACATGGAGAGGATGGATGACGAAAGACTGACAAAGAAGATATATAAGGCAAGTGTGAATGGGACAGGACGAAGGGGAAGACCTAGGCGGACGTTCTCTGACCAGATTGGAGACCTTCTAAAAAATGGACAAGTCAGAAGTACCCTAAACAGAAGAGCATGCATGAGAAACTTGATGGGAGTGAATGAAGCAAGAGAGGTATGTCAGGATCGTTGCAAATGGCGTTCCGTAGTCTCTGCCTACCCCTCCGGGAAACAGGCGTGAGTCTATGTATGTATGTATGTACGTTCAATTGTTTTGTAGACGTTCATTCGTTTAACACATTTTTATACATACATATTTATTCGGATATGTGAGCGCGATGTTGTGACACTACCCTTGTAAAACATACATAGAACTAGTGGTAAATTTCCTATAACTGTTTCCCATTAGTTCTATTCTTCTCATCAAGTTGTGCTAATAGAACTAGTGGGAAAAAAAGTATCACTAGTTCTATCATAATATAATATAATATAATATAATATAATATAATATAATATAATATAATATAATATAATATAATATAATATAATATAATATAATATAATATAATATAATATAATATAATATAATATAATATAATATAATATAATATAATATAATATAATATAATATAATATAATATAATATAATATAATATAATATAATATAATATAATATAATATAATATAATATAATATAATATAATATAATATAATATAATATAATATAATATAATATAATATAATATAATATAATATTCTACCACATTCACACAACACCATCTAGTCCCAAACTAAGCAGAGCTTGTACTATGGGTACATATCATAGAATTACTGTTCAATAGAACTAGTGGAGTGGGAATGATCCGACAGCGCAAGGATGATGATGATTACGGGTCTTCAACAGTACCACAGATTATACCTGTAATATACAAAGCATTATAACCATTAGCAGTAATACCTAAACGTTTTATTCTCTAATTTATCTCCTTGTTGCACTATATCATCGTACTAGCGCTTGTCTTCGCTTGTCTAAAAATACAAAAACGTAAGTAGTAAGTCATTATCATACGAGAGATAACAATGTTCAGTTTAATGTCCACGTAGCACGTTGGTATAACATTACGAGCATTTCAGCCAGGAGTACGGTTAAGCTTTAAAAGACCTACCATACTCCCAGGGGTATTGCCAGGGCTACGGTGGGTCCGCAGCGCACAGTTTTTATATTAACGTACTGTTTTAGGTTTCCATTGAATGAAATGAGAAGAATAAAATGTACTTTTTTAATAAATGTTATAAATAAATCACATTGACTTTTTATTTCCCTAGCATAAATGAATTAATCAAATTTACTTTGAGGCGAATTGAATTTACTTAAGACAGACAAAGTGATCATGTCGCATCTGGGTCTAATTATTGTTTGTGAAATGGTCAGCATGATGTCACAATGCTCGTCGGTCCAGAGAGTATATGTTTATCTCTATTTCGCGCTTGCGATTAGATGTGCTATCTCACTTACACTTCTTATCTAATTCTTAGTGTGTCGTTTTGACATATTTATATTAGTGTGCGTACGCTTTTCGCGATGCGTGCCACTCGTAAGCTCCGTCATGTTACCTTGTCAGTAACCTGTCTACGGTTTCTTACTAGTATGTCTATGGTTTGAACGATTGAGTTTGGAATACGAATTACTTTGTACTTTTGCGAAAACGTACATGCGGGGGTGGAGGGGGATTTTGCGGAGCAACGACGTACGTCCGCCCTCAATCACGCCTAGACAGGCACTGATGAACGGCCGGCGAGCGATATAATGCCAACATTTTGACTATTTTTTTTCTTGGAGAAAAATGATAACGAAATTACGAAATCTGTTTTTACCATTTATTTTTAAATAAAGAGCTGTTTCTATTGATAATACTTTCATATAAATTCATTATGGAATCTCTAAGCAGTACACGTTTAAAATTGTGATTTAGTGCCATGTTTGACATTTTTTTTTATCGAGCCAATCATTCCAAATCGTGTTTCTATCTTTACGATTTACTAGAAGATATGTTCAACTCTTATACTTTAATTTTTATTCATTAAAAATATCATAGTTCATGGGACTTTCAGACGTTCAAAAATCTTAAAAAGTACTGCAACCTCGCCTTAAATGTCTTTCAAAAGTACTTGAAACACGTATAACGTCTTTTTATATTATTGTCAGCAGAACTGCACATGGTTAGGGTTATTCCGGAGAGAGAATAACATTGTACTTGCGTTGTCCGGTTACATCCGGCTTTCGCTTTGGAGCCCGGCTCGGTTCACTATTTAGGCCAGCCTGATTCTACAGATAATAATTTTTTAGTATTCAGGAGATGGTTTATAAGGATCATCTTAAACTGTCGACTCGTAAACGGATATTTGAAAACTTTACCTGTTTGCTTTGGTATGCTTTGCTTGTTTCAAAATATTACAAATGTACTGTTAGGCACAAAATGTTACGAACATGTAAGAAGAAAAACACCGATGACAGATCTTGTACAATTACATTATCTATAAATTATTTATTTATTTAAAGGTGTAAAAACCTTTTTTTTGCTGATCTTACAGTGTTCAAGAGCAATAAATTTATTTATCTCAATAAGCTGGCTGCTTATGTTTGCAAATTCGAACCCTGTATATACAGGCATTAGAATTTGCATTACATAATGTTATCGCGTTGTTTTACTAGAAATACTTAAATGTAAATTCCGAAGTGTGGTTTTTCGCACGGCACGGGACTTGGAAGTACTTCTGATAAATGCCATTACTCATTCTCACTTTGTACTACTTAAGACTTAACGTAATTGGAATCGTAGTTTATGTACACTTACTTTTACACTTCATAAGCAATAAATCTACGTAGACGTGATAAGTAATTATCATTTTAATTTTTGTGTAAGTGCTACAGTCCAGTGCAAATTTAAATTCCTAGTAGGTACTTAATTTGTATATAACATTTGTAGAGTTGTGAGTGTGTGGATCGCAACCGGGACAGGCAGCGCAGCGATAGGATGATGATGATGAACATTTGTAGTGTTATAGTACATACCCATCGCCAAATTCTGTCCGGCACTGCTCATCCATAGTGAACACGTAATTGGTAATGTTCTTAGTGCCACCGAGTTCCACACCTTCCTCTCTGCTTCTCTCGTGTAAACACCACCAGCGCCTGTAATGGAGTTTATGAATTAAAAACTACATTAACACAATTTTACAGCATGTATTTCGAGAAGTAAACATAGGTTAATAATTCTAAGAAGATAACATGAACAAGTTATTGATTAAATATTATTCGAAACGTGCGAATATTCAGTGACAGAATTTTTTTTACATAAATGTTTGAATGAATACTACATGTTTCATAAAATTAACTATTAATCGAATTTATTCATGTTTAATTCAGCGGCTTAGGTATTTGTATTAAATAAAGGACGATAATATTGCTACAAGTTGAGCAAATTTTACAATTATTAAAACTTATGGAATTTCAAAAATATTAAAATGGCGCGTATGCCGATTTTGGAACAAGGTATCTCAATAGATAATACTTAACAGCATATGCTACATTAAATGTCTTCTACATCTATAAGTCAGGTAAGCCAAATACATAACAAGCCAAAAATCGGCGTACTTGCTTACGAAGCATAAAGCATAAATGCTTGCATAAATGCGTTTGCAGAACGGTGTAAAATAAAATAACATTATTTTCTTGAGCACAGTTCGGAAGTCAAACTAAAGCGATCTCATCGTGAAAAGATTAGCATTGCGTTTATGCATTCTGCGATTATACGAACAAGTACCCCTTTTAATTAAGCTAAAGCTCAATGGAAGAATGAAAACATCGCACTTTCTTATTTTAATTTATTCTTTGACCAGTTTGTTAGTCAGTGGGTGTATATGGATAGCGCCATGTAATCATGTATGTATTCAGCCTATTTTTGCATTTGTGTTTAAAGCTAATCGTGAGTGAGTAAGACATCAATTGCTCGGCACACTAACAACAGGCTTATACCACCCACGTCCCTGTTTCTATTCGTCCTAGTACTTATTTACATTTTGTTATTTTTTATTTATTAGAGAAAGCAAATGTGCTAAGGCCCGTCCGATGTTAAGTGGATAATAAACGTAGCCAACTTCGAGAATCTTTTACTCCTGCCCATAATAAAATCTATTATGAGGTTACAATTACAAAATTTTTGTAAGTTTAAGGAGAAAATAATACATACATACATACATACATAGACTCACGCCTGTTTCCTCGAAGGGGTAGGCAGAGGCATATTAAACGCCCACTTTTCGCCAGTGTTTTGATCCCACGTAATAGGTGGCGAGCCGCTATTGCCGCTTATCGGGATATTTTGTTTGCCAGAGCCTCGTCCGTTGATCGGCAGGTGCACTACTTGCAGGTGAGGTTGGCTTGGGACCCTAAGTTCTTGGTGGGAATTCTTTTCAATAAAATAATATTTTATTGAAAAGAATTACAGAACATAATATAATGATTATAGTGTATTCCATTGTATTCAGTAAGGTTAACTTATAAAAAAAAAGCAAGGCAAGTGGTTCTTACTATAGAATCTATTAACTATAGAGTCTATTAACGTAAAGTAGCTCAAGATAACCTTGTGTATTAGAGAGCTGTGTCGTTAGAATAAATAACAACTTTATTTCATGTCCTTACGGATCTTCAGAAACTGCCTTCAATTTCAATTTCTATTTAGTTAGCTCGGCTGCTCTAGAATATTCCCATTCATTTTTATCTTATTCAGAAAATTCTATTAGATATTTTCAGCACCCTTTGAATACCCACTTTCTCTTTAAATTCGTTCTATTAAAATGTATTCTACACAAAGTATTTGTAAAAGTATTCTGTTCACTGGATCTAAGTACCATAGACATAGCTTTATAGCTTTAAACGGCAGATAGTGAGAGTAAACCTAGTATGCGTGCCGATTTTTTGCAGCATGAGCACTGAAATTTGAAGCTCTCGCTTTTAAATTTTGTTACGGTAGCGAATACAGAGTGCCTCATTAGTTTCACTTTAAAAACTATTTCAAAACAGCTTTAAAACTGTTGTAAAAATATTTTTTTAGGCTATTGCTTTATTATCTTGACGGGCTTGTGTGTGGTATCGTTTTAATTTTATGTCTTCGATTAAACAAAGGGTTATGGAACAGACAGCATTGCGGTGCCGCGACGCATTGATTCCCCTGTTTAAGAGACCATATAAAAACATGTTAACGTTGTTGTTTGTAAACACCCTGTCTCACTGAATAAATAATTTAAACGACTAAAGAAAGCAAAAACGAAATGATTTTATTCATACACACATTCAGGGACAATGATTTTGGGGTTAGGCAGGCCTATGTGCTGTCGGTGAAGCTAAGCGGGATCCCGGGAGGGATCGCTCCACGTGGGCTTGCGTGAGGCCTGCGTAGGATGCGTCCATAGGTGTGGGTGCGGGGGACAGTTCTGTCTGTCCCACGCAGTCGGGTGCGGTCGCGGGAGGAGGGGCGTGTCGGTGTTGCGTTGCCGCGCGCCCTATCTCCCGCGACCAAATGGGGGCGCACCATCGTTGCGTCGCGGTGGGGCCGCAGAGGAAGAGGAGATGCGGTGTTGCGTTGCCGTCCTCCCTATTCTCTGCGGCCGCAGGGTGTTTTGGCGGCGGAGCCCAACACCTTCATCCGCCGCCAAGGGGCGCCAAGGGGGTTTCGTTCGGGACCCGCCTGACCATCAGGCGGGCCAATACCCGTCGGGGGGTAGCTAGGAATGCTTAGGTGAAACCCTACCCACCGACACATGGGTACATGAGGAGCACGGGTTGGTTTTTAGTCAGTAAGAGTCTGACAGTCCCCTTCGTCCTTCCCCCCAGGGCGAAGGGACTCCATGAGGATTTTCCAACCCGACACCAAAAAAAAAAAAGGCCTATGTGCTATGGAAGGTAGCTTTGGTATGTTATATTTACGAGAACATTAGTTCCTTCTGACGAATTATTCTAGAGCATACCCGAGACGTTCCAAATAATTAATTTAATGGTTAGACACCGCAAACCGCGTACTAAACGATTATTAAACTACTAAGGTGTATGTTTTGATTATATATATATATATATATATTTGATAAGTTTGAGGGAGAAAGAATATGTAATTTTATAATTTGCATATCATCTACTTTTTTGCAAGCATTTGAATAATTTATAACTAAAATCTGACTAAGCTTTAATTATTCTTATTGTTGAAAAGAGAAACCGAAAAAATATATATTATGTAAGTACGCATTAATCTTTTTAAGCACAGTTATTAAATTACACTAACTAATTTTGACCTATGAAATAAATATTAATTTGGAATAGTCGACTAAGCGATGAAGTTTATATACTATTTTTATCGCTACACGAATGACATGTACGCTCATCGTCTAACTGCTAAAATCAATTTATCAGCTAAACGTTTACAATAGCTAAATAAACGTTTTTTAACAAGCAGCTATAATTTAAAACCCTCAATATTTGTTCTTATTTTGTCATAAAATATATTGTCATTAAAATTATACTTAGTCATATTTTTCTTGCAATTGTAAAGAAAATACGCAGAAATCTCAACCAGAAAAACTACATCGAGGGTGTCATCAAATCCGCATCTTGAAAACTCGGAGTCCTGAACAAGGTGAGGAGGTTTTTCACGCCGGAGCAGTTGTGTCTGTTTTACAAGACCCAGGTTCGCTCCTGCGTGGAATACTGCTCTCACCTTTGGAATGGCTACGCTCAGTACTTATTGGACGCCCTCGACAGGTTGCAGCCCAGAGAGACCCAGAGGCCACTGAGACTCTAGAGTCACTGCAATTACGCAGAGACGTGGCCTCAATGGCTGTCTTCTATCGCTTTTATCACGGTGAGTGCTCCGAAGAGCTCTTTCAACTAATCCCACCCTCTCCTTTCCTATCCCGAACGACACGTGCTGGGTTAAGGTGCCACTCTTACACGGTAGAACAGATACCGTCACACACCAAACGGTTTTGCGCCTCTTATCTCTGCCGTACCATTAAGATGTGGAACTCTTTACCAGCCCCCGTGTTTCTCTCCACTTATGATCCTGGGTCCTTTAAGCGGGGCGTGAAAAAGCTTTTCTCAAGGCCGTCAAGGTGAGGGCCATCATGCCATAATGCCATGCTGGCTGCTGGGATGATGGCCATCACTATGGGACTTCACGGACTGCTTAACATCAGGCAGCATGGAGACAATTTGTTCGGCAGATATAAAAAAAAAGAAAAGAACGTTACGTCATATAACACTAGATGGACATACCGTTAGAAAAGTTTTCCAATTATTTTATAACCATAATAATATGTATTGTGATCTTTAAAGTATCAAAGCTGAGCTGTATTATTTTAATCTGGTATGTATTACCATTATGTGGGTATATTTGTGACGTATAATCGAATATCACGTAACATACCTACTAAAGTTCAACATTGCTTATGGTACAAAAAAGTTTTAAATCTAACAGGTATCATGTCTTCGGCATGTCACATGGCAATGTGAAAATTATTGTTTGTATTGATTTGATTGTTCGACACCTACGTTTCACTTATTTAAGCACTTTAAATGATACTATGTAGCGATGATAATATGCGATATATTCGTACAGTATATTATATACGTATTTACGTGTAAAAAGTCATCAGGCTATACATTGCACTCAAAACTAATAACACATCTATGAATGACTCTATGCTTCACTCTGTTCAAAAAACTCTTATTCAATTTCTAAATAATAATAATTATGTATTAACAATGGAAACCATAAATCATACCCTAATTCAACACAAATTATTTCGACGTATTCGTTCAAAATATATCGTGAACATTATTCATCTATTTTGTAAGCCTATCTGTCTAGATCAAACGATCCAGATTAACTTCAAGAATTTCCAAATAACGTTCCGAGTCTATTGTTTATGTAAAGATTTATTCAGCAAGATTTTCACGTCAGCATGACTGTACCGCTTTTGCCCGAAATCCCGCTCTTTTCTTCGTATAAAATATTTCTTATTCACCTGTTGATTTTATTACACCGCCTTTCTTATTGTAACAAGTCAAGAAATCTAAAAGATCTCTTTTTATCTACCGATAGAGATTTGCTCCACAAAACACTGCTTGTCAACTGAAAATTGGACATGTTTTCCTATATGGTTATATGAAATTATCGACACATGGATCGGAATAACGAGGAGTGTGTAGTATGAAAGAAATAAGAAACAGAAGATACGGCCGTTGGTCGCAGTTGGATCCTACGTTATTATTTCCTCAAAAGAAACGAGAACTTACAGGATTGGAAAAGTTATAAAATGAACCAATGTATAAGTTATACCAGGTTATGTAACAAAGTAAGTCACGATTATTATAGCGAGCTAAAAGTTGTATAACCGATATATTAAAAGGGATACTCGTCTCGGGTTTAATCACGTAAAAGGTTGGACATATCAGGCTGACCGTTGAAAAACCATATTAGAGTCCCATTCTTAGAGTTTGGGTCAGAATACTAATAGGGAAGGTCATGTCGCCGTGTGTTATTTGTGGAACACGAGAAAATTTGTTTTATAAAATGGAAATTGAATTTTTGGTTGCTTTGCGGCTTAGTGCTGCTAATATCCAGGAAAGTTGTGGGTATAATACTATGATTTCAGAAATATATTATTTAAAAAAAAATCTGTTTCTATTCTCTCTTTAGCTAAATCAACTTGTGAAAAATGTGAGTAATGTATCGCCCGTAAAATTTTTAGTAAGCTGCTCAAAGACTTTTTTACAAATTTTGTGGCCCAACGCACATAAGATTCTGCAGCTATAAAATGCGAAAACATGTCTGCCTTCTCTGAGTAAACGACAGATAGTACCAGCATTATTGTCTGGCTACATGTAATATTGAATGGCATGCAGTCGGGAGTATTTAAATTTAATATCTGGTTCACATAGTGACCCCGGGCCGATGAAGTCGATATTGAACGAGGGCCGGCATTGTTAGTAAGAGCGAACAAGCGAACATGCCAGCTCGTAAGTCTATACGGTGCTCAGTTAACTGAAGTTGCCTTTGTTTTGAGTGTGCAGCACTTTAAACATGCAGTTTATGCAAGATAGTTTGCATATGTATGCTCATTTGAAGTTCAATTTCACACATCATTGCGTTCACAGTCTTTGTCTGAAAGTTCTTTCTTTTAATTATGTGAGAAGCGGTTCTATTCTCTTTAAAGAATCAGCGTTTTATCAGTACTGACAGTCGTTACAGGGCATCAGTACCTTCTAAATAAACTAACACTAGTCTAAACCATGGAATATCGCTATCCCTTCGGGTTGCGGAGGTCAGACAGGCAGTCGCTCCGTGGAAAAGCTAATATTCAGCCAAATCCGGTTAGACTAGAAAGCGGACCCCAGACTGAAACTGGGATAACGCTAAGAGAAAAGAAGTTTTATCAGTACTGAAACAGTAAACTTATTATATTGAAGGTCAAAAATGGCAGTTTTGTCACTGTTATTTTATAGAAACACTCACACTAGGAATAAATGCTGCGTCGCGGGAGCCTTTATTAACATTCAATCAATAGACGTAAAGTAAACCTAGATTCAATAATATATTTGCGGAACACGCAAAGGTGAGAGGATCGAATCCACAATAGCAGCAGCTTAAATTTGTGTAGTCAGTCTAGAGGTTACCATTATCGTAGATAGTATGTATACTTACTTGGACTCAGTATGAAACTGTTCTTTGGAGCAGGTTGACCACGAGAAGTTATGTAGAGTAGCCAGTACCGTGGGTGCCATCACTGATCCTCTGACAGCTTCGCTCCGACACTGCGCGTCACCATCGTGAGTCAGTCCTAACCTGGGGAAGATATTTTCAATCAGCTTAGGCAATAAAAAATAAACACAGCCCTGGAGAAAATGAATCTACATCAGACTTCATCGAAATGAATGTGAATACTCGAATAGTAGGTTCGAATAGTTATAGTCACCTAAAAGCGGTTATATTTCGGCTCTAAATTACATTTTATTTATTGTAGACGACAATTAACAATACTTAAGTTACCACCTTATGTAAATATACTACTATTTTCTATATATTCTAGCCGGTACGTGCCTAAACGCGATAGAACGCCTTCTAAAGTAAAGATTAAAAGAAAAGAGACAAGTTGACAGACTCAAACTCACTTTTACAAGTAAACAATTTAAGTAACTGGCTACACAGACTTGGAAAGTATGCAGGCCTGATGTGTAACTTAAAAAATATATGAAAAACAGAAAGATATGGCTACTGCAATTGTATACCTATAGAATGGATCAGAGGTAGACGAGAATCAGATATTGCCTCCGCATAGTATTATATTATCTGTGCCTCCGCATAGGAAAATTTCGGCTACACCGTCGAGTGCATTTTCCATGCTTGTAACATAGCTTGTAGATTTACTGAAAAGTACCAATGGGCCGAAATTATGTTTGGAAATCTTTAAATTAATTAATTAATGAACTCTTAAAGTAATTAACTACACAATCAAGCTCCTATTGAAATAAAAAAGGCAATTTTCGCGTACAATTACAATTACAATGAGTAGTTTCAAAAGGCTACATTATTTATTTGCTTACTTGTTCTTTAACCTTATAAATATAAAGCTTCCCATATACCTATCTCCCATCTCTGTGCTATTCTATATTCATCTAGTCTGCACAGACATTAACTGAATTAACCTGACATCACAAACCCGAGTGACATTATCCGTAGTTAGATTTCAGTAAGCAGTCCTAGATACGTAGGATTACATAAGGATTAATACTGACTACAAATATGTAGTAATAATTTGCTCGTGTGCTTGTAATATAGTTCGTTATATAGTTGAGTGTAATTCGTGAACGGCTGTTAATTTATGGATGCAGTGCGGTGTCACGGCTCGCTGGTTCAGTGTTGAGCGAGACTATCGATTTTAATTTATGAAAGTGCCTATAGGTACTATCTGAATAAAGTTGTTACATGCTACAGCCGGTGACAAACATACCTATATTATGTACGGTGAATACCGCTGCTAGCGATGTAAAAGCATTTTATTGTAATAAAGTTTTGTGCTAATAACATTACATAATACATGAGTGCTTCACTAGGTTTGTGGGTTAATTTAGCGCTAATGAAGCTTTAGAACTTTTCGTTTACGGCCCGACGCAAAATCACTTGTTTGATACCCAAATAAGTACATGTAACACAGATATTATCAGGTAAATCTACAATAATCAGCACCCTACTGTATTTGGCTATACATAGATTTACAAAGCAGAGCAACATCTATGCAGACTCACAAAAAATATAAGAGTTTCTCAAGCATTATTTGCTTAGTTAAAAAATTAAAATAACAAGCTTCACAGAAAAGCCACACAATTATTGTAAGCTACTTCCAAAAAGTAAACAAGAAAGTATTCGAATTTTAAAGTTGTGAAACAGTTCGGAAACCAACTACCAACGCTTGGTGAAGTAAAGTGAGTTTACAACGTCACAGCTTGTTAAGTTCTAGCGAACTACATATATATTGTATCGATCGATATTACGGCCTTCGTGTACTAGCCCATTATAACTTTGTTTGCAATATTGCAGAAATGGCAACAAAAGTTATGAATGTAAATAGTAAAATGTATTTTAAAGGCTCATTGTAGTCGCTCAATTGAGCCTATTCTAGCGACATCTCAATCGCGTCCAGAACTTTTGCCGTGGAATTACGATATTCAACTTGTCTCTATCTTTGGATGATTAAAATGTTAAAACTCAATGGGTATGATTCCTTGAATGGATATAATAATTACGTTCCGGCAAAGTAAATTATTATAGAAGCAATCAAAGCTGGGAAATGTGAACCATTTAACTTGGGAATCGATGAGCATTGGAGCAGAAATTTCACAAATGTATTAGTAACATACAACCTTCGGTGCAGAATAATCTAATGCCATGGCCCGATAGCAGCCGAATTCAAGTTAATTTCACCAGCTATGTGTAAAAGCCACATACCTACTTAATAGATAGCAACAGTATTTGCATTACTATCTATAGGGTTATATACCAATGGACGTGCGTCCATTTGTATTTATTGAGTAGGCGCATATTTGTCTACTAAATTTATTGGAAGTTTTGTAATCGAAGCTTCTACAGTTCAAACCATACCTGACTAATCATAAAGCAACTTACTGTGGCAACCACTTTAAACGTTTCATTACTTCGCTATTTTTAGATTTATGGAGCTTTTAACACAAATGAATTCGCCAACAACACTCGCTACGCTATAATTCCAACATTAATCAGAAACTCATATTTGCGGTTATGAAATTATACTACAACAAGTACAAAAACAATGACTTCATAGAATAAATAATCAAAATACACGAACCACTAAGACAATTCTCACCAGTTTAAATAGTTATTTATATGTCCATTAGTGGCGAATGTAGCACACGCCTTTTTCAATTTGCTGCGCCCAACTACAACTATTAATTTTGCAGTTTCAATGGGCCGCTTTGAAGTCGTCTTTTACAAGCGTTGACAAGATAGCAATTAGTTTACCGCGAGTCATGACTCGAAAATCACCAAATGTTTCCCCACCACGTAATGGTACAGCACGAAATTGTTTCAAAGATAAGCAGACTTTGAAACGCTTGCAATTTTTGCAATCAAATCAAATTAAAAATAGAATACAACTGAACATTTTCTCGCTATAAATTTTCGCGTGTATCGTAATTCTACTGTTTTGTTGTTTTTTTTTTCTGTATTTTAACGAATAGTAACTGCCAGTAACTTTCGTGAACATTTTTGCAAACGATAAAAGAAAATAAAAACATGTTCTTATTGATAGACCAAAAATATCACTGGTTGTTCCGTACAGATTTCTGCTAGTCTCAATATATTACAGTTTACTTTTGACAATGTTTCTGCCAATATAAACTACTTACTGACCCATTATTATGTATAGTCCATTGAAATGTTACATTTTTTGACCTTAGTGTGCATTTGTCAGAGGACGCAATTTTATTTTATAGATGTCTAGAGGGAGTTAGTCTAGTCTTATTACAATGTTAAATTAAAAGTTTCTGGGGTAGCAGCCCTTGTCCTGCAGCCGTCATATTGAAAAGAGTGGTACAAATGGATTTTCTAGTTTATCTATCAAACTATTGGCCGTACAGAAAAAATCATAATATTTTTTGTTGTAAATTAAATTCGCTACAATTTTGATTCCGTAGCATTTAGTCGTAAAATTAAAGGTAACCAAGTTACAAACGAAAATCTAATGACTTTTGCAACAAATTTTATTTCCAATAACAATGACCCTAAAAACTGAGGTTAACAAAAAGACAATCTCTATATCTGGGAATCTGAAGTTAATAGTCTGCCCAGCCAGATGATACTGTAATGTGTTCAGCAATGCCTAAATGTTCTGGGGACTCCTGCTTGAAAATTATATTAGAGATATCAAAATGTATGGAGGAAAATGATAATAATATTCAACCACATTCACACTTCACACAACACCATCGAGTCCCAAACTAAGCAGAAGCTTGTACTGTGGGTACTAGACAAATTATACTATAATGATGAATTATTGACAAAAAACCGACTTTTCTCTAAATTTATTCAATAAAATTTGTATACTGGCACTTGCTCAGACCCTGTGCAAAAGCCTAGCTCATCTCAAAGACTGAGTACACAGTTAAAGTGGCAAAACATAAAAAAACTAAAATACAACAATAATCTTAATATATAAAATCCTTGCGTTACTGACTGACTGACAGACACGCTACAGCCAAAACTATTGGGCGCAGGAAGCTGAAATTTGGCATGTATGTTCCTTGGAGACCGTAGGGGTGCACTAAGAAGGGATTTCCCGAAATTTCCACGGGATCGGCTAAAACGGGTAATTAAAAAAAATGCAGGCGAAGCTGCTGGCGTCCTCTAGTACACACATATAACTTTACATTTTTGGCTTTACGACAAAAGTTTCAAGACCAAAATCAAAAAATTAAATTATTTACAACTTTGTAGATAATTTAATTTTTAATAAAAATTTCTCTCACATATACTTTGTGCGGTCAATAGTTTACCAGCTAATCAAGAAAACCATCTGCATCTGCACTCTTGCCAAGATGGCTGCGGTGAGACAAGAGGTATGGCCCTACGGATCAAGCTTTACACTAATCCTCCCTACACATCTGTAAAATAAAATTGCGTCCTCTGATAAATGTAACCCCAAATGTAACTTTTCAATGGACTAGTAACGAAATAATGACAATTATTTTGAAATAAATAATTAATAAAACAAATTCATAGTTAACATCGTTTTCTATCGGAAATAATTATTGTTGATGATTATTTATTATATTACAGATAAGCACTTTTTTCTTTCAATCGCACACATATTAATAATATAACACAAATATATTTTTAGAGTTCCGTACCTAGAAGGTGAAAACGGGACCCTATTACTAAGCCTTCGCTCTCTGTCTGTCCGTTTGTCTGTCACCAGGCTGTATTTCATAAACCACGTTAGCTAGATAGCAGAAAATTTTACAAATTATGTTTTGCCGTTGCCGCTATAACAGCAAACTATTAAAAATAAAAAAATGAAAATTTTAGGGGGGCTCCCATACAATAAACGTGTTTTATTTTTCGTATTTTTAGGGTTCCGTACCTCACAAGGTAAAAAAAGGAACCCTTATAAGATCACTTTCTTGTCCGTCTGTCTGTCTGTCTGTCTGTCTGTCTGTCTGTCTGTCTGTCTGTCTGTCCGTGTGTCACCACCGATTTTCTCAGGAACGGGTGGACCTAGCAAATTGAAATTTATACCAGATACTGAGGTCTGTGGTTCCTATTAGGTGTATAAAAATTAGGGTCCTGGGTCAACCCGATAAAAAGATATGGTCAAAATTAGATTTTTGCGAAAACTTGTAAGTACCAAAATTAACCTTAATTTTCAACTTTTTTTAATTTTCAGAATTTTTCCTTTACTTGTGCTGTAAGACCTTGGTTTTGACAAAAATTGACAATTCTAGGTCAACCGTAAGTACCCTATAGGTTTTGGGTCGAAAACCTATATGGTAGTTCCCGTTGAACTAGAATCACGAAATTTGGCCAAAAGCAAAGTCCTACAGCACAAATAAAGGAATAATTCTGAAAATTTAAAAAAGTTGAAAATTAAGGTTAATTTTCGTACTTGTTAAAGCGCCCCTAATGGAGAGAAGCGATCGATAGAGACCGCTAGGGGGCGCATTTAGAAAATGTATGGAAATTGTTCCCGTCGTCTAGGCTATCGTCCACCGTGACGATTGAGTGTAAACTGGTACTAGACCCTCAGATTTAGAAGACTAGCGTAATTAGCACCAACCTCAAATAAGGTTAAATGCGTACGGAACCCTCGGTGCGCGAGTCAGACTCGCACTTGCCCGATTTTTTTTTTTTGCTCAATATTACTAACGGTAACAGGTAGACACTGAAACTACAGAATAATATTTAGTTGTATATTACCTTTCGAAATAAATAATTAAATAAAAATCAAGGAAACATTAAACGCCTTTGGTGTGGGACGCAACCTGCGTAGATACCCTCGCGCCATCCCATGTTCCAAGCACGGGAGGCCATGCTGGCGCTGCTGCTGCATCTGCGGAAACCCTCAAACGGCGCAAATACAGTAATCTAGTAGCTAATTATGTATTTGAGCCGTTTGGGGTGGAAACGCTAGGCTCATGGGGTCCGAGCGCTCACTCTTTATTCCGAGATATATCTAAACGGTTAATCGACGTCTCACGTGACCAGAGGGCTGGTTTATTCTTTGCTCAAAGAATCAGCATTGCCATCCAGCGTGGCAATGCTGCCAGCCTTCTGGGCACGTTACCCGATGCTATTGATGCGGAGGCATTCTACGACGCCTAAACACACCTGTACATACTTTCACTTTTTATTTTTAGATTCATAGGTACCTATGTATATTTATATATATGTTTAGATATTATGATTATGTAAGATAGCAATGTATATAGTTAAAATTAATAACCTGGTATAATGTTACTGTGAAAATTATTCAAATAAAAATATATATAACAGAAATATATATTAAGATATGTACTTTGCAAACGTTTGTAATAGGCTTGTGTCCACTAAGAATAAATCGGTTTGATTGTAGTAAACATTAAAGGGCCCATACAGCAAACGTAATTTTTAAGTAATTTTTTACTCGATGTAAATAAAACTGAGGTAGAATCTCGAATATTTAAAAAGTAAGTATTTAGAAATATATTAACTATAAAAATAAAAACCTAATTTAAAACATTAAAATAATATTTCAGTATACATACAACAAACGTGATTTTCTTTTAAAGATGATGGTACGGAAACATTCGTGCGCGAGTCCGACTCGCACTTGGCCGGTTTTTTTAAACCATGCATTCTATTTTAGCGAGCATATTATTGCATGTTGCCGATATTATTTATCTGAACTTCTCGGATTTGAAAAATGCTGGCTCATTCTCTTTTACTAAATTTGCCAAATTTTACAAAAAATACCAACAATGTTTTTGCAGTTTTCTATTGAATAGCAAAAATAAAAAAGAAGGAAATATTGGTAGATCGAACACTTTTTATTTTTGTTCGTGCGTTCAACTAACCAAACAAAGCACTCACCACGTAGCATTCCCAGAGCACTCTGGGAATGCTACGTGGTGAGTGCTTTTATGTCAATACGTTTTTCTTTATGTACCTATGTGATACAGTAGGGAGGGAAAATATTTGTGCCTATATTAATTTACTTACCGTTACGTCATCTGCCATACAAGAAGTGGTGATAACTTCGACCCTAGAACTCTTATAAGGTTCTCTGCCTTATTATGGGTGTACGAGACGTCTAATATGACTATCAGTAGGCAATTAATGCCACGATATGACCTTAAATAAAAGTTATTATCATTAAGATGATTCATAAGTACCTACTTATTAACAAAATTGTATGTAAATAATGATTAATTTTATGTTTACTGAAGGCCTCCCTTCGGGCGAATTAATTAATCCTAGTAAATGTAGGTAATTTTGTGAGAGGAACTCGGCTCGAATAGGCTGTCTGTGCCGACATCGTGGAGGATTAATCGGGAACACGATTCGGGAAATTGTACACCGTTTACCTGAATTTCGATGTAAAATTACTAGTCAAATGGTTGTCGTCAGTAAGTCGGCGTTTAAATTTGTATTTAAGTTCAAAGCAGTGACTTGGGCAACTAAGGATATCAGGTTTTACTTGTTTGGATTATCTAGGCATAATGGAATATTTAATGTGACGTATGTATATAATATCAAAGTAGTATTACTATCATATTAAAAATAAAAGCAAAATATTTTTTCATTCACAGGTATCTCACGCATACCCGTCGGGGGTATCAAGGAATGCTTCGGTGGTACCCGATCCTCTGACATACGGGTACATGAGGAACACGGGTTGGTTTTTAGTCAGTAAGAGTCTGACAGTCCTCTTCGCCCTTCCCCCTGGGCGGAGAGACTCCATGAGGATTTTCCAACCCGACAAAAAAAAAGAAAAGAAATGTACCTCACGCAATAGCCTATAAATTGACTACATGGATAAGTTGATATAAAGGTTCAATTCTGGAACGGGTACAGAATTTCGACAACACACAAGCAGTTAATAAAATCTCGTCGTTTGAATGTTTGTTCTCGGGACATTACCCAAGACCGTTGGTAGACGTACATATCTATAACATTACAAACATTTCTTACTTACAAAGAAACAGAATATAGCACGCTGCATTTTTACAATCTTAAGTCTTAGTTCTAGCTACATTATTGCTGCACACTGTAAAGAACCAACGTAAAATATTCTACGTTTAACTAAAAGCACATTATTGCGTTTCAGTCTAGGTACTGCAGGTTCTGAACATTTTACAGTTCTCCTCACTGTACAACCAGCCGTACAAAGGGAAAAGAAAATAGGTGTTCGTATTATAACTGGCTGTGCCTTGCGGCTTTACTTGTACCTAATACATTTTTACATTTCATGTAACACAAGATTTATTTCACAGATCTGTTGAGGTTTATGTTTATTGTTTCGATGTTATATTTCAGCGTCTAAATTTTCATTTGTGAATCGACTATCGAATAAGAAATAATCAAAATAAAATAATGGCTCTGGTACTAAATATTATATCTGGTATAAATGAATTGGAATTATTGTGATATTGTGTACCTAAGCAATCCCTTTATGAAGATTCTAGAGCTTGTGTGAGGATAAATGGGTCGTACACGGATTGGTTTACCATCGAGACAGGTGTTAGACAGGGATGTGTAGCGTCGCCGTGGCTGTTCAACCTCTTCATGGACAGTTGTTCGAGTAATCGAGGGGATTGTTATATTGAAGCTCGTTTTATGTGTAGGTATATGGTAGAACTACGTTTACCGGAATAGCCAGATCAGCGAATAATTCCACATAACCCATGGTAGGTTTCATTTCTCGTGTTTAAGTATGTTGTACTTACGTAACAATTTTTATGCCCTCAAGAAAGGTGGCCGTAAAATCTTTTTGATGTTTTGTTAACACTATTTACTTACGCATAATTTCTTTTCAGTCCCAATATTTTAGCAGGCAGCATATCACAAGTGTATTCTAGTGCTTCAACAACAATGATTTGCTTTTTACTAATATATTTCGAAATCCGCGAAATGCAAAGTTACACCCAGGCAAACAAGTAATAATGGCGCTCAGTGGACGTGGAAATTAGAAGAAAACCCATGATCTCCGATTACACACCACCGAACAGATCATTATAATAATAATTATGATCCATGCATTGTTGTGCAACATGTGAAGTCTTTATTTTTTTTTAATCACCCGATACCGGGATTATCCCATTCAAAGAGAAAGTATCAGCCAAGTTCCTCTTTATTTATTTTCACAACGCAACCTTCTGTTTCCGCACGTATATGTTTTATACAATAAGTCGTACTAAAACAAAGGAAGATATCAATCAATGAATCGCTCGTTTGTTTTTGTTAGACGCAGATGTTCACGGATTGAAATCGGTCAAGTGTAAAACGCGTCACTTTACGACGGGGTCTGTCTATTCATGTTTTTGTACGGAAAGCTGTGCAGATTAGACACATCTGGTGCGGTTTGGGGTGTATCACGTGATTAGTGTAGTTTTTATTGTTTATCACAGACCGGCGTTATAGAGCTGCAAAAAGTTATGTAATACCGATGTACTCGTAATACAATTCAACCGATGTTGTAATATGAATTCGTACGTTGTATTTCATAGCTTTATTTTATTTATCTTTCTTTTATTACTAATGATGATCAAAGTTGAGAGATCGATCCAGTGTTCGACTCGCGTATACGAAATCGTTTATTAAATCAGTATTGGTATATTATATGACTTCAAATTGTGCTTTATTTAGGTATACAAAGTGCATTTTATACGTCGAGTAATATTTACCTACAATGCAAAATGTTTACTATACCTACACTTATTACAAATATAAACACATCAACTTCAAGACAATGTAAAATAAACACCTAATAAAAGTACCATACAGAAAACACTTGTGTTATGCAGGTTGCTTGAATTTTAATAGCGGACATGTATGTTTTCTTCATGAGATACTTGCTGCTTCACATGACTGGCATTCTTATGAGCCCATTTAAGTTAAACGTATGTCTTTAGATTATCCACGTATTTGGGTTAGGTGTTTAAAACATCGTAAGGAAATCGGATTCATTGAAGGCTTGTGAATTCTAGTTTTAACACAGATGTGGGAGGATGTGGCTTGACAGCGTGATGCGCACTATTAAGTCACACTGTAACGTCACCGTAACAGCACAGCTGCAGACCAGCATTATGTCGAAGTGTTTAGGAACCGGCCTTTAAGGGTCAATTTTAACTGATACGTTAATCGCTTTCGGTTGGAGCGGTGCCGTTACGTTACCTCTGCACAATGTACCTTTTCCTTAAAGTAAAATATATCCTCTGCTCTTCATGCTTCATTTGGTATGTTAGGTATGTGTCATTTCAAGGTATAGCGAGCTTTGATACTAATATAGTTAGCATACAATACAAGAAACTATTCTGATAAACCTGATACAAATAAGTGGGTAATGCAACAGCTATTTTATTACTTGCATGAATTATTTATTTGTAATCATAAATAATATAGAATTGCTTAGCCCGTAACGGGTAAACTGTTGATACTTTATCCATTCCTATATACTATCATTTAACTACACAGCTATGTCTTTGTCTAAAGGCTCTTACGCACTATGCGGTTAAATGGAATGCGGCTAGCCGTGCGGCTGACCGCAATAAAGGAGATGTTTCCTTTTTGTATGTAACTCTGGCTACAACATGTACCATATTAAAAATCCTAGGAAATTAACCCATAAACATAATTAAACTAAAAATACCCACTTTAAAATAGTTTTGAAGATGTAGAAAATAAAATCAAATAATATTTGACGTCTATCTCAACAATCATGGCGGAATATTGTGACAGTTGCAAATGACGTTTTATGAAAACATTGACATAAAATAATTGTCAAGTGTTAACATCTAAATGTCTAAACGAATATTTCGTTCCGAAATGCATAGGACCTGTAAGACCAGTACAGTTTTAAAATTTTTTTTACCTTATGATAGGTTCATAACGATTATTCCAAATTATTTTTATTGTAGTCGCAGTATGCTGCAGTTGAGGTACACATAACTACCTATTTTTATTTTACATCTTTGTGTTATTGACCTTCTGTCATTGCATCTCGAACAATTTCTGAACGCATTAGGTATCATGCTACTATCCAATAAACTGCCATATTGAATATGGCAAGAACAGAGAAATATTTTTATTTTCTATGATCTCAAATATGAGTAAATTCTTGAAATAATATTTTCCCTGATTTCTGATATTTTTCCCTATTTTTTAAGGTATGGTACATTTTGTAGCCAAAAATGAAACATCTGTTTTGTACTAAAAAGTAGTTATTATTCGCACTCCTAAGCGGCTGCCGGCCGACCGCTCCGGTTGTTCTGAGCGCTGCGGCTCAACAGACGGCAAAATGGAAATGGGGCGGACGTATCTAAAGTATAACTCAACATATTTTTAATGAAATTTGTAATTTTAAAGGCGTATTTATCTCAGAATAATTATGAATCCCTCACAATAATAATTATAACCAGCTACTGACGCATGCCTTGACCGTATTTATCTGTATTTTCAAACGCGTCAAACAATTAGGTTGCTTAGATAAGGTCTCCATATAAATCATAAATCAAGCTGTGCGTGCCTTCCATTGCTATCTATCTATGTTAGGTAGTATAAACAACGCCATATAGGTATGTGTAGCGAATGTTGAAATTAGCACCTAGAATGTCTACAAGCTTGCTATTATTATGACGGTATGTAATTACACTAACTTGTGCTAAACTTGCTGTTGTCCGTGACATATATCGTATTTTATTGCACATTTCATCTTAATAGAGCATTTCTATTTGTATGATTGCCTCCGTGGTCCAGTGAATAGCGTATGTGACTGCTGATCGGAGGTGCCGGATTCTATTCCCGGGTCGGACAAAAGTGTTACTGGGTTTTTCCGAATTCTCAGTAGCAGCACGGAGGCTGGTGATGTGCCCGGTAACGGCAATAGGCTCGCCCCCTATCACGTGGGACCTAAAAATTCATGGCGAAATGTAGATGTAATTCGGGGATACAGGCGTGAGTCTATATTCTATTTATTTTTTGGGACTTTTCCCATCCACATTATTTTTATGTTATACATAAGACACTCGTGAATTCTCAGGGGAAATTGATCTTCTTGGCACCTCTAACAAATTTAATGGTAGCTTTTATTGGAGGAAGTCTAATAATACTATTTTGATCTTTTATATATTTTGCTTTTTCATAACAAAGCAAAAGCTATAAAATTATAAATAGCCCACATGGTTAATGTAGTTGTAAGCTTAAAGAACGCATTATTATGCCTTTTTCGTAATATGATTATATGTACGGGGCAGCTGTTGGTTCGTGTAGCCATACAAGCTAGATACTAACATCAATTAGTATTCAAAACTAAAATTTCAGCTCAATACGTTGAAAATATTTGCTTCAAAATTGAGTTGCATGATTCCACTGTTACATCATACATTGCAAGTTAAGTTAAAGTAATAAATAAAAGTTTTTGATAAAAGCCACTAAAGAATAAATTAATTAATTAGTTGATTGAATCAGGCGTTACTTGGCGGAACTACATTGTAACCTAATGGAAGGAAAGAGGAACCCACCACGCACCCGCGGATTGACCACCCCAACTATTGCAATAAAAAAAGGTTGACAAAACCGAACTCCTCTAAAAGGATATAGGAATGGTATGGTTTCCAGGAAGATACCTGACTTGCAGTATCCCGCTGTATTTCTATTGCAATAGTTGGGGTGGTCAATCCGAGGGTGCGTGGTGGGTTCCTCTTTCCTTACATTAAATTAATTAATTAAATACTAATTTGGCTGTGACATGAAAACAGAACGCATTAAAAAGATTGCATTATTTTCGAACCTTTGATAATTGCTAGCAATTTATCGGGCAGCGTTGTTTTTCCTAAATTAAAGACTTTTGTATTGTCCTTTTCAAAAGCTTACAGTTAATATTCAACCTTTCAAATAAATTGGTTCAATGATAAAGCCGGGAGAACGTAACAAAGAGATAAAGTTACTTTCGCAGTTATAATTTCGATCAGTATAATTTTCCTGTAGTTTCCGATGCTAATTGCACCTGTTTTATTATATTTTTAGGAATTGTTGTTTCCGTAAGCGGACAGGTCCTAGGTACCCGAATCCGGGGAGTGTGTATGCAAGTAGTAATTAATGTAGAGAAAACGCTTGAGGAGGCGAAAGGTTTGTAAGGATAGAAGCAAGGTGTACTGTTGTCTGTGCCTGTCCCGACGGACAAAAGGCGTGAGTATATTATGTGCATGTATGTAGTAAATTTTTATTTCTTAATAAGTATGTACATGTAAGTATTTGCTTTCGGGTTCAACGGATTATTTTCTTAGGGCCCCAATCTCCAAGGCACCCGTGGTAAACTCAATTAAAGTCAATTTAGCTTTAAAGTACCGTTAACAGTAACATACCGTTTATAAAAGATTACTTATTAGTTACGAAAATTAAATAAGGAATTAACTTTAAGGATCAGGAAAAAAATTATAGACGAATAGACGATAGAAAATTATAGAGTTTTGCTTGGCTATAGTAAATGTTATAATTAAGGACTATAAAGTAGATTTTCTTAGGGCGATAACAGATTTTGATAATTGTCTCAATCGCTTCTTTTTCAATACATGAAAATCAAAATATCTAGACTAAATACAAAATTAACATAATTTAAAAACAGGCAAAATTGGATTTCGAAAATCAACAATAACAATAATCAACATTGGTTCCAACTTATAGTCATGGTAAGGTAAAGTTTAAAAGAATATTGGCAGTTACAACTTATTTCAAAAATATTTTGGCATACATTGTAGAACATATTTGAAAATATTGTATTACCTTTGTACATATGTAATTCTTTCTGTTCTTCTAATATCCTATTCTATTTGAAACATTTTATTAGGTAACCTCTAATAAATCTATGAGCTTGTGTTGTACAAAATTTCAAATTAAATACTTTCGTTTTACATATTTCAAACTTTTTTGTCGACGGACATTTATGAACCTTTTTGCTGACGGTACGAGTTGAAAATAATAGAAACAGTAAATAAGAAAAATGTTATCGTTTTCGGGGCTCTCCGAAACGTGTGCCTCCGGGAACGGGATCTAAGGGGAAAACCCGGTTCAACGGTCCCCAATATGTCATATTTTAGTCGGTATCTTATTAAATAGCATGTATTCTACTCTCTCAGTCCCTTCAATAACAGAGTAGTGCAGCTTTAGGAGAGGTCAATAACTGTAATCATATAGTACCCTGCGACGAAGGTAATGTCGTATTTATTTTATTGTATGTTATAGAAAATTGTGACAAATGTGGCCACGAATTACGGTACACTAAATTAATTGGAGATATGAGTAGGATGATCCAAGCACTTCAGCTCTTTGAAAGCGTCAGATGATACGTATATCCATCTCATCTCAGATGTTATAATTATGACATAAAGTATATCAGACATAAGTCCTGACAAAAGGACAAGTCAGAAGTACCCTTAACAGAAGAGCATGCATGAGAAACTTAATGGGAGTGAGTGAAGCAAGTGAGGTATGTCAGGATCGTTGCAAATGGCGTTCCGTAGTCTCTGCCTACCCCTCCGGGAAACAGGCGTGAGTCTATGTATGTATGTATGTAAAGTATATAATCCAAATTTTTAAAGGATTGCTATGAGTAAATAACAATTGTAGCAGCCAATTAACCAGCAATAGAATGAAACGAAATATACATTTAATATTTTACGCACAGCGTTGCATTCATAAAATGTAAAGTAGGTATGTATGTATGTATAAACATGAAATGCTGCCAAGCTTAAAATTCGCATGATTCTTAGGAATTACCCAGGAAAGTAACTCGAAGCAATAAGATGAAATAATACGTCATTACTTTCTTCGAGGCCTTGGCGGAGATCTAAAATTTATATTATTTCTACAAGTCACTTAGACTTGTAGAAATAATCGTTAAACGCTAACATGGCCGAGGTACCCTTGTTTAAAACGTTGACAGATGACCGCCGCGGAAATACATACATTTGTTGAACATACGGCGTACATCAAAAGGTCAGGGCATATGTGAAAACACTTGATATATTTAGAACCGAGCGTTAAATGAGCTCGAAATAATCGGTCCCGCTGCATAATGCATGACTGTGTGTATGTAGATGTATGTTAAGGAGGACGCACACATTCCTATTCTAATCCGGCTACTGCATTTCCTGTCGCCTTATCATAATCAAATCAGTCAAGTTTATATTGATTTGTTAACTAGTTCCACGTAGAATGTAAACTTCCTCTAAGAGTGAGACGGCCATGCCTGTCCATATTTGTCGGCGAGTTGGCTGGATAGTGAAGCCTTAAACAGCACTACCTAGGACTGTGACAATGTTTCTCTTGACCGTAAAACCGAATGTCTAATTAAAAAGTAGTGCGACCGAAACATGGGCTCAAGCTACTGATTTAACAACGGTATATTTCTATCATTTTCATCTACCCTCTGGCGAGCAGTCAGATTAAACTGAAAACGTACATAAAAGTTTAAAAAATCAATGCTGTTTTTCAAACTAGTCGTAACGAGGCAAGGGAATACAAACTTTGCGTTAGCAACAAAAAGTGTAGTCAGTTTGCATAAGCGAGCTACGGACGGCGGGCGGCCGGTGGCCCCCGGCCAAATGTATGTACTCATGTGTAGTCCACTTTAGCCGAGCACTTCGTATCAGTGTGTTACAACTCATTCATGTCGTCACTTTATTTCGGTCTATCATTACGTCATGTCGCGAGTACCAACTATAAATCCTTTTGTGAGTCACCGATAGCGATCTGCGGGCTATCTCTAGGCCTCAATGTTAATGACACATAAATTTAATGAGGTGCATAGAGGCTCTTGAACTGGTGTTTTTGTTTGGAATGAATATGATAGGTGCTTTGTATTGTAGGCAAAAAGTTGACGCTTGAGTTTAAACAGCTGTATAACTGTTGATTTGAATTGATTATATATTTTTCACGTTTCAATGTTCTTAAATTAAAGATTAGAACGACTAAAAATTCTTATGTGACAAATGCCACTTCTATTTGAAAACCTTGCTTTTATTGTTTTGTCGTGAAAGAGTAACAAACTTCTTCATCCATCCTCAGAAACTCTCGCGTTTAAGAGTTGAGATTAGTTAGAAAAAAATGGATAATGTACGCCTTTACTTGGGTAAGTCTACCTACCAAATATTTCATGATTTAATTTATATTTTCCATACTCTATTTTCTAGCGCACTTCTATATACGACAATGTCAATGACCCAATAATTTGTCGTTCGATTTCTATATAGTTATATTGCTTACGATTGTACAACTCTATGTATGGACAAATATTGTCCTGTACAAGGCAAGACAGTAAATGCAGGATGACGTCAAAATCTGGCAGAGTTAGAAGCTTTTGTTCCACAAATAGACGAGTACTTAAACAGTAAAAAAACACTATTCGTAAAACAGTGTGCCTACTCTAATAAACTTTTAAGTACAATCTATATTAGGCAGATAAATTTGGCTATAAAGACATAGTTTTGGCGTGGCGTTTTACAATACGAGTATCTCCACAATAGGTATGACGGCAGCTAGCAATAAACAGTGTCGGAGCTAGGATAATTACTCGAATATGGCGAATACTCGAGATAACAAAGTTTGAAGGTTGTTTGGCTACTTTTAAGGGATTAAAGCGCCTCAATATCACCCACTGTTAGCTTACAAAGAGTAATTATACGTTCTTGTTTCTGTTTCACCGCCAAGTTTAATTAAAGTACGAGTGGGGACGGGACTAAATTTGCTTTACCTAGTTTCTATTTATATCGGATTGGACACAAGTCGGCAGTGTCGTCTTCCTCGGCTATTTACGGGGTCATTAGGTGCCGGAACGCTCACGCTTCCGAAGTGCACTGCATTTTGTTTGAATGACGTGGAGTTTATTAAATTATGGAGGATTTTTCCTATAGGCAACGATAGCCGAGTGGATATACCAACAGACTGCCATGCAGAGGGTATCGGGTTTGAATCCACGGCGCGCACCAATGACTTTTCGGAGTTATGTGCGTATTGAATAGTTAATTATCGCTTGTCCCGTGCCTCGGAGAGCACGTTAAGCCGTCGGTCCCGGTTTTCATGAAGATCTTTGACAGTCGTTACAGGGCGTCAGTACCTTTTAAATAAACTGACACTAGTCTAAACCATGGAATATTGCTATCCCTTCGGGTTGCGGAGGTCAGACAGGCAGTCGCTCTGTGGAAAAGCTAATATTCAGCCAAATCCGGTTAGACTAGAGAGCGGACCCCAAATTGAAACTGGGATAACGCAAAGAGGATGATGATGGAGGATTTTTCCTATAAATTATAAAACATAACCGAAATATGTGTAGCTCATATTATTTTTTCTCAAATTCATTTCTATTTTTATCGTGAAAAGCAATATTACTATGTTTACACATCATTAAATAAATGTTATTTTCTAGCGGTCCATGTAATTTATCAGTTACTTTTTTGACTTTCACGTATAGGCTTATGTTACGCGCTTTGTGCCTCGGCCAAGGATAGAAAATTCATCAGAAAATATATACAACTAGATGACGCCCGCAGCTACGCCCGCAATTTTTCTAAATTTAACCGTTTCTGCCCATTCCCGTGGGAATTTCGGAAAATCCCTTCTTAGTGCACCCCTACGGTCCCCAAGCAACATACATGCCAAATTTCAGCTTCCTGCGCCCAATAGTTTCGGCTGTAGCGTGTCTGTCAGTCAGTCAGTAACGCAAGGATTTTATATATTAAGATTAATTATGAAGAAAACAGAACACGCACTTCTAGTTTCTACCGTAATTAAAGCTTTCTATATTTTATTATTCTTATAAGTAATAAAAAATTCCTTTGGCAAGCACTAATGATCTACTTAAACAAAGAATATAGAATAGGTAGACGTTGTGTGCAGAAGTAAAGACTTATTATAAGTATGTATTACATTTTCAAGCAGCTGTCGTTGAGTATAAATTGCAACACCCAAATATGCTTTTCTTGTTTAGTTACCTACATAGTAGTAATTTATAAGTATTTCAATTGAACTACCAGTTTTATTCAACATAACGTTGTTTGCCTGGAATTTGGCTTTGCAAGCACTTTTTACGCGACATAAGTATTTTTTATTTGATGTATTTGCAGGCTGGTATGACATCAAGTATCTATTATGAAAAAAAATATATCAACTCAAAATTTGCATTCCCAGAATGACAATGACGTAGAAATAATTGTAAACAAACGTTCAAAGTATACCTATTACCGAGTTGACTAGATTTGTAGAAAATCTAATTGAACAATCTTTTATAGCTTGTATGACACACAAAACGTCTAAATATTCATCAAGCATTAATAATCGCTAATTACAGCACAGCGTATACAGTGACAACACAATTTCGACTAAAACTAAAATACTATAGACATTAATTTGTAACGCATCGTTAAGACTGAACTCAGCGATTATCTTTAAAACTATACGCCTATTACTCAATTCTAACACCACTCGACAAACACACACACTCAAAAACACTTAACTCCCTACAGCGACGATACAGCTATGGAAATAATTGCTAAATAAATAGCAATTTCTCTGAAGTAACTAGAAGCAATAAATATCTATTAATTCTGCGAATCGAGTGCGAAAGAACAAACAAAATTCGCGGAATTAATACTCAACCGCAATACAATTCTCTACCGTTTACAAGATAATTAAATCATAATCAAATATTTATCATAATCTCAGAAAATAATGGTTATCCTAATATTAGAATTAATAAGTAAGTACAGATATAAATAGTACGTTCTATTGCGCGGCTTGGTGAAGCCAAAGGAAATGGATCATTACACTGGTAGATAATGGAGCAAAAGAGATTTGTCTCTAATTACATTTTAAACAGTTATGTTAATCACCCATTATTGTCTGGCCCATTACGGAGCATGAGACGATCCTAGATGTGGCGCAGCAGGAGGCACGGATACTTTAATGAGTTGTTGTCTGCACGTAATTATGATTGTTTCATCGGTCCGGTAGCTTTAAACACGAGCACAAACCTCTCTACAAATTACATGAGGCCAAGTCAAGCCTAAATTGAGCAAACATAATAAGGTTTTATGCTCAGTTATACTCGTATATGCGTATCGCAATCTATATTAATAGGATGATTTGGATGAATAAGCTTCTTAGGAAATCCGAGTTCAGCTTGTAGGCTACTTTTCGTTAATTATGCCTTAGTGTCATCTGCATATAAAATTACTGACAAGCAAAGGTACAGCCGAAACTATTGGGCATAAGAAGCTTACAGGTGGCATTTATGTTCTTTGGGGACTAACGGCCGATTTCAATATTCGATCCATCCCTGGATTTTGAGATTCGAGATACGTATTTGACATATTTTGTATGGCGCTTATGTCAAAAATGAATCTATATTACATTATTATTTATATAAGGTATACTTGTATTCTCTTCAAGCCTGTATACAAAACCTATTCATTAGCAAAAACTGTGTTAAATACTCGTAATTATAACTAAATTGTTGTTTCTAAACGCCTCACATGTGTCCAAAGCACCGTTCGCGCCCAAAGATGTATGTAACCGATACATATGCATACAAGTACTTCTGTGCACCAACATGACATCAGATGGCATTTAAACTAATGTGTTGCTATGTAGATCACGTTGCCGTATTTAAATGTTATATTACATAATTCATTATTTTTAAACGGAGGCTCTACCGGTAATTATTATACATGCTTTGCGTCGCAGAATTCTCTTACACGTGTTTTGATGCAGAGTTGTGATTTGTCAGCCTAAAAAGATACGTACCTTATTAGGCTGGCAAATCACTAGACTGATGGTAATAAACTAAAATGAAAGCAGTATACTTATATGTACATTCTCTATGCATTTTTATCTGCGATATTGTTCGCCAAAATCGACTTAGCTTCTAAGGATTTTTTGCAGAAATCTAGATAATTTTAAACGTGACTCAGAAATTGAACTTGGGATTTCACAATCGAAATTTAAGTGCAGATGAAATTCGTAATCATTTTCGTATCAACACAAATATAATCGTAACACAAAAAATTCACGGTGGATTTCTGTTAAATACGACTCTCAGTATGATTGCCAAAGTCTACCTTAACAAAGTAGGTACGTAGTAATCATCGAATATACCATGATATAAATCTTAAAAATTTTAAAGACAAAAAATATTATAGTATCTTCTTGGGTTTACGCGAATGTTACACATTGAAATTAAACTACAGTTTACGGATTTTATCGCGATGTATTGGTTTCACTAAGTTATTACATTGGAAACTAATGATTTAGAACTATATTTTTAGTTTATTACTAGCAAAAATACGCCGGTTAGAAGATCTACAAACCAAGCGCGCAAGATACATAACATCTTTAAATTTCTTGAAGAGATGCCGGGATCACGATCTCATCCCTACATGCTGCAAGATATCAGCCAAGAAGGACATACGTGGGAGCGCTAAGATCTTAAAACAGGCAAGTCAAAAGTTACTCATACAAAAGATCCATGAACACCGAGCTGACTTACGCAGAATAAATAGAAATGTTGAGAATTTATCTAACGAAATATACAGATTGATAACTTCATTTGATTTTAAACAATGCATAGATGCAATAAACAATAGAGAAACATCAAAATATTATGCGTGTAAACGTAACAAAATTCAAAAATTTGAAAAATTACAACAAAAATCAAATGACCAGTACAACATGAAACAGAACGTTTTCGCACGGACCAATCACACGCTATCGTCCGCCCATAGACAAACAGTTGTCAATCTGTCAAAACACATGTTAGATCAAAATACCGAGAAAGTGCTTACCAGAGGTTTAAATTACGCGATAACTCCATCAAGAATACCGTATGAAACCATTATTTGCAACGTTGAGGATTGCCTAGTGAAGAACAATGTGAGTAAGGAAGATTTCGAGGCCATACGACAGGACGTTTCTGCTGTATTACGTCAATCGAAAGTGCCGGCAAGGAATCTACCAAAGACCGAATATCTCGCACTGAAGAAGTTACAAGCTAGGCCTGAACTTACAGTACTCCGAGCAGATAAAGGAAATGCAACGTCCGAGTATAAACAAAAAATGGAACATCTTTTGTCGGATGAAAGTACCTACAAGTTGGTTAAGTCAGACCCTACGAACAAAATACTCAAGCAAACTTGTGATATTGTTAAGAAATACTCCGAAAAACTTAATTTGGACGTGAAATATTTAATACCATCGTGTGTAAAACCTCCTCAAATGTATGGGCTACCGAAAATACACAAGGAAAACGCTCCTCTGCGCCCGATAGTTAGTCAGATAGGCGCACCAACTTACAGACTGGCTCAACACATGGCAAAGATTCTCTCACCGCTCAGAGGCAATACGAGAGCACATGTGAAAGATTCCTACCATTTTGTCAGTGAAATCAAACACCTACATCTCTCTGACAAGGAAACTATGGTTAGTTTTGATATACAGTCATTATTCACATGCATACCAGTACATGACTGTGTAGAAATTACTAGAAGGAAGCTGACAGAAAACAACATGCCTGAGGAATATGCAGAAATACTCAAACACTGCCTGACAACGGGCTATCTGTTATGGGACAAGAAATACTACATACAAGTAGACGGTGTAGCAATGGGCTCTCCAGTATCGCCTGTTGTCGCTGACATCTTCATGGAGGACTTCGAGGCGCGAGCCCTGCAGACTGCCACCATCACACCGAGGTTCTACAAGCGGTATGTAGATGACACTTTCACAATTTTACCAACAGATAGTGTTAATGCTTTCCTAAACCATCTTAATTCTATTAATAACCAAATACAATTCACAATGGAATTAGAGGCAAACAATTCTTTAGCTTTCTTAGATGTACTTGTCATCAGGAATAAAAACAACTCCTTAAGCCATACTGTGTATAGGAAAAAGACCCATACAAATAGGTACTTAAACGGTGAATCTCACCACCATCCTAAACAGTTAGCTACTGTAGGAATGTCTCTGTTTCAGAGAGCCCGCGGGATCTGTGACAAGAAACACCTGGACGCTGAGCTTCAACATGTCAGGCAAGTTCTGCAAGACAACAAGCTCCGACCGCCGCGCCACTGTCACAGATCCCAGAAGAAAGAAAAACCAGCCACAGTAGAAAGACAACCTGCTGTCCTCCCATACATCAAGGGCGTGACCGACAAAATTGGCTACATCTTGAAGCGAGCTTCTATCAAAACTTACTACAAGCCGCCAACGAAGATCAGTCAATTATTACCATCTGTCAAGTGTCAGTTACCCTTGCAAGAGGCCGGTGTCTACAAAATTGACTGTGAATGTGGGCTCTCATACATTGGACAAACCAAGAGAAGCATAGGCATTCGACTCAAAGAACATATAGCTGACATAAAACATAAACGCTCAACAAAGTCTGCTGTGTGTGAACATGTGGAACAGGGACCCAACCACTACCTGCGATTTGATGAACCACAGATACTCGCAAAAGAACACCGTTTTCTTCCAAGGATGATACGAGAGGCTATTGAAATTAAAAAACACCCTAATTTCAATAGGGAAGATGGTTGGAATGTTCCTCCAGCTTGGGACCCTGTCATAAGGCTAATGAAACCCAAGAAGGACAAAGTCACCAGAAGACCTAAGGACACTGTGAGCTCCTTCTGCGTAAATAGTAACACCAGTAGATGAAAAATGTTCGGGTACTTTGAGATAACTTATACATTCAGGAAAAAGACAAATATCACCTCAGTCTGCCGTGAACATGAATTCTGTAAAGAATTCGAAACGTCGGCTAGTAATAAACTAAAAATATAGTTCTAAATCATTAGTTTCCAATGTAATAACTTAGTGAAACCAATACATCGCGATAAAATCCGTAAACTGTAGTTTAATTTCAATACAAAAAATATTACTTTAGAACAACATTTTTGTATACTTTGTGCAATAACATACGGGAAGTGTTATCGTGTATGATGTTCGCGGTCGCTCATTGCACTTTGCTTCTAGGCAATCGTATATTTATGTTAATGTTTAGTAAATATCATACTGTCTCGTACGAAGCCGATGGCTGTTATAAAGACTAAAATATTATTTCTTGACTTGACCATACGGATTCTCTTTAGCTCTTATAAGGAGAATAATTAAACAAGAATGCGTTCGACTTAATTGTACGGATATTATTGTGGTTTACCCACACGGTTTGTGTGTGGAATCCACACCGTTTGTGTACGGAATCAAATTTTGTGATTGAGTAGTTGATCTAAATCTGTCTCTCTTTGACAGAAAATTAAGTTTAGTATAAAATGTCATCAAAAAATTAATTTGGGTAATATTGAATGACCTTTTTCAAACATGGTTTTTGAACAACAACGTAGGTACCTACAAACAAAATACGAACAAAATAGCCAACGTACCTCAGTACATAGATTTACATCAAAACTTCATATATTTCCAAAGATTATTATCTTTGGAAATATATGAAGTATTTTTATATGCGACATACATGGATAACCGGAGCCGCTGCATAAAAGCCATAATAGAAACACGTCAGTCTTTTTTGTAAAATAATCATGTTTCTGTGCCAAAATATAGATTTTGTAAAATCACATAAAATCGTTTTAAGGTACCTATCTATGTCTGAACTAATTCTAACTAGGCTGTCACGGGTAACCAAAGAATCAAAGACAATCTGTGAAACTCAAAGCCCGCTTAGAAACAAAATAATTTTAGTACTTGGCACTTGGTAGTTCGTAAGATGGCACCGACCAGCTCGTTAATTAAACTTAGGATTACCTAATACATGGTTTACCGCTTTCTGTTTTATTGCCTATTAATGTTGGTACTGACGTATTACTTGAACAACTTACTTTGGCGATGGTAACTAGGTTCTACCTACTGTTACACGAGTTTAAAGTTTCAAGGACGATCTAAGTTTGTTTAACTAGTTAAAAGATATAATAAGTACTAATCTGATAACTAAAACTACATGTCTTCTGTCGCAGTAAAGGTAAGTTTTCCACAAGATGAACCGACGAGCTTAGAATCTAGGTAGTGATTGGTTGGCAGCTTAAAATCGGTCAGTGGGAAATCTTGTTGCCATTCTTTGACTGAGATAATGAATTGAAACCTAGGAAAGTCTTTTAATGCTCCTATAGTAGTATGTAGTACGCCATCTCGCTCAAACAAATAAAAGAGAGCCCGCGACTCAATTCATTGTCAATTGGCATAGCATATCTACAAGCTCTAACTTCAGCTAACCGTTTGTAAACAATATTTAAGTATATTACATATATCTGACTTTTATATACTTGTAAATAAAGAAGATCAATGATCCTCATAAAATTGACAATATAAAAGTAAGTACTCTACTTTGTATTCCACTCAAGGTTTTAAAGTTAAAGCATAAGGCATCTCGTATGAACACTCTCTTTGAACTACGAGCCCTGACCTTATTCACATTTGCCATTTCACGTCTAATCCCGACTTACTTTCTTTCACAAAAGAGGCCGAGAACAACAGAAATATTGAGGGTGAACCACAAACGAAGATCTACATATTATTCAAACTGGCGTATTTTTACATAATTTCAACAATATTTTCTCTTGAGTTTTTCTAAATTCCGCTCTCGAAACTCATTTAAGCATGTCGTATAATGTTCTTTAGGTGCGTTCTTCGGTATAATGAAAGTTCTGACTCAGTCTTTCTAGGCTTGATAGGAATCTCGGTTATGCGCGAACATTTCACTATCTACGAATACACTCTTTAGTATCTAGGTATGTCTTCTGTCGTACTAGCGACGTTGATCTCACAGGGATGCACTAAATTTGAAAACTTTGAGTCATACTATGGAATTCAATATCCGATCTATAGATAGATCTGTAGATTTTAGATTCATTTTTGACATAAGCTCCATACAAAATATGTCAAACATGAATCTCGAATCTCAAAATCCAAGTATGGATCGAATATTGAAAATGGCCGTTAGACAAACATCCTTACAGATAGCAAAGAAACGTATAGTTACTAACACGCATTACATCTGCCTGTCTGCATAATTTTATTTTTACTCTTGTACAAAATAAGCCTGCCAAATGTTTAAAACGAGATCTGTCGCTAATGAACGTCTGGAGTCACTTGCATTGTCACCATAAATAGTGAGGGAGCTCATTTATCACGCGTAACATACCCCTGTCATGTGACACGAAAATATAAGAACAAGAGACATTCACACCATTTGACTTTTAGACAGGGCTGTATCCTATTTAAGGCCAGATATATATACCCAATATTTTAAAACTAATATGCCGTTAGAAGATTACTATTCCAATAATCGATTTTGAACTACGACCGCTGCAAGACGTTCGAAACGTCGAAAACACATAGGTATATCATAAATAAGTTAAATTTACGCAATTAAGATCTGATAAATAATTTTGTACTACCATTTCAGTTGTCATGGAGCCCTGCCTACGAGCTAAAAAAATCAGAAACTGGTCCAATTGATTGAAAATTCGGTCTTCCATTTCGAGTTACTCTTACGGCGCAGGGCCAAGGCAGTAAAACCAAATGCGTAGTAAATATTATGTCTAGGTTGGCAACGGATTTAACCTTGCTCCCATCCATTAGATGGAATCAATCGAAACAGAAATAGATGAAAGCTCCAGCTACGTCTGTGATCATGCGGTTGATCGCAAGATTTATTTTAATATATTTTATACAGTCTACATGTAAATAAATATCTTAGTATTGGCAATGACAGTTTCTGTGCTCTATCTAGCTCTTAAAGAGCTGATAGTTGATTTATTATAAAGTGTAATATAGATGGAAGAATTTATTATTCGATAGCACTCAGTAATAAGACAATTATGACTTATTAGTCATTAATCAGAATACAATAAAATTTATGGACGGGAGTATAAATAGAACACGTATAATGTTTTCAAGAATTATAGTTTACTACTATTCACTATAGCTGTATTAACTAGGTAAGTTACGATATTCTATTAAAGTATTAATTAAAACTATAGATTTCTTAATAAAAAAAATCTATTGATATTTTTGTGATCTAATAACTCTATATATAAAAATACAGCATCATTTAAGCCTAACAGTTCAATTCTAAGTGATTTGTTAAAGCTATTTGAAACTATGTTGTACCTATGGTCGTAATATAATTAATCAAAGGCTGAATCATACGGGATTTGAACCGTTTGAACTTCTAATCAAACAGAACAAATTCAATCTTTTAACTTTATTAAATAAAAAACGCTGATAAATTATAATTGAGGTAAATGAACGCTGTACAAAAGCAACTCATGGGTCGATAGACTACGTAAGTTTTATAAATTTAATGAGATCGTTGATTATATTGATGATGATGTTACCATCATCATCATCGATAGAGCCATTTAAGGTTTTGTCCCTTTTTACATAGAGTCAGCTCGCCTTGTCTGTTTCAGGTC
Organism: Euclidia mi; assembly: GCA_944739405.2. Classification (NCBI taxonomy): domain Eukaryota; kingdom Metazoa; phylum Arthropoda; class Insecta; order Lepidoptera; family Erebidae; genus Euclidia; species Euclidia mi. The sequence goes on along the minus strand of OX123184.2, from coordinate 79,437,220 downwards.
CGATTAGACAGTTTTTGACAAAAGTTACATAGGCAGTGTGGTGTGGGGTAAAAGAAGATGTAGTGACAAGCATCGAGAAAGGCATGTTAAGATGGTTTGGGCACATGGAGAGGATGGATGACGAAAGACTGTCAAGGAAGATATATAAGGCAAGTGTGAATGGGACAGGACGAAGGGGAAGACCTAGGCGGACGTTCTCTGACCAGATTGGAGACATCCTAAAAAAAGGACAGGTCAGAAGTACCCTAAACAGAAGAGCATGCATGAGAAACTTGATGGGAGTGAATGAAGCAAGAGAGGTATGTCAGGATCGTTGCAAATGGCGTTCCGTAGTCTCTGCCTACCCCTCCGGAAAACAGGCGTGAGTCTATGTATGTATGTATGTATGTACATAGGCAGTTGCATAACCGCGCGTAGTCATGTCGTAGTATGAGTAGCATGTAGGTAAATATGTCACCAATATATATAAAACTTCTCATCAAAACATCTGAAATCACAAAAAACATCAAATTATCCTACGAGCTTTTGTAACAAATAATTTCCGTTACAGCTAAATAAAGAAACAAATCAAGCTATAAAAGATCCCATTGCGTTACAAAGCAACAAAAAAATAAAACAAAAAGTCCTAATCGATCTTCATTTTCTTTGTCTTCAAATATTTAAACACGAATTCGTAATAAAGACAAAAAGGGAATTCCGTACAAATTAGAGCCATTATTACTCGTTAATTATCACTTCAAAGCGTATTTACAAAAAAAGATACAGTTGTTTTGTGCGAAATAATTATTCACTTTAAGGAAAACGTTGTTCAACTCAGTAATATGGTGTTAGGATCATAAAAACACCATTCGTCATTAATTTGTGAGTTGTTAGAAAGGCACTGAGCTACTGACGTACAAATCGAGTGGTAATTAAGAGGCGGGGTTCAACCAAAGGGGCTCTTTGTCGGGTTTATTACACTTTGATCTTAACTGATTCACTACTTATATGACCGCTACATTACGACGAAAGATTATTATATATTATGAGTACTGGCTGTCCATAGGGCTGTCTAATGATCATATTAATATACTTGACAAATTTATATTAATCTTTGTCTCAACTAACTGTCATCATCATCATTGTCTTGTCGTCCTAGAGATATCGGTTGCAGCCAAGACTAGCGTCTTGTAGTCGGGGATCTACTTATTGGTCTAAACAGATTAGACAGAATCTTAATATATAAAATCCTTGCGTTACTGACTGACTGACAGACACGCTACAGCCGAAACTATTGGGTGCAGGAAGCCTAAATTTGGCATGTATGTTCCTTGGGGACCGTAGGGGTGCACTAAGAAGGGATTTCCCGAAATTCCCACGGGATCGGCCAAAACGGGTAAATTAAAAAATAATGCAGGCGTAGCTGCTGGCGTCCTCTAGTATGATATAAGCTTTTCCACAGAGCAGTAATTGCTGTCTGAATTCTGCAATCCAAAGGGCTTAACGTTTTAACTTTGCTGGAACTAGGAGTGTTATAATTTAATAGAATCCACAATGTCACACGAGACAAACTTTTCATAGTAAAAGATTACCGACTATCTTTTCCTGATTGCCAAGAAAATAAATAATCTTATTTGATGTTATGAAGAGTAACATTCGGTAATATCAGTATTCAATAATATCACAAAGGTAAAGACCAAACGTGGTCAGCAGCAATAAAATCTCTGTTACACGAGATGTTTTAATATTAATGAAAAGTTGCTGGCGATACCTGGCAATTTATTATCCAGATGAATATGAATCTTACTCTAGGTAATCTTGTATTTAAAACGATGTTTATGACAAAAGTATACTACGAAAACAAATAAAAGCTCCAATAAAAACGAATGAAAAAATACTTTAACTTTATAAAGTAGTAAACGTATATGTTGTGGAAAATACACGTATAAGTTTTAGGTCCACACAATAAAAGATTGCGTACTGTTTTTCTCAGAGATGCCCAACTGTTTTATAATCATGACCGTAGCGCTGTATGAATTTAATTACGTCGATTACCTACCCACGGTACAAGCCCGATCAATTTGAACGAAGACCGTATTCAGTGGTATAATGCCATTATCTAAAAAAACAATAATTGAACCAAGATCAGTGGGTGATCCTGAAGTACATCTAAATTGTAATTTATATGGTTAACCATTGTTAAAAGCTACAGTTTAATTTACGGCCATTGTTTTTATAGCAAATATAAAGTGCGTCATCCTTGCGCAAATAGTTTAGAACAAAGGGTTTTGTTTCAAAGTAACTTCCGTGTGTGATACATAATTATGGAGCGAAATCTGTGTGTTTTTACCCAAATAGGTATTTATTAATAAGGATACAAAATATCTGAAAATAGATATTTAGTTATATGAATGAGAATAATAGGTAAACCTACTTATTTATGTTACCAACGATATATTAATATATCACGTTGAGTCACGCCTAAAAAGACTTAATGTATTAAAACACAGATAGAAAAATGCATGGAAGCGCCGATAGCCCAGTGGTGTACGTAACGGACTGCCTTTGTGAAGTTATATTATGAGTGTTAAAAATGCAGATATGGATATTTAACGTGTTAAGTAAAAATTAAAATTGCTATATAACTATATTAGTATTTTGAGGATAAGGAACAGGGATAGTTGAAGATGGAACATGAAACATTTTGTTCTGATATCAGTAAATGTCTTGCTAGGTTTAAAAGAGTTACAATTACGTCATATAAATGCAACTTGCATAAAATAGATATATACGAGTTGATATATACGAGTATATATATACGAGTTGATATGTGGTTGACGGCATAGAATACAAGTGTCACCACCCCGTATCTTCCCGTGGGTGTCGTAAGGCGACTAAGGGATAACACGATGCAAATACCATCTTTGCGTAGAGACGAAAACTCGACATCAAACCCTATACGACTGCCTCGTTGGTCTCGCGGCATAAATGTGCGCGTGGGATCGGGAGGTCCCGGGTTCGATTCCTGGGTCGGGCAGTGTTATTGGGTTTTTCTGTCACGAAATTCTCAGTAGCAGCACGGAGTCTGGAAATGTGCCTGGTACGGCAATAGGCTCGCCCCTTATTACGTGGGACTAAAGTATATCTGGCGAAAAGTGGGTGTAGAAATACACCTCTGCCTACCCCGTCGGGGATAAAAGGCGTGACGATATGTATGTATGTATGTATACGAGATATATACCAACAATACGCAGTATATTCTAATATATACAAAATCATTGTGATACTGACTGACTGACAGACACCCTATAGCCTGCAATTTCTTTGGGAATCGAAGGAGTGCTTTTAGAGCGACTTTATTTTCCTCAATTCCCACGGTATCTTGCAAAAACAGCTATACTTTAGTCGTATACAAAAAAGCTAATATTTGCTAAGCAAATATTATAACAAGAACTGAAACTAAATAATTAATTATACAAAAATATACATAAAAACCCTAAAAAGCAATAAAAACAGAACTGAAAACGTCACAAAAGCTGCGAGTACCTAGATTGTTTTGAATTTCATTGTCTTCAGCTTATGTTCACAAGAAAATTATTTGGATTTCTGAAATAAGAAACAGACAGTAATATGCGAACAGGGAGATCCATGGTAATTGTTGGTAAAACCCACATTTGGCAAACATGAAACTTCAATCTCAGATTTGGTCGTCGCAACCTGCGGTTTCACCCTCAGTCCTGTAATTTGTGCTAAAACCAGCATATGTTCAACATTAAACGTTTATGTGTTGATATAAGTGCTTTTATGAGCGATGCACTGAAAGCAAATTTATTTATCTCAGTTGTGTACAGCCTATCTAATGCAGGGATACGGGTGCTGAGCGATACTACAAGTTGAAATATTGTTGAATAAATAATTCAGCTAAGATATTTGGTATGCTGATCATCACGACTACCGGTCAGTTCTAGTATTTTATCTATTGATTTATTTGGCTATTAAAGTTAAAACATATTTGCAATAGCTTGCATAGAGCTTATGCAATTTGTCAAATATGTATTAGGTAAATCCATCTTAAGTTAAGATATTGGGACCGGCCGCTAGGTAAATAATAGAGTTATGTTTAAAAAAACACCGAATAAACTAGTCAAGAATTAAATTCTCGTCACATAAAAAAATTACTAATGATTCAAAGATATTTGATTACAGTTATATTATTGTTCTCGTTTGTATATTACACAATGGAAAATGCTTTTGCCATTTCATTTCATTATATTATTATTATCCTATTTATCATCACCATCACATTGCATGAGATTTAAATAATACCACAGAGTAATTAATAGATAATACTAAGACACTATTGACCAAGGTTCATACTCTTACTTTGTAAACACGTACGATGTCCAATATCAATACAAGTTTAATGTTGTTAAAATATTTCACTCGTCCCATAATCAATTTGCGTTCTAATTCAAATTCCGATAAGAAAGATAAAATCCTACACACTACAGCTACATTGTATTCTACATCCCACACAGATACACGTTAAACAACATCATTAGCTATTCCCAGTAACTACAAAACTTTTTCATCGCGTTCTATAAGCTTATTACACAGTAATGTAGTTCAATTCTCTTTCCAGACCGACTTTATCGACTCAATAACTGTAACGAAAGCAAATTTAAAAAATATATTGAATGGTTTCAAAGTTTAAAATGTACGTCGGTATTTTAAACCATAATAACGTCGAGTACTCTATTTATAAGACCGAGTAAAAACATCGGCCGGCATTGAATATACCGCTCCGATCGCAGTAACTTTATAAGGGTGAATGGGCACTTGGTCGCTGCCGACATATGCACCACACGCGACGAATTGCACTGTGAGCCCGCATGATGCGGTGAATTGCGATTGATATACATGACAGATTATGTTACGGTAACAGGATCACAAAAACGCGATAGCGGCCGGATTTGCATTGTATCAAATATACGCCGGCAGTTAGCAGATGTAATGTATAGCATCTGCTTACCGCCTGCGAATTATAAGGACATAATAATACTGAATTAGTGTATTTTTTCATTAGGCTAATAGCATAGGCGAGAGTATGTGAAATTTCATTGATAATTTCTTAGAGAAACTGGAGAAATATCTGGGGGCACGGCACCCCCACCAAGTCGAACAAAAAAGCGGCACGGCCGTACCATCCTTTTCTCGAAGCATTTCAGGCCATTTTCAACCACCTATAACTTCGTTGTGGATAAAACTAAAAGCCTGATTTTTTAATTGTATAAATATTCAAAATTCATTCAATTTGAACCAGTAGTTTAAGAATTATAACGAGTCAAAATTCTTAATTTTTTCACTCACTGACCGATGATCAAAAGTCTAAGGCACTTCTAGCAGACATAGAAGCTTCAAATTTGGAATGCTATTAGTGTTTAGTATATGAATCAAGGAAAAATAAAATATTTTTCTATTTCTGTCCAGTTTTCGAGATACATCAACTGCATAAATAACTTTGTAATCCCATATAAATATATAGGATTACAAAATTACATTTGCAGTTAGAGCTTTCATTAAGAAAATTCGTTGTTGGTGTACAAGAAGTAGAATGTACCGGAAAGGACAAACGTGAGACTATCTACAAAAAGAAATGAGATCCCATAAAAACAATACTTACTTATGGCCGAGTCGATCTATTTATTTAAAACATTAAAGATTTTTAATTAACCGACTTGGTATTACATCGATCTCACAACTTTTTACGGTCGCGGGACTTGGTATTTTTGACAAGTATTGTTTTTATGGGATACAACATTTCCAGCGCGTAATTCAAATTGTTTTAATTACGTTAAATGTAGTGCACGTTCACCTTAAAAGTTACACATTTAGTAGATATGTTCTAGTAAATCTTGACATACAAAACCATCTCTATGTATTGTTATATTTGTAATGAGTAAATAACTGTTCTAATTTGCACAGATTCAGTATTTTCTTGACACAAAACAGTGTAATTTAAACTAATATTGTCAGCCAAGACACGTTTACATGCGGATCTATGGATGTGTAACGGAGCGTATTTATATTCTATTACATATATTGTTTGGTATTAGATAATACTGTGTATGTCATTGCCCTCCTAGTCTTATTTATGATTTCTGAGTTAGACAGCTACATTTATAAATCATCCACATGGGGTGTAATATTACACCTCTGCCTACCCCTTCGGGGATACAGGCGAGAGCCTATTATAAATCCGATAATTTGTAATTGAAGATACATGACAATAATATATGCCTCAGGATTTTGAGATACTTATTTATAATAAGAAAACAAAGGTTTATTTATATTTACCAATAAAAATTACGATTCTAAAAATAAACTTGTTTGATATTATTCAAATTGCGATACTATAAAGACGTTTATTGAAAACAGCTCTTTTTAAACTCATAACAACATTAAATGATTGCAATATCTAAAGGTTAAGTAATAAATACGAATATTTGTGGCCCGAGTTACTACTAACTATACCTACCGTAATTGAATGAAATGTATGTAGGTATACTTCTACTTATAGTTGTACAGTAGTAAGTACCTAAAGTGTAAATGGGAGGAGAGAGAGGCAAATGCATCACTTTTCATCAAAAGTTATGTTGTAACACAAATAAAACCATGATTTTACAAATGCAACTATTAAAATTAAACAAATTTTTGTTGAATATTTTTGAAATGCTTGTACTCGCATAGCTTCCAAACGGCTGGACCGAATTGGATAAGTCTTTATTTTATGCGTTCGTTATTGTCAGGAGAAGGTTTAAAAAAATTGCAATATAATATGGCAGTACGAAGTTCGCCGAGTCTGCTAGGTTTATTATATTGTTAATAAAAAATAAAATTAAAAACTATAACCCGACTACGTCAAAAAGAGGATCTAAAAAGAACGAAACAAGAAAATAGCTCATTCAGATCTAAATCCAGAAAAGTATAAGTACAGAAATGCTCAAACTTTACAGGTAGTAAAGCCTTGCTGATTTAAGCCGGCTCGACCGGGGAAGTACTACCCTCTCACAGAAAATCGACGTAAAGTAACAGTACTTAAACTGTTGCGTTTCGCTCGGTGAGTGACAGTTCCGGAGGCCCTATCCCCTATTCCTTCTCCCTCATCCAGGATGAGGAGTGCCTCATCCTGTCCCTTTTCCCAATCCCAAGGGGCGATAACGCACTTGTGACTCCTGTGGTGTTGCTTGTGTCCATGGGCGGCTGTAATTGCTTACCATCAGGCAATCCGTCTGCTCGTTAGCCACCTATTACCATAAAAAAAAAAAAACTAGAGCCGTGGTCGCACCTATTGTACCTATACTAGTGTACATGTAACTATGTAGTTACCTGCCATGTTTTTAATGCAAGTAAGTGTTCCTGGCACTCATATTAGGTATACAATAGGTGCGATTACGGCTCTAGCTTGAGCATTTCTGTACTTATACTTTTCTGGATTTAGATCTGAATGAGCTATTTTCTTGTTTCGTTCTTTTTAGTTCCTCTTTTTGACGTAGTCGGGTTATAGTTTTTAAACAAATTTTTTTATTACATCCTTTTCCGTATCCCGATGGGGCATGTAAACTAACCGTGCAATATTTACATTGTCAAATTTATAGGAAAAAATAAAGAAATAAAATAGATAACGCAAAGCGTCTAAATTGCGTGAACTGTAAGTACAACCGCATTTTAAACTTATATTTTGAATGAAACAGTATAATTGTGATAATAGTTGGTAGTAGAGAGGTTGGACTTTTACTTAATATATATAGTCTTGTGTGACGGCCGGTGTCATGTCAAAATTGTCATCACAACGGTTGTCAAGAAATACTGACGTCTACACAGCGAACTAGCCGGCCGTCAAGCACAATAATTAGCAAGAGGTTTGAAGACTATTTTATTATTTGGAAATGAGTTTTTAGTTCGATGACGTAAACACTCTGTCAAGTGTTCGCCAAATTCACCAGTCATTGACAACAAGGCGATGGCCATGCGGATAACACATTCCGTTCGCGTTCTGAGGGCGTGGGTTCAAATCCCAGTCATAACAGTTATGTGGATTATGGTTTTTATGAAATTTGGAAAATGTTTATGAATATTTGGCAAATATTTAAAAAAATATTATTTAAATATTTCGAATAAAAATAAGAAAATTCTAGAAAGTTCAGGAAGGAATGGAAAGGTTAAAAAGAGACAGGAGATAGAAAAACAATTGAATTATGAAATGACAATCGAAATTAGTGGATCTAGAACATTCCTAGGGGTATATAAGGCAGTGTAGACGCGCTGAGGGCCAGTTTAAATTGAGAAGTGGTAAAGTGAAGAGGAAAAGGAAGAAGTAAAAGGAAGAAAGAAGTAGTAGTGAAATAAAGTGAAGTGAAAGTATAGTGCAGTGAAGTGCAGTGCAAAAGACGCTAGTGTTCGTGCTGTCCGCGTCAAAATTGAACGACGCGTCGTGTGTGTGAAGTCGAATAAAGTGTCATCAGTGCTACTCGGTGTTTCCTTCCAATCCCGTTACCCCGTCCGTAACAATATATGTACATATTATTTGTAATTTGCTCACCAATATCTTTCTTTTGATACCAAACACGTTATGATTATCTCACAATTTTTTTTATGAGGTTGGAATCTGAGCTAGTCATTCCGTAATAGCAAATTTCGATATAATTTATATAGCCTATGTCTAAGGGGCCATTATTACGAATCTTTTGCCACCCCATTAATCAAAATCGGTTCAGTAGTTTAGGCGCTACGGTTGAACATACATACATACATAGACTGCCAAAAACATTACCCTTCCTTTTGGCTTCGCCGTAGTTTGGTAAAAATATCATTGATGTTTCGAAGTAGCGAAAATTATGCATTTTGTATGCTAGGTCATTGTCTGAAAGTAAAATAGGCCGTTAGTTGACCAGTGTCTTGAAATACTACTCACAAACTGAACCAATGAAATACATCACTCGTAACAAAATCCAAATATTGGTTCTTTAATAATTCTTCAAAGATTATTTAAACAAAAGTATCACTTAGTTGTATAACGTTTGAGATATAGGTAAGTCCACGGATAGCTTACGCGCGAAGATCACTGCGCGAAGTGTAGTGAGTCACAGGAAATTTGAATACCTAATCGTTGCGCGTTGGGAAGAAACATACGATATCTTATTTAAACACAGTTACGCCCGATTCCAATATTCTATCTATCGTTGGTTTTGTTACAAGAGATAGATATTTGACATAAGTTTGATACAAAATACCTATGTCAAATATCGATCTTTAGTAGCCAAAGACATCGATTAATAGATTATTAGAAGTGAGTAAGATTTTTATAGACTCACGCCTGTATCCTCGAAGGAGTAGGCAGAGATGTAATATAACACCCACATTTCGCCATGAATTTAAGGTCCCACGTACTTGATACTGACACTTGATGGCACGGGCTGTTACCGCAACTCCTGTCTTGGCGTGTATTTTGCGTACGGGTGGGAATGGTCTTATAATTCGAGCCACCCCAGCCAGGTAACACGTAATAGGGATCGAGCCTTTTGCCGTTATCGGGCACCATACCAGACTCTGTGCTGCTGCTGAGAATTCGGAAACACTCAGTAACACTTTTGCCAGACCCGGGAATCGAACCCGAGACCTCCAACCAGCAGTCGCATACGCTATCATGGGCAGTCAGTCAGTGAGTATGTCACACTTAAATATCTATCTCTAGAAGCTGCATTGATTGATAGATTTTATAGGAAGTGGGCGTTAGACGGTGTGTTTTTTGTTGCGATTTTTTTTACATATTCATTATACCATGCTTCATAGGTGAGTCATATCAACGTTTTTTTTATGTATATATTATACATTTTACTGGTTTTGTGCGACATTGGATGAGTTAGTATGCAATATAACACTACATATATGGGCTATTTTATTTTCATCCTATTTCATTCAAGTTAATCTACGTATATTTATATACATATTTCGTAATCAATTCATTTTTAACGCAATATAAATCTGACAAACAAATCCTATGCCAATGTTTCGAGATCAAAATGAGAAAATTAAGCTAAAGAATTTCGTCTCTAGTTCCAATAAAATTAATTGTATAAGGAATTTGATATCTTATTATTTTGCTTCTCTTTTCTTTTAGATACTCGTATTATAATGAATTCCGGCATACACAATATGTTTCGGGACGAAGATAATGAAATATATTTTAATTATTACGAATAATAATGCTAAAAATGTCAATAAAACGTAATAACTTTACGGCAGAATATTATTAGGAAACAAGCCAGAAATGTAGTACCCATTTTTTACCTAAATGGCTTAAAACCAAAAGGTGGTGTATATAGTAAAGGCCATGATTACTACTGTAGGCGTTCGGGACATCCGATCCAAACCACCGCGGTATCCGTCGACGTCCCAGAGCGGCATGGCCAGGCGAATCGCATAAATCGTAGTATTAAAGAAATGTAAAAATAAAATATATATAAATATTTATATGACTATGTATGTCAAACCCGTGTAATAGCAGACAAGTCTGTATTTCTACTCTCCACAAAGTGTTTGCAACTGCGTCAGAATGACACCTCCTCGGAATTCTTGCTACCAGGAGTTACATCAAGAACAAATTGAAACACATGAAGTAGATTGTTACAACAGTATCAAATGTAGAATTGGAGCATGTTTGAGAGAAATATTCTCAATTAATGGAGTAGTTCCTTGTGAGTCCAAGTCCATTTGTTCCATGTGCACGTGTCCTTTTAACATATGGCCTCGTTAGGCCGCAAGTGATGCTATCATTCAGAACACATTAGATTTAGTGATGAAACATGACATGTGCTGTCTAAATAGGAACGTCATGTTATGATATTGATGCGTTAATATCTAGTAGTGTAAATGTTATACGTGTGGTGCTAAGTTTATGACAATGTGTGTTTATGAGGAAGCTCTTTGTACTTATAGACTTCTTACTGTCGTGTCGCGCGCTACGGCCACGTAGGAGTTGGTTATTAAGACAGAAAGTGCTATTTCATGGATAAGGTACATTAATGCAAAGTTTTATCAGAATGGGTTCGGCATTTTCTGCGTGAAACAGTGACAAAATCTATCCACCTAACAACCTTTCACAAATATACATAGCTCTAGTAAAAAAAATACGTATACAGGAGTAAAACACAACAAAATTGGAATTTCATCATTTTTATAGCCGTTTGGTTTGGGCTATAAAACGAAAAAAGAAAGTTGTTGTTTTAAAATACTCTCAAGTGCTGATAGAGTATTATATAGTAAAGTATGAATTTCAGCCGTCACCACGCTTTCAGAAACAGCACTAAAGGAAAATAATGACTGATCACTAAATCACGAATAGTCTACCCTTTACTGAATATTAAATGAGTACCTTAGTAGGTATACATATAACCATCGGCAACCCTTTTAAAATAGCAAACTGAAACAAACACTAACGTGCAAAAGTTGTTTAAAGTTGTTGATAACTAATGGGTGAGCGCTTGCCTTGTCTCTCTTTTATCTAAATTAATAGCCCTTTTAACAGCGCTTGAGAACAATATGCTTTGTTGTCTACTTTAAATTTTATTTTTAGAAGTATACTATACACTTTTTATAGTACTGGTAGAGTGTCCGAAGAAGAAATCATTTATGTCTGTGTTTTTACAGTAGTTGGTGACATTTGCAATAATTTAAACAATACAGAAAGTGTTTATTAAGTAAGGGATTCGGGAAAACATGTAGTTATTTGCTTTGAACTGGTTAATAGTTTAGTCTATAAAAATATGTCTGGATTCGTATTATTAATAAATACAACTATCGCACTATGGTTGTAGGATACCACGCCATACAAATATTTAATAAAGGAATATAAAAGCACCGACTTTTGGAACACAAGAAAAGGTTTTTAATATTGCTAATTATAATAAGTAATTCATAATGTAGGAAACAAAAGTACCTTCATTATAGTGAACTTCTATTTTACAGCAATCACTTTTTTTTCAAATTCGTAATCATGATTCATCAGTTACTCAGTCTCTTAATGTTTAGACTTAGATTCGAGGGACTGTCATATATCTGCTGAGCTTGGTAAGTGGAGCGGTCAATTGGTATCTTTAACACGACAACACGACGCGACAACTACGTAAATATTTACAGTAACAACGTTTTTGTGACGTTTGCGACGCGACACTACGTTTATTTTTGGCGTTTCGTATTAGAGCGATCGCGTTGCATTACATCGTAAAGAAGCTATGCAACGGAATCGCTCTCGATATAAAAGCTTACATACTGGAGAAGCTATTCGTTCGTCGCAGCTTTGCTTATAGTAAATAGCATTAGTTTGCGACATTAGACTACACAGTCTATGTTTTGTTATAAAAAAGACAACTCCTCAAGGAATAAATCCTGTACCTAAGGGGACTTGACAAAAATTCATACAACGGATTTGTATCTTCTGGGCGTTCTTTGTAGAACACGAATCAACAAATTATGGTTTAGACAAACTATTGTCCCGTTTAGATAAGGATTGTGTAGAATCGAATCCGAAACAATCAATCATGGTACCCTAAACCACTACGCCATTACATGTAGGTATATCTAGTATAAATCGTAAATAGTTTACTCACAGATGTCCCAATTCATGAGCTATGACGAAAGCACTAGTGAGCCCTTCGTCGCGGTCTATCGCGGCAGAGCGAGTGCGGGAGCAGACCCCACCCACTGGGGCGAAGCCCGAGGGCCCGCCGAGTTGTGCCCGCGTCAGCCACACCGTTGCATCCCATCCAGTGCTGCCTGCGAAATTAAACATTATTTTATAACGGAAATATAAATGGTGTAAATAGTAAAATTATAACTAGGCAGTTAATATGATTGGGATGCGATTGATATTTAATCGAGTATAAATTATGTGTTTTAGATATCCGAGATCACTTATCTCGGATATCTTAACTAACTTTATTAATTGGAACTGTAACTACATATTTTTGCTTTATATAGCTGTTTTAGATTGTAAATGAGCATAATAATGAAACTTGAGTTCATGACAGTAATTTAAATTACTAACTATTCCTATTCTGTCTATATACCTAATGGAAAATATGGAAGCAAAAACTAACAAAATATAAAAAAATCTAACAAGAATGCTTAGATATTAAAGAGAACGATTTCAATTTCTACATATTCAGCGTTACTTGATCCGTGAGTAATCCTCCGAGCATTTCCCCTGTGTCGGGCTCTACTTTCAGTCTAACCCGATGCGACTTACGATATTACCAACAACAAATACAGATGGACTTTACCACCACAAAGTTAAACATTATTTAGCTCCTCATACTCAAACTTAGCTCCCAAGAAACATGAATTCGAGAGAACACATATTCAGCAACACATATTCATTTGATCAATATTGACATAACGTTGAATCAGACTTTTCTGTCATAAGTTGGAAGTTGAAAATATCAAAATAGAACATTCAGAGGCCAGACAAACGTAATTAATTATATTAAATATTTATTCAGCTTTCATAAAAATTTACACGTTATTTTGTCATACTGAGTGTGGGCTGTACTAATATTTTATGAAGTCAATTAATCATGCACAATTAACTCTGTTTCATGTTCATTATAACTGTGACATAAACTTTTAACCTAACCAATATATTTTGAAGAATATCAAAAACTTTATCCAGTTAAAAGACAAAATAAATGAGTCGGGAGGAAAATTGGGACGTGTGTCATTACACCGTGATATCAGAGCCATGATTTAGTGCCACTGGCGGAAGTTGTTATAACGCTACTTGTGAAATAAATCTTAGAATAAACTACAACACGCAACGCTCACTACACCCAACTAATCTGCCGACGGATTTCAAGATTAGCACGAGATTATAATTTCCTCGTGCCGACTAATGATTCAAGGATTAGTACGTATAATTTTAAAGGTAATACTGCACCTGCCGGCAACTTCGCCAAATGTCTGTAATTCCACTTATTCACAGCCTCCAAAGACTTTTTCACATTTCCATACTTTATTATATTATCTTTCTCTTCATACAGAAACAATTTGTTGATGACGAGTGTCATGTTCGAGTTGAGTGAGGGATCGTTGAAGATGGCACTGACCTATAATGTGTTACATAAAGATTGAATGAGTAAAACCATGCACCCTCAAAGCGCCGGACCAAAATAAACATAAGTACGCATCGAATCTGCGTCGCTGTGTGCGCTTCGTATACTCACTATGTTCATTAATGCTAAGATGTAATGCTGCACTCTCTCTTTCCCGTGGAACTTCATCATTGTATGATCAGCCACAATAGCCATTTCGAGCCACAAACCTTTGACACCTGGAACATTCAAACACCTCATTGCACCGTTGCACACTACACACAACTTTATGCGAACTTTCCATATTACTAGCAATTTCACGCACCTGAAACTGGTCTACTTATGGTTTGCACTCCGCGAAAATATTCCGTTTCAGGAGACATCTGATAGTTAGCACTGTGCCGTGGATGAACATGAGGGACAGACATCATCGGGTCATCGTCGTCGTCGAAGTTAAGTTCAAGGTCGGTTACAGTATCATCGGTGAGGTTCGTAAAGGCGACCTCCCACTCAGACAGCGTGACATCGCGCCGTCGCAACACGTGAGATCCATCAACCCGCGTCGGTTCCAGCACAAACTCATCTTTGCCGACCTGCAGCAGTCCATACAGCTGGCCGTCACATTCAGTCACCGTCGCCGTCGAATCCTTTTCATCCAGTACACGACCCTTGTAAAATTGGCACTGATTGTAGTAGGGCGATCGAATGGCTCTGTTCTCGTGCAGTTCTAGGTGCCAGCCGAGCAGTTGGAGGTGTCTGGAGGTGGAGCGCGCGTGTCGGTGCAGTCGCGGTGCCAGCACGAGGTTGTCGGGCGGCGACCAGGCGCGCACGCCGGCCGCCGCGACCAGCATCGCCGCCCACAGCCAGCGCGGCATCGTCCGCGCGCCGCTACGAGCTCCGCCTCTCTGGCCGCCGCCGCCGCCGCACGTCGGGCTGCGCTCACGCATGTACGCACATGGCGAGCGAGCGTCTCGCCACTACTAAGGTTAGCGACTCCTTGTAGACTGCATGTGCTCCGTGCCTCATGCGTCATTTGTAAACAAAGGGCGAGCGCCCGTTTTGTTTTATTACCGCTTTACACGTTTATAATACAATTCGCGTGTGCGATAGTGTCATATTAGGAATACTAAGTATTTAATTTTTACATTCATTTTGTCATACTTTTCACAACTCAGGAAATGCATAAGTAAATGAATATTAAATAATTGTTACTGCGTATGACATTTACTGCAATACTGAAGTAAATATTGATAAGAATCCTGCGATAAATGTCAAGTGCATGAACTTTTGCACTGCTAATTGAGTAGATAGTGCCCCGTACAAAACAACAGTAATATTTTACAAAATATATATTTTTTTTATTCTGATAATTAATTGCGTCACACGGGCTCGTATGTTACAATGACATGTGGTTAAAAGCAGTAATTAATAATATAGTACCAGAAGTACTTATAATGAAGAAGTGTGGGACAAAGTACAAAGTCATTAGTCACATTTTTTATTTTACTTGAAATCTTGATTTTGCTTTTTGCCATGCCTAAGTGAAGATTTAAAGATAAGATTCTAGTAGGTAGGTAATTGCCGTTTACATAATATACGTATTTGACTTTCCGTCTTATCTAAACTTATAATATGATGAAGACCCTGCCACGTCCTGTTTGTCTGTATGCGAGAAATGCAAAGAATTCCGAATAGTTCTTTATACGGTTTTCACTAATAGATTGTGTGAGAAATTATTAGGATAATTCACACGGTCAGAGTCGCGAGAATGTCCAGTTAGTAATATTATTAGGCACACGAAAAATTAAATGAATTTTAAAATGCTTGAAACTAGTACAATATACAAGTGACAGCCCATATTGTTTGACGATTAGATATATTAATCAGATATTGACTAATATAAGTGCATTTGACGGTGGTATAAGTCAGTACATTAAGTTTATCATTGACGATGTAAGTCCTGTGCTATCATTCTTAGCTTATCTACACTGTTTTGTCAAGATAAGTTGAGCTTGGCTCTGTTTACATGCCACAGTAGGAAGCTCAATGATAACACGTGTCGACTGATTGTACGAAAGGCGCAGTGGTTATGTTTAATGGGTTCGATACTCTCATGGGAGAATAATATGCAATCCATAAATGATATCCTGTCTGCAAAGGTTATTTAAAGAAAATATTTCTATGTAACTAAAGAAACTATTTAAAAAGTTTGTAAGTAACAATGACTGCACGGATAGCAGCGGTTCAGGTGGCTGTTCACAGTATTGTTGTGGATTCGATCACAGCACTGACTTTTTGTGATATACAAATAGTTTTTTCCGACTGTGTGTGTGTGTCATTCAAATGAAAATGCACTTTAATGTTATTGAACGCTCTATAATACATAGGTAAATAAAGCAAGAGCAGTGATAGACAGTCATTAAGGTTGAGTTTAGCTTATTACGAGCAATTCTGCAGTAGCCGAGTTCATTGAGTGCGCACGTATGTTGCGATTGCAACAATATATTGGCATAAATATTTCAGTCACGTGGTCGCGCCGATGCATATTTCATCGACACTGGCATATTCTGCATGCATGGCGGTCGGTGTCACTACCACTGGCGCCGAGTTTATAACTTAAAGACTAATTCCAATCCTAATAAGTATAGTAACTGCAACGCTTCAGACGGTTCTTTTAGGAAACAAATAACTCGTCCTATACGGCGATTAATAGACCGACCAAGATTCTATTGACTGAATCTTTACACCAGTTTCAAGTTTTAGCTATACAGACATCGATTCGATAAACTTTGTGCATGTTAGTAAGCTAACACTTTTATAAATGTTTTGTTAAAAATATATAGATTTTGAATATTAGGTATAATTCCAGAACAACTAATATTTCAGCAAGCAATTAAATTCTTATTTAATTGCTTAGAACGCACCAAGTCTTTAAACAATTTAATCGTAAGTGACAGTTAATACAAACTACAAGAAATATTTATTATACTTAATAAACATTATAATGATTTCGTAAACGTCTTTCTTCCATGATTCTCTCTTCACAACGAGTATCCCATCTAGTTTTCTGAAAGAAAAACAAAATATATTTTTTCTTCTTCCTTCTTCGTCTACAGATCGTCTAAGAGCAGACAAAGAATAAAAATCTGACACAAAATCGTCCCACGCAGTAGGTCAACTGCCGTTATCTATTAAACTCAATCTATGATCTTATCCTTAACCTAAAACTGACAATTTCGTCGGTCCAGTGATGTAATCATAAACGCAATTACTTACTGTTTGTAAGATAACAATTTTACTCGTTTTGTTGCATAGAAAACATCTAGATTCTAGAATATAGTATATATAAGATATACCTAGAGAAAGGTAGACCTAGCACAGTGACATACGCACCAATAATCGATTTTAACTTTCGCGATTTGTAAACATCATACAATATTATTTAGCGGGTCTTAGTCGCGATAATTTATTTATTTCAAGGCATAAATACCTCTGTTATTCTCCTACGTTTCTACTGGCTTGCAACGGTTGTGGTCGCGGAGGGACAGACCCTCCGCGACCACAACCCGTTGCAAGCCGGTAAATAATATTGTAGGTATGGTGTATACGCACCAATGTTTACTACAGAGGTTAGATTGGGTGGGTACCCATGGTGTTAACAAATCACACAAGGTAGTAGAGCTTTACTGATTTCAGCATGAATGGGCCGGCTCGACCGGGGAAGTACTACCCTCTCACAGAAAATCGACGTAAAGTAACAGTACCTAAAATGTTGCGTTTCGTTCGGTGAGTGAGAGTGCTGGAGGTCCTATCCCCTATTCCTTCTCCCTCATCCCACTCCTCATCCTATCACTTTTCCCAACCCCTAGAGGCGGTAACGCACTTGTGACTCCTGTGATGTTGCTTGTGTCCATGGGTGGCGGTAATTACTTTCTATCAGGCAATCCGTCTGCTCGTTTGCCGCCTATTAACATAAAAAAACTCATGACTTAGTATAGGTTAATTCTGCTTATTTTCTTATGCATTTAGTCACATTCGAAATTCATAACTCAATGTGAACTCCATAGTTTACATTCAAATAAGACCACATAAAATTCACATAAGACCACTCTTATGTTAAGAGCATAGCCGTATCCCTAAGACGTTAGTCAACTCGTAGCTGAATCCACCAGGCTTCAGTTGCGTGTTGTCATTCTAATAGTAAAGGAGGAGAAAACCAAATTATTCTAGATAGTCTCCCCCAAAAGCCCTTCACATTCGCTTTCCCTTCAGCATAATATTGGAATAGGAAAAGAGGATAGATAGTATCTCTACACATCAACGTCACAAGAGCGAGTATAGCTACTGCTACTTACGTGGACCTTCTGTAATCGAGTAGTTCTACCTCAATCCAGCCATCTTGACTCTGCCACTTATGAACTAGTTAAATCGTCATTATATAAACCGTTTCATTGATAAGAGAGACAGCAACATAACTATAATCAATGGTTACACAAGCTAGGCTCTTAAATAACAAAATGATAACGGAATTAAGAACGTGTGATACGTCCATTGAAAAACAAAAGTAAAGAAATAAATAATCTTTACTCTTAACACACGGACAAATTATTGGTGAATTTTATTGTAAGTACGTAATTTATTTTTCCCCAATACTCATTGGAATGTTTTTAAATGAGTTCACGCAACAACTGCCGTTGCATGAGCATCTTTAACAGGCGCACCTTTACTGCACCTGTTACTTTTTCCTAGTATCTTTAGCAGACTCAGTGCTATTTAAGCAAACAATGCAAATTAAAATACGTGTGACAGAATGTATGGTTTCCCTCCCTTATCGACTTGTTAAGTTATCATCATCACTTCTTGAGCCGAAAGACCTCCACAGCTGAACATAGGCCTTCCGTGAGATTTTCCATAGAGACTAATATTGAAGCCCCCCAATTAAAGTACTTCCGCGATATTATCTAGAGCGTCGGACCGCAAGTGAGTCACGTTAAACACTCGAGATAACCAAACATGACCAAAGTATTATGTTGATGTCAAAGATCACCCATCCCCCGGTAGCGATCTGCAATGGCCCGTATGCAGTTCCCTGAATCGCTCAACGAAGCCAGGTTGGCCGTTGCAGACATAACCTAGCCAAATGGGGTATGATTGATCCGGCCGAAACGCAGTGCGACTGTGGCATCCTAGAATAAACCATGAGTCACCTGCTGGAGTGTCTCAAATGTCCGCACAGATGTTCGGAGGCCGATTTACACCAAGCCACCGACAATGCAGTTGCTGTGGCCACACACTGGGCTGGCGCCATTTGATCTCTGTACCATCGTCTCGAGAAGAAGAAGACCAGATGCCAGGGCCGACGGCTTTACATGGCCTTTTAAACACGGTAGCACTCTGATGTAAGCACCACATCAAGCGATAATCATTTCAAGGGGTGTTTATGTGATGGTTGATTAACCTTGTTGATCTATTACAAAAGATCAGTCAACTCACGCTATCTTTTTTTGCCTGTGTGTGAACTCCGGTGGCAGAGTTTACAGACGGTTGAAGGCAGTGGCGGCTCGTTCAAAGGAGCAGTGAACTCCCAAAATTATAAAATTATACAACTCATATAAACTTATTCTATAAACATGCTCAATATTTTAATACACACCTATTCTCTTTTCTATAATGCATATCTAAGTACAAATAAGTATTTGACTACTAAACTGTTTATCATCATTTTGTGATTTGTCAACACTCTTGAAACATACATAGGTATTTTTGTTGAGTGGAGCGCTCATAACAGCGCTCTTAGTTGACGAAAGCTTAGTACAACGCTTAATACTGAAACGTAATGCGTGCGAAAGAGAGAGCGTTCTATGCGCTGGGCGCGTGAGACAAAAGATTTGTATGGGAAATAAGGCAAATACGGAGCGGCGCTCCTGGCTAGCTTGACGAGGTGCGCATGCGCGAATATATTACCCGACTAAATGATATGACCATTTGTCACGAAGAAAAATTAAAACGTGTGCGCCGTTTTTTTTAGTAGTGTTTTGCCGGTATCATTTGAATGTAAACAAAAGCAAAACATTTCTCTGCAAACGTTGGTAATTAGAAAAGGATTGGTGTTTAAAATATTGTTAATTGTATGTGTGATCGTGTATATATGTTTAAGAAAGTTAGTTAAATTGTGTAACTAATATGGAATATAACAGCGTTAACTTTATAAAAAACTGTGAAAAAACTTAAAAAAAACGACTAATATGATAAAACGCTTTGGTTATGTGGTTGCGAAAATGCGAAGGAAATAAGAAGCGGTTTAGTTTTCCAGGTAGGTACTTATTTTGTTTAGTGGCGCCGGAGTTGATACCTACTGCGTGGACGGTTCGGGTAGGTACCTATCGATGATTTAGCACATCTTACTATTAATTGTAAAAACATTCACAAAATAAATTGTAAGCAGTTTCATCTTCTTTTTTAGTGAACACCCAATATAATCTTTCACGAGCCGCCTCTGGTTGAAGGTCGCCAACATGGCCTAAAGAATCTTGACCTAAGACAAGAGCCCGGACCAACAGCTATATCCTCCGTAACACACACGCGGTGTACCATCCAAATGGTGACCTGCGTAAGCTTAGGTTAACTAGACTCAGGCTTTCAGTCTCGATAAGTTTCCGAATCCCGGGAAAAAAATTCGGGACGCAGCCCGGTCTCGAAATTCCCGGGAAAAACGAGACTTTCGAGACTCTTTAAAAAAAGGGTTTTAAACTAATAGGTTAGGCATTTAGGCAGTTCATACAATGAGTTTAAATAGGTAATGTACTTTATTAATCAAGATGCTGTTAAATAATTGTATACATGCAAGTATTTTTTGGGGGTTAAATATAATGCCACCATAAAATGCATGGATACCCTTAGTTTTTTAACCAAAAATATATACTTAATACCAGAAAAATAATGTCTAAAATTACAATAGTACTAGCTGTTTTTGTAAGAGAACGAAAACTTGATACAAAGCCTATACCAACCTGTTTGGCCAGCGTGGTATAGTAGGCAAATTCCTCCTTTCAAAGGAGAGGCCTAGTCCAGCAGTGGACTGTTAAAGGCTGATGATGATGACTAGCTGTTTTAGTCACGACTGCGCTTCAAATTGTATTCGAACACCAAATGTAGTAAATGATCACCAAATAAATAGGTTATGTTAGGTTCTCTTGTGACCCTTAATTAAAAAATAGGAGCCCTCTGAAGCAGGGCTCCGTCAACTTAGTTTATTATAGTAGGTGGTGTAACCAAATCCAATTTATGTGTTGGTATTTCATACATCCAACAAAAAAACTTTGGTTATAATTTATAATTTTACATTAAAATGCTGGTTTAATTTTGGTGATCATTTACTACTTTTGGGTTAAGAATGATTTATTTGAAGTCATTTTGCTGAAATAGGATAGCGAAATGTTAAAACTTTAGTTATAATTTTACATTAAAATGCGGGTTTCATTTTGGTGATCATTTACTACTTTTGTCTGTTATATGTTACTATACTTATCTGGGGGTAAGTATAAATATATAAAATACATCCAATGTGTTTTCACATAGAAAGGATCTGATTATAGTCTAAGATCCGTAGAAGTGCGATCTTCACCGATCTGGTTAATGGATAAAAAATATTTTATATCAAAGAACAATGGCAGAATTGGGTCTGGGTTTGTTGTGGCGACCTAAAACTTCATATGAACAAATTGTTTATTTTCTACGATTTTAATATTTTCACTTTGTCTCGTTAAAGCCGGAGTATTTTATGATGACAAAATGCATTCCAATGTGATTCCAATTGATTCCAATTGGTACCTACTTTATTAATTGATTGTTGCCATAGACAACGATGTGACAGGAATAGACGTGAGTGCTATTGATCCGTATCGATTATTAAATAAGTAATCGATACGATCGACCTTTATAGGGTTGGTTAGGTTTAAAATATATTTATTAAAATGCAGTTATTTAATCTTTAATAAATCTTATATTTTCAAGCAAAACAACTTTTAAATCAAATAAAAACGTAACAGCATCGTTTTAATGTTGTATCGATTTCACGCTTAACTTCGATTTACTGATAATATCTTAGACATCGGTATAGAAAGAGGAGAGAAAGAAAGAAATCATGGATGCCCAGCACCGCGGTGTTACTGTAGACTACATTCCTGAGCTTGGTCATCATTCTTTCATTATATGTGAACTCGAGTTTAAAAATCAAAAACCACAAAAAAGAATTGTAACATTTCGTCCCATTAGAAATATCTTGCCAGAGTTGTTTGAGCATGACTTAAAATGCATTCCATGACAATCTATTTGTGACCTACAGGACGTAATGAGATGGTCTATTTGTTAAATATGCACATTAGTGCTCTATTTGATCTACACGCTCCTCTTAAAAGTATGGTCTTCAAGAGACCTCCAACTCCCTGGATTACAGAAACCATCAGATCGATATTTAAGTTGCCTAACAATGCTCGACAACGTTATCATCAAACCAAGTCAGAGGGATCAAAACAGCATTATCTCGATTTGAAGCAACTGGCAACAACTGCCTTACACAATGAAAAAAAGGCATTTTTTACTAAACATATTAATGACCCAATATGTGATGCAAAATCTTTATGGTACAATCTGAAAAGACATGTACTTGCTCATGGCAGTGACGACGACGTGCTTCCGGATCAATTTGATGATCGCGAAGGAATTAACTCCGCATTCCTTGATGTTCCAGGCAACACCGAAACAAGAATATCACACTTGACGTTTTATGAATTTTATCGTTACAGTCAGGCAACATTTACTATAAAACAGGTTGGTACGGACGCAGTCTTTAATATTATAAAAACTATGTCTAGTAATGCTCAGGGAGTTGATGGCATTACAAAAGAAATGTTATCTCTCACATTACCTCAGTCACTACGAGCTATAACTGCAATTATTAATCGGTCTATAAGCACATGTACATTTCCGAGTGTTAGGCGCCAGGCAGTACGGCCATTGCCCTAAAAGAGTAATCCACAAAATTACGGAGACCTTCGGCCTATCAGCATATTGCCCTGCCTTTCCAAGGTGTTGGAACGGGTGGTGTACGTGCAGGTTGTGGATTACCTGGAGTCTAATGGGATACTCCCCGACTTTCAATCGGGCTTTAGAAAAGGGCCTGGTACAAGTATAGCGTTGGCGGATGTCGTAGGGAATATCATTGAGGCTCGGGCCCGCGGGGAATGTTCGGTACTCACACTACTTGACTATTCCCGTGCCTTTGACTCTATAAACATTTCACTTTTATTATAGAAACTGTCATATTACGGCTTTGAGTCGGAAACGGTCAAGTGGTTTGAGAGTTATTTGAGAGGTAGGACTCAATTGGTTCGACTACGTAGAAAGGATGGTTCAACGCTTTCCTCCTCCCCGCTCCCGGTAACTCGAGGTGTTCCCCAGGGATCTTTATTGGGACCTTCTTTGTTCTATATAGCGCAGACATTACCAAATGATTCAGTAACTGCAAGTACCATATTTACGCCGACGATACTCAGTTGTATTTACATACGAATAGTCGAAACACTGCTGATGCCATGGGAAAAATTAATTCTGAACTCGATTGCATTTCATCTTGATCAAAAAATTCCTCCTCCTTATTGAACTCCAAAAAATCTAATTTTATGATCATGGGCAGCAGAAATCAAATAAACTTAATTTTATTATCCAAACCTCAAATAAAATAAACGGAGATAGCATAGAAAGGGTTGAATTAACTTGCAATCTTGGTGTAACAATGGACCCCGAACTCCGTTTCGAGGAGCATATCAATAAATTAGTAAGAAGCTGCTTTTATAGGCTAAAAATTTTATATAGAATTAGAATGTTTTTAACCGTTGCAGTAAGGCAAAGGTTAGTGGAGAGTTTGGTGCTGTGCTGATTTAATTATTGTGATGTTGTGTATGAGCCTTGTCTGCTGAGCCGGACTGAACATGTCATTCAGCGAGTGCAAAATGCGTGTGTTCGATTTTGTTTTAGCATACCCCGTAGACACCATGTCACACCGTATTTAAATGACCACAAAATGCTAAAAATGACAGCGAGACGTAAGTTGCATCTAGCTACCATGTTATTTGGCGTAATTAATACACAAAAACGGCTGTGCCTATACGCAAAGCTCGAATGGCGTCAGGACTACTACAGTTACTCTGCTCAATCCACTTCCAATCTACTCTCAATGGCACAATACAAAACAACAGCCTTCAGAGGCTGCTTTAAGTACGCTGCCGCTCACTGCTGAAATGATCTGCCGCCTCCTTTAATATCTTTGAAGACAAAACAAAACTTTAAGTTTTATGTAAAAAAACAATTACTACAGGAGCAAATTGAGAACCAACGAATATTTTACATATGAACATACACATCATAAAAAATTACGTAAAATCCCAGCAGTATTGGCGATGTCATGTTATGGATCCTTTTAGATTTAATATTAATTCCAGTGATACGATACATATGATCCACTACTTCTCTACGCCCTATCATTTATTGCCACTTGAAATGCAGAAACATGTTTTTAATATATAACCCGACACGATGAACTTACTCGCAGTCAATGCAAAATTAGTTACTGTAAGTTTTTATATATTATTTAATTTTTCTCTATTGGATTTTTATTTACATTATTATCTACTGGTCATGTCCTCAATCCTTGCTTTTCCCATTCTTTTATTTGCTCTGACAGCCAACCACTCTAACCAAGCTTTCTTCTTCTCTAACACTGCTGTTTGTACGTCCTTGTCCCACCATGTATTCTTAATCTTTCGTATTTTCCTTCTCTTTATCACACCTCATACTTCAGATGCTACACATACTACCTCTTCCTTTATATAATATTAAGTATTAATATCAATTAGATATAATATAAAGTAGATATTACTATTTGAGAAATATATAAAGTTTAATACAACATGCTTTAACATAATTAGATCTCAACGAAAATAGTTTTGTTAATAATGCCTCCCTGGTCATGTAGCGTATACACGGGCTAATTTGGGTATTTTTCCCGCTATAAATTCCCGAACCAGCAAAGTATTAAGTATTGTGTTTTAAGATGTTGTGTTTCTGTTTCGCGCACTTAATGAGTCACAGGAAATCGCAGAGTTATTTACATTCCAGACAATATTATAAGTATGTGAGATAACTGAACTTTTAGCTATATCGTATTGGGAACCACTTTTCTAACTCCAAAATGTCACTCATCACCGTCCTTCTGGTTCCTCTGGTTGCAAAACCTCTGCAAAATTTGGAGCGGGCGATCTTTTTTCGCATCAAACCAGATTTGACAGAAGGCTAGATTTTCCACCAAGTCACGTTGGACCCACGGCATCCAAAATCCATTTAGTACGGGTACGTGGTTTTGAACTTGATCCTCTACCAGATGCAGAATCTGTTAATCACTCCACTAGGATATCGCTTCTAAATAAATTTATTTTTATTTATTTATTTTCTATTTATAGTATCACGCCTGTATCCCCGAAGGGGTAGGCAGAGGTGTAAATATTACATTTAGATTTCGCCATGAATTTTTAGGTCCCACGTAATAGGGGGCGAGCCACAGAAATAAATAGTAATAGAACGGTGACATGGGCGTGGTGCGCGTGTCAAACTATTGCACTATAGCGCATGTGTTTACACATGTTGTAAAACATTATTCTGCCTGACAATCAGCAATGGTCAGTTTTTATATAAACAATAACATAATTTCATTTTCCACAGTTACATCACACACACACACATCGATAATAATTCCTTAGTGTCCCCTCATTATCTATACGTCACTGTGGGCGGGGCTTGCTGAAATGTGGCACGCGCGAAATGTACGCGATGACGTGACATTCACCATTCTATTACTATTTATTTCTGTGGGGCGAGCCTATTGCCATTACCGGGCACATCACCAGACTCCGGGCTGCTACTGAGTATTCGGAAAAACCCAGTAACACTTTTGCCCGACCCGGGAATCGAACCCGACACCTCCGATCAGCAGTCGCATACGCTATCCACTGGACTACGGAGGCAGTCGAATAAATTACTTACTTAATACGTGAATTATATAAACGTGGTGTCCAATACGAGTACATTGTCATTGCTACCAGCTACAACACAAACTTGTGTCGTTGACACAAAATATGATCGTATGTTGTTTCACACGTCAATTACACATGCAGTTGCTAGGCGAGGTTCAGATGTCGTCAGTCGTCTTGTTTCACGGTCATCTATCTAAATGGAAACTATTTGTAAACGTTCGATGATGTTATTATGTGACATAAAGACCGTCATATGAGTGTGCTAATTAGCGATGATTTGTAGCAATGGATATTAGATGAGCCCGCGGTTACAGCCGCGTTATTTAAGGCTATGGCTCGGCTCCCGTGGCTCATAGCGTGATGTTATATAGCTTTATTATAGTAATAGGCGGCAAACGAGCAGACGGATCGCCTGATGGTAAGCAATTACCGCCGCCCATGGACACAAGCAACACCACAGGAGTCACAAGTGCGTTGTCGCCCCTTGGGATCGGGAAAAGGGACAGGATGAGGAGTGGGATGAGGGAGAAGGAATAGGGGATAGGGCCTCCGGAACTCTCACTCACCGAGCGAAACGCAACTGTTTAAGTACTGTTACTTTACGTCGATTTTCTGTGAGAGGGTGGTAATTCCCCGGTGGAGCCGGCCCATTGATGCTTAGATCAGCAAGGCTCTATTAACTGTAGCTTATATCCTTCCTCGATAAATGGGCTAACTCTGAAAGATTTTTCTAATTAGACTATTAGTTCCTGAGATTAGTGAGTTCAAGCAAACAAACAAACAAACAAACAAACAAACAAACTCTTAAGCTTTATATATTAGTTTATGATGAAAATTGATTATATTTATGCCACAGATAATTTCTTGATTTTATAGAATTGCAAACAATTTTGGATCAAAATCGTATTAATTGTGTTTTTTTAATAGTTTTTGTAATTCATGTTGAACTTAGTAGTAAGTAACTTCGTAGTAAGTAGTAAACATGTGATTATAAAAAAAGCAAGAATAAAAAAACAATTTGTGTATTCGAAAGTAAAAAAACAACCTATTACGACAAATTACTGAGAAAGAAAGATATAATAATGTTATTAAAAGTATTATGGTTATGCTTTCGATGAAATGTATGATGATATGAGAATTCTGCCCGTGAATTGCTAATTGAGTCGATATTTACATCCTCATATACTCACGCCTTTTCTCCGTCGGGGTAGGCAGAGACAACAGAACGCCACTTGCTTCTATCCTTACAAACCTCACGCGCTTCCGCTACACTCATTACTCTTTTCATACATGCTCGCCGGTTTCAGGTACTTCGGAGCTTGCCGTTTTTTAGGACGTCCCCAATTTGGTCGAGGAATGTCCGACCAGGTCTGCCGCGACCGACTTGCCCACACACATTTGCCTTATAGATCTGATTCGTCATTCTTTCTTCACTTATTCACTCCACGTGTCTAAACCACTTTAACATGCCTTTCTCAATCCTAGTCTCGACATCTTCTTTCAGATCACTGTTCTCTCGTATAGTTACATTCGGAATTCTATCAATCAGTCTCACCCCACACATACTACGCAGTGATCGCATCTCAACTACATTAATTCTACTTTCGTGTTTTTTCTGCCATACCCAACTCTCACTTCCATACATCAACGTGGGGACAAACACTCAATTATGAATCGCCAATCGTGCCTCTTTTGGTACAGTCTGGCCGCTCATAAAGGCATGCAGTGCTCCATTTACACGATTGCCCGCAGTCACTCTCCTTTCAATATCTTCTTCACATCTTCCGTCTCTTGTAAACACGCTACCCAAATATATAAATTCTTTTACTTGCTCTACTTTTTCATCTTCAATCGCAATATAACATTCAGTCAAACTTTCATCTTTTTCAAACAACTTTCGTCTTTCTTGCATTAATTTTCATATCTTTAGGCCTCTGCTATCCTTTATCTATAATTGTTTGTCTAGGCCTAAACATTAACATTTCTGACACGTTTAATTGAATATAGTCATAAAATCTACTAACAAATTAATTACGTATATATGGGCGCAAATTAATATATAATGATTATATTGTTACGAAAATATTAATAATATTTAAGATTGATAACTATTTGTGAACACAGAACTGAGAACTTCACTACTTTACAATATTAGACACTGTATTGGCTGCTTAACTGGCTGTATAAAGATTGGGTATTTCATTTATCGCTTAGTTATTAAGATCACTCCAGAAACTTTCAAAGTAAAATCAATTAGTATTAAATAACATTATTCTGACACTTATTTTTACGGTAATAAATAACATGAGTTTATATTTGCATCCTGTTGATAGCGCCATCTGTTGACAATGTTGTAAAGCAGCGTTTGGTTAATAAAATAAACTTGTTAGTCGTGTAAAATAAATCATTTGGTGTTGTGCAAAATTCATTACAATATTAATGTCTATTTTTGATTAGTTTATAATTAAGCGTACAGTAATTTCAATTATATGTTGAAAAGGAGTTGTTAAACGTTACATTAAGTGTAATGACGGTTAGTTTATAAAAAGGACTGTAGTTCGCATTTTAATTCAATTCTGTGCTAGAAATCGTCCTAAAAAGTACTCTGTGAAATCGTCTGAAAATAAACCAAGTAATATTACGTGAGTGTTTTTATTAAAATTGAGTCTGGACACGTTACCCTGGCATATCGCCGACAGCAGCGGTTGGATAAACGCCCCCTAAGAGACTTCGGGATCTACGGTTGGCGCGAGAGTGATGGATCTCTTGGCTTGGCCGCCATTACCAATGATGACCTGAAGACTGATGCGACAAGCGCTTGGAAGCCGTGTTTGGCGCTAGTCAACCCTGATCGGAGACCACACGGTGTGTCGGAGTTATCGCGAGCACGTCTACACTTCACGTGAGGCCACGTGCGAGCGAGAGCGACAGAGCGACTACGACGGGGTACACGCACCGGGGTGTGCTGTGGCGTGAACGCTGTTTGCTCTGAGTTCTACCAGAGGTTACAGATGCGGGTTGCTGTTGCACTGACTAGAGGTATTTATCCAGAGCTGATTTGATTAGTTTTTGAGAAACATGCTAATTTTATAAATTATGGTGCTTACACAATTACCTACTGTCCCCGTAAGGATTACCAGATAAACATTATACAGTCAAAATTACGAACCTTACACCCCAAATAGAACTTATAGGTAACTGATGTTTATCCACGTTTGGTACATAGCAGTGCTACTGTGCTTATAGTCATGTTATGCCTTCGGCTGTGGCTCTTGTCTCATGTCTGTTTATTAATCGTTAGCCCATGTCGGAAACTTTCTGTAAAACTTACTTATCTACACAAGAAAGAGAAAATGGCTTTGTTTTTATGTGGTTCTACTAATGTAATTATTAGTAAAAAACGGTATAACTGCCCTTTTCAAGTTGAAGCTCTGATATAGATGCATTGTATAAATTACCCGATTTGCTTTCAGTTTAAATAAGCTACTGAATATGAATTCAATTGGTAGTCAATATCTCAATAGTAAAACGTTAAAGGAATCAAAACATTATTTATAGCCCTTGGTTACATATTACATAAGGCTAACTAACTGCATTACTTATGGCTAGTGCTCACGGCGCGATTATATGAAGCCTCTCTTGATAAATGACTAACCACCCCAAAAATAATTATTGCATAAAACCAGTATGTAGTTTCACAGATAAGTGCATTCAACAAAACAAACTTCAGTTTTATTATATTAGTACAGATATAGTCAGAAGGTAGATATAAAAATAAATTTGTGTTACATATATTTTAAAGCTAATATTTGTAAAGTTACAAAATAGGTTTTATTATACAATTTGTGGACTGTGTAGGTGCCTACATGATTTCATTTTAATATTATGTTGAAATTGTTACTGTCAACTTGCAGCTCAAGGTAAGGTTATATAATAAGACAAGGGGACCCGACATATCTTGACATTTGTCGCTTAATTTTATACCTGTATAGAATGATTTGTTCCGACCATGATAAGTCCTTGCTTAACCCGAACTACTGAAGCTAGAAACGAGATCTGGACAGTAGATTTCTTTGTGGACATATGCACTCACTTAGGTTTTATAAAAGTCCATCTCTAAGCATTTTAGGTCGAAAGTCTTAAGGCAGGTGGCTGCTAATCTTGTATAAATACCAAGCCTTAGTGTTTTACTTGGCAAATACAATTTATTTTAGTTGTGAGTTCATTTGCTAAGTTAGTTGCATCTATATTCAAGATGACAACCAGTGATAAACCAATAAGATTTAGTGCCAAACGTATTGCTTAGCTCTTGTGGGATACAAGACAGTTAGGAATATGATTATTAGGATAATGGTAAGTTTGTTTAAAGAACATGATGTGAAAATCCATATTATTATCTCTTTTCCCATTTAGCAGTATTTATTCTTGGCAAATAAAAGTAGTTGTGTGGACTGCTCATGCTTTATTTCTAAGTCTGTTGTGATTGGTCAGTTTAAGTTTATTTATTCGGATAAACAATTATTAATTGTATGAATTGATAAGAATTACATAGGCACCACATGTTAACAGTTTAAGATTATTAACATTATTTGGAAAATTCCCTTAAATATAAAGTCAAATAAAATTCAAGTTGAATTACATAATGAAGGAGGGGACGAATGATAAATGGAAACATTCATTTCAGAAAGAAAGGTCTATTTGAATTAATTATAAAATACCAATATCTGAGTGTCTTTATTGGCTTTTATGGTTTATTGTAGTAAATTTTTTAACTGAGTGGAATCATTTTTAGAAATAAGACTGCACTACTCTTGCTTTGTAATATTGGTAGCTTGTAAATTTCTCTTTTATGGCTCAGTTGGCAAACAGTTCAACAATTTCATAGCTTGCACTATGCCTAAAAATATTCAATATTGGATTAAACATGTTTTTACATGAGTAATTATTATAGCACTAGTATTTTCGAAATTCTTGGATCTGCATGATTTGAAATCATTTGTATTTTTCATGTATTTATCACCAACAGTCCGACTGTTCACGGCTGAACATAGGCCTCTCTTTGTTCTTGCCATCTTGTTTTCCTGTTTGATGAGGATAAAACTTATTTTGAATATATTAAGTTTTAACTGTTTTATCAAAACTGCAAAATATGGGTATCCTGATAACTTTGTATTTGATTATCTAAAATGGCACTGTCAGACAGAACCTGAGAAAATTCAGATTGTCTTTTGTATTTTACCTTATGCGTAAAATATGGGCTCCAACACTGTTGTAGCAAAGATAACTATAGACCAATGCACAGGTTGAACATGCCTGATATATAGATATAGCTTGATAGACCGGACCACTTTGTAATGGTACAATTTTATTATATCTACATTACGAAGGTTCATGGAACTAATATTTGGGTGGGAAATGTTGCCCACCACCTGTCTTTTGAGTGTTGCAGGTTGATGATGACATCCTAACAGATGACCTGACCTGGGTGTGAGGAGAGGATGG
The DNA here is from genome assembly GCA_944739405.2 of Euclidia mi. Taxonomy (NCBI): domain Eukaryota; kingdom Metazoa; phylum Arthropoda; class Insecta; order Lepidoptera; family Erebidae; genus Euclidia; species Euclidia mi. The sequence goes on along the minus strand of OX123184.2, from coordinate 79,405,506 downwards.
ACGAGCGGTCCTTTACTGATTGGTATGTATGGATGACGGTGGCCCGCCCCTTTGACGTCAGTGGTTTTGTGTGTGGGCTGCGCGCACACGTGCCGCATGAGCTGAGCTGGAGTCAAGCATTGTTTGCTAACCTTTGTTGCTGATCAACATCGGCGACTGTATGAGCGGCTTGACCGTATGGGCGGAGGATTCGTCAGATACCGATTTACGTGGGGGGGTCCTCTACCTCCTCCACTGTCGTTGTTGGACCTATGTAATTGCATTGTATTGATATAACTGAACATGACCAACGATGATGATTATTTTATGTACATGCATTGATGTGTTTATGAGGCAAATATTGCATTTGTGTTTGAGTAAAATTTTATTTTCCCTATCCAACATCCTTCCTAAAACGCTGGCTGGCCACCATGCGTATCCTTGATCCTGGTCTTGTTGGCTAGATCCCGTGATGGGTGATGCCGTGTGTTGGCTAGATCCCGTGATGGGTGATGCCGTGTGTTGGCTAGATCCCGTGATGGGTGATGCCGTGTGTTGGCTAGATCCCGTGATGGGTGATGCCGTGTGTTGGCTAGATCCCGTGATGGGTGATGCCGCGTGGGCTAGATCCCTATGTGGGTGATGCCTGTGTGCGCTAGATCCCGTAATCGGTGATGCCGTAATCGGCTTAGCCATGGGTGAAGCATTGTTTGTTAGATCCCGTGATGGGTGACGCATGCCTCAGGCTAAGATCCTATGACTAGGTGAAGCCTTGTAAATAACTTTTAGTTCATTCTGTATGATAAACGCTTATTTATGTAATTTTTATATTGATTATTTTTGTTTGTTATGCTGTTTATTCTGTAACCGTTAAATAATCAGCGCGAGGAGCGCGCTGGATCAGAATGGCCGTATGGGCGCAAATTAATATATAATGATTATATTGTTACGAAAATATTAATAATATTTAAGATTGATAACTATTTGTGAACACAGAACTGAGAACTTCACTACTTTACAATATTAGACACTGTATTGGCTGCTTAACTGGCTGTATAAAGATTGGGTATTTCATTTATCGCTTAGTTATTAAGATAACTCCAGAAACTTTCAAAGTAAAATCAATTAGTATTAAATAACATTATTCTGACACTTATTTTTACGGTAATAAATAACATGAGTTTATATTTGCATCCTGTTGATAGCGCCATCTGTTGACAATGTTGTAAAGCAGCGTTTGGTTAATAAAATAAACATGTTAGTCGTGTAAAATAAATCATTTGGTGTTGTGCAAAATTCATTACAATATTAATGTCTATTTTTGATTAGTTTATAATTAAGCGTACAGTAATTTCAATTATATGTTGAAAAGGAGTTGTTAAACGTTACATTAAGTGTAATGACGGTTAGTTTATAAAAAGGACTGTAGTTCGCATTTTAATTCAATTCTGTGCTAGAAATCGTCCTAAAAAGTACTCTGTGAAATCGTCTGAAAATAAACCAAGTAATATTACGTGAGTGTTTTTATTAAAATTGAGTCTGGACACGTTACCCTGGCATATCACCGACATATACTACTACTACTACTATTAATAATAAATCGTAATCCATCCAAATAATAATAATCTATAATATCTATTCACAAAGGGCCAAGAAAATCTTGCATGATGCAACGGAACCGTCTCGTGCCCGAATCATTCGCACGGAAGCAATAACATGATTTAATAAAACCTGCAATACGAATAACAACTACAATACGTAAATCAGCTGGATGAATTCAGGCGCGCTCTCGAGTTTGCATTGAAACAAATCAATTGGTTAAGCAAGACAACTAGCACTCATAGGTTATTGCTTCAATCTGCTGCACCAGGAAATACTGCTACTTATTAATTTTGTTTGTAAATCGGGCATCAGAAAAAGTCAGTGATTATTATTTGACGTGCGTTGTTGTGATTTCGTATAGCACGGACTTCTTGCAACGCTATCAAGTCGATTGGCGGTTCTCTGAGGTGTAGAGTACTTCTATCTTTAAATATATCATCTCTATCTTAAACCATAGTATTTAAGTACCTGTAAACTATGCTAAATAGTGACATACATAATGAATTTCAATAAAAATAATTACGACTAATTAGACTTTACTAATTAATGAGTAGTAGACAATTTATATAACCTACTTCACAGGTACGATTAGCCTTCGATTAAGCAATGAGCATTCATGGCAAAAACTGCGGCAGCAGGGCGAAAAGACGCATTGATTTGTATAGTGAACACCATACATTCTCGGCAACAGTGGGCCGACCGGACCGCACCGATAGGGCGATGTTTGTTTCGGCCAACAAAACAGCTGTCATCGCTTCGCTTACGCGGCCACGTAGCTGTAGCCATAGCTTCTGTACAAGGTCATATGTAACCAAATTCATATAAATTTATAGATAGTGAATCGTTTTGTGACCCTGAAGGAACCCGGCACGTCTTTATTCAGGCCTGATCATTTGTAGATATTATTAGTCGAGGACGCAGTCTCATCATATCCATATAACAGCCTTTAACAGTCCGCTACAGAATATCAGCTTCTTATAATTTGCGTGACATAAGCATTAGTATTCTTAATCCGTCGCCACAAGGAAAAATAGGAGAGCCAAGGAGAGAGTATACATGGTGACGAGTAAATCGATGGGCCATCAAATGATTATGCATGCACTGCCTGCTAACTTTTAATAGGTACAATTACTTTTTGGTTTCTCATTAGCAGTCATCCCTTGTCTGGGTGCCTTATAATTAAACTCCAATGAAACGCCAATGTCATACCTAATTCAAAGTTCTGTACTGTAACTATGTTCTTTGTTTTCATAAATTGTATAACTAACATAAATTATCTAAAATAGTCTAGTAGGTAATATTTGTTCAAAAATTGTAATCTTATCCAACATAATGAAGATATTTAGAGCTAATTCTCGTGAACACTGTTAATAAGATGATATTTTCTTGTGCGTGTCATCAGCATATTTCAATAAAGTTCTAGTGAGTTCTCGCGCTAAGTCTGCATTGGGTAACAAAAAATGGATAGCTTCTTGCTTAGCTGGGTCTAGATAGTCAGATTTAGGTTCTTGTCTGGGCTCATACTTCAGAATAATCATAAGCCCTTCTTCATCAGGATTTTTGTTTACTCCAGACAGATAGTTGCGTACAGTCGCTGATACTAGTATTGCAGTGTCTTCGTGTCGTTGTAAGGCTGAATATTTGAAGTTCTCGACAGAAAAGCCAGGATACGTCATCAAGATTTGCTCTAGCGTTGACACTGCCTCGATGTGAACGGATATGTCTTTCACCTGATATTTGGGACCACCGAGAGCCTGAAAATGGTAATAAAGAAAATATATTTTAATAATAATTAATTATTAAGTGAATTTTTGAGATCACTTGAAATACGATCATTAAATAAAATGAAGATAATACAGCATTTATTATGGCATTGAACTTGAGTACAATTACAAGAATACTTTGGCTTTAACACCTGACGCGGTTTACGGTCAGGTATTAATGATCCTAATCCTATATTTTTTTGTTGTTATAGATTTTAAATCCTTAAATGTTTTCTTCTCGCCATTCTATTGGAGTTAACGAATTTCTAGCAATTCGACAGCACATACAAAAATGTTCTCGATGTATAATACTAAAAGCTAATACGAGTGTTTATCGAACATAAACGACGACGTTTGTGAGAAATGTCACATCAAATCAACTTCAAGTAGGATCCGGTTCGTATACACTATACACATTGGCTATAAATCATATTGATATATAAATAATAATGTAGAAGTGGTTTTCCCCCGGAGGAAGTAGTATTTTACGGTTCTCAGTAAGATATAAATAAGACATTACTGGGAGATCGATACTGTGTAAGATAGTAGTCATAGCATCGTAAATAAAAAAAAATATAAGTTAGACTTTTTTTATTACACAACACGGGCTAAATACATTATCCACGTATTATTTAGATACGTGCTTGAACATATAGCATTGTCAAATAAATTAAAAATGCATAAAGCATACTTACACGTAAATTACCCAATGTCAATATATATCCAAGTACGCCAAGTTCCATGTCGATTGTTTAAAAAAATAATTTTATTAAAATTTATCACTACGCAGTCCGTTCACTTCGTCAACACATGAACATATATTTGAGGCCCGCAAACACTTCACAGTATTTATAATTTGTATTCTGACAGTTCAGACTAATTTAACAAGCTGCTTACCAAAGCCTAAGAAATGTTTTGTTAAAATGGAAATATACTACGACAATAGATGTAAATTAACATTACAATAAACTCATTTTGTTTGAAATTATTTTCCAGACGTACTTCTAGATATTTTAAAGAACTGATATACGCATGAGATGTCAGAGACTGTCATTGAATGATTGATGTGAATGTATTTTGTTGCGTGTGAATCATTGTGTAATTTTCGCTACGCCTGAAGAAAAACTTCGCACCATCGAATCTGTTGACACAGATGCGCAGAGGACTTGGAACCATTTTGTGTGAAATGTGCTACGTGGTGACGTATACAAACACATATTTAATGAACTGACAAAAATACGGAAACAAAGCCAATTGTATATTGAAACGACATCTGGTGAACAATATCGGAACTACGATGACTCGCTATAAATTCGAATCACGCTATCAGAAAATGCCAAGAATGTATCTATTTTATACCACTATCAGACATGAAACACTGGATTGAGTCTACCCAACTCGATCACTATAATATTATTGCACGGCCGAAGCCATAGTAACTAGTAAGCTGATGAAATATTTACCTGTTCTGTGTGTTGTTGATGTTTCTCAATTATTTACGGCCTAAATTTGTTAAAATAAATAACTAAAAATGTAATGACACTTAGCTTCTTGTAATATAGATCTATGCTGCTTTTGATGCTTTTTGCGATGTGGCCTGAAAGAAGATGTCGTGACAAGAATTGAGAAAGGAATGCTGAAATGGTTTGGGCACGTGGAGCGAATGAGTGAAGAAAGAGTGACGCATCAAATTTATGAGGCTAACGTGTGTGGGCAAGTCGGACGCGGCAGACCTCGTCGGACATTCGTCGATCAGATTAGGGAAGGGTCCGAAGCTCCCGGAACCGGCGAGCATGTATGAACATAGTAATGAATGTAGAGGAAGCGCGTGAGGTTTGTAAGGATAGATGCAAGTGGCGTTCCGTTGTCTCTGCCTACCCCGACGGGGAAAAAGTGTGAGTATATGTATGTATGTATGCTTGCTTTCGTGATCATTGCATTGGTAAAATACGGTGAAGAAGACTAACTAATTTCCTTTGCGAAATGTATTCAAGACACTCTGGATTTGTCAACACTACGACACAGCGGTGACAAGGTACTAAAACAACAGCGTTGTCTAAGCAGATTTGGAAATACGAATGAATACCACATGTTGACGTGACGAGATCAATAAATTTAATACGCGTTTAGCACTTTATATTTCGTAGTAAAATAACGAATGATCCCAGTATCTTTAAACAGAGAAGTCATTAGTACCTCTATTCACATGTTATTAGCAAAATACCAACTAGTAGGTACAGTCGAACAACTTCCCGCTAGACCACTATAAGGGTGAGAATCGCAAGACATCGTCGCTTCCAGTGCTACTTTACACAAACATTGACATTCGTATACAAAACCAGTTTCTAGTGTGCCTCGACTCTAAGAGCGAGCCAAGGGATTTTTTTAAACTGGTCCACCACCGACTTGTTTGATTGTACACCACGTGTGTATTTCGTCATAACCTTGAAATAATAACGACATAATGCGATGATAGTGGTGTCATTTTAGTACGTCATTGTAAATAATATTTGGCCTTTGGGCATTTATTTATTACTCATTCGTATTTGTGGATCTGGTTTATGTTCTGTTGATCCATTGATAACCATCGATGAGTATCCAATAATCTCACAATAATCTTTGTGTAACGAACGTGAGAACTGTTCTGTTTCTGGGTGTATTTTATATTTTATTTGTATTAAGGGATATCTATGAATCTTCATCAGATCTCGCCTGTTACAGTAAATTGAGATTATGCCTATTTGAAATCACGTGGCCCCACGTACACAAGTGGCAACTCATTAAAATATTTGTAATTATTATAAAACCAAAAAACGAGGAAGTACAGATTTTTCAAGTCCAGTGACTAAAGCTAAGTGTTTATAAAACTTACTTTCAGCATCATTTTTTAGATCAACTCATCTAATTAGACGCCAGCATAAAAAATGATTAGTATGAGTCGTCGATTTTCAGCTTAAACGTGAAGTTCATTTTGCGTATAAATATGTTTTCAACATTTTATTTTGCTTATTTCCAGCTCTTTGGTGTTGATAATCTCCGTAATAAACTGCCGACCCATGGATTAGATTCAACAAAATTGTATATTTAAGGAAAATTTGGAGCAATTTTATACCCGGCACCCGAACCTTTTATGTAAATAGGTTGTATTGTTTGAGGGAGTATATACGGAGTCTATAAAAACAAAGCGCAGATGTGACTATGGCTGGGACGCAAGATGGGACGGGGCTTCATATGTTAATGAAAAACGTCCTGTTATGAAACCAAAAATTTATTCTCAGCTATAAAATAACGCTATACCTATCCCTTTGGTTTCTGAAGGTCCGACAGGCAGTCACTCTGTGGCACAAATTAAAAGTATGAGCATTATTTTGAAAATTAGTGTCTAGCCATACTTACATCATCATCATCATCATTTTGTTTAAAATCAGTCCCACTGCTGGGAACAGGTCTCTTTGCACTTTGAAATGCGCTAAGCCATTATTCACAATGCTGGCCAAGTGTGGGTTGGTCAAGTTCATATGTTTTCGAGAAAATTATGCCAAATGTTTCCTCACGACTTTTGTAAAGTTGCGTGTCCTGGGTTTGAAGGCTCTATACCTTGAAATCGATTATTCTCTCTACTAAGCTATCATTACCATTATAACACCTAAACACATACATGTTCATATTACACGTGTGTCGACGTAATTACTTACTCATAACATAATAAAGACAATTATCTAGTTCAGTTAACTACAGTGCTTGGTTTAATTTGTCTATTACACTAGATTGTATTACCAATTTAAACCTTAAATATAACTTTACCCACATCATTAATTAAACGAAATAATCGGTTTCGTGTTTGGCGTAACATTTACACATTCACATACACATAGACTCACGCCGGTTTCCCGGAGGGGTGAGCAGAGACTACGGAACGCCATTTGCAACGATCCTGACATATCTCTCTTGCTTCATTCACTCCCATCAGATTCCTCATGCATGCTCTTCTGTTCAGGGTACTTCTAAAATGCCCTGTTTTTAGAATGTCTCCAATCTGGTCAGAGAACGTCCGCCTAGGTCTTCCCCTTCGTCCTGTCCCATCCAAACTTACCTTATATATCTGCTTGGTCAGTCTTTTGTCATCCATCCTCTCCACGTGCCCAAACCACCTTAGCATACCTTTCTCGATGCTTGTCACTACATCTTCTTTTACCCCACAACACTCTCTTATCACACAATTCTTTACTCTGTCAGTCAAAGACACACCACACAGTATGTGTAGTGTAGTGTAGAAATGAGAGGACTGAGAAGTATCTCAGTCCTCTCATTTCTACAGCATTTATTCTACTTTCATGACTCTTCTGCCATACCCAACTTTCACTACCATACATAAGTGTAGGTATCAACACCCCTCTATGCACAGCCAAACGTGCCTTTTTGGATACTATATGACTGTTCATAAACGCCTTCAAAGCTCCATTCACTCTATTACCTGCATTAACTCTTCTTTCAATATCTTGTTCATTCTTACCATTCCTAGTAAACAGCGTACCTAAATACATAAAATCATTCACTAGTTCCACTCGTTGTCCATCGATCATAACATTACAAGCCGTAACACATTCCTCCTTTTCAAAAATCATAACTTTCGTCTTGCTCACATTCACTTTCATTCCTTTCCTCCCTAAAGCACCATGCATGATTGTTACCATCTCCTGCAACTCCTCCGCTGAAGACGCAAGTATTACCTGATCATCAGCATAAAGGAGGCATTTGACGAGTAACCCATTCATCCTTAATCCACAGTCACTATTTTTCAAATCTTGCAAACAACTGTCCATGAAGAGGTTGAACAGCCACGGCGACGCTACACATCCCTGTCTAACACCTGTCTCGATGGTAAACCACTCAGTGTACGACCCGTTTATCCTCACACAAGCTCTGCAATCTTCATAAAGGGATTTCAAAGCTCGTATGAGGCTACTGTTCACCCCATACATCGACATTACCGACCACATTTCATTCCTCACCACTTTATCGTAAGCCTTTTCCAAATCCGCGAATGCACAATAGACCTTTTGACCTTTGGCCAAGAATTTCTCGGCTATGCACCGCAAGGAAAATACTTGATCCGTGCACCCCATACCCTTTGGGAATCCCGCTTGTACATCCCATATTTTCTTGTCGGTTACTTCCATAACTCTTTCAATCAGTACCTTAGCATACAATTTTCCAACAATGCCGAGAAGGCTAATGCCTCTATAGTCCTTGCAGTCTTGTTGCGAGCCTTTTCCCTTATAAAGAGGCACAACTACAGTTGTAGCCCAGTCGTCAGGTACTCGGCCGGTGCTCCAACACAAGTTAAACAAGCGCTGCAGCTGACCAACTATGATGCCCTGTCCAGCCTTCATCATTTCAACTGTAATCCTATCATATCCTGCAGCCTTACCTAATTTCATTCTTCCCAGCGCCTTCATAATCTCATCTACGCCAATATCACTTTCATCATTGCTATCTATACTATTCATTTCGGCGATCGATGTCTCTATCGCCATTCTTTTAAATAAACCTTCAAAATACTCCTTCCATCTCTTCAGCACGCATGATTCACCATTCAGTATCTTTCCATTCTTGTCTCTGATTGACGTGTATTCTGAGGATTGAGTTCTTCCTCGAACTGCACGAACGGATTTCCAGAAAAACTTAATGTTTCTTCGGAAATCCTAAGATAATCTGCTATCAAACTCATCTTTCCTTTCCTCTTTCTTCTTTTTTACAATTTCTTTCACTATTCTTTTGGACCTAACAAACTCCTTTTTTGCTTCATCTATGTCATCACTCGTTGCCTTTCCCATTCTTTCATATGCTCTGGCAGCCAACCAATCTAACCATGCTTTCTTCTTCTCTGATACTACTGATTGTACATCCTTGTCCCACCAAGTATTCTTAAACTTTCGTAGTTTCCTTCTCTTGATCACATCACATACTTCAGACGCTATACATACTACCTCTTCTTTAAAGGAATGCCATAATTCTTCCATATCATTTATGCCATCGAACCTCTCAAATCTTGCTATAAATCTTCGTTTATACTCATCTTTCACATCTTTCTCTTGCATATTTTCTACTTTTATTCTTTCCAAGACCCTATTTTCATTATGTTCTCGGTGTCACCATCCTTTGAAGAGCCCACTTATACGGCTCAACACCAAGAAGTGGTATGTGTGGATGCCGATCCTTCGATACACCCTAGTATCCAATACATTCTTTCTCAATTGTTCATCTACAATTACAAAATCAATCATACTTCGTCTAACATTTTTAGCCTCGCGCATATACATGTGTACAACTACAGCTATATATATACAGGATATGATACCGGATACAGGGTGAGGTACATATGGCGCAGAACCGGACCGAGTGGAGAAAATTGACATACAGTCATGATCCTTAGCATTGAGGGAACGACCAGAATGATGATGTATACATGTGTATCCTTTTGTGATCAAACATGGTGCTTGTCACACAAAGGCTCCACTCTAAACAAACCTCAAGCACTACTTTTCCATTTTCATTCACACTCTCATCACCAAATCCACCTAAAACCCTTTCAAATCCATCTCGTTTTACTCCCACCCATCCATTGAAATCCCCTAACAAGATCAATCTTTCGTTATCCTTACATTTCCTCAAAATATCTCTTAAACTCTGCCAAAACTCCTGCCTTTCGTCTTGCTCTTGCTGTGTCATACCTACTATTATATTGACTGGGGCGTAAGCTATATACAATAAAGAAACGAGTAAGTCCTACTTTCATTCTGATCCATAGTAGCCTAGCATTTACACATTCAAATTCTTTAACGCACTCATTCATTCGCGCTGACAGTATTACACCAACACCCTTGCAGGCTCTGGTGGTACTGTCTACTCCAGACCAATACGCCGTGTAATTGTCATGCTTGGTGGTGCTACAACCTTTCCTTTTTGTCTCATTCACACAAAGAATATCAATCTTTCTGTCATTCATCATCTGACATACTGCATTCAATTTGCCGTCCATTCCTTCTCCAAGATTTAATGTTGCAAACCGGCTTTCCGTAGGCCGCTTTTCACCCTCGCGGGAAACGAGTCGTGCTGGGTTGCGAACCGCGTTGCCGCCGTATGGAGAAATATAATTTTTAGTTCCCATTGCGTTCCCACGAGCATTAGGGATTTCAAATGTCCATCCCCGCAGAGCCCTTTACGGGGATAAGGTAGAATCACAGCTGTGCCCTGTGAACACTAACACAGGCACCCTCCGTTTGCGAACAGCTTGCCCTCTGGCCACGAATCCCTCGGCACGGGTCGGTGGACACCTTGGATTGGGGTTTGTTATCGGGTATGCTCCCTGAATTTTGGTTTAATTTCGGAGTTTTCCTTCTCCTAGACAGGTTGCCGACCAAAGCTAACGAGGCCCATCTCCCCGAAATTTACACATTTAAGTTGGTTTAATAGTACGTTTAATAACTTTTTAGTTAAATAATATTTGAATGAATTCATTCAGTATATGAATTCACATACAAATATTTTATCCAAGCGAATATCCGCTTTTCGAAGTAGAGTTAGGTACTTATTAAAGAACAAAACTTGTTCTAGTCACAGAGTGGTTGAGCTTATACCCAGTTGCCGAGATTAGAAAAGTTGTCATAAAAGATCTTTAGGGGCAGGTATCACATAGGCACTATATAAATATTACTTATGCATGATATGTGTACTACTAGTTTAGCATACACACCGCTTCCGCCTGAGAGAATCATTTTATTTTATTAATAAAGGCCTTGTTTGCCAACAGTCCATGTGCTACTTTCTACAAGTAGATAGATAACATGTTTTGAAAACAGTATGTCACTATAAATAGGTACATTTCTAGCTCACTTCTCGTGATTATACTTTATGGGCAAACAGTTCTAAGAATTCTGTATATAAAGCAAACCAGTAAGCTATACGACTTAAAGTAAGTTTGTTCAAGTATATTAAGTCAATATAACTTAAGCCGAAGACTTAAAAGCTAGACGTAAGATTGAACAAAAGTTGGAAACTTTCCTAGCGCTTAGCCCTAGCTTATTACAAGCAGAAGTAACCCGTGTTATAATTTATATGACCTCTAATCCAACGTTTTCAGCCGACCCAGAGACCGACTGTATTTAAGTGTTATTGCCGGCTTAAATATTAGAAATTTTGCTTTGGTAAAATAAACCCAGAATATCAATGTCGAAGTTAGATAATAGATATAAGTTTAGTAAATTTTACTTTTTAATTTATTCGTTTTTTACATGAGGCAATTGTCCAAGTGTTATCCAAGTCACATCCAAGAGCCTCGCCTCAGAGTCGATTTGGGCACTAGTAGAATCATAATCTTTACATGGCATGACATTTTACATGACAAGCTCTTATGTCGAAGTTACATAATTATAAGTAGGGGCAAGTGTTGTACCTATGGACGCTGGTACCCGTGGACACGATCAATACCGCCGAAATAAAAAAAATAACGTTACCGTAAGATAGCCTAATACCGTAAGGCTTTGTCTATGGTTGACAGGTTTGAAGTGTCTCCATGTTTATACCAAATGTATACTTTGTATAGTTTTGAGTACGCCCGGCATCAAAAGTGTAGTATCTTTATGTAGTCTGTGATCAAAATATTTTCGCGCCGAAACGTAAGTTATTCTGCCTAATTTTAATTTGTTTTGCCGTGACAATACTTACGATACTGTTATAATTTTATTAAGCTTGCAGCATAATTCGGGCTAATTTATTGCTTAGTGAGTGCTATTTAACAAGTTTATAATTGTGTTTTTACCGTCAGTTAGACAAATTTTAATTTTTATGTCGGAAAAAGTACCTATGGACAAAAAAACTAAAGTACCTGTGGACAGTGCACGGGTACATACGTGTCTAATTATATGTTCCGAAAGACTAATCGCAGCCATAAAAGAAGTAATAAGCTGTTTGGTGGAAAAGCAGCTGCAAAGTACGCTTTACCAAATTCAATCATTTTTAAATACCTGAAGCTACATGAATGATTAGAAATAAAAATACCCTAATAATTTTAATTATTGATATATGAGAAAAAAAAACGAAATAATTCAGATATAAAAAATGTTTTATTCCAAATTCTGGAAAGTGTCCACGTGTACCCTCTTGCCCACACGCCCACACCATACTACTTATAACACAAACTTTACTATGCATAGCCTTAGTTCTAGAAAGACACTTTTCAAACACATAAGTTAGCACATTTTTAACATTAACATAATACCTAAAAGAAACTTTTACGATGTCAAAATATTAAATGCGACATAAAGATTTTTGTTGTTACGGCGCGCCTGTATAGGCTGATAGAGCAAATGCAACCGCGTCAACTTCTCGTATAATATATTTGTTCAAGAACGTTTGGTACTGAAGCTTTGCTGACACTCGCAGGTGTTCTCGGCCGATCTGGAGTTCGACAAGTCATGCAGCAATATTTTCAAGTGAGACTAGATACAATCTAGTAGGTTTTATTTCAAGGTAGAGATGATGAAAATGCAATATGCATAACTGTGAATATTTTCCCATACCGAATATGCCCCCTTCCCCTAAATCTCGTACCTACTAGTCACAAAATAACTAACAGTGCTATATTGCCTCTCACCAATTGCAATCTTCAGGTAAATTCATAATCACTTTGCTACATAAAATAAAACATTGTTCATTTTATATCGATCTGGAAGTTATCGTATTTGCCCAAACTATGTATTTACCCCATACTTCTTTCTCTTAGCGTTATCCCAGTTTCAATCTGGGGTCCGCTTACTAGTCTAACCGGATTTGGCTGAATATTAGCTTTTCCACGGAGCGACTGCCTGTCTGACCTCCGCAACCCGAAAGGATAGCGATATTCCATGGTTTAGACTAGTGTCAGTTTATTTAGAAGGTACTGACGCCCTATAACGACTGTCAAAGATCTTCATGACAACCGGGACCGACGGCTTAACGTGCTCTCCGAGGCACGGGACAAGCGATAATTAACAATTCAATACGCACATAACTCCGAAAAGTCATTGGTGCGCGCCGTGGATTCAAACCCGATACCCTCTGCATGGCAGTCCGTTGGTATATCCACTGGGCTATCGCTGCCTCATGTATTTACCCCATACTTATCCATAAATATTCAGGCCACATATAGAAACTATGTTGCAATCACTTTTAAGCCGGTTACTGATATTTTATTCATGGCTTTCCAATGCAATCGCATCAAACAATGGCATTCGTTTTGAATTTACTTTTGTGCCAATTCATGACGTATTGTAAGCGAATCTATATATTAAAAGAATTTGTGTTTTATAATACGAGTCGGCCAGCCCGTTCTACCCAACCGATTCGCATGATTTTTTTTTTAAATGAAAGCTCTCGCTGCATAGATTTCTCATCAAGCATTAGAAATTACCTAACTTGCACATTCATCAACTTATATGCAAAAACAGTTTTCTCCCATACATTTTTTACGTTTTCGTAGCCGTAGACAATGACTTTCCGCTTCTATATATCTGGTTCTCATTGAGGTAGGCGTTTCGTTATAGGCCTAAAACACGCGCTGAAAAGAGCTCTTTCATTTGATGGTATGCTCATTTAAATTGGGTAAGTTTAAAGGAAGATAGGTGTGGACATTAAACTTATTTTTCAATATTTTCCTATAAATTTCTTAAGATTCCATTGCTTTCTCTCTACATGGACGGTTCTTAATTCAAAAATATTTTTATGGCATCTAATAAGTTCCTTGCGGTAACTGCCAGGAAAAAACGTTATGCCTCCTTAAGGTGACCTTGCCTTACTTTCATACGGGTGTGAGTGGTGTGTAAAATTATACCCGATGTTGGTCAAATTATCACTATAGTGAATTATCGCTGATGGCAGGTAATATTCCCCGAATGTTACCTGTTAACCCTTAATTTTGGGTGAACTGATCTCTGATGTTGAGGAATTTTCCTTACATTTTATTTTAGGTAAATTTTTGTACTTACTTACTTACTTACTTTCTTCGGGCATCTTATTTTTTTTATGTCGAACATATTACAGCGTGCAGCGGTTCATACTACTATTTTCATATAATTATATTTTTACAAGTGGTAGTTATGGGGGAAATTGTAGCTTCGGTAAGAATAGTAGTATTGAGATAAAAGGTAGGTACTTTTGACAGCACCGGCGGTTTTGGTAAAAATGGTAGTTTAAAAAATGGTAGATATGATAGTTTTAGTATGAATAGTATTTTCGGTAGGAATAGTAGTTTTGGTAGAATGGTATTTTGGCATATAGGTATTGTAGTTTTGGTAGCAATGTTACGATTGCTACCAAAGCTACCATTCCTACCAAAAGTAAAATTTTGACCAAAACTATAAACGACATTATTACATTTCTAAATTATGATGGATTAATCACACCCATAAAGAAAACAAAATAAATCGTGCTTCTCACAGAAATATTTAGCTGGATAACAGAAATAAAACCTATTTTCTTACTTATAAAAAAAAGTTATTTATCTATATTTTTAATTTTGATAATAAAATATTGACAGATAAAGAAAAAAGTGAAGTTAACGTAAGTTAATTACTTAAGTTTCTGATTTAATAACGTATTTTTTGTGAGTAGTTGTGTTTTCAATTATAATGAAATTAAAAAAGGCTCAGAGAAAGCTTGAACAAAGAATCTTGGTCAATGACAGCCCTCTTGGAGATTTGGTACCGGATGGTCTTCCTACTGCTAAAAAAATACGGGTGGAAACGGGTTCAGATTTGATTAATTCTACCATCAACAATTTTCAACTGATTTCCATTCTTGGTGACGGTAATTGCTTATTCCGCGCAATTTCTTATTGTTTATATGGAAGTGAGGATAAACATTATGAAATTCGTTTGGCCACTGTTGATAACATTGTCAATAAGTGGGATGTATATAGTAACTTCACCGAAGCATATGGCCAGACCATTACAAATGCAACAGATTACAAACGTGTGATGGGTGCCAATGAACAGTACGCAGGGCATGCTGAACTTCAGAGTGTAAGTGAGCTATATCCCGAGTGTCAATTCAGAGTTCATCTGGAAAACAGTAATATGATTACTGACTATGGTACTGGCGAAATTGTTCATAACTTACTATTTTCTGGGCACCTGGACGAAGGACATTATAGTGTCCTAATGGAAAGAATGGTAGGGCAGCACAGTCATATTGAAGAACTTTCATTCGTCAATGTTCAGTTATACATATTATATATATCCCTATTGCGCGGCAAACCATTCAGTAATGCCAAGGTGGAAATTTCACGATACCTAAGGTGCAACGCAAAGCCAATGTTGTGAGAAAAGAAGTTTTGTGATATATTATATTTTTGGTAAGAATATCATCTTTTAATTATTAGATAACGCTACTATGTACTCATCATACCTATATGTAAGAGCTTTTTTATAATATTAAAATATGCTGTGGAGCAGCACGGGTCCTCTAGTATTCCTATGATTATTTATGGTGTTTTATTATTGCTAGTAGAATAACGGACGCAACAATAAATAATCTTTTAAATAGCTTTAAATATTCGCAACAAAAAAGCTTTGCAACGAGCGTGTGAAATATTAATTTATTTTTTAATTTAACGTATACCTAGTGTTTGATTACACTTGGGTTAAGCGGATTAACCCTACACTATACCCTGGTTGTTTATTGTCGATTTTTACATTTCTTGCAAAACTTTGTAATTGATACCTTTATGCAAGCTTAAATGAATATTCTTCACAACATAAATAGACCTACGTCAATTCTCCCACAACACCGTGTAGTAGTAGATGCAGTGTAGATAGAGTCGTAATGCCTATAGTTTTAAGTCAACTTGTATTCATTGTGTCTACTTACGAAGCATGATAAATACGAACAGTTTGAAAAAAATCCCTAGGCTCCCTCATAGAGTCGAGGCACACTAGAAACTGGTTTTGTATACGAGTGTCAATGAGCGTGTAGCACTGGAAGCGACAATGTCTTGCTGAGCGATTCTCGCCCTTATGTTGGTCTAGCGGGAAGTTGTTCGGCTGTACATATGTCGAATTAAGTCATTGGATTGTATAGACCTGAAATCGTGGTCATAAACCTTGTCCATATACTGTCTCAATAACGAGCATAGGCTACTTCTCGTTATGAGAAGAGTTGAGCCACAGTCTACAACGCTGGACAAGTGCGAGTTTGTAGACTACACATGTCTTTCGAGAACATTATGGAGAGTCCTCCGTAATGTTCGTCCTCTCGTTGTGGATGCCAGACATGCAAGTTTACTTACATTGTTTTCCTTCGCTTGCTATAACAAACGATAATTAATGAAACTAGCCCTAATACCTTTGCGTAGCAGTTTTTTGGAGCTATCCAGTAGGATATTGCTGCATTGAATCGCAATTGACTATTTATTTATTTATTTGATGGTAGTTTAGTGTTCTTGACAGAGGCTTGTCTAGCGGTTGCACGAGATATGTACCCAGTGTCAGAGCATTCAAGAGTATTATATAAACCTGTGTTCGATTCCTTAGGGACGGTACCTATAATTAAATGTATCACCTAGAATGCAGATGTGCACTTGTGAAAATAACATATGTTTTCAAAATAAACTCAGTGCACAAAGTATGTTTTTATTGTATGAGATGAAAATGCGTGCAATCATTGTGTCTGTACTGTCAAAAGAACGGCGTAAAATCATAATATGCGCTGAAAAGTATTTTCTAAAATGACGCATGTAGGAACAAATATTTATATTTAAATAATAGGTATTTATTAATTAGACTTTTACTAGGAATTTGCTGCTGAAACATCAGTCGCAATGTAAGGCACATTACATTTTATATTGAAACTCAATATTGTTTAAATATTTGTAAAATAAATCGCTCTTTGTGAATCAATTCGATTTCAAGCAGTTATTATTTTCCACTGATCATTGAATAAAAGCTAAATATGCATATGTTAAATTGAAAAACGATATAAATATTAATTTCCCCTGTTCGCTAGCGGCAAAATGGCTGTAAGCATTGGAGTGATTGATAAATAATAATTCTCTGTGTATGTACATTAGTTTTACTGGATGGTAATTTTGATTTACTATCTTACTCCTTGTTTTTAATTTTATTTACTAACATAAATGGCATTTCATTTTATTTATAGGGGCGGCTATGGTGGTGGCACTATCAGACTGCTACGTAAAGAGTGTGAAACCCACGGCGCGCACCACTGGCATTTCGAAGTTATCGCGTGCTCCGTGCCTTGCCGAGCACGTTAAGCCGTCGGTCCGGGCTGTCATGAAGATCTTTGACAGTCGCTATAGGAGTCGGTACCCTTTACGCAGAAAGTATAAAACCCACGGCACGCACCACTGACATTTCGAAGTCATTGCTTGCTCCGTGCCTTGTCGAGTACGTTAAGCCGTCGATCCGGGCTGTAATGAAGATCTTTGACAGTCTTAAAAATGCTGACACTCTTCTAAGCCACGTAATGTCGCTGTTCCTTGGAGTTGCGGAGGTCTATCGGCAGCCGCTCTATAGCCAAGCTTTAACCTTGTAGGCATATTCTATCATAACTTTAATGACTAGACCTCGAGTCTTAGACTCCAAGCTGAAAGTTTTGGACGTAACTTAAATAGCGCTAGGAAGATGATGATGATGACATGATTAAAAAAACTCCATCAAATAATTTGAATATAAGTATAATCTGCACAATGTTCTCATAAATATAAGTCGTTCTTATATTTCATATGTACGTAATTTTTTTTAATAGGGGAGCCAATTTTAAATGTATCCGACTACACGTATGAGTACTCAAATGTAAACTACTTGACTCGTTGGCAATTCTTACAACGCATGTTACAATCTTTCTGGAAACGTTGGTTTTCAGAAAACTTATCGAATCTTATGCATCGGTATAAGTGGTCTAAGCAGGTACCTGAACCTAAAGTTGGAGACATCGTATTAATTAAAGAAGATGATCTACCCCCAAGCCGCTGGCTATTAGGGCGTATAGAGCAAAAGCATCCAGGTGATGACAAAATCACCCGTGTAGTCACATTGTGTACGGGTTCTTCAGTGTTAAAAAGACCAACCTCGAAAGTGTGCATCTTACCAGTTTTAGATCAATGAATTTTGTATTATTTATTATGTTTTAGCGCATGTTAGACTTGTAAATATTTTAATGTTTTATAATTTTAGGGAAAATTTATACACTTTTTTACTGTTATAATTTTCTGCTTTTCATTTGCTGAATGCTAGTGATTTTTATGTACAACCCGCTAAAGGTTTTAACAGCTATCGAATATATAATTTAACCATAACTATGTAGAGCAATCACATAGACGGTAGAATATTTTACCTTAGTACATTTATACATAAACATGTGTTGTTTGTAAAAGGATATTTTCACCACAGCAGCTCAAACATGCCGCTTTTGCTGCGAGACAACAGTGAACAAAACGCGATTTTGATTCGAGCGTGAGGCAAAGTAGCTTTTTAATTTTTCAATCTTCACTGCCACGAATTGACATTGTTCAGCCACAAATTTGAAACATACGAATTTTACCGTGCTCTGTCTCTTTCACATGCATATAAAAAGTGAGTGAAAAAACAAACCCCTTCGAATTCGAAATTCGATTATGGAATTCGACCTCAAAGAAAACACCTACGGCAACGCAAAAAAAAAGATATTTGTAAAAAAGAAATTACTTTTTTTTATATGTTATTGTTTACATGTTGAATTTATTATTGGTTTTAATAAAAATAAGTCTAATTAATAGTATAAGATTAGTATTTAACCAATACATTTTTATTTAGAATTACAACAATGATACATTTGAAAAATAAACATCAGGGACGCGGTATTAAAACGCGATTTAAAAAAGTAGCGGGAATAAAAATTTCGCTGATGCTGATACAGTAGGTATAGCGTAACGTGTTAAATTATATTAATATATAAAATAATCTAAAAAGATGAGTGAAACTAGCGATGATGACTGTACTTTAACACCAGAAGAGTTAAATCAAAAAGTGATTATGCAGAATTCAATCTATTCCTGTTCATTTCTATGTCTCCTAAGTAATATGTGTTCTCACTGCTGTGGTGAAAAATTATGTGTGCTACACGAGAGCAAAGTTTTTTGTATCTCGTACTGTTGAGTCCCTCACCACGCTCATGATTCTAACTTTGATTCACTCGCTACGCTCGAGAATCAATCATAGAATCCTACGCTTGCTCGGGACTCAAAATCAGCACTCGAAACAAAAAACAACTTTGCTCTCTTGTTGCACAAATAACTATTATCCACTAAATATCCTTGGTGGGCGGTATGTAAAACGTCAAACAAAACAAAACTAATGTTTACATTAAGTTTACTCGAAACACCGATAAATGGCGTTGTACCGTTCTGAATCGCGCTATCAAAGTTTTCGAACCGTACCTAGTATATAAGCGCCGGCGAAGTTTTGACATTGTGAACAATTGCAATTATGCCAGAGCAAGTGACAAGTTGTGTTTTTATTTGTACTCGACTTAATTACTCCTTCCAGTGCAAATTGTGTTGTTCCACCGCGGTATAGTATAAGGCAATTCTTGGTACTAATCACATTGCAATCGCATCAAACAATGGCATTCGTTTTCAATTTACTTTTGTGCCAATTCATGACGTATTTTAAGCGAAAACTCCTAGGATTATTCATAATGTTTTATTATTGCTTGTTGAATAACGGACACCATAATAAATAATATTTTAAATAGCTTCAACAAAAGAAATAGAGGCTTGCTGATGTCAGCATGAAGGGGCCGGCTCGACCGGGGAAGTACTACCCTCTCACAGAAAATCGACGTAGAGTAACAGTAGCTACCTAAAATGTTGCGTTTCGTTCGGTGAGTGAGAGTGCCGGAGGCCCTATCCCCTATTCCTCCTTCCTCATCCCACTCCTTATCCTATCCCTTTTCCCAACCCCAAGGGGCGGCAACGCACTTGTGACTCCTGTGGTGTTGCTTGTGTCCATGGGCGGCGGTAATTGCTTACCATCAGGCTATCCGTCTGCATGTTTGCCTATTACTTAAAAAAAAAAGAAGATTTCCAATGAGCGAAATATTAATTTATTTTTAATTTAACGTATAGTGTTTGATAACATCACTTGGGTTAATCGGATTTTAACCCTACACTATACCTAGGTTATTTATTGTTCATTTTTACATTTCATAAGCAATACTTTGTAATTGATACCTTTATGCAAGCTTAAATGAATATTCTTAACAACATAAATAGACCTACGTCAATTCTCCCTACACCACTGTTGTGTAGTAGATGCAGTGTAGATAGAGTCGTAATGTGTTAGTATTATGTCCACTTGTATTCATTGCGGAGCTTGATAAATACGATATTATTATAAACTAGTCGACGCCAGCGGCTTTGAACACACATATTTTCGAATCTCCCGTTTTGCCCGATCCCTTGGAAATTTCGGGAAATTCCGTCTTAATGCACCCCTACGGTCCCCAAGGAACATATATGCTAAATTTCAAAGCGTTTCTTGCACCAAATAATTTCGGCTGTAGCCTGTCTGTCAGTCAGTCAGTAACGCAAGGATTTTATATATATAACAGACTAGCCGTTTCCCGCGGTTTCACCCGCGTCCTGAGGGAACTACTTCGCGTACCCGAAAAAGCCAAATATCTTACGGGCCCCTATTTTTTCTTAAATAAAATATAGCCTATGTGACTCGCAGATAATGTAGCTTTCTAAGGGTGAAAGAATTTTTAAAATCGGTCCAGTAGTTTTTGAGTTTATCCATTACAAACAAACAAAAATACAATTTTTTCCCATTTATAATATTAAGTATAGATGCAGATAATGCAGTCTCAAAACTGACACAGCGAGAAAATTTGTTCGTAGTTTAAAGTGTTCTATTCATATACTTTTAAAGAAGTAAGTAAAAGATGCACATATATAATTACACCGGAAGACACGGATCCAACGGGTTTAGACAACTTATATCGTCAGAACAGAACTTTGCTAAAAGTTTTAATCATCTGAAAGTCGAACAGAGGCTTATAAATGTAAGAGGTACTCAAGAATATCCCTTTCTGTGTCTTCATTTCATCTATTCTTACATTATTCATACTTGGTATATATGTCGAATCAAGTCATTGGTATACCTAGTATAGACGTGAAATCGTGGTCATAAACCTTGTTTATATATTGTGTCAATGACGGGCACAGGCCACTCCTCATTATGAGAAGAGTTGGGCCACAGTCCACAATGCTGGACAAGTGCGAGTTTGTAGACTACACAGTACACATGTCTTTCGAGAACATAACGGAGTACTTAATGTCCGTCCTCTCGTTGTAGATGTCAGACATGCAAAATTTGTTACATTGTTTTCCTTCGCTTGCTATAACAACCGATAATTAATGAAACTAGCCCTAATACCTTTGCGTAGCAGTTTTTTAGAGCTATCCAGTAGGATATTGCTACATTGAATCGCAATTGACTATCTGATGGTAGTTTGGTGTTATTAATAGAGTCTTGCCTAGCGGTTGCTCGGGATATGTACCCAGTGTCAGAGCGTTCAAGAGTATTATATATCCCTAAGGAATCGAACACAGGTTTGCGTACTTCGCAAAGTTATAAATAATTTTTATCACCTAGAATGCAGATGTGCACTTGTGAAAATAACATAGCTATTCAAAATAAACTCAGTGCACAAAGTATGTTTTATTGCATGAGATGAAAATTCGCGCAATCATTGTGTCTGTACTGTCAAAAGAACGGCGTAAAATCATAATATGCGCTGAAAAGTATTTTCTAAAATGTCGCATGTAGGAATAAATCAACATCATCATCATCATCAGCCTTAAATGGTCCACTGCTGGACTAGGCCTCTCCTTTGCAAAGGAGGAATTGGCTTACTATACCACGCTGGCCAAACGGGTTGGTATAGGGTTTGTATCAAGTTTTCCTTTTCTTACAGTGCTGTTCTCTGCATAATATGCTCCCTCTGTCGGTTCTTACGACACCCATGGGATGATATGGGGTGGTGACATTATGTATTCTTAATCCGTCACCACACGGACACAGGAATAAATATTTATATTTAAATAATAGGTATTTATTATATAGACTTTTACTAGGAATTTGCTGCTGAAACATCAGTCGCAATGTAAGGCACATTACATTTTTTATTGAAACTCAATATTGTTTAAATATTTGTTAAATAAATTGCTCTTTGTTAATCAATTCGATTTCAAGTAGTTATTATTTTCCACTGATCGTTGAATAAATTTCATTCATATGTTAAATTGAAAAACGATATAAATATTAATAATAATTTCCCCTGTTCGCCAGCGGCAAAATGCATGTAAGCATTGGAGTGATTGATAATAATAATTCTGTGTGTATGTACGTTACTTTTACTGGATGGTAATTTTAGTTACTATCTTACTCCTTGTTTTTAATTTTATTGACTAACATGGCATGACATAAATGGCATTTCATTTTATTTATAGGGGCGGCTATGGTGGTGGGACTATCAGCACTACGCAGAGAGTGTGAAACCCACGGCGCGCATCACTGACTTTTCGAACTTATCACGTGCTCCGTGCCTTGCTGAGCACGTTGATTAAGCCATCGGTCCGGGCTGTCATGAAGATCTTTGACAGTCGTTATAGGGAGTCGGTACAAGGGTACCGACTCCCTATAACGACTGTCAAAGATTATATATTATTTCAAGGGAAATAGCCATGGAATATCGCTGTTCCTTGAAGTTGCGGAAATCAGGTGGCAGTCGCTCTATAGAAAGCTATAAGCTTGCAGGCATATTCTATCATAACTTTTATGACTAGAAGGCGAATATAAGGCTCCAAGGTGAAAGTTCTGGACGTAACTGAGATAGCGCTAGGAATATGATGATGATGACATATTAAGATGTTTAAAAAAACTCCATCAAATAATTTGAATTTAAGTAAAATCTGCACAATGTTATCTTTAATATAAGTCGTTCTTATATTTCATATGTACGTACGAATATGTACGTTACACGTGGATACTGCCGGTAGATATTCTGCCTAAAGCCTTTACAAGTTCTGTTCATATTAAATCGCGTATATCAAGTGTAATCAGGCGAGCGAAAGGTTTTTGAACCAAAAATCGAATTGGTTGTTTTACTCGGCCATTTTGTGGAATCGTTACTATTATTTATTTGTAAAGGCTTATTGCCACTTATTCCGTGGATAGCAGAGTTCTGCGGCAGTTGCTCTGTGGAAAAACTGATAGTCTGTAGTTTCTCCTTAGGTCAGTAAGTGGACTCCAGGCTCCATGATGATAACCTTGAGTACAACTGAGACAATATTAGGACGATAATGCTGATGATATTTATTTTTATATACTCACGTCTGTATCCCCTAAGGGGTAGAAAGAGGTGTAATGTAACCCACATTGCGCCATGATTGGCGACAGTTGATGATTTAAATAAGTTTATTTGTATAATTATATTAATATTGAAGTTATTAATAGTAAATGAAATGCATTATTAGGGTTCTTATAGAGACAGTGTGTTCACGCTTATATTTTTTTATAATAATGCATTCGCAATATACTAATTTAAAACGAAGGTTTATTAACCTTCGTTTTAAACTGTCAATACAGAATACAATAGCTTACTATAGAAACAATTAACGATTATAATGGACGAATGCTGATTACTACGGGACCACTGTTTGTACAACAGCTGTTAATTATGACATTTTATTTTCGGTCTGCAAAATAATTAAAACGTAATTTATTTAATTTGCCAACCAATCAACCTGCAATAAAAACATTATACAGTAAAGCAATTACAAAATCTAAAAGAATCATATTCATTTGGAACGCGGTACGGTAAGGGACGTAATTACAGGGTAGGCTTCAGTGTAACGTCTGTTTGAAGGCACATGTATAATGCAAGTGGCGACGACGGCACGATCGCGGGGGTAAGTGGCCGACTTGAATATTTTATCACGTGGGCCCCGTAATGCTGTGTTTGCAACGGAGATGTGACAAAAAGCTGGGATGTGTAAGCTTTAGTCATTAACTAGATTATACAAAATTGTTTAGCGGGTCTTAGGCGCGATAATTGACTTATTTAAAGGCATAATTACCTCTGTTATTCTCCTACGTTTCAAACGGCTTGAAAAGGTCGTGGTCGCGGAGGGACTGATATCAGCTCACCGCCGTCCTTGTGAAGCGTAGGTTTCGGCAGCTACCCTCACTTGTATTTTATTTTTGATTTTACCGCACTGTCAGTACTTCGACAAACTACACTTATGACGTCTTCACACTGATGAGTTGTGTTACTGCGGTGACCACGACCGTTGCAAGCCGGTTGAAACGTAGGAGAATAACAGAGGTATTTATGCCTTTAAATAAGTCAATTATCGCGACTAAGACCCGCTAAATAATATTGTATGATGTATACAAATCGCGAAAGTTTAAAATCGATTTTTGATTAGTTTGTAATTTTCTTAAAGTTAATATATGTAATTGTAGCTATCTAATTTCATAATGCTAAATTCATTATCAATATATTTTCAAACAATACCGCCTTCGAAATTGAATATTAAAAAATCCTTACTTAGTGGTTACCTACGTCATAAATGGAACCTGTTGTCCAAACTTCATATTTCTAGCTTTAGTCTAAGATCCGAGTATAAAGGGCCGGAACATATCTGACGGAAGATCCGTCGCGTTTTATCGGTCGCGTAACGCCAATACATACAAATGTATAGAAAAACGTTCAACCAT
Organism: Euclidia mi; assembly: GCA_944739405.2. NCBI lineage: Eukaryota > Metazoa > Arthropoda > Insecta > Lepidoptera > Erebidae > Euclidia > Euclidia mi. The sequence continues at coordinate 79,380,341 of OX123184.2, read as the reverse complement.
TCACACCTGACCGATAATCCGTTAGTACGTCGAGCGTACTAACGGATTATCCGTCGACGTCGCGCGCACCACGCACCACGTGAATTTTGACCTTTGAGTAAGGAATATAAATGGAGAGGGCATATAGTAGGTACATATAGAAAAATTACATTATTCAAATATATTATTATATTTTATATTTGTATAGACTCACGGCTGTATCCCCGGAGGGGTAGGCAGAGGTGTATTATTACACCCACATTTCGCCATGTTTTTTTTTTATATTTGTGGTACATCTGCTAATAATAATTTTGTTTTTGTGCATAAATATGTCTAAAAACCGATATTGGCTCTCAGAGAATATTTTGTTACATGTTTCATACAAGGGTCGTCTTTCGCTTTGCCATTTTCGCCCACATTTGCATTATGGAATAAACTAATCTGGCAAATGATTTAAACTAACAAAGGTAACTTACTACAAAAATGTATTATTCTCCTCTAACCGGCTCCATATCGTTATCGATTACATTCTGGAGAACAACCCAAATGGCAGCCATTTTATTTGCTCAACGTTTCGTAGGTGTGCACGCTAATTTCGTAGGTGTGCACGCTAAATTCGTAGGTATTGGACATACCATATCCATGTCATTCCCAGATCGGTGATTTTAAGATCGTAAGATTCCAGGGCCGCCAGACCTTACTTATTTTTTCAGAAACGAAATGTGTAGAATAATGTAGTGTTAGTATGTGCTATGAGTGTACGCATATTCGCTAGCTTGGATCGAGGGCCAGTTTTTGGGTATGAGGTGCTAAAGGTCCACGGGAACAATTTCCATACATGCCTATGTAGAAAACATTTTGTGTCTTGCTCTGCAACGGAGTCTGTAACCCCTTCTATATCATTTGTATAAGTTTTGTGAAAAACCGTAACCAAATCGTATTATCGTCTTTTATTTTTGAACCTCCATACCTAAATAGGATATATATTTAAATAACGCTTGTTGGCTACTATAAAAAATCTTCGAAGTCCGACATATTTTTAATAGTCAAACTCGAATTGCAATACAAATAACTACAGGACTTCAGTGACTACATGACATCAGGGAACACGAAAAATGATTAGGTAAAAGAATATGACAGTAAAATATTGAGCTGCCCTGAGTACGGCCCTGCACGAACAAACTTATATGTGTGCACAATAGCCACGCTTTCAGCGAATGTGTGCAGATACGCTCGACGCATTTTCCGTCAGATGTGTACCGATTCATTTGACGGAATAGACGCGACCGAAGGTACGTTCGACGCTTCTTCGGTCAGGTATGTTCCGCCCCTAATCCAACTCTAGCGGTAGCTACATACAACTAAGGCCATCTAGCGAGCGACGACGAATTCTCAACAACAACAATACGGCGACATCTGTCGGACACGGTTCTACGGAAACAAGGTGAGAATCGCAGAAGCAGAGTTTGCACACGAAGTTGACTATATAGAACTTCTCAAAAAGGTTTTTTTTATAATAATAGGCGGCAAACGAGCAGACGAATCGCCTGACGGTAAGCAATTACCGTCGCCCATAGACACAAGCAACACCACAGGAGTCACAAGTGCGTTGCCGCCCTTTGGGGTTGGGAAAAGGGATAGGATGAGGAGTGGGATGAGGGAGAAGGAATAGGGGAGAGGGCCTCCGGCACTCTCACTCACCGAACGAAACGGAACAGTTTAGGTACTGTTACTTTACGTCGATTTACTGTGAGAGGATAGTACTTCCCCGGTCGAACCGGCTCATTCATGCTGAAATCAGCAAGGCTCTACTACCGTGAAACCGTCCGTCGGACTGACAGTCCACCAGGCACGAATACCCAGCCTGGTTAGAGGATCCTCCCTCTAGTTAGAGGAACACCACACCTTATTCCTCCACACAACCTTCACCGAAATGGTTAATGGGTGACAACATTTTTTATTAAATTAATTAAGTAAGTAAATATATTGAAAGTGGGTTGATTAAAAAAATACAGTCCCGAATATGAATAATATTTTTATATTCGTATCCTGTACTACTACAGTAGTTTAGGCTTTGCGATAATTGCAAGCGATCAAAACATCCTTGAATACATTCGTAAAAATGACACTTGAAAATGCCTTACACGTCACGTATCGCGGAAGACATTAAAAAGCTAATAATATCAATGAGCGAAACATATGGAACTGTAAATAAAATTGCCAAAACTTAGAGACATGTTATGGGTACTTAATACTTTCACAAAAAGAGCCTAAGTGAGTAGTTACACTTGCTGCCTCATTTTCCTCTGTGATTTTCACAAATCAGGATAAGATAACATTAACTTTCAAGGCCTCACCTGGGTATCTTTTTCACATGTTTGATTTTCCACCCAGATATAGTTTAGTCCGTGTGGTGACGGATTAAGAATACAGATTGTCACCACCCCATAATTATCATCCCATGGGTGTCGTAAGAGCCGACAGAGGGAGCATATAGTGATTAATGCATTGCATCCTGAACCTGTACGTGCGCATATTTTAAATTCATACTTATAATATATTTTATATAATTTATATATTATTTATATTTATTGTTTTTTTATATTTATTTTATGATAACACCTGATGATGATAATGATTCCTTCCACTCTGCCAATGACTCAGTAAATTCAAACAATGATAGCTTTTCTTCTATTGCCGAATTGCTAAGTGACTCTGTCAAGCGGACGTTCAATCAACCTAAAAAGCATATGTTGAATATCTGTCACATCAATGCACAAAGTATTCCAACCCATTATAGTGACCTGCTCGATACTTTCAGCGATGCGAACGTTCATGCCATTCTGGTTTCAGAGAGCTGGCTGAAACCTCAATTACTGTCCACCACCTACCCTCTGCCTGGTTTCATTCTCATCCGTAATGATAGGTTGGACAGAAGAGGGGGTGGTGTAGCTATATATCTTCGTAGCTCTCTCTCTTTCAAAATTCTCTTGACTTCTTCGTCTAATATATCTGCTTCAGCAGAATATCTCTTCCTTGAGGTTTCAGTCAATGGAGCCAAAACCGTCCTTGGGGTTGTCTACTGTCCCCCAAACATCAATTATTTCTCCAGTCTCGAATTGATTCTGGAATCTTTAGGGTCAGAATATACACACCATATTATCATGGGAGATTTTAACACTGACCTCCTTGCCCTTAATTCCTCGCGCTCCCACAAGCTTCTAAAAATTATTGAATCTGCCAGTCTGCATATACTTCCTCTCGATCCCACTCACCACAACACCGATGGTGCAGATACTTGGCTTGATTTAATAATTACTTCCAACCCATCCTTAGTCCATTCCTACGGCCAATTCCTTGCTCCCGGTTTTTCTCATCACGATCTAATCTACCTATCCTATAACCTTAAACCACCTAAACCCCGCCCTAAGGTCCGGCATATGCGTTGTTTTGGGCGAATGGATGGTGAGAGTTTGCAAAAGGACGCCTCTGACATCGACTGGAATCCACTGACGGTGGCCACCACTGTCGATGATAAAGTTAATATATTTAATAACATTGTTCTCAGCTTATATGACAAGCATGCCCCCGTCAGGAAAATCAAGCTGAAACGTCCTCCTGCTCCTTGGCTGACTAGAGGTGTAAAAATGGCGATGAGGCGCAGAGATCGTGCATTCCGGCAGTTCAAAAGGGACCGGTCTGATGAAAACTGGAGTCTTTTCAAGGCGGCAAGGAATCGTTGTAATCAGATGGTACGCAACGCAAAACGCCGCCATATTCATGACAATATAAATTCTTCTACCCCGGCCAATATCTGGAAGTTCCTTGGAACTCTAGGTATTGGCAAACAGGGACACACTGATTCACGGGTGACGGTTGGTTTGGAGGATTTAAACCAACATTTCTCCACTTCTACTCAAATGAATCTCCAAACCAGGCGTCGCACTGTGGATTACGTGGCAGGCCTTCCCTTCCCAGACATAAATCCTTTAACTCTTTCTCCAGTTACACCGGGTGAGATCAAGAAGATAATCCTATCCATTAAATCCAACTCTGTTGGATGTGACGGCATCAGTCGCCGTATGATCACTCCTATCCTTGATAACCTCATCCTTCCGATTTCCCACATTATTAACTTTTCAATAACCAATGGAACCTTCCCTTCCTTATGGCGCAAAGCTTTTGTCATCCCACTACCCAAAATTAATAATCCTTCTCTCCCTAAACATTTCCGTCCTATTTCGATACTTCCCTTCTTATCCAAGGTGCTAGAGTCCTGTGTCAATAAGCAACTGTCCAGTTTTGTGTATCAAAACAACCTACTGAGTCCATTTCAATCTGGCTTCAGACCAGGACATAGCACTACCTCCGCTCTCCTTAAAGTGACTGGCGATATTAGGGCGGGCATGGAGAACACTAAGGTCACAGTATTGGCCTTGGTCGACTTTTCGAACGCCTTTAATACCGTCAGTCACGATATCCTTCTATCAATCCTCTCCCATCTAATGATCTCACCTAGTTCTCTGGAATGGTTCTCGTCGTATCTTCAGGAGCGCCAGCAGTCTGTCCACAGTGATGATTGTTCATCGAGTTGGCGTGACATAAACTCTGGTGTTCCTCAAGGTGGCATACTCTCTCCGTTATTATTTTCAGTTTTTATAAACTTCCTGACACCTAACCTTCGATGTGCGTACTATCTTTATGCCGACGACTTGCAGCTTTACTCCCAGGCGAGAGTGGAAGATGTGACAATGGCGATAGCGGAAGTAAATAGAGACCTTACGGCGATACTGACTTGGTGCAGCGATTTTGGTCTGGACGTCAATCCTACCAAATGTCAGGCCATGATTGTAGGTAGTAAACGCATGATACCCAGATTAGATCTTACAACTTTGCCACCAATCATGTTTAACGGACTGAAAATTCCTTTCAGTACAACAGTCAAAGATCTAGGACTACGCAATGATTCCACTCTCGACTGGCAGGCCCAGGTCACTGACGTCAGTCAGAGAGTCACCGGTACACTTCGAGCTTTATACCGCCTCAAAAATTTTCTCCCTTCCAGGACCAAGACAATGCTTGTGCAGGCCTTAATATTTCCTTTAATCGACTATGGTGATGTGTGTTACTATGACCTGAATGCAGAATATCTCAATAAGTATGACCGCCTTCTCAATAACTGCATTCGATTCATCTACAATCTTCGCAAGTATGATCACGTATCTACTTTTCGTTCCGAACTTAAATGGTTACCCATCCGTCAACGCCGGAGTTTGCGTGCTCTCACTACACTCTTTTCTTTACTTAAATCCCCTTCTCCCCCTTCATACTTGATTTCTTACTTTCAATATCTATCTTCTACACATGAGAAAGACCTTCGCTCCTCTCACAATCTACTTCTTCAGTGTCCCACTCATACTACAGACTTTGTAGGCTCTTCATTCATTGTTCAAGCTATCTTGCTATGGAATAGGCTCCCTCCTGAAATCAGAATGTCCACTAACCGGCTCGCATTCAAATTGAAAGTTCGAGAGCTCCTTTTTGAGAGATTGAAGGAATCTGCACATTGTTTTCATCAGTTCTAGTTATATAATATATTATATATATTTTGTATGTATTTATTTTATTATATGTGTGTAATTTATGTAATATGTATTATTATGTATGTATATAATATACTCATTTATTTTTAATATAATCAATTTATAATTTTATTTGTAGTATAATATTCAATTTATTTATATTACATTTGATATATTTGTTATAATTATCCCTACATATAATATGCACCTACCTTGCTTGTCTCTGCACCACCAAAAGGTCCGACTGGTAGATAATGCCTTACGGCATTAAGTCCACCTTATGTACTATGCGTATTGTGCATGAAGAAATAAAATAAATAAAATAAATAATGCAGAGAACAGCACTGTAACAAAAAAAACTTGATATATACCCTATACCAACCGGTTTGGCCAGCGTGGTATGGTAGGCCAATTTCTCCTTTCAAAGGAGAAGCCTAGTCCAGTAGTGGACTGTTAAAAGCTGATGATTATGATGATAGTTTAGTCGTGTGATACCCACCGTGAAACAGATTTATGCACAGAGCGAGTTGAACGGAAAATGAGATATAGAAAAGAATTATTTGGTTCAATTTATAACTCTGCTCCGCCCTCTAGAATTGAACAATCTCTTTTTGTACCTTTTTGCTTACTTAGTCATTTCTTCTCGCCTCTTTGTTGATGGAAACACATGCCTATTTTCTCTTACGAGGTGGTCCGCTTCGCTCAGAGTGAAATGCGGTCTTAGCAATGAACAGCCATTTTCAGCGCTCAGTAACGAACCGCAAATAGCCCTCATTATAACGAGTGTATTATTTGTTTTTTCTTTGTTATAGTTACTTTGTCACACTGCTTCTGGAAAAGTATCGAGGTCCTACTATTAGAAATTATAACGGCATTGCCGAAGCCGCCAAACTAAGGGTCGATGTTATGATGTGTACATTTGAAGTATAGGAATGAAATGTAAATATTGGTCCGAATATTGGATAGTGGTGATTTTGAATGCTTTTTCAGACCCAGTCAATGCACATTAGTAGGTATGTACCGAAAGGATTAATGTTTAGCTGCGAAAAGGTGCGGACAAGTGACAAACGGCAACCGTGATTTTTCTGAATCTTTATATATATTGCCGTGATGTAGACGATACTACCTATATAATGATTTAAAATCAAAGGCTCTGTAATTATAATAATAGTAGGCTTAGATGTGTAGCATCTTATTATAATAAACAATAAAAGAAATTCTTATAACTCTTCGACTCCATTTGCCGTAAGATTGACTGTTATCTCGTATACCTCAGATAGTAAAAAAAATTGACACCGCGCTTCAAATTTAATATTCTCTTATTTATACAACATATACATACATACATATCGTCACGCCTTTTATCCCCGAAGGGGTAGGCAGAGGTGTATTTCTACACCCACTTTTCGCCAGATATACTTTAGTCCCACGTAATAAGGGGCGAGCCTATTGCCGTACCGGGCACATTTCCAGACTCCGTGCGGCTACTGAGAATTTCATGACAGAAAAACCCAATAACACTGCCCGACCCAGGAATCGAACCCGGGACCTCCCGATCCCACCCGCACATTTATGCCGCGAGACCCACGAGGCAGTCGTATAGGGTTTGATGTCGAGTTTTCCGTCTCTACGCAAAGATGGTATTTGCATCGTGTTATCCCTTAGTCGCCTCTTACGACACCCACGGGAAGATAGGGGGTGGTGACACTTGTATTCTATGCCGTCAACCACACGGCAAAATTATTTATACAAACCACTGGAAATAACGCAAAGCTGTCAGTCCCAGTTCTTTTCTCAGGACGGGAATCGTAAAGCCGTTGGACACTGTAGGCGGTCTGGAAACTACAACACCAGAGTTCGCCTCACATGAAAAAAAGGAATCTATTATACTTACTACTTGGGCGAAGCTGGCTACGGCAGCCAGTCTCCAGGTCATATTTAATATCACACATAGTAGGCACGTGACACAGTATACACATATGAGTCCTCAGTAGCAGTGTGCGCGGCCCGAGGCACTGTTGCAAATTTGCATATTATTAACCTGCAGCTTATCACTTGTACGATGTGCTTATATGTAAACTAATGATTCTTGAATCGCATGTTTCATAAATATAAAATTAGAATTGTGAGAACGACAGTAATTATCGGGACGAATGGTAGCCCATTTGCTATTCTATTTGAAATGGGGTATGACTGACTCGGCTTACACGCAGTGCGACTGTGGCGCCCCCGAACAGACCATGAGTCACCTGCTAGAGTGTCTTAAGTGTCCGTACAGATGTTCTGCGGCCGATCTATGTCAAGGCATCGACAATGCCGCTGCTGTGGCCACATACTAGGCTGGTGCCATTTGAATTCTGTACCAACGACTCGAGAAGAAGAAAAATCCATCTTCAGCTACATTCCCGTTTAAAATAGTAGTTAGATATTCAGAAACACGCATAGACAAGAACGTTGAAGACATTGTACGCCTATCTTGTTAAAATACGCCTCAAGAAAATATTAGTGTACATGCTGAAACTACGCTAATCTCAGTCCGTTGTCATGTAAGAACTAACAACGTACTAGAACAAAGGCTAACACTATACAAACACATATATTTTGTGCTGTTCTTCCGTAACATTTATCAAATAGAGAAACATAAATATGTTTCGCCTTGCAAATGCAAGGCGTAACTAAAGCCAGTTCCACGAAAACACTAGAATCCGATCCGTGGAAATTGGATAGATCGCTGTATGGTATTATTTCTGAGTATTGTAAATATGTATAATTGAGGCTTTACTAGCTGGGTAATTGATCTTTTGCCTATCAACATCATCCGAGCGTTGCCCGATTGCTCTTGAAACATTTCTACATTAAACTTAGGGCCTTAGTCCGCAGTCTAACTATAATTGACAGAAAATTAGCTTTTCTGAGGAGTGACTGACTGACATCTGCAAGCCATACGAATAGTCTTATTCTATAGATACACTCATACGAAGGTAACGAAATTCCAAGTTAATGTTCTCTCCCTAGCGACCAGCAAAGATCTTCATTACAACCTCTGAGTCAAAGGCCAAAATAGTATTTCAGTACTCAATACTCATGAAACAAAAATTATTCTCAATGCTACAGAATTGGGAATAATGTCTATGTATACCACAAACCACTAAGTATGAAAAAGAACCATCGTCATCACACTGTCATCAAAGAAAACACACATAATTTTCCTTTAATTAAATTTCGTGATTCATACATTTGTTCATGTAATTAGATTTCAATACATATTCAGACCTAATTTGAAAATATGCGCATATTTATCATGAATATGACCTACTTACATACCTACAAGTGGAATACATTTTTAATAATTAGTTTTACATAAAACTAATAGCCAATGTTTCTACTCTTTTAATATTTGATTTACGTGTTTTATTCCTGTAAGTAACGGTATCTATACTGATTCTCTTTAACGTATGTAAGTTGTAGATTAATCATTACTCATTCTAAGTAGTATATTCAAAGCACTGTAATCGTACATTTACATATCAGTTGGTGAAAGCATCGGCTTTCACCAACTGAAATGTAAAAGAAAATCACGAATATATACATACTATAATCGCATTACTATAACAGTAAGTGCTTTCATATTGGCTTATAAATTGAGTGAAAAGAGACATATCAAAATAATAATAGTCGTATTAATGCTACATTAAGAGAGGCACGTTGAAATTATCAATCAACTTTTTAGTAAAATATATTCGTGTAATAATTGAAAATGCAAGTTAGTATTAGGTACATATTTGGCTAAATGGCCATTGGCCCACAGTGTTATTAAGAAAAGCGAAACTTGTGTAAATGACCATAATTATTATCAAATTTGGCAATAAAGCATCAGTAAATAACTGATGCTTTATTGCCAAATTCCCAAGATGAAGAACTAACAAAGTGGCAAATAAATCGAAGTGGAAGTCACTGAATGATCTTGTTCTTTCTTCGGTAGTACACCAAAAGTATTATACATTACTTTAAACCAAGTTCATTTCTTTCGTAGTTCATTTACTTTTGGGTATATTTACACTATTTCCGTAAATCATTTTTTTTCGCAATCAACCTTACATTTTTTCGAGAGATACTCACATTGGTATAAGATGATAAGTTCAAGGTGTACATTCCTCCAGCTAGAAACACTATGGGTTTGTTGGCTCTGAGGATTACGATCACGATGGTGGCTTTCACCCCTGGGACCTGGGACATGCCATTCTCCCAGCCGGAACAGTACGCCGCTTGGCCAATCTTTTGACTCTGCAAAATTGTTTTATTGGTTAAATACTATTATGCCATTTTATTTGTATTTACAATTGGTAACAGAAGATATAGCGGTTTTGTCTCCCATATATACACAGCTATGTTCTCTAAGCATTGAAATAGCAGTGCCAATGTAACACAACTTAGTATGTAGAAAATAGGAATAAAGCAAGGCGACCAGATAGGAAAAGAAAAATGACTGGATAGTCTGAATTTTCATTTGTTTCCAGTGTCACGCTATCAATTATATATACTTTTTATGTACCTAACAGGCACTAAACGAGCAGACGCATCGCTTGATGGTGAGCGATTACCGCTGCTCATGGACACTAGCAACACCAGAGGAGTCACAGTGCGTTGCCGCCCTTTAAACTGGGAAAAGAAATAGGAAGAGTGGGATGAGGGAGAAAGAATAGAGTGTTATTAAGATTTACTAGTTTTGTTGTTCATATTTTTTCAGGTTCTAACCTAACCAATCCATTCGTAGAAATACGAGTAAGCCCTCTAAAATACGTAAATAAATCATATAAAATTAGGATTTTAAAATAATACTCATATTCGTAATTTAATCAGTTTGCAAGTAGATACAGTTACTCACCTATGTTACAAATAATATTTATCTTAATATATAAAATCCTTGCGTTACTGACTGACTGACAGACACGCTACAGCCGAAACTATTGGGCGCAGGAAGCTGAAATTGGGCATGTATGTTCCTTGGGGACCGTAGGGGTGCACTAAGAAGGGATTTCCCGAAATTCCCACGGGATCGGCCAAAACGGGTAAATTTATAAAAAAATGCAGGCGTAGCAGCTGGCGTCCTCTAGTCTTAAAAGTAAATGTGCCTCTACTCTTACTTCTAAGAAATAACGTACTTATCATATCCATGTCTTGTAACAAAATGTTGGCTATGTTTTTCTAGGTATATTATAACTTGTACTCAGAATAATCGTACCTTATTTTTTCAACAAAGTTAATTTCTAAATAAACTGACTGTCAGACGTAAAGTATTATTTTAAAGATGTCATCATTCCAATCAGGTCATTACGGAAAACCACCACACAATACCTATATTATTAATATTATTATCAATCAAAACTGACAAAAAATTTCATTCTTTATGTGTTTATAAGCTGTTGAAAAGAAGATTAAATCATTATTAAAATCCGAATTCCACAACAGGCTGAGACTGCTTACAAGCGTAGGCATTTAAAATAAATCTGAGTTGACTCGTCAATGCCGCTACTAAATTTTATTCTTGTAAAAGATGATACGCACCTGACTAGTGATTTCTTCACACCATCTACATATGAGATACAAGGTAAACATATTATATCCCAAGTACCCAACTGACATCATAAACTTGCCTGGATTCTCTGTCATTGTCTGTAAAAATAAACATCAACAATAACAACAAAATACATGAGTCACTTTTGGTCAAACCGTCATGGTTTAACCAAAACAAAATTAAAAATGGAGATGAATTTTACAAAAACTCTGTTGACGTGTAATTAGATTATAAAAATATGTAATTTGCGTGAAGCCGAGAGGTATAAATGCTCCCTATAATTTGCTGTCTCTAATTTACTTCACATAGGTAGTCATCCTACATGGTAATCTACCGGCTAATATACGTCATCGCCCGTCATAAATGATGCGATATATTATTACTGCAGGTAGCAGCTACTTCGTGTACCTATTACATTAAAATTAACAAAACCTATAAACAATGCCTGCCGCTAACAAATCAGACCATACCTACATCGCTCGCGAAGCCGAGGATAGAGTAGATTACCGTGCTAACAACGTACCTCGTGCAATTGCAAAATTCACATAGCGTTAACGTTATAACCATAGAACAGCTTTTTATTAATCTAGTTTATTCTTCATATTTACGAAGTATATAGGCTGACTTAACGCAATGGGCATTAAGTCCGTAAATATAGTGTGGGCATGGGCAATATCTTAGTTGCACTTTATTGACCATACTCCAAGCCAACTCAAGCCGAGGTTTATTTCAGTCCGCATTTGGGGTACAATATTACCAAGGGACTATACAGCTTGGGAGCCTCCTACGTTCACCTATAGTCCTCATAAAGATGTCAAAGCTATCAGTGGTCAATAACTCGGCATACACACACAAAAATACAAACATGTTTTTTAATTAGAAACGTGCCAAACAAATTCAACTTGCAACCTTCAATTTCGGTTTAGTTATTCAAGTAAGTAATCCCTTCAGACCTCAATTACCGATACAATCCACGGCCGAAGGTGGTCCACGCATGTCTATTTTAAGTTTACTTGAAATTTAAATGTCCATTTTGTTTATCTGAAGTTTCCATTCTATAAAAGTATTACGTTTTGTAGGAAAGAAATTTCAGGTTATACTGCGAATGTGGAATTCGCAGTATAACCTCAATGTTTACTGCGTCATATCTTTTACTTTGCATCATTTAAAATAAGCGAGTTTATAGTTTTCATAGAAGAATGATACATTTATTTAAAAGAAGACTTAGGGCATTGTACAATGAAATCCATTTGCGCCTGCGCTTATCTTCTCTAAAGTTTTGCTGGTTTTCTTTTATTGGCTTTTGTTAGCTATAAATTATACCTTTTCATAGGGACTTTCATAATAGCCAACATTTATAATAGCCTTTAGAAAATCTTCGTATAATATTAAAATTCCCGAACTTCAATATATTACAAATTCTTTTATGAGAACTATTGGGTTCCCATTTTTGTTCCTTAAATCCAGCACGATGTTCATGCTAAGTCCCTAAGGAGAAGCTTTAAAATTAACTGTAACCCTTTATAGTATACAATTTTTTTATTTACATTTTGCTGCAGGCTACTGTAATGAATGTTAGTTTCATTATTCTACTACTGCTTCAGCTTACCCAATGCCAGCTGTCAGATACAATACGGTAGCAATCATAGCTAGTCTTGGCTTGCCGTTAGCAATAGGTCAGCAAAGTTAAGCAATGCTTACCAGATGATGATCCCATCATCCGATGGGATGGGGTGACGCTTTGTAGCATTTACATCAGAGCGCTACTACGTAGCGGAGGGCAAGTTAGGCTGTCGGTCCTGATTCTAGTCTCCGAAAGGAATCGTAAGGCCACATCGGAGGACTTCCAACTGTCTGAAAGCTACGACTTCAGAGTACCACAATCACGCGAAAAAGAAAAAGAAACATAGGTACATGTGTCACATATATCAGCCTACAAAGTTCATGAGATGTTATTAAGGCTTCAAATACACTTAGGTAAGGTTCACATGAATTGTGTATATTACCGCAAAGGAATTTAGACTTAATTATATGTACTGTAGAGATCGCAAGATTAAGGGTACATACCTACCAAATCGCAACATACAAGGTATAAAATGTGAGTTAATCATAATCATGCTGATAATGATTGTAAACATTGATTGTAAACTACTCATCGATACTTACATTAGTATCGATATATAGTTTCGTAAGTTTAGTAAGGTCACGTAAGACGTACGTACGTGTTACGTGACTTTTGTCATAAGGCAGCGATAGCTGAGTGGATATACCAACAGACTGCTATGCAGAGAGTATCAGGTTCGAATCCACGGCTCGTACCACTGACTTTTCGAAGTTAAGTGCGTATTAAATTGTTAATTATCGCCTGTCCCGAGCCTTGGAGACCACGTTAAACCGTCGGTCCCGGCTGTCATGAAGATCTTTGACAGTTGTTACAGGGAGTCAGTGCTTTGAAATAAACTGATACTAGTCTAAACTATGGAATATGGCTATCCCTTTGGGTTGCGGAGGTCAGACGACAGTCGCTCTGTAATCAAGCTGATATTCTGCCCAATCTTGTAAGACTAGTAGGCGGACCCCGGGCTCCAAAGCGAAAAAGTCTTTGATGTAACTGGGATAACGCTAGGACGATGATGTCACAGCCGAAATCTTCTTCTTCATCGTGTCACTGGTTCAGATTTTCTATTCACAAACTCGGCTACGGTAACGGCATTGTTTGAGATCTCGTTTATTGCAGGTAGATGGGCAATGTAAGCAAATGCGCCATGGATTGTGATGAAGTTCCGCAGTCGCAATGGGCCTGTAAGTGGTCTATGAATCCTTATCTTGCTATATTTTTGCTACAGCGACCGACCTGAGTTCGCAAGCGAATAAGCGATCTCCAAGTCGACCCCTGCAAGTTATGACCAGGAGGCTTTCCTTTGCTTCAGGGAAGATTGGGACGGCCGGGTATTTAGTGGCCCACAGTTGCTCTCTTGCCAATTTTGGAAAGTTATTTGTGGCAGAAGTCGTTCTTAAGAAGTTTTTTCGGGTTTTAAGGCAGCCGCAAGGCATCTTGTAGTCATGCAGTGAGTGACGCAGATCTGTTTCCTGCCTATGTTTCTCCACTGCACAGGCTATTTCCCGCCGTACATTTGGTGGAGCGATGCCTACTATAGGGTATAGCATACTGAGCGGGATGGGTTTCAAACAGCCCGTAATAATTCGGCATGTTTCATTCAGGGCTACATCCACTTCCCTTGCATGTGTGGATTGGGGCCACACTGGGTACGCGTATTCGCCCGCGGAATATGACAGTGAGAGCTCTGTGGTTCGGAGAACATGCGGGGCCGCTCCCCAGGCTGTTGAAATAAGGCGTCGCAGTATGTTATTCCTTGCACATACCTTTTGCTTGGTGTTAAAGCAGTGGGCCTTGTATGTGAGCGCTCTGTCCAGGGTGACACCCAGGTAGCGTGGACGAGGACAGTGCTCTATGTTAATGCCTCGCCATGATAATGAAAGTTCTCGCTTCGCATCCCGGTCACGTAAATGGAACGCGCAATACTGGGTTTTTGACGGATTAGGCCGTAAGGCGTTTTTTACGTAGTACATGTCGAGCGCGTCCAATCCTTCCCTGAGAGATGTTACTGCATCTTCAAAGTTCGGTGCTTGGGCTGCTAGTGGGAATTCATCTGCGTATAGGAATCTTATAGTGCGTGGTGTTGTTGGTTGGTCGTCATATTAAACAAGGATGGAGCCAGAACACTGCCTTGTGGGAGTCCAGTTTTCTGCCTCCGCCATTGGCTCTTCTCTCCATTTAGGTGCACTTGGAACCGCCGGTTATTTAGGACCTCTCTCAGAATATCTATGGACCCTTTGTCTTTTGTTGTGGCGAGAACTTTTGACAACAGTTTCTGATGTTTACTGTATCGTATGCAGTTGTTAGGTCAACAAAGACAACATCAGTGATTTTGTGGGTTTCGAATCTATCTTGTATGTACTGGACGAGGTTCAGTGTTTGGCTAGTGCAAGATTTGCCTGGTCGGAATCCAGCCTGATCTAATATTAATTTATTTATTTATTTAATTTAGGTACACAAAACAGAACATAGTACAAGTTGGTTAAAATATAAAAGTTACAGTTAAGTTCTAAACTAAGTTCCTAACTATGTGTATACTGCATGATCACAATGGACTGTATTGCTCATTTAGTGAAAAAATAAAAATTAGAATTTGGAAACAAAACGGGGTAAAATCAAAGTAAATGAGGTAAACAAAGAAAAAACAAAACAGCAAATGGTACCTACCTACTCAAGAGGAATTAAAAAGAATTATTTCAACAGTACTCCAACATTATATTCCTATAGCTACATTAGACTGATTGAAGGCAGCGATAGCCTAGTGGAGATACCAACAAACTGCCATGCAGAGGGTATCAGGTTCGAATCCACGGCGTGCACCAATGACTTTTCGGAGTTATGTGCGTATTGAATTGTTAATTATCGCTTGTCCCGTGCGTCGGAGAGCACGTTAAGCCGTCGGTCCCGGTTGTCATGAAGATCTTTGACAGTCGTTATAGGGTGTCAGTACCTTCTAAATAAACTGACACTAGTCTAAACCATGGAATATCGCTATCCCTTCGGGTTGCGGAGGGCAGACAGGCAGTCGCTCCGTGGAAAAGCTAATATTCAGCCAAATTCGGTTAGACTAGTAAGCGGACCCCAGATTGAAACTGGGATAACGCTAAGAGGATGATGATGATGATGAGCTACATTAGACTGATTAGTGATTAGACATAATATGCCTAACGTTTCGTTTAAACTTCACAAATCGGTTATTGAAAATGTCCAAAGACTTGTGGTGTTCTGATAATAAATCATTGTACAGTCGACACATCCGTACAATCGGGTTGTAATACGACGTGTTGTTAATATGCACGTTTAAAATAAAACTTTTAAGGTGGGGGTGTCGTGATCTAAATTTAGTATTTAAATTAATTTGAGCTAACAAATCAGGGCAATCCAATGCGGCATGAATTATTTTATGGAGACACAATAGGTCAGTGCTTGCACGCCGAGATTCCAAAGACAACATCATGAACTTATTAAGCCTGTCGCTGTATGTTTGTAGTTCGTGATTAAGATTAAATCTATAACAAACTATTCTTAAACACTTTATTTGTATCTGTTCGATTCTGTTTATGTGAACATCGTAAAAAGGTGACCAGATAGGCGAGTTAAATTCTAACACACTACGAATTAAAGATTGGAATAAATAAAGTAGGCTTTGTGGCTTTTTTAAATCTTTGGTTATTCTGAGAATGAAACCAAGAAGACTAGTGCTTTTACTAATAATGTGGTCATAATGGGGGCGAAATGATAGCTTCTCATCAAATATTATACCCAGATCCTTGACAACATGCTTTCTATCGAGGCTCTGGCCATTCAAATTATAGTTGAAGAGGATTTTATGTGTTTTATGAGTGAAAGATATTACACAGCACTTGAAAGTATTAAGTTGCATAAAATTATCCCGGCACCAATCACTAACGGTCTCAAGGTCCAACTGAAGGGCTTCCGCATCGCGCACATTAGTTATAACAGAGTAAATTTTAAGATCATCAGCGTACAAAAGACATGAACACTTTAGCTTCTCCACGAGGTCATTAATGAAGATTAAAAAGAACAAAGGGCCTAAATGGGATCCTTGTGGCACGCCGGAGGTGGTAATCCCGGTACCGGTAGTGAAAGGTCGCCTTTGATAGATACAAGTTGACTTCTTTTGCTTAGATACGACTCGACCCAGCGAAGTAGGTTCCCGTGTATTCCGTGGTTTGATAACTTGGTACATACATAGTAAAGAGTGGTTCACCTTGTCCAATGCCTTCGAAAAATCGGTATAGATGGAATCGACTTGATGTCTCGCGCCAAATGCACTACATAGGTAATTTTTATAGATTAAAAGATTAGAGAGAGTAGACCTATTCTTTACAAAACCATGCTGACTTGGTGAAATAGATGGACTTAGCTGGTAGTATAATGAATCGTATACGACCGACTCAAAGATTTTGGCAATACAGGACAAAATGCTGATCGGCCTATAGTTTTCACAGTTTGATTTGTCGCCGGACTTGTGTATGAGGACTATATGTGCAATTTTCCATCTTGCCGGAAATACACCAGAACTTAAAGATTTGGAAAATATAATCGATAAAGGTACACACAACTCATCACCACACATTTTGATGAAATGAGGTGGGATGCTATCCGGGCCAGCCCCTTTGTTGCAGTCCAATAACCGTATTTTACGAAGCACGTCCTCTTTTGTAATATAAACAGAGTTCATCAGCCTTATACGACTATCACAAGCAGAGATTGACGGCACATTAGCGCTATTGAATAAAGATGCTGGTTCGTAGACTGAGCCAAAATAGCGGGCAAAGAGCGTACACGCACCTTCGCGAGACGAAAAACTCGAGTTACCATATTTCATGTTTAGGGGTATATCATTTGTACCCTTCTTAGAGTTGACGTATCGCCAAAAATTCTTGATATCATGTTTCAAGGACGATTCTACAGACGAAACGAATGATTTATAGTCCTGTCTCATAAGATTTTTACACCTAGCACGTAAAAATATCATAATTGCGAGGATTATTAAATTTACGGTGAAGCTTATGATACTTTTGCTTTTCTCGTAAGCTGCGTATCAGGGGTGGTGAAAACCAAGTTGGATAATTGTGTGAGTGATTACTTATAAAAGGTGTATTTTCTTCGATTATTTTGTTCAGATTTTCATAAAATTGATCGACAGAACAGTCAACATCGTCTGACTTAAGAATCATAGGCAAATCAACAGCGCTCAGCTGCTGCTTTATTATAACGTAATTGGATTTGAAGAAGTTTAGCCGCCTTCGTCGACGTAGTTTCAAAGTATTAGACTTTTCATGAAAACAACAGTCAATAACCAACGAGGGATGGTGATCGTCCAAACGACTAATAGTTATATAGTTCTTAGACTGGTGTGAGGCGATTTAACAGCATTCGATCAAAGAGCTTAAAAGTGTGGCATGGTAACGATATGGGATGGTAACTTTTTGCCTGGCTTAAGAAGAGCAATTAATTTTGCTCGCCTCCATATTTTTAGGATTTTCAATTCCTTCAGACAGCAACTAGGAGCCACGATACATCTATTGGACCCAGGTGTTTTATTTGTTCCGTCGTTATATCATCCCTGCCCGCAGCCTTACCAAGCTGTAAGCTCTTAATGCTGGAGGTGATTTCTGGGAGGATAAACGGCTTACTAATGGGGTTAAAAGTTTTTAATAATATTGTTTAAATTAAACTTAGACCTTCGTACTCTGTGTTTAGGTTTTCCGTTTAGCAGTAGTTGGTGGGCAATTTGGTTCGCTGTTACTTGGCCAGAATTGCAGCTGGAGACTCGCCAGTGAGCTTTTTGACAGTGGACCAAGCTTTCTTACTATTATGCGTCATATCAACACTAGATACAAGTTTCATACAGTATTTCCACCGGATTTCAGCTACCAAGCGCTTTATTCCTTTCCCAGCAGTTGGAGTCTCTTCAGATAACGGGTCTTTTATACAGTGTTTGGTAGCGTGCCAGCAATTTTGCAGAGTCATTGTTTAGGCTTGGAATATAGTGCCTTCGGCAACCTCATGGGATATTTCTTCGAGAAGAGTTCCAAGCAATTTCTACGAAATTTTCGTAGTTAATTGGTGTGGGATTAATTTCAGCTAGCCCCGAATCTATTTGTTCCGAGTATGTTTGCCATTCGGCTTTCGAAAAGTTAAAGCGGCGACGGAATGGGACATTGACAGGCTTAACAGCGGCATGAACCATGCATGCGATTGGTCTATGTTGCGTATGTGGAATGAGGGCGCAGACATTTTTGACGCAGAGAGAGCGTATGTTATCGCTAGCAAATATAAGGTCTGGATTATATCCTCTCAGCCATCTTCTGCTGTTAAAAGATGGAAAAAACTTGGCATCATGTATTAGTGTCAGGTTTTCACCGTCTGCACTTTCTTCTACAGCGTATCCATCTGGGTCGGTTGTTGCGTAGCCCCAGGTAATACTGTGGCTATTGAAATCACCCACTATAATCTTGATGGGATGTCATAATTAGGTGTCTTGGATAATTTAAATGGTTTATACGGTGGTTTATACGGTGGTTTATATACCGATGATACTCTGCAATTTCCGGTTTCTATTGTAATGACCTCAATATCATTTTCTTGGTTGCATGAAGCCGATTGAACGGTAAGAGATGGTATTGCAAACACTGCACTCCCATACTTTGGGTGGGACATTTCAGCTACGAGTGTCATTCCTGGGACTTGAGGTCTTGAGTGTGTCGAGTCCCTGTGAGTCTCCTGTAAGCATAGGAAGTCGCATTTTATGCTGGAGCATAAATCAGCCAAGATTTGCGATTTCCTTTGCGAAAATCCTTCGGTATTAATTGAGATAACGACTAGGCTGGAACAGATTACTGCAATTCTGGACATAGGTGGCTTGATTTTGAGAGCTACTTTGGCCCTGAGAAGGGCCGATTGGAATAGGTGTATGTAGCTGGGGGAATTTAAGTGAACCATTGTGGTGTAAGGATTAGTCAGCCTAGACCCTGCGCTACCGGGTCTAGCTGCTTCCAGGGTGCGCCGCAGGCTCCTATACATGCACCCTTAACAGACATAACAAGACGGCCATTAAGAGTAGACATGAGATAAGAACGGTCCTAAACTATAACGAAGCCATCTATCTTTTACTTAGTCATAATGAAACACAGACAGCTATTTTAAAGCTGCCGAACTCTTTCGGTGTTTGAAATCTAAATCGCCACGATAACCTGTGATTTTTGACTAAGCTTCGAGTTTTGTAGCACCAAATTAACTGAACATATTTATTTCCGCCTTTTTTTGGTTACATAAACCGAACAAGACACCAATAGTCAAAATTATTTGTACCTAGTTGTACACAAGAGAATCACTAGCAGATAATACATTGTGCCATTTGTTGGACTATCATTCCACTAGAAAATGTGTATCTGAGAATAAGTTATAAAAGTTCAAAAATCAATGTCAGGCGTAGACCCACTGCTTCTTCCAGATAACGAGACAAAGGAGTATTCACAAATCCCTTCGATAATGTTTTCTGCTCCTAGTGCTCGCCTGATACGAGATAGTAGGCAGAAATCTTAAGACGTAGTATCGCGGTGTTTGATTATGGCATCACGAGAATCTCATTTATATAGCTGTTAGCAACAAATTACCATCTAAAGTAAGGTGCGGTTAGCGGTGCCTTAATTATTACTTTTAATCTAAATTAACGAATTAATTATAGAGCAGGCATAGCTTCACACTGAGCAATCCTAGGTGGAATAAGCAGAAGTGTATACCAGTTTTATTTTAGTCTAACGAGTCTAGTTTGCGTGATCACTTTATTCTAATATTATAAAGCTGAAGAGTTTGTTTGTTTGGTTGAACGCGCTAATCTCAGGAACTAATAGTTAGAATTAAAATAGTTTTATGTTTCTATAGTCCGTTTATCGAGGAAGGCTGTAACATCACGCCACGAGACACGGGAGCAGAGCAGTAGGCGCAGCTTGTGCTCTTGAAACCCCATTATCTTGACGCTGAGCTGCTAATGCATACCGTGTAACTAATAGGTCACTCGGATAAACCCATTTTCGAGCGCAAATATGTCACTGCACATTAGAGATTACTGAAGCTTTAGTTAATAGATTTAGTGAAAAGCTTAGTAGGATATTTAATAAATGGATTGCCTCATGTGATAGCATTGCACATTGCTCGGTGAAAATGGAAAATATTTTACCTTTAATTTTAATTAATACGCGACAGAAACCCGTTACATCAATATTAATCGAATTTGTCTGAATTTGACATGATATCGCTGTTAAAAATAAAGAGTACGTATGGTGACATAATAGTCATTTACTTAAAGGTCTATAGCTTATATGTGGCAATATAATTTTCATAATCTTTCTTCGTCGGTTATTTCAGATAGCTCGAAGGCCTCCAACAAAGCCCAAGGATTCTTGTCCTGAAACAAGTACCGAGACCGACAGCTTCACGTGTCCACTGAAGCACGGTAGCGCTCTGATATAAATACCACACGCGGTCACCCATCCAAGAGGCGACATGTGAACGCGTTGCTTAACTTTGTCGACCTATTACGGATGGCAAACGAAGGCACCCTATGAGCGCTATAGTTATTTGCACAATGAACTATACTTACATAAAATAATTATTATTCACATAAATACTTCAGGTTATTTACTTACCACTCTAACTTGATATCCAACAAAACAGATCAGCATTCCGCTCCCACAAACATTGGAGCGCTCAGTACAGCCTTTAAATCCATAGTTTGCCTTAAAATATAATTACTTAAACCATTAAAGTGATATTCATTATAAACTAGCTACCGTCCGTCCTTGCACCCGCCTGAAAATTCGGACATCTAACAAACTAGGACCTCCTGTTTTACCTCCTTTGCGGAGAATTTGCCAAAAATCCTCTCTTTCTGCTCTTCTACACTCTTCAAGGAATAAACATACATGCTAAATTTCATGTTTTTGCCCAGTACTTTCGGCTGTACGTTGTCAGTCAGTAACGGACGGATTTTATATAATTTATTGATAAGAAAAGGGATAATAATTACAAAACTCACTTCAGTATGATCATGTGTTGATTCACTAAGCTCCCCAATCTTTGTTTGTATTTATTTATAAAGTGCGTGTCTCTAATAACTTCTTCTGTACCAGTACCTGAAATGCATAATATGTTGTACAAACATGACTTAATTATTTTATAGTCGATGTAGCTTTATCAAATTTTGACGTAGTCGAAAATTCGTATAGTCAAATAGTCCTAACAACTGCCAGATAAAAAGTTCATAAAAAATCTACTTATAAAATGAACTTGAACTATAGCAAATAATGTTTTTTTTAAGTAAAGAACAAACAATGTGACCCGTACTTAAATATGTGGTCATGCAGCCCATTAACAGGTACAAATCTTGGCAGTGTCAGTCTAAATGACAATCTACTCGCAACTGATATTTTTAGTACTTTAGCGTCGCCTGATTAGGTGTTCATTTAGTTTAATAGTAATTCAGTTTTTTTGTTCAACATGACATTAAATAGGGCTGGGCATACAGACTACTAGTAATATAGTAAATAACTAACAACTGGGATGTTTCCATTAAAATTACAACAACTTCACTTATTCTTATTATCAGACTAGTGAGCGAAATTAGTTTGGCAGATAAGTTATCAGAAATAATTAAATGCATTGCCAAAACAAAATTCAATTTAAAGAGAAATAACTTTTTTGATTTCCATACCTTTAAATTCCTCGCACAGTCATCAAAAACATTCTCAAAACAGTCCGCAAGTAAAGTATACTGACAGATAAGTGGTATAAGGTACGCCTGCATGATGACCTCAGACATGATGACGAGATATGAAGCTGTGTTGAACATGATCCCCACCACGAGGTAAGCGAAGATGTAACGCACTGTCGTATTGTACTTGAAAGGTAAGCGGACTTCCGTCATCAAGTTGTATTCGACGTCGTCGATAAGTGGGAAGGTATTCCTGAAAACATTATTTTAGGTTATATACTTAAGATTAGACTTCACCCCTGGCATTACCGATGTAGCTGATCTGCTTTTTACAGATTCTCCTCTTTCGTGCCACTCAAAACCACCTAAGGAACATAATTATGTAGGTACTAATAGGTACATGCCTAATTTCAGCTTCTTGTGCCCAGTAGTCTTGTATGTGCTTTGTCGGTCAGTCAGTCGACGATGAAGAAAAAACACCGTGGGGAAACTTCCATGAAGTCAGCCAATCCCAATAAACCTAATAATACATTATTGCATATCAAACTTTCAGTGTCTCGAATAATCCGCTATCGATAAATGACAAATGTCGAAAGTTTAGCAAATTTGGGTTTCTCTACTAAATCAGTAGGATAGTGGTTCAAAATGAGCTTGAATATCCCAAGCAATGTCTTTGCTATCTTGTAATTAATCCTCAAAGGGGTAAATCAGACGTCATCGTACGATTACCTAATGGACTTTTATAATAATGTAACTACAACCAATGACTTCGCCTTTTGCTTGGTATGTCAGGTCGTGATAAATTGTATAATCCTAAACCTTCCCCGCGAATCACTTTGTTAACTGGTGAAAACCACACGAAAACAAATACAAAGTATTTTTTATTGGTAAAGAAAAGTTAATGAAACGTTCAAAGACGATTTCAACATCAGATAGAATTACTAAAGTTGATATTATACGGCGGGTATGTCTATTACTACTGCCAGCGGCTTTGCCTTTTGTTTGGTATGTCAGTTCTAGGGTCATTATAGTCTCATCCTTCCTCATGAATCAGTTCGTTCACTGGTGAAAACCGCACAAAAATCCGAAGAAAAGTTTTTGAGTTCATCGCATACAGGCAGATGCGGCCGGCGAATAATGAATCGTTCAAAGATGCTTTCAACATCAAATAGAATTACTAAAGTTGATATTATGCGGCGGGTATGTCTTAAAACAGGATGTTTACAATAATAAATTACGATCGATGCAATACTACCAATACACACGGAAGTGAACCAGATTAGCCCAAAAATACAATAAACAGAGTCTCAATTTACATCACAAAATTGGTTCAAATATATTTTCATTGCTGCTTTTGATAACTATGTATTATAAAATGTTGCTTTATAGATTTTACTTGATAAGTTGATGCAAATGAAATCGGACATAAAACTTACAATTGGTTCCGATTCTAATGAAATGTTGTAGCCTTTTAATTCTATCATTCAGAAACAAAGATGCTCTGCTTATGCTGCTCTGTTGCCCAGTATCATTCAATGCTAAGAGGATACTTAAACGACTTGTAACCAACTAGCTGGGTAGTTTTAAATATCACAAAGCAATAAAAGGTTTCCTACTCTATAGAAGAAATTCAAATAATTAGGTAACCAGTCCAGTTGAAAATGTCCAGATCAGAGATATTGTGTTTCAAATAGATGTCAACTCTTTATTTATCGTTTATGTTTCAAATGCCACTAAATTATTTGGCAGACGTAAGAAATAGGGCATCGTGAATATGATATCTTACAATCTGCACCTTAGAGATAGGACTTTCATTAATATTTTGGCTCGAGTAATCAGATGATAATAGTGAGGCAATTTTTAATTAGTTAATTTTGGTATTGGTGTGACAGAAAAAAGATTCTTTCTTTGCTATTCTTTCACCCAAAAGAACTGAACGAGTTTTGACAAAATTTTGCAGTAATATCATATACGACAGAGTAGCATATATTATACTACTTTTATCGTGATTACTGATACCAATGCGAGCGAAGCCGAGGGCAGAAAATCGTTTTATATAAACTAATACAATGTTGCTATGAATGTAATGGTGGCGCCGCGACAGTATATTTTCATAAAGCTTATGATAAATGTATATTAAGAAAGTCTTGGGGTAATTTGCCAACACGACACGGTGTCGTGTAACTAACGACCGCTCATATGACGAAATTGTGCCAACACAGTGTGGGTACAGTTACCGCTTTAATAATCTTAGGCGGTATAAACAAAATAAAAATAATCACTACATAACACACCTACGAACACCACATACCTACGTCTTTGTATCTTACTAAAATCGTAGTTCAGTAGTCTAGAAATATTACAATAATAAATTGGAAAGTAAATATGCAAAAATGAACGGATGTTTGTAAAGTACTATTGCGCGCAAAATCTACACAAAGGATTTTAATTAAACTTAATTTATACATCAGAATAGCAAATGGATAAAAGCTAGTTAGTTCTATTTCATTTGATTGTTGGATCCGATACGATAAAAAAGCATGTTCCAATGGCGGTACGTTATCCGCACAGTGCACTGATAAGTAATGTAGTGAGTCCGACATCACTGTTCGTTCTTAATTTCATAACTATCTATTGAAAATCAATTGAAGTACAGGTGCCTTGACCGCGAAGCTCCCTTGTTTGCTACGTTCGAAAGGTCATGGGGCCAATCACTCCGATCCTTCATTATTGCTCTGCCAAACTACACCAATGCCAATTATGACAATATCCTTAAAAGTGTTAATAACCCAATATTAGCAAACCGACCGCACTGCTTTGTTCCACTAATAATCATTTTGTTATGGCATTGTAATAGGCGGGAATCAGGTAGTCTACCTAGTGGAGTGACAATCAGCTCCCTGGTTTTATAGCCGCGGTGCGCCCCCTGGTTTTTCGAATTTATGTACGTATTCAACTGTGACGGAAAACATAATGAGTAAAGTATATTGTCTGCGGGTTCCCGATAATGTTTTTGGAGGAAATATGAAATCTTTCAACCTGCACCTGCGTGATAGACTATCACTCTTCCATAAATAAAGAGAATAAGTCCACGCTCAGCAGTGGGACAGTAAACCAATACGGAACTGCTGTTATGATTACTAGTATTATAAAAACAATGATCGTTACTCATGAAGTAGAAATTGGTGAAGGTTTGCCCAGTTCAAGTTATTACGATTCTTCTTAAGTGCACAGAGTCCATCACTTACTTAAATGTAGACTTCTTCGAGAATGCTAACGTTTTGTAGTGATGAACATTCGACGTAACGCCTGTTGTCTTTCGTGAGACATAGCTATAAAAATATGCAAATAATTACTATAGAGAGCAAAGTAGGTACTCGTCGAAGAAATCCAAAATTCTATGAAATTTTAAATTATATGCGTTTTAATTGTTAATTATCGCTTGTCCCGTGCTACGGTTAGCATGTTTACTTAAGCCGTCGGTGCCGGCTGTCATAAAATCTTTGACAGTGGTTATACTTAGTCAGGCCCCTTGAATAAAGAAATACTGGTCTAAGCAATGCTTTAGAGCTATTCCTATAAAAAACGCGGTTCTTTCGGCAGTGGCTCTGTGGAAAAAGCTAATATTCTGACTTATTCTAATGTAGTTGACTAGAAAGCAAATCTTGCGAAAGCGAAAGTCGTGGATGCAAGCGGAATGATGCCAGGTCGATGCTGAGTTAATATAAGTTAATTATATTACACACTATAAAATAATAAATTACCAGGAAAATAACGTAGCGCCGGACATAATGAGCAGTGTTGTCAAATATCTTCTATGAGTATCCACCCAGTAATCGACCAGTACCTTCCTCTTTTGAGTTGAAGTGTCAAAATTTGGTGACTCTAGCGCCTTTGCTAGTTTCTTATACATCTCTTTGTTGCTCAGCTAAAACATAAAAATAAACATTTAAAAAAATATGTCCGTCGCGCTACCTCTCGATAATCATTATCATCTTAATTAATACAAATTTGAAAAAAAAATCGACCTTGACCGCTGGATAGGCCTTATCTTCCAGATATTTAGTATTAGAACTAAATTTGTATAAGTAATCTAACAAATAAATAGAAATAATACTCATAGCTTAGGGATTACAAAGGTATACCTAGTTCGTTATAATATTGGCACATGGTACAAATGAACTTATGTATTCATCTCTTCAAATGAATATTCGTAACTTAATAAGTTTTATATTTCAGATTCCTTCCTTTAGAAACGCTTCTCTAGGAAAATACAAGTTTATTTATTTTAAAAAACCTCCTTCCGCCAGCATTCTGCCGTAATATATTCAGGAAGCTGGAAATTATCTTTATCGAACTAAAGTATTAAAATAAACTCACTTTTCTCAAACTCGTTTTAAATTTACTCCTAGCTCGTTATTTTATTATTTATAAGTATATTACAAATTTTGCTTTAGGCTACATGTCCGCTGAATTTGATATACCAAGCCTCAAACATCAAGTTGATTATGTAAAACTAGAGGACGCCAGCAGCTACGCCTGCACATTGTTTTTTATTTATCTGTTTTGACCGATCCCGTGGGTATTTCGGGAAATCCCTTCTTAGTGCACCGCTACGGTCCGTAAGGAACATACATGCCAAATTTCAGCTTCCTACGCCCAATAGTTTAGGCTGTAGCTTATCTGTCAGTCAGTCAGTAACGCAAGGATTTTATATATTAAGATGTTGGTTAATTGCGTAGCTGGTAGAATGACTAAGATTGGTAACATAGTACCAATCTTAGTCATTCTACTACCCTAATTAAGACAAAACTTATTCATGTTTTATAATTATAAGCACATCACTATACAATCTTATTGCTATTTATTATAAAGTATGTGAAGATGGATGGATGTTCGTTACTTTCAAGCAGGAAAAACTACTGAATTGATTTTATTAAATATTTGCCGTAACATAGGCTGCCCTTTGTAGCGATTACCAACACAAACGGCAAAGCTGAAGGTGCAATAAAATACGTTACAGATATTTGAAAATAAAATTTCACCGTAGCTTCAAAAAGTTAAATTCCGTAGCCAATCAAAAATACACGAAAAGTGTGGCTCTAGCTGTAAATTCAATTTAGCAGTGTACCTAATATTGTTCACGAAACGAACGCATACTAGTTCCGTAGCTAGATAATCGTGTGCATGATTTATATGTCTGTTAATCTCTCAACACTATGATTCTAGCACAGAAAGGGTAATTTATCATGATGCATAATATTATGATGTAACAAATATATTATTAGTATTATGCGCATAGTAGTATACCATGCTTTTAAAATAACTGAAGAGTCTATCGGTCATGCGATAGCTGAACATCATGATAATTGGTAACTGCAAATTTAAATTGTCTACGTAACAAAAATATATGAAAAATGTCTCAAAGGTCTCAATGAACTGTGTAGCCAGGTGACCGTAGAAGATATCGGATTTTGGTCAATCCAACTCCCAGCAGACTCAAACTGTTCTATGACGGTTTACCTTCCATATTAATTTAAACAGAAGTGTATTGAAGCTACATGTACCATAGTTACAAGTTTCCAGCACGTGATGAGATGTATGATGATCACGTTGACAGCCGATATCATGTCGTCCAGGCTGAGGTTGTCAGAGCACGCGTGCCATATCTCCATCAGCACCACTAGTATTGACATCGTGGCGATGAGCGCGCAGTACAACTTGTACGATGTACTATCATCTGAGTAAGACAAGCCTGGTGGACAAAACAAGGACTGTGTTTGTAGCTGTTATCAAATATGCCAAATATAAAATTAAACATTTGCTATGGTTGATATTACAGACAGTAAACGCTTTTCACCATCGTTAAACTTCTTGGAATCCTCGTACCAAAGTGCTAGCCTACTAAATTGAGGCGAACTGTCTGACATGACGTACTGAACATTAATAGGTACTGAACATTAATAGGTACTGACCAAAATGCTCCCATTGTAAAACCGAGCTCTGTTCATAATATGTCGCTTATCGGATACGGAAGGTAGCGGAGTATAGTATTATATTATCTGTGGTAGCAGTAAGAAAGGCCTCAGTAGAAGCCCATATTGTTTAGGGCATGATATCTATATCGCGTGTATATACGAAAAGACTAAGACTATATATTCAGTCGATAGGGAGTCAGTTAACTCGAATATATTGACACTGGTCTAAGCCGTATAATATCGCCATTAGTTTGGGTTGCAGAGGTCAACAGCAGTCACTGCATGAAAACCAAAAGCTACTGTCAAATCTAGTAAGAACTGAAAGGGAATTGCATTCTCCAAGGTGAAAGTCATGGATACAGCCTTTATTCTTTTTAGTATACTAGATTATTGTACAGATTTACTGCGAGCGATTATTAAAAATAAAAGATATGATTGATAATGTCATGTGGTGTACGGATACTGCAAATAATTCTTCACAAAATATGACCGCCATGAATTAACTGTAAGTAATAAAACGTGGTTAGTACTGAATTTATGAATATGGACACCAATATTGCTGTAACATCTTTACCAAAGGATTGTATAAAATACAAAACCTTTAAAATATTAGAAATAAAAACTGCTCATCAGAAACAATTCTCAGTTCTAAATGTTTTGTTCTTTGTACTTATTATGTACAAAGTTCATTACATTACATTCAATTACATTACATAATTATATTAAATAATGTAATTGAATCATAAATTACTAAATATTTAAACCTGGATTCGATAATAATTTTGTCCTAATTCCCTTATACCAAACATTTTCGATATCCTAACAGGCCGGTAAAAACATTTAGGTACTCAGAAGTATTTGTAATATTAATTTCAACTAGTTAAATGATATTTTCTAAAATTCTTCATCCATAAAGTCAATCCCTATCAACCCTAAACCGGAGCTCATAAGCAATACCTACATAGCCATGTACCATTGTGAACTACCCATTTTCTTTATCATTTATTAATAAGTTCTAATCATCGTAGTGTAGAATAAATTGTGATAAGACAAACTTAGTTATACTGGTTATAAGTAACTTCTTTAACTTATTGTAATCCTGCATTTTACTGGCGTACTATGATGCTTCTATATTCCAAGGCAAGGTATTATCTATCTCTATCTATACCAAAAACAAATCAAGAAAATGTGTTTCAACTTACCTGTGATAAAAGCAAGTCGGTACACTCTTTCAAAGAACTTCTTTTCCAGCGGGCCGGATTCGTGCAAGGCTTTGCTTGGAGTTAATTTCCTCCACAAAGGAGCGAGCACCTTCATTGTTCCTTATAATTGATCAATGTGATTAATGGAGCCCGGACTTCGCTGATATATCTTAACTTAATTCAATTATTATTTACTCGACATTGTCGTCCGTAATTATATGCATATTGATGATTTTTTGTTTCCATTGCGATAGGTAACTTTGTTAGAAGTAGTGGGCTAGTTTGTAGAAATAATATTTGTAAAAAAAATGTAGTAGGGAATATGTATAAACATTACTACCTATCTTTATACATTATAAAATAAAGTCCTCTTGCCAGCCAGTTAATCGTGTTCATTCGGTCAGACAGGACGTTTGACTGAATGAACACAATTAACTCAAAAATTACCAAGTGGATTTTGGCAAGGTTTTCAGTAACAGATACTATTTATCTGCAATTGTATTTGAATTTGTTGTTCATTTTAGTCATTATGCATGACTTGTCAACGTCTAAATTGACTAAAGAAGTGGTTTGAGATATAGTTAGATCCAACACGTCTTCTTACTATTAGGTTCCTGATATAAATAAGGAATCAAAACCATAAGATATATTTTCATAATCGCTGAAAGTCGAATATCGGAAATTATATCATAAAAAAATACTTGCGAATGTAAAGGACACTTAACTCTATACTAAGACGAAGTCACAAAATAAATAATTACAGAAAAACCACTCAACAAACAAGCTCTTTCCTTTCTTCTCAGACCTCGCTAAACAGATAGAACCTTTGAGAATCACTGTAAAATCTGACAAAGGTAAATGCAGATACGGGATTCCACGTAAAAAGTCAAGCACTATATGATTTGGATCAGAGAGGACCTGCCAAACACACGAACGCGTAGGTACCCATATCAAAGTCAATGCTAGGTACTAAGCTTCGCAAAAACGTTGAACTAACAAACGTACCAAGAAGAAAGATAAATAAAAGCTAGGTTTCCACCGTCAAGCAGTAATGAGTGGAACATGACTCTGCGGATTGGAATTCGTTTTCTTGAAATAGGTTTGCATTTCCACCAAGACATAGATTGATCGAGAGAGTTACAGGACACGCTGAAACTGAAGAGTTTGTTTGTTAGGTTGAACGCGCTAATCTTAGAAATTATTGGTTCAATTTGAATAATTATGTTTTTGTTGGATAGCCTATTTTCATTCAATTATTTCGTAACTCTACTCCACTATCTAAAAATGATCAAGCAAATCTTACTTTTTCTCCGCTGAGTCGTATCCGCTTGACTCCTTGTTGATAGAAACATAAACATGTACCCACAAATAGATGTTATTGTCTTTTGCGAGGTGAAATAAGTCATTAGTGAGTCTGCGCCACTCGCGGTGAAAACCGGCCCAGTGGTTGGATGTACAAACAGCCCTTCTGTAGCTGTTTGTTTTGTGCAGTGGGCGGTGTACTGCATCAATCACTTTAGTATGCGTTTGTTCTGTTGTTTTAATTACAGGACGCATTTATTATATTTCCGTTTAGTAATAATATTGTATCATTGCAGTTGTTTTATTTGAATATCGAGTTAGACATCAATTGAAAATTAATTTAAATACAATTACAAGAATACCATCTTCTTAAATTCGAAAAAATAAAACAAATAATACGCATTAAATTGTTTATTTCTATTACGTGCAATAACATTTTATAGGCGCCATACTACTTCGACGAATTCAAGAACATTATCTCATATAACTACACAATTAGGTCATTCGACCGAATATCAAAATTAATTCTAAAAAGTATAATTAAAATAAATTGCTATTTATATGAAGATTTTTTATTAAACGGCGCTGAATTGAGCAATAACAATTAAGAACAATAAAGATTAAATAGTTTGCATATGACAGATTATGCGATGGGTTTGTTTCTAACGGAATCGCAGCAGCACTGTCAAGGCACTGTAGGATCCTTTTATCAGCTGAAACAGAAAAAGAAACATTTTTTAATCGACACCTTTTAGTATTAGATCCATAGAAGAACGTCCTTCATCATCATCGCCCTAGCATTATCCCAGTTTCATCCAAGACTTTGCGCTTTGGGGCCCGCGGTCCGCTTACGCTTCACCCATCAGTTTAATGGACTAAAAGTATTTCAAATAAAATGGACTATGTAAAAACTAAATCGCAAAAAGGTTAAAGTTATCCTATACATCTCGAAAACCGTACCCAGTCTTACAATAACATGGTCTTACTCGCGTAATGAGTTAAAAACAAAATATGATCGATTGTCTCGTGTCTACGACTAGGAGTTACATCCATACTGAAAAGGTAAACTTCCTTTTTTGCTTTGCTTTTATAGTAGGTTTAACCCATTACATAAATTAAATTTATACATCATCGTAGTGAATATATTAAGAAATTAAACTTATACATCTGAAGATTTAAAGCAAGATGTAATGAATAGTTTTAGATTACGACACATGTTTATTTGAATATTGTTTTCCTCTATCATAGCCTTGCTTTTCAATATTTTGATAGGAAATGCCCAAGGCAAATCCGCCTAGTACATTGTTTACGTAAACACATAATAAATATGCATACGTGTTAATATAAAAACCTGTTTTAAGTGCCAAACTCATAAACACTGAACTAAAATAATTTAATGTGTGCTGAAAGGTTTGCCTGACTGGATTGCTGTCATAAAATTTTATGAAAGCACTGTCTCATTTTTTTGGGTGTATAACGACATCTGTTTTATTCTTTAAGTATTCATACTCTTCATTTGTAATTATTGAAGACATAATTTGAATTGATTGTTTCTTTATTTATTAAAAAAAGATGACGGGCGCTCTGATGGTTAATTCTTGTGTCGCGAGGAGTATACCTACAAACCACAAATAACCAGACACAATATACACCAAGGCTTGAAATAACAATGTGGATCATAGTCATAATGTCTCGTATGGGGATTCAACCCTTATGGGTAGTACTGCGCTCATTGTAATTCTACCCGTAGACGTACAGTAATATATTTTTATTCATTTCCCAGATAAAACAATAATTACAATTCGTATTTAAAGTTAACCAATTGTGTCACAATATTTCATTACTTTTATTTACTGTAAGCTAAATACTTGTTCATCGATGAATAATTATGTGATAATAAAATAATTTGTTTTAGATATTATTTACACTTTTTAACGTCTTTATGACTGCGAGAAAATTGTTGTTATGCGAGTTTTCATTATAAACAGCTTCTATGTTATCATGGCTACCAGCTGAGTCACCAATGGGATTCATTAGAAAACCAAACTATCCAAAAATATTTTAAATACACACGCAGAAACATTCATCTCGGTTCTGCAATTATGGAGTAATTCAGTGACATACATGCGTCCAGAAGTATAAAAAATACATCAAATTACAAAGCTGCCCGTTAAAATAACACGATTAATATTAATTCTATCCCGTTGCTCATTGAGCGTGCTGTGACCAAACCTAATTAATTTCGGCATTTCGGTTGTACCGCCCCGGGCTAGCGCGGTTCGCTCTCAAATAAATTCACGAACAACGATGTTCCCTGGCTACACTCCTACTAAAAACC
The DNA here is from genome assembly GCA_944739405.2 of Euclidia mi. NCBI lineage: Eukaryota > Metazoa > Arthropoda > Insecta > Lepidoptera > Erebidae > Euclidia > Euclidia mi. Next base: position 79,347,025 of record OX123184.2, on the reverse strand, counting down.
TTCTTTGTTCAAGAAACACATTGTATTTTACCCGACCTGTTTGAGTTGATATTATTTTTGTACTGTCTGCAAAGAAAACAGAGATGTTTACCGCATTTTTATAAAATAGTTCACTGTTATAAGATGCATCCTTTTAATTTTGTCTCTTTTTTCCTGCGCGGTTTCCGTCTAACAATGCCGCTTCTGATTGTAATTTTGCAAGGAACTGCTACTGTATAAATGGTGTTACATATACTCGTATAACTGATTTTGAAACATTAGCATGTGTAGTCAGCGTAGAGTTCTGTTTTTGTAAGTTTAATGTTAACTAAAGAGCGACCAGATTAACACGATAAAAATGTAAACAAATCGCCAATGTCACATAACATTTTGTAGTAAAATACGTTTACGATATGATCAATGTTCGATGTTGATTTTCCGCCTTATGTTTTTGATGTAGGTATTCCAAATACACATGACATTCCAATAGCACCTTTTGATAGTACCTCGTGTGAGAAATTATAAGGATAATGTTCTTTAAACAATTATCTTGGTGATATAACTTGTCAAAAGATCACGTAATAAAATTGTCAAATTATGTTTACATTTTTACATCGTCTCGCTCTATTTTGCTTTTCTTCAATGACGATGCTCAGGTCTCTCAATTATCGATATATTTTATACAGGTTCAGACAACGGAATAAGTTAAATTTTATGTTAATAACACAGTACTATAAAAATTATACACTACACTCCGACATTATTGACGACTTTGGAGAGGTGCGAGATCACGCACTTGACAGCTAGTCGGACTTCGTTTTGAATGCAGTCCCAAGCCTGACTAAACTCTTTATCCATACTTACACTAGCATACGAAGCGATTGAGAGATTGTACATCCCGCCAGCAGTGAGGACGAGAGGCTTGTTGGCGCGCGCGATCACGAACATGATGGTTGACCGCACTCCGCGTATCTTGTACATGCCGTCCTCCCAACCAGAGCAGTAGATCGCTTCACCTATCTTCTGGCTCTGGACAAACACTCTTTAGGGTAAATATGTTACAAGTATAGTCCTAAATCTGGATCCTAGAGTTTATGGTATATGTCTACCACATAATTTGCGAACACTGCTTGAAAAATAATTGAAAACCAGACCCTTATTATAGAATCTCTATGTTTTCCTAACATATAGCATCACCTATAGGAGGTACTTTTATGACCAAGAACTTTGTAGTGACGCAAAGGCTAGCCAGCCATACAACAGCTATCTGAGGACCCTCACCTCAAGCAATATATCTTTATTATACACCTTACATATTCAATGCTTAAACAGATTTTCTCAAAGGCGCCACACTATAGACCAATTAAACTGCACGTACTCACCCAGTTAGTGACTTCCTCGCACCACTTGCAAATGATGTAAAGCTCAAAAACATTGTAGACCAAGAACAGAAAGCTCATGAGGCATTTAGCGAGGCTCTGCCTGATGGTCTGTAAAGTACATAAATAACTGTGGTTACATCGCAAAAAGTTTGTGCTACATCTAGCTATACTTTCGTTATAAATGCTTAAGTGTGTTTGTTTGCTTGTTATATTATAAACTAGGCTTCACCCACGGCGCCGCCTACGTGTGACAGTTTTACTCCTTATGCTGTGGATTGCCAAAAATCCTCCCTAAGGGTTCCTCTATACCGCGCAGGGAACATACCTACTCGCCAAATTTCAGTAAGTCAGTTAGTAACGAAAGAATTTTATACATATTGATGCTTAAGTGTGTTTGTCCTTCTTTCACGAGAAGAGCATGTTATGGTATGATTTTTGTATTTCGGAGATAGAAGGCTGGAGAGTGATATGGGCTACATTTTACAAAACAAAACTATAACCATGTCTCAAGCGGGCAGCACCGCAGGCGAAGTGTAGTATGCCTTAAACTTAAACAATTTAAGGGCAGCATTCTTGAGTAATTACTAAGTTAATAAACATTTTGTAGAATACGAAGAGCGTTTATTAATTTTGTAAGTTTGTTGTGAGATAAAGTGTTTTATTGGATACAGCAGGAGTAATGACCTCGCGGGATTATTATCACTCAAGCCGTCGGTTTTGGTGGTTTTATCAGCCCATTACAATTTGTTGGGTGCATAGGGTTCCCACCAAGAACTTAGGGTCCCAAGCCAACATCACCTGCAAGTGGTGCACCTGCTGATCAACGGACGAGGCTCTGGCAAACAAAATGTCCTAATAAGCGGCAATAGGCTCGCCACCTATTACGTGGGATCAAAACACTGGCGAAAAGTGGGCGTTTAATATGCCTCTGCCTACCCCTTCGGAGAAACAGGCGTGAGTCTATGTATGTATGTATGTATTTCAAATTAAATTTATGCAACTGAAAATCGTACTAATTTTACTAAAGCGTATGAAAACTAAAGTCCCATTTTATTTTGTATGATAAAAGGAACTTGATTTCTAGAAGTGCTTGTTATCTAACATTTACGTGTTTAAACATTGTTATTTAATTCTGCCGAAGAAGCACATTTATGAACATACCCAAAATTAATCAACCTCAAAATAATTTCATGACTTCCATCAATTTTTCATTACTAAGTATATAAATGTGTTTTAAAAATTACAATTAACTCGATAGTCAATGACTTTTCTTTTCCGTATTGACTCATCGATAACCTTTTCTTTAATTTAAGAGCCTAGCTCTTGTCGGTGCAGCTCCTTCCATTTCTTCCTATCGAGTGCCAATTCCTGAACTTCCTTATACGTCACAACCTTCACCTTCTCTTTAATTTGACTGATATAACTATACCTCGGACGACCCCTCCTCCTCTTTCCTTCAACCTTCCCTTCCACGATGTTTTTAATGTACTCGTCGTGACGTATAAGGTGTCCCATCATTTTCCCTTTCCTGTTCTCAATGATATTCAATAGTTGTCTCTTAGTTCCAATCGATAACTAAGTAAAAAAAAACTTATTATAACTGCAATAAATATTACAACTCACCGTAGCAGTTTGATACCCGATGAAACAAATAAGCGTGCCACTGGCTGCTAGCTGTCCGAGCATTGGCCCGCTCAAAATACTCCGCAACTTGATGGTGTGACTAAAATATTAATAATTACGATTCAAATTAGTTCTAATGACTAATGATGAGGACTGGAAAAAGATGCGGTTACATTCGCGGAATAGGACCACGAAGTCAAGGAAGGTCATATTTACAGATGGTCGAAAATATTTAGGTAGGTATAGTTACATATAGCTATAAATCTCGTAGTAATTGTCACCAAGCTAAATGCTGCTCCTCGCTACTACAAGATCCTGGACATCACTCGCCCCCCTTCCGAGGTATGCCCTAAATTCTATAATTAAGGCAATGTATTGAGAAACAGTATACTAATATAAATTAAAAGTGCGTATGCCATTGAATCGTATTTATATTGTTTCTCGCACCTAGCGACATCTACTATTCTACCAGGCTAAGCCGACAATTGTCGTGTTTAAAGCACAAGACAACGAACCTAACTCATATTTATTGGTAAAGTTTTCATTACATATTATGGCCTCAAATATAAGAATACGAACTTGTTATAAATTATGTTTTATTTCAAGTACAAAATATGAATCACAAGTAACGTACCAATTTATTTAAATTCTGTAGTGTCCTAGATAGACTTAATACCGACTAGCCATTTTAATAAATACATTGCCTTAAATTAGGGCATAAGGTCTTAACAACTATCTATTAATGAAAACAGACAGATGACGTATATGTCCCATAACTATGCCAGGTTTTTTTCTAGAGTCTTCTTCGGAACCGGCTGCACAGATGCTATTTTCTTGTATAAAAGTGTTATCGCTCATTATCCTACTAATACAACACCAAAAGCCAGTAACCTAATTTTGACGTTAAGCTACGGCAATTTATAAGCACTTTACGAATAGCAGTAAAACAATGTCGGCGAACAAAAAATATCGTGCCCACATTTCCTATAGAGGTCACGTAGTACGTAGAATAGACATGTATGTATTTGTTACGTGACGTACTTTGCTCGTGCCATGTGCGTCGCTCATGAATTAAGGAAATATGACAGAATATCCCTCTCCGGTATCCGCTTCGTATTGCCAATCCACGTAACGGAATAAAGTGGTTTACGTTGCGATAATTGAAAAAATACGTGACTAATATATCGTAGATGGCTCACTTTATGTTGCCAAGGTGAACAGAGGTGTTTAACTGTCTATTCGTCTACTTTGCTTTTGAGTGGGGACTTAGCCCTTGGCAAAGGCATGGTTTTAAGTAGACCTTACGCTATTTCATATACTTTGCTTTGCACATAATTTTGTCTTATTAAAAATGTATAATACGGTATAATCTGAATCTCATAGTGAGGTGACCCGTGGGACAGTCCACTGCTGGACACAGCTCTCATCTCAATATGAGAAGCTCACAGTCCGTCAAGGTGCTAGTCAGTTGTAGGTTACTAGACTTTACATGTCAATCAAAAACATTAGAGTGAACTCTCAGATATGCAGATTGTCCCAAGAGTCCTTAGGTCCCTTTTTGCTTTAATTAGTAATTTTATTACGCGAAAAACATAGGCAAGACCTGGAGCAAAAGAAAGCGAGAACCTCAAGATTGAACGGGATAGCGGCGCACTGTTGATGCCCTCTGCCCCATCTAGGCGACATAGGATCTTAAGTAAGTAAGTAGTAAATCAGACAATGTATCTTAATTTGATTGACACCGATTTGAGACCGAGACCAGACTGTTTCATTAAAATCGATTCATTCATTTCGAAAAATAAGGACTTGAAAGTTTGTATGAAAAGCTGTACGGCGCAAACGCTCTTAATGTACATATCTCTAGTAGCCAAATCTATGGATAGATCAAATGTGAGAACTGGCGGTAAGCCTACTGGTCGTTATAAATATACTAAAACTTATGTTCAGCTTGTAACTGTTGATAACTTTGATTAGTTCAAAAAATTACTTTAAAATAAGGTTGTGTTGTTCTACCAAGTTGCCCAGTCGCTTTGTTAATTTATCTGCAAACTTTTTGTTGTTAACTAACTCGCTCGTTGTGCCTGAAAAGAAGGAATTTAAAATTAATTATTTCTGTAATCCTAAATAAAAAAATGCCTTCAATTTTATTTGAAGGTGTGCATTTCATATCCAAATTTCAACACTACTAGATATAATATTTGATCTCCCCCGTGGGATCTCCACCTTGTCGTGGTGGGGTGGCTCAGTAACCGTGGCTTGGACACCCGCGGCGAAGCTAAGAGAGATCCCGGGAGTGGAGGTTATGGTGGACGTTCCGCATGGGCTTGGAGGGGCCTGCGCAGGAAGCGTTCAAAGGTGCGGGTGCGGAGGACAGTTCTGTCTGTCCCCCACATTCGAGCGCGTTCGTGGAAGGAGAGGTGTGTCGGTGTTGCGTTGCCGCGCGCCCTATCTCCCGCGACCGAATAGGGGCACACCATTGTTGCGTCGCGGTGGGGCCGCAGAGGAAGAGGAGATGCGGTGTTGCGTTGTCGTCCTCCCTATCCTCGGCGGCCGTTGGGTGTTTTGGCGGCGGAGCCCAACAACTTCATTCGCCGCCAATAGGGTTTTGTTCGGGGACCGCCTGACCATCTGGCGGGCCAATACCCGTCGGGGGGAAGCGAGGAATGCTTCGGTGATACTCGACCCTCCGACACACGGGTACATGAGGAACACGGGTTGGTTTTTAGTCAGTAAGAGTTTGACAGCCTCCTTCGGCCTTCCTCCAGGGCTGAGGGACTCCATGAGGATTATCCAACCCGACACCAAAAAAAAAAGTTGGTCAAGTAATACGTCAGTCCCAACCTAAAAAAAAATCCAAATAAAGCTAAATTTATTTATGGTAACTGGCTATTATATATTAGATATGTACCTAGATCAATACTAGAAACTTACGGCTAATGATTAACAAGACATGAACAATAAGAACGCGAGGTTTCTAATCAAGAATAATTACCATGCTATCTGAGAGCCTTTTTAAATCATTATGACAATCCACAATTACCTTGATTTCCGTTACAGAATACTTGCATTAAACCTAGGTCAAAGAGCAGAAGAACCATTTCAGTTCCCCTTCAGTACTTGAAATACTTAGTTACGTTTGCAATACAAAGGGCTAATAGCTCTTGGCATTGCAAAAGTATATCAGTGACTGTGACCAGCATTCGTACGTACAATAGGCTTGCAGATCTCAAAGTTACATGTGGCAAATCCAAGCCGTCACCGGCAATAATAACTTGGTGATTACTAGGTATTTAATTATGTCATCCATGAATTATGCTAACTATGTAGCTCTGTTAACTCGAATTATGTATCTGCTTATTATTCAAATAGTCTTAATAAAGCCTCTAGCACAGTGTTATAAAATGTTATCACCTATTTTATTGCCGTACGCTGCAGGTATTGAAGTCTTGCTTAGGCCAGTCACATACCCCACGAACTTTTGTAGCAATTACGCTTTTACCGCGCATTAGTTGCGTTTCCAATGCGCGTTGGAAGCAATACAAGAGCGCAATAGAATCAGTTCTGTAGCAAATTAGCAATACAAACGTTATCATCTCTCCTGTATCAACATGCAGCCTTTTGCAGTCCAATGCTGGATTCAGGCCTCTCTTAATTTGCGTTACAGTATCATTGCAAGTCAATACGAGGATTTTGCCTACTATACTACGCTGGCCAGACGGGTTAGGAGTCGAGTTTTCCAGCTCTTGCCCAAGACACTATTTAGAAAATAGACGAAGTTTATTTCTTAGTCGGCTCTTACGACACCCATAGAATGAAACAGATAGTGAGCTTTGGAATTCTTAATTCGTCACCACACTTATATCCTTCACCACATGACAATAAACACAAAAAAAACTGTTCATTTTCTCTCAAGATGTGGACGGACAGCGACAGCAACGCGACTATATCGGGCAGTTTGCATCGGTGGTAAAGCCGTCATGTGCGACCCCCCTTACACTGCAATATGCATATCACATAAGCATTAGACAGTATTCAAGCTTATGTTTGTAGCTAGGTAAATTGAATAACAAGATTGAATTAAATCCTTATATAGAGCTCTTAAACCCTATAGATGTGTAACCATCCTGCAAAAGGTGGCAACGCGTAAAAGTAAAAATTGGTTCCTTATTTTGAGAGCGATTTTCTTTAAGGGGAAACACTACGTACACAAAATAGCTTTTTGTAGTCGCCTGATTCCATTCCATCTCAAACACTTGATAGATTTAACTACTATTTTCATTAAACACGATATTGGCCGTTACTTTTTACAAACAAAATTATTGCATTATCATGGAAGGCAACAGGGGACTACGTTTGTATGGTAAAAGGGCCCCTGTGTTGTTAAAACTGGACTAGGAGCCACTACGTAGCTAATATCTTATTAAGATTCCCAGTACAATAATGTTTTCTACGTATGATAAAGAAACTATAATTTCTACTCACCTTCAAAACCAACCCTGCAGTCGCTTATCAAGTTCTCAAAGCAATCCGCAAGCACAGAAAACTGGCAGAGTAGATGTATAAGGTGCGCCTGCATAATGGAGTCGGTCACCATCACAAAGTGTGATATGTACCCGAACGAAACCACCACCATGATGTAAGATAGCGCATACCGCGCGGGAGTCTTGTCGTCGAACGGTAGACGGATGCCTATTATGTGATTGTATTCCAAGTCATCCAACAGAGGGAATGTGAACCTACAAACATACATTTATTTTTTAAGTTGTTTTAATAAGTTTGCTCCGACTGTCTTTTTCATCTTAGCTCCTAAATGAACGTACCAATTATTTATGTATGTAACATTTTATGTTTGGAATCTGATATGGTTCCTTGGTACAGTATCTCTATCGGAGGCTACTTCATTTTCCTATTCCACATTTATAGTTAAGGTTATTGAAGCGAAAAGCTAGGCTCGTCCTAACATTTTCTTAGCGTTACAGCTTCGATATCAAGGTAAAACAAGAGGACCCAGAAAGATAAATAATAAAACTGCGAGGTAAAATATTAAAACTATGAAGTTTAAACAAATCTAAGAAACAATAAGGTGCAGACAAATATAGCGAAAAGAAGAAACAAAATCGGGCCTCGCAGTAAACGCAACAGCATGGTCACAAATGCTTAAGAACTTTTTTTACGCTTTTTATGCAAGCGTGAATAGTTTTTTTATTCATTTTTCTTTAAGTTATATGTATGTACTAAGACAAGATTTTAACAGGTTTCATAGGCTTAATCCAGAGATTAATCAGATCTTCTATAGAGGAAATTGGTCTCGATAACCCTATTAGGATGTAATCAAATGCTGTAGCGTGCGGCTTACACCAGAGATGGCAAATCTAGTCACGGTATGATGGCGAATACGTCTATATTCATTGCAATATGACATAACTATTTAACTGCCATCTTCTGTATTTTGGCAGGATTCAATAATAATTAAGTAGGTATGTTTATTTTTGCGCTTTCACGGCTAATTTAAACCACTGCATAGATAATGATGAGATTCTTCACGAAAGTAGTTGAAGACCAGAGGTGAAATATAGGTTTGTTACACAGGCTATCTTTAATTTGCAAATCATCCTCGCAGGAGGTAAAATAACAATATTTAAAATTAAGTATTTGGCTAATACACTCAGTTACATCTGGTATTAAAAATTGTTATTTTATCCATGTCCCGAATGGACAAAGACACTGTTAAAAGCAAGTATTTATTGTTATTGTATAATTAAGTATGTGTGTGTACAAGAATTTATGTATGTGTAGGTATATAATTAACGTATTACCATCTTATTACCGGTAACAATGACCATTTCTTTCCTACCAATAAAATCTCCATGCAAAGGTTGCCTGGTTTTAAATATAAGATTCCTCTTAATGTTCACTTATAAGTGTACACATAAAGTATAAATAAATAAATAATTTACCAAGCAGCAAGGGTACAATTGCCGAGCAGAAGGAGTAGTTTCAGATATCTCTCAGTCCTCTGCGCCCACTCGTCCACTAGCGCCCTTCGCTTCTCCGTCGATATATCGAAGTGCCGCGAACCCATAGACTTTGCCAGAGTCTTATAGAAATCTTTGTGTTCTTTCTAAAATAAAAAACAGTATATTACTGAGTAGATTTTTACGAGACTAGATACGTAGAACGTTATTCGCTTAGACATAATTCGCCTATTTATAAAACACTAGTTATAAAACACTAGCCTGTTCTTTGTTGTTTTTTTTTCTTTCCGTAAGAACCATCCTCGTACTTTTAGCACTTTGAACTGAATATTGTAAAAAAAGAATTAGTGAAATTGGTTCAGCTGCTCTCGAGATTTGCACTTAGCAACACATTCAGCAATTCATTTTTATATTATAGACGTACTTAATAAAGTTCTGGGTCTAAACATATTGTATCATAGATTTTGTTTTAGCTTATTTAGTGTATAATTCTATAAAGCAAATGTCTCAATAAAAATTAACCACCTTCTTTTAAATAAAACCATATTCACGACTGAACTTATTATTTAGTAGTTTCGAAATAAGGCTAGGTCTATTGGGACATAAATGGCTTTATTACAAAACAAGAAGACGTATATTAGTGATTAAAACAGACTTATGCAAAAATTTTAGGTAAACATCATCGTCCCAGCGTTATTCCAGTTGCAGCCCGGACCAGCTTACTTAATCTAAACAGATTGACTGAATATTAGATTTTCCACAAAGCCATTGCCACCAACGGGATAGCGATATTCCATAGTTTAGAATAGTGTAAGATTATACAGAGGTACTGACTCCCCACAGCGACGTACGAGTATGTGTGGCGCGCGCTGTCTGAATCCGATACCTTCTGCATAGCAGTCTGTTTGTATCTTCATTAGACTATCGCTAATTTAAATTAGTAGTATATGTCTATAAAATTCGTTGCACAGATCGAATTAAAATAAATGATTACCAAATTGTTTTGTAATATGGCCTATCCTCTACCAGTCTAAATAAGTAAGTATTTACCATATTCTTGTATCTGTACACCGTGATGTACTGTATAACGATCACGTTAATGGTCGCAGCGACTTCATCCAAGGTGGACGCCGCAGTAAACCCGTACCACATCTCCCCAACCACGATAGAAGTGATCATCAACTTCACGATGTTACTATACAGCAGGTAACCGATACTGCGGTCCGTCGAAGACAGCCCTGTGTACAAGTTTGTATTAAATTTGCTCAAAGGAATGTTGCAAGAACATTAAACTTGCACCAACTTGCGCAGTTGGAACCGCGTCCTGTTAGTTGAAGTTCTGTTGGTAGAATTTGTTGCAGTAATTGGCATAAGTATTTGAACAATGTGTAACACTTATTTGTCACTATATTCAATGGTATTAATGTGCAAGCTTATTAGTGGTAATTTCTGGGTGTATTTTAAAGAAAATGTTTTTAATCAATACAAATAGTAATTTACTACTTGGGCGTTATTTAATGAAAAAATATGCATGCTGAAAAACACGTGTAAAATTGTTTCTTATGATATTTATTTATGCAAAGGTTGCCTGGTATTGTCAGAAACGTTGACATATTGCAATTATTATTGTAATAAAGACGTAAAAATGTTTTGTTGAGGAGCAAGGCATAGTCTAGATACAGTAGACTCCAAGTAGTAGGTAAAGTCAAAAACTGCACCTTCATTTAAATCAATCAGAAATATAATATTCGTCATCTTTCATCAAATATCATTGAGTTTCAATGTATCATTGAGCACAAGTCGACCACATCAAACATCTAATAGATAGATAGAACCGTTCTATAAACCCCTACCTGTTATATAAGTGACCCTATAAACTGACTCAAAGAAGACTGTCTCCGATTTCCCGCTCGATTCGTCCAAGGCTTTTGTATGTGTGATTGTTCTCCATAATTTTTTGACGAGCCCCATTGTTGATAGGGAATTGAGAGGAGCTTGATAGTGAACGAGTATCTACACGATGAATGGGTGTCAGTAGATACTGAAATACGTGATCGAACGGTTGATTAATTACTGGTGCGTTTCCATTGTAGCTTGGAGGACACGGATTTTATATCGTAGGATTTCAATCGTATTTAATACTAGAGGACGCCAGCAGCTACGCCTGCATTTTTTTAAATTTACCCGTTTTGGCCGATCCCGTGGGAATTTCGGGAAATCCCTTCTTAGTGCACCCCTACGGTCCCCAAGGAACATACATACCAAATTTCAGCTTCCTGCGCCCAATAGTTTCCGCTGTAGCGTGTCTGTCAGTCAGTCAGTAACGCAAGGATTTTATATATTAAGATTTTGTGTAAATGGATTTATATTTTGTGTGAAAGTTGTGTTTAACAATCACCGAAAGGGATCTAAATACCTATAAAGTACCAGTAGGTATATTAATAACTATAAAAAACTATGGTGCTTTTAGTTTTCTTTTAAATTTCTTTTCTTTTTCGAGTGACTGAGTCAGTGGTTTAGAATATCGTCCGCATAAAGCACGTGATAATTATAATAGAATATTTAAAATGGCATTATTTATAATGCTAATATTAGGCCATTGCCCATGAAATTGCCATTTTTCATGAAACATTTTTGTGTATTTTTTTTCTTTATTTTTTATTTCTGTTATTCAAAGTAATCACCCATGCAAACAATGCATCTTTGCCATCGCGTTAGTAGCTTATTGATGCCCTTCTTGAAGAAATCAGCTGGTTGAGAAGCAACAAATTCTTCAAAGGCATTTTGTACTGCCTCTCGGGTATTGATTTTTTCCCGCCAAGAAGTTATCCAAATTCTGGAAAAAGTTTAAGTCTGTAGGCGCAAGGTCTGGTGAGTACGGCGAATGACGGAGAGCTTCCAACCCCAGCTCTTGCAGCTTGGAGACCGTCTGCTGTGCAGTATGAGGTCGCGCGTTGTCGTGCAGGAGCTGCGGAGCCGAACGATTGACCAAAGCTGGTTGTAGGCGTGCGAGCTTCTCCATCATTGTGTTCAGTTATTCACAGTACACATCTGCAGTAATGCTCGTCCCGTTTGGTAAGAAGCTGTGATGAATTACACCGGCGTTAGACCACTAAACAGTGACCATCACTTTTCTAAGGGTAAGTTATATATAGTTATATAACTTGCTGAGCGCTTACGATTGTCAAACAGGATCCATTGCTCGTCACAAGTGACAATGCGGTTCAAAATTCCTTGATTTGTATGCCTGTTGAACAATGCAAAGCACGTCTCAACGCGTACTTCGCGCTGGCGATCATTGAGTTCGTGGGGTACCCATTTGTCAAGCTTTTTTACTTTGCCAATTTGACGCAAATGGACCAATATTGTTTTGATGCTAATGTCGAAAGCTGCTGCTAATTCAGCCGTAGATTGAGTATCATCAGCTTCCACAATTGCCTTTAATTCGTAACTGTCGACCAAAGTTTTTGGACGACCACGGGGTTTATTTTTCAGGTCAAAATTTCCAGAACAGAAGCGGGCAAACCAATAACAGGTGGTGCGTTCGTTTGTAGTGTTTGCTTCATAAACGTCGTTGATGTTGTGTGCCGCTTGTGCCGTTTTGCTGCCACGACGGTACTCATACTCCATAATTATTCGAATTTTTAACGTATCCATGATGACGAAAAATGTTTAATGTTTGGTTCTATTTTAAAGGCAGAACGGCAATTTCATAGGTAAAGACTTATATCACAAGTTCTTGTCACTTCCTGTTTATTATGTTTTTATATGTCATCATAATAAAATTGAACTTAGATTTACGTTTTTAAAACATATATAAAAAACAAGAGAAGAAACTTTTTTTTATAGTAAAAGGTATAATGTATTAGGTATCTTAAATGTTTTTAACATGACATAAATTAGTTGTTTTCCCTTTACTTCTGCTTTCTTGTTTTCTGGTTTCATTATGTATCCATAAAATATCACGGCTTTGCACTGATCTGTAACTTTTTACTTTATTTGACATTATGTAGAGAGCAGAGACTGCTTCGTTGGTCTCGCGGCATAAATGTGCGTGTGGGATTGAGAGATCTCGGATTCGATCCCCGGGTCGGGCAAATGTTATTGGGTTTTTCCGTTAGGAAATTCTCAGTAACAGAGTGTGGTGATGTGCCCTGAACGGCAATAGGCTCGCCCCCTATTACGTGGGACTAAAATAAATATGGCGAAAAGTGGGTGTAGCAATACACCTCTGCCTACCTCTTCTGGGCTATAAACGTGAGACTATGTATGGGTGTATGTAGACAGCCCAGAAATTAGCTTATTGTGGCGTTCAATTTGATATATGATACCATATTAAAGAAAAGGATTTTATTTGGGAACGGCGTGTAGCAGCGTAGAGCCGTATCAGTTTTCCTTTAATTAAAGCCTATTATGTACACTCGATGTGACGCATGGACTCTAATAATACCACCGATAAAGCCAAACATTTTCTGATATTTAAAAGTTATGGATTACCGAAACTCACATACATGCATACATTTATGAACCCTCTAAAGCCATCAGAGCTTTTTGCGCAGCCTTGTAAAATGAAACTTAACTAAAAGCAATTAAAAGCAGATTACTCTAATAAGCGAGAGCGTCAGTGTTTTCGCGACAATCAACTACCTGAATTCTAGACTAACGCCAACGTTAATAAACGCTTTAGTTCGACAATAAATAGGATTCTTAATTTGCATACCACAACTAAAACAATTACAATTTATTCTATTGTACCCTGAGATCCATTGAAAACGAGCAAGACGATAAATAATAAAATTTTCATAAACTATTCCAATCGTCCTTTAGTTGCCCATTAAATTTACATTACACTTATCCATTTTAAATCCATTAAGGGCAATTATTATTCACAATAATAATTTTAATGTTGGACCCTTTACACGAGTATTGTGGGCTGGGCATCTATTCGAGGTCAATAGAAATCTGTGCACACGCCCACATACAGCTTGTGTACACAAAGGTTCTCTAAGATCTTTGCAGGTGTTGCGAATGAACATAAGAAATAGTAGAGGAGCCCATGAAGGGATTTCGGTATTTACTCGAGCGCGTCAGATATTGATAGCATCCATGTCCTACGTATTTTTAATAAAGTACAAATGTTAATCTGATCGTTTGCATAGTGGAAGTAGGATTTCAAAATGCAAAAAAAAAGAAAATAATTCGAGTGTTTCAGATTTTCTAAGATGTTAAGTGAACCTAAAAAATGGCTCTCATTGAATAATCTGACGATTTAGGTATCACGGAAACTCTTGGCCATTACTAGAAAGTTGCAAATGTGAATGAGTGAATTCGCCGTTTTGAAATACTCAAGCGCGTCAGATTAAGATATATATGCTTTAACCTAGCCTAGACATGCTTACTCTTAAACTATCGATTATCAGCAGGGATTAAGGCAAAAGCCCTAATTAAAAATTTTGAAAGTCTATAGCCCCCCACCGATGAAAAATTATACATAATTTACATTTTTATCTTCTTATCATCTAAGCTTTGCAACCCAATAGGTCTTTATGACGCTCGAGTAAATCCCAATTTAGCATCGTGGGCTAATCTACTAAAATAAGGTTAAAAACTAAATAAGGTTTTGTAAACCTTGGTTTGTTGTTTTGTTGTTTTGATGGTTGTCAAATATTATAATTATTTGTGTCATCTATTGTACAATAGCGGAGACGCATAAACTAGCGACATACATCGAACACTGACGGACCTACGGACATGAAAAACTGAATTACGTTATTAGACGTTATTAACAACCTTTGGGTCGCGGTCCTACATGTATAAGTACAAGACACGAGTTTGGTCAGAGGATTTTCCCTGTAGAGCCACACTGGGCACATCTCGCTCCTTCACAATTTAATTCGTATACTCAATTAGTCTGGTCACAGATAACACAATACTTGAATTAAAGTATGAAAACTAATATAAGTAAATTGCTACCTGAGTACAAATAATGTTGCGCATTAAATTGTTAACTATGGGTTGCCTTGTCAGCAGCAACAGCCTTGTGGAGGCAGCGATAGCTTAGTGGAGATACCAACAGACTGCCATGCAGAGGGTATCGGGTTCGAATCCACGAGGCGCACCAATGACTTTTCGAAGTTATGAGCGTATTGAATTGTAAATTATCGCTTGCCTCGTGCCTTGGAGAGCAGGTTAAGCCGTCGGTACCGGCTGTCATGAAGATCTTTGACAGACGTTATAGGGAGTCAGTACTTATAAATAAACTGACACTAGTCCAAACCATGGAATATAATATATGCATGTAATATATGCTAGCCCTTTTGGTTGCGGAGGTCAGACAGGCAGTCGCTTTTTGGAAATGCTAATATTCAGTCAAATCCGGTTAGACTAGAAAGCGGACCCCGGGTTTTAACTGGGATAAACGCTAGGAGAATAATGATCGGTTTCCCTGTACCTCATGGAGCATCTTAAATTGTCAGTCCTGGCTCTTTAAGATCTAAGATCTTTGTCAGTCGTTATGGAGAGTCAGCACCCTTAAATATACTAATCCTTAAACATAAATTATCAGAGATAGATATCACTATCCATGTGTTTTGGAGATCAGATAACCTATCCTTATGATAATTATAAAAGTATACAATTTGCGCCATTTCCGAAATTTAACTCTCCTAATCGTCTATATTTTAGCTCATTTCTTTTTCTTTTATTGGCAGTATTAAATTATTAGTAAACTTAGTAGGTTTTTATAAATAAAACCAAGTGCTTCAATAAATATGAGTCATTTAATATTGAACAGTAAATATACTCTGTTAATATACAACACTGATTATTTCACAAACAACGAGAAACATGGTTAACGTCTTTGCGTTTTGTCATTTTTATATTCACACGTACTTAGCTTACATTTAATGACTATATTATTTATTATCATTTAGAATCAAATACAACTCTACTGCCCAATATGACAAATATGAAGTAATCGTAATACATTCTTTTTGTTTCAGAATTGCTGAACAGATTGAAAGGACATAAAAATCCAGAATGGAATGTAGCTATTTGAAATAAAAAATACAATGCTTTAATAAACGGTTTTTCTCGTTAATTGCATATTTTTGAACGAAACGAGTATTTAAGAATCATCTAAGGTATATAGATTTGGTAAATTATTAGATATAGTAACAACATTATTTGGTCAGAAATTTGTTACAGTAATTTTGCTACTTGGTTGATTTTATATGAAGGTAGGTAATATTTATGAGTAATTATTATTCAAATATTATTTATTTATTTAGAAAGAAAAATTAAAGATTTTTTTATTTTCTTTCAAATATTATTTATTTAAATCATAATCATAATCATTTATTGCTGAACATAGGTACATAATTTAATACATTGCAAGATGTTGAGTGAATGCGCAGTTCACTATGTTCTACCACTATAGGCATGCAATTAAAAACAAAATTAAAGCTCTTCTTAATAAAATACTACTCCAGCCCTGGGATTAAATTCTGGACTTTGTGGGAAACTTTACAAACAAGCAATAAATGGACACAATTTATATATATTGTACAACCATAACGTAGTTGGTACAAAGTGTTTGCTCGTGCAGGATTCAAACCTATAATACCCCGCGTAGTGTTTTACTACTAACATACAATACGCAGCCAACTGCTCAATTAGTTAGTCTTAACACCAAAAAATATAGATTACATTTATCGAGATTACAACACACACTTAGTAGAATTAAATTAAAAACTAAGCTACGAATGTACACACAATATTCACAGATTGCAAGAACAAGTAAAAATATTATAGTACAATATTATACTACTTTGTTCTTTAAAATAGTGAAGTAAATATTTTGCCCACTTATAAACCATCCATTAAGATTTACACAATTATGATATTATTAATATCTAAAATGGATCCTGGGCATCAAGGTCTTGAACCGTATCCAAGACAGCCTTAAAATTAATGATAATTATTATTAATTTTTATCTCTTCACCAAGGAACGGGGCAACACATTTTTCTGTTTTTCTGCCTCTGCGTTGACATACAACTTAATAAAACGTTCATGATGGATGAACGTTTTATTAAGTTGTACGTCATAACTTTTACGAAGTTTCAAGAAAGATTGATTCGCTTATCTCCTTTAATTCTGAGGTCTCTTTACATAATGTGTAAAATATATCACTCGGTAAAGGCTGTCAAGCAACGATTTCTATTCTAATCAATAGTGAAGTCAATTTAGCAGAAAGAAAGACAGAGAAAGAGCAAAAAAGAGGGAGAAGACAATCCACCTACAGACTAGGTTTCCATTGAAACTAAAGTACCTTGACTCTGTGTGCCTCTATATATTACAAATCCATACCGGACCATTGCGGCTTTAGTAACTGTTGTAAATTTTCAGCTAGCCGTAGGTTGATTGACCAACAAGAAGGTATCAGAACATTTTATACCTCTGAAACTGTATTCCAGTATACACATATATGCTTTAAGATCAAGAGTTAATTAATTAAACGTATTTCTAGTAGTCGTGTGGTCGATCAGCAGATCGCCTGTAATTGCCCGATTATCAAAGTATAGGTACATGGAATACTCAAGATTATGTTATATAAACAGAAAAATAAATTTTACTACAATTTTTCAGTATCATCTTTGTGGCGGCATTATGGCGCTATACATATCTGACTTTTCCTGAAGCACATCAATCTAGAAACCGAATGCTGAAAAAACAGGTGACCTAAAAAGTTAAAAACCAACAGCATGATACAGCCTACAACTCAAGATACGTTATTTTAGTAGCAGTGAAGGCCGCGCAGGCAGCGAGATTGGCAGCGACTGCCACCACAGCGGCAGTGGAGCCCACTGCCTTGACAGCGAAGCCCATGATGAAGGAGACGAGTAGCTGTGCGACGAACACGCAGCTGCTGACGACTGCGACGTCCGTGCCGATGCCACAAGCTTCGCCGCAACCACCGCCGCTGTCCCACTGGGAAAGAGGGAATAGGGGTTACGTGTTATTCTAGGTGCTGGTTAGTTAAAAAAATGTATTTGAACTTAATGCCAAAGGCAATTTTTCCCGTCAACCTAGGGTGCTGAAGAGATGATAAACCAAGGCAGGTGTGTTTTAGAGACTAAAACAAAAGAACTAAATGTAAAAATCGTTTGTTACATTTATTTTTGTAAAAAGACTTCATCTTCTTTATAAAAGATATAAAATAATTAAATTTATTTAGTTGGTATTAAACTCAATAAATTAAAATATCAACTAATAACGTAACCTGATATACGTTATTTGTCTGTTAAAGTGTAACCAGGCAATTTCAGAGCCTTAAGTGTCAAATTGTTCGTGTTTTCGAGTCACTTGCGAGAGCTATCACAAGCGACATTGTGCAGTGAAATCACATGTATCTAATACCTATATCAGAAACATACCTACTATTATCAATGTAGCTATTTTTATCCTTCTACAAAATTCATAACATATCACGAAGCGTGAGAGACAAAATACCGATTCCCGCTTAAACATCGGTGACCTTCTAAGGGCCTGTGCAAACCACGTTTTTTAAACGCGCCGTCGACGCGCGTTTCAAAAACGCGCGTCGACGGCACGCTTTTATCCTACAGAGCAGTTTGTTGTCGTTTGTATCGTTAGTATAGCGTTTGCTCAGATTATTAGAACAAAAGGCAGATGGAGCGCATTCATCAAAGTGAGGCACGTTGACAGCTATGTGTGCGTGACATTTGACAGTGAAGTCCTATTGGAAAGGCCACCATCCCCAATTGCTCGTTAAGCAATGTGACATGACGGCCCTCACTTTGACGGCCTTGAGAGATGCTTTTTCACGCCCCGCTTAAAGGACCCAGGATCAAGGGAGGAAGGAAACACGTGAGCTGGCAGTGAGTTCCACATCTTTATGGTACGGCAAAGATAAAATGTACAAAACCTTTTCGTACGTGACGGTATCTGCTCTACCGTGTAAGCGTGGCACTTTAACCCGGCACGTGTTGTTCGGGATAGGAAAGGAGAGGGTGGGATGAGTTGAAAGAGTTCTTCTGAACACTCACCGTGATACAATTGGTAAAAGACAGCCATTGAGGCTACGTCCCTGCGTAATTGCAGAGATTCAAGGGTTTTAGTAGCCTCAAAGTCACCTATGATACGGACAGTTCGCCGCTGCAACCTATCAAGGGCATCTAGCAGGTACTGAGCGGAGCCGTTCCAGAGATGAGAGCAGTATTCCACGCAGGAGCGAACCTGAGTCTTGTATAATAGACACAGCTGCTCCGGCGTGAAAAACTTCCTCACTCTGTTCAGGACTCCGAGTTTTCGAGATGCCGATTTAATGACACCCTCAATGTAGTGTCTCTGGTTGAGATTGCGGCGTATGTCCATACCAAGTATATTTAGACTGTCCTGTATCGGTAGTGGAGTGTCCAGAAGAGAAGGTTGGGGAAGGGATGGAGATAACTTTGCTGAAAATCTTCTTGGCGTTGAACTTGACCATGTTTTCAGCACCAATTCGAGATGCTGTTCAAAACCTGGTCAAGCTGAGCGACAAGTTTTCGCCTATTTTCCTCAATGTCGGCCTGCTTAGCCGCAGGATGGCCGAGATACCGCCCATGCACGGTACTGTCATCTGCATAGCAATGTATGCTCCCAAAAGTGAGCATATCATTGATATGCAGAAGAAAAAGTGTGGGCGATAAGACGGATCCCTGGGGCACACTAGCATTTGCCTACATAAACTTTGAATTTAGACCTTCGCAAATAAATCGAACGCGTCGTTCATGCAGGAAGCTAGCAATCCAGTTGCACAATCGAGGTGGCAAGCCGTAAGCCAGAAGCTTGGAAAGAAGCGCACGATGCCAGACTCTATCGAAGGCTTTGGAGATGTCGAGGCTGATAGCCGATGACTCCCTGTGCCTGTCCATAGCCTCACCCCAAAGGTGAGTGACATACGCTAGAAGATCGCCCGTTGATCGTTTCGTTCTGAAGCGATATTGTCGATCATTGATAAGAGAGCGATCTTCTAGGTAGCGAACGAGTTGGGTGTTGATAACCCGGTCTAATAGAGAGAGAGAGAATAGGGGTGATGGCTATGGGTCGATAGTTAGCTGGATCAGAACGATCCCCCTTTTTGGGAATCGTTCTGATCCAGCTTACTAAACTAGTAATCCAGTAACTAACTAGTCTAATTAAACTTTATTATTTTTATTATATATTTCACTATTTAGCATAGTTCGGTTTCGAATTCATTATACAGGGTTATTTGTAAAACACCGTTAACCTCTTAGGGGGTGGTTATAGTCTGAGATCCGTAGAAGAGCGACCTTCACCGATCTGGTTATTGGATGAAAAGTATTTTATATCAAATTTTGCATGTCAACACATATATCGCGCATAGCTTACCAAAAAAAAACAGTCCAGACTAGGAAAAGAAGAAACAAAAAAGTAATTGGCTTTTCATTTAACATTGCATTTACGCGTTTAATGCACACATTTAGTACTGACCGAATGTATGAACCCTAAAAGGTACGCTAACATAGGGTTGTAAATTTTTCCTGGCGTATTTGGTAGGGTTGCCTGGTATTAACACTTCGACTGTTAAGTTGATAATATTTATATTTATCAATTTATTTAATAGACAAATCTTATATGAAAATGACCGCTTCTTCACTGCGAACGCGATGATATTGGGTTGCCTACGAAAAACCTGTCAGGAAAAGCGGTTGGATTTTTTTTTAGCCTGGACCGGCTTTTTTTTACAAACCCATTCGCGATATATTTTTTAACATGCAAAATTTGGTATAAAATACTTTTTATCCAATAAACACATCGGCGAAGGTGGCTCTTCTACGGATCTTAGACTATTATATTCATCATTATGAACAATTTCTTTTCCGGAACTTTTACGAAATCGCAAAAAAAATATCAGCTGTTATAGGTATATACATTTTGTCGGGGTCAAAGTTCAACTTTGTGTGAAACAGCTGAAAAAGTCAAAAGTTAAAAGTCTACGTTACACGCAATCACAACAACGTCAAATAATAGTCACTGACTAGTTCTAACGCTCGATTTATAAACAAAATGAATAAGCAGCAGTATTTCCTGGTGCAGCAGATTGAAGCAATGACCTATGAGTGCTAGTTTGTCTTGCTTAACCAATTGATTTATTTCAATGCAAATTCGAGAGCGCGCCTGAAGTCATCCAGCTGATTTACGTACTGTAGTTGTTATTCGTATTGCAGTTTTTATTAAATCATGTTATTGCTTCTATGCGAATGACTTGAAAGACGGTTCCGTTGCCTCATGCCATATTTTCTTCCTTTATTGAATAGATTTTATATTTATTAACAAAGCTTATTATTATTTTTCTATGGGGTTTTTATTATTTTTGGTATTGGCCATTATTGGCCATTATTTTTGGTACTTCAAGAATGACATCAAAAATTGACTGGTCTCAGCTCCCTCGCATCATTTTCGATGGCACCGTAATTCCCATACAAGACAAAGTTAAGAACTTGGGTCTCATTATGGACTCTAATCTCAATTGGCGATCGCAGATCCAAGAAGTGAGTCGTAAGTTATTTGCTTCAGCAGGTTCACTGAGAAGGCTTAGGAATTTTCTTCCTACTGCCACCAAAATTGCGCTAGCAAACTCTCTACTTTTGCCCATTATCGATTATGCAGATGTCAGCTATTCAGACCTCGCCGAAAACAAACTAGATAAACTTGAGCGCCTTCAAAATCTCTGTATACGATTCATATTTGGACTACGCAAATATGATCATGTTTCACAATTTCGAGCACAGCTCAAGTGGTTACCTATACGACATCGCCGGAATGCTCATATTCTTTCTTTGCTGTATAACATATTGTTTAACCCTTCAACACCTTCCTATCTTAAAGGACGATTCGAGTTCCTTAATGATACGCATAACCGTTATTTAAGGTCATCAGAAAATTTGAAACTGAAAATGCCGGTACATTCCACAGCAGTGTATGACAAATCATTTTGTGTAACCGCTGTTCGCCTATGGAATGCGCTACCATTACATATAAGACAGGCTCAGACGATAGCTAAATTCAAAGCTTTAGTAAAGGTTCACTACCTATCACTGTAACTTTTTCTCGTTATATAAAATACATGTATGTATTAAATATTATGTAACTCCTTATCGATATGTATGTATGTATTTATGTATGTACGAGTATATATGTATGTATGTATTAAGTATGTCTATTAATGATATAGTTTGTTTACTGGTTGGTACACGTGCAACTACCGTTTTTCTCCGACCAATAATATCTCCATCCAAAGGTTGCCTGGTAGAAATCGCTTTCAGCGATAAGGCCGCCCTTTGTACTTTACTTCGATATAATGTCACTAATAATATTTTTCATTGTGTACAAAAAAGTGTAAATAAATAAAATAAAATTAATTGAGATTTATTTATCTTTGGGCACGTTATTCATTCGTTAATGGATTTTAAAAGGATTATATTCCAAAAGTATATTATTTCTTTATCCAAGTAAACGTCTCAGAAATGAGGCGGTTGTATGTTTATGGCCCAGAGTCTAAGCCATAAACATACAACCGATTGATTTACAGGAGCCTCAAATATCGAGTCAGGTCAGCATAGCTTTTATCAAAAACGTACTAATTATGGTAGTGAAATAATACTTACCTACTTTTGTTATTAATTAAGTTGTTATAGTTTAGTCTTTTGATTACGTAAAATAGAATTTTATATTTGCTTCCTTTTATTATCTTATAAAATAATTTACGCAAATTATTTATAAACTAAAAAACGTAAAAAATATATTAGGCCATTTTATACAATAATGATCAAAAATTGTTAACAATTCTACATAAACCAAGATAAGATGCCAATCCTCATATCCATTTCATCATCGTCCTAGCGTTATCCCAGGTGCATCTAAGACTTACACGCCTTGGAGCCCGGGGTTCTCTTACTAGTCTAACCAGAAATGACTGAATATCAGCTTTATCTCCATTTATTGCTCGCGATATTATCGCAAGCGATATCCATACTCATTTGTCTGTCTCTATGTGTCACATAATAACATCATCGAACGTTTACAAATAGTTTCCATTTAGATAGATGACCGTGAAACAAGACTACTGATGAGATATGAACCTCGCCTAGAAACTGGATGTGTAAGTGACGTGTGAAACAACATACGATCATATTTTGTGTCAACGACACAAGTTTGTGTTGTAGCTGGTGGCAATGACAGTGTACTCGTATTGGACACCACGTTTATATGATTCACGTATTAAGTTAGTAATTTATTTTGACTGCCTCCGTAGTCCAATGGATAGCGTATGCGACTGCTGATCGGAGATGTCGGGTTCGATTCAAGGGTCGGGCAAAAGTGTTACTGGGTTTTTCCGAATACTCAGTAGCAGCCCGGTAACGGCAATAGGCTTGCCGCCTATTACGTGGGACCTAAAAATTCATGGCGAAATGTGGATGTAATATTTACACCTCTGCCTACCCCTTCGGGGATACAGGCGTGAGACTATACATAGAAAATAAATAAATAAAAATAAATTTATTTAGGAGCGATATCCTACTGGAGTAATTAACAGGTTCACTGTGTATGATTTTACACGTGGCCTACATGTGCTGACGTCTATTAATAAAATCACCCCATCCTCCCCTCAGACACTTTAGGGCCTATGCAAACCACGTATTTTAAACGCGCCGTCGACGGCGCGTTTGTAGCGATACAGACGCGATACGCACGCAAGTCAGACGCAGCCTGTAGACCTTTGCACACCTGCATAAATTCAAACGCGCATGTGTAGCGATACAGACGCTCTCAGATTATAGAACAAGAATCAGATGGAGTGCGAGGAACAGTTGCGTGAGGCCACTAAAGCAAATACAAATTGAAAAGCGAATACAAATCCGGCTAAGTGCGATACGAAGCATCTTCCAGTTCACGCGCCCCGATCAACTCAACTTTTAAATTCATAAAATGCCGTCATGCGTTTTTAAACATTGTAAAAGTTGTTTCCAAAAGCAAAAACAGAAAGATAGAATATCTTTTCACAGTTATCTATGGATTATTTGACTGTTTCATAATTTAATTTCGATAAAATTCGTATTTCTGCAAAAAATGTGTAAGTGTTGCCAGTTTACGTTGACGCCGTTTTCCCTGTATTATGGAAACTGCACTTTCATTTATGTAATATGTAATAAGAATTGTCATGTTTATGAAAAATATATTAACATGTTATAACAGTATACACCACTATTTTTTAATTAGTACAAAACTTTAAGGACAGATTACCGAAGACATTATTATCATATATGTGACGTAAGAATTTCATATTATCTATAAAGAGTGTAACGTATGTCCGGTACCTACCGCGTCTGCGTCATAATACCGTCCATACGCTCGGCCAATCAGAGAAGGCCATCGTCTGCGCTCGCGAAGCCTGACCAAATATGGTCAGGTAGCGTCTTCAACTCTGATGGAGGGCTCGGTATATAAAGGGGCCGACAGAGAGGCCGGCACCGCTAATCTATACTTATCTACTACCGCTACTCTATCCGTATACGTTGTACGGGTATCCTGTTTCCCAGCTGTGGGTGAGTTACTACATTTACTGCATTAGCGTACTGCCCATCTCTCTACCTGCTAGCTAAAGCCGGCTGACGCCGCCTGCCTGACTCTATTGGTTATGGCTTTCCTAATGCTGCTTCCCTTCAGGTTCCAGGTCTACCTTGGAAGCTCCGGGCTACGCTACCTGGACCGCTACACTTCCCTGCATCGTCTTCAGCGTCATCTCTGCCGAAGAGTCTAGCCTGCCCTGCTCATCGCACTCACACTGCCGGCGCCTGCCAGCTGAACAGTCTACGAGGATCTGCCGCCACGCGCAGCCCTTCGAGCAGCCTCCCTGCACACTACCGGAGGGAACAGCGTGGGAGACTGCAGCCCTTAGTGTTCAGGCCAGTGTCGTGTTGTTGGTCGGTCATACTCGTGCAAGGGAAGTGAGACAATACTCGGCAATAAACGCACCTAGAACCTCTACTGCGTTTTAATACCAGAACCCGTTACAAGAGCAAAGTTATTATCAATTGTTTATTGTAGAAAATCTCACTTAAATCATAGTCATATTTTACAATCCAATCATTGATAATATTCCATCCTGCTCATTCGCATTCTCTCTATCGCACTTACGATGTAGGTAGCCTAGACAATAAAATGAAGCAAAATAATAAGTGTAGTTACTTTTTAGTTTTTTTAATTCAACCCTCTCCTTTATACTTCATCCGGGCTTAGGACCGGCAAAATTTACCGTTTTACAAGTAACTAGCTGACCCGGCAAACGTTGTTTTGCAAATTTTTTTTTTTTTTTTAATATATGTTGGCCTATTCTCATAGATACCGGCTAAGCACAAAAAATTTCATCAAAATCGGTCAAGCCGTTTCGGAGGAGTATGGGAACGAAAACTGTGACACGAGAATTTTATATATTAGATTAAATACGGAGGTATGTAATTAGAAAGCAAACAAATATCAAAATAAAAGAAGGTATTCTGGACGAAAAGAAAATAGTAATTTGCGTATTTATGAAGTTAGAATCTGCTCCTATTTACAAATTTCAACATCATCATGTCAGCCTAGAGAAGTCCACTGCTGGATATAGGGCTCCCCCAAGGTTCTCCACACATACCAATTTGGATCCGCCCGCATCAAATTATTATTTACGTAGGTAGGTAATTTTAACTTACAAGTATTTCAATTGTCCTTCAAAATGTCCACCACTATTGTCGATACACAGACGGGCAAGTTTACTTAAATTGTTTTTAACGAGAGAAGTACGCTTATGTCTTTTCACTTCGTCATAAGCGTCCAATATGCGCTGTTTTAATTGTTCGACACTAACCGGCTCACTTTTGTACACCTACAAAAAGAAGTCCATGGCCGTGAGGTCAGGTGAGCATGGCGGCCAACCTACGGGGCCGCCGTATCATAATTTTTTTTAATAGCTTACGTTGTCCCACTCCTGGGCAAAGGCTTCCTCCAAATCTTTCCAGGTATGCTTGTCGCACGTAATCTCAAGCCAGCTCTTGTGGTAGGCGTCTAGGTCATTTCGCCACCTGTTTCGTGGCCGGCCTCGGCGACGTCGTCTATCCTCTGGTACCCACAGTATTGATACTCTTGCCCAACGAGCTTCGTACTTACGGCTGACGCTGCTCGCCCAGTTCCATTTGAGACTGGCAGCCTTTCTTCTCACGTCTTTGATGCCTGTTCTAGAACGCAGCTCGGTGTTCCGTATCTTGTCTTTTTAGTTTAAGATCCAGGATGCAGCGCTCTATGGCTCTTTGGCAGACCCCTAGGCGTGACCTGTGAAGCAGAGTAGGTGACCAGTTTTGAGAACCGTACGTTGGAATGGTCAGAATAAACAATCATATCCATGAGTTTGCGCTTCTAATATTTACATTTTTTTTAGTAAAATTAGTGTTGTCTACAAATCATAATAATCAAAATAACTTTATTGTGTACTTGACAAAATTTCGCCGGTTTATGAATACCTTTACAAGGGTGAGAGAATTGATCTATATTCACCTGTATAGTGTACGTCGCTTTCATTAATGTTCACTGTCTCCGGCGCATGAATATTATACGTAATGAAATCTATTACAGTTAAACAGTAAATTATTCAAGACCGCAAACTAATGTCAGTATATAACTTCCATAAAAACATTACAAAACTAAGTGCAAAATAGTGGGAGATTGTCCGTGTGGTGACGAATTAAGAATACGGAATGTCACCACCCCATATCATCCCATGGGTGTAGTAAGAGCCGACGGAGGGAGCATATTATGCAGACAACAGCACTGTAAGAGAAGGAAAACTTGATACAGCTTACCATCAGGCAGCGTGCAGTCAATTTGACAGGTTTTTTTTTAATAAAAAAAGAAGACTTTACTAATTAATGAGTAACATATTACTCACACACACACATATTTGCTCTGTGGTAACAGACAATTAACGTACACATCTGCTTCTTCTACGTATCGCTGGTTCTATTGGCATTCGATTATGCGATGAAAAGGCAATATAATGCCATGGCATATAGAACGGCAGCAGGGCGACAATTCAATACCCATTGATTTGTATGTTGGGCTTCACACATCTTCGGCAACAGTTCGCCGACCGCACGGGTTGGGCGATGATTGGTGCGGCCATCAAAACAGCTGTCATCGCTTCGCTTACGCTTAGCTGTAGCCGTAGCTTCTGGACCAGGTCATATGTAACCAAATTCGTATAAATTTGTAGATAGTGAAACATTTTGTGTCTCTGAAGGAACACAGCACGTGCTTATTCAGGCCTGATCATTTGTAGATATTATTAGTCGAGGACCCAGCATCATGATATCCATATAGCCTTTGACAGTCCGGTACTGAACATCGACTTCTCATAATCTGTGTGACATGAGCATTAGTATTCTTAATCCGTCGCCACAAGGAAAAGATAGGAGAGCCGAGGAGGTCCAAGGGGAGAGTATACATGGTGACCAGTAAATCGATGGGTGATCAAATGATTATAGACTACCTGCTAACTTTTAACAATTACTTTTTCGCTTCTCATTAGTAGCCATCACTTGTCAGGGTGTTTTATAATGAAACTCTTATATTTTAGCTATCTAATTCTAAGTACTTTGTTGGAATTTATTTTTATTCTAAATGAAACGTTTATAACTTAAATATATATTAGTTATAAATAGGCTATTAAATTATTTGTTAAAAAATAATTATATCATTCAACATAATGTTACTAAGATGATATTTTCTTGTGCGTGTCATCAGCATATTTAAATAAAGCCTTAGTGAGTTCTCGCGCTAAGTCTTCATTAGGTAACATGAAGTGGACAACTTCTTGCTTAGCTGGGTCTAGATAGTCAGTATTAGGTTCTTGTCTGGGTTCATACTTTAGAATAATCATAAGCCCTTCTTCATCAGGATTTTTGTTTACTCCAGACAGATAGTTGCGTACAGTCGCTGACACTAGTATTGCAGTGTCTTCGTGTCGTTGTAAGGCTGAATATTTGAAGTTCTCGACAGAAAAGCCAGGATACGTCATCAAGATTTGCTCTAGCGTTGACACTGCCTCGATATGAACGGATATGTCCTTCACCTGATATTTGGAACCACCGAGAGCCTGAAAATGGTAATAAAGAAAATATATTTTAATAATTATTTAATTAGTAAGTGAATTTTTGAGATCACTTGAAATATGAGCATTAAATAAGAAAAAGATAATACAGCATTTATTATGGCATTGAACTTGAGTACAATTACAAGAATACTTTGGCTTTAACACCTGACGCGGTTTACGGTCAGGTATTAATGATCCTAATCCTATAAATATTTTTTTGGTTTTAGATTTTAAATCCTTAAATGTTTTCTTCTCGTCATTCTATTGGAGCTTGTACTAAAACATCAGACTTTAACGAATTTCTAGCAATTCGACAGCAGATACAAAAATGTTGTCGATGTATAATACTAAAAGCTAATATCATAGAAGCGCATTTCTTAAGGATTTCGTGTGCCGATTCCAAGTGGCGACAGGCGCCAGTGTAGTAGTTGGCACCGTTGGCGGCGCTGGTGTCGTTCTCCGTCTCTCTTGCTCTCGTAGTTAAGATACACAGGAGCAACGTTCGTGTCTCTTGCACTCGAAGAGACAGCTGGCACAGCACGACTGCCACGCCGCCAAGCGGCAATTTGGGTCACAAAAAGTTTGTCTACAGAGCGCCCATAAGAAATGCGCCTATATGTAAATATCTGAGCTCTTTGCTAATACGAGTGTTTTTGGAACATAAACGATGACGTTTGTGACAAATGTCACATCAAATCAACTTCAAGTAGGATTCGGTTCGTATACACCAAGTATACACATTGGCTATTAATCATATTGATATATAAATAATAATGTAGAAGTGGTTTTCCCTCGGAGCAAGTAGTATTTTACGGTTCTCAGAAAGATTTTATATCTTCTTTTTATATATAATATCTATAAGACATTACTGGGAGATCGATGCTGTGTAAGAAAGTTGCCGTAGCATCATTAATATAAAAAAGTGTAAGACTTTTTTGATTACACAACACGGGCAAAATACATTAGCGACGAATTATTTAGATACGTGCATGAACGTATAGCATTGTCAAATAAATAAAAATGCATAAAGCATACTTACACGTAAATTACCCAATGTCAATATATATCCAAGTACGCCAAGTTCCATGTCGATTGTTTAAAAAAATACTAAATTTTATTAAAATTTGTCACTGCGCAGTCCGTTCACTTCGTTCACACATGTACATGTTATATTTGGGGCCCGCAAACACTTCACAGTATTTATAATTTGTATTCTGACAGTTCAGACTATTTTTACAAGCTGCTTACCAAAGCCTAAAAAATGTTTTGTTAAAATGGAAATACACTACGACAATAGATGTAAATTAACATTACAATAACCTCTTTTTGTTTGAAATTATTTACCAGACGTACTTTTACCTACTGATATACGTATGAAATGTCAGAGACTGTCATTGAATGATTGATGTGAATGTATTTTGTTGCGTGTGAATCATTGTGTAATTTTCGCTACGCCTGAAGAAAAGCCTCGAACCATCGAATCTGTTGACACAGATGCGCAGAGGACTTGGAACCATTTTGTGTGAAAACTGCTACGTGGTGACGTATAAAAACACATATTTAATGAATTGACAAGACTACAGAAGCAAAGCCAACTGTAGATATATTTAAGCGACATCTGGTGAACAATATCGGAACTACGATGACTCGCAATAAATTGGAATCACGCTATCAGAAAATGCCCAAAAAGTACCTATTTTAATATCACTATCAGACATGAAACACTAGATTGAGGCTACCCAACTCGATCACTATAATATTATTGCACGGCCGAAGCCATAGTAAGCTGATGAACCATTACCCTACGTTTCTCAATTTCTTAAATATACAACTAGAAATGTAATGACACTTAGCTTCTTGATATATAGATCTACACTGCTTTTGATGCTTTTTGCTTGCTTTCGTGATCATTGCATTGGTAATATAATTATGGTAAAGAAGACTAACTAATTTCCTTTCCGAAATGTATTCAAGACACTCTGGATTCGTCCACACACACACAGCGGTGACAAGGTACTAAAACAACAGCGTTGTCTAAGCAGCTTTGGAAATACGAATTAATACCACATGTTGACGTGACGAGATCAATAAATTTAATAAACGCGTTTAACACTTACATATTTCGTAGTAAAATAACGAATAATCCTAGTATCTTTAAACAGAGACGTCATTAATACCTCTATTCACAATTCACATGTAATTAGCAAAATACCTACTATTTGGTAACCACGTGCGTATTTCGTCATTACCTTGAACTAATAACGACACAATGCGATGATAGTGGTGTCATTTTAGTCCTTACGTCATTGTAAATAATATTTGGCCTTTGGGCATTTATTTATTACTCATTCGTATTTGTGGACCTGGTTTATGTTCTGTTGATCCATTGATATCCATCGATGAGTATCCAATAAAATTTATCCTGGTTAGTTTAGCCAGGACTAATCTTTGTGTAACGAACGTGAGAATTGTTCTGTTTCTGGGTGTATTTCATCTTTCATTTGTATTAAGGGATATCTATGAATCTTCATCAGATCTCTCCTGTTACAGTAAATTTAGATTATGCCTATTTGAAATAACGTGGCCACACATAAGTGGCAACTCATTAAAATATTTGTAATTATTATAAAACTAAAAGTGTTTAAAAAACTTATTTTTCTGCATCATTTTTTAGATCAAACCATCTAATTAGACGGCATAAAAAATGATTAGTATGAGTCGTCGATTTTCAGCTCAAGGCTGCGTTTCCACCAGAGATATGCGAGGATGCGTAGCGAGCGATGTGTTTGTAAAGAAACAATAGAATAGCTTCATTTACCTCGCCTCGGTCAGCACAGCATTGGTGGAAACGGCTCAGCAGAGCAATATTTTTGCGCATACAAAACAAGTTAGGGATATGTGCGAGGGATGTGTGCGAGGGATGTGTGCAAGGGATGTGTGCGAGGGATGTGTGTGAGGAATGTGTTGCGAGTTTTTTAATAGAGTCTCAATATTTGGCGTTAGTAAAACCTTATTTTGATATAAAAAACCAAAACGTACGACTACAAGCGCTATTGACAGCAAAGAGAGTCACTCCGCTCCCACTACACCGCACCCCCGTCGACACATTATACAGCTTCCCAACGCATCCTCGCACCACACATTATTCACAGCTCCGCTACACATCCTCGCACGACACATTTCCCTCGCACTTCTCTGGTGGAAACGCAGCCTAAACGTGAAGTTCATTTTGCGTATAAATAAGTTTTTCAACACTTTATTTTGCTTATTTTCAGTTCTTTTGTGTTGATAATCTCCGTAATAAACTGCCGACCCATGGATTAGATTCAACAAAATTGTATATTTAAGGAAAATTTGGAACAATTTTATACCCGGCACCCGAACCTTGTATGTAAATAAGTTGTATTGTTTGAGGGAGTATATACGGAGTCTATAAAAACAAAGCGCAGCTGTGACGCAAGATGGGACGGGGCTTAATACATTAATTAAAAACATCCTGTTATGAAACCAAAAAAATATTCTCAGCCATGAAATAACGCTGACCCTTTGATTTGTGAAGGTCCGACAGGCAGTCACTCTGTAGCACTAATTATAAGTATGGGCATTATTTCGAAAATTAGTGCCATACTTAAATCATCATCATCATCATACTTTTGTTTAAAATCACTGCAGTGGCGGCACTAGACGACATGTGGACGTCGACGACATCAAGTTCGCGAGGCCCATTGACTTATATTCTTTAGTACATATACAGAATGTTTGGTAATTCGACCTATTCCTTGAAGGATAGGTTAGGTTATATTTAAAGGACTCAAATGTACGTAAGGTTTATCAAAGCTCTTATTATTTACCTTTGAGGAATATTAATTAGTAATGTACGATTGGCAGGAAAACATCTTGCGGTTCGAAACTCATGTTTAATGTTGTACTAGTATTTAAGCTTTGCCACTACTTCTAATTGAAATAGTGGCTAAATATAGTAAAATACCATATTCGTAGAAGTACCTAACTGCTTACAGTATATCATCCATGGAAGTAACTAACGTGGAACATAAACAATGACAGTGCCAGACAATCTGAACAAGAAACGGTCTGCTGAAGGAAGTTGTTTTTTTTTTAAATACATTAGTATGTTTAGGTTATTAAAAAAATAAGTATATAAGTTAGTACTCATATTAAAGTAATATTAATTACGTCACTAACACACGGTCAGGATTTCGCATAAAGCGGATTAAAACCTAGCAATAGCTAGCACTGCCTCCAATAAATCCATTATTGGAGGCAGTGCCGGTAGGAAACCGTACTGAAACGGTGCCGTTACACTCAGTGAATAATGGTCTGTTACATGCCGATATATTGATGCTCGACTCGCATCTTGAACTTCCGAATTACAAAGTGATTTGTGAAGTAAATAACACTGTAGCACAAATACATTCAATCAGTCTGTATTATATTCCTACAACTCGTCTCGCTTAGTGTTAGAACTACCTTACATTCCCCCTACGCACTGGCATGTTCATGAGTTTATTCCGATTGTTTTAGATAGTGGAGTAGGCAAAGTTCTACAGTTAATTAAAACATCTCTTATGATATGTCTCGCAAATGAATGAATGTCTCGATAATAGCAAAAAGTAACTCCTAATCTTCAATGTAGCTGACATTTAAATTCGAAAAATCGTTTTCAATTTCCCAGATGTTCTGGAAAAAGATATATGAAACATTCATACATTGAGAATCCTATTGACGCAAGAGCTTTCACGTAATTCCCTTTCAGTCTGTCGCTTTCAGGTTGACTTCTGATCAAGGAGGCTCTATCGTAGCGGACTGTGAGTGCATGGCGTACGTGTAGGCACTCACTTTTACGCGGAGCATAGGTATGGGAGCGCTTGAATGTATAATCTTATCTTATACTAGACTTCACTCACGGCTCCAACTGCGTGAGAGTATTTAACCCTCTTAGAGTGGATATTTCCAAAAAATCCTCTCTAAGTACTAGTGTCGTAGTACTAATGCCATCCACTACGCTACTCAAGGCACATACATTCAGTCAAAAAAGTATCGGGAATGGATGATTTGTTTATGGTTCCAAATTAAAAGTTTTTTTGTTGTTGTAAGATTGGCACAACTGTCTTTGGAGTTTGAGTTGCATCTGTAATTTGTATTAAATACATTGCTGTTTTTATTTATATCATATGTAGTGTGTATCGCGAATTTCATAATAGACAAAAACATCGAACAAAGAGTTTGTCTAAAATTTTGCATCGCCAAAGGAATTTCGTGTTCGGAGTCAAAGAAAACGTTACAGAAGGCTTACGGGGAATCGACTTTATTAAAAACTCATGCTTATGAGTGGTACAAAGCGTTCAAAAGCGGTCGAGATGTAATGGAAGATTTGCCTCGCTCTGGTAGGCCATCGACGTCTGCAACTGAAGTTAACATCGCAAAAGTGAAGGAAACAGTGACTGAAAATCCTCATTCAATTTTGGGAGAGATAACAACCGAACTTTCTGTATCTCACGAGTCGATCCGTACCATTTTAACTAATCATTTGGGTATGAAACATGTTGCCGCTCGGCTAGTCCCAGAAGACCAGAATTTTCTCCAAAAACTCAATCGCATGGGTGTCGCTGAGGATATGTTAGAACGAGTCAATTCCGACACAACATTCACCAAACGCATTGTTACTGGTGACGAGACGTGGGTTTACGAGTTTAAAATGGAAACTAGTCAACAACCTGCGGAGAGGCGCCTTCCAACTGAACCGAAACCGAAAAAACCACGCCAAACTCGTTCAAAAGTTAAAGTCATCTTGAGTGTTTTCTTTGATTTTCGCGGTGTTGTGCACTCGGAATTCTTGCCATAAGGTCAAACGGTAAACAAGGAATATTATTTGAGCGTTATGCGGCGTTTAAGAGAGCAAATTCGATGAAAAGGCCAGATTTGTGGAAAGAAAACTCTTGGATTTTGCACGACGATAATGCGCCATCGCACAAGGCCATCACTGTGACTCAACAAATACCATCGAGCAACCACCATATTCACCAGATATGGCTCCAACCGACTTTTTTCTTTTTCCTAAACTCAAATGACCACTTCGTGGCACTCGTTTTCAATCGGTAGAAGACATAAAGGAGAATTCGCGGCAAGAACTGAACTCAATCCGGAAACAGAAACATTCGTTGGCGTAAGTGTAACGTTTCTGAAGGAGCATACTTTGAATGTGATAAAATAAATTTGGATGAATAACAAACAGTTATTGTGGATTATTCATCTTTTACCGGTACTTTCATGACAGAGAAGTATAACACATATTCAAGTTACAAAATCTAGATGCAGTGAAGCTGAGTCAGCGAAAACAAATAGATGCAGTTATTTTAAGTGCCTTATTAAAGCTCTGCAAAACTTAGGAAGGAAAGTAATTTAAAGTTAGTTGTAATCCTTCACGAGCTCTGTTGTTAGAGACGAGTAATCAATCATCTGTGTCGAGTAAACACAGCGCATAGTCAGTGTTATTTACAAAAGATACTTTTATTCACATTTTTAGAGAAAAAGTAATAATCGATCCTTGAAAATTACATTCTGTTTACTAAAGGATACGATCAGAGTTTTAACATTGAACGCATCTCAAGCAAGACCATAATTTTATTGTTACATTTATGGGCACGATCCATCCTACCTACACATTCCAACCCAATGTCGCCTACCATCAAGCCGAACGCATGTCGTCTCTCAAAGTTTATAGAAATTATCATGATAGTGTTCTGGTAGGCGAACACCATATAACGAACACGCAATATTTCCGCGGCGGTCATCTGTCAACGTTTTAAACAAGGGTTCCCTCGGCCATGTTAGCGTTTAACGATTATTTCTACAAGTCACTTATTTTTAGATCTCCGCCAAGGCCTCGAAGAAAGTAGTGACGTAATATTTCATCTTATTGCTTTGAGATACTTTCCTGGGTAATATGGTAATTCCGAAGAATCATGCCAAGTTTTAAGCTTGGCAGCATTTCATGTTTATACATACATACCTACTTTACATTTTGTGAATGCAACTCTGTTAATAAAATATTAACTGTATATTTCGTTTCATTCTATTGCTGGTTAATTGGCTGTTATAATTGTTATTTACTCATAGCAATCCTTTAAGAATTTGGATTATATACTTTATGTCATAATTATAACATCTTAGATGAGATGGATATACATATCACCTGACGCTTTCAAAGAGCTGAAGTGCTTGGATCATCCTACTCATATCTCCAATTAATTTATCGTAATTCGTGGTCATATTTGTCACAATTTTCTATGTATGTATATATCTACTCTATTATTGAAGGAACGGAGAGAGTAGAATACATGCTATTTAATTAGATACCGACTAAAATATGAGATATTGGGGACCGTTGAACCGGGTTTTTCCCTTAGTTTTGGCCCGTTCACCGAGGCACACGTTTCGGAGAGCCCCGAAAACGATAAATTTGATAACATTTATCTCGTTTACTTTTCTATTATTTTCAACTTGTACCGTCGACAAAAAAGTGCATAAATGTATGAGTTTGAAATATATAAGACGAAAATATTTAATTTGAAATTTTGTACAACACAAGCTCATATTCGAATAGGATATTAGAAGAACAGAAAGAATATTACATATCGCACCCTTAGTAATATAAGGGATCAAGTCAAAATTTTTGTAAACTCTGATTTTGAATGCTAAGGGCACAAAATGAAATCCGCTACCGGTTAGCGCTGACAGAAAGAGAAAAAGGACAATAATGACTCGGTAAATATACTTGTGTCCCTCTCACACTCTCTCCGCCCGTTCCCCGCTCTTACTGCTATAAGGTCGCAAACCGTAACGTTTCCGTACTTGTCGCAGGCGGACTGTTCAAACGTTGTGCGATTCGTGTTTGTGCCCTTCCATGACGGAAATCCTTGTGAGTTTTGATTTTATAATTTTGTATTATAAAGAAAAAATTGTAGTTGTGCCGATATATTACGCAAAATGTAATAAATAATTGGGCCTTATTCATAATAGATCGGTATATTGCAAAAAAGTAGAAATGTTTTATGGAATAATATCTTATTGGTTCGTTATAGTACGTAAATTGTTTTGTGTTTGTTGACACAATTTGTTTTCGGCCCTTATTTACATGAAAAATTCAATATATTTTTTAATTCGACACTTTTCTTTGCACTTGAACTTGAACTTTACTTTGTATGACATAAAATTGTATTTCTTTTTTCAAAACTGAATATATATTTTTGACATTCTAAATTGTTTATTTGGTGTTTGGGGTGTTTGCATGAATTTTACTTTAGGTATTTCTTTCAGCCCAACATCCGATTAGAACGTGTGAGAAAGATTCTAGTATTTGTGCCACCACAAGAAGATTCTTCCGCCAATTCTAGTACATCCGAAGACGAGGAAGAAAAAGGAACAGAAGATACAGAACATAGTTCCGCACCCCGCTCTTTAAATTCTTCATTTGAGCGACTGAATATCTTAGATGATGAACTTTTGCCAGACGAATTGCTACCATCCACTCCAGCTATATGCGAAGTCCTCGTTACTCACAATCCACCGCAGCATTTGCTTGCGTTATCAATATAGTACTGCAGCTTCTAATACCCCAAGAAAACGTTCCAAAAGCAGATTAAGAACTAAACCAACACTACAAACAAAAAAAAGAAACAATTTGTGAGAAAACCACTGAATTTCAGATGGGAAATCGTCAAATTTAAATATAAAGCATTACTGGATGACCAATAACCAATAACCTTTACGCAATTCGGATCTGAATCGAAGTCTCCGTCAGATTACTTCTATGATTCCTTCAGTGAAGATATTATTGATATAATTATACTAAACACGAATTTATATTCTGTACAACGAAATCTAAAATCCACCAATGTTGCTTGGGAAGAATTATTGGATTTTGTTGCAATTAATATTTTGATGGGTGTCGTTAAGATGCCGTGCTATCGGGATTACTGGAATAAGAATATATGCTATAACCTAATCACAGATGTTAAGAGTTTAAAGCGATATGATCAAATTCATCATTATCTGTACTCCGTTGATAATTCTCAGCAGAATGGAGATCGTTATTTTAAAGTACGATCGATTTTAGATGGTGTACGTAGAAACTGCCTCAGTACAGAAGAAGAACATCGCTATAATATCGACGAAATGATGGTGCCCTATAAAGGTTCAACAGCTGGAAACAGGCGTCAATATTTGGCAAAGAAGTCAAAGAAATGGAGCTTTTGAAATGTTTTTATTTCTGCCTGCCTGTATGATTTTATTCCCTACGCTGGCAAAGACACGATTAGATATCATCTTAATATATAAAATCCTTGCGTTACTGACTGACTGACAGACACGCTACAGCCGAAACTATTGGGCGCAGGAAACTGAAATTTGGCATGTATGATCCTTGGGAACCGTAGGGGTGCACTAAGAAGGGATTTCCCGAAATTCCCACGGGATCGGCCAAAGCGGGTAAATTTTAAAAAAAATGCAAGCGTAACTGCTGGCGTCCTCTAGTTCTTTTATAAAATATAAAAAATCTTAAGGTGTTGGTGCAAAAGTGGTAATAGCTCTTTGCCAGATTACCTATACAAAATAAGCCGGCGCTTGTGTACTTCGACAACTTTTACTCATCACGTGAGCTGATCCACATGTTACGTCAAGAATATGATATCTTTTCCTTGGGCACAATAAGATCAAATCGTTTAAGAGAATGACAAATTAAACTACCAGATGATAAAGTATTTTAAAGAAGGGTAGAGGTTCAAGCAAACAAATACCTAGTTGATAATGAGAACAAACCGTGTGTCGTAAAATGGCATGATAACAAAAGTGTGATTTTGGCCAGTTCTATGTGGATTCGTACCCTTTGAAGCCAAGGTTGACGTTTCATGTCCACAGATAGTCAAACATTATAACTACCATATGGGAGGGTAGATTTGTGTGATATGCTTATCTCCCTTTATCGCACCATTTATAAAACAAAAAAATGGTACATGGCATTGTTTTCCCAGCTCTTAGACATTTGCGTTAACAATGCATGGATTATGTACGGAAAAGATTGTGTTCAGTACAGTAAAGTCCCTTACATATAAAAAAATATTCACATATTAAAAATCATGATTTATTATGAACTTCTATCGAAACGATAAAAATCTGACGCTAATAGTAGGCATATTATATTATCACTATTTGTTTTAATAATTTGTCACTAATTTCATTTTTTTTATTACTTTTAGTTTGTTTTTTTTTTCGTTGACTGTGTATTTCGCAATGTTAATAATACATAACATTGTTTTTACCACTTAACCACCGTCCGCTTCGCAATGTTTAGTATTTTTAACATGCCGTTTCTAAGAATCTATTGGGTATTAGATATCTTTTTCATTTTTATTAGCTAATAATAACAATTTGTAGATAGAATCACCGAAAAAAATATCAATTTCAACCATACCTTTTGTTGCGAACTAAGGGGTTCAAGTGATTTGACCCTTTAGTTCGCAACAAAAGACATTATCTTAAATTGTTTATTAGAATTCATAATTTTAAGATTATTGTTACATTCTGTATTACTTTAATTTTACCTGATATTTTATTTATAAAACATAAACAATAGATTTAGATTACGGTTTGGTTTGGTAATATACAGTACTAACTATAATTAAGAACTAAACTATAATAGGGACTTTAATAATATATGGGATCAAAATGAAATAGCTCCATGTTTCTGTTATGATTTTTGTACTATATGGGCCTAAGTTAAAAGGGTTTTTTTTTATTACTTGTAATTTATAGAATGTATTTCCATTATTATTTTTTTTAATTGCTATAAATAGTGCATTTATAGAAGAACAAATCTGCCTAATTTCACATTTATAACTTAAATATTAAGGAAGTTATTCCAAAAAATAGCTGTAATGGTGGAATCCAGAATCTTGAAACGCGATTTCCCAAAAATCTACTTTTTTGGATTGTGCCCTTATATTACTAAGGGTGCGATATGTACTTAGGTAATACAATATTATCAAATATGTTCTACAGTGTATGACAACAATATTTTTTAAATTAGATGTATTTACTGCCAATATTTATTTAAAACTTTATCTTACCATGACTATAAGTTGGTACTAATGTTGATTATTTTTATAGTTGATTATCGAAATCCAATTTTGCCTGTTTTTACATTATGTTAATTTTGTATTTAGCCTAGATATTTTGATTTTCATCTATTGAAAAATAAGCGATTGAGACAATTATCAAAACCTGTCATCGCTCTAAGAAAATCTACTTTGTATTCTTTAATTATAA
The DNA here is from genome assembly GCA_944739405.2 of Euclidia mi. Classification (NCBI taxonomy): domain Eukaryota; kingdom Metazoa; phylum Arthropoda; class Insecta; order Lepidoptera; family Erebidae; genus Euclidia; species Euclidia mi. Next base: position 79,307,514 of record OX123184.2, on the reverse strand, counting down.
TATTTACTATAGCCAAGCAAACCTCTATAATTTTTCCTGATCCTTAAAGTTAAGTATTTAATTTTAGTAACTAATAAAATTTAATAAACAGTATGTTGCTGTTGACGGTACGTTTAAGCTAAATTGACTTTTAATTGAGTTTACCAAGACATAAAATAAATCATAGCCTACCGGCCTCGGAGATCGGGGCCCTAAGAAAATAACCCGTTGAACCCGAAAGCAAATACTTATGTTTTTCAAAAAATTACTACATACATGCACATAATCCACTCACGCCTTTTGCCCGTCGGGACGGGCACAGACAACAGTACGCTACTTGCTTCTATCCTTACAAACATTTCTCCTCTTCAAGCGTTTTCTCTACATTAATTACTACTTGCATACACACTCCCCGAATTCGGGTACCTCGGACCTGTACGCTTACATAAATTATATACATAAATTACTAAAAATGTAATAAAACAGATGCAATTAGCATCGGAAATTACAGGAAAATTATACTGATCGAAATTATAACTGTGAAAGTAACTTTATCTCTTTGTTACGTTCTCCCGGCTTTATCATTGATCCAATTTATTTGAAAGGTTGAATATTAACTGTAAGCTTTTGAAAAGGACAATGCAAAAGTCTTTAATTTAGGAAAAACAACGCTGCCCGATAAATTGCTATTATGAAAGGTTGAAAAATAATGCAATCTTTTTAATGCGTTCTGTTTTCATGTCATAGCCAAATTAGTATTTAATTACTTAATTTCTTCTTTAGTGGCTTATATCAAAGGCTTTTATTTATTAACTTAATTTGCAATGTATGATGTAACAGTGGAATCATGCAACTCAATTTTGAAGCAAATATTTTCAACGTATTGAGCTGAAATTTTAGTTTTGAATACTAATTTGACGTTAGTATCTAGCTTGTATGGCTACACGAACCGACAGCTGCCGTACATATAATCATATTACGAAAAAGGCATGATAATGCGTTCTCTAGGCTTACAACTACATTAACCATGTGGGTTATTTGTAATTATTTTATAGCTTTTGCTATGTTATGAAAAGGCAAAATATATAAAAATCAAATAGTATTATTAGACCTCCTCCAATAAAACCGCCCATAAAATTTGTTAGAGAATCCAAGAAATTCAACTTTCCCTGAAACTTCACGAGTGTCTAATGACACAAAAATAATGTGAATGGGAAAAGTCCCAAAACATAAATAGAATATAGACTCACGCCTGTATCCCCGAAGGGATAGGCAGAGATGTAATATAACATCCACATTTCGCCATGAATTTTAAGGTTCCACGTAATAGGGGGCGAGCCTATTGCCGTTACCGGGCCCATCACCATACTCCGTGCTGCTACTGAGAATTCGGAAAACCCAGTTACACTTTTGCCCGACCCGAGAATCGAATCCGGTACCTCCGATCAGCAGTCGCATACGCTACCACCCTGGACCACGGAGGCAGTCACACAAATAGAAATGCTTTATCTTAATAGGGATGAAAAAATAAATTAATGATGAAATGTGCAATAAAATATGATATATGTCACGGACAACAGCAAGTTTAGCACAAGTTAGTGTAATTACATACCGTCATAATAATAGCAAGCTTGTAGACATTCTAGGTGATAATTTCAACATTCGCTACACATATACGGCGGTGTTTGCACTACCTAACATAGATAGATAGCAATGGAAGGCACGCACAGCTTGATTTATGATTTATATGGCGACCTTATCTAAGCCACCTTATTGTTTGACGCGTTTGAAAATACAGATAAATGTCAAGGCATGCGTCAGTGGCTGGTTATAATTATTATTGTGAGGGATAAATAATTATTCTGAGACAAATAGGCCTAAAAAATAACAAATTTCATAAAAAATATGTTGAGTTATACTTTAGATACGTCCGCCCTATTTACATTTCGCTGTCAGTCAGGCCGCAGCGCTCAGAACAACCGGAGCGGTCGGCCGGCAGCCGCAAAGGAGTGTGAATAAAAACTACTTTTCAGTACATTTTTTTACGCACGTCTAGTCGCATTCCATTTAACCGCATAGTGCGTAGGAGCCTTTAGACAAAGACATATCTGTGTAGTTAAATGATAGTAGGTATATAGGTATGGATAAAGTATCAACAGTTTACCGGTTACGGGCAAAGCAATTCTATATTATTTATGATTACAAATAAATCATTCATGCAAGTTATAAAGTACTTGTTCCATTGCTCACTTATTTATATCTTGTATGAATATTTTCTTGTAGCTTACTATATGAGTATCGTAGCTCGCCATACCTTGAAATGACATATACCTAACATACCACAGGAAGCGCGAAGAGAAGTGGTATTTTACTACCTTAAGGAAATGGTCCACTATCCAGCAGTGGACTACGGCAGGCTGATAATGATGATGATGATGAAGGAAGTCGGACATTCTGTACCTACAGGTAATGTACCGTCACCGCTCCAACCGAAAGTAATGAGCTTAGAAGTAAAATTTTACCATTAAATCCGTTCTTATAATATATTTCACAATGTCAAAACAAAATGCCAACACCGGGTTTTCAGCCAGTACCCACTTCGAGATAGCACCGGTCTGCAGTGCTTGTGCCGTTAAGGTGCCAGTACAGTGTGCCTTATTAGTGCGTTTCACGCCGTCAAGTCGCATCCTCATACATCTGTATTAGAACTAGTATTCACATGCCTTTAAAGAATCCGGTTTCATTATGATGTTTTAAACATCTTACCCAAATACGTGGATAATCTAAAGACATACGTTTAACTTAAAGGGGCTCATAAGAATGCCAGTCATGTGGAGCGTACGTCGTAAGTACCTCATGAAGAAAATATACATGTCCGCTATTAAAATTCAAGTAACCTGCATAACACAAGTGTTTTCTGTATGGTACTTTTATTAGGTGTTTATTTTACATTGTCTTGAAGTTGATTGTGTTTATTTTTGTAATAAGCGGATAATAAAAATGTTGCATTGTAAAAATTACTCGACGTAGAAAATGCACTTTGTATAACTAAACAACATTTTCAAGTCATATATATATCACTACTAATTTAACAAACGATTTCGTATACGCGAGTCGAATACTTGAACGATCTCTCAACTTTGATCATAATTAGTAATAAAATAAAGGTAAATAAAATAAAGCTATGGAATAGAACGTATTACCTAATAATAATACAACATCTACTGAATCATATAACATCGGTATTACATAAGTTTTTGCAGCTCTATAACGCCGGTCTATGATAAACAATAAAAACTACGCTAATCACGTGATACGCCCCAAACCGCACCAGATGTGTCTAATCTGCACAGTTTGCCGTACAAAAACATAAATAGGCAGAACCCGTCGTAAAGTGACGCGTTTTACACTTGACCGATTTCAATCGGTGAACATCTGCGTCTAACAAAAACAAACCGGCGCGATTCATTGATTGATATCTTCCTTTGTTTCTGTATGACTTATTGTGTAAAACATATACGTGCAGAAACAGAAGGTTGCGTTGTAAAAACAAAAGATGACGAACATGGCTGACACTTTCTTTTTGAATGGCATATTCCCAATAGGTATCGGGTGATTTTTAAATATCACATGTCACATAACAATGTATCGATCATATTATTGTAATGATCTGTTTGGGTGGTGTGTAATCGGAGATTATGGGTTTTCTTCTAATTTCCACTTCCACTGAGCGCAATTATTTCTTGTTTGCCTGGCTTTAACTTTGCATTTAGCGGATTTCGAAATATATTAGTAAAAAGCAAATCATTGTTGTTGAAGCGCTAGAATACAATTGTGATATGCTGCCTGCTAAAATTTTGGGACGGCAAAGAAATTATGCGTAAGTAAATAGTGTTAACAAAACATCAAAAAGATTTTAAGGCCACCTTTCTTGAGGGCATAACAATTGTTACGTAGGTACAACATACTTAAACACGAGAAATGAAACCTACCATAGGTTAAGTGAAATTATTCGCTGATCTTGCTATTCCGTAAACGTACTTCTACCATATACCTACACTTAAAACGAACTTCAATATAACAATCACCTCGATTAAACGAATTCTTCGAAATCCTACAATATAACCTAACCTAACCTAATACAAAACTGACTTTTATATTACGAGTACATTTATCAAAAACCTTTGTGAAAAAACGCAAAATATAAATTGAATTATTATTTATATCCATTCTACATTGTTTACCTAACCTTTACATAACATCACAATAATTTCAATTCAGTTACAAAGTGTAATATAATTGAAGTGAGTCATCTAATATTTTGTACCAGAGCCATTGTTTTATTTTGATTATTTCTTATTCGATCGCCAATTCACAAATAAAAATTTAGACGCTGAAATATAACATCGAAACAATACACATAAAGCTCAACAGATCTGTGAAATAAATCTTATGTTACAAGAAATGTAAAAATGTATTACAAGTAAAGCCGCAAGGCACAACCAGTTAAAATACTAACACGTATTTTCTTTTCCCTTTGTACGGCTGGTTGTACAGTGAGGAGACCTGTAAAATATTCAGAACTTGCAATACTTAGACTGAAACATAATAATGTGCTTTTTGTTAAACGTAGAAGATTTTACGTTGGTTCTTTAGTGTGCAGTAATAATGTAGCTAGAACTAAGATTTAAGATTGGAAAAATGCAGCGTGCTATATTCTGTTGCTTTGTAAGGCTACGTATCAGTAATGTTTGTAATGTTATAGATAATTATGTACGTCTACCAACGGTCTTGGGTAATGTCCAGAGAGCAAACATTCAAATGACAAGATTTTATTAACTGCTTGTGCGTTGTCGAAATTCTTTACCCGTTCCAAAATTAAACCTTTTTCTCAACTTATCCATTTAATAGGCTATTGCGTGAGATACCTGTGAAGTAAAAAAAAATGATATTTTGTTTTTATTTTTAGTATGATAGTAATACTACTTTGATAGTATATACATACATCACATTAAATATTCCATTATGCTTAGATAATCCAAACAAGTAAAACCTGATATCCTTAGTTTCCCAAGTCACTTCTTTGAACTTAAATACTAATTAAAACGCCGACTTACTGACGACAACCACTTGACTAGTAATTTTACATCGAAATTCAGGTAAACGGTGTACAATTTCCCGAATCGTGTTCACGATTAATCCTTCACGATGTCGGCACAGACAGCCTATCCGAGCCGAGTTCCTCTCACGAAATTACCTACATTTAGTAGGATTAATTAATTCGCCCGAAGGGAGGCCTTCAGTAAACATGCAAGGAAATTAATCATTATTTACATACAATTTTGTTAATTAGTAGGAACTTATGAATCATCTTAAAGATAATAACTTATATTTAAGGCCATGTAGTTGTGGCGCTAATGACCTCCGCAAAGTCATAATAGATGTGATAAAAAGCCATAAAATAAGGCAGAGAACCTTTTAAGAGTTCTAGGGTCGAAGTTATCACAACTTCTTGTATGGCAGGTGACGTAACGGTAAGTAAATTAATATGGGTAGGCACAAATATTTTTCCTCCCTACTGTATAACATACAGAAAGAAAAACTTATTCACATAGAAGCACTCACCACGTAGCGTTCCCAGAGCTTGCACAAACAAAAATAAAAAGTGTTCGATCTATCAATATTTCCTTCTTTTTATTTTTCTATTCACTAGAAAACTGAAAAAACATTGCTGTATTTCTTACTGTATTTAGTAAAAGAAATGAGCCAGCATTTTTCAAATCCAAGAAGTTCGAATTACTTAATAAAATTCGCAACATGCAATATTATTCTTTCTTATTTAGTATGAATGATTAAAAAAAAATCTACCTATTCATATTTGTTTATTATGTGTGCGACTGAAACAACAAACGATATTACTTTTAATGCAATCATAAACAATAATTATTTATTTTTATTTATTTCTGATAGAAAACTATGTTTTAATAATAATTTATTTCGATGTGACTGTCATGGATTAGTAAGTTTATTTTTATTGACAATATTTTCAAAAAGGATGCAGTAAAAAATCAGACTTTTCGAAATTCATACGAAAGAAAGCAAACAGTGATATTTTTTGACTATCAATAAGAACAAGTTTTTATTTTCTTTTATCGTTTGCAAACATTTTTTACGAAAGATACTGGCAGTTACCATTCGAGAAACTACACAAAAAACATTAGAAATACGTTACGCGCAAAAATTAATATCGGGAAAATGTTCTGTTGCATTCTATTTTTAAATTTGTTTTGGTTGCGAAAAATGCAAGCGTTTCAAAGTTTGCTTTACAATCTTTGAAACAATTTTATGCTATGCCATTACGTGGTGGGGAAACATTTGGTGATTTTCGAGTCATGACTGGCGGTAAACTAATTGCTATCGCGTCAACGCTTGTAAAAGACGACTTCAAAGCGGCTCATTGAAACTGCAACATTAAGAGTTGGGCGCAGCAAATTGAAAAGGCGTGTGCTACATTCGCCACTAATGGACATAATTATATATTATAGCTATTGAAACTGGTGAGAATTGTCTTAGTGTTTTGTGTATTTTGATTATTTATTCTATGAAGTCATTGTTTTTGTACTTGTCATAATTATATATTATAGCTATTGAAACTGGTGAGAATTGTCTTAGTGTTTTGTGTATTTTGATTATTTATTCTATGAAGTCATTGTTTTTGTACTTGTAGTATAATTTCAAAACCGCCAACATGGGTTTCTGAAAAATGGTGGAATTATAGCGTACCTACCTAGCGAGTGTTGTTGGCGAATTTATTTGTGTTAAAAACTACATACCTAAATCTAAAAATAGCGAAGTAATGAAACGTTCAATGTGGTTGCCACAGTAAGTTGCTTAATGATTAGTCAGGTATGGTTTAGAACTGTAGAAGCTTCCATTAAAATATTAATATTAATTAATTTAGTAGACTATTATATGTACCTACTCAATGGACGCACGTCCTTTGGTATATATCCATATAGATAGTAATGCAAATACTGTTGCTATCTATAAAAGTATGTGGCTTTTACACAAAGCTGGTGAAATTCACTTGAATTTGGCGGCCATCAAGCCATCGCATTAGATTATTCTGCACCGATGGTTGTATGTTACTAATATATTTGTGAAATTTCTGCTCCAACTATCATCGATTCCCATGTTAAATGGTTCAAATTTCTCAGCTTTGATTGCCTCTATAATAATTAACTTTGTCAGAACATATATCCATTCAAGCAATCGATCCTTTACACTCCGTTCTTGGAAGGGAGTCATACACATTGAGTTTTACCATTTTAATCATCCAAAGATAGAGACAAGTTGAATATCGTAACTCATCGAATTCAACTTATTAGATTTAAGCTCCACGGCAAAAGTCCAGTAGAATAGGCTCAATTGACCGACTTCAAGGAGGAGAAAAATACATTTTACTTTTTTTTGTTGCCATTTCTGCAACATTGCTAACAAAGTTATAACTGGCTTGTATACGAAGGCCGTAGTATCGATCGATACAATAAAATATAGCTCGCTAGAACTTAACAAGCCGTGACGTTGCAAACTCACTTTACACTGTCACCAAGCGTTGGTAGTTGGTTTCCGAACTGTTTCACAACTTTAAAATTCGAATACTTTCTTGTTTTCTTTTTGGAAGTAGCTTACAATATTTGTGTAGCTTTTCTGTGAAGCTTGTGTTTTAAATTTTTTAACTAAGAAAATAATGCTTGAGAATCTATTTTAATTTTTGTGTGTCTGCATAAATGTTGCTGCACTTTGTAAGCCTATGTATAGCCAAATACAGCAGGGTGTTGATTATTGTAGATTTACCTGATAATATCTGTGTTACATGTACTTATTTGGGTATCGAACAAGTGATTTTCGTCGGGCCATAAACGAAAATTTCTAAAGCTACATTAGTGCTTATTTACCCACAAAACTAATGCAGCACTCATGTACTATGTTAAGCACAAAACATTATTACAATATAATACTTTTACATCGCTAGCAGCGGTATTCACCACACATAATATATGGTTGTCACCGGCTGTAGCATGTAGCAACTTTATTCACATAGTATAGGCACTTTGATCAATTAGTATCGATAGTCTCGCTCAACACTGAACCGTGCCACCGCACTGAATCCATAAATTAACAGTCGTTCACGAATTACACTCAACTATATAGCGAACTATATTACAAGCACACGAGCAAATTATCACTACATATTTGTAGTCAGTACTAATCCTTATGTAATCCTACGTATCTAGGACTGCTTAGTGAAATCTAACTACGGATAATGTCACTCGGGCTTCTGATGTCACGTTAATTCAGTTAATGGCTGTGTAAACTAGATGAAGATGGAATAGCACAGAGATAGGGGATAGGTATATGGAAAGTTTTATGTTTAGAAGGAAGAAACACGGAAGAAATAACAAGTCAGCAAATAAATCATCACCCTTTTGAAACTATTGATTGTAATTTTTATTTAATATTAAATATTTAAAAAATATTTAGTAAATGTGCGCGTGGGATTGGGAGGTCTCGGGTTCGATTCCCGGGTCGGGCAAAGTGTTATTGGGTTTTTTCGTCAGGAAGTTCTCAGTAGCAGCACGGAGTCTGGTAATGTGCCCGGTATGGCAATAGGCTCGCCCCCTATTACGTGGGACCTGAAAACTCATGGCGAAATATGGGTGTAATATGACACCTCTGCCTACCCCTCCGGGGATACAGGCGGGTTTCGTTGTAATTAAATGCGAAAATTACCTTTGTTATTGCAATAGGAGCTTGATTGTGTAGTAAATTACTTTGAGACTTGATTAATTAATTTATTTAAAGATTTCCCCGCATATCAGTAAATCTACTAGCTTTGTAATAAACAAGCACGGAAAATGCACCCGGGTTTTTATGTGTTGAAGACACTTTTTTAAGCCGTATTAACTCCAGCAGTCAGCACTCGGACGTATGAAATTTCTTCGACCGAGTTGGGGGGCTGGCGGAGGTGGGTGAGGTTTGACTCTCATCTAAAAAAACTCCCAAAAACAATGAGACTGGAAGGGTCAAGATTAAAAGTAACGATTACACTCTTCAATTAAATAAAAAGATATTAAAGTCAGATTTTGAGATTGCCACAGCATTTGAAAATTTCTTCACAGACATTCCAGTCTCAACCACTAAATCCCTCAACTCGTCCCCTATTGACGCCGAATCTCTATTGAAACAAAATGTCAATAGGTGTAACATTGAATTTAGTTTTAGTTATGTCACTGACAGAGATATTGTAAAAACTTTTAATAGTCTTAATTTGAAGAAGACTAGTGATCTTTGGGGCAATTCTGTTGTGATTACGAAATCCATAATCAACACAGTAGCACCTGAACTGGCAATGATTTTCAATAGATGCATTGACTGTGGTGTGTTTCCTGATCAAATGAAAAGTAGTAAAGTAGTCCGTTATTTAAATCAGGTAGCACATCTGACCCCACAAATTATAGGCCAATATCTGTGCTACCCACGTTTAGTAAAATTTTTGAAAAATTAATTCTAGGTCAGCTTCAAATTCATTTTAATAACAATAAGCTGTTACATGAAAAACAATTTGGTTTTACTAGGGGTCGCTCAACTACCGATGCTGGAGTTGAGCTTTTAGATAGTATTTTTGATGCCTGGGAGGAGTCGCATGATGCTCTGGGAGTCTTTTGTGACTTATCAAAGGCTTTTGATTGCGTTTTTCATGAAACATTGATCAGGAAATTACATTACTATGGAGTTAAGAACACTGCTTTGGATCTCCTAACATCATATCTGAGTAATAGGATACAGAGAGTTGAGGTAAATGGTAAAGTTTCTATGGGTTCAGTGGTCATAATGGGAGTGCCGCAAGGTTCAATTCTTGGTCCATTCCTTTTCCTTGTATATATTAATGATTTGCCATACATTATGCAAAATAATGAAGAGATAGTGTTATTTGCTGATGATACATCACTTATTTTTAAACTTAGACGACAACAATCAAATAATGACGATGTAAATAACGCTCTCTCTAAAGTAGTTCAATGGTTTACTGCTAACAATTTACTGTTAAATGAAAAAAAAACAAAATGTATACGATTTTCAAGACCGAATGTAAAACAAGTTAAACCTAACATATGTTTGAATGGAGAAGAGTTGGATCTTATAGATAACACCGTATTCTTAGGCATAACCTTAGACTCTAAGCTACAGTGGGGCCCACATATAGGTCAGTTGTCGAATAGACTTAGCTCTGCAGCGTACGCGGTTTATAAAATTCGTCAGTTAACTGATATAGATACGGCCAGATTAGTATATTTTAGTTATTTCCACAGCATAATGTCATATGGCATTTTATTATGGGGCAACGCAGCTGACATTCAAACTGTGTTTGTACTGCAGAAGCGGGCTATTCGTGCAATCTACAGTCTTGGTTCAAGGCATTCACTGAGGGAAAAATTTAAAGAAATTAAGATAATGACTGTCGCATCTCAATACATTTATGAGAACTTGTTATATGTCAGGAAAAATATAAATATGTTTTCCAAATTCAGCGACATTCATAAATTAAACACACGAAATAAAAACAAACTTGTTCTACCTTCAACTAGACTACAAAAAATAAGTAACTCCTACAAGTGTCAAAGCATACGTTTTTACAACAAAATTCCAGGCAATATTCAGGAACTAAGCATTAATAAATTCAAAGTATTTATTAAACAGAGCTTGTGTTCAAAAGCTTATTACACAGTTAAAGATTATTTAGCAGACAAAAATGCCTGGAATTGAGTTTAAAAATTATGAATTTTGACATTTTGAAATTAGTGACAAGATATTTTTATTTACATTTGTAATACTTATATTTTTACATTTTGACATTTTTAATTTGACATTTGTAATTTTATTTATTTTGTTTTGACATTGTTTGATTTGACATTGTTATTTTTATTTATTTTCTTTTGACATTTAAAATTACTTAAGTAATATATTATTATTTTTAAACTGACATTCAATAATATTTTCTGACATTTTAAATATATGACATTTTATTGTTTAAATTTTTACTATTTTTAAAATTACTTAAGTAATATATTATTATTCCTGAATTGACATTCAATAATATTTTTTGACATTTTAAATATAATATGACATTTTATTGTTAAAATTTTATTATTTTTACATATTGTTTGCAACATGTATTTTACTATGTATTAGCTTGTAAAGTTGTGAGTATGATGTGGGCATTATTAAACATATAAACAAATAGTTGTGGCAACCTGTCTGATGGCTTAGGCTGACATGCTTATGCATACACCTTCTGATGGCGTGGAGGCATAGTGATACAGATCGTGCTGGCTCCCTCAATCAAGGTTGAGCCGTACGATTGCTGTTGAATGCGGGCCATCAGTTGGCCGAGTCAGTCAAAAGCGTCAGATGATTTCCTGCATTGTACTTGCATACTAAACCCTTTTTTTTTGTCTGGACTTTAAAAGATGAAGAAAATACTAAACAAAATGAAGTGACAAAAAAAAAATGACTCTGAGTTTGTTTCGGCCTTTCTTCTCAAGAAGTCATTTAGCTAGGAAAAGCCGGCATCATCTAGAATAGGGTTTTGACATGTATAAGTGTTGTAAACAACCAAAATGCAGAAATAAATATGTCTTTATGTCTTTATGTCTTTATCTAATTACGTAGCGTCTCATCTAAGGCCTACTCACTAAAACCACCGCGATGTCATTTACAGCCTTTGACCGAGGTCACGAGAATGGCAATCAACATACCATACCGGAATCGTCAGGTCATCAGCTAGCTTTAAGCTGCAACAGCAAAGTGAACTTATTTTTATTTTATATTTATACACAGAACTTTGAACAGTTCCATGCACATAAATATTGCACTATTGTTATGTTCTATTAACACCATGGTAAAAAATACCCTTTTATAGACTGATCTGTGGTCACCTACAAGAGGATATTTCTCTCAAACTGTTGATAGAATTATTTGCAATATTCGGAGAGGAGGAGATTTATATACACGGAGGCTCCGTGTCCGCAGACCGGTGTATTTATATTCATTTCAATTAAGACAGACGTACTCGTAGTTAAGTTTCTGTCAGAGCCCTGTATTTCAACTTTAAATGCCTCTGATTAAAATATTGTTCCCCAGGTTAGGACTGACTCACGATGGTGACGCGCAGTGTAGGAGCGAAGCTGTCAGAGGATCCGTGATGGCACCAACGGTACTGGCTACTCTACATAACTTCTCGTGGTCAACCTGCTCCAAAGAACAGTTCCATACTGAGTCCAAGTAAGTACATGTTCTGACTACGATTAATGGGCGCTGTGATGGATAGAATGATTGATTGCAGGAATAGAGTTCAAGCTGTTCACTTCGCCTCTTAATGATGCGTTGTGTTGTAGGTTCGGTGGTCCCAGTAGACCTTTGCGAGCACCACAAATATTGCTTCAAGTCGGGATGTTCTTTGCGTCTTTTGATTGAATGTCTGTAAATACCTAAGCTACACAGGATTTAATACTTTTGTTGTGTTGACGTTTACTGTTTCTCAGTTGCTTCTCACGCATGTAAAATAAAGAACTTTCAGACAAAGACTGTGAACGCAATGATGTGTGAAATTTTACTTCAAATGAGCATACATATGCAAACTATCTTGCATAAACTGCATGTTTAAAGTGCTGCACACTCAAAACAAAGGCAACTTCAGTTAACTGAGCACCGTATAGACTTACGAGCTGGCCTGTTCGCTTGTTCGCTCTTACTAACAATGCCGGCCCTCGTTCAATATCGACGTCATCAGCCAGGGGTCACTCTGTGAACCAGATATTAAAAATACTCGCGACTGCATGCCATTCAATATTACATGTAGCCCGTCAATAATGCTCTTACTATCTATCGTTTTCTCAGAGAAGAGAGATACTTATGTTTTCGTATTTCATAGCTACAGAATCTTACGTAAAGAAAGTGTTTTAGCAACTTACAAAAAATTTTACGGGCGAGACTTTAGTGAGTGATTTTTCAAAACATAGATTTAGCTAAAGACAGAATAAACTCAACATTTTAAATAATCTATTTTAAAATCATAGTATTATAGGCACAACTTTCCTGAACATTAAGCAGCAGCCTGAACATTAAGAAAATTCAATTTCCCTTTTATAAAACTAATTTTCTCGTGTTCCACAAATAACACACGGCGACATGACCTTCCCTATTAGTATTCTGACCCAAACTCTAAGAATGGGACTCTAATATGGTTTGTCAACGGTCAGCCTGATATATCCAACCTTTTACGTGATTAAACCCGAGACGAGTATCACTTTTAATATAACGGTTATACAACTTTTAGCTCGCTATAATAATCGTGAGTTACTTTGTTACATAACCTGGTATAACTTATACATTGTTTCATTTTATAACTTTTCCAACTCTGTATGTTCTCGTTTCTTTTGAGGAAATAATAACGTAGGATCCAACTGTGACCAACGGCCTTATCTTCTTTTTCTTATTTCTTTCATACTACACACCCCTCGTTATTCCGATCCATGTGTCGATAATTTCATATAACTATATACGAAAACAAGTCCAATTTTCAGTTGACAAGCAGTCTTTTGTAGAGCAAATCTCTATCGGTAGATAAGAAGAGATCTTTAGATTTCTTGACTTGTTACAATAAAAAAGGCGGTGTAATAAAATCAACAGGTGAATAATAAATATTTTATACGAAGAAAAGAGCGGGATTTCTGGCAAAAGCGGTACAGTCATGCTGACGTGAAAATCTTGCTGAATAAATCTTTACATAAACAATAGGCTCGGAACGTTATTAGGGAATTCTCGAAGTGAATTTGGTTCGTTTGATCTAGACAGATTGGCTTACAAAATAGATGAATAATGTTCACGATATATTTGAACGAATTCGTCGAAATAATTTGTGTTAAATTAGGGTATGATTTATGGTTTCCATTGTTAATACATAATTATTATTATTTAGAAATTGAATAAGGGTTTTTTGAACAGAGTGAAGCAGTCATTCATAGATGTGTTATTAGTTTTGAGTGCAATGTATAGCTAGATGACTTTTTACACGTAAATACGTATACGATAATATGCTGTACGAATATATCGCATATTATCATCGCTACACAGTATCATTTAAAGTGCTTTAATAAGTGAAACGTAAGTGTCAAACAATAAAATCAATACAAGCAATAATTCTCACATTAGCATGTGAAATGCTTAAGATATGATACCTGTTAGATATTTAAAACTTTTGTGTACTATGAGCAAAGTTGGCCTTTAGTGTCTTACGCGGTATTCGATTATACGTCACAAATATACCCACATAATGTTAATACAGATTAAAATAATACAGCTCAGCTTTGATACTTTATAGATCACAATACATATTATTAGGGTTATAAAATAATTGTTACTAACGGTATGACAATCTGGTGTTATATGAGGTAACATTCTTTTCTTTACAATCGCAAGAAAAATAATTATGACTATAAATTTAATATCAATTTAATTTTATAACAAAATAATAAACAAATATTGAGAGTTTTAAATTATAGCTGCTTGTTAAAAAAAACATTTATTTAGCAATTGTAAACGTTCAGCTGACAAATTGATTTTAGCAGTTAGTCGATGAGCGTTCGTCTAGCGATAAAAAGAGTATATAAACTTCATCGCTTAGTCGACTGTTCGAAATTAATATTTATTTCATAGGTCAAAATTAGTTAGTGTCATTTAATAACTGTGCTTAAAAAGATTCATACGTTCACTGCGGTACGAGATCTTATGGATCTCGTACGAGACTTTCCGTATGTTCCCGCTCCAGCAAATGAATTCCCAGCATGTTTTTTTAAAGTTAGAGTGATCAGGCCTAACTTATCCTGGTTAGGTATCGTAAGTGTAATATTTTTATCAATAAAAAAGTACAAGACTCAATAGGTTTCGTAGCGACCAGAGAGTAAAAATTAACATCTAGTGCGCTACAAGATCTATAGGACCTCGTACCAATCTCGTACGAAGCATAACGAAAAATCAACTAGTGCTGTGCTAGGCATTAATAGATAATAACTTGAATCTGATTTTTGGTACTGTTTTTTTATTGACATATAGAATAATAAGTTATAAAACAACAAAAATAATGAAAATATATCGAAAAAATATTGAATGTTTAAGTCAGAATGTTTATGGGAAAGAAAATCAAAGAATGAACCTATGGTATCTGAACATAAATAAAAAAATATGTAATTAGAAAAAACGGCGTGCTGCTTGCTATGAGAAGTTAACATAACAAAACTTCAGGAATATCATTTATTTAGTCAAAACCTTGACAATTTGAGCAATTTGTTTACAGATTTTAAAAATTAAATTTATGTTTCGATATTTCAAAAATAATTGTTAATTCTCATCATTATTCATTTTATCGATATTTTTTTTTTTAAAGACAACTCCCGCATTAGGACTAAATCCTGTGTCGCGGGGGACTTTACAAACATACAACTAACGAGGACAATGAACACCCAGACTCGAAACAACAATTTATGGATCACACAAAGTGTTGTCTCGCGTGGGAATCGAACCCACAACACTCGGCGCAGTGTCGAGCGGTGAGGCGGCCGCTTGAACCACTACGCCAACAGTGCAGTCAAAAATTTAACAATAAACGCGTTACGAGATCCAATAAACCTCGTATATTTTTTACAAAATGTGCAATACGAGATCCTATAGTACTCGTGAACTTGTTTTGTCAATTTATCAAGTAAATTTTGCTGCTATCTCCGGGCGGGACCGTACACTGCAAGGTACATTCATTATTTACCAGTTCATAAAAAAATAATACTAATTGTTGCAATTTTCATAAAATTATTCGGATTTACAGAGGACAAGTCGTATGAGATCTAAAGAGCCTCGCTGCGTCATTACGGAAAGAACACAACGAGTACTTTTCGATCTCGTAACGCCATTTTGGCAGGTCGTACAAATCTGCTCCCGCAGTGAACGTGTAAATGCGTGCTTACATATAATTTCTCGCTTTCTCTTTTCAACAATAAGAATAATTAAAGCTTAGTCAGATTTAGCAATAAATTATTCTAATGCTTGCAAAAAAGTCGATGATATACAAAATAAAAAAACACATTCTTTTTCCCTCAAACTTATCAAATATGTATATATAATCGAAACATACAACTGAGTAGTTTAATATTCGTTTAGTACGTGGTTTGCGGTGTCTATAATAACCATTTCATTAATTTATTGGGAACGTCTCGGATATGTTCTACAATAATTCGTCAGAAGTAACTTATGCTGTCATCTCGTAATTATAAAATACCAAAGCTACCTTCCACAGCACATAGGCATACCTTAAGCGCAACAAAATTGTACCTGAATGTGTGTATGAATAAAATCATTTCGTTATTGCTTTCTTTATTCGTTTACATTATTTATTGAGTGAGACAGGGTGTTTTGACAGGGTGTGCTTTTTAACGTCGTTGTTTACAAACAACGACGTTAACAAGTTTTTATGTGGTATCTTAAATAGGGGAATTAATGCGTCGCGGCACCGCAATGCTGTCTGTTCCATAACCCTTTGTTTAATCAAAGACATAAAATTAAAACGATACCACACACAAGCCCGTCAAGATAATAAATAAATAGCCTATAAAAATATTTTTACAACAGTTTTAAAGCAGATTTGAAATGGTTTTTAAAGTGAAACTAATGAGGCACTCTGTATTCGCTACCGTAACAAAATTTAAAACCGAGAGCTTCAAATTTCAGTGCTCATGCTGCAAAAAATCGGCACGCATAATAGGTTTACTCTCACTATCTGCCGTTTAAAGCTATAAAGCTATGTCTATGGTACTTAGAACCAGTGAACAGAATATTTTTACAAATACTTTGTGTAGAATACATTTTAATAGAACAACTTTAAAGAGAAAGTGGGTATTCAAAGGGTGCTGAAAATATCTAATAGAATTTTCTGAATAAGATAAAAATGAATGAGAATTTTCTAGAGCAGCCGAGCTAACCAGATAGAAATTTAAATTGTAAGCAGTTTCCGAAGATCTTACGGACATGAAATAAAGTTGTTATTTATTCTTACGACACAGCTCTATAATACAGAAGGTTATCTTGAGCTACTTTACGTTAAAAGATTCTATAGTAAGAACCATTTGCCTTGCTTACTTGTATAAGTTAAAACTGTCAACCATACTGAAAATAATAGATACACTATTTTTTATAATTATTATTTTCTGTAATTCTTTTCAATAAAATATTATCCAATAACAAGTGCGTGTCGAGCCACGCGCAATGTAGGGTTCCGTAGTCCCATAATGACTTGCTGCAAAGGGTATTAATGTACAACAAATCCGACTGTTTATTTTGCTGAAAAAATAATTTTAATAACACTATTATAAGAACCTAAGTTTTATTTAGAAAAATACTAGGTATGTATCCAGTTATGTATTGTAAACATAAAATGTGGTTTCCAAGATATACTACTACTATACATACGTACCGTAGTACATTACATACCAAAATACGTATATCTTTGCGCCCATTGTAAACTCACAGAAATAGGTGTTTATAAGTTAACCGACGATTACTCGTAAACTAGTGATTACTTAGCCGTGATAGTTTTCCTTTTAAATTCGTTATATGTACTACATTTGTGATTTTTTTTCACCTCTTCCAAATGAATAGTTTAGCCGGCAGAGGGGGGGGGGACACTTTTTTTTCACTTCAAAGCTTGATATTTGACAAACCAATCACTTGATCGAAAAATGATTTGAGCAAACTAATAATATTTTTTTTAAACCTATCCAATGATACCCCACATGATGGGTTACTCAACCAAAAAAAAATTCAACCCCACTATATATGTAGGGGAGATACCCTTAAAAAACATATTTTCCTAAATTTTATTCTACAGTTTTGTTGCAATATCTTGTGTCTATATTCATGTCAAATATCAGCTTTCTAGCACCAGGCATCTTTGAGCTAGGCTGCGGACGGACAGACGGACGGACATGACGAAACTATAAGGGTTCCTTGTGGACTACGGAACCCTAAAAAACAACACTTGTCAAAAAACCATGTCTCGCCACTCAGTTCTTCTACTGTAAAAAGTTGTAAGATCCATGTAATACCAAGTCGGTTTAAATAAATAGATTGACTCGGCCATGAAAACACAATATATTTCATACATAATACATATATAAATTAGACTGTTTAGAGCGATTGCCAAGTCAATCTATTTATTTACGTTTATTATTCACGTAACATCGGCCGGGCCTTAGCATATTTGCTTTCTCTAATGAATAAAAAATAACAAAATCTAAATAAGTACTACGACGAATATAAACAGGGACGTGGGTGGTATAAGCCTGTTGTCAGTGTGCCGAGCAATTGATGTCTTACTCACTCACGATTAGCTTTAAACACAAATGCAAAAATAGGCTGAACACATACATGATTACATGGCGCTATCCATATACACCCATGGACTAACAAACTGATCAAAGAATAAATTAAAATAAGAAAATGCGAAGTTTTCATTCTTCCATTGAGCTTTAGCTTAGGTATTTGTAAGTGTAATCGCGGAATGCATACATAATTATGCGCGCAATGCTAATCTTTTCACTATGCAAAGTCGTTTTTGTTTGACTTCCGAACTGCACAGTACTAATATAATGTTCATTTTCAAAATTGAAAGCTTTGCAGTCCTAGGCAAGTACGCCGATTTTTAGCTTGTTATGTGGTTGGCTTGCCTGTCTGACTCATCGGGATCTAGACGAAATTTAAGGTAGTATTATCTCCTGAGACACCACAAGGTGTCACCACAAGGCGTGTAAGGAGGTTTTTGAACAATCAAAAACCTCCTTGTAAGGAGGTTTTTGAATGGCTAAAATGGCGTGCTTACACGCCATTTTAACATTTTGAGTACTGGCTAAGTATATACCTTAAGTTTTAATCATTGTGAGATTTGCTCAACTACTCACATTATTATCGTCCTTTATTTTATACACATAATTTGCTGAATTAAACATTAATACATTCTTATCAATATTATTATAGTTTAATTCACGTTAACTTTGGTAAACGTGTAGTATTAACAAATGTTTGTATATACATTTTTCAATCAGTGAATATTCGCACTTTTCAAATAATTTGTACCAATTCAATAACTTTGTCTACCTATGTTTTCTTCTCAAGATATATACTGTAACATTGTGCTAATATACTTTTAAATTCATGAATTCTATCACAGGCGCTGGTGGTGTTTACACGAGAGAAGCAGAGAGGAAGGCGTGGAACTCGGCGGCACTAAGAACATTACCAATTACGTGTTCACTATGGATGAGCAGTGCCGGACAGAATTTGGCGATGGGTATGTATAATAACACTACAAATGTTCATCATAAGAATCTTCATCCTAGCGCTGTCCCGGTTGCGTTCCAAAACCCACGCCTTGGATCCTAGGACCCGCAAGAACACTACAAATGTTATATACTAATTATAAGTACTAGGAATTTAAATTTGCACTGGGCTGAAGTACACGAAAATTAAAATGATAATTACTTATCACGTCTAAGTAGATTTATTGCTTATGCAGTGTACAGCTAAGTGTGCTTAAACTACGATTTCAATTACGTTGAGTCTTAAGTAGTACAAAGTGAGAATGAGTAATGGCAATTATCAGAAGCATTTCCAAGTCCCGTAGCTTGCAAGAAACTACGCTTCGGAATTTGGATTTAAGTATTTCTAGTAAAACAACGCGATAACATTATGTAATGCAAATTCTAATGCCTGTATATACAAGGTTCGAATTTGCAAACATAAGCAGCCAGCTTATTGAGATAAATAAATTTATTGCTCTTGAACACTGTAAGGTCAGCAAAAGAAAGGTTTTTACACCTTTAAATAAATAAATAATTTATAGATAATGTAATTGTACAAGATCTGTCATCGGTGTTTTTCTTACATGTTCGTAACATTTTGTGCCTAACAGTACATTTGTAATATTTTGAAACCAGCAAAGCATACCGAAGCAAACAGGTAAAGTTTTCAAATATCCGTTTACGAGTCGACAGTTAAAGATGATCCTTATAAACCATCTCCTGAATACTAAAAATTTATTATCTGTAAAATCAGGCTGGCCTAAATAGTAAACCGAGCCGGGCTTCAAAGCGAAAGCCGGATGTAACCGGACAACGCAAGAACAATGTTATTCTCTCTCCGGAATAACCCTAACCAAGTGCAGTTCTGCTGACAATAATATAAAAAGAAGTTATACGTGTTTCAAGTACTTTTGAAAGACATTTAATTAAGCTTTTACAAACAATTTGTTTATTGACTTACGCCGAATAGAATATTTGAATGTCTTTTAATACATAAATAAGTCAGATATAATTCATTTTCTGACTTTTAATTGGGCTTTTGAAAAAAACGAAAATTAAAGTTATTGCACAAAATATTAATACTACTTTTGAGTCTATTTATATCAATCTGATTAAATTCGTGCAATCAACAGCGTGTCTATAATATAACGAGCGTTTCGATTTAACACTTATGAATGGTGCATGCTGATAAGTGTTATTGAAAACTGTCATCCTCGTCCAAATATTTACGAACTACTGAAGAATGAAGATACCTCCTTGTATATGAGAACAGCAAATTATAAGAAATGTAGTGCTGTTTGTACTACTGTTTGCGACTAAACTATTCCTGTTTAGAATATATGTACGTACCTAAATAGATTCTTAGTCATGTAAACCACAAAATATATTTTCTCAGTATTCGTTTTTTATGTGGCCACATAGGCTATGTTTACCACATACAGTAACCACCATGTTGGTCGGTTTGATACCTATTCCAATCATAGGCCTCACTTGGACATAAGTTTAATGATCTTTGGATCTGATGTCATTACATGTCAATGTCTGCGAATTTTAATTAACATTCTATAGCGTTTAGTAAATTATTATATTAGGTTAAAACCGTTACCAATATTATGTCATTAGTATTTTCTACAACAATATTACCTGTCGATAAGCTTGTAGTCGCCAACTTCTAAATATAAGGCTCTCTCAATATTTTTCGTAACTGTCATTCAGAAATGTGATCGATTACTAAAATCATTATGAAACAATACCAGAAATAACAGTTAATACCGAGCCACTTCCTACAATGCTTCAATATTATACCGACTTAATAAATTGCTTAAATTGTAATATAATTTATCCTGCTTTCTGATAGTGATGAACTAAAATAATAATTTTATTGTTCTCGTATTTTTTGCTGAGGTACAATTTTACTAACTTTTTTCGTGACCTCGAAGAAATTGTGACAACATCCAATCTTGTCACAAGTCGTGTTGTAGTAAATAAATAAAATGCCTTGATGTAGTTGAAAAGTATCATAAACATCTGGCAACTATGAAATGATGAACCAAACATCTCTTTTATAGCTTTGCCCATCAGTTACTTTATTTATAATAATCAGGAAACGTGGTAAATAACGACGATTAAGTTAGTGTAAGTATAATATACGGCCCGATCTGTCTTGTTATTATTTATTAATATTGTCTGGCCATTATATGACTACTTATTTATAATACCCAGGCAGTCTGTTAGCTTGATCGCTAACGCATAACATACACATTTAACTTTGACAAAAACTAAAATATCCAGGACTGTCATCACGTTTGGGTATTCTTTTTTGAAAATGAAACTCACCAACCTAAAGGAAAATAATAACTATTGCACAGTGTATCTGTTTACAAAAGAACCAGAACTAGGTTTCCATACCTATAATACATTTGAGTCGGTAGGGGCTTAAATGTAGTAAATCCTACACGGAATAAAGTTTTGATGCACAGACTGTCCGTCCACGTTCCCTCGTACCGGATTTCCTCGGTTAAATCATAAATTTACAATGGACGCCGGATTTGGTCCAAAGGAATATAGTTTATGAATACCCCTTTGCATTGCTCTCTATTTCTGGGTAAGCTCGCTATCTATGTACCGATCTAAACATAGTTAAACTATTGAGAATTTGCTGCGTTGTGTTACAAAGATTTGTATATTCGGAAATGATTTAGTTTTCACGTATTCAGATATTCACTGTAAATTCTGACGAGAATTTGTACCTATACTTTTAATTAGGAGCCTGTTACATTTTTCTCAGAAATTCAATTTGTCAGATGGCTCACGCTTGCGTCCCAGTGTTGAATTTATATGGAAATTAAGGCCTTTTCACAGATGGTGACATTGTGCTTTATTGTTGTTATCTGTCAATTAATATAAGGAATCTCATTAATCTGGACTTATCAGAGAGTGATAAAACTGGCTTTAAATATATAGAAATAATGAGCAACAGGCAGGCAGCGATAGCCTAGTGGAGATACCAACAGACTGCCATGCAGAAGGTGTCAGGTTCGAATCCACGGCGCGCATCAATAACTTTTCGGAACGATGTGCGTATTGAATTGTTAATTATCGCTTGTCCTGTGCCTCGGAGAGCATGTTAAGCCGTCGGTCCTGGTTGTCATGAAGATCTTTGACGGTTGTTATAGGGCGTCAGTACTTTCTAAATAAACTGACACTAGTCTGAAACATGGAATATCGCTATCCATGGTTGCGGCGGTCAGTCAGGCAGTCCCGCTGTGGAAAAGGCTAGGAGGATGATGAATGAGCAACAGGTATGTGGTTTAGTAGTTTTCGTATACCCTAGTTTTGAAAGAAATTTGGTTGGTTTTATTGTCTATCTTCCGTGAGATAGACAGCTATAAGCTAAACTATAAGTCCCCAACTAACCCTGGAATAGCCTAAGTAATAAACTTTGGCAATTATAAATGGCGCATCATATTAATTAAAGCAAATTGGGCAACTAAATATAAGTTTGGTAGTTTCAGGCTAATGTGGAACATCTTTCATGTTTAACGAGCCACACTCTGATGTATAGCTTCTAATCATTATATATCCTTCAAGCGTTATCCCAGTTTCAGCCCGGGGTCTACTTACTAATTTAACCAAATTTGACTGAACATTAGCTTTTTCATAGAGCGACTGCATGACTGATCTCCGCGAACCAAAGGGATAGCAATATTTAGGTTTAGACCAGCGCCAGTTCATTCTGTAAAAATGACTGCTCGTAACGACTGTCAAGGATCTTAATGAAAGCGAGATCGACGGCAAAATAAATATTTCCTAACATTTTGTCTCTCCAGCAAAAAGGTCTTAAGACTGAGACACATTTTTTATTCACTTAAAAGCAACAAGTATTCAATTTGCCGCATGATATAAATTGATCGGTTTCATGAAGCTAATGAAGGAACCGGCGATCCTGCACGATCGTCATAAATATGAGTAATCAAACGAAATACTGTAGACAGTATATTGACAACATGTCAGCTCGTCAATTGAGTTATATGACATTTAGTAATAGGCTAGTTGACAAAAAAAATTTTATAAGTCCGTCCTTTAGATTATTCAAAAATAAGCGATACGTATTTTTTATTTGTTAATTAAACCAAAAATGACCAAGATATAGCTCATTAAAGTTACGTATAACGTCACGCCGTGCTGCATTTTTTCGCACTAGATGACGTCAAACGTAACTCTAATGGGCTATATCTTTGTTATTTTTTATTTATTCGAAAACAGAAAAAATACGTGTCCAATATTTTTTTATAATCTAAAATACGGACTAAATAAAATGTAATTATTTTGACCCTGGAAACTACCCTATTGTGGTCGGTATTCGATGCGGGCCTATAAAAATCAAAGTAGCTCAATTTGTGTAATTAAGTACTAAGAGGTAATGCATGTTTTAAAACTGCTCTATAAAATGTCTGACAGTCCGTGCGGTTCTGTGAATTTTGAGGACAGGAGGCTTGAATATTAGATTCAAGCTCTCAGCTTCGGATGCAGTTTCAGATTGTCAGATTCATGCAGTGTTTTATTTCCGATAAAGAATTTTTAATGTTTCTTTAAAAACAGATCAGGTATTTCATAACCATTTTTATTTATTCATATCTACTAAAATACTAGTTAGAAACAACATGCTGAACTATTTAATGAGATCGTTAGATATATTAACGGTTTCGTATTAAAATATATTGTGCACATAAAGTAATACGTAAAAATCTTTATTTTATCGTCTATATTAAGACTATAATTAGTGATACGACATTTTATTTTCAAACGTTAATTTTAAAATTGCATGTATAAATAGATTTTTACTTTTACGAGAAAATTACTGTTCATACAACTCATTGGCCTCTATTGAAATCTCAGGCATACATTGAATTATATGGCTCAGACAACAATTGGGCATAGTTTATTATTTCCATTTCCTAAGTGGACATCGAAACTCAACAAGTTATCTGTTGACCGAGAGAACCATTTCCCAGTCGATAACTGGCCGACGACACATGCTTGAACGATTGATCGAATTAATTCTCGTCGTCTCGCGTAACTTTATTAAGTTTGTTATGTTATGTTTTCTTGCGACCCTGCACCCAAAAAACGAACCCTGCAAAGTAGCACTCCGTCAACTTCGCTTACGAAACTAATTAGGGGTTAATAGTTTAGGAATTTATTAAAGTTCTGATGT
Organism: Euclidia mi; assembly: GCA_944739405.2. Classification (NCBI taxonomy): domain Eukaryota; kingdom Metazoa; phylum Arthropoda; class Insecta; order Lepidoptera; family Erebidae; genus Euclidia; species Euclidia mi. The sequence continues at coordinate 79,282,854 of OX123184.2, read as the reverse complement.
ACAAAAAAGAAAAGTGGTTAAACGACCATTCAAAAATGTGTCGTATACTTTGTCAGTTTACTTAAAATGTAAAGTAAAAATTTTACTCATAATGAGATTTAAATCTTCTGCCTTTTAGACGTCACTAGGTAGAGGCCGCGGTTAGCCCCGTGTTATTTAGGGTTATAACTGCTCCGCATCGTGGCTCATAGCGTAGTATTATGTAGCCTGCCACAATAAATGGGCTATCCTACATAAAAATAGTATCCAAATCGAAACCGATATTAGCGCTTTTTACCAAACAAACAAACTCTTCAGCTTTATTCTATTATATAGATGTAGACTATACATAGATGACGCCCTAAAATGAAATATTGTTTCTAAATGATACACTTAAAATAACTTTATAGCATCTTTATAAATTCCTTTAAAATCAAATCCAAGTAAGTGCGTGAGAGGATAAAGGAAGATAATTAAGATGTTTATGCTATTGTCAACGTTTTTAACATAAACGAAAATTTTCTTCAAATTTTCTATTAATTAATAGCTCGCTTGGTTAAGTTGCACAATTACTTCATACTTTATAATATAATACATTCAAAAGTGGTAGGTACATTTATCTATTATAAAAGGAAACATTTACTATTACTTTTTTATTTCTGCGGATATTTTTAAGAGTAGTCGTTTGAATTCACTTGCACAAGCGATGGCCACTTTTCGTGTATTTTACAATTCTGTGGATATATTGTAATTGAAATATATACTTACCCAGAAACAGTGTCGGCATACAGATTCATCTCAAATATATATCTACATCATATCTCCTAACTATGCCGCGATAATGCTCTTAATATGATTACTTAACCGTACAGAATATTTTAACGTTCCCTAAGATAAACTCCGAACGAACGAACGAGATATCAATTAAACTATCTAGGTTTATCCAAAGCTGCATTGCAATCTGTAAACTTTAATCGAATAACTTGATAACTTGCCTATAAATCCGCCGACAGTCAATTAATTAATGTCAAACATAAATTATGGTTATACTTTGCATAAATTCAGCGCCATAACTTATGTGAGACATATCTAATCAGCATGTATTAGAATTAATTTTATAGCGTATTGAAATAAGTTTATCGTCAATAATATTATTCAGTTTTATGTAAACAATCATAATATTGCACCTATACCTAAACGAATTATTATTTTATATGGTTTGATTTTATGTACAGCTTATGTCTGGGTAGTTGTTAAACATAGGCCTGGTTCCAACACCTCTGCTAAGCAATTATCAAGATCGTCCTAGAGTTATCTCGGATATACTTATTATAGACTAGCTGTGCCCGCGACTTCGTTCGCGTAAATGTTGGAATTTAATTAGCATGACATTTATCCCAAGAGCATATAATATTTATAACTTTTATATGTATATTATATAACTAATATATATCTTTAGAGAATTTCCTTATACACAACATTAACTGTTTTACCACCTTCACATAGAACATGTAAATTATTTTTACCGCTCACTCGTGAACACGCCACATACCTATAACTGATCATGTGAAAAACAACATGTTCGGATGTCGATTCCAGCTGTTTCAAGTGTCTGTCCCTGCGATTTATTTAGAAAATACACACAGGACTACGAATATCCAACCCTGCCGATAGTAAGATAGCCCCGTTGAGTAATTCAAGAGGTATCTGAATTCAGGCCTCAGTCTCCCGCCCAAAGATTCCCACGTACGTGACGTGAGGAGTGGGAAATTGGGAATAATGAGACAATGAGACACCTGTATAAGAACAGAACACGAACGAACGAAAGAAATCAAAGAAACACTATAACATATAACAATCATCTTAATATATAAAATCCTTGCGTTACTGACTGACTGACAGACACGCTACAGCCGAAACTATTGGGCGCAGGACGCTGAAATTTGGCATGTCTGTTCCTTGAGAACCGTAGGGATGCACTAAGAAGGGATTTCCCGAAATTCCCACGGGATCGGCCATAACGGTTAAATTTAAAAAAAATGCAGGCGTAGCTGCTGGCGTCCTCTAGTAAATTCATAAGTAACGTCAAATATACAATCTAAGTAATCCAACGACGACGAAAGCAAATTATCCGAGAACCTCATCAATCCTCGGAGAATCTTAACACCGCCATTCAGAAAATAACGTCATTTGCTCAACAAAGGTTGTATCTATTTTTAAGTATTGGCACAATAACCAGATGGGCAGGCTCTTTTTCGGATGTGCACAGGTTGCAGCGCGGAGTGAGGCAAGGTGGTCTGACATCGCCTAAGCTCTTCAACCTATACATCGAGGGTATAGTGCTCAAACCCAATAAGTACTAAATTGACACTTGAGATATTCAATATTTAAGTTTTAAGGACAAAAATACCTATGTTATTCAAATAATGTCGTTATAATGAGTATTTGTGGTAAAGTGGATACGTTGAATTAGTGTAAAACAGTATTTTTGAGTTTCTGAGGTAGTCCATTTTGTCATAATAAAAATATAAGTTACAAAGGGCACCAACTTATTGGGTTTTAGATCTAGACAAATTAAACATATTATGTACTTTAATAAATGGTTTATTTAAAGAATCACAAAAAGAAACAAGATTAATCACTCTTCGTTACTTTTGAAAGCTGTAGGTTTGGTGTACGTCTTCATACCACGTATCAATGCCTGAAGTTCCTCTGGTATGATAAGTTTTTCGCACATATTGAAGACATCCTTTTTTTAGCAAAGCTAATTGGTAATTGAGTGGAATATAAGTGCTCTATTTCGTTTGGTAATTGAACATTAACTGACGGCGGGTTTAAATTTCTTTAAGCTCTAGTTTTTGGTGTATTAACGGCCATTTTACAGACAGCAATGCTATCAAGTTCTCGAACATGTCATAATTAAAATATAACAAAACCTATAACAGCCATCTCGGCAGCATTGGTTGAGTTGCAAGTGTTGCTAAGAGCTGTTTAGCTACTAGGATTTCTCTTTTCTCGATATTTTATTTCCTGAGCCACGAGAATTCTCGACGTGGATTTCTGGAGGATCTCAAATCGCTAAAGAAATTCAATTGTTTTAATAAAACTCAATGTTAGTTTACATTTTTTGCTTTATATTTAAATTCACTCATGGATGGATTTCAACTAAATCAAATCTTAATATAATTATCAATAATGATTTCAGAAATCAACGACTAATAATAAATTATACGTCCTTTGCGTATCAGTCAGTCAGTTCAGTCATCAGCATCGCAAAGAAACCGGATCTCTTTTAAAATCGCCATGTCTGTCTGTACTTGCCAAATGGTGAAGGAATACATCGTGAGGGAACCTCCAAGTCTAATGCCGCGTTTCCACGCTTGCCTAGGCTCGACAAGCATCTACAAGCTCCAAGCGTCCACAAATCTCGCTTGGCATTTGGAAGTCGTTTACACGCTTGTGAATGCGTCAGTGTGCTACGTACATCCAAGCAAGGCGGACACCGAATTTGTATCGGCTATTACGTATGGTTTTTTTTTATAGACTCACGCCTGTGTCCCGAAGGGATAGGCAGAGGGGTAATACTACACCCACATTGTGCCATGAATTTCTAGGTCCCACATACCCCACATAATAGAATAGCAGTCGCATACGCTATCCACTGGACCACGGAGGCAGTCACGTTTGCTTTAACCTACTTTTATTTGAAATACAAGTAAAGTAAGGCAAAAGCAAGGAACCAACAACAAAAACATGTTCAACCAGACACTCATTTTGAGACAAACTAGACGTGCGTTCGTTGTGAGATCACAGCGGCTACTAAGCGCGTGCCAACATGTGAACGCGTTGCAAGCGCTTGCCGCAAGCGTCCTTTGATCTGTGTCCAAAAACCGACACTAGACCGGATCCTGTTCAAGCGTCCACAAGCTCACGCAAGCCAAGCCAAACGCCCTCTTTATACGCTTGTGCTTGTGGATGCTTGGCGAGGCTTGGCAAGCGTGGAAACGCAGCATAAGAGTTAATTCAAATGCTATAACAAGATATGTCGTGTCTGCCAACCCAAACTATGGGCTAAAATTGCTGAGAGAGGGTCGTGCTCAGCAGTGGGACAGTTTATGTACACTGCTGATGAGGACTTTTTCTCAAGTTCTCAAATTCCCGTGCATTTTTCCCGTTTGGACAACAGACAAATTTCTCGGGAATTATCGGAGAGAAACCCTATTAGCAACGACACAATGCTGAAAGCTTTTACGTAGTTAACAAGATATTAATTTCTAATTTCATATTGTGCTGACTGGATGACTCGTAGTGTGTCGTTCATCCTAGACCTTAAGTTTTGCATATTATTTGTGAGGCATTGGATTTAGTACATACTGTCATGTTGTCTGGGTCCGGATAAAAGTAGGCATGATACCTATATGTTTGATAGGTGTATACGCTCCGGACTCCTCCTATAGTAAGGAGGTAGGCATTTTGGGAACAAATGAGAGAAGTTGTGTTATTGCGTAAGTGGAATAAACTTACTGTCATGCTTGGAGATTTTAATGCAAGGGTTGGAGTGAAGCATGATGGGTATGAAAATGTACTTGGGACGTTTAAAGATAAGAGTGTCAATGACAACAACGTGTATTTTTTAGATGTATGTCTGAAGATAGGTCTGTCAGTGATGAATACATGGTTTTAGCATAAAATGGTACATATGTACACGTGGCAAAAGAAGGAAGGAAATGTTGTGTTCAGGAGCATGATAGACTTTGTGACAGTCGATGAAAAGATGAGAATGAAAGTAGTGGACACTAGAGCTTATCACGGATCTGATGTTGGCACGGATCTCTATTTGGTAATAAGTAGAATTGGTGGCCTACTCAAACACTGGCGGCACAGAGATAAAGGTTCTACTACAGAGTTAGAACGTATAAAAGTGGAAAGATTGAAAAAAACCCGTGTGATGTACAAAAAGTAATTGGGCGAACGGATGGATAAAAGCTGGAGTCTTGTAAAGAGGAAAGTGTGAGTGAGGTATGGTCGGTTTTTAAAACCAGTATTGTGAAATGTGCTGAAGATGTATGCGGTATGAGTAAAATAAGAAGGAAGAATTGCGAGAACGCTGATTGGTGGGATGATGAAACTAGAAGAATGGTTGATGAAAAGAAAAAAGCATGGCTGGATATTCTATCAATAGAAGCAACAAATAGAGCGAGCGGTGGTATGAATGAAGATAATGACAAAAAAAAATAAGATGAAACATAGATGTGTGAAAGCTAAAGTTAAAGCATGTTTAGAGATAAAGAAGAATGAGAAAAATGAGAAATATAAGGAACGATTCGGCGCAAGTCGCCGAGATAGTTCAAATCTTTTTTGGAAACTCGTAAAAGAAGCGCGGGGTAGAAATATGAATACATGGATGAAAGTGATTAGGAACGAAATAGGTGAAGTCATGAATGAAGAAAGAAAGATACCAGAGTGCTGGACGAGTCTTTTTGAGAGCTTATTTGAGATAGATGTGAGTGAAATAGAACAAGAAGAGATGATAGACATGTTTGTGAGCTCTAGTGATGAAATTGGAATGGATAAAATTATAACATTTTTGAGTCTTGGTACTTGAATAAATGAATTTATTATTATTATAAAGTGAAAAATTACCTGATATCAACGGCTTAATACAAGCTGCACGAAAATGCACCTCGCAAACTGACAGAGTAATGCTAGAAGTTCATTGGTCAAATTGATTTATTGGGTTCTTCTTCGAACAAAGTGTGAGGAAAGTTAGTTGACGAAGAGAGCTTATACCATATAACTAAACATAATTAGTTACTTTTGAAATATAGTCGAACAGTAAAACCCGACAAATACATTTTGTTTTGATTTAACTTTTTGTTTTGTTTGTTTTTTTATCAACGTATTTAAAGGTAAAACCCGATAAATACAAATAGTGCTTATTGCCTCTAAACCGTTGGGTAATTTAAGTTAAAATTATTGAACACAATACCAATAATAAGCTTTATGTGGTTTAAGCGTGAAATAAAAATATTATGTAACAAGATAACACGCTTTATAGGGTAAATTTTTTTAAGTCTTGGCTAAACGTGGTGACTTTATTGGGTTATTTATTACCTTAAGTAAATTTATTTCTACTGCGAATTTCACTTATTGGATTAGACCACTGGAAAGAGCGTCAAAAATGCATTAAGATGTAGTAATAAAACAATTTTTTATTTTTTGACACTTATCGGGTTTGAACACTTATACCCTCGACATAATTATACTTATCGGTGAACTCAGCAGTGCCAATGTCGGGTGCTACATAGACGGAGTCTGTGTCAATAACATTAGCTACGCAGATGACATGGTACTGCTGAGTCCATCGATAGGAGCTTTACGGAAGCTCTTGTGCGGGTTCAGATACAATGCAAAGAAAAGCGAATTATTAGTATTTAAAGCGAGGGGCAAAACTTACACCACAGTACCTTCACTTAGTTTAGCTGGTAGCACTATTAATAAAGTCGCTCATTTCAAGTATCTGGAACACTGGGTCTCTGAGGACCTTAAAGATAGTAAGGACATAGAGAGGGCACGTAGGGCGCTATAGCTGTCCGGTGTAATAATTATGTTGGCCCGCAGGTTCGCACACTGCAGTAATGCAGTAAAAGTTACACTTTTTAAATCCTATTGCCAAGCCTTATACACATGCAGCCTGTGGGTTAACTATACATTGGGAGCGTACAGCGCCTTACGTGTCCAATATAACAACGCGTTTAGAGTGCTATTGGGGCTGCCGCGATTTTGTAGCGCGTCGAGCAAGTTTGCGGAAGCTCACACAGATGGTTTTCATGCCGTTATAAGAAAGCAATGCGCATCACTGTTAAATCGTGTCAGGTCCAGCCACAATGGCGTGCTAAGCGTGTTAGGTGGGACTCTCCACTACTGCGCCACTGGATACGTCTGCACACTGACCTTTGATAAGTGGGCAGCTTTTTCTCTTTATCCTACAAATTTTAAATGTTTTCTTTTTTTTTCTGTGTTTGTTCTTTTTAAATTTCTAAATTTTGGCTTGTGTAAATTGTATAAGTATGGTTGTTGCTTGTAATTTCAAATTGTGTTAACCTATGGGCTAATGTCTGAAATAAATAACTATTATTATTATATTATTATTCAACGCCATCTATGTTTATTTATTTATTTTATTTATTAACTTAAGGATTGTCTACATTACATACACTAATACAGTCAAAATATTAAAAAAGCAAACAACATTTCTAGTGCTGTAACACTTACAGACAACCACAGCATGCAATAATTTACAAATAATGACAATTTAAATTAAATTTCGTGAAAACGGATATAAGTACAGTTTTATACATAAATTAATAAATTTTAAACTAAAAATTAAATTAAATAACAATAAATTACAGTCAGTCTATGTCAGTTGAGTTATTAAAAATTTTATTCAGTACATAAATTTTATTGTAATACATAACAATAAGTTTAAAAAAAAAAATGTATTATGACATTAAAAAAAGAAAGATAATGGAGATATAAATATAAACACAGATTTTTAGACACAATAAAGAAATTAAATTTTAGAAAATTAATACGGGTAAGTATAAATATTTTAATGTTAATCTTCGTTTTTTTTTAATGTTTTCTATGACTCAGTAGTACTCAGATAATTTAAAATGTATTTTTTAAATTGATTCCGGTGGTCAGACATTATATCAATCGGGCATAATTTGGCAATTGAGTTGTAGCGAGCAGGTATCCTGTTAAGGGGGGCAAATTTAGCCATATTGGTTTTGCATGAACGTATGTGGAACATATTGTATCGACTGATACGAGGATTTCTGGGAGGTGCATTTATGTTCAATGCAGCTAATAGTTCAGGACAGTCCACATCTCCTCTAAATAATTTGTAAAAGAATGTAAGATCTAAAATATCTCTTCTGCTACAGAGGGAGGTAATGTGAAAATGTTTTAGCCGGTCCGTATACCTGGGCACTTTCTTCGCTACGTTTTCACTGAAGCTCAGATGCCAAAGGAAGCGTTTTTGTATTTTCTCGATGTTTTTTTTATAAATGTCATAGTGTGGATTCCATATACAGCTGCAGTATTCCGTTCCACTTCGTACTAGCGTATTAAATAGTAAAATTTTTGTGACAGGGTCTCGAAATTCTTTACAGTTCCTAAGCGTAAAACCAAGCATTTTGAAACTTTTTGTAGTCATATGTTCGATATGTGTGTTAAATTTTAATTTCTTATCAAATGTTACTCCTAAGTCTTTAATTTCATTTACCTGTCTAAGCTCTATGCCTTTTATCGTGTAACTAGTAGGTAGATCAGTTTTTTTCTACTAAACTGTATGTGGTAGCATTTTTTTGCATTGAGTATCATAGCGTTGGAGTCGCACCATTGAACAAGTCTGTCTAAATCGTCTTGGAGAAGAAGGGAATCCGAAGCTGAACGTATAGGTTTAATTATTTTAAGGTCATCGGCGTAAAGGAAAAAACGAGTGTGTTTAAAGCACTGTGATATATCATTTACAAATATGTTAAACAGGATGGGAGCTAAATGTGAACCTTGAGGAACACCGGAACTGGTCAAGAATGGATGTGATGAGTGACCATTAACAACTACTGATGAACTACGGTTGATCAGATACGAGGCACACCACTCTAACAAACTACCGCCGATTCCGATGTCAGACAATTTCGCCAGCAGGCGCTTATGATCAACCATCTCAAATGCTTTAGAAAAGTCTGTATATACAGCGTCTACAGGTACACGCGAGTCAAGAGCATCTATTAAATAGGTCTGATAAAGCATTAAATTTGTCATGGTAGATCTGCCTTTAATGAAACCATGCTGTTGTGGAATTATTAATTGATTTACGTGACTTGACAAGACAGGACATAAAAGTGATTCAAACACTTTGGTGAATGTTGGTAGGATGGATATAGGGCGATAGTTTTGTACATCATTTAAGTCTCCTGTTTTTGGTATTGGCACGATAAGCGCCGTTTTCCAGATTCGCGGATAGCATCCAGAGCTTATAGATCTATTGAAAATGAGAGCGAGAGGTTTAGCTAGATTCACAGCACACCTTTTTACAAATACTGATGGTATACCATCAGAGCCACTACCTTTATATAAGTCGAGTCTTTTTAATGTTTTAAATACGTTGTCGATTGGTATTGTAAAACTGCATAGATTGTTTGTGCTGTTTATATAATTAGGTATAGAGAGTATAGACGAGGTCATCACCAGTTTAGTTTTATATACGGAAGAAAAGTGTTGAGCGAAAAGATTACAGATATCAGGACCAGACACAGCAGATTCACTATCCATATGCATAGGCGAAGGATACGTTCCATTATTTTGTTTCCTTTTGGATTTTATGTGTGACCAAAATAACTTAGGGTTGAACTTAATTGCCGTCTCCAGTCTCGACATATATTTATTATAGCAGCTTCGGCTTTCCTTTATGCATCTTTTTCTAAGCATGTTCAAAGTTAGTTCGTCAAGAGGATTGTTATACTTTTTAAATCTCATTCGGTATTTATGTTTTTCATGTAACATACGTTTTAGAGTAGGGCTAAACCATATAGGGTAGTTTAGATTAGATTTCTTTTTAAATGGGACATACGCACTTATTATATTTTTCAGAATGGTATAGAAACTGTCAGTCATCTGATCAATATCGGAACAAGTAGAAAATGTTTCATCCCAGTTAATGTCTTGTAGTATTTTATTAATAGCATCATAGTCAGCTTTAAAAAAGTTTAGTTTAACGACTGTATTCGATTTTACATAAGTACTTACTGTTCGAGTCAGAGAAAACACAAAGGGTGGGTGTAGTTTGTCGATTATAGAGAGTGGCGAATCAACTAGCTTAAGATTTTCAACGGCACTATTACTTATTATTAGGTCTAGTGTTCTACCTTTTACATTAGAGGTGTCATTAAATTGCTTTAAATTATTTAGGGCCATACAATTCAGCAGAGAAGATACAAGAGAACTACCGTTTGCATTACCAGTTTGTGAAGTAAAATAATCATTAGACGGTGTCCAAGTAATGCAGCCTAAATTAAAGTCACCTGTAATAATCACTTTTCTGGGACTGTGCATCACATTATTAATATTCTCGATGAAATGATCTAAAATATGCATTTTAAGAGGAGGGGGCAAATAGACACAGCAAACCAAGAGTGGGTCAACCTGCATATTATTAGAGATATCGACAGACACCCAGATATCCTCGCAATCGCTTTCAAGCATTGGGAGGCGACGTGATTTAAGATCTTTAGACACCGCAATCAACACTCCTCCTCCGGTGCGTTTCGAATGAAAGCCACTAGTTTCTCTGTCCCGGCGATATACCACATATCTGTCGTCAAATATTTCGTTATTGTAAACCGAAGTCGACAGCCAGGTCTCAGTGAAACATATAATATCATAGTCACAATTAATCACATTTAAATAGACATCCAAAGTTTTAGTATTTAAGCCTCTCACATTTTGATAGTATATGTTAAGGTTTTTATTGAATGTAAAGTAAACATATCAACGAGATCGCGCAATATAATTATGTAATTATAGATTAGAGAGCTAATTTAAAATTTTTAACTTTTCTACATTTGTTACTAACAAGGTCTCTGAAGTCTCACATTTTTTCATGAAAACCTTACCGTTACGTACCCAGACAAATCGATACCCCAGTTCTTTGCCACGACGTCTTGCAGCTGCGTGGATAGATTTGTTTTCTGGTGACAGGTGCTCGGCGATGTATATGGGTTGGACCTTATCTCCGCCTATGCCGAGATGGCTGGTGTTTAGTTTCTCCTTGGGGTTAGATTTGTTGAATTTCATGGAAGCGGCGAGGAAACAGTCACGCAGACGTGGGCTGCTGAATTTCACAACCACGGCACGTGGCCTGGTGCTGTTTGAGTCCATTTTTGCGACCCTGCTACATTGATGTATATCGTTATCCTTAAGATCACATTCGATTACCTTGCCGAGTTGCAGCACAGTGGTAACTAGATTTTCCGATCTGTGTTCGGGAACGCATTGTATTTCTATGTTTGCGGACCTAGAATGCTGCTCTTGCGCATTTATGCGTTTTGTGAGGTTATCAACAGTTGCATGCAGCTGCACGTTCTCTTTTTGTAACTGCTGTATTTTAGCTGATTTATCCTCTAATGTAATTTTCTGCGAACTCTGGAATGTAGTGATCAACTCTCGCATTTGTTGGAGGTGATGAGAATGTATACTCATTGCATTTTCAATTTCATCTTTAATTATTTCACGTAAACAGCTTTTCGTAATGACCTGGTCCTCTGTCTCTGTAGATACGGTTGTTAAACTTTGCTTATTGCGCAGAGTTACGTTTGCATTCGAAGGAGATGAGCGTGGTGACAGGCACTTTGGGTCACTTATAGGGCTACCCTTGCGTGTATTTCGAACCGGTGTGTTTGTATTGTCTCCTTTGGGTTGCTTGCTACGACAACCGGGGCATTTCCACATTCGACGCTGTTCAATATTCATTGCTTTAAATGCTTTGTCAGATATATTGGCGCATAGTAGATCATAAAACTCATTACATATCAAACATTGCAGCCATTCTCTGCCTTTAAAAGTATTCATACACCCTGCACAAGTTTTTGTTGACATTTTTCTGTTATTTTTATGAACGAGTTCAAATATAGGGTATTGACAATAAAGCGCTTGAGTAACGCTTTAAGAATTGAAACGTTTAGTAGTGTCGCAATTAACAAAGCAATAATGTACTTAAAAGTTTCGTATCAACCGCGTCGCCGTCAGCTGTGTCTTGGCCGCGTCCAAAAAGTTGTAAGCGCCGCAGATTACGCGGCGCTTATGCGTTTCTTTCAACACTGGTTTCAAAACTTGCAATATCACTTTATTTTTTAACGAAGATTTAGTAAATGTTCTATTTCTTGATGATAATTCGTGAATAGCACTGTACAGTTTTATCACTAGTTGGGTAATTGTTCAATATTAGATAATAAGAAAAAGTTTTAACTTCATTTACACTTTACAACGACTTATACTTTTTATCCGAGAGCAAATTATTATACTTGTCACTACGCGGCGCAGGTAGAGTCTCGTACGTATGTTTACATATACAAACCGACTGAGATAGAAAATAATATGGACTAATCGACAATTGATTGAAAAACGGATCTATAGTCATTGTATTTATCATTTAAAATAAATAATAATGAAATGATGAAGTATATAACTATTATATAAACATAAAAATTTGAAATAAATGACGTTGACCGTTTAAAATAAGTGGTCATTGTAATAAATTTTAACACAGAGACTTTTTGTTTATGAACGTGCCGAATATTATACTCTATTATTTTTTTAATAACAGAAAGATAATTATTGTCTTTTTTGCAAGAAACATTTTTTTTGCTTGAAAATTATTTGAAAATAGTGACATCTATCGGTCGGTAAATAGCCATAAAACACTTTAAAGACATAAAGACATATTTATTTCTGCATTTTGGTTGTTTACAACACTTATACATGTCAAAACCCTATTCTAGATGATGCCGGCTTTTCCTAGCTAAATGACTTCTTGAGAAGAAAGGCCGAAACAAACTCAGAGTCATTGTTTTTTTTGTCACTTCAATTTCTTTAGTCTTTTCTTCATCTTTTAAAGTCCAGACAAAAAAAGGGTTTAGTGTGCAAGTACAATGCAGGAAATTATCTGACGCTTTTGACTGACTCGGCCCACTAATGGCCCGCATTCAACAGCAATCGTACGGCTCAACCTTAATTGAGGGAGCCAGCACGATCTGTATCACTATGCCTCCACGTCATCAGAAGGTGTATGCATAAGCATGTCAGCCTAAGCCATCAGACAGGTTGCCACAACTATTTGTTTATATGTTTAATAATGCCCACACCGTACTCACAACTTTACATGCTAATACACAGTAAAATACATGTTGCAAACAATAAGTAAAAATAATAAAAATTTAAACAATAAAATGTCATATATTTAAAATGTCAGAAAATATTATTAAATGTCAGAAAATATTATTGAATGTCAATTTATGAAAGGTACCTATTTAGACTAACTATACTTTTACTAACAAACATATATAAAAGCCGTTTTGGATGATCCCTGTTTTGTTTGGGACTACGTACAAAGGAGAGGTCAAGCTGTACACCGAAAACCACTCAACCGATTGTGATGTAACATAACATAACATACTAACATAACTTCACGCCTTTTATCCCCGAAGGGGTAGGCAGAGGTGTATTACACACCCACACTTCGCCAGTTATGTTTCGGTCCCAATGTAATAGGGGGCGAGCCTATTGCCATCTACCGGGCACATTGTTAAGCGAGCGATAATTAACATTTTTAATACACACATAACTTGGAAAAGTCAGAGGTGTGTGCCCGGGGTAACTGGGGATCGAACCCGAGACCATCGTCTCGCCAGTCCGTTACGCACACCACTGGGCTATCGCCGCTTATAGCGGTATAGCTTATATCATATATCGCTATATATGATGTAACATATACTATTTTATAGGTTTGAGTATCCTTTGTACATGAGTGTAAGTTTTATTGAAATCAATTTCGCCATTTTAGAGATCTTTAGCAATATAGGGAAAGACAGACAGACAGACAGACATAAATTCAAAAAAATATCAAGTATTGCTTTTTAGCATTTTCCTAGATTTTTTAGCAAGTTTTCGCCAAAATATCTTTACTGTACAGACTTTTTCACCTCTACAGTTTTATTATAGTATAGATACACTCATGCCTAGGTACGCAGAGACTTATTACTTGCTTCTATCCTTGCAAACCTCACACTATTCCTCTACATTATTTACTCTTTCATACATGCTCGCCGGTTGCGGGACCTGCGGAATTTTTCTTTTGAGGAACAGCAAAGAGAAGGCAACCCACATCTTCAATCACTTCTGGGAGGTAATTAATCATAATAATGAACTTTAAGGGCCCTAAGTTACTTCCCTGACTCATCCCAGTTAAAGTGCGATACGGTCTAGAATAACAACCAGCATACTCTACAAATTGCTGTCGATTCCCTAAGTAACTAGCAAAAAACTTCGGTATGTCTGGAGTAAAACCTATCTTCGCAAACTTTGTTAACAAAACATCACTGTCCACCATCTCAAAAGCCTTCCGATAATCAAAATACGCTACATTGGGCTGAGCATCCAGTTCAGAATCTAATACTGGACGTGTATAATTCATAAAGCAAATCATCAGGTTTGAGTCTGTACTACGGCGAGCGCGGAACCCATGTTATTCATCACTAAGTTGTCCGCTCACCTGTCCATAGATTATAGTACACAATGCTGACTCAAAAACCTTCGCAAGTGCCGACAGTACCTTCGAAGACATGCATTGTTTTATTTCCGTAAAAGTATTTTTAATTTTTCTTTAAAAACAGATCAGATATTTTATGACCATTTTTATTTATTTATATCTACTAAAATACTAGTTAGAAACAACATGCTGAACTATTTAATGAGATCGTTAGATATATTAACGGTTTCTTATTAAAATATATTGTGCACATAAAGTAATACGTAAAAATCTTTATTTTATCGTCTATATTAAGACTATAATTAGTGATACGACATTTTATTTTCAAACGTTAATTTTAAAATTGCATGTATAAATTGATTTTTACTTTTACGAGAAAATTACTGTTCATACAACTCATTGGCCTCTATTGAAATCTTAGTCATACATTGAATTATATGGCTCAGACAACAATTGGGCATAGTTTACGTAGGCGACCTGTAATTACTTTTAGCATTGAATGAAGTGATTAAAAACTCATTAAATCTTAAAGTGTAAATATGTGGACGTTTACTTTCGAAATTTATGTATAAAGCTAGAAGTAATTGATAAAATAAAACCAGAAAACTTAATCACTATACGAACATTTGTGACAATATCTTTTAGCTTTTTAAAAACAAGTTAATAATCATGTCAACCAGAAACACGTAATATTCTAACATAGAGTTTGAATTTAAACATAAAGTCACATTACCGCAAATACTGCCAAAATTTGAAAACATTAAACATCAGTCTCAAATTCTAAATCGAAAGATAGCAACAAAGTTAAACTAATAACATAAAACGCTTTGTCTTGAAAACACAGAATGAAGTTTCCGTTTTATAACAAAACTGACAGTACTTCTGAATGGCGGATAAACCATTCAACGGACGCAAAATTACATTTTAGCAGGTTCAGAGCAAACGAGTTTGCAATGAATAGCGGCATTACATCATTCCATTAATTGAAATGCTGGCGTGCCGTGCAGACGTAACTCTAATTGATGATTAATCGGCAAGAGATACTGTTTATCGGATAACTCTATCTGCATAGTTTAGTTACTTCAATATTTATTCGTATTCAAGATAAAGATAATATTAATACAAGTCCAAATACTTGTTGAACTCTATTTTGTTTAACGTGTTTTTGCCTAGCACGTACGCTCGCATAGCTACTTCTGTTTGACACGCATGGTAGAAAAATATCTATGATATACCAAATTGTGAACGATACGCATGCAGGCACAAAACGCGTGAGAGAAAAATCGCCATCTAAATAAAATTGGCGGTAAAAATAAATCCTACTTATTCGCACCAAATTTGATTGTGAAGAGAAGCCAAATACATGTATAAAAGCGCTCGCAAGTACTTTACATACTCTGTGCAGTTGAGATTTTTCCGATAATCTGTTTACGCGTAATCGAATCTGTGCATGGAATATAATATTTGCGGCTTCAACGCGCTGGATTGCATATGAATATTCGGCTACAAGTTATTTTTAAACAAATACATTGCGACTGTTAAAATAACTGTGGAACTTATAGGTACCATGCATCACTTATGCATATCACGAAGAAATTATGCTTGTTTTATTGCACAATAGTCGTAAAGGCTAAAGTATCATTTAAATAAAAATATCTACCGACTGTCTTTCGAAATTTGTAATGTAATTTCGTCACAAAATATCGCATCTGCCAATTTATAAATTACATGGGAAAATAAACACGTTTTATCGACAGACGATACTTGTTAACTTAATTTGAATGATTGATGTAAATAGGAAATCGACATTATTTGTTACAGCGACCTTCTTTGGTACGTGAATGAATTTTAAAAAGCAATTGTTTCTTGGAACTGTATAACGAAGTGATGAACGAGGTTTATTCTCGAAGAAACTTTGCTCGTAACGTTATATATTAAGGGTCCACTCACGCTCCTTTGAACATTAAATACAGATTTATGTTGGTACATATATGTGTTTATTGCACACTATAATGTGCTTAGCGCCAGCAGTAAACCACGAAAGAAGTTTTATTAGCACAGTACACTTGACATTGACTCCATATTTAAAAAAACAAAGGAAATAACTCGGTTTCTTCGCATTTATAAAAATAAAACATTTTAATTGTGCTAAATAACAAAGAATTTAAGCCAATGTCAATTACTCTTACTTTTAGTACATTTTTGACGAATGAACTAAATTTAGGATTGTATATTGTGTTCGTTGTTTGCATGCCATTCACGTTGGCACGTGGTGCCGAATATAATATCAGTAAGCACGCGACTTCAAACAAGCGGCGTTTTATAGTTGTCAAATTCAAATAGATACATTATAATTTTTAACTACTTGTTGAATCACTGCCGCCTTAGTAGCCTTTACGTCTGATGATCAGGAGGTCCCAGGTTTGATTTCCGGGTCAGGCAAATTTTACTGAGTTGTTCCAAATTCTCAGTAGCATTTTGGAATCTTGCAATGTGCCCAATTCCGGCAATAGGCTCAGCTCCTATTACGTGGAACGTAAAAATTCATAACATTAATGCACATACACACAATTAATATAACACCTCTGCCTAAAACTTCGGAGTCTATACTAAAAAATAATAAAAACATTCTGAATATTTCCTCAATAAAATTGTTCTCGTTATAGCTATGCACCGGTTTATTTGAAAGGTTAACAATAACAGGGAAAATGCTTTACTGGCGCACTTCGAAACTTTCCAAACATTACCTGTAGAAGTGTTGCCAACACATTCCACATTTTATAAAAGCTGACTTCTCCACTGCTTTTAATATATTTATGCGTATTTTACAGCTAGTGAAAGAAATAATACGTTGAAATGTATTGCTGAATAAAAACCTAGATCTTTATCATAATGATTTTTTGAAATTTAAACCTTTCTTTTATTTATAACTTTTCAACTTTTTGAAGAAATTATATAATAAATCTTGACAGACCTATTAAAATACTAGAATGCGTGAATTTTTAAGAAACATATTTAATAAGCTAGCAAATTAACGCAACCGAAGATATAAACAGTAGATTTATTGACAACCGTTTATACGCTCAGGTTTATTCAAACAACTATCAATATTGAGATAACTAGCGAATAACACACAGATAGAACGTACTACTAATTAGCGTAACCCAAAACTCAAACCCGATTCAATTTTAGACGAACCATCGGCGTACAATTGACACTTACTTTGCTATATACCGAACAGCTATGCAAGTATTTACTTTGAAAAGTTATCAAATTAGACGTACAAAGACAAATGTTAGCAATTTCGCTTGAAGGATTAACAGTCGTGGATTATTTCTTCAATCTGCATAGAAAACTTTTAGATACCTATGTAAATAATTTATGTATATCTACACAGTTTTTCACTTAACTTGCTTTAAAATAAGTTAGAGCACTGTTTATAAATTTTGTGCAAAGTTTCTGTATAAAGTAATGGTTGTAGTATAACTGCCCGTAAAAATAACCAAATACATGTCTTATAAAAGCTGTTTCTTAACTTTTTACAGTATTTTTGTTCCAAGACATCATGGTAATCAAATGATAACAGACCTTTGGAAAAACGGGGCAGTCCTTTGAACGGTAACGCTCCCGCCGCCGCCGGCGGCTAGGTCCGACGTCAGTAGCTCACAAAACATAGCGACATGATTCTTAAATGAAACAAACTCAAACAATGAACTTCCAGTTTGTTTCATTTTGTTTTAAACACATGTTATATTGAATTCTCGCATGAGTTTGCCACAATGTTCACAACTTCGCGTAATTACTTTACGATTCTGATGCGTGGAATATCTAGTAATATGAGGTCTTAATTAGATAATCTTCTTCAAATATTTAGCATCAACAAATAAATATGTAAAGGCAGTTTCTGTAAAAAATATAAAGACTAAAATTAATAAACATATGTAAGTAGGTATCTCCACTATCTATCCCTTTCAGCTATCTTTTAACAAGATTATCTTACACGAAAAATATTTTCCTTTGTTATGCGATATGTTCTCAGCGTCGAGACCTCCAAATGAGTAACACACCTTTGTATTTTAATATACCTACTTACACATATTGATAGATGTAAGTACATATTGAATTTTACGTTGAGTATTCGACATGACTGGTTCGTAACGATATGTTTCGCTGGAATCTGGGTCGGGTTTCATTTGAGCTTGACGTGTTCTAATTAAGAACAAAGGATGATAGTTTATTGTCTCATGGTCCTTTGCCTCACGAATTAACTAAATATTATTGGCAATTACACTGCATAATTTTGTTATGGCTTGTTTTATTGCTAAGAATTAGAAACACTTGAACGAAACCAGTTAATACTCGTAATGTATGAAGTTTATATTTTTATTTAAGTTATCATTACTTCACGTAGAGTGTTACGATTGAATATTATGTTACATTTATTTATAGTTAAGATCAAAAGCTTTTAATATTTTTTAAATCGCTACTTTCAGGCACGCCAATTGTCAAAAATATTTAGCAGGAATGTTACATTACATCCTTAAGTGGTGCGCAAAAAGAAAAATAAGAGAAAAGGATTAATGAGTAGCACAGCTAGCATAAAATAATTTTGATTCGCATATTTCAAAGACCAAACGAGAATTGCTCACATTAGTATGATATGAAATATTGCTGTTGCAATCGTTTCTGTTAGTTGATATATTAATTCAAAAACATCAAAGAAAGAAAGTCGGTCCAGTCAGATTGAGAATTGTTTCTCAGCTATTTCAAGCAAAAGCCATCTTTGAGTAGTTCAGTCCCGACGCTTAGCTTAAGTGCCGTGATTCTCGAAATCTCGATGATGACGGATGCAAATTAATTGAAATCTGGTTCGATATTAGAATCAAACTTGTATTAACATCAATGGTAAGTTCTCTGTGGTCGGTTAAGTTACTTAATGCACTAGTTATATAGGTATAATTTTAGCTGGCGAACGTGCAGGTGAACCCTTTCTTTCGAATACTATTAAGAAGTATGTATTGTGCCGGTTGCACTTTATTTTGAGAGGTTGCAGATAGTACAGAAAACAAATATTTATATACAGTGTTCTAAAAATAAATGATATTGGATTTAATAAACCGTTTTTAATTTTCAGCTTTATATTGCCAATATCATAAAAGCATACAACAACCTACAGACGTCATCATAAAAGAAAATTAAAGATATATGTAAATAAAGGGTTCAAATATCGGCCCCGTTCAGTCGTGCTTGAGGACGACTAGTTTTGGTTCTATAAACCATTATTTCCATTTCCTAAGTGGACATCGAAACTCAACAAGTTGATTATCTGTCGACCGAGAGAACCATTTCCCAGTCGATAACTGGCCGACGATACATGCTTGAACGATTGATCGAAGCAATTCTGGACGTCTCGGATAACTTAATAGGTTATCTTAGACTTTTTGCGACCCTGCACCCAAAAAACGAACCCTGCAAAGTAGCACTCCGTCAACTTAGCTTATGAAACTAATTAGGGGTCAATAGTTTAGTAATTTCTTAAAGTACCTATGTACTAAAAAGAAGTGGTTTAAACGACCATTCAGAAATGTGTCGTAACTGTCGTATACTTGGCCAGTTTACTTATAATATAAAGTAAAAGTTTTACTCATAATGAGATTTAAATGTTCTGCCTTTTAGACGTCGCTAGATAGAGTCCGCGGTTAGACCCGTGTTATTTACGGTTATAACTGCTCCGCATCGTGGCTCATAGCGTAGTATTATGTAGCCTCCCATAATAAAAGGGCTATCCTACCTACACAAAAATTATATCCAAAGCGGATACGATATATTTTGCGCTTTTAACCAAACAAACAAACTCTTCAGCTTTATTATATTGTACTAGAGGACGCCAGCAGCTACGCCTGCATTTTTTTTTTAATTTACCCGTTTTGGCCGATCCCGTAGGAATTTCGAGAAATTCCTTCTTAGTGCACCCCTACGGTCCCCAAGGAACATACATGCCAAATTTATGCCAGTAAGTAACGCAAGGATTTTATATGTTAAGATAGATGTAGAATATACATAGATGACGTCTTAAAATGAAATATTATTTCTAAATGATCACTTAAAATTACTTTATAGAACTTTCATTAATTCCTTTAAAATGAAAGCCAAGTAAGTGTGTTATAGGATAAAGGAAGATAATTAAAATGTTTATGCTACTGTCAACGTTATTAACATAAACGAAAAAATTTCTTTAATATTCTATTAATTAATAGCTCGCTTGGTTAAATTGCACAATTACTTCATACTTTATAATATAAGACATTCAAAAGTGGTAGGTATATTTCTCTTTTATAAAAGGAAACATATACTATAACTTTTGTAATTTTGCGGATGATTTTAAGAGCCCCCTATTACATTGGGACCGAAACATAACTGGCGAAGTGTGGGTGTGTAATACATCTCTGCCTACCCTTTCGGGGATTTAAGGCGTGAAATTATGTTATATTATTTTAAGAGTAGTCGTTTGAATTCACTTTGGCAAGCGATGGAAATATATACCCAGAAACAGTGTCGGCATCCAGAATCATCTCAAATATATATCTACATCATGTCCTAACTATGCCGCAATAGTGCTCTTAATCTGATTACTTCACCGTACAGAATATTTCAAAGTTCCGTAAGATAAACTCTGAAACGAACGAACGAGATATCAATTAAACTATCTAGGTTTATCCAAAGCTGCATTTCAATCTGTAAACTTTAATCGAATAACTTGATAACTTGCCTATAAATCAGCCGACCGTAAATTAATTCATGTCAAACATAAATTATGGTTATGCTTTACATAAATTATAATATTCAGCGCCATAACTTAAGTGAGACACATCTTACCTGCATGTATTAGAATTAATTTTATCGCGTATTGAAATAAGTTTATCGTCAATAATATTATTCAGTTTTATGTCAACAATCATAACATTGCAGCTATACTTAAACCAATTCTTATTTTAAATGGTTTGATTTTATGCACAGCTTAAGTCTGGTTAGTTGTTAAACATAGGCCTGGTTTCACCACCTCTGCTAAACAATTATCACGATCGTCCTAGAGTTATCTCGAATATACTTTTCATAGATACACTCATTGCTAGGTAGGCAGATACTTACTACTTGCTTCTATCCATGCAAGCCTCACATTTTTCCCCTACATTATTTACTCTTTTATATATGCTGCAGACCTGCGGACTTTTTCTTTTGAGGAACAGCAAAGAGAAGGCAACCCACATCTTCGATCACTTCTAGGAGGTCATTAATCATAATAATGAACTCTAAGGGTCCCAAGTTACTTCCCTGACTCACCCCAGTTAAAGTGCGATACGGTCTAGAATAACAACCAGCATACTCTACAAATTGCTGTCGATTCCCTAAGTAAATAGCAAAATACTTCAGTAAGTCTGGAGTAAAACCTATCTTCGCAAACTTTGTTAACAAAACATCACTGTCCACCATGTCAAAAGCCTTCCGATAATCAAAATATGCTACATCGAGCTGAGCAACCGGTTCAGAATCTTATACTGGACGTGTATAATTCATAAAGCAAATCATCAGGTTTGAGTCTGTACTACGGCGAGCGCGGAACCCATGTTGTTCATCACTAAGTTGTCCGCTCAGCTGTCTCAAAAACCTTCGCAAGTTACGACAGTACCGTTACAGGCCTATATTCACTATCCGAGACCTTAGCACCTTTAGGAACCGGAATGACCCTGGTCAATTTCCACCCGTCTGGATACCAATGTTCCCTCAAACACAAATTAAATAGGTGTTGAAGTGGTCGAGCTAGGATTCTTGCTTTTATACTTATCATACATACATACATAGACTCACGCCTGTTTCCCCGAAGGGGTAGGCAGAGGCATATTAAACGCCCACTTTTCGCCAGTGTTTTGATCCCACGTAATAGGTGGCGAGCCTATTGCCGCTTATTGGGACATTTTATTTTATATTTGACAGAGCCTCGTCCGTTGACCGGCAGGTGCACCACTTGCAGGTGAGGTTGGCTTGGGACCCTAAGTTCTTGGTGGGAACCCTATGCACCCCCTATACCCTCTATACTTATCAGTCATTGTATAATGGTTTGTTGTCACCAGGTACTCAGTATGTAAGTCTGTGAAGGTGCGATCGGCTTGTAAACAACTATGGTGTGACTACCGATCTGACCCACACTTGTGCCGATCAAAAGTGGGCTCACCGCTTGAAGGAACACCATGTGGTCATAACAAGGTAATTTTATACATCTTACGCTATCATTTAAAGTATATTTATAGTACAAGTGCCGCTTACCTTGACATTTTATCCCATGACGTAAGTATAAAGCAAAAATATAAT
This sequence comes from Euclidia mi, assembly GCA_944739405.2. Taxonomy (NCBI): domain Eukaryota; kingdom Metazoa; phylum Arthropoda; class Insecta; order Lepidoptera; family Erebidae; genus Euclidia; species Euclidia mi. The sequence goes on along the minus strand of OX123184.2, from coordinate 79,260,176 downwards.
ATATAACACTGTGAAAATTAGACGTTCCTACTTGAACTACAGCTTGTACGTAGTCGACAAAAATATAACTATAAATCATTACTATAATCTTTGAAAGATGTTTAACCATAATAAAATTATAGTATTGAAATTATGATGCATTTGAAATAAAAAATATGCACTACTACTTCATGCAAAAGAGCTTATCATCATCCATATTGGCATAATTAATTTTCAAGTCATAGTTATTTATTCAATAACTAATAGTTCAGTCCATTAATCATTAATATAACATAAAACGTTTTGCATTAACATATTTCACGCAACATTTAATTCAAACCCACGGAGGGATACTGAAAGTAATTAAAATACATAGCAATCAATTTCCATAAAGGTTAATTGATATGATTGCACGGTGCTGATTTACTTTTACAGAATGCTGTCGACATATTATAGAAAATAGAACGCGTGACGGCGTCACATATACCTTACTAGGGATTCCATCAACGTTCACACACGTTAGGAACGTGTGCGCGCATATATTTGATAAAATCCTTTGTGAATATGTTTTTCAAGCTATGCAAATGACGAGTGCTGGGACCGTCAGATAAATACCGGCGTCGAGTCGCATGCCCTTGTACAAAGGCGCGAAATAACACAGCAATCCTAGAACGCTTTCATGCCAATTCGCAATTCAATGACAATTTAAAATCAATTTCAATCCGAGGACATTTCAATAAGGACGCAGCACCCATTTATTACAAAATCGCCCTGTTTTATTCCCAATGCGAAATATCTCCCTCATTAAACTTCTGCGAAAGTAATTAGCTTTATAAAGGGAGCGCGTGTCAATGTTTTTCTTGGGATTCTTAATTCACGTTTGTAAATTGACTCACAAAACTTTCTGTAAAATAGCTTTTATCATTTAGATATTTATAAATAGACACGGTTCACAAGCTTTCCCTTTCAAATGAAGGCTTCTTGATCTACAGAGGAAATAATATAAAATCGTAAAAGAAGTTAAATTTGCCCTTTGGAGGCCACAGACTTTCTAATCTCCTTAAAATAAAACCGCTTTGAAGCTTTATAAAATGTCGGGATGGTAATTTTATTGTTCTTTATTGTTTGTTTCTTTGTTATTTTATGAGAGGAAAGAAACAAATAAGTTAACCGGAGAGCGAGGGATATATAGGAGGACGTATTATTAGATGTATCGATATCCTTTGAATTGAAATCTTTATATCCAATAACAGACACGCTTTCGGCTTTATGAGCTTCGTATCTATTCGAAGTGTTAGTCGATCTACGGCGGATTGTGCACATATGAAAGGAATTGAAATACGTTATAGTTTCTCAGTTCTCTCGTTGTCATATTAATTTATAGTACATTTGAATTCTGAGTCCTCATCTGCTGTTTTATCTTTTGCTGATGATAAGTAGGTACTTTCAACGATCTATTTTAAGCAATTTTTTTCAAAATATTATTAACTGCCAGCTCCTTCGGTTTCTAGAGGATAATCAGCTGCTTAGTGACCAGCAATACGGCTTTCGTAAGGGTCGGTCGGCTAGTGATCTTCTAGTATACCTGACACATCGTTGGGCACAGGCGATCGAGACAAAGGGGGAGGCTTTGGCGGTCAGTTTGGACATAGCGAAGGCCTTTGATCGGGTCTGGCACAAAGCGCTTCTTTCGAAGCTCCCTTCCTATGGGCTGCCCGAGAAATTATGCGAATGGGTCACCAGCTTTCTTACAGACAGAAGCATAAAGGTCGTAGTTGACGGTGAATGCTCTGACGCCTTGTCTGTAAATGCTGGTGTTCCTCAAGGCTGCGTGCTATCGCCTACTCTGTTCCTCCTGCATATCAATGATATGTTGCTAGATAGCGGCATTCATTGTTATGCAGATGACAGCACAGGTGATGCTTTATATACCGGCCACACCAACATTTCTCGGGAAAAAGTCATCGAGAGCCGACATAAACTTGTTTCTGAAATTGAGACCTCCTTGGAGATGGTCTCAGATTGGGGAAGACTTAATTTGGTCCAATTTAACCCCACAAAGACACAAGTCTGCGTTTTCACCGCAAAAAACTGCCGATGGTCGTATGTCCTCGTTTTGAGAGCACCCCCTTGACTGCCTCCTCCAGCATTGGAATATTTGGTGTCGACATATCGAGCGAAGTCCAGTTCCGCGGTCACTTAGAGGGTAAGGCTAAGTTAGCCTCGAAGAAGCTTGGCGTGCTAAATAGATCGAGACGGCATTTCACTCCTGCCCACCGCTTGCTCCTTTATAAGGCGCAGGTCCGGCCGCATATGGAATACTGTTCTCATCTTTGGGCAGGGGCACCCCAGTACCAGCTTCTCCCTCTAGACCGCATCCAACGGAGAGCCGCTCGAATTGTCGACTGCCAAGATATTTGCAATCAGTTAGACCCCTTGGCGCTGCGTAGAGATGTAGCCTCGCTATGCATCTTTTATCGCTTCTACTATGGGGAGTGCTCCGAGGAATTGTTCGGATTAATCCCTGCCGCCTCTTTCCGCCATCGTTCTACGCGACAGCATTTTCATCCCCATCATTTAGATGGTTGGCAATCCACAACGGTGCGTTTCTCTAGAAACTTTCTGCCTCGCACATCTAAACTGTGGAATGATCTGTCACCTGCGGTTTTTCCGAACCAATACGACGTACAAACCTTCAAAAAAAGAGCGCATTCCTTTTTAAAAGGCCGGCAACGCACTTGTGACTCCTCTGGTGTTGCGGGTGTCCATGGGCGGCGGTAATCGCTTAACATCAGGCGATCCGTCTGCTCGTTTGCCCCCTATTCCATAAAAAAAAAAGCAAAAGGACTAATCAAATTTTAGTGTGAGGATTTTCCTTTCATCTCGCGGTGTACCTAATAGCTTATTCTTGTCTTTTTACTTGTTTCTAGACTCAGGTGCCACACGATTAGTCCGTAGCATCAAACAACTACTGAGAAACCAGATTGAATTTGAATTTAGTCGAACACACTCGAACAGTTTAATGTGAACAACTCTCATTCTCACTACGTGTCCTAATTATGATTAGCCACAATATAGTTTTGGGATTATACACTTCCTAATGTACCTAGTATTAGAACTTATACATCTAGCAAACAATGATTACCCTTTATAGCTGCTGAAAGTAATAAACTAGTCTATTAGTGGCTGAATGCGCTCCCTAGTGTTGAAATTGACTGTTTTATTGTTGTTGTTAATTACTTTGACGTAGTTTTATCACTTGTAGTGTTTTAGGTCAAGACATGTTTACCTAAACACAAATATATTGCCTTGGCATGGCCATCATTATCACTAGTTTTTTAAACTACCGTACCCATCAACATTACTTTTACATTTTTTACGGAATATAAACCATGTACCTTTGTTTTGAGTAACCGATATTTCGGCACTGTTGCAAGCACCATGTTCACGGATGTACTGATGTGTTGCGGGCGGATGAATGTTACTTGTTCGTAACATTACGTAACGTACATATCCCGTAGGAAACCTTAAAAGCAATCATCACTAGTTTTCATAAATATTCATCAAAAAAGTATAGTACGGTAGGTAATCTCTAATCAAACCATACGCAATGTCTATGACACGCTGCGCACAGCACTAGCCCCCCCCCCCCGCCTCCTGGGCGCCGCGCCGCACGGGCGCCGGCGCACAAGCGGATGCACTGACAGTTGGTTGACAGAAACAGCAAGACACACTTTTTGAAGGGCGCGCCCAGGCTTGTCGGAATTTACAGTTTTGTAACGAACCATATCACATTTACGCGAAATACAGTCCGCTTTGCACAGTATCGCATAGTTTACTTGTATATGGATTATACATTGGTCCATTCGAAGCCATCCATACGTGATTGAAGACCGTCGCCATAAACACCATCTTTACAAGAAGCAACGTGGCCACTTCTAGAAAAATCATCACGGCGAGGACAACGACAGTCGAAGACAGCCACGACGGTCTCAGCGCAGCACAGCATCAGGATAACAGATAATCAGACCAATTATTTTTTCCTTTATTAACTTTTCAACTGATTTTTTCAAATTGCTACAGTAATTACTGAATCAGACTTTTCAGACTCATATTTTCATGATAATTACATTATCAAACTAAGTACAAATTTATTTCAATCAAAAATAAGCAAAAATATTCAGAAAATATCAGCATTTCATAACCTCTCATGTCCTTCTCATCAAATTAGCCCTTTTTTCATAATACTAAAACCAAAATAACATTCCCCAGCATCTGGATAGCTTGCCAAGCCTAAATTGCCAGCCGCCTGCCTCAATAAGGAGCCCCCACGTGGTCATCCCACGCGCATGCGACCTAGGGCTTCGCCCACCACGTGTTAGCTGTGCACTCAAGCTTTGCACAGCCTTGCTTTCTGCCGCTTGCTGCTATAATTTAAGTATTGCACAACTATCTACACAAATTCTGTGATAACATTTCCTGCTCATATTTTTCTTATTTCTTTTGCAACATTGTGTGTCCTTAATTCACAGCAATGGCCACTAAAGGTAATAAACCTGATGATACAGAATTAATCAAACAACGTGGCATTGTTAAAAGGAAACTCACATTATTTAAAAAATATATTAACCTCATTCTGCCCAATAATAAATTAACAGATATCCAAGTTATTGAGCTAAAAAACAGACTTTTGGAGTTTAAAACAATACATAAAACTTTCCAGGACGTTCAGACACTTATTGAATTGAACGCTGACATCTCAGAGTTCACCGATGAACCAGACCCAGAAAGTGAACAATTTGAAAATGATTACCAGTTGTTGGTGGCACAGGCTTCCCGGCTTATTCAGTTAAATGACAAGCTGGTAACTAATCCAGAGTCAGACAAGGATCATTCAGGTGGGACCAAATCATTTATTAAACTACCCACTATTGACTTGCCACACTTCTCGGGTGATCATCAGGATTGGCTTGAGTACAGAGACACATTTCAATCACTTATTACGCATAGAACATTAGATAACATTAAAAAATTTCATTACTTGCGTTCCTCATTATCGGGCAGTGCATCATTAATTATAAAATCACTAGAAATTACAGGTGACAACTTTGAGGTAGCGTGGAAATTGTTGTGTGAAAGATATGATAACAAACGACAGCTGATAGGTAATCACATTCATGCATTATACAACTTAAATAATATTGAAAAAGAATCCTCGGTGTGTTTGAGACAATTAATTGACACAGTTCAGAAAAACCTCAGCGCATTAGCCACATTAGGTGAAAAAACAGAATACTGGGATACATTAATAATATATTTAGTGTCAAGTAAATTTGACTCAAACACATTAAGATATTGGGAAGAACACAAAAACACACTCACAGACATGCCCACACTTGAGTGCCTGAATAAATTTTTAAGAGGTCGTGCTGATGTATTAGAAGTTTTAGAACAATCAATTATTAACAACAATAGCAAATCAGATACTCAAGTGGGACAAAACACAAAGTCATTTACAAAAATGAACACACAAAAAGTACCCACATGTCCTTTGTGTAAACAGCATCATCTATTATTTTCTTGTGAAAAGTTTAGACAGATGTCCATTGAACAAAGAATCAGGGAGGTACAGAGATTAAAAATCTGCTCCAACTGTTTAAAACCTGGTCATGACAACAAATTATGCAGAAGAGGGACATGTAAGTACTGCAACAAAAAACATAATACACTTTTACACTTAGATGCACTAAAACCATCATCTGTCACATTAACTAGTTGCACGCAGAACAAAACAATATTACTGTCAACTGCACAAGTCAAAATATATGACAAACAAGGAAAACCACATATGGTACGAGCACTACTAGACAATGGCAGCACCTCAAGCTATATAACTAGGCACTTGTGCTCAAAACTGGGCTTACCCATTCAAACTATAGACACCATGGTCACTAGTATTAATAATCAGTGCACAAACATAACAAAAAATACTAATATTCACATTCAATCAGCACACAATAAAAATTACAGGACGGACATTTTATGTCTTGTGATTAACCAAATTTGCAATACAGTTCCACATACATACATAAACAAAGATACCATTCACATACCTAGTTGTATACAACTGGCAGACCCTGACTTTAACATTCCAGCCCCTATTGATTTATTATTGGGTGCAGACATATTCTGGGAAGTCATGGGTACTGGAAGATTGGAATTAGGAAAACAGCAACCAGTTCTACAACAAACAGATTTAGGCTGGTTGATATCAGGCTGCATTTCAGATACTCATATTCAAAATAAAATTCAAAACTCATTCTTTGTGAATCAGATCTCAGATAACATAAACAAATTTTGGGAATTAGAAAACATATCTACTCCTTCAGACACACCTCACATTACTCAGCTATCATGTGAAAAAATATTTACATCAACTACAACTCGCAATGCTGATGGTAGATTTGTGGTCACTATACCGTTCAAACAATCGCCAGAGTGCTTAGGCCAGTCATATAGTCAGGCAAATATTCGTTTCCTTAACATAGAAAAACGATTCAAATCAGACCCTACATACAAACAACAATATCTAACTTTTATGCAAGAATACCTTGACCTAGGTCACATGACTAAAAACACAAACAGTAACACTCTGACACCTTCATATTATATACCACATCATGGTATAATACAAAACACCAGCACCACAACAAAGTTCAGGGTGGTTTTTGATGCATCGGCACGCACATCTAACAAAATATCACTTAATGATATACAGGCAATAGGACCAGTAGTACAAGATGATTTGATTTCTATACTTATTAGGTTCAGACAACACAAATACATAATATCAGCTGATATTGAAAAAATGTTCAGGCAAATATCCATCGTAGAAAACCAACGATCATTACAACAAATTGTATTTCGTTTCGATGAGTCAGAACCACTGAAAACCTACACATTAAATACAGTAACGTATGGGACAGCTTCAGCACCCTACCTCGCTACACGTTGTATCAGACAGGTTGGGTTGGACTGCCAACATGATAAGGAAGTGTCGGAGATCATCATACATGATTTTTATTGTGATGACCTGATTACGGGCTCAGACCGGAAGTCTCGGTTAATAGAAATAGCAATGTCAGTAAATGCAGCTCTAAAATCAGCACAATTCCATCTCAGAAAGTGGCAGTCCAACAGTCCTGATATTTTACAAAAAGCAAACCTATCATCAGATTCACTTCACAGTACCACAAATTTAGGTAATAAAGACCCATCAAAAACATTAGGTATATACTGGAACCAAAATCAAGATACAATAACATACTTAACAGACATAGAAGACTCGGTTGATTACAATATTACAAAAAGGAAAATATTGTCAATCATTGGCAAAATATTTGACCCTTTGGGCCTTTTAAGTCCTTCAGTCTTAGAAGCCAAAATAATAATGCAAAAGTTGTGGTCACAAAACTTAAAGTGAGACAGCAGTGTCCCTCATGACATAGAAATACTATGGAAAAAGTTCATACAATCACTATCAGCTTTAAAACAATTAGTCATACCGAGACGGGTTTTCTATGATTCACCCAAACATATACAGCTACACACTTTCTGTGACGCCTCTCAGCACGCCTATGGCGCCTGTGTATATGTGCGCACACACACCACAGATGGTGAAGTGTACGTACGGCTACTAACAGCCAAGTGCAGAGTGGCACCACTAAAATCATTAACAATTCCACGACTAGAACTATGTGCAGCCCTCACAACTGTTCGCCTTTACAAAAAGGTCATTGACTCTCTCCGCAATTCACACATAATTTCAGACTGTTTCTTTTGGAGTGATTCCATGATTGTGCTGTCCTGGATAAAGTTGCCACCACACAAACTAAATGCATTTGTAAGTCACAGAATTAATGAAATACAAACAATAACACATAAACAAACATGGCGATATGTACCTACAAAACAGAACCCCGCAGATCTCATATCTAGGGGTGTCACAGCATCAACACTCATACATTCAAATTTGTGGTTCTCAGGTCCAGACTTTCTTAGGGATGATGATAGCAGCTGGCCAACATCACCTGGGTACAGCAGTTGTTCTGACCGTCCAGAAACAAAACCCCAGAGCCACAAAAACACTATTCAATGTTACTCACAGACAGACAACAATTCATTCATTTACAATTACTCTAACTTCACAAAATTAACACGCATAACTGCATACATATTGCGATTTGTACATAATTGTAGAACAAAAACACAAACAAGTAATTCAGCTTCAAACACCTTTATTTCATTAACAACAAAAGAACTATATCAGGCCAAATTAAATTTAGTAAAAATGTCACAGTTAAATTCATTTTCTATTGAATATGAGTTACTTTCAACAAATAAAACATTACCAATAAAAAACAGATTAATTTCATTACATCCATTTTTTGATCAGGCCGGCGCAGTTATTCGCGTGGGCGGCAGGCTCGCTAATTCGCGATTTCAATATGATAAAAAGTTTCCAATGCTTTTACACGCTAATCATCACATTTGCAAACTCATTTTTTCCACTCAACATATAAAACTTCTCCATGCTGGTCCACAGCTGTTGCTCGCCCACATACGTGAAACATATTGGCCTATCAGTGGTCGCAATCTAGCCAGAAAGACAGTACAATCATGCATCACATGTAGACGCTTTCAAGGAAAAACAATTACACCAATCATGGGTAATTTACCTGAGCCACGCATGCACTCTGATTTCGCATTTAATAACGTCGGTGTAGATTACGCCGGGCCAATCATGATTAGTAATCGTAAGGGGCGTGGTAGTCAGTTGATAAAGTCATACATATGCATATTCGTATGCCTTGCAGTTAAAGCTATACACCTGGAATTGGTTACCGATTTGACAAAGGAATCTTACTTAGCGTCACTAAATAGATTCATCAGCCGTCGAGGAAAACCTGCTCACATATATTCAGACAATGGCACTAACTTTGTAGGGGCGTCAAATGTTATCACGGGGTTTTTGGCGAAGAATCAGAATTTGATAAGCAACCATGTGGCAGAACAAGGCATCACTTTTCATTTCATTCCTCCATACTCCCCACACTTTGGTGGGTTATGGGAAGGCACAGTGAAGTCAACAAAACATCACCTTAGGCGAGTCTTGGGCTTGGCACATCTCACGTATGAAGAAATGTACACAGTCTTATGTCAAATTGAAGGCATTTTAAATTCAAGGCCCTTAACGCCTCTATCGTCTGACCCGTCTGATCTCACCGCTCTCACTCCATTTCACTTCTTAATCGGTCGATCATTATCTGTACTACCTCAGCCGCCACTGGCTGACTGTAATCCGCTGCATATACCCAGATACAAACGCGTGGAGCTCCTGCGTCAACACTTTTGGACTCGATTCTACAAGGAGTACATTTCACAACTTCAAATCAGAACAAAATGGAAGAAGTCGTCCGGACAGCTGACAGAAGGCACCCTGGTCGTCGTGAAAGATGACGCTCTCCCACCAGCCCGCTGGGTACTCGGGCGAGTAACACAGCTCCATCCGGGGCCCGACGGAGTCACAAGAGTGGCCGACATCAAGACCAGCGGCGGCACTATCAGAAGAGCATTTAACCGGATATGCCCTCTCACTGGCGGCCCGGCAGAATGTCTATGACACGCTGCGCACAGCACTAGCCCCCCCCCCCGCGCCTCCTGGGCGCCGCGCCGCACGGGCGCCGGCGCACAAGCGGATGCACTGACAGTTGGTTGACAGAAACAGCAAGACACACTTTTTGAAGCGCTCGCCCAGGCTTGTCGGAATTTACAGTTTTGTAACGAACCATATCACATTTACGCGAAATACAGTCCGCTTTGCACAGTATCGCATAGTTTACTTGTATATGGATTATACACGCAATAACGCATCACTTACGGCAGATCTGAAATGTATGATTTTTAGCGTTTCGATAGCATTTGGAGCTTTCTAATAAGTTATCAACGTTACTTTTTCATTGCAGTGGTGCGTAGATCGTGTGTGTGAGCCGATGCCAGGTTATGCAATAAAGACTGAAGACACTTCTACAACTAGATACAGGAATACTGCTGACAACAGAGTGGATGACCCGGAATCAGATAAGCCTCAATGGTCGGACTGGTCTGTATGGAGTAAGTGCAGTGCTGAATGTGGCTATGGATGCGCCAACACCACTGGTTCATACCGCACCTGCCTACCAACGGTAAGTGTAATATCAGAGAGTATGTGCTCTGGCGCGGGGTCGCAGGTGCGCACGTGCTGGGCGGGCGCCGCGTGCGCCGCCGCGCGCGACACCCGCGCCGACCTGTGCGCGCGCCAACACCACCGGTTCATACCGCACCTGCCTACCAACGGTAAGTGTAATATCAGAGAGTATGTGCTCTGGCGCGGGGTCGCAGGTGCGCACGTGCTGGGCGGGCGCCGCGTGCGCCGCCGCGCGCGACACCCGCGCCGACCTGTGCGCGCGCCAACACCACCGGTTCATACCGCACCTGCCTACCAACGGTAAGTGTAATATCAGAGAGTATGTGCTCTGGCGCGGGGTCGCAGGTGCGCACGTGCTGGGCGGGCGCCGCGTGCGCCGCCGCGCGCGACACCCGCGCCGACCTGTGCGCGCGCCAACACCACCGGTTCATACCGCACCTGCCTACCAACGGTAAGTGTAATATCAGAGAGTATGTGCTCTGGCGCGGGGTCGCAGGTGCGCACGTGCTGGGCGGGCGCCGCGTGCGCCGCCGCGCGCGACACCCGCGCCGACCTGTGCGCGCGCCAACACCACCGGTTCATACCGCACCTGCCTACCAACGGTAAGTGTAATATCAGAGAGTATGTGCTCTGGCGCGGGGTCGCAGGTGCGCACGTGCTGGGCGGGCGCCGCGTGCGCCGCCGCGCGCGACACCCGCGCCGACCTGTGCGCGCGCCAACACCACCGGTTCATACCGCACCTGCCTACCAACGGTAAGTGTAATATCAGAGAGTATGTGCTCTGGCGCGGGGTCGCAGGTGCGCACGTGCTGGGCGGGCGCCGCGTGCTCCGCCGCGCGCGACACCCGCGCCGACCTGTGCGCGCGCCAACACCACCGGTTCATACCGCACCTGCCTACCAACGGTAAGTGTAATATCAGAGAGTATGTGCTCTGGCGCGGGGTCGCAGGTGCGCACGTGCTGGGCGGGCGCCGCGTGCGACACCCGCGCCGACCTGTGCGCGCGCCAACACCACCGGTTCATACCGCACCTGCCTACCAACGGTAAGTGTAATATCAGAGAGTATGTGCTCTGGCGCGGGGTCGCAGGTGCGCACGTGCTGGGCGGGCGCCGCGTGCGCCGGCGCGCGCGACACCCGCGCCGACCTGTGCGCGCGCCAACACCACCGGTTCATACCGCAACTGCCGACCAACGGTGTTTAGAGTCTGGGCTAAAATTGGGTAGTTTGCAGAAGACAGTGGAAGCGATTAATTCATCCAGTCTTAGCCCAGGGCAAAGGTTTAAACACTATTACTGCGATGGCACAGCGATGAATTCAAATTAACATGCAAATTTACTTACCAAATCTTCACTGATGTTCCGGAGTGGACCTATAAGATTAAACTCATAATTTTGGCCAAAATAATAAGCAAATCGTTATAGTTACCAGTCCAATGATCAAGGTTTTCTTCAACAAAGTCGTCGGGCATCAAACACTTGCACGGATTCACACAAGTTTTACAAATGTTCAATATGTTATAACTTATCTTTTATCACAAATAAACCGATGCCGGCTGATCAATTAGCGGCAATTCACTAGGGTTTTTAGTTTTACGACCCAATTACAAGATCAAAATCGCGCTCACAAAACGGAATCTTCCAGAGCGAACAGGGAGAGGTTTTTCGCTGACTGCGGGAAACGACAATGAACAAATGTATTGACAGTTCATAGTGTGACCATAGTCAGAAATTTTCAATAGACAAAGTAACACGCAACTAAGTTGATATAATCGATTTAACTTGTCACAAACAATATTTCTATTTCAAACGTCCTCCCGCCCCGGACCGGCCTAACGGTCCGCTAATCAGTTGGTAGACGTGACAACGTTGCAACCGCTCTCCTCAGAATCGAACCGTCCACCAAGACCTCAGCAAATCGGGGAACTCCATCAGCCCCAGTTACCAAACGAAGAATGTGCCCCCTGCGCCATCTGAGTGGCGGAAGGTTAGCCTCCTTGATCAAACCGAGGTCTCCAATCTTGGGTGGATCGGTCTTGTCGGTCCACTTAACGCGTTGCTGGAGTATGTGCAAATATTCCAAATTCCAGCGTTTCCAAAAGCTCTGAGTAATCTGGCGTACCAATTCAAAACGCGAGAGACGAATAGGTCTCGTATCAATATAGGGGTACTCAGGCAAGGCGACAAGCGGGCGACCAATCAAAAAATGGCCCGGCGTAAGGGCCTCTTAATCATTCGGATCTGAGGAGATCGGGCACAATGGCCTAGAAACGGCCTCAATCTTACAAAACACAGTTGCGAGTTCCTCAAATGTAAGGACAGACTCACCGATTGTCCTGCGCAAATGTGTTTTGGCCGATTTTACAGCGGCCTCAAAAATACCACCCCAGTGTGGACAATTTGGTGGGGAAAACAACCAATTTATCCCACGTCGGGCAAGCCTATTGCCTATATCAGCCTTGTTGGTTTCAAGGAAATTAACAACATCATTCAAATAATTATAAGTGCCCTTGAAGTTAGTGCCGCAATCAGAACGGATCAAGGAGGGCAGCCCTCTGCGGGATACAAATCTGTCAAATGTGGCTACAAACGCCTCGGTCGTAAGCAAGGAGACCAGTTCTAAGTGTACGGCCTTTGTGGAGTGACAAACAAAACACACAAGTAGGCCTTAACAGTCTTGCTGTTTCGAAGTGTCGACGTTTTCACCAAAAAGGGACCAGCAAAATCCGTGCCAACACCGTCAAACGTCCTGCTCTCAGCGACCGACGCGATCTGCCGGTAAGTCTCCCATCAACGGCTGCATGGTAGAAGCCTTGAGCTTATAGCAAGGGATGCAGCGAAAGACTACACTGCGAATTATTCTTCGGGCAGACAAATCCAAAACTCGCGTTGCAAAATGGCCAAGAGCGCATTACAACCAGCATGCGAATTTTTAAGGTGACAGTCAGTTACCAACAAGCGTACCAAATGACCGTCCTTGGGTAACAAAAGGGGGTGACGTGCCCCGTAAGGGAGGTTGGCGTTCTTGAGACGCCCTCCAACGCGCAAGAGACCCGTAGCGTCCAAAAAGGGGTTCAATTTAGATACAGTTCCCGATAATTTCTATCTCCCTGACTTTAGGACAGCAATCTCCTACTCAAAATGCGCCAATTGCACAGAACGAATCCAAAACGTGAGGGACTCCTGTCGTTCCTGTGGTGGGAGAAACGGTATCAGTAGTTTCTGTTGTGGGTGCCTAAAGTTAAAAACAAAACGCTTTATCCAAGCAGTAACACCTAACAACTAGTCAAGGGAGCTGTAGCGATTCAACAAGAAATCGGGGTCGAAGGCGCATTCCACCTTTTCAAGAGCGAGTGTTCTTAGACCCGGCAAATTGAAAGTATTCAAAACTGGCGTTCGAGGCCAATCAATTTCTGGTCGACTCAACCATTCCGGACCCCACCACAGCGAATGACCTACCAAACTAGGCGTCAAGCATCCGCGCGAGGCACAATCAGCGGGGTTGAGCTCACCTGGCACGTGTCTCCAAACAAGTTTGACTTCGGATTTCTGGACTTGGGAAACGCGATTAGCGACAAATACCTCCAAAGTGTGGACAGACGCCTTCACCCAACACAGAACAATTTCGCTGTCTGTCCAGGCGTAGGTCCCATTAATACAAATAGTTTTACCCAAAGTACTAGACACGTGGTTCAATAAGCGTACAAGTAGGGCTGCTCCCGAGAGCTCAAATTTCGGGATGGTCAGAGATGTCCAAAGAGGTGCAACCTTGCTCTTCACCATGATCAGGGAAACCCTCACCTGACCTGAGGCACTAACTGTGCGCAAGTACACCACGGCCGCGTGACCACGTTCCGAGGCATCACAAAACCCGTGAAGGGTGGCTTTGTACTTCCCGGGAGGAAGGATGGGACGACGCAAGGAGATCTCGTTGACGGCAGGAAGTGAGGATACAAAAGAGATCCATTCCTCAACAAGAGTAGCGTGTAGAGGTTCGTCCCAGGTCAATCCTGCTGTCCAAAGCTTCTGCAAGAAGCATTTTGCCCAAAATATAACTGGACAGATCCAACAGTTCGGATCAAAGGTTCTGGCGACAGTAGACAATACGAGACGTTTAGTCCAAGAACAAGGCAATTTCAAGTCTACGTTATACGTAAAGATGTCTTTGACTGGTCTGTACTGAACGCCGAGAACAGCCATCATGGCGGGGTTGTCAACAAACTCAAATAGATGTGGATCCTGCTGATGATCCTCTGGCAAGCCTTTCAAAAGCGCTGGTGGGTTGGAAATCCATTTGCGCAACTCATAACCAGCGGAGGCCAAGATACCTATCAATTCGTCCCGCAGGAGGATCGCCTCGACGGCTGTGGAGGCGCCAGAACAAATGTCATCGACGTAAATATCGTCCTTCAAGATGGCGGAGGCTCGTGGGAAACGTAGGCCCTCGCGGTCTGCGAGCTCCCAAAGAGAACGTATTGCCAAGTAGGGGCTCGTCCTTAACCCGTACGTATTAGTATTGAGCTCGTAGACGACCATAGGATCGCGAGGATTCTCTCTCTAAAGGATCAGCTGGAAACGACGGTCATCAGGGTGGATAATCGTCTGCCTGAACATCACTTTTATATCGGCCACAAAGACAACCTGATGACCGTCGGAAGCTGGTAATGACGTCACAAAGGTCCTTGACCAACTTGGGACCAGAATGCAAGCACTGGTTCAAGGATACGCCCGTAGAAGTCTGCGCAGAACCATCAAACACTGTGCGAACTCAATATATGCAATTAACCATTAACTAAATTAATTGAGACATGTAACTGTTATGTATGCAAACAAACTGACTTATTAATACTAACAACAACAAATTATTGCTAGATTTCAACAATACAAGTCAAACAATTAATGATTGAGGTTATGTATGACAATGTGTTTCAATTCATGTAGGTCAAAAATATTATGTATTTTAGGCAAAACTGACCTGAGAACTCCACAACACTGTTAACAAATGAGATATATAGCTCATACGATACCAATCTGAGTTTAGATACAATCAACGGCTAGATACAACAGCGGCTAAGTTACAACTACAGCTTTGCGACTATCTACCAACAATTATGTTTAGAGTCTGGGCTAAAATTGGGTAGTTTACAGAAGACAGTGGAAGCGTTAATTCATCCAGTCTTAGCCCAGGGCAAAGGTTTAAACACTATTACTGCGATTGCACAGCGATGAATTCAAATTACATGCAAATTTACTTACCAAATCTTCACTGATGTTCCGGAGTGGACCTATAAGATTAAACTCATAATTTTGGCCAAAATAACAAACAAATTGTTATAGTTACCAGTCCAATGATCAGGGTTTTCTTCAACGAAGTCGTCGGGCATCAAACACTTGCACGGATTCACACAAGTTTTACAAATGTTCAATATTTTATAACTTATCTTTTATCACAAATAAACCGATGCCGGCTGATCAATTATCGGCAATTCACTAGAGTTTTTAGTTTTACAACCAAATACAAGATCAAAAACGCGCTCACAAAACGGAATCTTCCAGAGCGAAAAGGGAGAGGTTTTTTCGCTGACCGCGGGAAACGACAATGAACGAATGGATAGACAGTTCATAGTGTGACCATAGTCAGAAATTTTCAATAGACAAAGTAACAGGCACAGATATGAGAATTAGTATCAGATAGAGCGCATTCGTCCAACTAAGCGTGGCACGTTGACAGCTATGTTTGCGTGACCTTTGGCGACTGGCACTGTACGGACACGCGCGTCTATGTGTGTGAAAAGTTGCCAGATTATGAATAATCTCCCAGTATTTTGCATATAGTTATGTAATATTCTTATATTCATTTGCGGTTTTGAAGAATTTACCATGGATTTAATTAATGCTTTTATAAATACATTTCTTAAATGTAGGTACCTAGTCAAGTTTTAACTACTTCGTAAATCTGTATATATAAAATCCTTGCGTTACTGACTGACTGACAGACAAGCTACAGCCGAAACTACTCGGCGCATGAAGCTGAAATTTAGCATGTATGTTTCTTGGGAACCGTAGGGGTGCACCAAGACGGGATTTCTCGAAATTCCCACGGGATCGGGCAAAACGAGAAATAAGAAAATATGTGCGTGCGAAGCCGCTGGCGCCGATTAGTTGAGAAATAAATAGTATGTATGTACACACGGCACCAAGTCAAGCTAAACAGTTGCTGTACGATTTTGATACTTATTCCCTACGCCATAAGTATGTATGTACACACGGCGCCAAGTCAAGCTAAACAGTTGCTGTACGATTTTGATACTTATTCCCTACGCCATAAGTATGTATGTACACACGGCACCAAGTCAAGCTAAACAGTTGCTGTACGATTTTGATACTTATTCCCTACGCCATAAGTATGTATGTACACACGGCGCCAAGTCAAGCTAAACAGTTGCTGTACGATTTTGATACTTATTCCCTACGCCATAAGTATGTATGTACACACGGCACCAAGTCAAGCTAAACAGTTGCTGTACGATTTTGATACTTATTCCTTACGCCATAAGTATGTATGTACACACGGCGCCAAGTTAAGCTAAACAGTTGCTGTACGATTTTGATACTTATTCCCTACGCCATAAGTATGTATGTACACACGGCGCCAAGTCAAGCTAAACAGTTGCTGTACGATTTTGATACTTATTCTTTACGCCATAAGAACGGTGCAAAGGACAAAGTGTATAAGCTTGACGAGTAGCAGGGTGTACACGAATATTAGGATATCGTTTGGGGATCGAACTCAAAACAATATAATGTAAGGTATATACTAATGGAAATTGAAATTCTATTACTATATTTATGAGAAAGAAGATATATCTACAATATACTTTTATAATACGGTAATGTATTTTTCATTAACATGACAATCATTATCACATAATCAATTGACAAGTGCATTTTCCCTAATTCAGGCAGAACGGCGTCGACAAAAACTGGCAACACTTACATATTTCTAGCACAAATACGAATTTTATCGAAATTAAATTAGGAAACAGTCAAATTATCAATAGTTACCTGTGAAAAGATATTCCATTTTCCTGTTTTTGTTTTTAGGAACAACTTTTACAGTGTTTAAGAACACAAGACGGCATTTTGAGAATTTAAAAGTTGAAGTGATCGTGACGCGTGAACTGTACGATGCTTCGTAGCGCACTGAGACGAGTTTGTATTCGCTTTTCAATTTTGTATTTGCTTTAGTGGCCGCACGCAACTGTGCCGCGCGTTCCATCTGACTAATTCTCATATCTGTGGTAACAGGCAACTAAATTGATATAATCGATTAAACTTGTCACAAACAATATTTCTATTTCAAACAAACGGGAAGTGTAATATCAGAGAGTAAATGCTCTGGCGCGGGGTCGCAGGTGCGCACGTGCTGGGCGGGCGCCGCGTGCGCCGCCGCGCGCGACACCCGCGCCGACCTGTGCGCGCGCCAACACCACCGATTCATACCGCACCTGCCTACCAACGGTAAGTGTAATATCAGAGAGTATGTGCTCTGGCGCGGGGTCACAGGTGCGCACGTGCTGGGCGGGCGCCGCGTGCGCCGCCGCGCGCGACACCCGCGCCGACCTGTGCGCGCGCCAACACCACCGGTTCATACCGCACCTGCCTACCAACGGTAAGTGTAATATCAGAGAGTATGTGCTCTGGCGCGGGGTCGCAGGTGCGCACGTGCTGGGCGGGCGCCGCGTGCGCCGCCGCGCGCGACACCCGCGCCGACCTGTGCGCGCGCCAACACCACCGGTTCATACCGCACCTGCCTACCAACGGTAAGTGTAATATCAGAGAGTATGTGCTCTGGCGCGGGGTCGCAGGTGCGCACGTGCTGGGCGGGCGCCGCCGCACGCGACACCCGCGCCGACCTGTGCGCGCGCCAACACCACCGGTTCATACCGCACCTGCCTACCAACGGTAAGTGTAATATCAGAGAGTATGTGCTCTGGCGCGGGGTCGCAGGTGCGCACGTGCTGGGCGGGCGCCGCGTGCGCCGCCGCGCGCGACTCCCGCGCCGACCTGTGCGCGCGCCAACACCACCGGTTCATACCGCACCTGCCTACCAACGGTAAGTGTAATATCAGAGAGTATGTGCTCTGGCGCGGGGTCGCAGGTGCGCACGTGCTGGGCGGGCGCCGCGTGCGCCGCCGCGCGCGACACCCGCGCCGACCTGTGCGCGCGCCAACACCACCGGTTCATACCGCACCTGCCTACCAACGGTAAGTGTAATATCAGAGAGTATGTGCTCTGGCGCGGGGTCGCAGGTGCGCACGTGCTGGGCGGGCGCCGCGTGCGCCGCCGCGCGCGACACCCGCGCCGACCTGTGCGCGCGCCAACACCACCGGTTCATACCGCACCTGCCTACCAACGGTAAGTGTAATATCAGAGAGTATGTGCTCTGGCGCGGGGTCGCAGGTGCGCACGTGCTGGGCGGGCGCCGCGTGCGCCGCCGCGCGCGACACCCGCGCCGACCTGTGATATGGTATGGTTTGCGATGTGAACTGAGTTATGAAAACGTTTTACTAAGCGGACGTAGGCTTCCAATAATGATTTTGTCTTAAGTCAAAAATTGGTACCGACGGCTTGCCGCGCCCTAGAAGCTCGTTTACGCTCTGATATAAAAGCTACTTAGATGGATCCGAATGGCGACCTCGGCAAACACTGGTTTACTTTGGCGAATTTTTTTGAACGGCTAGTACTAACTCATCTCATAATTTGAAGACGCCTGTACCCAAGAGTGGACCAAATAATAAACAATGTTGATGATGATGACGCTCTACTATATATGGGTATTTTCAAACTGGTCTACCTATGTTACTTTATTTCGTAACACCGATGTAACGTATTGTCGTTTTTCAAATATGCTACTAATTTTACCATCTCTTACAGTACACTTATATATTTTCTTTTTATGCCATTTAACGTACAATCAACCAAGTCGGCGCTGGACCAATTTAAAAAAGAACAGACTAATATACAATAGACACACTAGAAACTTGTTTTTTATACAAGTGTCAACGTGCGTGTAAAGTAGCACTGGAAGTGACGATGTCTTGCTGAGCAATTCTCGCCCTTATGGTGGTTGAGCGAGAAGTTGTTCGACTGTAAATCCGTGCTGAGATCTTTGTGTCATGTAGTAATAGATATTAATTGTCGCTTTAAGTGCTTGTTTTAGAAAATGTCATAAAGTAGTTTAGACGGCAAAGCGACGAATAGTGGAAGTCGGCGAAGCGATTATTCTAGCGATTACTCAACCCTAGAAACAACACATACTTTGTCGACTGAATCCCAATAGGTATTATCATATTTCATCTTCAGTTAACAAATACACTAAATTATAATAACTCACTGAAACAAGTACCAATAAACTGAACTGCTGGAAGCAAAAGCCTAGTAATTTATTAGCCGTGTCAAATGGCTATCTATTAAACTACCACGATCAGAATTATTAGTAAGATCTTACTGAGAAACTTCCGAGAATATACGGACTTATCATCATACATTTTATCATATTGTAGCAATAATAATATGTACTTTCAATACATTAGAAACTCTGTGTTTATTACTGAAATACTAGTATACAGTTTATTTCCAATAACATTTATTCGTTAATTTTCAACATATTCGTTTAATCGCCATGCCGGGACGACGTGGCGCTGTGTCATGACGTGCGGACACGTCGACTGCTGCTCTTGTCTACGATGGGCTACGAACTCATACTTAAATCGAACGTCGTATTGATAACGAAAATATAAAGAGCGAACAGCGAGCTGACAGCGCGCTTACCGCTACCCCAATTGGCCCTTGTAGCCAAGTGATAATCGATTAGCGATATTGCTAAGTCAGACGTGTATGGAACTGAGATAAGCTTTCGATAATTCATGTGGTCGCTGAAGGACGAATTGCTTATGTTACCATGGCAACCAAGCGTTAGCGAAAGTTGATATCAGAAGCTAATGCCACTTGTCTAGACCCTCACAGGAGACAGCGCCAAGGCGTAGCTGCGCCGTGGCCTTGATGGTACAGTGAGCCATGACCTTAAATCCGTCTTGAAATGTCAAATAACAGTTTGCAATTATATTAAAACTAACTATAACTAAGTGACTAATTACACATAAAATAAAATATTAATTTCTATACTTAAATAACTAACAAATAAAAGGAATATACAAAAAAACAAAGGAACAGCAAAATTTAAAGGGCGTCATGGAAATCCTCCACAATTGATATTGGAAGCGTGCCCAGAATGCTGGCAGCATTACAAAGTTGTATGGCAATGCTGATCTTTTGTGCCAAATACAGGCCAGCCTTCTGGTTACGCGAGGCGTCAACCAGTCACTTTGAGAGATCTCTAAAAAGAGATCTTGCACTTGGACCCTAATGGTCCTTACGTTTCAACTCCAAACAGCTCAAATACATAATCACCCACTAGATTTATTTATTTGCGCCGTTTGAGAGTCTCCGCTGAAGCAGCAGCAGCGCCCGCATAACCCGCTGTGCTAGGGAGAGATGAGATGGCGCAAGGATATCGACAAGCGTTGCATCCCACACCAAAGGCCTACCCAGCTTCTATGGCAGTAAAGACATACCATCTGGTCTCTTGCCATCGTCGCGTGCCAAACCCTGAGGTTCAAGTTGGGCTGGAACGCCAGCGGTGACAAAAGCCCGGCGAAGTATGTCATTGAGGTTGGCGTGACGTGAAATGCGACCTACGCTCCTACTGCATGACAAACCATGGTAACCAAGGCTGTCGACAGCCTCTCCACAGTGACAGCGATGTGGAGAAACACATGGCGCACCTAAACGAAGGCAAGAAGCAATGCGGAAAGTCGTATCGTCCAACATGGAACCCATGTTGGACGATGGCAGTGCCTGAAGACCTGACACCCACTCTCCCACAGCCAGCAAACGAGCACGCTCTGCAGCATTGGGCCACGTACTGACGAGATTTTCTCGTACCACGCTGCAAAGCGGCCCTTACTGAGAAGATGGGCTTCGGAGTAACTCAGTGCTTGGACAAGCCATTCTCCAAACATTAATGGCATCAATCTTACACGGTACCTCAGAATCGACCAGTGTGGGTGCTAAAATTTTCCTGATCAATTCTGCAGTGCTGTGGACCAGGACAGGAAATCTGGTAAAATGGAAATTTTGCGAACGCCAAGGCTGCCCAGGCGTACAGGCAAAGACGCCTGTAGCCACCACGGTCGTTCAGGGCCAGATTTAGCTTGAAGTAATTTCTATAAGTTTATCAATTTGGGAGAGTGCAGATGGGCTTTTCCAAAAAGGGGACAGTTTGCTAAAAACAAAGAATCTACATTTAATAAATAGTCCGTCAAATTAGACCAAAAACAGGGCTGAGGTTACAATCATTCGCACCCAGCTAAAAGTTTGTCGAATTGTTCAAAACACCATTATAAATGAAATCTAAAATATCCTCATTGATCCCCTGGAAAAAAAATACACGAGGTCAAAAGTCACCAAAACGGATTTTTTGCGATTTTCAGCAAAATTATAATTTTATTGACCGTATTGAAAACTTGGGTATAAAGCTTTTCAAAACCAACTCATTTCCATTTGAATCTCAGTGAAATCACGCAACTGTCGTATCCAATTTAAATAACAGTTTAGCAATAAAACTCGAATGTACATTTTTTATTTAAGCGATATCATTACCGAACACCTTTTTACATTTACTTCGGGAAATGAAGGTACTAAAAGACATTTGAAAGGATATTTGAGTCGCAACATCTGCTGAATAAGATATTATGACGGATATATACCTGACGTTTATAACCGTCGTAACAATCCGTAAATACTCACTGAAGAGTATTGATCTTTATCTTCGGCCATCAAAGTACGCCTTGCTTGCACAGACTTGGAAAGTTCTACGAAGGTATACGTATTCTAAAATTCGAAGAAGAATGTTGGAATCGCTATGAGACCAAATTGTGTAACTAGACAACATGTGTAAGCTAGGATCAAACCAACGCGTTCATCTCGCGTCCGCGGTGGCGTGCGCGGTGGCGATTATTGCGCGTGCAAAAGTTGTGCACACTGTCACGTTCGTTCAGGCGTTCACCAGGCTGTAGTCGCGTCACTAAAATGCTGTCTGATACAGATAGTGAAATTGAAGAAGTTTTACTTCTGTCTGCTATTATTGAAGACGAAGAGGAACAAGAAGTGAACTTGAGGTGGGTATGATAATTATACAGTGCCAGTGAAGTAAATACCTACCATCATTCGATAACACCTTATCAGAATGAGACGTATCATACAACAATGGGTATTTGTGGAATTCATTTATAATTTCTTCCGTTTCCACCATACTTAAAATCTACAAAAACACAGTTTCCTCAACAAATAATAGCTGCGTGCAGCGTCCCAACGTAACAAGCGCGATCTGATCGCCACCGCCGCGTGCAGACGCTGCACCGGACGCCGCGTGCAATCCGAGGACGCGTAGATGTGAACACCGCGCACGCCACCGCGGACGCAAGCTGAACGCGTTGGTTTGATCCTGGCTTTACACGTCACGTATCGCGGAAGACATTAAAAAGCTAATATCAATGAGCGAAACATATGGAACTGTAAATAAAATTGCCAAAAATTAGAGACATGATATGGGTAAAACTTTCACAAAAAGAGCCTAAGTGAGTAGTTACACGTCTTGCTGCCTCATTTTCCTCGGTGATTTTCACAAATCTGGATAAGATAACATTAACTTACAAGGCCTCACCTGGGTATCTTTTTCACATGTTTGATTTTCCACCCAGATATAGTTTAGTCCGTGTGGTGAAGGATTAAGAATACAGATTGTCACCACCCCATGTCATCCCATGGGTGTCGTAAGAGCCGACAGAGGGAGCATAATATGCAGAGAACAGCACTGTAAGAAAAAAAAAACTTGATACAAACCCTGTACCAACCGGTTTGGCCAGCGTGGTATGGTAGGCCAATTTCTCCTTTCAAAGGAGAAGCCTAGTCCAGCAGTGGACTGTTAAAGGCTGATGATGATGATGATAGTTTAGTCGTGTGATACCCACCGTGAAACAGATTAATGCACAGAGCGAGTTGAACGGAAAATGAGATATAGAAAATAATTATTTGGTTGAATTCATGACTCTGCTACGCTCCCTAGAATTGAACAATCTCTTTTTGTACCTTTTTGCTTACTTAGTCATTTCTTCTCGCCTCCTTCTCGCATCAACACGATGAAAACACATGCCTATTTTCTCTTACGAGGTGGTCCGCTCCGCTCAGAGTGAAATGCGGTCTTAGCAATGAACAGCCATGTTCAGCGCTCAGTATCGAACCGCAAATAGCCCTCATTATAACGAGTGTATTGTTTGTTTTTTCTTGGTTATAGTTACTTATAGTTACTTTGTCACACTGCTTCTGGAAAAGTATCGAGGTCCTACTATTAGAAATTATAACGACATTGCCGAAACCGCCAAACTAAGGGTCGATGTTATGATGTGTACATTTGTAAGTATAGAAATGAAATGTAAATATTGGTCCGAATATTGGATAGTGGTGATTTTGAATGCTTTTTCAGACCCAGTCAATGCACATTAGTAGGTATGTACAGAAAGGATTAATGCTTTTGTTTGTGGTTATCAAATTTCAGAGACATGTGCTACCTATATAATGATTCAGAATCAAAGGCTCTATAATTATAATAATAGTAGGCTTAAATGTGTAGCATCTTATTATAATAAACAATAAAAAAAAACTTATAACTCTTCGACTCCATTTGCCGTAAGATTGATTGTTATCTCGTATACCTCGGATAGTAAAATAAATTGACACCGCGCTTCAAATTTAATATTCTCTTATTTATACAAACCACTGGAAATAACGCAAAGCTGTCGGTCCCGGTTCTTTTCTCAGGACGGGAATCGTAAAGCCGTTGGAGACTGTAGGCGGTCTGAAAACTACAACACCAGAGTTCGACTCACATGAAAAAAAGGAATCTATTATACTTACTACTTGGGCGAAGCTGGGTACGGCAGCCAGTCTCCAGGTCATATTTAATATCACACATAGTAGATATGTACGTATGTAGTAGGTATAAACGTACGTGACACAGTATACACATATGAGTCCTCAGTAGCAGTGTGCGCGGCTCGAGGCACTGTTGCAAATTTGTATATTATTGCAGCTTATCACTTGTACGATGTGTTTATATGTAATCTAATGATTCTTGAATCGCATTTTTCATAAATATAACATTAGAATTGTGAGAACGACAGTAAATATCGGGACGAATGGTAGCCCATTTGCTATTTTGATGTACTAGCAATATTTCGTCAGAATCTGTTGAGTACTTTTTGCGTAAATAAGTAACAAACATCCAGGTTGGCCGCTGCAGACACAACCTAGCGAAATGGGGTATGATTGACTTACACGCAGTGCGACTGTGGCGCTCCCGAACAGACCATGAGTCACCTGCTAAAGTGTCCTAAGTGTCCGTACAGATGTTCGGGGGCCAATCATGTCAAGCCACCGACAATGCCGCTGCTGTGGCCACATACTAGGCTGGTGCCATTTGAATTCTGTACCAACGACTCGAGAAGAAGAAAAATCCATCTTCAGAACCATTCCCGTTTAAAATAGTAATTAGTAATTCAGAAACACGCACAGACAAGAGCGTTGAAGACATTGTACGTCTATCTTGCTAAAATACGCCTCAAGAAAATATTGGTGTACCTGCTGAAACTACGCATTATCTCAGTCCGTTGTCATGTAAGAACTAACAACGTGCTAGAACAAAGGTTAACACTATACAAACACATATATTTTGTGCTGTTATTCCGTAACATTTATCAAATAAAGAAACATATTTGCATGTCGTAACTAAAGCCAGTTCCACGAAAACACTAGAATCCGATCCGTGGAAATTGGATAGATCGCTGTATGGTATTATTTCTGAGTATTGTAAATATAATTGAGGCTTTACTAGCTGGGTAATTGATCTTTTGCCTATCAACATCATCCGAGCGTTGCCCGATTGCTCTTGAAACATTTCTACATTAAACTTAGGGCCTTAGTCCGCAGTCTAACTATAATTGACAGAAAATTAGCTTTTCCGAGGAGTGACTCACTGACATCTGCAAGCCATAGGAATAGTCTTATTCTATAGATATACTCAAACGAAGGTAACGAAATTCCAAGTTAATGTTCTCTCCCTAGCGACCAGCAAAGATCTTCATTACAACCTCTGAGTCAAATGCCAAAATAGTACTTCAGTACTCAATACCCATGAAACAAAAATTATTCTCAATGCTACAGAATTGGGAATAATGTCTATGTATACCACAAACCACTAAGTATGAAAAAGAACCATCGTCATCACACTGTCATCAAAGAAAACACACATTTATTTTCCTTTAATTAAATTTCGTGATTCATACATTTCTTCATAAAATTAGATTTCAATACATATTCAGACCTAATTTCAAAATATGCGCATATTTATCATGAATATGACCTACTTACATACCTACAAGTGGAATACATTTTTAATAATTAGTTTTACTTATAACTAATAGCCAATGTTTCTACTCTTTTAATATTTGATTTTCGTGTTTTATTCCAGTAAGTAACGATATCTATACTGATTCTCTTTAACGTATGTAAGTTGTAGATTAATCATTACTCATTCTAAGTAGTATATTCAAAGCACTGTACGATGCTTTCACCAACTGAAATGTAAAATAAAATCACGAATATATTCATACTATAACCGCATTACTATAACAGTAAGTGCTTATAAATTGAATGAAAAGAGACATATCAAAATAATAATAGTCGTATTAAATTAATGCTACATAAAGAGAGGCACGTTGAAATTATCAATCAACTTTTTAGTAAAATATATTCGTGTAATAAATGAAAAGGCAAGTTAGTATTAGGTACATATTTGGCTAAATGGCCATTTGCCCATAGTGTTATTAAGAGAAGGGAAACTTGTGTAAATGACCATAATTATTATCAAATTGGCAATAAAGCATCAGTTATTTAATTCCCAAGATGAAGAACTCACAAAGTGTCAAATAAATCAAAGTGGAAATCACGAATGATCTTGTTCTTTCTTCGGTAGTACACCAAAAGTATTATACAATAAAATTAAACTACAGTTTACGGATTTTATCGCGATGTATTGGTTTCACTAAGTTATTACATTTGAAACTAATGATCTAGAAACTTTATTTTTAATTTATTACTAGCCGACGCTTCGAATTCTTTACAGAATTCATGTTCACGGCAGACTGAGGTGATATTTGTCTTTTTCTTGAATGTATAAGTTATCTCAAAGTACCCGAACATTTTTCAACTACTGTTGTCCTTAGGTCTTCTGGTGACTTTGTCCTTCTTTGGTTTCATTAGCCTTATGACAGGGTCCCAAGCTGGAGGAACATTCCAACCATCTTCCCTATTGAAATTAGGGTGTTTTTTTTAATTTCAATAGCCTCTCGTATCATCCTTGGAAGAAAACGGTGTTCTTTTGCGAGTATCTGTGGTTCATCAAATCGCAAGTAGTGGTTGGGTCCTTGTTCCACATGTTCACACACAGCAGACTTTGTTGAGCGTTTATGTTTTATGTCAGCTATATGTTCTTTGAGTCGAATGCCTATGCTTCTCTTGGTTTGTCCAATATATATGAGCCCACATTCACAGTAAATTTTGTAGACACCGGCCTCTTGCAAGGGTAAATGACACTTGACAGATGGTAATAATTGACTGATCTTCGTTGGCGACTTGTAGTAAGTTTTGATAGAAGCTCGCTTCAAGATGTAGCCAATTTTGTCGGTCACGCCCTTGATGTATGGGAGGACAGCAGGTTGTCTTTCTACTGTGGCTGGTTTTTCTTTCTTCTGGGATCTGTGACAGTGGCGCGGCGGTCGGACCTTGTTGTCTTGCAGAACTTGCCTGACATGTTGAAGCTCAGCGTTCAGGTGTTTCTTGTCACAGATCCCGCGGGCTCTCTGAAACAGAGACATTCCTACAGTAGCTAACTGTTTAGGATGGTGGTGAGATTCACCCTTTAAGTACCTATTTGTATGGGTCTTTTTCTATACACAGTATGGCTAAAGGAGATGTTTTTATTTCTGATGACAAGTACATCTAAGAAAGCTAAAGAATTGTTTGCCTCTAATTCCATTGTGAATTGTATTTCGTTATTATTAGAATTTAGATGGTTTAGGAAAGCATTAACACTATCTGTTGGTAAAATTGTGAAAGTGTCATCTACATACCGCTTGTAGAACCTCGGTGTGATGGTGGCAGTCTGCAGGGCTCGCGCCTCGAAGACCTCCATGAAGATGTCAGCGACAACAGGCGATACTGGAGAGCCCATTGCTACACCGTCTACTTGTATGTAGTATTTCTTGTCCCATAACAGATAGCCTGTTGTCAGGCAGTGTTTGAGTATTAAGGGAGAAAGAATAGAGTGTAATTAAGATTTACCAGTTTTGTTGTTCATATTTTTTTAGGTTCTAACCTAACCAATCCATTCGTAGAAATACGAGCCCTCTAAAATACGTAACTAAATCATATATAATTAGGATTTTAAAATAATACTCATATTCGTAATTTAATCAGTTTGCAAGTAGATACAGTTACTCACCTATGTTACAAATAATATTTATCTTAAAAGTAAATGTGCCTCTACTCTTACTTCTAAGAAATAACGTAATTATCATATCCATGTTTTGTAACAAAATGTTGGCTATGTTATTCTAGGTATATTATAACTTGTACTCTGAATAATCGTATCTTATTTTTCCAACAAAGTTAATTTCTAAATAAACTGACTGTCAGACGTAAAGTATTATTTTAAAGATGTAATCATTCCAATCAGGTTGTCTAGAATTACCGTAGCCAGGCAGGAAGGTGTATCAGAAGTGCGCAGTGGAAGGTGTAATACATCTACCTGACCACGATAGACAATATATCCAGACACAATGCACTGCGTTGCACAGTGAGTAAAGTATTGAGTAGGTACATGAAAATTTTACCTTATATATCCTGGTGATGTTCTTGAAGTGGACCTATAGATTAACTTATAATTTTGGCCAAAATAACAAGAGAATCAATAGATACCAGTTTACAATTCGGCGAAGTCCTTCTCCAGACCACGATGCACGTTGCGGTTCACAAAACTTTTCACAAAAATGTTCAATATGTCATCAATTTACAACAAACTTTGCCGGAAGTCAAAAGCGGCAATTACGTATTAAGTTAATTACAAGTTGATTCAATTCGCGTTAATTCAAAGAGCGATCAATTTAATTTAGGTACAAGACACGCGAGCTTGCAAACGGCGTGTTAATTTTTTCAAACGGAAGCAAGTTGACAGTTCAGTGTGACCATTGTCAGAAATTTTCAATAGACTAAACAAAATGTTACTCAATCAATCTAATCGATTTGACTTATAATAAAAACTAATTCTATTTCAAACATCCACCCGCCCCGGACCGGCCTACCGGTCCGCTAATCGGTTGGTAGACGTGACAATGTTGCAACCGCTCTCCTTAGAATCGAACCGTCCACCAAGACCTCAGCAAATCGGGGAACTCCATCAGCCCCAGTTACCAAACGAAGGATGCGCCCCCTGCGCCATCTGAGTGGCGGAAGGTTAGCCTCCTTGATCAAAACGAGGTCACCAATCTTGGGTGGATCGGTCTTGTCGGTCCACTTAACGCGTTGCTGGAGTATGTGCAAATATTCCAAATTCCAGCGTTTCCAAAAGCTCTGAGTAATCTGGCGTACCAATTCAAAACGCGAGAGACGACCAGGTCTCGTATCAATGTAGGGGTACTCAGGCAAGGCGACAAGTGGGCGACCAATCAAAAAATGGCCCGGCGTAAGGGCCTCCAAATCATTCGGATCTGAGGAGATCGGGCACAATGGCCGAGAGTTCAAAACGGCCTCAATCTTACAAAACACAGTTGCGAGTTCCTCAAATGTAAGGACAGACTCACCGATTGTCCTGCGCAAGTGTGTTTTGGCCGATTTTACGGCGGCCTCAAATATACCACCCCAGTGTGGACAATTTGGTGGGGAAAACAACCAATTTATCCCACGTCGGGCAAGCCTATCACCTATATCAGCCTTGTTGGTTTCAAGAAAATTAACAACTTCATTCAAATAATTATACGTGCCCTTGAAGTTAGTGCCGCAGTCAGAACGGATCAAGGAAGGCAGCCCTCTGCGGGATACAAATCTGTCAAATGTGGCTACAAACGCCTCGGTCGTAAGCGAGGAGACCAGTTCCAAAAGTACGGCCTTTGTGGAAAGACAAACAAAAACACACAAGTAGGCCTTGACAGTCTTGCTGTTTCGAAGTGTCGACGTTTTCACCAAGAAGGGACCAGCGAAGTCCGTGCCAACACCGTCAAACGTCCTGCTCTCAGTTACGCGATCTGCCGGTAAGTCTCCCATCAAGGGCTGCATGGTAGAAGCCTTGAGCTTATAGCAAGGGATGCAGCGAAAGACTACACTCCGAATAATTCTTCGGGCAGACAAGATCCAAAATTCGCGTTGCAAAATGGCCAAGAGCGCATTACAACCAGCATGCGAATTTTTAAGGTGACGGTCAGTTACCAACAAGCGTACCAAATGACCGTCCTTGGGTAACAAAAGGGGGTGACGTGCCCCGTAAGGGAGGTTGGCGTTCTTGAGACGCCCTCCAACAAGCAAGAGACCCGTATCGTCCAAAAAGGGGTTCAATTTGGATACAGCTCCCGACAATTTCGATCTCCCTGATTTAAGGATAGCAATCTCCTTTTCAAAATGGGCCAATTGCACAGAACGAACCCAAAAGCTGAGGGACTCCTGTCGTTCCTGTGGTGAGGGAAACGGTGTCACACGTTTCTGTTGTGGGTGCCTAAAATTAAAAACAAAACGCTTTATCCAAGCAGTAACACCTAACAACTTGTCGAGGGAGCTGTAACGATTCAACAGGAAATCGGGGTCGAAGGCGCATTCTACCTTCTCAAGAGCGAGTGTTCGTAGACCCGGCAAATTAGAAGTATTCAAAACTGGCGTTCGAGGCCAATCAATTTCTGGTCGACTCAACCATTCCGGACCCCACCACAGCGAATGACCTATCAAACTAGGCGGCAAGCATCCGCGCGAGGCACAATCAGCGGGGTTGAGCTCACCTGGCACGTGTCTCCAAACAAGTTTGACTTCGGATTTCTGGATTTGGGAAACGCGATTAGCGACAAATACCTCCAAGGTGTGGACAGAAGCCTTCAACCAACAAAGAACAATTTGGCTGTCTGTCCAGGCGTAAGTCCCATTAATACAAATGCTTTTACCCAAAGTACTGGACACGTGGTTCAATAAGCGTACAAGTAGGGCTGCTCCCGAGAGCTCCAATTTCGGAATGGTCAAAGATGTCCGAAGGGGTGCTACCTTGCTCTTCGCCATGATCAGGGAGACTCTCACCTGACCTGAGGCACTGACTGTGCGCAAGTACACCACGGCCGCGTGACCACGTTCCGAGGCGTCACAAAACCCGTGAAGGGTGGCCTTGTACTTCCCGGGAGGAAGGATGGGACGAGGCAAGGAGATCTCGTTGACGGCAGGAAGTGAGGATACAAAAGAGGTCCATTCCTCAACAAGAGTACCGTGTAGAGGTTCGTCCCAGGTCAATCCTGCTGTCCAAAGCTTCTGCAAGAAGCATTTTGCCCAAAATATGATAGGACAAATCCAACCGTTCGGATCAAAGGTTCTGGCGACAGTAGACAACACGAGACGTTTAGTCCAAGAACAAGGCAGTTTCAAGTCTACGTTATACGTAAAGATGTCTTGGACTGGTCTGTACTGAACGCCGAGAACAGCCATCATGGCGGGGTAGTCAACAATCTCAAATAGATGTGGATCTTGCTGATGATCCTCTGGCAAGCCTTCCAAAAGCGCTGGTGAGTTGGAAATCCATTTGCGCAACTCATAACCAGCGGAGGCCAAAATACCTATCAATTCGTCCCGCAGGAGGATCGCCTCGTCTGCTGTGGAAGCGCCTGAACAGATGTCATCGACGTAAATATCGTCTTTCAAGATGGCGGAGGCTCGTGGGAAGCGTAAGCCTTCGCGGTCTGCGAGCTCCCAAAGAGAACGTATTGCCAAGTAGGGGCTTGACCTTAAACCGTACGTATTAGTATTGAGCTCGTAGACGACCATGGGATCGCGAGGAGACTCTCTCCAAAGGATCAGCTGGAAGCGACGGTCATCAGGGTGGATAATCGTCTGCCTGAACATCATTTTTATGTCGGCCACAAAGACAACCTGATGTCGTCGGAAGCTGGTGATGACGTCACAAAGGTCCTTGACCAACTTGGGACCAGAATGCAAGCACTGGTTCAAGGATACGCCTGTTGAAGTCTGCGCAGAACCATCAAACACTGTGCGCAGCTTGCCAGTCGATGGCTTCAATACCGCATGATGCGGGAGAAAGTAATGCTCCACCGAACGCCAATCCAAATTTGACACTGACATGTGTCCCAATTGTTCATATTCTCTCATGAACTCAATATACTTCTGTCTGAGCTCCGGATCACGACCCATGCGACGCTCCATAGCCAACAATCTCTTTTCGGCTAAAGGTCGTGACTCACCAAGCGGAGGCCGAACAGATAGGAAGGGTAGCCTCGTAATAATCCGACCAGAACGGAGTCCACCAGTGTTGTTCTGGAAGAACAGCTCGCACTCCTCATGTTCTGGATTCAAACGAGCAGCTTGAGGAGGCTCCTCTACCTCCCAAAACCTCTGAACAGCATCAGAGAGAGCAGAGCCTACAGCCAACAAATTATCAAGTTCGGGTGGAGGGGGGCCCTAAGTACAGGTCCCATCAAAGCAAATCCAAATATGGTCGGGATGGCAGTCAAACCATTTGGCACCAAGACCCGTTTCCCACCAATCAAAATTCCACCGAGGACATCAGAGCCAATCAACAAGTCGATTTGTCCCGGTGTGTCAAATTTGGGGTCTGCCAGTTCCAATCCCGATGTCAAATTCACCACAGCAGCGGGTAGCTATTTCTGTGGGTGCATACCCAAAATATTCTTCAGCACAATAGCCGAGCTTTTAATCCTCGGGTGTGAAGATTCAACAGGGCCAAACAAAACCTTAACTTGCCCTTCAACATTAGAGGCTACGTCACCTATGCCCCGTATACAATTTGGAAATAAACCCATATTTAATTTAACCTGCCTGAACCTGTGTCCAATATAGCACGGACAACAACAGAGGTCCCCGTGGGTCCCCAGACCCTAACAGCAACCGTTGGTAGGATAACGGTCTCAATGGGGGAGGTTGGAGTTATAGGGCAGGGGTCAATGACCTATTGTTGCCTGGGCGGCGACCGTTGGCCAGGACCAGGCAAGTCAAAACGAGGGTGCGGCTTGAAGTCCTCAAAAGCGCGATGACTCGATCCGCGTGCCATCTGTGGGGGGTCATAATGACGCACCCGCCCAAAACGAGGTGGGCGCGAGTCGAGGCGGGTGCGTCATTGGTAACAGGTAGTTAGGCGGCGACACACCACGCACTCCTCACACGTGTCTGTCGCCGCCTAACTACCTAGCGAGTCAAGACCCTCGCCGCGCAACACGCGACACACCACGCACTCCTCACACGTGTCTGTCGCCGCCTAACTACCTAGCGAGTCAAGACCCTCGCCGCGCAACACGCGACACACCACGCACTCCTCACACGTGTCTGTTGCCGCCTAACTACCTAGCAAGTCAAGACCCTCGCCGCGCAACACGCGACACACCACGCACTCCTCACACGTGTCTGTCGCCGCCTAACTACCTAGCGAGTCAAGACCCTCGCCGCGCAACACGCGACATACCACGCACTCCTCACACGTGTCTGTCGCCGCCTAACTACCTAGCGAGTCAAGACCCTCGCCGCGCAACACGCGACACACCACGCACTCCTCACACGTGTCTGTCGCCGCCTAACTACCTAGCGAGTCAAGACCCTCGCCGCGCAACACGCGACACACCACGCACTCCTCACACGTGTCTGTCGCTGCCTAACTACCTAGCGAGTCAAGACCCTCGCCGCGCAACACGCGACACACCACGCACTCCTCACACGTGTCTGTCGCCGCCTAACTACCTAGCGAGTCAAGACCCTCGCCGCGCAACACGCGACACACCACGCACTCCTCACACGTGTCTGTCGCCGCCTAACTACCTAGCGAGTCAAGACCTTCGCCGCGCAACACGCGATAAACCACGCTCTGCTACCAAAAATATGTCTAGAATTACCGTAGCCAGGCAGGAAGGTGTATCAGAAGTGCGCAGTGGAAGGTGTAATACATCTACCTGACCACGATAGACAATATATCCAGACACAATGCACTGCGTTGCACAGTGAGTAAAGTATTGAGTAGGTACATGAAAATTTTACCTTATATATCCTGGTGATGTTCTTGAAGTGGACCTATAGATTAACTTATAATTTTGGCCAAAATAACAAGAGAATCAATAGATACCAGTTTACAATTCGGCGAAGTCCTTCTCCAGACCACGATGCACGTTGCGGTTCACAAAACTTTTCACAAAAATGTTCAATATGTCATCAATTTACAACAAACTTTGCCAGAAGTCAAAAGCGGCAATTACGTATTAAGTTAATTACAAGTTGATTCAATTCGCGTTAATTCAAAGGGCGATCAATTTAATTTAGGTACAAGACACGCGAGCTTGCAAACGGCGTGTTAATTTTTTCAAACGGAAGCAAGTTGACAGTTCAGTGTGACCATTGTCAGAAATTTTCAATAGACTAAACAAAATGTTACTCAATCGATCTAATCGATTTGACTTATAATAAAAACTAATTCTATTTCAAACACAGGTAATTACGGAAAACCACCACACAATACCTATATTATTAACATTATTATCAATCAAAACTGACAAAAAATTTCATTCTTTATGTGTTTGGGATCAAATAAGAGGTATGTCCTGCCGAGAAAATACCATTTTTGGATTACATCCTTATATTCATTTTATAAGCTAATGAAAAGAAGATTAAAGCATTATTAAAATCCGAATTCCACAACAGGCTGAGACTGCTTACAAGCGTAGGCATTTAAAAAAAATCTGAGTTGACTCGTTAATGCCGCTACTAAATTTCTTGTAAAAGATGATACGAACCTGACTAGTGATTTCTTCACACCATCTACATATGAGATACAGGGTAAACATATTATATCCCAAGTACCCAACTGACATCATAAACTTGCCTGGATTCTCTGTCATTGTCTGTAAAAATAAACATCAACAATAACAACAAAATACATGAGTCACTTTTGGTCAAACCGTCATGGTTTAACCAAAACAAAATTAAAAATGGAGATGAATTTTACAAAAACTCTATTGACGTGTAATTAGATTATCAAAATATGCAATTTGCGTGAAGCCAAGAGGTATAAATGCTGCCTATAATTTGCTGTCTCTAATTTGCTTCACTTAGGTACTCGTCCTGCATGGTAATCTACCGGCTAATATACGTCATCGCCCGTCATAAATGATGCGATATATTATTACTGCAGGTAGCAGCTACTTCGTGTACCTATTACATTAAAATTAACAAAGCCTATAAACAATGCCTTCCGCTAACAAATCAGACTATACCTACATCGCTCGCGAAGCCGAGGATAGAGTAGATTACCGTGCTAACGTACCTCGTGCAATTGCAAAATACACATAGCGTTAACGTTATAACCATAGAACAGCTTTTTATTAATCTATTTTATCTTAATATATAAAATCCTTGCGTTACTGACTGACTGACAGACACGCTACAGCCGAAACTATTAGGCGCAGGAAGCTGAAATTTGGCATGTACATTAGTATCGATATATAGTTTCGTAAGTTTAGTAAGGTCACGTAAGACGTACTCACGTGTTACGTGACTTTTGTCATGAGGCAGCGATAGCTGAGTGGATAACCAACAGACTGCTATGCAGAGAGTATCAGGTTTGAATCCCCGGCTCGGACTTTTCGAAGTTAAGTGCGTATTAAATTGTTTATTATCGCCTGTCCCGAGCCTTGCAGACCACGTTAAACCGTTAGTCCCTGCTGTCATGAAGATCTTTGACAGTTGTTACAGGGAGTCAGTGCCTTCAAATAAACTGATACTAGTCTAAACTATGGAATATGGCTATCCCTTTGGGTTGCGGAGGTCAGACGACAGTCGCTCTGTAATCAAGCAGATATTCTGCCCAATCTGGTAAGACTAGTAGGCGGACCCCGGGCTCCAAAGCGAAAAAGTCTTTGATGCAACTGGGATAACGCTAGGACGATGATGTCACAGCCGCAATCTTCTTCTTCATCGTGTCATTGGTTCAGATTTTCTATTCACAAACTAGGCTACGGTAACGGCATTGTTTGAGGCCACTTTAAGATCTCGTTTATTGCAGGTAGATGGGCAATGAAAGCAAATGCGCCATGGATTGTGATGGAGTTCCGCAGTCGCAATAGGCCTGTGAGTGGTCTATGAATCCTCATCTTGCCATATTTTTCCTACAGCGACCGACCTGAGTTCGCAAGCGATTAAGCGATCTCCAAGTCGACCACTTCAAGTTATGACCAGGAACGCTTTCCTTTGGAAGATTGGGACGGCCGGGTATTTAGTGGCCCACAGTTGCTCTCTTGCCAATTTTGGAGTATTATTTGTGGCAGAAGTCGTTCTTAAGAAGTTTTTTCGGGTTTTAAGGTAGCCGCGAGGCATCTTGTAGTCATGCAGAGATCTGTTTCCTGCCTATGTTTCTCCACTGCACAGGCTATTTCCCGCCGTACATTTGGTGGAGCGATGCCTGCTATAGGGTATAGCATACTGAGCGGGGTGGGTTTCAAACAGCCCGTAATGATTCGGCATGTTTCATTCAGGGCTACATCCACTTCCCTTGCATGTGTGGATCGGTGCCACACTGGGTACGCGTATTCGCCCGCGGAATATGACAGTGAGAGCTCTGTGGTTCGGAAAACATGCGGGGCCGCTCCCCAGGCTGTTGAAATAATACGTCGCAGTATGTTATTCCTTGCACATACCTTTTGTTTGGTATTAAAGCAGTGGGCCTTGTATGTGAGCGCTCTATCCAGGGTGACACCCAGGTAGCGTAGACGAGGGCCGTGCTCTATGTTAATGCCTCGCCATGATAATGAAAGTCCTCGCTTCGCATCCCGGTCACGTAAATGGAACGCGCAATACTGGGTTTTTGACGGATTAGGCCGTAAGGCGTTTTTTACGTAGTGCATGTCGAGCGCGTCCAATCCTTCCCTGAGAGATGTTACTGTATCTTCAAAGTTCGGTGCTTGGGCTACTAGTGGGAGTTCTTCTGCGTATAGGAAACTTTTAGTGCGTGGTGTTGTTGGTTGATCGTCATATTAAACAAGGATGGAGCCAGAACACTGCCTTGTGGGTGTCCAGTTTTCTGCCTCCGCCATCGGCTCTTCTCTCCATTTAGGTGCACTTGGAACCGCCGGTTATTTAGGACCTCTCTCAGAATATCTATGGACCCTTTGTCTTTTGTTGTGTCGAGAACTTTTGACAACAGTTTCTGATGTTTACTGTGTCGTATGCAGTTGTTAGGTCAACAATGACAACACCAGTGATTTTGTGGGTTTCGAATCCATCTTGTATGTACTGGACGAGGTTCAGTGTTTGGCTAGTGCAAGATTTGCCTGGTCGGAATCCAGCCTGATGTAATATTAATTTATTTATTTATTTAATTTAGGTACACAAAACAGAAAATAGTACAAGTTGGTTAAAATATAAAAGTTACAGTTAAGTTCTAAACTAAGTTCCTAACTATGTGTACATTGCATAATCACAATGGACTGTATAGCTCATTTAGTGAAAAAATTAAAATTAGAATTTGGAAACAAAACGGGGTATAATCAAAGTAAATGAGGTAAACAAAGAAAAAACAAAACAGCAAATAGCAGACCTACTCAAGAGGAATTAAAAAGAATTATTTCAACAGTACTCCAACATTATATTCCTATAGCTACATTAGACTGATTAGTGATTAGACATAATATTCCTAACGTTTCGTTTAAACTTCACAAATCGGTTATTGAAAATATCCGAAGACTTGTGGTGTTCTGATAATAAATCATTGTACAGTCGACACATCCGTACTATCGGGTTGTAATACGACGTGTTGTTAATATGCACGTTTAAAATAAAACTTTTAAGGTCGTGATCTAAATTTAGTATTTAAATTAATTTGAGCTAACAAATCAGGGCAATCCAATGCGGCATGAATTATTTTATGGAGACACAATAGGTCAGTGCTTGCACGCCGAGATTTCAAAGACAACATCATGAACTTATTAAGCCTGTCGCTGTATGTTTGTAGTTCGTGATTAAGATTAAATCTATAACAAACTATTCTTAAACACTTTCTTTGTATCTGTTCGATTCTGTTTATGTGAACATCGTAAAAAGGTGACCAGATAGGCGAGTTAAATTCTAACACACTACGAATTAAAGATTGGAATAAATAAAGTAGGCTTTGTGGCTTTTTAAAATCTTTGGTTATTCTGAGAATGAAACCAAGAAGACTAGTGCTTTTACTAATAATGTGGTCATAATGGGGCGAAATTATAGCTTCTCATCTTCTCACCTTGACAACATGCTTTCTATCGAGGCTCTGGCCATTCAAATTATAGTTGAAGAGGATTTTATGTGTTTCATGAGTGAAATATATATCACAGCACTTGTCAGTATTAAGATGCATAAAATTATCCCGGCACCAATCACTAACGGTCTCAAGGTCCAACTGAAGGGCTTCCGCATCGCGCACATTAGTTATAACAGAGTAAATTTTAAGATCATCAGCGTACAAAAGTCACTTTAGCTTCTCCACGAGGTCATTAGTGAAGATTAAAAAGAACAAAGGGCCTAAATGGGATCCTTGTGGCACGGCGGAGGTGGTAATCACCGGTAGTGAAAGGTCGCCTTTGATAGATACAAGTTGACTTCTTTTGCTTAGATACGACTCGACCCAGCGAAGTAGGTTCCCGTGTATTCCGTGGTTTGATAACTTGGTACATAGTAAAGAGTGGTTCACCTTGTCGAATGCCTTCGAAAAATCGGTATAGATGGAATCGACCTGATGTCTCGCGCCAAATGCTCTACATAGGTAATTTTTATAGATTAAAAGATTAGAGAGAGTAGACCTATTCTTTACGAAACCATGCTGACTTGGTGAAATAGATGGACTTAGCTGGTAGTATAATGAATCGTATA
The DNA here is from genome assembly GCA_944739405.2 of Euclidia mi. Classification (NCBI taxonomy): domain Eukaryota; kingdom Metazoa; phylum Arthropoda; class Insecta; order Lepidoptera; family Erebidae; genus Euclidia; species Euclidia mi. The sequence goes on along the minus strand of OX123184.2, from coordinate 79,221,622 downwards.
CGACCGTCTCAAAGATTTTGGCAATACAGGACAAAATGCGGATCGGCCTAAGTTTTCACGGTTTGATTTGTCGCCGGACTTGTGTATGGGGACTATATGTGCAATTTTCCATCTAGCCGGAAATACACCAGAACGTAAAGATTTGGAAAATATAATCGATAAAGGTACACACAACTCATCACCACACATTTTGATGAAATGAGGTGGGATGCTATCCGGGCCAGCCCCTTTGTTGCAGTCCAATAACCGTATTTTACGAAGCACGTCCTCTTTTGTAATATGAATAGAGTTCATCAGCCTTATACGACTATCACAAGCAGAGATTGACGGCACATTAGCGCTATTGAATAAAGATGCTGGTTCGTAGACTGAGCCAAAATAGCGGGCAAAGAGCGTACACGCACCTTCGCGAGACGAAAAACTCGAGTTACCATATTTCATGTTTAGGGGTATATCATTTGTACCCTTCTTAGAGTTGACGTATCGCCAAAAATTCTTGATATCATGTTTCAAGGACGATTCTACAGACGAAACGAATGATTTATAGTCCTGTCTCATAAGATTTTTACACCTAGCACGTAGCATGCCAAAAGTATCATAATCGCGAGGATACGGTGAAGCTTATGATACTTTTGCTTTTCTCGTTAGCTGCGTATCAGGGGTGGTGAAAACCAAGTTGGATAATTGTGTGAGTGATGATTTACAAAAGGTGTATTTTCTTCGATAATTTTGTTCAGATTTTTATAAAATTGATCAACAGAACAGTCAACATCGTCTGACTTAAGAATCATAGGCTAATCAACAGCGCTCAGCTGCTGCTTTATTATAACATAATTGGATTTGAAGAAGTTTAGCCGCCTTCGTCGACGTGGTTTCAAAGTAGGTATTAGACTTTTCATGAAAACAACAGTCAATAACCAACGAGGGATGGTGATCGTCCAAACGACTAATAGTTATATAGTTCTTAGACTGGTGTGAGGCGATTTAACAGCATTCGATCAAAGAGCTTAAAAATGTGGCATAGTAACGATATGGGACGGTAACTTTTTGGGTCTGAAGGGCTTTTGCCTGGCTTAAGAAGAGCAATTAATTTTGCTCGCCTCCATATTTTTGGGATTTTCAATTCCTTCAGACAGCAACTAGGAGCCACGATACAGCTATTGGACCCAGGTGTTTTATTTGTTCCGTCGTTATATCATCCCTGCCCGCAGCCTTACCAAGTTGTAAGCTCTTAATGCTGGAGGTGATTTCTGGGAGGATAAACGGCTTACTAATAGGGTTAAAAGTTTTTAATAATATTGTTTAAATTAAACTTAGACCTTCGTACTCTGTATTTAGGTTTTCCGTTTAGCAGTAGTTGGTGGGCAATTTGGTTTGCTGTTACTTGGCCAGAATTGCAGCTGGAGACTCGCCAGTGAGCTTTTTGACAGTGGACCAAGCCTTCTTACCATTATGCGTCATATCAACACTAGATACAAGTTTCATACAGTATTTCCACCGGCTTTCAGCTACCAAGCGCTTTATTCCTTTCCCAGCAGTTGGAGTCTCTTCAGATAACGGGTCTTTTATACAGTGTTTGGTAGCGTGCCAGCAATTTTGCAGAGTAATTGTTTAGGCTTGGAATATAGTGCCTTCGGCAACCTCATGGGATATTTCTTCGAGAAGAGTTCCAAGCAATTTCTACGAAATTTTCGTAGTTAATTGGTGTGGGATTAATTTCAGCTAGCCCCGAATCTATTTGTTCCGAGTATGTTTGCCATTCGGCTTTCGAAAAGTTAAAGCGGCGACGGAATGGGACATTGACAGGCTTAACAGCGGCATGAACCATGCCTGCGATTGGTCTATGTTGCGTATGTGAAATGAGGGCGCAGACATTTTTGACGCAGAAAGAGCTTATGTTATCGCTAGCAAATATAAGGTCTGGATTATATCCTCTCAGACATCTTCTGCTGTTAAAAGATGGAGGAAGCTTGGCATCATGTATTAGTGTCAGGTTTTCACCGTCTGCTCTTTCTTCTACAGCGTATCCATCTGGGTCGGTTGTTGCGTTGCCCCAGGTAATACAGTATTACCTATAGCCACAGGGCTATTGAAATCACCCACTATAATCTTGATGGGATGACTGTCATAATTAGGTGTCTTGGATAATTTAAATGGTTTATACGGTGGTTTATACGGTGGTTTATATACCGATGATACTCTGCAATTTCCGGTTTCTATTGTAATGACCTCAATATCATTTTCTTGGTTGCATGAAGCCGATTGAACGGTAAGAGATGGTATTGCAAACACTGCACTCCCATACTTTGGGTGGGATATTTCAGCCACGAGTGTCATTTCTGGGACTTGAGGTTTTGAGTGTGTCGAGTCCCTGTGAGTCTCCTGTAAGCATAGGAAGTCGCATATTATGCTGGAGCATAAATCAGCCAAGATTTGCGATTTTCTTTGCGAAAATCTTTCGGTATTAATTGAGATAACAACTAGAGCAGGCTGGAACAGATTACTGCAATTCTGGACATAGGTGGCTTGAGAGCTTTGAGCTTTTTGAGAGCTACTTTGGCCCTGAGAAGGGCCGATTGGAATAGGTGTATGTAGCTGGGGGAATTTAAGTGAACCATTGTGGTGTAAGGATTAGTCAGCCTAGACCCTGCGCTACCGGGTCTAGCTGCTTCCAGGGTGCGCCGCGGGGAGGCTCCTATACATGCACCCTAAACAGACATAACAACACGGCCATTAAGAGTAGACATGAGATAAGAACGGTCCTAAACTATAACGAAGCCATCTATCTTTTACTTAGTCATAATGAAACACAGACAGCTATTTTAAAGCTGCCGAACTCTTTAGGTGTTTGAAATCTAAATCGACACGATAACCTGTGATTTTTGACTAAGCTTCGAGTTTTGTAGCACCAAATTAACTGAACATATTTATTTCCGCCTTTTTTTGGTTTCATAAACCGAACAAGACACCAATAGTCAAAATTATGTGTACCTAGTTGTACACAAGAGAAACACTAGCAGATAACATTGTGCCATTTGTTGGACTATCATTCCACTAGAATATGTGTATCTGAGAATTAGTTATAAAAGTTCAAAAATCAATGTCAGGCGTAGACCCACTGCTTCTTTCAGATAACGAGACAAAGGAGTATTCACAAATCCCTTCGAATATGTTTTCTGCTCCTAGTGCTCGCCTGATACGAGATAGTAGGCAGAAACCTTAATACGTAGTATCGCGGTGTTTGATGATGGCGTCACGAGAATCTCATTTATATAGCTGTTAGCAACAAATTACCATCTAAAGTAAGGTGCGGTTAGCGTTGCCTTAATTATTACTTTTGATCTAAATTAACGAATTAACTAAAGAGCAGGCATAGCTTCACACTGGGCAATCCTAGTTGGAATAAGCAGAAGTGTATACCAGTTTTATTTTAGTCTAACGTAGACACGTAACTAGACAGTTTGCGAGGTTACTTAATTCTTATATTATAAAGCTGAAAAGTTTGTTTGTTTGGTTGAACGCGCTGATCTCAGGTACTACTAGTTCGAATTGAAATAGTTTTATGTTTCTAGGGTGCAGCTAGTGATCTTGAAAGCCCAAGCATCATGAATCCGAGCTGCTAATACATACCACGTAGGTAACTAATAGGTCACGCGGATAAACCCATTTTCGAGCGCAAGTACGTCACTTCACATTAGAGATTATAGAAGCTTTAGTTAATAGTTTTAATTAAAAGCTAAATAGGAATATATTAAATGGATTGACTCGTGAGATCACATTGCACATTGCTGGCTGAAAATAGGAAATATTTTAAATTAATACGCGATAGAAAGCCGTGGGTGAGAGCCCATACGCCCCTTAAAATTCGCCCCTCTCCACCAATCCGCTACATCAATATCTATTTATATAATTTGACATGATATATCACTGTAAACAATAAAGAGTATGGTGGCATAATAGTCATCTAAAGGTTCTGTAGCTTGCATCATGTGGCAAATTTTCACAATATTCTCACATTATCATGTGAGTGTGTGCCAACTCTGTTGTCGGTGATTTTAGATAGCTCGAAGAACCGGTACTGAAAGCTTTACGTGTCCACCGAAGCACGGTAGCGCTCTGATATAAATGCCAGCAGTCAACCAACAAACCAACCAGCATGCAGTCAACCAACCAAGTAGCGAACTTTTTTTTTGTTGAATACGGCGAAAACTCTATTATGAGCCATCTCAACTCGACGCTAACACGGCCAGAGTGTGATCGACCGGGCTTGGGACTGGCGGAGGAGTCATGTGGAGACTCTCCCCTAAAGGCGTTCGGGGCCACACACTAAAACCACCGCGGTGTCCCGGGTCCCGTATAGTGGTGGGGTCACGCTATTCGCGGATAGCATACTTTTCCGTGACCCCGCCCGAGATTGGCCCACCGTTGGTGTTGGAGCGCCCCGTCTTGTTATGCTACGTGGGAGGCGGCGCGGACACTACGCCGCCTCCTGGCCTTTTGGCGGACGGGGAGCAGCCCCAGCGCTCGCCGTCCACAGGTACTAAAACCTAGCGGCCGCAGAGGATAGGGAGGACGGCAACCTGACAACAACGCATCTCCTCTTCCTTTGCGGCCCCACCGCAACGCATCACATGGTGCGCCCCCATTCGGTCGTGGGAGGTAGGGCGCGCAGCAACGCAACACCGACACGCCTCTGCTCTCGCAACCGCACCCGTCTGCGAGATACAGACAGAACTGTCCCCCGCACCCACACCTTTGGGCGCATCGTTGCGATTCGTGATTAGCATACTTTCTCGCGACCCCGCCCGGGATTGGCCCGCCGTTTGTGTTGGCGGGCCCCATCTCGTCATAATCTCGCAATCGTCGATCAAACTTCTTGCATCAATCAAACTTCTGGCATCCATCACCTTACAAAGCTACTTGGGAGGTGGCGAGGACACGCGCCGCCTCCCGCCTTTTGGCGGACAGGGAGCAGCCCCAGCGCTCACCGTCCGCAGGCACTAAATTTAGGGTGGTCGGAGGTCGTCTCTTGTTCGACGTCCCCGACGCCCGGACCTACGGTTGGGGAGAGGGCGATGTATTTCCCTCTCCCGCTCCGCCGCCTCCTTGCTCAGCATGACTGCTTCGCAGAAAGAGGCGACGGCGTTCCAAGACCTCTCACTTCGAACCATAGACAGAACTACGGCCGGGAGCGAGAGGACAACCGTATGCAGAGCCGCGACCAGATCACGGCGCTGCGATGCCCAGGCTGGGCATTCCGCCAAAGTATGCAACGCCGTGTCTTCGATAGGGTCGCGGCTGCTGCCACAATGGTGGCATCTGGGCGTTTTCTCCCGGCATATCCTCCACAAATTCCGGCCGAAACAACCATGGCCGGTAAGGATTTGAGTCAACCGGAAGGTGAGAACGCCGTGACGTCTCTCCAACCACTCTTCAACCACGGGACTTACCGCCACTATCGTGGCGTGCCCAAACAGGTGGTGACCTGTGTGAGCGATGTTTTTCGCTGCCAACCTATTACGAACGACAAGCCAAGCCACGCTATGAGCTCTGAGCGCTATAATTTATTTGGTCGATGAATCATACTTACTTATAAATAATTATATTATATAATAATCTAATACTAATATAATAAAGCGGAAGAGTTTGTTTGGTCGGATCTGAAAAATTATTTTTGTATACGATAACCCAGTTATTCCGGAAGGCTATATAACATAACGCTTCGACCCTTTGGGGCCGGGCAAAAGGCTAAAAGATAATGTCGGCTAATCTCAGGAACTAGCAGTCGGATTTTAAAAATTGTTATTGCCTGTGATAGCCCAATTATTCCGAAAGGCTACATAAAATTACGCAACAAGTTTTAGGGGCCAGACAAAAATAATAAAATGGTCAAACGAGAAGGGAGAGGGTTGGGTCAAAGGCAAAAAAAGGCTAAAAGAATAGGATACAATCTATATGGGTATCGTTTTCAAGATTTTCGGGACGCTGATTAATAATATGAAATTTATTTAGTGATCCAAGATGGCGGACGGGAAATCAAAGATGGTGGATGGGAAAAAATTAAAAAATCAATATGGATATCGTCTCTGATGATTTAAGGGATGGTGAATCCAAATACAACATCTATTTCGTGATCAAGGATGGCGGATAGGAAATCAAAGATGGCGGACGGGATTTTTTTTAAAGTCGATATGGGTCTCGTCTCCGATATTTTAAGGAATGGGGAATTTAATATTATATAAAAATCTATGTTTGTTTATAGACTCTGAAATGATAAGAGATTAAGCGCTAAGTCAATGGTAACTTTGGAAATAGGGCTTGGAAAAAAGGGAATTAAATAAAAACTCTTATAAAGGCAATACAGAGTTCGCTGGGTCAGCTAGTTATATATATAATTCATAAATACTAGAGGTAATTTACTTACCGCTCTAACTTGATATCCAACAAAACAAATCATCATTCCACTCCCACAAAATTGTCCCAACATTGGAGCACTCAGTATAGCCTCTAAATCCATCGTTTGCCTTAAAACATAATTATTTAAATAGCTATAAGGAATTTTCGTTGTAAAGTAGCTTGCACCCAAGAACGGACGGAACCTAGCCTGACGATTCGGACAGCTAACAAACTAGGACCTCCTGTTTTACCCCCTCTGCGGAGAATTTGCCAAAAATCCTCTCTTAGTGCTCTTCTACACTCTTCAAGGAATATAATTATGTGAAAATATATGAACATACATGCCGAATTTCAGATTTTTGCGCCCAGTAGTTTCGGCAGTAGGTTGTCTATTAGTAACGGACCGGTTTTATATAATTGATTGATAAGAAAAGGAATAATAATTTAAAAACTCACTTCAGAATAATCATGTGTTGATTCACTAAGCTCTCCAATCTTTGTATGTATTTATTAATAAAGTGCGTGTCACGAATAAGTTCTTATGTTCCAGTACCTGCAATGCATATGCATTGCAGGTACTGGGTCATGGACATATGTCCATGACTAAATTATTTAATAGTCTATGTAGCTTTGTCGAATGTTGCTAGTCGTGTTAATCAAAAGTAGTCGAAAATTCAAATAGTACAACAACTGCCAAATAACTTGGGCATTGAGATAGTGTGCCACTACTGTAGAAAAGTCTTTAGAAAGAAGAATTTGATTGTCAGCGCAAGCGAAAATTCACTCGTAAACTCATATTGACAGGACTTCGGCGTTATTTGCTTAGCAGTTCATTTAGATTGAAAGTAATTCAGTTTTTTTGTTCAGCATGGCGTGAAAGTTCTAATCTCAGGGCAATTAATGTGTGGCTAAATTTAGGGGCATACGGGCTACTAGCTACTTACTAACAGCTGGGATGTTGCCATTATAATTATAGTGACTTAGGTCTTAATATCAGACTAGTGGAGTGAAATCAATTTGGCGAATAAGTTAAATGATTAAATGCGTTGCCAAAACAAGATTCAACATAAAGATAAATTACTTATTTGATTTCCATACCTTCAAATTCTTTCGCGCAGTCATCAAAAACGTTCTCAAAACAGTCCGCAAGTAAAGCATACTGACAGATAAGCGGTTTCAGGTACGCCTGCATGATGACCTCCGACATGATGACGAGGTACGAAGCTGTGTTGAACATGATCCCCACCACGAGGTAAGCGAAGATGTAACGCAGTGTCGTATTGTACTTGAAAGGTAAGCGGACTTCCGTCATCAAGTTGTATTCGACGTCGTCGATGAGAGGGAAGGTATTCCTAAAAATATTATTTTAGTTTATATACTTAAGATTAGACTTCGCCCCTGGCATCACCGATGTAGCTGATCTGCTTTTTACAGATTCTCCTCTTTCGTGCCACTCTACACCACCTAAGGAACATAATTATGTAGGTACTAATAGGTACATGCCAAATTTCAACTTCTTGTGCCCAGTAGTCTTGTATGTGCTTTGTCGGTCAGTCAGTCGACGATAAAGGAAAAATATCGTGGGGAAACTTCCATGAAGTCAGCCAATCCCCATAAACCTAATAATACATTATTGCAAATCAAACTTTCAGTTTCTCGAATAATCCGCTATCGATAAATGACAAATGTCGCAAGTTTAGCAAATTTGGCTTTCTCTACTAAATCAGTAGGATAGTGGTTCAAAATGAGCTTGAATATCCCAAGCAATGTCTTTGCTATCTTGTAATTAATCCTCAAAGGGGTAAATCAGACGTCATCGTACGATTACCTAGTAGACTATTATAATAATGTACCTACTACCAATGACTTCGCCTTTTGCTTGGTATGGCAGGTCGTGATAAATTGTATAATCCTAAACCTTCCCCGTAAATCACTTTGTCCACTGGTGAAAACCACACGAAAACAAATACAAACTATTTTTATTGGTAAAGAAAAGTTAATGAAACGTTCAAAGACGATTTCAACATCAGATAGAATTACTAAAGTTGATATTATACGGAGGGTATGTCTATTACTACTTGTTTACTTATTACGGCTTTGCCTTTTGCTTAATATGTCGGTTCTAGGGTCATTATATTCTCATCCTTCCTCATGAATCAGTTCGTTCACTGGTGAAAACCACACAAAAATCCGAAGAAAAGTTTTTGAGTTCATCGCATACAGGCAGATGCGGCCGGCGAATAATGAATCGTTCAAAGATGCTTTCAACATCAGATAGAATTACTAAAGTTGATATTATGCGGCGGGTATGTCTTAGTACAGGATGTTTACAATAATAAATTACTATCGATGCAATCCTCCCAATACACACGGAAGTGAACCAGATTAGCCCAAAAATACAATAAACAGAGTCTCAATTTACATCACATTATTGGTTCGAATATATTTTCATTGCTGCTTTTGATAACTATGTATTATAAAATGTTGCTTTATAGATTTTACTTGATTAGTTGCTGCACATGAAATCGGACATAAAACTTACAATTGGTTCCGATTCTAATGAAATGTTGTAGCCTTTTAATTATATCATTCAGAAACAAAGATGCTCTGCTTATGCTGCTCTGTTGCCCAGTATCATTCAATGCTAAGAGCATACTTAAACGACTTGTAATCAACTAGCTGGGTCGTTTTAAATATCACAAAGCAATAAAAGGTTTCCTACTCTATAGAAGAAATTCAAATAATTAGGTAACCAGTCCAGTTGAAAATGTCCAGATCAGAGATATTGTGTTTCAAATAGATGTCATATCTTTATTTATCGTTTATGTTTCAAATGCCACTAAATTATTTGGCAGACGTAAGAAATAGGGCATCGTGAATATGATATCTTACAATCTGCACCTTAGAGATAGGACTTTCATTAATATTTTGGCTCGAGTAATCAGATGATAATAGTAAGGCAATTTTTAATTAGTTAATTTTGGTATTGGTGTGACAGAAAAAAGATTCTTTCTTTGCTATTCTTTCACCCAAAAGAACTGAACGAGTTTTGACAAAATTTTGCAGTAATATCATATACGACAGAGTAGCATATATTATACTACTTTTATCGTGATTACTGATACCAATGCGAGCGAAGCCGAGGGCAGAAAATCGTTTTATATAAACTAATACAATGTAGCTATCAAGATAATGGTGGCGCCGCGACAGTATATTTTCATAAAGCTTATGATAAATGTATATTAAGAAAGTCTTGGGGTGTTTTGCCAACGCGGTGTCGCGTAACTAACGATCGCTCATATGACGAAATTGTGCCAACACAGTGTGGGTACAGTTACCGCTTTAATAATCTTAGGCGGTATAAACAAAATAAAAATAATCACTACATAACAACCTACGAACACCACATACCTACGTCTTTGTATCTTACTAAAATCGTAGTTCAGTAGTCTAGAAATATTACAATTATAAATTGGAAAGTAAATATGCAAAAATGAACGGATGCTTGTAAAGTACTCTTGCGCGCAAAATCTACACAAAGGATTTTAATTAAACTTAATTTATACATCAGAATAGCAAATGGATAAAAGCTAGTTAGTTCTATTTCATTTGATTGTTGGATCCGATACGATAAAAAGCATGTGCCAATGGCGGTACGCTATCCGCACAGTGCACTGATAAGTAATGTAGTAAGTCTGACATCACTGTTTGTTCGTAATTTCATAACTATTTATTGAAAATCAATTGAAGTACAGGTGCCTTGACCGCGAAGCTCCCTTGTTTGCTACGTTCGAAAGGTCATGGGGCCAATCACTCCGATCCTTCATTATTGCTCTGCCAAACTACACCAATGCCAATTATAACAATATCCTTAAAAGTGCTAATGACCCACTATTAGCAAGCCGACCGCACATGTTTGTGCCAACTAATAATTACTTTGTACTGGTATTGTAATAGCCTAGTGGAAAGTCAGACAGACTGTTAAGCAGAGGGCCTTGGTCTCAAACTTACTGGGACTTTTAGAAGTTATATGCGTATTAGCCTAGGAGATACCAACAACTTGCTATGTATCGGGTCGGTGCCTTGTGTCAAGAAGACATATTTTGACAGTCGTTAGTACCACTGTACCACCGATTTTAAACTAATACTAGTACGATTTAAACGGTAAGACTAGTAAGCGGATCCCGGGATGCACCTGGGATGACGCTAGGAGGGTGATCTGTGAAGGAAAACCACTGTGAGGAAATCTGCATGTCTGAGAGATGTCCTTAGTGGTCTTGAAAAAGTCATAATGTTTTTGGAAAATCTGCCAATACGCACTTGGCCAGTGTAGACTAATTGCCATGATGAGAGGAAGTTCGCGCGCATCTTATTATGATAACTGTAACTGGTATTCTACATAATGATGTAACATCCATCAAAACGTTCCAATAGCTGAAGTTTCGCCCAGCTCAAGTTATTAGGATTTATCTTAAGTGCACAGGGTCCATAAATTAATGTAGATTTCTTCGAGAATGCTAAGTAATGTTTTGTAGCGTTCAACGTCTAGTCTGTTGTTTTTGCTATTTTAGCGAGATATGACGATGTAGAAGTATTTTTGATTTTCTGAACTTATGTGCATTTTAAATTATGAATGACCTCTGCACCGTGCCACGGAAAACGCGTCAAGACATCGGTGTTGTCAAGATATTTTTTGATAGTCGGTCTCTTAAATATACTATACTGGGTATAAACCATAGAATATCGCTATCCGTGTAATGTGTGTTGCGGAGCTCAGATGGCAGTCGCTGGCAAATAACCGAACTGCTGGTTGACTAGTAACCGACTCCCGGGCCCTTAGGCAAATATCTTAGATGGAAGCGGGCATACGTTAGAACGGTTATGAGTATAAATAAGTTAATTATAACATACGATAAATAATAAATTACCAGAAAAATAACGTAGCGCTGGACATAATGAGCAGTGTTGTCAAATATCTTCTATGAGTATCCACCCATTAATCGACCAGTACCTTCCTCTTTTGAGTGGAAGTGTCGAAATGTGGTGACTCTAGCGCCTTTGCTAGTTTCTTATACATCTCTTTGTTGCTCAGCTAAAACATTAAAATAAAAAAATATGGCCGTCTCGCTACCTCCGGATAATCATTATCATCAAAATGAAAACAAATTTGAAAAAAATGGACTCCGACCTCTGGATAGGCTTTGTCTTCCAGATAATCAGTATAGGAACTAAATTTGTATGAGTAACCTAACAAATAAAAAGGAATAATACTCATTGCTTAGGGCTTATAAAGGTATACCTAGTTCGTAATAATATTGACACATTGTACAAATGAACTTATGTATTCATCTCTTAAAAAGAATATTCCTAACTTAATAAGTTTTTTATATTTTAGCTTCCTTCCTTTAAAAACGCTTCTCTAGGAAAATACAAGTTTATTTATTTTAAAAAACCTCCTTCCGCCAGCATTCTGCCGTAATAAATTCAGGAAGCTGGAAATTATCTTTATCGAACTAAAGTATTAAAATAAACTCACTTTTCTCAAACTCGTTTTAAATTTACTCCTAGCTCGTTATTTTATTATTTATAAGTATATTACAAATTTTGCTTTAGGCTACATCTCCGCTGAATTTGATATACCAAGCCTCAAACATCAAGTTGATTATGTAAAACTAGAGGACGCCAGCAGCTACGCCTGCACATTGTTTTTTATTTATCTGTTTTGACCGATCCCGTGGGTATTTCGGGAAATCCCTTCTTAGTGCACCGCTACGGTCCGTAAGGAACATACATGCCAAATTTCAGCTTCCTACGCCCAATAGTTTAGGCTGTAGCTTGTCTGTCAGTCAGTCAGTAACGCAAGGATTTTATATATTAAGATATTGGTTAATTGCGTAGCTGGTAGAATGACTAAGATTGGTAACATAGTACCAGTATTATTAGTATTCTGACCCTAATTAAGACAAAACTTATTCATGTTTTATAATTATAAGCACATCACTATACAATCTTATTGCTATTTATTATAAAGTATGTGAAGATGGATGGATGTTCGTTACTTTCAAGCAGGAAAAACTACTGAATTGATTTTATTAAATATTTGCCGTAACATAGGCTGCCCTTTGTAGCGATTACCAACACAAACGGCAAAGCTGAAGGTGCAATAAAATACGTTACAGATATTTGAAAATAAAATTTCACCGTAGCTTCAAAAAGTTAAATTCCGTAGCCAATCAAAAATACACGAAAAGTGTGGCTCTAGCTGTAAATTCAATTTAGCAGTGTACCTAATATTGTTCACGAAACGAACGCATACTAGTTCCGTAGCTAGATAATCGTGTGCATGATTTATATGTCTGTAAATCTCTCAACACTATGATTCTAGCACAGAAAGGGTAATTTATCATGATGCATAATATTATGATGTAACAAATATATTATTAGTATTATGCGCATAGTAGTATACCATGCTTTTAAAATAACTGAAGAGTCTATCGGTCATGCGATAGCTGAACATCATGATAATTGGTAACTGCAAATTTAAATTGTCGACGTAACAAAAATATATAAAAAATGTCTCAAAGGTCTCAATGAACTGTGTAGCCAGGTGACCGTAGAAGATATCGGATTTTGGTCAATCCAACTCCCAGCAGACTCAAACTGTTCTATGACGGTTTACCTTCCATATGAATTTAAACAGAAGTGTATTGAAACTACATGTACCATAGTTACAAGTTTCCAGCATGTGATGAGATGTATGATAATCACGTTGACAGCCGATATCATGTCGTCCAGGCTGAGGTTGTCAGAGCACGCGTGCCATATCTCCATCAGCACCACTAGTATTGACATCGTGGCGATGAGCGCGCAGTACAACTTGTACGATGTACTATCATCTGAGTAAGACAAGCCTGGTGGACAAAACAAGGACTGTGTTTGTAGCTGATATCAAATATGCCAAATATAAAATTAAACATTTGCAATGGTTGATATTACAGACAGTAAACGCTTTTCACCATCGTTAAACTTCTTGGAATCCTCGTACCAAAGTGCTAGCCTACTAAATTGAGGCGAACTGTCTGACATGACGTACTGAACATTAATAGGTACTGAACATTAATAGGTACTGACAAAAATGCTCCCATTGTAAAACCGAGCTCTGTTCATTATATGTCGCTTATCGGATACGGAAGGTAGCGGAGTATAGTATTATATTATCTGTGGTAGCAGTAAGAAAGGCCTCAGTAGAAGCCATATTGTTTAGGGCATGATATCTATATCGCGTGTATATACGAAAAGACTAAGACTATATATTCAGTCGATAGGGAGTCAGTTAACTCGAATATATTGACACTGGTCTAAGCCGTATAATATCGCCATTAGTTTGGGTTGCAGAGGTCAACAGCAGTCACTGCATGAAAACCAAAAGCTACTGTCAAATCTAGTAAGAACTGAAAGGGAATTGCATTCTCCAAGGTGAAAGTCATGGATACAGCCTTTATTCTTTTTAGTATACTAGATTATTGTACAGATTTACTGCGAGCGATTATTAAAAATAAAAGATATGATTGATAATGTCATGTGGTGTACGGATACTGCAAATAATTCTTCACAAAATATGACCGCCATGAATTAACTGTAAGTAATAAAACGTGGTTAGTACTGAATTTATGAATATGGACACCAATATTGCTGTAACATCTTTACCAAAGGATTGTATAAAATACAAAACCTTTAAAATATTAGAAATAAAAACTGCTCATCAGAAACAATTCTCAGTTCTAAATGTTTTGTTCTTTGTACTTATTATGTACAAAGTTCATTACATTACATTCAATTACATTATATAATTATATTAAATAATGTAATTGAATCATAAATTACTAAATATTTAAACCTGGATTCGATAATAATTTTGTCCTAATTCCCTTATACCAAACATTTTCGATATACTAACAGGCCGGTAAAAACATTTAGGTACTCAGAAGTATTTGTAATATTAATTTCAACTAGTTAAATGATATTTTCTAAAATTCTTCATCCATAAAGTCAATCCCTATCAACCCTAAACCGGAGCTCATAAGCAATACCTACATAGCCATGTACCATTGTGAACTACCCATTTTCTTTATCATTTATTAATAAGTTCTAATCATCGTAGTGTAGAATAAATTTTGATAAGACAAACTTAGTTATACTGGTTATAAGTAACTTCTTTAACTTATTGTAATCCTGCATTTTACTGGCGTACTATGATGCTTCTATATTCCAAGGCAAGGTATTATCTATCTCTATCTATACCAAAAACAAATCAAGAAAATGTGTTTCAACTTACCTGTGATAAAAGCAAGTCGGTATACTCTTTCAAAGAACTTCTTTTCCAGCGGGCCGGATTCGTGCAAGGCTTTGCTTGGAGTTAATTTCCTCCACAAAGGAGCGAGCACCTTCATTGTTCCTTATAATTGATCAATGTGATTAATGGAGCCCGGACTTCGCTGATATATCTTAACTTAATTCAATTATTTACTCGACATTGTCGTCCGTAATTATATGCATATTGATGATTTTTTGTTTCCATTGCGATAGGTAACTTTGTTAGAAGTAGTGGGCTAGTTTGTAGAAATAATATTTGTAAAAAAAATGTAGTAGGGAATATGTATAAACATTACTACCTATCTTTATACATTATAAAATAAAGTCCTCTTGCCAGCCAGTTAATCGTGTTCATTCGGTCAGACAGGACGTTTGACTGAATGAACACAATTAACTCAAAAATTACCAAGTGGATTTTGGCAAGGTTTTCAGTAACAGATACTATTTATCTGCAATTGTATTTGAATTTGTTGTTCATTTTAGTCATTATGCATGACTTGTCAACGTCTAAATTGACTAAAGAAGTGGTTTGAGATATAGTTAGATCCAACACGTCTTCTTACTATTAGGTTCCTGATATAAATAAGGAATCAAAACCATAAGATAACATATTTTCATAATCGCTGAAAGTCGAATATCGGAAATTATATCATAAAAAAATACTTGCGAATGTAAAGGACACTTAACTCTATACTAAGACGAAGTCACAAAATAAATAATTACAGAAAAACCACTCAACAAACAAGCTCTTTCCTTTCTTCTCAGACCTCGCTAAACAGATAGAACCTTTGAGAATCACTGTAAAATCTGACAAAGGTAAATGCAGATACGGGATTCCACGTAAAAAGTCAAGCACTATATGATTTGGATCAGAGAGGACCTGCCAAACACACGAACGCGTAGGTACCCATATCAAAGTCAATGCTAGGTACTAAGCTTCGCAAAAACGTTGAACTAACAAACGTACCAAGAAGTAAGATAAATAAAAGCTAGGTTTCCACCGTCAAGCAGTAATGAGTGGAACATGACTCTGCGGATTGGAATTCGTTTTCTTGAAATAGGTTTGCATTTCCACCAAGACATAGATTGATCGAGAGAGTTACAGGACACGCTGAAACTGAAGAGTTTGTTTGTTAGGTTGAACGCGCTAATCTTAGAAATTATTGGTTCAATTTGAATAATTATGTTTTTGTTGGATAGCCTATTTTCATTCAATTATTTCGTAACTCTACTCCACTATCTAAAAATGATCAAGCAAACCTTACTTTTTCTCCGCTGAGTCGTATCCGCTTGACTCCTTGTTGATAGAAACATAAACATGTACCCACAAATAGATGTTATTGTCTTTTGCGAGGTGAAATAAGTCATTAGTGAGTCTGCGCCACTCGCGGTGAAAACCGGCCCAGTGGTTGGATGTACAAACAGCCCTTCTGTAGCTGTTTGTTTTGTGCAGTGGGCGGTGTACTGCATCAATCACTTTAGTATGCGTTTGTTCTGTTGTTTTAATTACAGGACGCATTTATTATATTTCCGTTTAGTAATAATATTGTATCATTGCAGTTGTTTTATTTGAATATCGAGTTAGACATCAATTGAAAATTAATTTAAATACAATTACAAGAATACCATCTTCTTAAATTCGAAAAAATAAAACAAATAATACGCATTAAATTGTTTATTTCTATTACGTGCAATAACATTTTATAGGCGCCATACTACTTCGACGAATTCAAGAACATTATCTCATATAACTACACAATTAGGTCATTCGACTGAATATCAAAATTAATTCTAAAGAGTATAATTAAAATAAATTGCTATTTATATGAAGATTTTTTTATTAAACGGCGCTGAAGTGAGCAATAACAATTAAGAACAATAAAGATTAAATAGTTTGCTTATGACAGATTATGCGATGGGTTTGTTTCTAACGGAATCGCAGCAGCACTGTCAAGGCACTGTAGGATCCTTTTATCAGCTGAAACAGAAAAAAAAACATTTATTAATCGACACCTTTTAGTATTAGATCCATAGAAGAACGTCCTTCATCATCATCGCCCTAGCATTATCCCAGTTTCATCCAAGACTTTGCGCTTTGGGGCCCGCGGTCCGCTTACGCTTCACCCATCAGTTTAATGGACTAAAAGTATTTCAAATAAAATGGACTATGTAAAAACTAAATCGCAAACGGGTTAAAGTTATCCTATACATCTCGAAAACCGTACCCAGTCTTACAATAACATGGTCTTACTCGCGTAATGAGTTAAAAACAAAATACGATCGATTGTCTCGTGTCTACGACTAGGAGTTACATCCATACTGAAAAGGTAAACTTCCTTTTTTGCTTTGCTTTTATGGTAGTTTTAACCCATTACATAAATTAAATTTATACATCATCGCAGTGAATATATTAAGAAATTAAACTTATACATCTGAAGATTTAAAGTAAGATGTAATGAATAGTTTTAGACTACGACACATGTTTATTTGAATATTGTTTTCCTCTATCATAGCCTTGCTTTTCAATATTTTGATAGGAAATGCCCAAGGCAAATCCGCCTAGTACATTGTGTACGTAAACACATAATAAATATGCATACGTGTTAATATAAAAACCTGTTTTAAGTGCCAAACTCATAAACACTGAACTAAAATAATTTAATGTGTGCTGAAAGGTTTGCCTGACTGGATTGCTGTCATAAAATTTTATGAAAGCACTGTCTCATTTCTTTGGGTGTATAACGACATCTGTTTTATTCTTTAAGTATTCATACTCTTCATTTGTAATTATTGAAGACATAATTTGAATTGATTGTTTCTTTATTTATTAAAAAAAGATGACGGGCGCTCTGATGGTTAATTCTTGTGTCGCGAGGAGTATACCTACAAACCACAAATAACCAGTCACAATATACACCAAGGCTTGAAATAACAATGTGGATCATAGTCATAACACAGTCAAATAATCCTGTCTTTATGTCTTTATATACTGTGGTCATAATGTCTCGTATGGGGATTCAACCCTTATGGGTAGTACTGCGCTCATTGTAATTCTACCCGTAGACGTACAGTAATATATTTTTATTCATTTCCCAGATAAAACAATAATTACAATTCGTATTTAAAGTTAACCAATTGTGTCACAATATTTCATTACTTTTATTTACTGTAAGCTAAATACTTGTTCATCGATTAATAATTATGTGATAATAAAATAATTTGTTTTAGATATTATTTACACTTTTTAACGTCTTTATGACTGCGAGAAAATTGTTGTTATGCGAGTTTTCATTGTAAACAGCTTCTATGTTATCATGGCTACCAGCTGAGTCACCAATGGGATTCATTAGAAAACCAAACTATCCAAAAATATTTTAAATACACACGCAGAAACATTCATCTCGGTTCTGCAATTATGGAGTAATTCAGTGACATACATGCGTCCAGAAGTATAAAAAAATACATCAAATTACAAAGCTGCCCGTTAAAATAACACGATTAATATTAATTCTATCCGGTTGCTCATTGAGCGTGCTGTGGCCAAACCTAATTAATTTCGGCATTTCGGTTGTACCGCCCCGGGCTAGCGCGGTTCGCTCTCAAATAAATTCACGAACAATAATGTCCCCCGGCTACTCTCCTACTAAAAACCTTCTTTGTTCAAGAAACACATTGTATTTTACCCGACCTGTATGAGTTGATATTATTTTTGTACTGTCTGCAAAGAAAACAGAGATGTTTACCGCATTTTTATAAAATAGTTCACTGTTATAAGATGCATCCTTTTAATTTTGTCTCTTTTTTTCCTGCGCGGTTTCCGTCTAACAATGCCGCTTCTGATTGTAATTTTGCAAGGAACTGCTACTGTATAAATGGTGTTACATATACTCGTATAACTGATTTTGAAACATTTGCATGTGTAGTCAGCGTAGAGTTCTGTTTTTGTAAGTTTAATGTTAACTAAAGAGCGGCCAGATTAACACGATAAAAATGTAAACAAATCGCCAATGTCACATAACATTTTGTAGTAAAATACGTTTACGATATGATCAATGTTCGATGTTGATTTTCCACCTTATGTTTTTGATGTAGGTATTCCAAATACAGATGACATTCCAATAGCACCTTTTGATAGTACCTCGTGTGAGAAAATATAAGGATAATGTTCTTTAAACAATTATCTTGGTGATATAACTTGTCAAAAGATCATGTAATAAAATTGTCAAATTATGTTTACATTTTTACATCGTCTCGCTCTATTTTGCTTTTCTTCAATGACGATGCTCAGGTCTCTCAATTATCGATATATTTTATACAGGTTCAGACAACGGAATAAGTTAAATTTTATGTTAATAACACAGTACTATAAAAATTATACACTACACTCCGACATTATTGACGACTTTGGAGAGGTGCGAGATCACGCACTTGACAGCTAGTCGGACTTCGTTTTGAATGCAGTCCCAAGCCTGACTAAACTCTTTATCCATACTTACACTAGCATACGAAGCGATTGAGAGATTGTACATCCCGCCAGCAGTGAGGACGAGAGGCTTGTTGGCGCGCGCGATCACGAACATGATGGTAGACCGCACTCCGCGTATCTTGTACATGCCGTCCTCCCAACCAGAGCAGTAGATCGCTTCACCTATCTTCTGGCTCTGGACAAACACTCTTTAGGGTAAATATGTTACAAGTATAGTCCTAAATCTGGATGCTAGAGTTTATGGTATATGTCTACCACATAATTTGCGAACACTGCTTGAAAAATAATTGAAAACCAGACCCTTATTATAGAATCTATATGTTTTCCTAACATATAGCATCACCTATAGGAGGTACTTTTATGACCAAGAACTTCGTAGTGACGCAAAGGCTAGCCAGCCATACAACAGCTATCTGAGGACCCTCACCTCAAGCAATATATCTTTATTATACACCTTACATATTCAATGCTTAAACAGATTTTCTCAAAGGCGCCACACTATAGACCAATTAAACTGTACGTACTCACCCAGTTAGTGATTTCCTCGCACCACTTGCAAATGATGTAAAGCTCAAAAACATTGTAGACCAAGAACAGAAAGCTCATGAGGCATTTAGCGAGGCTCTGCCTGATGGTCTGTAAA
The DNA here is from genome assembly GCA_944739405.2 of Euclidia mi. Lineage (NCBI taxonomy): Eukaryota > Metazoa > Arthropoda > Insecta > Lepidoptera > Erebidae > Euclidia > Euclidia mi. The sequence continues at coordinate 79,201,724 of OX123184.2, read as the reverse complement.
GTACATAAATAACTGTGGTTACATCGCAAAAAGTTTGTGCTACATCTAGCTATACTTTCGTTATAAATGCTTAAGTGTGTTTGTTTGCTTGTTATATTATAAACTAGGCTTCACCCACGGCGCCGCCTACGTGTGACAGTTTTACTCCTTATGCTGTGGATTGCCAAAAATCCTCCCTAAGGGCTCCTCTATACTGCGCAGGGAACATACCTACTCGCCAAATTTCAGTCAGTCAGTTAGTAACGAAAGAATTTTATACATATTGATGCTTAAGTGTGTTTGTCCTTCTTTCACGAGAAGAGCATGTTATGGTATGATTTTTGTATTTTGGAGATAGAAGGCTGGAGAGTGATATGGGCTACTTTTTACAAAACAAAACTATAACCATGTCTCAAGCGGGCAGCTCCGCGAGCTAAGTGTAGTATGCCTTAAACTTAAACAATTTAAGATCAGCATTCTTGAGTAATTACTAAGTTAATAAAGATTTCGTAGAATACGAAGAGCGATTATTAATTTTGTAAGTTTGTTGTGAGATAAAGTGTTTTATTGGATACAGTTGGAGTAATGACCTCGCGGGATTATTCTCACTCAAGCCGTCGGTTTTGGTTGTTTTATCAGCCCATTTCAAATTAAATTTATGCAACTGAAAATCGTACTAATTTTACTCAAGCGTATGAAAACTAAAGTCCCATTTTATTTTGTATGATAAAAGGAACTTGATTTCTAGAAGTGCCTATTACCTAACATTTACGTACTTAAACATTGTTATTTAATTCTGCCGAAGAAGCATATTTATAAACATACCCAAAATTAATCAACATTACATTACATTACATTACATTACATTACATTACATTACATAACGTCACGCCTTTTATCCCCGAAGGGGTAGGCAGAGGTGTATTTCTACACCCACTTTTCGCCAGATATACTTTAGTCCCACGTAATAAGGGGCGAGCCTATTGCCGTACGGGGCACATTTCCAGACTCCGTGCGGCTACTGAGAATTTCGTGACAGAAAAACCCAATAACGCTGCCCGACCCAGGAATCGAACCCGAGACCTCCCGATCCCACGCGCACATTTATGCCGTGAGACCAACGAGGCAGTCGTATAGGGTTTGATGTCGAGTTTTCCGTCTCTACGCAAAGATGGTATTTGCATCGTGTTATCCCCTAGTCGCCTCTTACGACACCCACGGGAAGATAGGGGGTGGTGACACTTGTATTCTATGCCGTCAACCACACGGCACGGCAAAATTAATCAACCCCAAAATAATTGCTTGACTTCCATAAATTTTTCATTACTAAGTAATTTGTTTTAAAAATTACAATGAACTCGATAGTCAATGACTTTTCTTTTCTGTATTGACTCATCGATAAACAAGTAAAAAAAATTTATTGTAACTGCAATAAATATTACAACTCACCGTAGCAGTTTGATACCCGATGAAACAAATAAGCGTGCCACTGGCTGCTAGCTGTCCGAGCATTGGCCCGCTCAAAATACTCCGCAACTTGATGGTGTGGCTAAAATATTATTAATTGTATAATATTATTACCTATACCCAATGCAACAAATAAGCGTGCCACTGACTGGCAGCTGTCCTAACATTGGCCCGCTCAAAATACTCCGCAACTTAATTGTGTGCCTACAATATTAATCATTACGATTCATTGACAGAGCACATGCGGTTAAATCAAATTAGTTCTAATGACTAATGATGGGGACAGGAATAAGATTCGAATAGGACCACGAAGTCAAGGAAGGTCATATTTACAGAAGGTCGAAAATATTTAGGTAGGTATAGTTATATATAGCTATAAATCTCGTAGTAATTGTCACCAAGCTAAGTGCTGCTCCTCACTACTACAAGATCCTGGACATCACTGGCCCCGCCTTCCGAGCTACGTCCTAAATTCTATAATTTAGGCAATGTATTGAGAAACACTATACTAATAGAAATTAAAAGTGCGTATGCCATTGAATCGTATTTATATTGTTTCTCGCACCTAGCGACATCTACTATTCTACCACGCTAAGCCGACAATTGTCGTCTTTCAAGCACAAGACAACGAACCTAACTCATATTCATTGGTAAAGTCATCATTACATATTATGGCCTCAAATATAAGAATACGAACTTGTTATAAATTATGTTTTATTTCAAGTACAAAATATTAATCACAAGTAACGTACTAATTTATTTGAATTCTGTAGTGACCTACACTTAATACCGACTAGCCATTTTAATAAATACATTGCTTTAAATTAGGGCATTAGGAAGTATTAGTCTTAACAACTATCTATTAATGAAAACAGACATAGATGACGTATATGTCACATAACTAAGCCAGGTTTTTTTCTAGGGTCTTCTTCGGAACCGGCTGCACAGATGCTATTTTCTTGTATAAAAGTGTTATCGCTCATTATCCTACTAATACAACACCAAAAGCCAGTAACCTAATTTTGACGTTAAGCTACGGCAATTTATAAGCATTTTACGAATAGCAGTAAAACAATGTCGACGAACGAAAAATATCGTGCCCACATTTACTATAGAGGTCACGTAGTGCGTAGAATAGACATGGATGTATATCTGTTACGTGACGTACTTTACTCGAGCCATGTGCGTCGCTCATGGATTTAGAGAATATGACAGAATATCCCTCTCCGGTATCCGCTTCGTATTGCCAATCCACGTAACGGAATAACGTGGTTTACGTTGCGATAATTGAAAAAATACGTTACTAATATATCGTAGATGGCTCCCTTTGTGTTGCCAAGGTGAACAACGGTGTTTAACTGTCTACATTTCGTCTAATTTGCTTTTGAGTGGGGACTTAGCCCTTGGCAAAGGCATGGTTTTAAGTAGACCTTACGCTATTTCATATACTTTGCATTGCACATAATTTTGTCTTATTAAAAATGTATAATACGGTATAAACTGAATCTCATAGTGAGGTGACCCGTGGGACAGTCCACTGCTGGACACAGCTCTCTTCTCAATATGAGAAGCTCACAGTCCAGCACGATGCTAGTCAGGTGTAGGTTATTAGACTTTACATGTCAATCAAAAACATTAGAGTGAACTCTCAGATATGCAGATTGTCCCAAGAGTCTTTAGATCCCTTTTTGCTTTAATTAGTAATTTTATTACGCGAAAAACATAGGCAAGACCAAAAGGATGGAGCAAAAGAAAGCGAGAACCTCAAGATTGAACGGGATAGCGGCGCACTGTGGATGCCCTCTGTCCCATCTAGGGGACACAGGATCTTAAGCAAGTCAGTAGTAAATCAGACAATGTATCTTAATTTGATTGACACCGATTTGAGACCGAGACCAGACTGAATATAAATAAGTTAATTACTACTATAAAACTTTTTATTTAATAGTAAATACTTAAACTCCCACTAACTCTTTGTAAGTAATTCACGGAATTTCTTTCAATCAAAATCATTCACTTAAACCAAAGATGAAGATCCACGTAAGTCGAGTAATAGTTATTTGTGCAACAAGAGAGCAAAGTTGTTTTTTGTTTCGAGAGCTGATTTTGAGTCCCGAGCAAGCGAAGGATTCTATGATTGATTCACGAGCGTAGCGAGTGAATCAAAGTTAGAATCCTGAGCGTGGTGAGGGACTCAACAGCACGAGATACAAAAAACTTTGCTCTCGTGTAGCACACATAACTTTTCACCACAGCAGTGAGAACACATATTATTACTTAGGAGACATAGAAATGAACAGGAATAGATTGAATTCTGCATAATCACTTGTTGATTTAACTCTTCTGGTGTTAAAGTACAGTCATCATCGCTAGTTTCACTCATATTTTTAGATTATTTTATATATTAATATAAATTTAACACGTTACGCTATACCTACTGTATCAGCATCAGCGAAATTTTTATTCCCGCTACTTTTTTAAATCGCGTTTTAATACCGCGTCTCTGATGTTTATTTTTCAAATATATCATTGTTGTAATTCTAAATAAAAAATTGGTTGCCTGTAAAGTCGGTATACGGGCGAAAGTTTTACGTGACAACGACTTTGAGTGGTAAAATAATTTTAATGTGAAGATTCATTCGTATAGTAGGAAGAAGGATGAAAGACGCGTGCCTTTCACTTTTTATGTCTGTCTCTCTCGCTCTTAGGCGGGACGCGTGCCTCTCACTCGCTCTCATTGTGAGCGCATAACGTGAGCGGAGCGTAACGCAGTTTCTTGAAGTGTCACCCGGCAAACCAATTTATAAGACGTTGTCACGTCAAAATGTATTGGTTAAATACTAATTTTATACTATTAATTAGACTTATTTTTATTAAAATCCAAAAATAAATTAAACAAATGTAAACAATAACATATAAAAAAAAGTAATTTCTTTATACTTTTTTTTTGCGTTGCCGTAGGTGATTTCTTTGAGGTCGAATTCCAAAATTGAATTTCGAATTCGAAGGGGTTTGTTTTTCACTCACTTTTTATATGCATGTGAAAGAGACAGAGCACAGTAAAATTCGAATGTTTCAAATTTGTGGCTGAACAATGTCAATTCGTGGCACTGAAGATTGAAAAATTAAAAAGCTACTTTGCCTCACGCTCGAATCAAAATCGCGTTTTGTTCACTGTTGTCTCGCAGCAAAAGCGGCATGTTTGAGCTGCTGTGGTGAAAATTGAATTTTAAGTACTAAGTTGAATGTCATCAAAATTCGTCTACCCAGAATACGTTTATTTTTATAGTTTGCCATTTATAGAACCATTTCGTTTGGCAACTTAAAGGCCTTTTACGTAAACGTGCACTTTTTAAAAGCGGTGATTAGGTACTTTGACCTAGATATGTAACAGATGACGCATTGATTATTTCTTAAAAATAAGACTACTCCTGTAGTAGGATTAGGTCATGTACGGCGGAGTACTTTACAAAAAAACGAAACAGCATTTCGTAGATCACAGAAAGTGTTGTCTTGTCTGGGGATCGAACCTAGAACACTCGGAACACGGCTATTAACGGCTAGGTGGCCGCTTCAACCACTATGCATATATGCAATCCTTAGATCTAAACATGTTCTCGAATCTGTTTACGTTATGTTTCAGTCCAAAGTACTGTAGTGCGTGTTAGTATACAAATCAGTTAACTCCAACTAATTACGTAATGTGTGACAAAATGCTATAGACAAGCAAGATGGGAATGGGGGATTTTCGAAATATCTTATTTAAAAAAAGATAATTGGAAATATCTGTTTCTATGGAAAATTTAAATTAAAAAAAAATCTGTAACATATTTTTTCGAAAATATTTTCAATTAACTTTTTACACCTATGTATCCTGCTTATGTGTATGAAGTTTCAGTAAAATCGATTCATTCATTTCGAAAAATAAGGACTTGAAAGTTTGTATGAAAAGCTGTACGGCGCAAACGCTCTTAATGTACATATCTCTCTAGAAGCCAAATCTATGGATAGATCAAATGTGAGAACTGGCGGTAAGCCTACTGGTCGTTATAAGTATACTAAAACTTATGTTCAGCTTGTAACTGTTGATCACTTTGATTAGTTTAAAAAATTACTTTAAAATAAGGTTGTGTTGTTCTACCAAGTTGCCCAGTCGCTTTGTTAATTTATCTGCAAACTTTTTGTTGTTAACTAACTCGCTCGTTGTGCCTGAAAAGAAGGAATTTAAAATTAATTATTTCTTTAATCCTAAATAAAAAAATGCCTTCAATTTTATTTGAAGGTGTGCATTTCATATCCAAATTACAACACTACTAGATGAGGGGATGCGGTGTTGCGTTGCCGTCCTCCCTATCCTCGGTGGCCGCTGGGTGTTTTGGCGGCGGAGCCCAACACCTTCATCCGCCGCCAAAAGGGTTTTGTTCGGGGACCGCCTGACCATCTGGCGGGCCAATACCCGTCGGGGGGAAGCGAAGAATGCTTGGGTGATGCCCGACCCTCCGACACCCGGGTACATGAGGAACACGGGTTGGTTTTTAGTCAGTAAGAGTCTGATAGTCCCCTTCGGCCCTACTCCAGGGTGGAGGGACTCCATGAGGATTATCCAACCCGATACCAAAAAGAAGAAGTTGGTCAAGTAATAAGTCAGTCCTAACATTAAATAAAACAGAAAGCGGTTAACCGTGCGATTAGGTAATCCTAACTTTAATTAACGACTCGGTCGGCGCCATCTTACAAACTGCCGAGTACTAAAATTATTTTGTTTCTAAGCGGGCTTCGTAGTATGAGGGATGCAGATGGATGCATGCGAGGAACGGGGCTCGCCTCGGCGGGCCAGCTCAGGTGGGGTTGCAGAAGTAATGCTAACGTAACGGACCGTGAGTCCGCCATTCAATGCGATCGGATAAAGAAACACAATGTTGGTTTTAGTCGGTAGTCCCGGCGCTTCTCGTCGGGAAGTCACTACACTCTCCCTAGGCTGAGCCCCTTTAGGGGCTCAGCCTAAACAAAAAACATCTAAATAAAGCTAAATTTATTTATGGTAACTGGCTATTATACAGGGTGTAAAAAGACCCTTAACGAAAACTGAAATCCCATGTTGTACCAATCACTATGAACATTTTTTACTTCGGCACCATACCTGGGAAATTACTGGTTCAGGAGATCTTGAGGCTCAAAGTTAGTATGGAATTTTTGTAATTAGGTACAAAATCGATGCATTTACCCCGCCAATATGTTCTTTAGATGCCCTGTAACTCCATGGATAAGTAGGTATTTCGAGCATTGCACGCACGCGCTTTTAATTGCGGTTTAAAAATGGTGAAAACTCAAAAAAAACATCGTTTCCCAGGTATTATTTTTGGTTAGTATTACTTGGCATGATGTTCACAATGAGTAGACTTCGGCTTGGTGATGGGTCTTGTGACACCCTGTATATTAGCTATGTACCTAGATCAATACTAGAAACTAACGGCTAATGATTAACAAGACATGAACAATAAGAACGCGAGGTTTCTAATCAAGAATAATTACCATGCTCTCTAAGAGCTTTTTTAAATCATTATGACAATCCACAATTAACTTGATTTCCGTTACAGAATACTTGCATTAAACCTAGGCCAAAGAGCAGAAGAACCATTTCAGTTCCCCTTCAATACTTGAAATACTTAGTTATATCGTTACGTTTGCAATACAAAGGGCTAATAGCTCTTTGCATTTCAAAAGTGATGTACTTTGAAATGCAAAGAGCTATTAGCCCTGTGACTGTGACCAGCATTCGTACGTACAATAGGCCTACAGATCTCAAAGTAACATGTGGAAAATCCAAGCCAATATGTCAACGGCAATATTAACTTGGTGATTTAATTATGTCATCCATGAATTATGCTAACTATATAGCTCTGTTAACTCGAATTATGTATCTGCTTATAAATCAAATAGTCTTAATAAAGCCTCTAGCACAGTGCCATAAAACGTGATCACTTATTTTATTGCCGTACGCTGCAGGTATTGAAGTCTTGCTTAGGCAAGTCACGTACCCCACGATCTTTTGTATCAATTACGCTTTTACCGCGCATTAGTTGCGTTTCCAATGCGCGTTGGAAGCAATACAAGTGCGTAATAGAATCAGTTCTGTGGCAAATTAGCAATAAAAACGTTATCATCTCTCCTGTTTCAACATGCATTATTTTGCAGTCCAATGCCGGAATCAGGCCTCTCTTAAGTTGCGTCACAATATCATTGCAAGTCAATACGAGGATTTTGCCTACTATACTACGCTGGCCAGACGGGTTAGGAGTCGAGTTTTCCAGCTCTTACCCAAGATACTATTTAGAAAATAGACGAAGTTTATTTCTTAGTCGGCTCTTACGACACCCATAGAATGAAACAGATAGTGAGCTTTGGAATTCTTAATTCGTCACCACACTTATATCCTGCACCACATGACAATAAACACAAGAAAAACTGTTCATTTTCTCTCAAGATGTGGACGGCCAGCGACAGCAACGCGACTATATCGGGCAGTTTGCATCGATGGTGAAGTCGTCGTGTGCGACCCATCTTACACTGCAATGTACATATCACATAAGCATTAGGCAGTATTCGAGTCAAACTCGATAGCTTAGTGTCGTAAGTTTGGGCTTATGTTTGTAGCTAGGTAAATTGAATAACAATATTGAATTAAATCCTAATATAGAGCTCTTAAAACCTATAGATATGTAACCATCCTGCAAAAGGTGGCAACGCGTAAAAGTAAAAATTGGTTCCTTATTTTGAGAGCGATTTTTTTAAGGGGAAACACTACGTAGTGTTTCCCCGTGTGTACGTACACAAAAAAGCTTTTTGTAGTCGCCTGATTCCATTCCATCTCAAACACTTGATCGATTTAACATTAAGAACGATATTGGCCGTTTCTTTTTACAAACAAAATTATTGCATTATCACGGAAGGCAACAGGGGACTACGTTTGTATGTTAAAAGGGACCCTGTGTTGTTAAAACTGGACTAGGAGGCATTACGTAGCTAATATCTTGTTAAGCTTCCCAGTACAATAATGTTTTCTACGTACGATAAAGAAACCATAATTTCTACTGACCTTCAAAACCAACCCTGCAGTCGCTTATCAAGTTCTCAAAGCAATCCGCAAGCACAGAAAATTGGCAGAGTAGATGTATAAGGTGCGCCTGCATAATGGAGTCGGTCACCATCACAAAGTGTGATATGTACCCGAACGACACCACCACCATGATGTAAGCTAGCGCATACCGCGCGTGAGTCTTGTCGTCGAACGGGAGACGGATGCCTATTATGTGATTGTATTCCAAGTCATCCAGCAGAGGGAATGTGAACCTTCAAACATACATTTATTTTTTTAAGTTGTTTTAATAAGTTTGCCGCGACTGTCTGTGGCATCTTAGCTCCTAAATGAACGTACCAATTATTTATGTATGTAACATTTTATGTTTGGAATCTGAGATGGTTCCTTGGTACAGTATCTCTATCGTGGACTACTTAATTTTGCTATTCCACATTTATAGTTAAGGTTATGGAAGCGAAAAGCTTGGCTCGTCCTTACATATTCTTAGCGTTACAGCTTCGATATCAAGGTAAAACAAGAGGACCCAGAAAGATAAATAATAAAACTGCGAGGTAAAATATTAAAACTATGAAGTTTAAATAAATCTAAGGAACAATAAGGTGCAGACAAATATAGCGAAAAGAAGAAACAAAATCGGGCCTCGCTGTAAACGCAACAGCATGATCTAAAATGCTTAAGAACTTTTTTTACGCTTTTTATGCAAGCGTGAATAGTTTTTTATTGATTTGTATTTAAGTTATATGTATGTCCTAAGACAATATTTTAACAGGTTTCATAGACTTAATCCAGAGATTAATCAGATCTGTAATTCCATAGAGGAAATTGGTCTCGATAACCCTATTAGGATGTAATCAAATGCTGTAGCGTGCGGCTTACACCAGAGATGGCAAATCTAGCCACGGTATGATGGCGAATACGTCTATATTCATTGCAAAATGACATAACTATTTAACTGCCATCTTCTGTATTTTGGCAGGATTCAATAATAATTAAGTAGGTATTTTTATTTTTGCGCTTTCACGGCTAATTTAAACCACTGCATAGATAATGATGAGATTCTCCACGAAAGTAGTTGAAGACCGGAGGTGAAATACAGGTTTCTTACACAAGCTATCTTTAATTTGCAAATCATCCTCGCAGGAGGTAAAATAACAATATTTAAAATTAAGTATTTGGCTAATACACTCAGTTGCATCTGGTATTAAAAATAATTATTTTATCCATGTCCCGTATGGACAAAGACCCTGTTAAAAGTAGTTATTTATTGTATAATTATGTATGTGTGTGTACAAGAATTTATGTATGTGTAGGTATATAATTAAAGTATTACCATCTTATTACCGGTAAAAATTACCATTTCTTTCCTACCAATAATATCTCCATGCAAAGGTTGCCTGGTATTTAATATAAGATTCCTCTTAATGTTCACTTATAAGTGTACACATAAAGTATAAATAAATAAATAATTTACCAAGCAGCAAGGGTACAATTGCCGAGCAGAAGGAGTAGTTTCAGATATCTCTCGGTCCTCTGCGCCCACTCGTCCACTAGCGCCCTTCGCTTCTCCGTCGATATATCGAAGTGCCGCGAACCCATAGACTTTGCCAGAGTCTTATAGAAATCTTTGTGTTCTTTCTAAAATAAAAAACAGTATATTACTCAGTAGATTTTTACGAGACTAGATACGTAGAACGTTATTCGCTTAAACATAATTCGCCTATTTATAAAACACTAGTTATAAAACACTAGCCTATTCTTTGTTATTTTTTTTTCTTTCCGTAAGAACCATCCTCGTACTTTTAGCACTTTGAACTGAATATTGTAAAAAAAGAATTAGTGAAATCGGTTCAGCTGCTCTCGAGATTTGCGCTTAGCAACACATTCAGCAATTCATTTTTATATTATAGACGTACTTAATAAAGCTCTGGGTCTAAACATATTGTATCATAGATTTTGTTTTAGCTTATTTAGTGTATAATTCTATAAAGCAAATGTGTCAATCAAAATTAACCACCTTTTTAAAAAAAATCCATATTTACGACTGAACTTATTATTTAGTAGTTTCGAAATAAAGCTAGGTCTATTGGGACATAAATGGCTTTATTACAAAACAAGAAGAAGTAAATTAGTGATTAAAACAGACTTATGCAAATGTTAGGGAGACATCATCGTCCCAGCGTTATTCCAGTTGCAGCCCGGACCCGCTTACTAATCTTAACAGATTGACTGAATATTCCATAGTTTAGAATTAGTGTAAGATTATATAGAAGTAATGATGCCCCATAGCGACGTATGTGTGGCGTGCGCTGTCCGAATCCGATACCTTCTGCAAAGCAGTCTGTTTGTATCTCCATTAGACTATCACTAATTAAATAAGTAGTATATGTCTTTAAAATTCACAGATCGAATTAAAATAAATTATTACCAAATTGTTTTGTAATATGGCCTATCCTCTACAAGTCTAAATAAGTAAGTATTTACCATATTCTTGTATCTGTACACCGTGATGTACTGTATAACGATCACGTTAATGGTTGCAGCGACTTCATCCAAGGTAGACGCCGCAGTAAACCCGTACCACATCTCCCCAACCACGATAGAAGTGATCATCAACTTCACGATGTTACTATACAGCAGGTAACCGATACTGCGGTCCGTCGAAGACAGCCCTGTATACAAGTTTGTATTAAATTTGCTCAAAGGAACGTTGCAAGAACATTAAACTTGCACCAACTTGCGTAGTTGGGACCGCGTCCTGTTAGTTGAAGTTCTGTTGGTAGAATTTGTTGCAGTAATTGGCAGGAGTATTTGAACAATGTGTAACACTTATTTGTCACTATATTCAAGGGTATTAATGTGCAAGCTTATTAGTGGTAATTTCTGGATGTATTTTAAAGAAAATGTTTTTAATCAATACAAATAGTAATTTACTACTTGGGCGTTATTTAATGAAAAAATATGCATGCTGAAAAACACCTGTGAAATTGTTTCTTATGATATTTATTTATGCAAAGGTTGCCTGGTATTGTCAGAAACGTTGACATATTGCAATTATTATTGTAATAAAGATGTAAAAATGTTTTATAACCTAATGGAAGGAAAGAGGAACCCACCACGCACCCTCGGATTGATCACCCCAACTATTGCAATAGAAAAAGGTTGACAATACCGAACTCCTCTAAAAGGATAAGGGATATAGGAATGGTATGGGTTCCAGGAAGATACCTGACTTGCAGTATCCCGCTGTATGCGCCGACTATTCCTCGACACGTGTTTCGCCTCTGCACGAGGCATCCTCAGGAGCGATGGGCAACGACTGAGCTCAGTCGTTGCCCATCGCTATACCATTATACCATTCCTATATCCCTTATCCTTTTAGAGGAGTTCGGTATTGTCAACCTTTTTCTATTTCAATAGTTGGGGTGGTCAATCCGAGGGTGCGTGGTGGGTTCCTCTTTCCTTCCATTAGGTTACAATGGAGTTCCGCCAAGTAACGCCTAATTCTATCAACTATAAAAATGTTTTGTTGAAGAGCAAGGCATAGTCTAGATACAGTAGATTCCAAGTAGTAGGTAAAGTCAAAAACTGCAAGTTAATTTAAAAATTAGTGACAGGAATATAATATTCGTCATCTTTCATCAAATATCATTGAGTTTCAATGTATCATTGAGCACAAGTCGACCACATCAAACATCTAATAGATAGATAGAACCGTTCTAAAAACCCCTACCTGTTATATAAGTGACCCTATAAACTGACTCAAAGAAGACTGTCTCCAATTTCCCGCTCGATTCGTCCAAGGCTTTTGTATGTGTGATTGTTCTCCATAGTTTTTTGACGAGCCCCATTGTTGATAGGGAATTGAGAGGAGCTTGATAGTGAACGAGTATCTACACGATGAATGGGTGTCAGTAGATACTGAAATACGTGATTGAACGGTTGATTAATTACTGGTGCGTTTCCATTGTAGCTTGGAGGACACGGATTTTATATCGTAGGATTTCAATCGTATTTAATATTTTGTGTAAATGGATTTATATTTTGTGTGAAAGTTGTGTTTAACAATCACCGAAAGGGATGTAAATACCTATAAAGTACTAGTAGGTATATTAATAACTATAAAAAACTATGGTGCTTTTAGTTTTCTTTTAAACTTCTTTTCTTTTTCGAGTGACTGAGTCCTCTTCTATATCAGGAAGAAGGAAAAAGTGGTTTAGAATATCGTCCGCATAAAGCACGTGATAATTATAATAAAATATTTAAAATGGCATTATTTATAATGCTAATATTAGGCCATTGAACATAAAATTGCCATTTTTCATGAAAAAATTTCGTGTATTTTTTCTTTATTTTTTATTTCTATTATTCAAAGTAATCACCCATGCAAACAATGCATCTTTGCCATCGCATTAGTAGCTTAATGATGCGCTTCTTGAAGAAATCAGCTGGTTGAGAAGCAACAAATTCTTCAAAGGCATTTTGTACTGCCTCTCGGGTATTGAATTTTTCCCGCCAAGAAGTTATCCAAATTCTGGAAAAAGTTTAAGTCTGTAGGCGCAAGGTCTGGTGAGTACGGCGAATGACGGAGAGCTTCCAACCCCAGCTCTTGCAGCTTGGAGACCGTCTGCTGTGCAGTATGAGGTCGCGCGTTGTCGTGCAGGAGCTGCGGAGCCGAACGATTGACCAAAGCTGGTTGTAGACGTGCGAGCTTCTCCATCATTGTGTTCAGTTATTCACAGTACACATCTGCAGTAACGCTCGTCCCGTTTGGTAAGAAGCTGTGATGAATTACACCGGCGTTAGACCACTAAACAGTGACCATCATTTTCTAAGGGTAAGTTATCGTTTAGGTCATTGTTTGGGTGCTGAACCAGGGTCCAACCAACTTGCTGAGCGCTTACGATTGTCGAACAGGATCCATTGCTCGTCACAAGTGACAATGCGGTTCAAAATTCCTTCATTTGTATGCCTGTTGAGTAATGCAAAGCACGTCTCGACGCGTACTTCGCGCTGGTGATCATTGAGTTCGTGGGGTACCCATTTGTCAAGCTTTTTTACTTTGCCAATTTGACGCAAATGGACCAATATTGTTTTGATGCTAATGTCGAAAGCTGCTGCTAATTCAGCCGTAGATTGAGTATCATCAGCTTCCACAATCGCCTTTAATTCGTCATTGTCGACCAAAGCTTTTGGACGACCACGGGGTTCATTTTTCATTTTTTGCCTGTAGTAGAGCCTTGCTGATTTCAGCATGAATGGACCGGCTCGACCGGGGAAGTACTACCCTCTCACAGAAAATCGACGTAAAGTAACAGTACCTAAGCTGTTGCGTTTCGTTCGGTGAGTGAGAGTTCCGGAGGCCCTATCCCCTATTCCTTCTACCTCATCCCACTCCTCATCCTATCCCTTTTCCTAATCCCAAGGGGCGGCAACGCAATTGTGACTCCTGTGGTGTTGCTTGTGTCCATGGGCGGCGGTAATTGCTTACCATCATCAGGCAATCCATCTGCTCGTTTGCCGCCTATTACTATAAAAAAAAGGTCAAAATTTCCAGAACAGAAGCGAGCAAACCGATAACGGGTGGTGCGTTCGTTTGTAGTGCTCGCTCCATAAACGTCGTTGATGTTGTGTGCCGCTTGTGCCGTTTTGCTGCCACGACGGTACTCATACTCCATAATTATTCGAAGTTTTAACGTATCCATGATGACGAAAAATGTTTAGTGTTTGGTTCTATTTTAAAGGCAGAACGGCAATTTCATAGGTAAAGACTTATACCTATCACAAGTTCTTGTAACTTCCTGTTTATTATGTTTTTATTTATGTCATCATAATAAAATTGAACTTAGATTTACGTTTCTAAAACATATATAAAACAAGAGAAGAAACTATTTTTTTATAGTAAAAAGTATCATGTATACCTAATACCTTATAGTAAAAAGTATCATGTATACTTAATATCTTAAATATTTTTAACATGACATAAATTAGTTGTTTTCCCTCTACTTCTGATTTCTTGTTTTCTGGTTTCATTATGTATCCATAAAATATCACGGCTTTGCACTGATCTGTAACTTTTTACTTAATTTTACATTATGTAGAGAGCAGAGACTGCTTCGTTGGTCTCGCGGCATAAATGTGCGCGTGGGATTGGGAGGTCTCGGGTTCGATCCCCGGTTCGGGCAAAGTATTATGGGTTTTTTTCGATGGGATATTCTCAGAAGAAGCACGGGGTCTGGTAATGTACCCGGTACGGCAATAGGCTCGACCCCTATTACGTGGGACTAAAATAAATCTGGCGAAAAGTAGGTGTAGCAATATACCTCTGCCTACCTATTCGGGGATATAGGCGTGAGACTATGTATGGGTGTATGTAGAGAGCCCAGAAATTAGCTTATTGTGGCGTTCAATTTGATATATGATACCATATTAAAGAAAAGGATTTTATTTGGGAACGGCGTGTAGCAGCGTAGAGCCGTATCAGTTTTCCTTTAATTAAAGCCTATTACGTACACTCGATGTGACGTATGGACTCTAATAATACCACCGATAAAGCCAAACATTTTCTGATATTTAAAAGTTATGGATTACCGAATCTCACAAACATGCATACATTTATGAACCCTCAAAAGCCATCTGAGCTTTTTGCGCAGCCTTGTAAAATGAAACTTAACTAAAAGCTTACAATTTATTCTATTGTACCCTGAGATCCATTGAAAACGAGCAAGACGATAAATAATAAAATGTTCATAAACTATTCCAATAGACCTTTAGTTGCCCATTAAATTTACATTAAACTTATCCATTTTAAATCCATTAAGGGCAATTATTATTCACAATAATAATTTTAATGTTAGACCCTTTACACGAGTATTGTGGGCTGGGCATCTATTCTAGGTCAATAGAAATCTGTGCACACGCCCACGTACAGCTTGTGTACACAAAGGTTCACTAAGATACGATTCTTTGCAGGTGTTGCGAATGAACATTAGAAATAGTAGAGGAGCCCATGAAGGGATTTCGGGATTTACTCGAGCACGTCAGATATTGATAGCATCCATGTCCTACGTATTTTTAATAAAGTACAAATGTTAATCTGATCGTTTGCATAGTGGAAGTAGGATTTCAAAATGCAAAAAAAAAATAATAATTCGAGCGTTTCAGATTTTCTAAGGAGATGTTAAGTGAACCTAAAAAATGGCTTTCATTGAATAATCTGACGATTTAGGTATCACGGAAACTCTTGGCCATTACTAGAAAGTTGCAAATGTGAATGAGTGAATTCGCCGTTTTGAAATACTCAAGCGCGTCAGATTAAGATATCGGCGGCGGAAAGCGAAAACGTCGTAGCCTACAAATTATGAAATATTTTTTTATTGCATTTAATCAGAAAAAAAAACTGCATCAAATGGTACGGGTCTCGTATTTTTACGATGAATAGTTACTAAGTTAACATTTTGAAAAAATGGGTTTTCAGATTAATGCCTGCATTCAAAAAGGCTGTAAGTTACAGAAAAAATCATTTATAAGTTAAACTATGTCGATTACAACAATTTGGTTTTCCGTAAAAAAAGATGCACGTTGATAACTACGTTTCTTAAGTGCGAACTACTACGTTTCTGCCGCTAAATCTACGATTGTAAATCGCTAAATCTACGATTGTAAATCTGAAGAAAATATTAATATAGTAGTTTGATTACTATGAAGGAGAAAAATAAGAATCATTATAAGAGATTTAGTTTAGTTAGTTTACAGTAAACAGACGGGCAGCTTTGTTTCAATTATTGCTGCTTACCACGTTTTCGCTTTCCTTAAAAAAGGATTTAGCCCAGCTCCATAATTCGATAGTGCAATTACAGCGTTTTTACTTTCTGTAAAAATAGTCTAAAATGTCGTACTCAACAAAATGTTGGCAGATAATTGTCAGAACGATTTAAGATATCAAACTATATTTAGAAAAAAATAACAAGTATAATATCAAAAAAATCATGAGCCTACGTTAAAAAACACGCCAGTTATAATTTTTTGAAAAAAAAAATGTAAAAGATTTTCTGTTCTTGTGAACATTTTTGTTTTTGTGGATGACTACGTTTTCATTTTCCGCCGTCGATATATATGCTTTAACCTAGAGTCCTAGACATGTTTACTCTTAAACTATCGATTATCAGCAGGGATTAAGGCAAAAGCCCTTATTAAACATTTTGAAAGTCTATAGCCGCTCCCCCCACCGATGAAAAATTATACATAATTTACATTTTTATCTTCTTATCATCTAAGCTTTGCAATGCAATAGGTCTTTATGACGCTCGAGTAAATCCCAATTTAGCATCTTTGGCTCCTCTACTAAAATAAGGTTAAAAACTAAATAAGGTTTTGTAAACGTTGGTTTGTTGTGTTTTGTTGTTTTGATGGTTGTCAGATATTATAATTATTTGTGTCATCTATTGTACAATAGCGGAGACGCATAAACTAGCGACATCTATCGAACACCGACGGACCTACGGACATGAAAAACTGAATTAGGTACGTTATTAGACGTTATTAACAACCTTTGCGTCGCGGTCCTCCATGTATAAGTACAAGACACGAGTTTGGTCAGAGGATTTTCCCTGTAGAGGAACACTGGGTACATCTCGCTCCTTCACAATTTAATTCATATACTCAATTAGTCTGGTGAATTAAAGTATGAAAACTAATATATGTAAATTGCTACCTGAGTACAAATAACGTTGCGCATTAAATTGTTAACTATGGGTTGCCTTGTCAGCAGCGATAGGCTTGTGTAGGCAGCGATAGCTTAGTGGAGATACCAACAGACTGCCATGCAGAGGAAATCGGGTTTAAATCCACAGGGTGCACCAATGACTTTTCGGTGTTGTGAGCGTATTGAATTATAAATTATCGCTTGCCCCGTGCATCGGAGAGCTTTTGTTGGTCCCGGCTGTCATGAAGATCTTTGAGAGACGTTATAGGGAGTCAGTACCTATAAATAAACTGACACTAGTCTAAACCATGGAATATAATATATGCATGTAATATATGCTAGCCCTTTGGGTTGCGGAGGTCAGACAGGCAGTCAGTTTGTGGAAATGCTAATATTCAGTTTAGACTACTAAGCGGACCCGGGTTTTAACTGGGATAAACGCTAGGAGGATAATGATCGGTTTCCCTGTACCTCATGGAGCATCTTAAATTGTCAGTCCCAGCTGTTTAAGATCTAAGATCTTTATCAGTCGTTATGGTGAGTCAGAACCCTTAAATATACTAATCCTTAAACATAAATTATCAGAGATCGATATCACTATCCATCTGTGTTATGGAGATCAGATAACCTATCCTTATGATAATTATAAAAGTATACATTTTGCGCCATTTCCGAAATTTAATTCTTTGTAAATTTCCTAATCGTCTATATTTTAGCTCATTTCTTTTTCTTTTATTGGCAGTATTAAATTATTAGTAAACTTAAGTAGGTATTTATAAATAAAACCAAGTGCTTCAATAAATATGAGTCATTTAATATTTAACAGTAAAATATAATCTCTTAATATACAACACTGAACAATATTATGCATCATTAATTACTACAATAATTATAATGTTATATCACAAACAACGAGAAACATGGTTTATAGTCTTAGCGTTTTGTCATTTTTATATTCACACGTACTTAGCTTACATTTAGTGACTATATTATTTATTATCATTTAGAATCAAATAAAACTATACTGCTTAATATGACAAATATGAAGTAATCGTAATACATTATTTTTGTTTCAGAATTGCTGAACAGATTGAAAGGATATAAAA
Organism: Euclidia mi; assembly: GCA_944739405.2. Classification (NCBI taxonomy): domain Eukaryota; kingdom Metazoa; phylum Arthropoda; class Insecta; order Lepidoptera; family Erebidae; genus Euclidia; species Euclidia mi. The sequence continues at coordinate 79,183,372 of OX123184.2, read as the reverse complement.
ATCCAGAGTGTAATGTAGCTATTTTAAATTAAGAGACATACAGCATTTATAATAAAAATACAATGCTTTAATAAACGGGTTTTCTGGTTAATTGCATTTTTGAACGAAACGAGTATTTAAGAATCCTCTAAGGTATATAGATTTGGTACATTATTAGAATAGATATAGTAGCAACATTATTTGGTCTAAAATTTTTCACAGTAATTTTTCTACTTGGTTGATTTTATATGAAGTTTGGTAATATTTATGAGTAATTAATGTTCAAATATTATTTATTTATTCAGAAAGAAAGATTTTTTCTTTTATTTCAGATATTATTTATTTAAAGCTCCTCTTAAAAAATACTACTCCAGCCCTGGGATTAAATTCTGGACTTTGTGGGGAACTTTACAAACAAGCAATAAATGGACACAATTTATATATATTGTACAACCATAACGTAGTTCGTACAAAGTGTTTGCTCGTGCAGGATTCGAACCTACAATACCCAGCGTAGTGTTTCACTACTAACGTACAATACGCAGCCAACCGCTCAATTAGTCTGAGCAGCAAAAAATATAGATTGCATTTTTCGAGATTACAACACATACTTAGTAGAATTAAATTAAAAACTGATCTACGAATGTACACACAATATTCACAGATTGCAAGAACAAGTAAAAATATTATAGTACAATATTATACTACTTTGTTCTTTAAAATAGTGAAGTAAATATTTTTCCCACTTATAATCCATCCATTAAGATTTACACAATTATGATATTATTAATGTCTAAAATGGATCCTGGGAATCGAGGTCTTGAACCGTATCCAAGACAGCCTTAAAATTAATGATAATTATTATTAATTTTTATCTCTTCACCAAGGAACGGGGCAACACATTTTTCCGTTTTTGTGCCTCTGCGTTGACATACAACTTAATAAAACGTGCATCCATCTTCATAACTTTTACGAAGTTTCAAGAAAGATTGATTCGCTTATCTCCTTTAATTCTGAGGTTTCTTTACATAATGTGTAAAATATATCACTTAGTTAAGGCTGTCAAGTAACGATTTCTATTCTAATCAATAGTGAAGTCAATTAAGCAGATAGCAAGACAGAGAAGGAGAGCAAAAAAAGACGAAGACAATCCACCTACAGACTAGGTTTCCATTGAAACTAAAGTACCTTGAATCCGTGTGCCTCTATATATTACAGAACCATACCGGACCATTGCGGCTTTAGTAACTGTTAAATTTTCAGCAAGCCATAGGTTGATTAACCAACAAGAAGGTATCAAAACATTTTGGACCTCTGAAACTGTATTCCAGTATACACATATATGCTTTAAGATCAATAGTTAATTAATTAAATGTATTTCTAGTAGTCGTGTGTTCGATCAGCAGATCGCCTGTAATTGCCCGATTATCAAAGTATAGGTACATGGAATACTGAAGATTATGTTATATAAACAGAAAAAAAACTTTTACTGCAATTTTTCAGGCGCTATACATATCTGACTTTTACTGAAGCACATCAATCTAGAAACCGAATGCTGAAAAAACAGGTGACCTAAAGTCAAAGTCAAGTCAAAGTCAAACTCCTTTATTCATTTAGATCACAAAGTGACACTTATGAAAGTCAAATTTAAAACATTATTACTGTATGCTTCTACATTTACATTTACTGCCACGTTCGCAAAGCAAGGGCGTAGAACCATGAGACAGAACAGGCAATAAAACTCACGGTCACTCTTTTTCATCGCCAGGTTTTTAATAATACATAACAATTAAACTTTTGTAAGGTGCTGCAACTGTTAAACCTTCTATGTTACTTCTATATATTTACTGTACATAATACTTAAGCATAATCAAGTTAAATTTTGATGTTTATTTAGTTAGCCTCCTGAACATAGACATGGTGAAACAGGAGCATCAACTTACATTATGCACCTTACAATGCAGGCAATCCGCACAAATGTTCAGAACTATGATGGAAATGATGAAGTTAAATATAAAAAAAATATACCAGTCCATAAGACCGCCATCGACCAGTCATCGCAAGTAGCACCCATTCACGAGTATGACGCATGTGCCAGCCACCATCCCTCTCGCCATATCAGAGGGACAGGGATGACCCGACACACGACGCCACCACAAGAAATGACATTTTAGTGAGCATGACGACAACGGTATACGAACCAGCAGTAATAAAATTAACAATCTGTTGGTATACTGACCATGAATGCGAATTACCTCCATTTTCCAGAACATTAATATTAGCATTAATTTGTGAAACGCGTGAAGAAATGCAAATGTAGTACCCATATTTAATTGACATGATACCTTTTGAAATACAACCACCGATCCAACTGATTGAGTACAAGATAATAAAATTAAACATAATAAATAAATAGTATCTAACGACATGAAAGACATTTAATGATGTGGTGGCGATTCCAAAAAACATCATTTATATAATTTTATTTGGAATAGAATCATATTTAAGTAATTGCATGTCATGAAAATGTTAATATTAACTACCTATTTACCTAATAATTATGTGAATACTGAAACAGATTATTCCCAAGCGCATTTTTCATTAAGATAATCATTTAAATTGTAATAAGCCTTTTGCATTACTATGCTATTTTTAATCTTTGTCTTAAATGCGCTAAACGGCAAGTCCAAAATACATATCGGTATCTTGTTGTAGATACGTAAACTAAGTCCTATAAGAGAATTATGAGTTTTACACAAACGGAAATACGGAACACATAATTTATGTCTATTTCTTGTATTAATATAGTGAATGTCACTATTCTTTGAATATGAATTTATATTTGTACGTACATGCAAAACACTGGCATAAATATACTGAGACGCTACAGTTAAAATACCGATTTCCTTAAATCTTTCCTTGAGCGAAACTCTTGTTCGTAATTGGTAAATGGCCCGAACTGCTCTTTTTTGCAATATAAAAATACTTTCGATATCAGCAGCTCTACCCCATAGTAATATGCTATATGACATAACACTATGAAAATAGCCAAAATATACCTGTCTAGCCGTATCAACATCTGTTAAACTACGCACCTTCTTAATGGCATAAGCAGCCGAACTAAGCTTCGCTGACAGATATGTAATGTGTGCGCCCCATTGCAACTTCGAATCATCATGTTATTCCAAGAAACAACGTAGATTCAGTTGTTTCCAGTACATCTTCATTTAAAACGATGTTAGTACCAAGGTTTCTGACATTTGGCAAAGCAAACTTAACACAATTGTTTTTTTTTTTGCCTTCAGTACTAAGGTGTTTACAGTAAACCATTTAGTCACCTGAATAAGAACACTGTTTATTTCGGTAAAGTTATCCTTATTTCTATCTACTTCAAATATCAATGAAGTATCGTCAGCAAACAATACCACGTCACAAATGTTTCTCAGGTAAAATGGCAAATCATTAATGTAAACAAGAAACAAGAAAGGCCCTAGGATACTACCCTGCGGCACTCCCAATTGTACTGGTAAGCCACTGGATTTTGAGCCGTTTATTTTGACACATTGGATTCTGTTATTTAAATATGCCTTAATAACATCCAATGCTTTAGTCTGGACGCCGTAATATTTAAATTTGCACAAGAGTGTGTCATGGCAGACACAATCGAATGCTTTCGAAAGGTCGCAAAACACACCAATAGCATTCTGAAAGCTTTCCCATGCATTGTAGATGTGTTTGAGTAACGCTACTCCTGCATCCGTCGTCGAGTGACCCTTAGTAAAACCATATCGCTGAGTATGAAGGAGGCTGTTTAAAGTGTTTCAGAAGTTTCTTGAGTATGATCTTTTCAAAGACTTTACTAAAAGTAGGTAGTATTGAAATTGGCCTATAATTACTAGGATCAGTCTTACTGCCGGATTTAAACAGAGGTATTATCTTACTATGTTTCATTAAATCTGGAAAATCGCCTGGTTCAATACACTTATTAAATAAGTTGCTTAGATAAGGAGCTACTATATCTTTTATACTTTTCAAGATCTTAACAGATATTCCCCAAAGATCACCAGTATTCTTAGACTCTAGAGATTGAAAGGTGTTTATAATGTCAGTAGAACTTATAGGGCTGAATTTAAATATTACATCACATTTCTGTACCCTAGATTCTAATAAATTTCCTGCACCTGAAGCTGATGAGTTTAGACCTCTAGTAGTAGTAATAGGTATGCTAGCAAAAAAATTATTGAATGTGTGTGCAACTTCTTCTTTACTGTTAATAATTTTATTATTATCTAACAAGTTAACATTGGTGTTCCTGAAGGTTGTCTTGCCCGTTGCTTCGTTAATAGCTTGCCAGGTGGCCTTAAATTTATTAGATGACTTCCTAATTCTGTCACTAACGAATACTGCCTTAGCTCTACTGCATACCTTTTTAAATATTTTAGAATAATTTCTGACATACTCAGTGAAGCTCGCATTAAAATTGTATTTCTTCATACGATACAACTCATACATCCTTGCTCTGCTTTTGTAGATACTTACAGTAGCCCACTCACTAAATGCTCTAGACTCCTTGATTACTTTTTCCTTGGCCTGAAAAGTACTTCTAAATTCGTTTTGCACTATATTTATACTATTATACATAGTATTATAAATCTTATTAGGTGATTTAAGTTCCATCATATCAGGATTAATACCTACTAAAATTTTGTTCCTAAATTCAATAAATTTACGCCTAGGTAATGGCCTAACCTTATGTACGACATTTTCATGAATATATGAAATTCCTGCCAATTGACCACAGTGATCCGAAGTTAAGTCAGTAGTAACTAATTTATGTGATACAGTATGATTACTAAATATATTGTCAAGACAAGTGGAAGATAATGCTGTTATTCTAGTAGGTTCAAAAAATAAGTTTATCAATATAATGATTTAAAAAGATTTAAAAGCCTACTAGTCATTGGTGAACTATCTAATAAATTAATATTAAAATCACCACAAACTATGATTCCTTTTTATTGGTTTTAATTTTACCAATTGCATCTTCCATAATAAACTCAAACACATAAAAGTGACTTAGAGGTGGGCGATACACACATATAACAATATACTGTTCCAGCTCAATGCAGGACATTTCTACAGTTCGTTCTACAGACAAGGTACCTTGTCCTTTCGTTCCTTACACGGTATGGTATTTGAAACTAGTATCAAGGATCCACCATGGATAGCTTGACTCCTAGTGAAAGCACTTTGCACAGTGTAATGCATGTTATTTAAAAATTTTATTTGATCAACCTTCAACCAGTGCTCCGTTATGCACATATTTTTTATATTGTGGCTTTCTAAATATAAACTTAATTCTAATTGTTTGCCAGATAGACCCTGTATATTTTGATGTGCTACATTCAATTGACAATGTCTATCCTTTGTCCTATTTTTAAGTTTAAAGAACTCGTGTCTGTATTTAAAATAGAAGGAATAGTAAAGACAGAATTATTTACAGAAACCATTTTCTTGGATACCCTACATGTACCTGTGTCATATTGTATATTATATGCTAATAATTTAGCAATTTGTCATTTATAAAATAGTGAAAGATACATAGTATCTTTAGTCAATGTGTAATTATATTTATTAATGAATTTATTTATGTCAAAATATAAAATAATATCTTCATACTGCCATGTCATATTGCATAAACATATATTTAGGTCAAATATATGTTGATTTACTTTTTCATCTAATATACTTGAATAAGGTAAAGCACAAGTAATAAATTGACATCCTAGTTTTTATGAAGTGATAACATTACTTCTGTTAAATTGTAAATATATTTTTTGTTCACAATTTGGCTGTTGCCATACACAATAATTATTGTTGACTGACTATCAAATGTTGTTTGTTTTAAAGTATCTATGAAAGTGAAAAAGATGACCCTGGATAACAATAATTAATGATTTTCTGTTGCTGTAAATGACTACTCATTAAGCTACCTAAACCTACACCTAACCTATCTGAAACCATGTAAACTTTTTTTGTGCCAGAGTTATTAACTAAGGGTGTCCTATCCTTTGGACTATTGGTTGTACTAGAACCTGAATCACAGCAACCTGAATCACTATCACCAATAATTAGAGACTCATTACCTAACAAGCTTGATTTTAAACAATTTGAGCAACTATTTGTAATTAAAAATAAAAAGTTAAAAACCAACAGCATGATACAGGCTACAACTCAAGATACGTTATTTTAGTAGCAGTGAAGGCCGCGCAGGCAGCGAGAGTGGCAGCGACTGCGATCGCAGCGGCAGTGGAGCCCACTGCCTTGACAGCGAAGCCCATGATGTAGGAGACGAGCAGCTGTGCGACGAACACACAGCTGCTGACGACTGCGACATCCGTGCCGATGCCGCAAGCTTCGCCGCAACTACCGCCGCTGTCCCACTGGGAAAGAGGGAATAGGGGTTACGTGTTATTCTAGGTGCTGGTTAGTTAAAAAATGTATTTGAACTTAATGCCAAAGGCATTTTTTACCCGTCAACCTAAGGTGCTGCAGAGATGATAAAGGCAGGTGTGTTTTAGAGACTAAAACAAAAGAACTAAATATAAAAATCGTTTGTTACATTTATTTTTGTAAAAAGACTTCATCTTCTTTATAAAAGATATAAAATAAATAAATTTATTGAGTTGGTATTAAACTCAGTAAATTAAAATAACAACTAATAACGTAACCTGATATACGTTATTTGTCTGTTAAAGTGTAACCAGGCAATTTCAGAGCCTTAAGTGTCAAATTATTCGTGTTTTCGAATCACTTGCGAGAGTTATCACAAGCGACATTGTGCAGTGAAATCATATTTATCTAATACCTATATCAGAAACATACCTACTATTATCAATGTAGTATGTATTTTTACCCTTCTACAACATTCATAACATAATATATCACGAAGCGTGAGAGACAAAATACCGATTCCCGCTTAAACATTGGTGACCTTCTAAGGGCCTGTGCAAACCACGTTTTTTAAACGCGCCGTCGACGCGCGTTTCAAAAACGCTCGTCGACGGCGCGCTTTTATCCTACAGAGCAGTTTGTTGTCGTTTGTGTAGATACAAACGCGCCGCACCGGCGCGTCTGTATCGATACACACGCGCGTTAGTATAGCGTTTGCTCAGATTATTAGAACAAAAGGCAGATGGAGTGCATTCATCAAAGTGAGGCACGTTGACAGCTACATGTGCGTGACATTTGACAGTGAAGTCCTATTGGGAAGGCTACCATCCCCAATTGCTGGTTAAGCAATGTGACATGACGGCTCTCACTTTGACGGCCTTGAGAGATGCTTTTTCACGCCCCGCTTAAAGGACCCAGGATCAAGGGAGGAAGGAAACACGTGAGCTGGCAGTGAGTTCCACATCTTTATTGTACGGCAAAGATAAGATGTACCGAACCTTTTCGTACGTGACGGTATCTGCTCTACCGTGTAAGCGTGGCACTTTAAACCGGCACGTGTTGTTCAGGATAGGAAAGGAGAGGGTGGGATGAGTTGAAAGAGTTCTTCTGAACACTCACCGTGATACAATCGGTAAAAGACAGCCATTGCGGCTACGTCCCTGCGTAATTGCAGAGATTCAAGGTTTTTAGTAGCCTCAAGGTCACCTATGATACGGACAGCACGCCGCTGCAACCTATCAAGGGCATCTAGCAGGTACTGAGCGGAGCCGTTCCAGAGATGAGAGCAGTATTCCACGCAGGAGCAAACCTGAGTCTTGTATAATAGACACAGCTGCTCCGGCGTGAAAAACCTCCTCACTCTGTTCAGGACTCCGAGTTTTCGAGATGCCGATTTAATGACACCCTCAATGTAGTATCTCTGATTGAGATTGCGGCGTATGTCCATACCAAGTATATTTAGACTGTCCTGTATCGGTAGTGGAGTGTCCAGAAGAGAAGGTTGGGGAAGGAATGGAGATAACTTTGCTGAAAATCTTCTTGGCGTTGAACTTGACCATGTTTTCAGCACCCCAATTCGAGATGCTGTTCAAAACCTGGTCAAGCTGAGCGACAAGTTTTCACCTATTTTCCTCAATGTCGGCCTGCTTAGCCGCAGGATGGCCGAGATACCGCCCATGCACGGTACTGTCATCTGCATAGCAATGTATGCTCCCAAAAGTGAGCATATCATTGATATGCAGAAGAAAAAGTGTGGGTGATAAGACGGATCCCTGGGGCACACCAGCATTTACCTGCATAAACTTTGAATTTAGACCTTCGCAAATAACTTGAACGCGTCGTTCATGCAGGAAGCTAGCAACCCAGTTGCACAATCGAGGTGGCAAGCCGTAAGTCGGAAGCTTGGAAAGAAGCGCACGATGCCAGAGTCTATCGAAGGCTTTGGAGATGTCGAGGCTGATAGCCAATGACTCCCTGTGCCTGTCCATAGCCTCACCCCAAAGATGAGTGACATACGCTAGAAGATCGCACGTTGATCGTTTCGGTCTAAAGCCATATTGTCGATCATTGATAAGAGAGCGATCTTCTAGGTGGCGAACGAGTTGGGTGTTGATAACCCGTTCGAATACCTTGCAGAGAATAAGGGTGATGGCTTTGGGTCGATAGTTAGCTGGATCAGAACGATCCCCCTTTTTGGGAATCGTTCTGATCCAGCTTACTAAACTAGTAATCCAGTAACTAACTAATCTAATTAAACTTTATTATTTTTATGGAATTTTTATTATATATTTCACTATTTAGCATAGTTCGGTTTCGAATTCATTGTACAGGGTTATTTGTAAAACACCGTTAACCTCTTAGGGGGTGGTTATAGTCATCATTATGAACAACTTTTTTTCTGAAACTTTTACGAAATCGCGAAAAAAATATCAGCTGTTATAGGTATATACATTTTGTCAGGGCCAAAGTTCAACTTTGTGTGAAACAGCTGAAAAAGTCAAAAGTAAAAAGTCTACGTTACACGCAATCACAACAACGTCAAATAATAGTCACTGACTAGTTCGAACGCTCGATTTATAAACAAAATGAATAAACAGCAGTATTTCCTGGTGCAGCAGATTGAAACAATGACCTATGAGTGCTAGTTTGTCTTGCTTAACCAATTGATTTATTTCAATGCAAATTCGAGAGCGCGCCTGAAGTCATACAGCTGATTTACGTATTGTAGTTGTTATTCGTATTGCAGTTTTTATTAAATCATGTTATTGCTTCTATGCGAATGACTTGAAAGACGGTTCCTTTGCCTCATGCCATATTTTCTTCCTTTATTGAATAGATTTTATATTAATTAACAAAGCTTATTATTATTTTTCTATGGGGTTTTTACTATTAATTGAGATTTATTTATCTTTGGGCACGTTATTCATTCGTTAATGGATTTTAAAAGGATTATATTCGAATATATAATTTCTTTATCCAAGTAAACGTCTCAGAAATGAGGCGGTTGTATGTTTATGGCCCAGAGTCTAAGCCATAAACATACAACCGATTGATTTACAGGAGCTTCAAATATCGAGTCAGTCGAGTCAATTCATGGTCAGGATTCTCATCATCATAGCTTTTATCAAAAACGTACCAATTATGGTAGTGAAATAATACTTACCTACTTTTGTTATTAATTTAGTTGTTATAGTTTAGTCTTTTGATTACGTAAAAAAGAATTTTATTTTTGCTTCCTTTTAATATCTTATAAAATAATTTACGCAAATTATTTATAAACTAGAAAACCTAAAAAATATATTAGGCCATTTTATACAATAATGATCAAAAATTGTTAACAATTCTACATAAACCAAGATAAGATGCCAATCCTCATATCCATTTCATCATTGTCCTAGCGTTATCCCAGGTGCATCTAAGACTTACACGCCTTGGAGCCCGGGGTTCGCTTACTAGTCTAACCAGATATGACTGAATATCAGCTTTATCTCCATTTATTGCTACAAATCATCGCAAGCGATATCCATACTCATTTGTCTGTCTCTATGTGTCACATAATAACATCATCGAACGTTTACAAATAGTTTCCATTTAGATAGATGACCGTGATACAAGACGACTGATGACATATGAACCTCGCCTAGAAACTGCATGTGTAAGTGACGTGTGAAACAACATATGATCATATTTTGTGTCAACGACACAAGTTTGTGTTGTAACTGGTGGCAATGACAGTGTACTCGTATTGGACACCACGTTTATATGATTCACGTATTACATACATACATACACATACATATCGTCACGCCTTTTATCCCCGAAGGGGTAGGCAGAGGTGTATTTCTACACCCACTTTTCGCCAGATATACTTTAGTCCCACGTAATAGGGGGCGAGCCTATTGCCGTACCGGGCACATTTCCAGATGCCGTGCTGCTACTGAGAATTTCGTGACAGAAAAACCCAATAACACTGCCCGACCCAGGAATCGAACCCGGGACCTCCCGATCCCACGCACACATTTATGCCGCGAGACCAACGAGGCAGTCGTATAGGGTTTGATGGGGCGGAAGCCCGTGCAGTTCAATTCGTTTCCATTTCCACTGAACTGCACTGACTTCTACTCCCTGCACCTGAGTCCGGTGCAGGGAGTGGCGAATGGTCTCAGGGGTAGCGCAGGTCGTGTAGATCCCTAAGGCAAGGCTGGTGGACTATCCTTCTCGAGGTTGCCGCCCGTTCTTGGTCCAGTTCCTTCAGAAATGGATGCAACCAAAACCTCCAGCCGAAACACAAATAACAGGCACTTTACACACGCATACACACACACGTACACACATGCGCGCACACACACACATTCACTTACACATCTCTTCACCACGCCCCCTCGTGGCCAGGTGGGCTTGGGCCCGTAGTAAACAGTCACGGGTAAGAGAAGTTGACCACCTGCGCTAGGACCTGCGCAGTCGAGCACCGTACGCGGGGATGACGGAGTCCTGGGGGGTTGAGCCGAGCGGCGCTGGCGGTAATGTGACCGTGAGGCAACACGCCCTCTTTGGTCCCGATTTCACGCTAAACGGTAGCCCCCGCTGTGAGCCGCAGCGGGGGAAATGGCCATCGTGTCCCATCAGAGGGCCACGGGCTAGGGACGTAGGGTCCACATCAACAGTCGGAATTTATTTCGGCTGTTGACGTGGTTGGTGAAGGCTATACTGAGGGCGCAAGCGAGGGTGGACGGCTAGAGTTGGTAACTCGGCTCAGGCCGTTAACCCAAGCGGGCGCCCGATGTCGTGCTGTAAGCCAGCCCCGCGTTCCTATATCCCTCTGGTAATCCTAACGTCCGGTATGACGTTCCCTGTTGCGGGCTCCATGGAGGGTGGGAAGCCAGAGGGATGAAGTCTTGTAAAAACATTTATGGATACCGTTATCCCTTTCACTACCCCAACTGCGACGGTGGCAGCGAAAGCTGTTCCCGCCGCAAAACCAAAACAGATGGTTGACGCTGTGGCCTCGGCTGCAGAGGTTATATCATCCCCCAAGGACGGGACTTCAGCGCTGGCTAGCACTAGTACTGGTCCCGTCCTTACAATCGTCAGCCCGTTCGAGATCAAGCGGGAAGACGACTCCTCCTTCGCGGGCTGGCAATTGGTTGGCCACAAGAAGGGCAAGGGTAAGGGCAAGACCACCAATCCTGTTCAGCGCCCGCCCACTAGTGGCCCCGCCACTGTCGGCCCGTCGAAGAAGAGGAAAAACCTTAACAAGAGACAGCGCAGGGCGTCCAAGCAGAAGGCTGCACAAACCGCTGCTGCTGCCGGTGCTGCCTCTACAAAAGCAGCTGAGCAGGCTGCTGTCGCAGGTCCCAGCAATGTGACCAGTGCGCAGCCCACACTCAGCAGTGAGGGATGCAAGAAGGCCGGAAGCAGTACAAGGAAGCCGGCTGCCGCCAAGCGGCGAGCTGGCCACCCTGGACGGCAACCAGCCGCTGCACCACCGAGCAACACAGCAGGTAAAACTGCCGGAAACAAGGACAGAGGTGAGGCCAAACGTGCTCTCAACGAGACCAGTTCGCCTCGGGGAGACCACAAGAAGCCCCGCCTCGAATCCTCCAGGACGACAGTAGGTAAGTCCTACGCACAGGCCTCCAAGGCGTCCCTGGGTGTTGCAGTAACATGCAAACGCACAGGGAACTTGCCGAAGGAGTTGGTGGACCAGGTACTCCGGGAGCTCCAGAGGAAGATCCTGAGTGACGCCTGGTCGAACAAAACCCCCAAACGCCCCGCTCCAGCGTTCACCGGGAAACCCGTGCATGCGGACGGGGTCCTCAAACTTTGGTGCGCCGACGAGGCAACGCGCACCTGGCTGACGGAGGCAGTCTCTCTCCTGGTCCCACCACCGGGCTTCGAACTGGAGGTCAGGGGCCAGGAAGAGACCCCGAAGAGAGTGCGGTGCGGCATTGTCGTGCCCGACGAACAGGGGGTCTGGGACGACGTGCGTGACGTGGGTCGCGCTCTGGAGTTCCAGAACCCCTGGTTGGAGGTTGACAAATGGTCGATGCTGCACTCCGAAAGGCAGTCAGGTGGGTGGTTCCTGGTGGTGGGCGTCCCAGAGGAACAGGTCCCGATCCTGTTGAAGAACGAGCGCCGCCTCGCGTTGGGGGTGGGTGCCGTCTACGTCAGGTTCCGGGACCCCTCAGGTAAGTTTGTCGACAATCCTCCGGGATGCGACGACAACTCCATACGAGTCAAGCAGGACTCTAACACCAAGCCAGGGTGCGACGCAGAATCCGGCCCGTCAGAGCCGGCCGCGTCTGGCTCGGGGGCTGGCCCATCAGCCGAGGGTAACTCGGAAGATGAGTGCCTGCTCCTGAGTCCGGTGCGGCGGGACGACGGGGTGGAGGCCGGCGACATCCTGGCCGGCCTGACGCAGCTGACGTTTGGGGAGAAGGGGACATCACCCAAAGATAAACCCTCCGCCTAGTAACGTCAACTGCCTTCAAACCAACCTCCACCACAGCCAAACAGCTACTGCGCAACTGCGCAAATGGATGGAGGTCCAACATTCAGCCATCGTGCTCATCCAGGAACCTTGGATAAGGGGTGGCCTCATTAGAGGCCTCTCCAGCCTGGGAGGTAAGATTTATTCTTCAACTGACCACACACATCCAAGAACCTGTATACTAACTACTAAAAACATCAGAGCCCAAGTTCTAACGGAGTTCTGTTCCAGAGACATCACAGCGATACAAATTGAAATAACACAGCAGCCTAGGAGTATAGCGGTTGTTTTCGCATCGGTCTACATGCCCGAGGCCGAAGACCCGCCTCCGTTCGACCTCACGCGTCTGGTTAACCAGTGCGAGAGAACCAATACGGAGGTTGTAATAGGAACGGACTCCAATGCCCACCACCAAATGTGGGGCATGAACTGCAATAACAACAGAGGTAAATCACTGGTTGAATACCTATTCACCACCAATCTTACCCCATTAAACACAGGTACGGAGCCCACCTTCGTCACAAGACGTAGTCAGACAATTATCGACTTAACTCTCGCAACAGAAGGAGCGGCTGAACGCATCAAGGGATGGCACGTCTCGAAAGAGGCATCGTGCTCAGACCACAGATGGATCAGCTTCTCCATGGAAGTCGTTATACAACCCACACAGCCGCGTAGGAAACCACACAACACTGACAAAGTAAAGTATGTCCACTTACTTACAGAGAAACTTACCCTGACTGCTACGCCGACAGTACTGGGTAACAATGAACAGATCGACGAGCAGGTATGTACACTGACGCAGTCGATGTTAGACAGCTACCACGCAGCCTGCCCTGAAACCACTATACCATCAACCCCAGGCAAACAACCCTGGTGGGGCGCTGAGCTTGAACGCAAGCGCAAGAAGGTAAGAAGGGCTTTAAACAGGGCGATGAACACAAGCGCAGACGAAGATTGGGACGCTTATAAAGCGGCCAAATCAAGCTACAAGAAGTGCCTCAGATTCAGACGTACCATGGGATGGAGGAAATTCTGTGGGAGCATTGAATCTTGCCAACAAGCAAACCGGGTAAGGAAATTACTGGCTCAGCAACCAACGGTTGCACCAGGTACTCTCCGTAAACCGGATAACACATACACCACATCGGAGGAGGAGACAAGACGCGTCCTACTCGAAACACACTTCCCAGGCTGCGTCCTCACCCCGGTAATAACGTGGCACGATACACAAACAGTGGCGACCGAACATGAGTGGAGACATGCAAATACCGTGGTCACAGAGGAAAAACTCCGATGGGCCATCGACAGCTTCCATCCCTTCAAAGCAGCCGGACTGGACGGCATCTTCCCAGGGTTATTACAATGGGGGGGTGAACCTGTCCGCAAAAGACTTCTGGCAATCATGAGGGCTAGCCTGGCCCTCAGATATGTACCGAAGAGATGGAGGGAAGTCAAACTAATTTTCATACCAAAACCAGGCAAAACAGACTATACCAATGCAAAGTCCTTCAGACCAATAAGCCTGACCTCCTTCATGCTTAAAGCCTTGGAAAGGCTCTGCGAGAGGGAACTAAGAAGTGGGGCACTTAAACACTTACCCCTTCATGCCAATCAACATGCATACAGCTCAGGGAAATCGACGGAATCGGCCTTACATCAGGTCGTGAACCAGATAGAAGCTGCTATACAACAAAAATGCATCTGTCTGGGCACCTTCATTGACATAGAAGGAGCCTTCGACAAGACAAACTTTTCCAGCATAAGCAACGCCCTAGCCAGGCATGGTGTGGATCAGATGCTCATACAGTGGATCCAAAACATGCTCAGCAAAAGGGTAGTGCGCCTGCACGGCGACACTCAGACAGCCTTGATAACTAAAGGGTGCCCGCAGGGAGGTGTACTTTCCCCGCTATTGTGGAACTTAGTCATCAATGAACTCATAGACAAACTCAACGCGAGAGACTTCTACACAATAGGTTATGCAGATGATCTAACCATACTCACCTCAGGTAAGGTAACCAGTACAGTGTACGACCTAACCCAACAAGCCCTACGCATAGTAGAGTGGTGGTGTAATGAGTACGAATTATCTGTAAACCCGACCAAGACCGAACTAGTTATGTTCACACACAAACGCGCGCTGGGCACTTACCGACTGCCCAGGTTATTTAATACAGAGCTTAAGCTGTCTACCGAGGTCAAGTACCTAGGTGTCACTCTCGACAGCAAATTGACATGGAACAGCCACATGGAAAATAAGCTCAACAAAGCCAGCATTGTCTTCTGGCAGTGTAAGAAGATGATAGGCAAACGCTGGGGCATATCCCCCAAAATTGTCTTATGGCTTTATAAGACAATAATACGTCCGATGATAAGCTACGGCGCAGTAGTGTGGTGGCCTCGGACCAACCTAACAACGGCCGCCAACAAGCTTCAAAAGCTTCAAAGACTTGCATGCCTAGCGGCAACGGGCTGCATGAAAACTACACCTACAGCGGCACTCGAAGTGTTGCTGGACCTGCCTCCATTGCACCTGTTTATACAACAGGAAGCAACGATGACGGCGGTCCGGCTAAGAGCTCTGAAGCTCTGGAAAGACACCAACACACCGCACACTAGCAATTTAAATACACTCTTTAAAGAAGTTCCTCTCACACAAGCCATCGGCGACCAAATACCGAAACAATTTGTGTTCGACAAGAAGTACTAAATCCAACTGTACGAGGATCTACACGAAGGAGCGGTTAATCACAACGAGCTCACGATCTTCACAGATGGGTCTAAGACGGATACAGGTACGGGTTCAGGAGTATTCTCCGAGGACCTAAACATCAACATCGCAGCACCACTGGGAGCCTACAACACGGTCTACCAGGCCGAATGTTTTGGCATAATCCTAGCTGCCACAGCAATCATGGCACGTGAGGTAAGGGAACGATCCATTAGGATCCTCTCAGATAGTAAGGCGGTCCTCTCAGCCCTCAAAAGCCATACTATCACCTCGGCACTCACGCTTGAATGCCACCAGAAACTAACAGAGGTAGGTAAACAAAACAAATTAACACTGCAATGGATCAAGGGCCACAGTGGCTCAAGAGGGAATGACGCAGCCGACGTACTTGCCAGAAGAGGGGCCACTTTAGAGGTGGTGGGACCCGAGCCCATCATTCCACTCCCTTCTGGTTTTTATCGCAACCTGGTAAGAAATAGGACCAGGACCCAACACAACCAGTCCTGGATTGGTATTGAAACATGTAGGCAGGCCAAGGAGGCTCTTCCCGCAGTGGACGGTAAGATAGCCAAACAAATCCTCCGGCTGTCCAAACAACAACTGCGGACAGTCACGGCCGCCTACACAGGACACGGATTCTTTAATAAACACCTATTTACTATAGGTATCACCGACAGCCCGCTGTGCAGGGCCTGTATGGCAGCAGACGAGACGGCAGCCCACCTGCTCCTCGACTGCCCTGAGGTCGCACAGTACAGGCAGCAGTACCTGACGAGATACAGCACCCTGAGGGAGGCAGTGGGCCACATCAAGAGTCTGCTGGCCTTCCTCGAAGAGCTGGGGTGGCTCGAATGAAGACACCATTCCCACCCGCACGCAAAATACGCGCCAAGACGTGGAGTTGCGGTAACAGCCCGTGCAATCAAGTATCAAGTATCAAGTATAGGGTTTGATGTCGAGTTTTCCGTCTCTACGCAAAGATGGTATTTGCATCGTGTTATCCCTTAGTCGCCTCTTACGACACCCACGGGAAGAAAGGGGGTGGTGACACTTGTATTCTATGCCGTCAACCACACATTCACGTATTAAATAAGTAATTTATTCGACTGCCTCGGTAGTCCAATGGGTAGCATATGCGACTGCTGATCGGAGATGTCGGGTTCGATTCACGGGTCGGGCAAATGTGTTACTGGGTTTTTCCGAATACTCAGTAGCAGCCCGGAGTTTGGTGATGTGCCCGGTAACGGCAATAGGCTTGCCGCCTATTACGTGGAACCTAAAAATTCATGGCGAAATGTGGATGTAATATTTACACCTCTGCCTACCCCTTCGGGGATACAGGCGTGAGACTATAAATAGAAAATAAATAAATAAAAATAAATTTATTTAGGAGCGATATCCTACTGGAGTAATAAACAGGTTCACTGTGTATGTATGTGTATTTTACACGTGGCCTACATGTGCTGACGTCTATTAATAGAATCACCCCATCCTCCCCTCAAACACTTTAGGGCCTATGCAAACCACGTTTTTTAAACGCGCCGTCGACGCGCGTTTGTAGCGATACAGACGCGATACGCACGCAAGTCAGACGCAGCCTGTAGACCTTTGCACACCTGTATAAATTCAAACGCGCGTGTGTAGCGATACAGACTCTCTCAGATTATAGAACAAGAATCAGACGGAGCGCGCGGAATAGTTGCGTGAGGCCACTAAAGCAAATACAAATTGAAAAGCGAATACAAATCCGGCTAAGTGCGAAACGAAGCATCGTACAGTTCACGCGCCCCGATCAACTCAACTTTTAAATTCATAAAATATCGTCATGCGCTTTTAAACTTTGTAAAAGTTGTTTCCAAAAGCAAAAACAGAAAGCTAGAATATCTTTTCACAGTTATCTATGGATTATTTGACTGTTTCATAATTTAATTTCGATAAAATTCGTATTTCTGCAAAAAATGTGTAAGTGTTGCCATTTTACGTCGACACCGTTTTCCCTATATTATGGAAAATGCACTTGTCAATTGATTTATGTAATATCTAATAAGAATTTTCATGTTAATGAAAAATATATTAACATATTGTAAAAGTATATTTTAGATATATCTTTATTAGCAAATATTGTTATAGGCTTCCCAATATGTATACACTGTTTTGGGTTCGATCCCTATACGATCTAAATATTCATGTACTTAAAGTGTGGAAACAGAAATAATTGATTGCAGGCATTCATTTTTTTTAATAGCTTACGTTGTCCCACTCCTGGGCAAAAGCTTCCCCCGAATCTTTCCAGGTATGCTTGTCGCACGTAATCTCAAGCCAGCTCTTGAGGTAGGCGTCTAGGTCATTTCGCCACCGTCCTCGGCGACGTCGTCTATCCTCTGGTACCCACAGTGTTGATACTCTTGCCCAACGAGCCTCGTACTTACGGCTGACGCTGCTCGCCCAGTTCCATTTGAGACTGGCAGCCTTTCTTCTGTTCACGTCTTTGATGCCTATTCTAGAACGCAGCTCGGTGTTCCGTATACTGTCTTTAAGTTTAAGATCCAGGATGCAGCGCTCTATTGCTCTTTGGATGACCCCTAGGCGTGACCTGTGAAGCTGGGTAGGTGACCCGGTTTGAGAACCGTTCGATGAAATGGTCAGAATAAACAATCATATCTATGAGTTTGAGCTTCTAATATTATTTTTTTTAATAGTAGATTAGTGTTGTCTACAAATCATAATATTGTATGTACTTGACAAAATTTCGCCGGTTTATGAATACCTTTACAAGGGTGAGAGAATTAATCTATATTCACCTGTATAGTGTACGTCGCTTACATTAATGTTCACTGCCTCCGGTGCATGAATATTCTACGTAATGAAATCTTTTACAGTTATACAGTAAATTATTCAAGACCGCAAACTAATGTCAGTATATAACTTATTACTTATTATTTAAAAGCAACATCAATGTATCCATTATGACAATGGAACTCATTGCAATCCACAAAGCGCTTGAACGAATTAGCGAGATCATACGTACGGATTCCATGGCCAATCAAAAAGTTGTCATATGTACTGATAGCCGAAGTGCCTTAATGCACCTGGCTCGATGCACCTCTGGAGTCAGAGGAGTATCGATAGCCTATGCAATACTTCAACAAATTCATCAGTTAGGTAATGTTACACTTAGGTTGCAATGGGTTCCGTCTCATATTGGTTTGAAGGGTAACGAGGAGGCTGACAAACTGGCAAGGTTAGCGATTTCAGAGGGATCAGAATTTAGGATAGCCCCATATTATTCCGAAGTATTGTCTAAGGTTAAGGAGATATGTCATAATCATTTTAAAGAATATTTTGACGAGAGGAGCCAAGAAAAAGGCATATGGTATAAGACCATTCAATGTGAGCCTCCTCGTATTCCTTGGTTCTTCCATGTTGATTTAAGTAGATCATTAGTGGTCACAGCACACAGGTTGCGTTCAGGTCACTTTCCATCAAATAAGTTTGCATATCTCATGAAGAAAGTTGACTCACCAAACTGTGATCTTTGCAACAAGATTGATGATGTGCATCACTTATTGATGGAATGTAAAAAGAACCAAAGGGAGAGAAAGTGGTTGATACAGAATTGTAATGTTAACATACATGACATTGGTGGTTTTTCTAGCATATTAACGAAGCCAGAATCAAAGCTCGCTAGGTATATATATAATATGGTGTTAGTAGCTGTTAAGTTTCGTCAACGTAATGCATAAGTAGTTAATAGGAGGTTAATATTGTAAATAAGGGTATGATGGGGCTGACATACCTTTAAAATGTAAAAGCCCCTAAATAAAAATAAGAATAAAAAAAAAAAAAACTTCCATAAAAACATTACAAAACTATGTGCAAAATAGTGGGAGATTGGGTGACGGATTAAGAATACGGAATGTCACCACCCCATATCATGCCATGGGTGTCGTAAGAGCCGACGGAGGGAGCATATTATGCAGAGAACAGAGAAGGAAATCTTGATACAAACCCTACACCAACCCGTTTGGCCAGCGTGGTATAGTAGGCCAATTCCTCCTTTCAAAGGAGAATCTTAGTCCAGCCGTGGACTGTTAAAGGCTGATGATGATGAGTGGGAGATTATTCATAATATAGCAACTTTACACGCACATAGACGCTCGTGTCCGTACAGTGCAGTCGCCAAATGTCAGGCACACATAGCTGTCAACGTGCCTCACTTTGATGAATGCGCTCCATCTGCGTTTTGTTCTAATAATCTGACCAAACGCTATACTAACGCGCGTGTGTATCGATACAGACGCGCCGGTGCGGCGCGTTTGTATCGATACAAACGACAACAATCTGCTCTGTAGGATAAAAGCGCGCCGTTGACGCGCGTTTTTGAAACGCGCGTTGACGGCGCGTTTGTAGCGATACAGACGCGATACGCACGCAAGTCAGACGCAGCCTGTAGACCTTTGCACACCTGTATAAATTTAAACGCGCGTGTGTAGCGATACAGACGCTCTCAGATTATAGAACAAGAATCAGATAGAGTGCGCTGAAGAGTTGCGTAAGGCCACTAAAGCAAATACAAATTGAAAAGCGAATACAAATCCGGCTAAGTACGATACGAAGCATCTTCCAGTTCACGCGCCCCGATCAACTCAACTTTTAAATTCATAAAATGCCGTCATGCGTTTATATACATTGTAAAAGTTGTTTCCAAAAGCAAAAACAGAAAGATAGAATATCTTTTCACAGTTGTCTATGGATTATTTGACTATTTCATAATTTAATTTCGATAAAATTCGTATTTCTGCAAAAAATGTGTAAGTGTTGCCAGTTTACGTTGACGCCGTATTATGGAAACTGTATTATGGAAACTGCACTTGTCAATTGATTTATGTAATATGTAATAAGAATTGTCATGTTAATGAAAAATATATTAACATATTATAACAGTATACACCACTATTTTTTAATTAGTACAAAAACTTTAAGGACATCTGTCCTTAAAGTTTTTGTACTAATTAAAAAATAGTGAGTAATTAAAAAAGCGAAGACATTATTATCATATATGTGACGTAAGAATTTCATAATATCTATAAAGAGTGTAACGTATGTCCGGTACCTACCGCGTCTGCGTCATAATACCGTCCATACGCTCGGCCAATCAGAGAAGGCCATCGTCCGCACTCGAGAAGCCTGACCAAATATGGTCAGGTAGCGACTTCAACTCTGATGGAGGGCCCGGTATAAAAAGGGGCCGACAGAGAGGCCGGCACCGCCAATCTATACTTATCTACTACCGCTACTCTATCCGTATACGTTGTACGGGTATCCTGTTTCCCAGCTGTGGGTGAGTTACTACATTTACTGCATTAGTGTACTGCCCATCTCTCTACCTGCTAGCTGAGGCCGGCTGACGCCGCCTGCCTGACTCTGTTGGATGTGTCTTTCCTAATGCTGCTTCCCTTCCGGTTCCAGGTCTACCTTGGAAGCTCCGGGCTACGCTACCTAGACCGCTACACTTCCCTGCATCATCTTCAGCGTCATCTCTGCCGAGGAGTCTAGCTTGCCCTGCTCATCGCACTCACACCGCCGGCGCCTGTCACCTGAACAGTCTACGAGGATCTGCCGCTACGCGCAGCCCTTCGAGCAGCCTGCCTGCACACTACCGGAGGGAACAGCGTGGGAGACTGCAGCCTTTAGTGTTCAGGCCAGTGTCGTGTTGATGGTCGGTCATACTCGTGCAAGGGAAGTGAGACAATACTCGGCAATAAACGCACCTAGAACCTCTACTGCGTTTTAATACCAGAACCCGTTACAAGAGCAAAGTTATTATCAATTGTTTATTGTACAAAATCTCACTTAAATCATAGTCATATTTTACAATCTAATCACTAATTCATTGATAATATTCCATCCTGCTCATTTGCATTCTCTCTATCGCACTTACGATGTACATAGGTAGTAGTAGACAATAAAATGAAGCAAAATAATAAGTGTAGGTACTTACTTTTTAGTTTTTTTAATTCTACCCTCTCCTTCATACTTCATCCGGGCTTAGGGCCAGGCCAATTTACCGTTTTACAAGTAATTAAATACGGAGGTATGTAATTAGAAAGCAAACAAATATGAAAATAAAAGAAAGTATTCTGGACGATAAGAAAATAGTAATTTGCGTATTTATGAAGTTAGAATCTGCTCCTATTTACAAATTTCATCATCATTATGTCAGCCTAGAGACGTCTACTGCTGGATATAGGGCTCCCCCAAGGTTCTCCACACAGACTGATTTTGATCTGCCCGCATAAAATTATTATTTACGTAGGTAGGTAATTTTTACTTACAAGTATTTCAATTGTCCTTCGAAATATCCACCACTATTGTCGATACACAGACAGGCAAGTTTAATTAAATTGTTTTTTAACGAGAGAAGTACGCTTCTGTCTTTTCACTTTGTCATAAGCGTTCAATATGCGCTGTTTTAATTGTTCGACACTAACCGGATCACTTAAGTACACCTACAAAAAGAAGTCCATGGCCGTGAGGTCAGGTAAGCATGGAGGCCAACCTATGGGGCCGCCGTATCATAATTTTTTTTAATAGCTTACATTGTCCCCTCCTTTCCCCCAAATCTTTCCAGGTATGCTTGTCGCACGTAATCTCAAGCCAGCTCTTGTGGTAGGCGTCTAGGTCTTTTCGCCACCTGTTTCGTGGCCGGCGACGTCGTCTATCCTCTGGTACCCACAGTGTTGATACTCTTGCCCAACGAGCCTCGTACTTACGGCTGATGCTGCTCGCCCAGTTCCATTTGAGACTGGCAGCCTTTCTTCTCACGTCTTTGATGCCTGTTCTAGAACGCAGCTTGGTGTTCCGTATCCTGTCTTTAAGTTTAAGATCCAGGATGCAGCGCTCTATGGCTCTTTGGCAGACCCCTAGGCGTGACCTGTGAAGCTGAGTAGGTGACCAGGTTTGAGAACCGTACGTTGGAATGGTCAGAATAAACAATCATATCCATGAGTTTGCGCTTCTAATATTTACATTTTTTTTAAGTAAAATTAGTGTTGTCTACAAATCATAATATTTATACTTTATTGTGTACTTGACAAAATTTCGCCGGTTTATGAATACCTTTACAAGGGTGAGAGATTGATCTATATTCACCTGTATAGTGTACGTCGCTTTCATTAATGTTCACTGTCTCCGATGCATGAATATTATACGTAATGAAATCTATTACAGTTAAACAGTAAATTATTCAAGACCGCAAACTAATGTCAGTATATAACTTCCATAAAAACATTACAAAACTATGTGCAAAATAGTGGGAGATTGTGCGTGTGGTGACGGATTAAGAATACGGAATGTCACCACCCCATATCATCCCATGGGTGTTGTAAGAGCCGACGGAGGGAGCATATTATGCAGAGAACAGCACTGTAAGAGAAGAAAAACTTGATACAGCTTACCATCAGGCAACGTGAAGTCAATTTGACAGTTTTTTTAAATAAAATAAAAAAAGAAGACTTTACTAATTAATGAGTAACAGACTCTGTATTTGCTCTGTGGTAACAGACAATTAACGTACACATCTGCTTCTTCTACGTATCGCTGGTTCTATTGGCATTCGATTATGCGATGAGAAGGCAATAGAATGCCATGGCATATAGAACGGCAGCGGGGCGACAATTCAATACCCATTGATTTGTATGTTGGGCATCACACATCTTCGGCAACAGTTCGCCGACCGCACCGGTAGGAGATGATTGGTGCGGCCATCAAAACAGCTGTCATCGCTTCGCTTACGCGACCACGTAGCTGTAGCCGTAACTTCTGGACAAGGTCATATGTAACCAAATTCGTATAAATTTGTAGATAGTGAAACATTTTAAATAAATAAATTTTGTGACCCTGAAGGAACACAGCACGTGCTTATTCAGGTCTGATTATTTGTAGATATTATTAGTCGAGGACCCCAGCGTCATGATATCCATTTAGCCTTTGACAGTCCGGTACTGAACATCGACTTCTCATAATTTGCGTGACATGAGCATTAGTATTCTTAATCCGTCGCCACAAGGAAAAGATAGGAGAGCCGAGGAGGGCCAAGGGGAGAGTATACATGGTGACCAGTAAATCGATGGGCGATCAAATGATTATACTTTTTCGCTTCTCATTAGTAGCCATCACTTGTCAGGCTGTTTTATAATGAAACTCTTATATTATAGCTATTATTCTAAGTACTTTGTTGTAATTTAATTTGATTCTAAATGAAACGTTTATAACTTATATAAATATATATTAGTTATAAATAGGCTAGTAAATTATTTGTTATAAAATAAGAATATGATTCAACATAATGTTACTAAGATGATATTTTCTTGTGCGTGTCATCAGCATATTTAAATAAAGCCTTAGTGAGTTCTCGCGCTAAGTCTACATTAGGTAACATGAAGTGGACAACTTCTTGCTTAGCTGGGTCTAGATAGTCAGTATTAGTTTCTTGTCTGGGTTCATACTTTAGAATAATCATAAGCCCTTCTTCATCAGGATTTTTGTTTACTCCAGACAGATAGTTGCGTACAGTCGCTGACACTAGTATTGCAGTGTCTTCGTGTCGTTGTAAGGCTGAATATTTGAAGTTCGCGACAGAAAAGCCAGGATACGTCATCAAGATTTGCTCTAGCGTTGACACTGCCTCGATAAGAACGGATATGTCCTTCACCTGATATTTGGGACCACCGAGAGCCTGAAAATGGTAATAAAGAAAATATATTTTAATAATTATTTAATTAGTAAGCGAATTTTTGAGATCACTTGAAATACGAGCATTAAATAAAATGAAGATAATACAGCATGTATTATGGCATTGAACTTGAGTACAATTACAAGAATACTTTGGCTTTAACACCTGACGCGGTTTACGGTCAGGTATTAATGATCCTAATCCTAAAATTTTTTTTTTGGTTTTAGATTTTAAATCTTTAAATGTTTTCTTCTCGTCATTCTATTGGAGCTTGTAGTAAAACATCAGACTTTAACGAATTTCTAGCAATTCGACAACACATACAAAAATTTTGTTGATGTATTAGCTATGTGCGAAGTACATGGTGGGGGTATAGTTAAGCGATCGCAGCTCTTGCCGTGGCAGAAATACGCAAAAATCCGGTAAGTAAAGTCAATTTGCAGGAAGTTCGTAATAAATATAAAAAATTAAATTGCCTAATAATAGATGTTTTTGTGTTGGGAACTGCAAAAATAACGACAGAAATAGTCGGTGTAAGTTCTATATATTTCCTACATCGAACTGGAAATTAAAACAAGAAAATAAATGGTTAGATGTTGTAAAAAGGAATAAGTAAGCGAAATACCTTTAATTATGATCAATTTTATTTGCGCTATATTTTATGCGATATTTGTTATTGTTTTTATTATTTTAGTGTTGATGGGTTGCCATGGTATCTCAAACCTGACGATATAATTTGTAGTGAACATTTTATGGGAAACAAAAAATCAGACGAGGAAGAAAGTCCGAGTTATGCTCCCACGATGTTCCCTGAAATATATTGAAAGAGGAGGATACACGCTTGACAAAACGAAGAACCACAAAAGTCTCAGATACCACATCAAGTCAAATAATAATTGAAGAAGGAAGTGAATTAAATCAAACTCAACCTCTTGTGGTCGATCAAGGATCTCAAGGCAATATTTCTGAATCGAAATTAGGAGATACAACCTTTATTTGTATTAGATTCATTTACAGTGATCACTGTGATGCTAAAATCCGAGTGGATATAGCAACAACATCAAGAATTGTCATGACAAATAAATTAAGAAAGTAAGATAAAGATGTTGTGCTGACAAAAAATCGTATGAGGATCAATCTACCGAAACGAAAAGCCAAGAATTTGTTGGTATTTTATCAATAAAAAATGATCAAGAACTAGATCTCGCTGGTGTGTCGTTTAGCAATTTTGAGTTTTTATTAACAAGATGAATTAGGAAAAATTTACAATTACCATTAAAAACGGAGTTATAATTTTTTTATAAAAATGAAAACTGGCTTGACATTTTCAGCATTGAGTGTATTATTTTGTGTACGCAGAACCACAATCTCACGAATATTTCATTTGATCTTACAAAATCTAGCTTTTGCAACTACTAATTTAATATTTTGGCCGAATAGAGCCACCGTACAAGCAACAATGCCCGAGTGTTTCAGTCCAGATTACATCAATAAAAGAGTTATTATTGACTGTACTGAATTCCGAATTGAAATACCGACAGCTGTGGATGATCGTTGATAGTAAAAATACCACTTGTCGTCTTTTTATTTATCTTTAATTTACTTTATTTTCCAGAAAGCAATAAAATACGGATATGTCATTATTTGGCATAATCCCGAATAGTTGCGCATGCTAGTTGGCGCTACTGTCGTGCACGTAGCCAATAATACTGAAAGCTAATATCATAGAAGCGCAAATATTTCGTGTGCCGATTCCAAGTGGCGACTGTCGCCAGTATAGTAGTTGGCGCCGTTGGCGGCGCTGGTGTTGTTCTCCGTCTCTCTTGCTCTCGTAGTTAAGATACACAGGAGTAACTTTCGTGTCTCTTGCATTTGAAGAGACAGCTGGCACAGCGCGACTGCCACGCTGCCAAGCGGCAATTTGTGTCACAGAAAGTTTGTTTACAGAGCGCCCATATGAAATGCGCCTTTATGTAAATATCTGAGCTCTTTGCTAGTACGAGTGTTTATCGAACATAAACGATGACGTTTGTGACAAATGTCACATCAAATCAACTTCAAGTAGGATCCGGTTCGTATACACATTGACTATAAATCATATTGATATATAAATAATAATGTAGAAGTGGTTTTCCCTCGGAGCAAGTAGTATTTTACTGTTCTCAGAAAGATTTTATAGCTTCTTTTTATATATAATATCTATAAGACATTACTGGGAGATTGATGCTGTGTAAGAAAGTTGCCGTAGCATGGTAAATATAAAAAAGTGTAAGACTTTTTTGATTACACAACACGGGCAAAATACATTAGCGACGTATTATTTAGATACTTGCATGAACGTATAGCATTGTCAAATAAATAAGAATGCATAAAGCATACTTACACGTAAATTACCCAATGTCAATATATATCCAAGTAGGTACGCCAAGTTCCATGTCGATTGTTTAAAAAAATACTAAATTTTATTAAAATTTGTCACTGCGCAGTCCGTTCACTTCGTTCACACATGTACATATTATATTTGGCGCCCGCAAACACTTCACAGTATTTATAATTTGTATTCTGACAGTTCAGACTAATTTTACAAGCTGCTTACCAAAGCCTTAAAAATGTTTTGTTAAAATGGAAATATACTACGACAATAGATGTAAATTAACATTACAATAACCTCTTTTTGTTTGAAATTATTTACCAGACGTACTTCTACCTACTGATATACGTATGAAATGTCAGAGACTGTCATTGAATGATTGATGTGAATGTATTTTGTTGCGTGTGAATCATTGTATAATTTTCGCTACGCCTGAAGAAAAGCCTCGAACCATCGAATCTGTTGACACAGATGCGCAGAGGACTTGGAACCATTTTGTGTGAAAACTGCTACGTGGTGACGTATAAAAACACATATTTAATGAATTGACAAGACTACAGAAGCAAAGCCAACTGTAGATATGTTTAAGCGACATCTGGTGAACAATATGTGGACGTCGGCGACATCAAGTTCGCGAGGCCCATTGACTTATGTATATTCTTTAGTACATATACAGAATGTTTGGTAATTCGACCTATTCCTCGAAGTATAGGTTAGGTTATATTTAAAGTACTCAAATGTACGTGAGGTTTATCAAAGCTCTTATTATTTACCTTTGAGGAATATTAATTAGTAATGTACGATTAGCAGGAAAACATCTTGCGGTTCGAAACTCATGTTTAATGTTGTACTAGTATTTAAGCTTTGCCAATAATTCTAATTGAAATAGTGGCTAAATTTAGTAAAATACCGTATTCGTAGAAGTATCTATCTGGTTACAGTATATCATCCATGGAAGTAACTAACGTGGAACATAAACAATGACAGTGCCAGACAATCTGAACAAGAAACGGTTTGCTAAAGGAAGTTGTTTTTTTTTTAAATTCATTAGTATGTTTAGGTTATTGAAAAAATAAGTATATAAGTTAGTACTCATATTAAAGTAATATTAATTACGTCACTAACACACAGTCAGGATTTCGCATAAAGCGGATTGAAACCTAGCGATTGGACTTATTGGAGGCAGTGCCGCTATGAAATCGTACTGCAACGGTGCCGTTACACTCAGTGAATAATGGTCTGTTACATGCCGATATATTGATGCTCGACACGCATCTTGAGCTACCAAATTACAAATTGATTTGTGAAGTAAATAACACTGTAGCACAAATACATTCAATCAGTCAGTATTATATTCCTACAACTCGTCTCGCTTAGTGTTAGAACTACCTTACATTCCCTCTACGCACTGGCATATTCATGGGTTTATTCCGTTTGTTTTGGATAGTGGAGTAGACAAAGTCCTTCAGTTAATTAAAACATCTCTTATGATATGTCTCGCAAATGAATGAATGTCTCGATAATAGCAAAAAGTAACTCCTAATCTTCAATGTAGCTGACATTTAAATTCGAAAAATCGTTTTCAATGTCCCAGATGTTCTGGCAAAAGATATGTGAAACATTCAAACATTGAGAATCCTATTGACGCAAGAGTTTTCACGTAATTCCCTTTCAGTCTGTCGCTTTCAGGTTGACTTCTGATCAAGGAGGCTCTATCGTAGCGGACTGTGAGTGCATGGCGTACTGTAGGCACTCACTTTTACGCGGAGCGTAGGTATGGGAACGCTTGAATGTATAATCTACCTTTATAATCTTATCTTATACTAGACTTCAATCACGGCTCCAACGGCGTGAGAGTATTTAACCCTCTTAGAGTGGATATGTTCAAAAAATCCTCTCTAAGTGCTAGTGTCGTAGTACTAATGTCCACTACGCTCCTCAAGGCACATACATTCAGTCAAAAAAGTATCGGGAATGGATGATTTGTTTATGGTTTCAAATTAAAAGTTTTTTTGTTGTTGTTAGATTGGCACAAATGTTTCCATTTTGGCGCGGAGTTTGAGTTGCATCTGTTATTTATATTAAATACATTGCTGTTTTTAATGAATGATATAATTAAAAACAGCAAGCATCTAGTGTGTTGCGAATTTTATAATGGACAAAAACATCGAACAAAGAGTTTGTCTAAAATTTTGCATCGCCAAAGGAATTTCGTGTTCGGAGTCAAAGAAAACGTTACAGAAGGCTTACGGGGAATCGACTTTATTAAAAACTCATGCTTATGAGTGGTACAAAGCGTTCGAAAGCGGTCGAGATGTAATGGAATATTTGCCTCGCTCTGGTAGGCCATCGACGTCTGCAACTGAAGTTAACATCGCAAAAGTGAAGGAAACAGTGACTGAAAATCCTCATTCAATTTTGAGCGAGATAACCGCCAAACTTTCTGTATCTCACGAGTCGATCCGTACCATTTTGACTAATCATTTGGGTATGAAACATGTTGCCGCTCGGCTAATCCCAAAAGACCAGAATTTTCTCCAAAAACTCAATCGCATGGGTATCGCTGAGGATATGTTAGAACGAGTCAATGCCGACACAACATTCATGAAACGCATTGTTACTGGTGACGAGACGTGGGTTTGAAATACAAACTAGTCAACAAACTCCGGTGAGGCGCCTTCCAACTGAACCGAAACCGAAAAAACCACGCCAAAAGTCATGTTGAGTGTTTTCTTTGACTTTCGCGGTGTTGTGCACTCGGAATTCTTGCCATAAGATCAAACGGTAAACAAGGAATATTATTTGAGCATTATGCGGCGTTTAAGAGAGCAAATTCGATGAAAAGGCCAGATTTGTGGAAAGAAAATTCTTGGATTTTGCACGACGATAATGCGCCTTCGCACAAGGCCATCACTGTGACTCAACAAATACCATCGAGTAACCACCATATTCACCAGATATGGCTCCAACCGACTTTTTTATTTTTCCTAAACTCAAACGACCACTTCGTGGCACTCGTTTTCAATCGGTAGAAGACATAAAGGAGAATTGAACTCAATCCGGAAACAGAAAAATTCGTTGGCGTAAGTGTAACGTTTCTGAAGGAGCATACTTTGAAGGTGATAAAATAAATTTGGATGAATAACAAACAGTTATTGTGGATTATTCATCTTTTACCGGTACTTTCTTGACAGAGAAGTATAACACATACTCAAGTTACAAAATCTAGATGCAGTGAAGCTGAGTCAGCGAAAATAAATAGATGCAGTTATTTTAAGTGCCTTATTAAAGCTCTGCAAAACTAAGGAAGGAAAGTAATTTAAAGTTAGTTGTAGTCCTTCGCGAGCTCTGTTGTTAGAGACGAGTAATGATCTGTGTCGAGTAAACACAGCGCGTAGTCAGTGTTATTTACAAAATATACTTTCATTCACATTTTTAGAGAAGAAGTAATAATCGATCCTTGAAAATTACATTCTGTTTACTAAAGGATACGATCAGAGTTTTAACATTGAACGCATCTCAAGCAAGACCATAATTTTATTGTTATATTTGTGGGCACGATCCATCCTACCTACACATTCCCACCCAATGTCGCCTACCATCAAGCCGAACGCATGTCGTCTCACAAAGTTTATAGAAATTATCATGCTAGTGTTCTGGTAAGCGAACACCATATAACGAACACGCAATATTTCCGCGGCGGTCATCTGTCAACGTTTTGAACAAGGGTACCCTCGGCCATGTTAGCGTTTAACGATTATTTCTACAAGCCGCTTATTTTTAGATCTCCGCCAAGGCCTCGAAGAAAGTAGTGACGTATTATTTCATCTTATTGCTTTGAGATACTTTCCTGGGTAATTCCGAAGAATCATGCGAAGTTTTAAGTTTGGCAGCATTTCATGTTTATACATACATACATACCTACTTTACATTTTGTGAATGCAACGCTATGAATAAAATAATAACTGTATATTTCGTTTCATTCTATTGCTGGTTAATTGGCTGATATAATTGTTATTTACTCATAGCAATCCTTTAAGAATTTAGATTTTATACTTTATGTTATAACATCTAAGATGAGATGGATATACGTATCATCTGACGCTTTCAAAGAGCTAAAGTACTTGGATCATCCTACTCATATCTCCAATTAATTTATCGTAATTCGTGGTCATATTTGTCACAATTTTCTATAAAGGCGCTGATACACCTGAGCATTAACTTGTAACAGAACAGCGAGCATTCGCCGTTTTCTGTTATGTCGAACCGAACATTTTCACGATCATTCTAGCGAACACTCTAAATTCAAATATTCCATAGAATACAGAAAAAATATAGAAATCACACTACTACAGAAGTTTTATCCAATATGTTTACTTAAGTTTCACTTATGAATTATTTCTAGAGTAAGAGTAAGATACATAAACAAATGACGTTAATAATAAAATGCAGATTTTAATTTGAACAGGTTTAATAAATCACACAAGTGTCTGTTCCTACGTTCAAATTTATTTATCGATATCGAGGGTTTATCAACATTCTATTGAAATTAATTCTGAGTAAACCCAACCTATTGTAAACATTATCGATATTTTATCGATATTTATTCTGAGTAAACCCATCACTAGTCAAGTTAAAATTAGTGTCAAACTACGAAGATTCGTCCCTAGATTAAAATCATAAGTGAAGTAAATATATTATTGGGTTTAACCGTCATTGTAGCGCGAATTCTATGTATTATCTATATTCTGAGGCTTGCCCGAATGTTCGTCAGAATACTCGCTAAAACATACTCATTTGTTTTGTAATATTCGCGAGAACGCTCATTACAAGTGAATGCTCAAGTGTATCAGCACCATAAAATACAATAAACGAAATATGACATTACACAGGGCACTATATGACTACAGTTATTGACGACTCCTAAAGCTGCACTACTCTGTTATTGAAGGGACTGAGAGAGTAGAATACGTGCTATTTAATTAGATACCGACTGAAATATGAGATATTGGGGACCGTTGAACCGGGCTTTTTCCTTAGAGCCCCGTTCCCTGAGGCACACGTTTCGGAGAACCCCGAAAACGATAAATTTGATAACATTTATCTCGTTTACTTTTCTATTATTTTCAACTTGTACCGTCGAGAAAAAAGTGCATAAATGTATGATTTGAAATATATAAGATGAAAATATTTAATTTGAAATTTTGTACAACACAAGCTCATATTCGAATAGGATATTAGAAGAACAGAAAGAATATTACATATGTACTTAGGTAATAAAACACTGGCGAAAAGTGGGCGTTTAATATGCCTCTGCCTACCTCATCAGGGAAGCAGGCGTGAGTCTATGTATGTATGTATGTACTTAGGTAATACAATACTATCAAATATGTTCAACAATGTATGACAACAATATTTTTTAAATTAGATGTACTTACTGCCAATATTTATTTAAAACTTTATCTTACCACTAGAGGACGCCAGCAGCTACGCCTGCATTTTTTTAATTTACCCTTTTTGGCCGATCCCGTGGGAATTTCGGGAAATCCCTTCTTAGTGCACCTCTACGGTCCCCAAGGAACATACATGCCAAATTTCAGCTCCCTGCGCCCAACAGTTTCGGCTGTAGCGTGTCTGTCAGTCAGTCAGTAACGCATGGATTTTATATATTAAGATGACTATAAATTGGTACTAATGGTGATTATTTTTATAGTTGATTTTCGAAATCCAATTTTGCCTGTTTCTACACTATGTTAATTTTGTATTTAGCCTAGATATTTTGATTTTCGTCTATTGAAAAATAAGCGATTGAGACAATTATCAAAACCTGTCATCGCCCTAAGAAAATCTACTTTGTATTCTTTAATTATAATATTTACTATAGCCAAGCAAAACTCTATATTTTTTTCTGATCCTTAAAGTTAAGTATTTATTTTTGTAACTAATAAAATTTTATAAACGGTATGTTGCTTTAGACGGAGGTTTTAAGCTTAATTGACTTTTAATTGAATTTAGTAAGACATAAATAAATCAGAGCCTTTCGGTACGGGTGTCTCGGAGATCGGGGCCCTAAGAAAATAACCCGTTGAACCCGAAAGCAAATACTTACATGTACATACCTATTTAGAAATGAAAAAAGACTACATACATGCACATAATATACTCACGCCTTTTGCCCGTCGAGACAGGCATAGACAACAGTACGTCACTTGCTTCTATCCTTACAAACCTTTCTCCTCCTCAAGCGTTTCCTCAATATTAATTACTACTTGCATACACACTCCCCGGATTCGGGTACCTCGGACCTGTCCAATTAGAGTAACAACAATTCCTAAAAATATAATAAAACAGATGCAATTGGCATCGGAAATTACAGGAAAATTATACTGATCGATATTATAACTGCGAAAGTAACTTTATCTCTTTGTTACGTTCTCCCGGCTTTATCATTGAACCAATTTATTTGAAAGGCTGAATATTAACTGTAAGCTTTTGAAAAGGACAATACAAAAGTCTCTAATTTAGGAAAAAAGCGCTGCCGGATCAATTTCTAGCAATTATGAAAGGTTGGAAAAATGAAAATAATGCAATCTTTTTAATGCGTTCTGTTTTCATGTCACAGCCAAATTAGTATTTAATTAATTGATTTAATGTAAGGAAAGAGGTACCCACCACGCACCCTCGGATTGACCACCCCAACTATTGCAATAGAAATACAGCGGGATACTGCAAGTCAGGTAACTTCCTGGAACCCATACCATTCCTATATATATAAGGAAAATGTACCTTTTCCTTAAGGTAAAAGATATCCTCTGCTGTACATTTTATAAGTACATTGTGCAGAGGTAACGTAATGGCACTGCGTAACGTAAAAGCGATTAACGTATCAGTTAAAATTGACCCTTAAAGGTCGGTTCCTAATCACTTCGACATAATTCTTTCCTGGCTTACAAATATAAAAGAAATAGTGTAAAATGGTAGTGGTAAATTGTAAAAGAAGTAGGTGCCCTAAATAGTAAAAATGAACATTCAAAGGAACTACTCGCTAGTGATGTAAATTCTAAAACTGCACTTAACAAAGTTAATAAATATTTCACATCAATAGGATGTAGTTTAGCTAACCAACAGCTAAATGACATGTCGTTAAGTGAACAAGACCTAGCACGCCAAGCGAAAAAAGATAACACGCCCTTGAAATCAATAGCGCTTACATTAACAGATGCATATGAAGTGCGTGGTATTATTTTGGGTCTGCGTTCACACAGTGCACCAGGCTGGGATAAAATTACTGCAACAATCTTGAAACAAAACCTTAATTTTCTGTTGTATTGCCTATCACGTATTTGTGCAATCTGAGTCTTGCAACTGGTGTTTTCCCTGCCGCCTACAAAAAGGCCGTGTTCTACCCAATATATCAGACAGGTGTCAAAAGTGAACCGTCTAATGACTCTTCTGTCAACGCTAGGAAAAATATTAGAAAAAGTTGTTAATAGAAGACTGATTAACTATCTAGAATACAATGGAATCCTTAGCGATTATCAGTTTGGTTTTCGGGCAACAAAATCAACTGAAGATGCAGTGTTGACACTTGTATCAAATATAGTTACAAAGAACAATGCCCATTTCTGGCCCAGTTAGGAACTCATGAACCGCACAATAAAGTTTCAATTAGTTGTTGTATAATCATTTTTATTTATAACTTAATTTATAGGCATTACTAAAGGTGTGCCGAGAAACTTATTCAAATAGCCAACACGTAATAGATCAGAAATTGCCAGTAAAGAAATCATAAGATTAAATCGATTATCCCTTCTTCTTTATCGATTTTACATTTTCTCTACTCAAAATGATTTGATTTAATAGAAAATCTGTAACTGGTCCTTAAACATTTAAAATGTGTGTATTTTTAAGGTATACAAGCGATTAACTACAAATAAGTTCGATTTTGATATAGATTACATATGTCCGAAATCCATATCGATTAATCAATATCATTTAAAAACTGTAAAATGGCAACACTTTTTTGACTCTTAAGTAAATGTCAATAATGTCATATTCAGTTTATTTTGTTTGTTACCTATTTGTTTTGCTCGTGCAACATTGTGAATGCTTTTTATGTTTTTGGATCTTTTACGACTTCTGGCTTTTTCTTTCGGATTTCTACCCTTACCAAATGATTAACTCATTCATTTCTACTCAAAACTACGAAATACTTTAACTATCCTAATAAAAGTGGGTACTCACCTAATGTTTTGTGAGCATATAAAAGTACTTCTTGTAATAAAACTATGAATGTGACGCTCTAATCAATCTCAAAATTCTAGTTTAACGCTCTTTTATCGAATGCAATAACAACTACTACGATTTTTTACTGTCCACATCTGGGCCGGCGTCTCTAAGAAAATTGGGCATTGTTCTTTAGACAAAGGACAAAAGTGTCTGGGGGTATTTTTGGATCTTCAAAAAGCATTGATACGGTGTCTATTCCTATATTATTAACACGACTTGAAAGCGTTGGCATAAGAGGTGTGGCTCTGGATTGGTTCACAGACTACCTATCAGGTGGATCACAGGCTGTACGTGTTGCTGGCACTGAAAGTGACAATGTTAGTTGCAGATACGGTGTTCCACAGGGTAGTATGCTTGGCCCGACTCTTTTTATCACGTATGTTAATGATCTGCTAGATGTAACTGCTAAGACCAGCATGAAAGCTGTGATGTGTGCTGATAATACCGTTTTGCTGTTTAACGAAGGCACGTGGGATGCGTTGTTCCATCTCGCAGAGCAAGGCCTTGCGAAGGTTACTGCCTTATTGGAGGACGGTCTTCTTTCAATAAATAAGATTAAAACAAAATACATCTGTTTTAGTAAATAAACCAAAAGTCAACCACCAGCGACACTTAACTTAAAAATTCAAATGTACCCGTGTAATCGTAATATAAATGACACAGGCTGTGCCTGTGGAAGGCTATCCAGAGTCAGCTCTATCAAGTACCTACCTTGGTGTTGTACTGGACGAACAACTCAGCTGGAAACAACATATAACCTCATTGTCAGCTAGAATTAGGAAGATGATATATTTGTTAAAAAATCTACGTGATGTTGGAGACATGCAACTTCTAATATCAACTTATAAAGCTGTGTGAATGCATAATAAGATACTGTATCTGTGCATGGGGTGGCGCAGGAAAGAACTTTAGCCTATCTGCAGAGCGGGTCCAGCGCTCGGTGTTAAAAGTTATAATGCGTTTACCCTTCAGACATCCTACTTTAGCAGTTTATCAAATGGCTGGCGTTCTGTCTGTAAGAAAGATATACATATACGAAACTCTTAGACGGTACCACAAAACTATTTTACCAACCTTACCTTTAACATCTAAATGAATTGAGCGATGCTCTGTGCCTAAAGTTCATTTCGTTTTAAAACTACCCTTGGTCAGAAACGTGTACAAGTACTAAAGTGAATGATATAAAAACCCTTAACAATAACCAATTTAAAAAGGTTGTAATTGAATGGCTTAACACGATGGACTATAATATTGTTGAGAATTTACTTAGAATCATATCGTAACATTATTTCAAATAGATCTGATTGGTGGACATCTGATTTTCCGATCCCAAGACATCGTCGTAGGGCCAATCAGGTCAGACTAATTTAAAGAACACACACACATGCCCACGCGCGCGCGCACACACACAAACACACCCACAAACACACACACACACACACACACACACACACACACACACACACACACACACACACACACACACACACACACACACACACACGTTCACAGGAATCTCTTACATTAAATTTACATTGCACTGAATATTTTGTACTTCTTTTTTGTTTTTATTGTTATGCTTTCATTATTTTTTTATTCTTTTTGATTTTCTTGAGACATAAATGATCTGTGCCAGGATTAAATTTGGGAAGACACTGTCTCCTGCGACACAGTTATTACTAGTGCGGGAGTCAGGGAATTCTAAAATATTGTAAACGTGTATTTTATGTCAATAAAGAATTATTATTATCATTATTAATGTAATACTGATAGTAAACACAATATTTTTAGCTGTAAGTTTTCTATGTACGAAATAAATACCTAATGCTGGTCTGCAAATGTGCTATTACGGTGCCGGTACAGCGTGCCTTTATAGTGCGCATCACGCTGTCAAGGCACATCCTCCAAGATCTGTATCAGAACTAGAATTCACATGCCTTCAATGAATCCGGTTTCCTTACGATGTTTTAAACACCTTACCCAAATACGTGGATAATCTAAAGACATACGTTTAACTTAAAGGGGCTCATAAGAATGCCAGTCATGTGGAGCGTACGTCTTAAGTACATAACTCATGAAGAAAATATACATGTCCACTATTAAAATTCAAGCAAACTGCATCACACAAGTGTTTTCTGTATGTTACTTTTATTAGGTGTTTATTTTACATTGTCTTGAAGTTGAATGTGTTTATTTTTGTAATAAGTGGATGCTAAAAAATTTGCATTGTAAAAATTACTCGACGCGTAGAAAATGCTCTTTGTATAAATAAACCACATTTTGAAGTCATATATATCACTACTGATTTAATTAACGATTTCGTATACGCGAGTCGAACACTGGATCGATCTCTCAACTTTGATCATCATTAGTAATGATAGAAAGGTAAATAAAATAAAGCTATGAAATAGAACGTATTATCTAATAATATAACAACATCTACTGAATCATATTACATCGGTATTACATAAGTTTCTGCAGCTT
The DNA here is from genome assembly GCA_944739405.2 of Euclidia mi. NCBI lineage: Eukaryota > Metazoa > Arthropoda > Insecta > Lepidoptera > Erebidae > Euclidia > Euclidia mi. Next base: position 79,145,838 of record OX123184.2, on the reverse strand, counting down.
TATAACGCCGGTCTATGATAAACAATAAAAACTACGCTAATCACGTGATACTCCCCAAACCGCACAAGATGTGTCTAATCTGCACAGCTTTCCGTACAAAAACATAAATAGACAGACCCCGTCGTAAAGTGACGCGTTTTACACTTGACCGATTTCAATCGGTGAACATCTGCGTCTAACAAAAACAAACCGGCGATTCATTGATTGATATCTTCCTTTGTTTTTGTATGACTTATTGTATAAAACATAAGCGTGCAGAAACAGAAGGTCGCGTTGTGAAAACAAAATATGACGAACATGGCTGAAACTTTCTTTTTGAATGTGATAATCGCGGTATCGGGTGATTTAAAAAAATAAAGACTTCACATGTTGCACACCAATGCATGGATCATATTATAATAATGATCTGTTCGGTGGTGTGTAATCGGAGATCATGGGTTTTCTTCTAATTTCCACTTCCACTTCGAAATCCTAGAATATAACCTAATCTACTACAAGATTGACTTTTATATTACGAGTACATTTATCAAAAACCTTTGTAAAAAAACGCAAAATATAAATTAAATTATTATTTACGAGTATATCCATTCTACATCGTTTACCTAACCTTTACATAACATCACAATAATTTCAATTCAGTTACAAAGTGTAATATAGTTGAAGTGAGTCATCTAATATTTAGTACCAGAGCCATTGCTTTATTTTGATTATTTCTTATTCGATCGTCGATTCACAAACGAAAATTTAAACGCTGAAATATAACATCGACACAATAAACATAAACCTCAACAGATCTGTGAAATAAATCTTGCGTTACAAGAAATGTAAAAATGTATTACAAGTAAAGCCGCAAGGCACAGCCAGTTAAAATACGAACACGTATTTTCTTTTCCCTTTGTACGGCTGGTTGTGGTTGTACAGTGAGGAGACCTGTAAAATGTTCAGAACTTGCAGTACCTAAACTGAAACGTAATAATGTGCTTTTAGTTAAACGTAGAATATTTTACGTTGGTTCTTTACAGTGTGCAGCAATAATGTAACTAGAACTAAGACTTAAGATTGTAAAAATGCAGCGTGCTATATTCTGTGGCTTTGTAAGGCTACGTATCAGTAATGTTTGTAATGTTATAGATATGTACGTCTACCAACGGTTTTGGGTAATGTCCAGAGAACAAACATTCAAAGGACAAGATTTTATTAACTGCTTGTGCGTTGTCGAAATTCTTTACCCGTTCCAGGATTAAACCTTTACCTCAACTTATCCATAATAGGCTATTGGGTGAGATACCTGTGAAGTAAAAAAAAATTACATTTTGTTTTTTTTTTTAGTATGATAGATCTACCTTGATAATATATACATACGTCACATTAAATATTCCATTATGCTTAGATAATCCAAACAAGTAAAACCTGATATACTTAGTTTCTCAAGTCACTTCTTTGAACTTAAATACTAATTAAAACGCCGACTTACTGACGACAACCACTTGACTAGTAATTTTACATCGAAATTCAGGTAAACAATTTCCCGAATCGTGTTCACGATTAATCCTTCACGATGTCGGCACAGACAGCCTATCCGAGCCGAGTTCCTCTCACGAAATTACCTATATTTACTAGGATTAATTAATTCGCCCGAAGGGAGGCTTTCAGTAAACATGCAAGAAAATTAATCATTATTTACATACAATTTTGTTAATAAGTAGGTACTTATGAATCATCTTAAAGATAATAACTTATATTTAAGGCCATGTAGTCGTGGCGCTAATTACCTCCGCATAGTCTTATTAGATGTGATAAAAAGCCATAATAAGGCAGAGAACCTTTTAAGAGTTCTAGGGTCGAAGTTATCACAACTTCTTGTATGGCAGATGACGTAACGGTAAGTAAATTAATATGGGTAGGCACAAATATTTTTCCTCCCTACTGATGAAATTCATACGAAAGAAAGCAAACAGTGATATTTTTTGACTATCAATAAGAACAAGTTTTTATTTTCTTTTATCGTTTGCAAACATTTTTTTACGAAAGATACTGGCAGTTACCATTCGAGAAACTACACAAAAAACATTAGAAATACGCTACGCGCAAAAATTAATATCGGGAAAATGTTCTGTTGCATTCTATTTTTAAATTTGTTTTGGTTGCGAAAAATGCAAGCGTTTCAAAGTTTGCTTTACAATCTTTGAGACAATTTCGTGCTATGCCATTACGTGGTGGGGAAACATTTGGTGATTTTCGAGTCATGACTGGCGGTAAACTAATTGCTATCGCGTCAACGCTTGTAAAAGACGACTTCAAAGCGGCTCATTGAAACTGCAACATTAAGAGTTGTAGTCGGGCGCAGCAAATTGAAAAGGCGACATAATTATATATTATAGCTATTGAAACTGGTGAGAATTGTCTAAGTGTTTTGTGTATTTTGATTATTTATTCTATGAAGTCATTGTTTTTGTACTTATAGTATAATTTCATAACCACAAACATGGGTTTCTGATAAATGGTGGAATTATAGCGTACCTACCTAGCGAGTGTTGTTGGCGAATTTATTAGTGTTAAAAACTACATAAATCTAAAAATAGCGAAGTAATGAAACGTTCAATGTGGTTGCCACAATACGAGTAAGTTGCTTACTTAATGATTAGTCAGGTATGGTTTAGAACTGTAGAAGCTTCCATTAAAATATATATGTATTATATTTAATTAAGTAGACAAATATGTAGGTACTTACTCCATGGAGGCACGTCCTTTGGTATATAACCCTATAGTAATGCAAATACTGTTGCTATGTATTAAAGTATGTGGCTTTTACACAAAGCTGGTGAAATTCACTTGAATTCGGCGGCCATCGGGCCATCGCATTAGATTATTCTGCACCGATGGTTCTATGTTACTAATAATATATTTGTAAAATTTCTGCTCCAACAGCCAACTATCATCGATTCCCATGTTAAATGGTTCAAATTTCTCAGCGTTGATTGCCTGTATAATAATTAACTTTGCCGGCACATATATCCATCCAAGCAATCAATCCTTTACTTTCCGTTCTTGGAAGGGAGTCATACACATTGAGTTTTACCATTTTAATCATCCAAATATAGAGACAAGTTGAATATCGTAATTCATCGAATTTAACTTATTAGATTTAAGCTCCACGGCAAAAGTCCAGTAGAATAGGCTCAATTGAACGACTTCAAGGAGGAGAAAAATACATTTTACTAAATACATTCATGATTTTTTGTTGCCATTTCTGCAACATTGATAACAAAGTTATAACTGGCTTGTACACGAAGGCCGTAGTATCGATCGATACAATATAATATAGTTCGCTAGAACTTAACATGCCGTGACGTTGCAAACTCACTTTACACTGTCACCAAGCGTTGGTAGTTGGTTTCCGAACTGTTTCACAACTTTAAAATTCGAATACTTTCTTGTTAACTTTTTGGAAGTAGCTTACAATATTTGTGTAGCTTTTCTGTGAAGCTTGTGTTTTAAATTTTTTAACTAAGCAAATAATGCTTGAGAATCTATTTTAATTTTTGTGTGTCTGCATAAATATTGCTGCACTTTGTAAGCCTATGTATAGCCAAATACAGCAGGGTGCTGATTATTGTAGATTTACCTGATTATATCTGTGTTACATGTACTTATTTGGGTATCGAACAAGTGATTTTCGTCGGGCCATAAACGAAAATTTCTAAAGCTTCATTAGTGCTAATTAACCCACAAAACTAATGCAGCACTCATGTATTATGTTAAGCACAAAACTTTATTACAATATAATGCTTTTACATCGCTAGCAGCGGTATTCACCATACATAATATATGGTTGTCACCGGCTGTAGCATGTAGCAACTTTATTCACATAGTATAGGCACTTTGATCAATTAATATCGATAGTCTCGCTCAACACTGAACCAGCGAGCCGTGACACCGCACTGCATCCATAAATTAACAGCCGTTCACGAATTACACTCAACTATATAGCGAACTATATTACAAGCACACGAGCAAATTATCACGACATATTTGTAGTCAGTATTAATCCTTATGTAATCCTACGTATCTTGGACTGCTTAGTGAAATCTAACTACAGATAATGTCACTCGAGTTTCTGATGTCACGTTAATTCAGTTAATGGTTGTGTAAACTAGATGAAGATGGAATAGCACAGAGATTGGGGATAGGTATATGGAATGTTTTATGTTTAGAAGGAAGAAACACGGAAGAAATAACAAGTCAGCAAATAAATCATCACCCTTTTGAAACTATTGATTGTAATTTTTTTTTAATATTAAATAAGTATAAAAAAAATATTTAGTAAATGTGCGCGTGGGATCGGGAGGTCTCGGATTCGATTCCCTGGTCGGGCAAAGTGTTATTGGGTTTTTTCGTTAGGAAGTTCTCTGGTAATGTGCCCGGTACGGCAATAGGCTCGCCCCCTATTACGTGGGACCTAAAAACTCATGGCGAAATATGGGTGTAATATGATACCTCTGCCTACCCCTCCAGGGATACAGGCGGGTTTCGTTGTAATTAAATGCGAAAATACCTTTATTATTGCAATAGGAGCTTGATTGTATAGTAAATTACTTTCAGACTTGATTAATTAATTTATTTAAAGATTTCCCCGCATAAGTATTTCTCAGTAAATCTACTAGCTTCGTAATAAACAAGCATGGAAAATACACCCGATTTATAAGTGCAGCCAAAATTTTCCAATACGCAGGCAAAATCTCGTCTACCTCTGATCCATTTGGTCTACTATTGCAGTAGCCATATCTTTGTTTCTCAAATATTTTCAAGTGAAGTAGTTTCGTCAGAACTGTATGCTATGCAAGTTTGCGTAGCCAGTTTAATTACTTTAATTGTTTACTTTTGAAAGAAGCTTAGTTCTAGCAGTGAGTCCGTCAGTTTGTCTCCTTTCTTTCAATCTTTACTTTGGAAGCTTTACCAGTTTTACTATGTTTATATACACCAGCAATGTTTCTATGCAAGTTCTAGTCTACAACAATTATGTAATTTTACCTATTGCCTTGCTGTTTAAACGGTCACAAGACGACGGTTTTTTTTATGTGTTGAAAACACTTTTTAGAACCGTCTTAACTCCAGCAGTCAGCACTCAGACGTATGAAATTTCTTCGACCGAGTTGGGGGGCTGGCGGAGGTGGGTGAGGTTTGACTCTCATCTAATTACGTAGCGTCTCATCTAAGGCCTACTCACTAAAACCACCGCGATGTCATTTACAGCCTTTGACCGAGGTCACGAGAATGGCAATTAACATACCATACCGGAATCGTCAGGTCATCAGCTAGCTTTAAGCTGCAACAGCAACTTATTTTTATTTTATAGTTATACACAGAACTTTGAACCATTCCATGCACATAAATATTGCACTATTGTTATGTTCTATTAACACCATGGTGAAAAATACCCTCTTATAGACTGACTAGAGGACGCCAGCAGCTACGCCTGCATTTTTTTTTAATTTACCCGTTTTGGCCGATCCCGTGGGAATTTCGGGAAATCCCTTCTTAGTGCACCCCTACGGTCCCCAAGGAACATACATGCCAAATTTCAGCTTCCTGCACCCATTGGTTTAGGCTGTAGCGTGTCTGTCAGTCAGTCAGTAACACAAGGATTTTATATATTAAGATGACCATAGTGGTCACCTACAAGAGGATATTTCTCACCAAACTGTTGATAGAATTACTTGCAATATTCGAGCCCCCGTGTAAGGCAGACCGGTGTATTCATATTCATTTCAATTAAGACAAACGTACTCGTAGTTAAGTTTCTGCCAGAACCCTGTATTTCAACTTTAAATGCCTCTGATTAAAATATTGTTCCCCAGGTTAAGACTGACTCACGATGGTGACGCGCAGTGTAGGAGCGAAGCTGTCAGATGATCAGTGATGGCACCCACGGTACTACTCTTAACTTCTCGTGGTCAACCTGCTCCAAAGAACAGTTCCATACTGAATCCAAGTAAGTACATGTACTAACTACGCGCTGTGACTGATAGAATGATTGATTGGATAGAGTTCAAGATGTTCACTTCGCCTCTTAATGACGCGTTGAGTGTTGCAGGTTCGGTGGTCCCAGTAAACCTCTGCGAGCACCACAAATATTGCTTCAAGACTGGATGTTCTTTGCGTCTTTTGATTGAATGTCTGTAAATACCTAAGCTACACAGGATTTAATACTTTCGTTGTGTTGACGTTTAGGGCAAAGGTGTACGAGATGATCCGTTGAGGGAAGATGATCCTTTTATATTGTAACGAAACCAGTAGTGCCATCTAATCGTCTATATTGGTAAAATGTAGTCCCCGATATTCCCCCGCCTCAGTCAATCCCAATGACGTCTTGAGTGACAGTAAAATTTTTTGAGGAAGAAAAACAAATATTACGTGACTTTGATCTAAGGTAAGGTTGATTTTAAGATTGTGTCATGTGTTCTAACGTACTTTATTGACGTGGTTGATGTATTAGTTAGCTTTGTATATTACTCTATTTTGAATATTCAGCAGAATGGAAACAATTGAAACCACACACATATTATGTTATCGATCATTGAATAAAAAAGGTTATGTTGGGGCAAGATGATTATGTTACTGGTGTACAAGACGATCCGTGTGGATCATCTTGTACAACGTTAACATCACCATATTGACTAAGTAAATACCTACAGAAACATTTTTTAACCGTATGTGTTATTATGTTTTTCTTTTTAATAGCGATTATCTGTATGACTTCACATGGGGTTGGTGTAAAGTAACGCTAGGAAAGAGGCGCTTAGAACAATAGGTACATTTTTTTAGTTTAATTTACCTATTTGTTAAAATTGATGAGGTTTTTTTCCGTCATGTTGATTTTGAGAAGTTAGATTTGCTTTACTAGATTAGCTGTTTTAGTAGAAATGTTGTTAAATCTTTACTTGACTACAGATCTCATACAATGTGATTATCGTTTCCTTCTTTAATTATAATGGAGACTAACAGACTTGATTTAAGCTAGTAAGCCTTAATTATGACTTTATTGAGGTAATTCTACTATAACCTATGATATTCTCAAATTGAGTGGGTGCATCTGTGCACATGATCCTGAGATTATCTTGCCTTACCGCAGGGATCATCTTGGACACCGGGGTGTACAAAATGATCCTTGCATAACGTTTTAAAAAAACGGTGTTTATAATAATAAAACATAAAAATATTTTTTTTTTGAGTATGTCAACAATTAGATAGATAAATTTACTATGGATAAACGTATTTATATCTGCAATAAGTAGAATATTATTTATACTACAAGCATTCTCCCGTAAGTGAATCATCTCGTACACCTTTCCCCCACTATTTCTCAGTTGCTTCTCACGCATGTAAAATAAAGAACTTTCAGACAAAGACTATGAACGCAATGATGTGTGAAATTGAACTTCAAATGAGCATACATATGCAAACTATCTTGCATAAACTGCATGTTTAAAGTGCTGTACACTCAAAACAAAGGCAATTTCAGTTAACTGAACACCGTATAGACTTACGAGCTGGCATGTTCGCTTGTTCACTCTTACTAACAATGCCGGCCCTCGTTCAATATCGACGTCATCGGTCAGGGGTTACTACGTGAACCAGATATTAAATTCAAATACTCCCGACTGCATGTCATTGAATATTACATGTAGCCAGACAATAATACTCATACTATCTATCGTTTTCTCAGAGAAGAAATATACTTATGTTTTCGTAATTTATAGCTACAGAATCTTACGTAAAGAAATTCTTTGAGCAACTTACAAAATAATTTACGGGCGAGACTTTAGTGAGTGATTTTTCAAAACAGATTTAGCTAAAGACAGAATAAACTCAACATTTTAAATAATCTATTATAAATCATAGTATTATAGCCACAAATATCTTGAATATTAAGTAGCAGCCAGAACATTAACAAAATTCAATTTTCCTTCTATAAAACAAATTTTCTCGTGTTCTACAAATAACACACGGCGACATGACCTTCCCTATTAGTATTCCGACCCAAACTCAAAGAATGGGACTCTAATATGGTTTTTCAACGGTCAGCCTGATATATCCAACCTTTTACGTGATTAAACCCGAGACGAGTATCCCTTTTAATATATCGGTTATACAACTTTTAGCTCGCTTTAATAGTCGTGAGTTACTTGTTAGACAACCTGGCATAGCTTATACATTGTTTTATTTTATAACTTTACCAATTCTGTGTGTTCTCGTTTCTTTCGAGGAAATAATAACAGGATCCAACTGCGACCAACGGCCGTATCTTCTGTTTCTTATTTCTTTCATACTACACACCCCTCGTTATTCCGATCCATGTGCCGATAATTTCATATAACCATATAGAAAAATAACTCCAATTTTCAGTTGACAAGTAGTCTTTTGTGGAGCAAATCTCTATCGGTAGATAAGACGAGATCTTTTAGATTTCTTGACTTGTTACAATAAGAAAGGCCGTGTAATAAAATCAACAGGTGAATAAGAAATATTTTATACGAAGAAAAGAGCGGGATTTCGGGCAAAAGCGGCACAGTCATGCTGACGTGAAAATCTTGCTGAATAAATCTTTACATAAACAATAGGCTCGGAACGTTATTTGGGAATTCTCGAAGTGAATTTGGTTCGTTTGATCTAGACAGATTGGCTTACAAAATAGATGAATAATGTTTACGATATATTTGAACGAATACGTAGAAATAATTTGTGTTGAATTAGGGTATGATTTATGGTTTCCATTGTTAATACATAATTAATATTATTTAGAAATTGAATAAGGGTTTTTTGAACAGAGTGATTCAGTCATTCATAGATGTGTTATTAGTTTTGAGTGCAATGTATTACCAGATGATTTTTTACACGTAAATACGTATACGATATGCTGTACGAATATATCGCATATTATCATCGCTACACAGTATCATTTAAAGTGATTTAATAAGTGAAACGTAAGTGTCAAACAATAAAATCAATACAAACAATAATTCTCACATTAGTATGTGAAATGCTTAAGACATGATACCTGTTAGATATTTAAAACTTTTGTGTACCATGAGCAATGTTGAACATTAGTCTGTTACGTGATATTCGATTATACGTCACAAATATACCCACATAGTGGTAATACATACCAGATTAAAATAATACAGCTCAGCTTTGATACTTTAAAGATCACAATACATATTATTATGGTTATAAAATAATTGGGAAAATATTACTAACGTTATGACATTCTAGTGTTATATATGACGTAACGTTCTTTTCTTTACAATTGCAAGAAAAATATGACTAAGTATAATTTTAATTTCAATTTTATTTTATAAGAAAATAAGAACAAATATTGAGGGTTTTAATTTATAGCTGCTTGTTAAAAAAACGTTTATTTAGCAATTGTAAACGTTTAGCTGATAAATGATTTTAGCAGTTAGTCGATGAGCGTTCGTGTAGCGATAAAAAGAGCATAATTAATATAAACTTCATCGCTGAGTCGACTATTCGAAATTAATATTTATTTCATAGGTCAAAATTTGTTAGTGTGATTTAATAACTGTGCTAAAAAAGATTAATGCGTGCTTACATATAATTTTTCGCTTTCTCTTTTCAACAATAAGAATAATTAAAGCTATTAATTATTCTAATGCTTGCAAGAAAGTCGATGATATGGAAAATAATAAAATTACATATTCTTTTTCCCTCAAATTTATCAAATATGTATATATAATCAAAACACAGACCTGAGTAGTTTAGTAATCGTTTAATAGGTACGCGGTTTGCGGTGTCTATAATAACCATTTCATTAATTATTGCGAACGTCTCGGGTATGTTCTAGAATAATTCGTCAGAAGTAACGAATGTTGCCTTCTCGTAATTATAACATACCAAAGCTACCTTTCCACAGCACATAGGTATTATATATCTAAACCGCAAAAACATTTTGCCTGAATGTGTGTATGAATAAAATCATTTCGTTATTGCTTTCTTTATTCGTTTACATTATTTATTCAGTGAGACAGGGTGTTTACAAACAACGACGTTAACATGTTTTTATGTGGTATCTTAAACAGAGGAATCAATGCGTCGCGGCACCGAAATGCTGTCTGTTCCATAACCCTTTGTTTAAACGAAGACATAAAACTAAAACGATACCACACACAAGCCCGTCAAGATAATAAAGAAATAGTCTATAGAAAAAATTTACAACAGTTTTAAAGCAGTTTTGAAATGGTTTAAAGTGAAACAAATGAGGCACTCTGTATTCGCTACCGTAACAACATTTAAAACCGAGAGCTTCAAATTTCAGTGCTCATGCTGCAAATAATCGGCACGTATACTAGGTTTACTCTCACTAGCTGCCGTTTAAAGCTATAAAACTATGTCTACGGTACTTAGAACCAGTGAACAGAATACTCTTACAAATACTTTGTGTAGAATACATTTTAATAGAACGACTAAAGAGAAATTGGGTATTCAAAGGGTGCTGAAAATATCTAATAGAATTTTCTGAATAAGATAAAAATGAATGGGAATATTCTAGAGCAGCCGAGCTAACCAGATAGAAATTGAAATTGTAAGTAGTTTCCGAAGATCCGTAAGGACATGAAATAAAGTTGTTATTTATTCTTACGACACAGCTCTCTAATACACAAGGTTATCTTGAGCTACTTTACGTTAATAGATTCTATAGTAAGAACCACTTGCCTGCTTATTTGTATAAGTTAAAACTGTCAACCATACTGAATATAATGGAATACACTAATTATTATAATTATTATGTTCTGTAATTCTTTTCAATAAAATATTTATCCCATAAAAAACAACACTTGTCAAAAAACCAAGTCTCGCCACTCAGTTCTTCTACTGTAAAAAGTTGTGAGATCCATGTAATACCAAGTCGGTAATTAATACGTTTTAAATAAATAGATTGACTCGGCCATCGCATGAAAACACAATATATCTCATACATAATACATTTATATAAATTAGACTGTTTAGTGCGATTGCCAAGTCAATCTTAGGGCCTTAGCACATTTGCTTTCTCTAATGAATAAAAATAACAAAATCTAAATAAGTACTGCGCCGAATAGAAACAGGGACGTGGGTGGTATAAGCCTGTTGTCAGTGTGCCGAGCAATTGATGTCTTACTCACTCACGATTGACTTTAAACACAAATGCAAAAATAGGCTGAATACACACGATTACATGGCGCTATCCATATTATACACCCATTGACTAACAAACTGGTCAAAGAATAAATTAAAATAAGAAAATGCGACGTTTTCGTTCTTCCATTGAGCTTTAGCTTAATTAAAAGGCTTAGGCATTTGTAAGTATAATCGCAGAATGCATACACATGCGCGCAATGCTAATCTTTTAACGATGCAAAGTCACTTTTGTTTGACTTCCAAACTGTGCTCAAGAAAATAATGTTATTTTATTTTGCACCGTACTAATTTAATGTGCCGTGTGGTTGACGGCATAGAATACAAGTGTCACCACCCCCTATCATCCCGTGGGTGGGTGTCGTAAGAGGCGACTAACCGCTTGGCCACGGGGACCGGCGACGCGACCTGCGACAAGCGATTTCGATGTACATGGCGCGTTTACTGTGAGGCGACATCGGTCGCCGCGGCGTAGTTAAGCGCGTCGCCGGTCCCCGTGGCCGGGCCGTAAGGGATAACACGATGCAAATACCTAAAATGGGGCTATTTGATAGAAAAAAAAAGAATATACTGCAATTATTTTTGTCATCTTGAATTTTTGACTTACTGTGAAATATGTTTTGGGTTAAGCGTACGTAGCTCTATGAATGTACATAAATAAAACACAAAATATAAGCATGGTATTCGCTATATTTCTTTTTAATGTTGCCTTTCCAATTTACCCTTAAGGTGGGGTAATTTGATAGGTGCGGTAAAAATGACTAAAGAAATGGCTATTATTAAGCCATTATTTTAAATATTTATTGTATTTGGTATCTGTTAATAATTAAACAATAATACAAAATATTAGACATCAAATTAAAAATAATTACCATCACACATACTATGGGACTATTTGGAAATGGAGGAATTTGTTAGTGCCAAATAACCCCATTTCAGCTTCCAAAAAGCCCCATTCGAAATAAAGTTGAATAACTGCATAAATACAACAAGCCCTTATAAAATTACACCACACACAACTAATTGAATAGTCAAGAAAACAACTTAACTTATCAGAATCACAAAAACTTGTATAAAACTACTGTTTCAACTGAAAGTTTCCAGCTAAAATTTTTACCGCCGTTGACCCAATGTCATTCTCTGAGTCATAAAACATCACACGTCCGACCTTACTCGAGTCTGATTGGTCGATTTTGACAACAAACAATTCAAATTCAAATTCAAATGCTTTATTTCGCCAAATATAGGTACAAAGAGATTGTAGGTACATATGTATATAGAAACACTATATTTTGCCTCACGGCATGCAAAAAAGAAGAAAAAGTATATGTGCAGGAAGATCAACATTAAACTAAAATAAATTATTGCAGCTTAAAAATCAAATTAAATAGAACTAATAAGTTATATAAATTACAATTCACATTAATAAATTATCAAATAATATAATATTTCATGTAAGATATTTATCTTTAAGATATTCGTCAACAGAATAATACACTTTTTTTAAAAGAAGGCACCTTACTCTACTCTTAAAAACGCTGGTACTTGTAATTTCCAGTATACATTTTGGTAGGTGGTTATAAATTTTTGAAGCCATGCACAATATACTTTTATTTAAATAGGCTGTGGTGTTCGGTGGACAGGATATTTTAATATGATGTCTTTTACTCCTCAGTTTATTAAAAAAATGCATATTATTCCTTACAAATAACACTATCTCTAATATATATAAACAAGGAACAGTCAAAATCTTTAATGCTAGGAAATGAGGTTTACAACTTTCTGGGAGCTTTATATTACAAATAATCCTGATACATTTCTTCTGTGACACAAAAACTCTTTCAGAATCAGTGGAGTTTCCCCAGAATATGATACCATAATTAAGGATTGACGACACATAGCCGTGGTATGCAGTTATGATAGTGTGTTTACTGGCTGTTTTCGACAGTACTCTAAGAGCATAGCAGTGTTTATTTATTTTGGAACACAGGGATTCTACATGAGACTTCCAATCCAGACTATCATCTATATTTAGTCCTAAAAAAACTGTATGGTGTACTTGTCCTATTTGATTATTGTCATATCTTATATCTAAGTTAGTTAATTTATTTACTCTATTACGGAATGTCATTATGTTAGTTTTATTTAAATTTACTTTCAAATTATTCATTTCTAGCCATTTAATTGTTTTATTTAAAGTAGTATTCATGTCATGTTCAATTTGTTGTTTATTATCACCAGTAAATATAATGGTACTGTCATCTGCAAAAAGTATAGTCTTGTGGTTAATTACTTTAGGTAGATCATTAATATAAATAATAAATAAAAGAGGCCCCAATACACTTCCTTGAGGAACACCAAAAACAACTTTCCTCTGTTCAGATGAATAGTTAACTAACATTTTATTACTTTGACAGATTTCAGAAATGCGTGTTGTCTGTATTCTGTCACTTAAATAAGATTTTATTAATTCATATATGTTGCCTCGCACTCCGTAGGCATATAGTTTGTTCAGCAAGGTTAAGTGATCAACATAGTCAAAAGCCTTAGTTAAATCCATATAGATTGCAGTGGCGTACCTTTTTTTATCAATTGCAGTCATAACTGCACTGAGAAAATTATAAATTGCAACATTAATGTTTTTATTTTTCCGAAACCCAACCTGTTCTTCTGCAAGTAAACCATTGGTTTCAAAATAATTATATAAGGCTTCATGGATAACTTTCTCAAATATCTTGGATATCACCGGAACCAATGCTATTGGTCTGTAACAACTTAAATCATTTCTATTACCTTTCTTAAAGAGCGGTTTTATAATAGTTACTTTTAATTCATCAGGAAATACACCATATGAAATACACAAATTAATTAAATAACTCAGTACGTTGGACAGTTTAGTAGAGACATGTTTCAATATTGCAGTGGATACGTCGTCATAACCCGTACTATTTGTGGGTTTTAGGTTTAAAATTATTCTATTAATGTCATCAGGAACAGTTGGTGGCATAAACAAGGACCCTAATGTTTGATTAATACCAAGACTGGGCCTTGATTGTTGGGAGATATTCACTTGGTTTATAAAGTAGTCATTAAATGAATTCGCAATTTCAACAGGGTCAGTGATAGTAGAGTCATTAATCCTAATATGGTCCATAGTAAATTCCTTGGGAACATTATATTTAAAAACAATGCTACCAACTATTAAACAACAAATGGTTGCGTTCAAAGTTACAATATCTTATTTTTAGGGATGCGTTCAAAAATATTTTAGTTCACAAATAACCCGGCGGTTCTTAAATTACCCCATTTTACGGTACCATCTTTGCGTAGAGACGGAAAACTCGACATCAAACCCTATACGACTGCCTCGTTGGTCTCGCGGCATAAATGTGCGCGTGGGATCGGGAGGTCCCGGGTTCGATTCCTGGGTCGGGCAGTGTTATTGGGTTTTTCTGTCACGAAATTCTCGGTAGCAGCACGGAGTCTCGAAATGTGCCCGGTACGGCAATAGGCTCGCCCCTTATTACGTGGGACTAAAGTATATCTGGCGAAAAGTGGGTGTAGAAATACACCTCTGCCTACCCCTTCGGGGATAAAAGACGTGACGTTATGTATGTATGTATGTAATTTAATGTTCAATTTTTTTAATTGAAAGCTCTGCAATCATATGCAAGTACGCCGATTTTTAGCTTGTTATTATGTACATGGCTTACCTGACTCATAGATAGATATACACGACATTTAGTATTGTCCACTGAGATACCTTGTTCAAAACCATTTTAATATTTAGGGAATTCCATAAGTTTTAACCATTGTACAATTTGCTCAACTATTTGCATTATTATCGTCCATTATTTTATACACATAATCCGCTAAATTAAACTTGAATAAATTTGATTAAAAGTTAATTTAATAAAACATGTAGTATTCATTCAAACGTTTATGTATAAAATTTTCTGTCACGGAATATTCGCGAAATTCGAATAATATGTAATTAATAGCTTTGTTCAAATAATCTTCACAGAATTATTTACCTATGTTTTATTCTCGGAATACATGGTGTAAAATTGTGTTAATGTGGTTTTTAATTCATAAACTCCATTACAGGCGCTGGTGGTGTTTACACGAGAGAAGCAGAGAGGAAGGCGTGGAACTCGGTGGCACTAAGAACATTATCAATTACGTGTTCACTATGGACGAGCAGTGCCGGACAGAATTTGGCGATGGGTATGTACTATAACACTACAAATGTTCATCATCATCATCCTATCGCTGCGCTGCCTGTCCTGGTTGCGATCCACACACTCACTACAAATGTTATATACTGCTTATAAGTACCTACTAGGAATTTAAATTTGCACTGGACTGTAGCACTTACACGAAAATTAAAATGATAATTACCTATCACGTTTACGTAGATTTATTGCTTATGAAGTGTAAAGCTAAGTGTACTTAAACTGCGATTTCAATTACGTTGAGTCTTAAGTAGTACGAAGTGAGAATGAGTAATGGCATTTATCAGAAGCATTTCCAAGTCCCGTAGCTTGCAAGAAACTACGCTTCGGAATTTGGATTTAAGTATTTCTAGTAAAACAACGCGATAACATTATGTAATGCAAATTCTAATGCCTGTATATACAGGGTTCAAATTTGCAAACATAAGCAGCCAGCTTATTGAGATAAATAAATTTATTGCTCTTGAACACTGTAAGGTCAGCAAAAAAAGGTTTTTACATCTTTAAATAAATAAATAAATAATTTATAGATAATATAATTGTACAAGATCTGTCATCGGTGTTTTTCTTACATGTTCGTAACATTTTGTGCCTAACAGTACATTTGTAATATTTTGAAACCAGCAAAGCATACCAAAGCAAACAGGTAAAGTTTTCAAATATCCGTTTACAAGTCGACAGTTAAAGATGATCCTTATAAACCATCTCCTGAATACTAAAAATTTATTATCTGTAAAATCAGGCTGGCCTAAATAGTAAACCGAGCCGGGCTCCAAAGCGAAAGCCGGGTGTAACCGGACAACGCAAGAACAATGTTATTCTCTCTCCGGAATAACCCTAACCATGTGCAGTTTTGCTGACAATAATATAAAAAGAAGTTATACGTGTTTCAAGTACTTTTGAAAGACATTTAATTAAACTTTTACAAACAATTTGTTTATTGACTTACGCCGAATAGAATATTTGAATGTCTTTTAATACATAAATAAGTCAGATATAATTCATTTTCTGACTTTTAATTGGGCTTTTCAAAAAAACGAAAATTAAAGTTATTGCACAAAATATTAATACTACTTTTGATTCTATTTATATCAGCAATCTGATTAAATTCGTGCAATCAACAGCGTGCCTATAATATAACGAGCGTTTCGATTTAACACTTATGAATGGTGCAAGCTGATAAGTGTTATTGAAAACTGTCATCCTCGTCCAAATATTTACGAACTACTGAAATGAAGATACCTCCTTGTATATGAGAACAGCAAATTATAAAAAATGTAGTGCTGTTTGTACTACTGTTTGCAACTAAACTATTCCTGTTTAAAATACGTAAATAGATTCTTAGTCATGTAAACCACAAAAATTAATATTTTCTCAGTATTTGTTTTTTATGTGGTCACATACGCTATGTTTACCACATACAGTAACCACCATAGTGGTCAGTTTGATACCTATTCCAACCATAGGCCTCACTTGGGCATACGTTTAATGATCTTTGGATCTGATGTCATTATATGTCAATGTCTGCGAATTTTAATTTACATTCTATAGCGTTTAGTAAAGTATTATAGGTTTAAACCGTTACCAATATTATGTCTATAGTATTTTCTACAACAATATAACCTTTCGATAAGCTTGTAGTCGCCAACTTCTAAATATAAGGCTCTCCCAATATTTATCGTAACTATCATTCAGAAATGTGATCGCGTACTAAAATCATTATGAAACAATACCAGAAATAACAGTTAATACTGAGCCACTTCCAACAATGCTTCAATATTATAACGACTTAATAAATTGCTTAAATTGTAATATTTTTATCCTGCTTTCTGATAGTGATGAACTAAAATAATAATTTTATTGTTCTCGTATTTTTTGCTTAGGTACAATTTTACTTCACTTTTTCGTGACCTCGAAGAAATTGTGACAACATCCAATCTTGTCACAAGTCGTGTTGTAGTAAATAAATAAAATGCCTTGTAGTAGTTGAAAAGTACTATAAACATCCGTCAACTATGAAATGATGAACCATACATCTCTTTTATAGCTTTGCCCATCAGTTACTTTATTTATAATAATCAGGAAACGTGGTAAATAACGACGATTTAGTTAGTGTAAGTATAATATACGGCCCGATCTGTCTTGTTATCATTTATTAATATTGTCTGGCCATTATATGACTACTTATTTATAATACCCAGGCAGTCTGTTAGCTTGATCGCTAACGCATAACATACACATTTAACTTTGACAAAAACTAAAATATCCAAGACTGTCATCACGTTTGGGTATTCTTTTTTGAAAATGAAACTCACCAACCCAAGGGAAAATAATAACCAGTGCACAGTGTAACTGTTTACAAAAGAACTAGAACTAGGTTTCCATACCTATAATACATTTGAGTCGGTAGTGGCTTAAATGTAGTAAATCCTACACGGAATAACGTTTTGATGCACAGACTGCCCGTCCACGTTCCCTCGTACCGGATTTCCTCGGTTAAATCATAAATTTACAATGGACGCCGGATTTAGTCCAAAGGAATATAATTTATGAATACCCCTTTGCATTACTCTCTATTTCTGGGTAAGCTCCCTATCTATGTACCAATCTAAACGTAGTTAAACTATTGAGGATTTGCTGCGTTGTGTTACAAAGATTTCATCTGTTCGGAAATGATTTAGTTTTCACGTATTCAGATATTTACTGTAAATTCTGACGGGAATTTGTACCTAAGTATACCTTTAATTGTCTGTTACATTTTTATCACAAATTAAATTTGTCAGATAACTCATGCTTGCGTCCCAGTTTTGAATTTATATGGAAATAAGGGCTTTTCACAGATGGTGACATTGGGCTATATTGTTGTTATCTGTCGATTAACATAAATAATCTCATTAATCTGGACTTATCAGAGAGTGATAAAACTGGCTTTAAATATATAGTAATAATGAGCAACAGGCAGACAGCGATAGCCTAGTAGAGATACCAACAGACTGCCATGCAGAAGGTTTCGGGTTCGAATCCACGGCGCGCACCACTGACTTTTCGGAGTTATGTGCGTATTGAATTGTTAATTATCGCTTGCCCTGTGCCTCGCCGTCGGTCCCGGTTGTCATTAAGATCTTTGACAGTCGTTATATTCAGTCAGTACCTTCTAAATAAACTGACACTAGTCTAAAACATGGAATATCGCTATCCCTTCGGTTTGCGGCGGTCAGTCAGGCAGTCGCTCTGTAGAAAAACTAATATTCAGCCAAATCCGGTTAGACTAGTAAGCGGAGCCCAGGGTGAAACTGGGATAACGCTAGGAGGATGATGAATGAGCAGCAGGCATAAGGTTTATTAGTTTCGTCTACCCTAGCTTTGAAAGAAATTTGGTCGGTTTTATTGTCTATGTTCCGTGAGATAGATAGCTATAAGCTAAACTATAAGTCCCTAACTAACCCTGGAATAGCCTAAGTAATAAACTTTGGCAGATGTAAATGGCGCATCATATTAATTAAAGCAAATTGGGCAACTAAATATAAGTTTGGTAGTTTCAGGCTAATGTGGAACATCTTTCATGTTTAACGAGCCACACTCTGATGTATAGCTTCTAATCATTATATATCCTTCTAGCGTTATGTTATCCCAGTTTCAGCCCGGGGTCTGCTTACTAATTTAACCAAATTTGACTGAACATTAGCTTTTTCATAGAGCGACTGCATGGCTGACCTCCGCGAACCAAAGGGATAGCAATATTTAGGTTTAGACCAGCGCCAGTTCATTCTGTAAAAATGACTGCTCATAATGACTGTCAAGGATCTTAATGAAAGCGAGATCGACGGCAAAATAAATATTTCCTAACATTTTGTCTCTCCAGCAAAAAGGTCTTAAGACTGAGACACATTTTTTATTCACTTAAAAGCAACAAGTATTCAATTTGCCGCATGATATAAATTTATCGGTTTCATGAAGCTAATGAAGGAACCGGAGATCCTGCACGATCGTCATAAATATGAGTAATCAAACGAGATACAGTAGACAGTATATTGACAACATGTCAGCTCGTCAATTGAGTTATATGACATTTAGTAATAGGCTAGTTGACAAAAACAAATTTATAAGTCCGTCCTTTAGATTATTCAAAAATAAGCGATACGTATTTTTATTTTTAAATTAAACCAAAAATGACCAAGATATAGCTCATTAAAGTTACGTATAACGTCACGCCGTGCTGCATTTTTTCGCACAAGATGACGTCACACGTAACTCTAATGGGCTATATCTTTGTTATTTTTTTATTTAATCGAAAAAAGAAAAATACGTGTCCAATATTTTTTTATAATCTAAAATACGGACTAAATAAAATGTAATTATTTTGACCCTGGAAACTACCCTATTGTGGTCGGTATTCGATGCGGGCCTATAAAAATCAAAGTAGCTCAATTTGTGTAATTAAATACTAAGAGGTAATGCATGTTTTAAAACTGCTCTATAAAATGTCTGACAGTCCGTGCGGTTCTGTGAATTTTGAGGACAGGAGGCTTGAATATTAGATTCAAGCTCTCAGCTTCGGATGCAGTTTCAGACTGTCAGATTCATGCAGTGTTTTATTTCCGATAAAGTATTTTTAATTGTTTCTTTAAAAACAGATCAGGTATTTCATAACCATTTTTATTTATTCACATCTACTAAAATACTAGTTAGAAACAACATGCTGAACTATTTAATGAGATCGTTAGATATATTAACGGTTTCGTATTAAAATATATTGTGCACATAAAGTAATACGTAAAAATCTTTATTTTATCGTCTATATTAAGACTATAATTAGTGATACGACATTTTATTTTCAAACGTTAATTTTAAAATTGCATGTATAAATAGATTTTTACTTTTACGAGAAAATTACTGTTCATACAACTCATTGGCCTCTATTGAAATCTCAGGCATACATTGAATTATATGGCTCAGACAACAATTGGGCATAGTTTATTATTTCCATTTCCTAAGTGGACATCGAAACTCAACAAGTTATCTGTTGACCGAGAGAACCATTTCCCAGTCGTTAACTGGCCGACGATACATGCTTGAACGATTGATCGAATTAATTCTCGTCGTCTCGCGTAACTTTATTAAGTTTGTTATGTTATGTTTTCTTGCGACCCTGCACCCAAAAAACGAACCCTTCAAAGTAGCACTCCGTCAACTTCGCTTACGAAACTAATTAGGGGTTAATAGTTTAGTAATTTATTAAAGTTCTGATGTACTAAAAAGAAAAGTGGTTAAACGACCATTCAAAAATGTGTCGTATACTTTGTCAGTTTACTTAAAATGTAAAGTAAAAATTTTACTCATAATGAGATTTAAATCTTCTGCCTTTTAGACGTCACTAGATAGAGGCCGCGGTTAGACCCGTGTTATTTAGGGTTATAACTGCTCCGCATCGTGGCTCATAGCGTAGTATTATGTAGCCTGCCACAATAAATGGGCTATCCTACATAAAAATAGTATCCAAATCGAAACCGATATTAGCGCTTTTTACCAAACAAACAAACTCTTCAGCTTTATTCTATTATATAGATGTAGACTATACATAGATGACGCCCTAAAATGAAATTTTGTTTCTAAATGATACACTTAAAATAACTTTATAGCATCTTTATAAATTCCTTTAAAATCAAATCCAAGTAAGTGCGTGAGAGGATAAAGGAAGATAATTAAGATGTTTATGCTCTTGTCAACGTTTTTAACATAAACGAAAATTTTCTTCAAATTTTCTATTAATTAATAGCTCGCTTGGTTAAGTCGCACAATTACTTCATACTTTATAATATAATACATTCAAAAGTGGTAGGTACATTTATCTATTATAAAAGGAAACATTTACTATTACTTTTTTATTTCTGCGGATGTTTTTAAGAGTAGTCGTTTGAGTTCACTTGCACAAGCGATGGCCACTTTTCGTGTATTTTACAATTCTGTGGATATATTGTAATTGAAATATATACTTACCCAGAAACAGTGTCGGCATACAGATTCATCTCAAATATATATCTACATCATATCTCCTAACTATGCCGCGATAATGCTCTTAATATGATTACTTAACCGTACAGAATATTTTAACGTTCCCTAAGATAAACTCCGAACGAACGAACGAGATATCAATTAAACTATCTAGGTTTATCCAAAGCTGCATTGCAATCTGTAAACTTTAATCGAATAACTTGATAACTTGCCTATAAATCCGCCGACAGTAAATTAATTAATGTCAAACATAAATTATGGTTATACTTTGCATAAATTCAGCGCCATAACTTATGTGAGACATATCTAATCAGTATGTATTAGAATTAATTTTATAGCGTATTGAAATAAGTTTATCGTCAATAATATTATTCAGTTTTATGTAAACAATCATAATATTGCACCTATACCTAAACGAATTATTATTTTATATGGTTTGATTTTATGTATAGCTTATGTCTGGGTAGTTGTTAAACGTAGGCCTGGTTCCACCACCTCTGCTAAGCAATTATCAAGATCGTCCTAGAGTTATCTCGGATATACTTATTATAGACTAGCTGTGCCCGCGACTTCGTTCGCATAAATGTTGGAATTAAATTAGCATGACATTTATCCCAAGAGCATATAATATTTATAACTTTTATATGTATATTATATAACTAATATATATCTTTAGAGAATTTCCTTATACACAACATTAACTGTTTTACCACCTTCACATAGAACATGTAAATTATTTTTACTGCTCACTCGTGAACACGCCACATACCTATAACTGATCATGTGAAAAACAACATGTTCGGATGTCGATTCCAGCTGTTTCAAGTGTCTGTCCCTGCGATTTATTTAGAAAATACACACAGGACTACGAATATCCAACCCTGCCGATAGAAAGATAGCCCCGTTGAGTAATTCAAGAGGTATCTGAATTCAGGCCTCAGTCTCCCGCCCAAAGATTCCCACGTACGTGACGTGAGGAGTGGGAAATTGGAAATAATGAGATAATGAGTCACCTGTATAAGAACAGAACACGAACGAACGAAAGAAATCAAAGAAACACTATAACATATAACAATCATCTTAATATATAAAATCCTTGCGTTACTGACTGACTGACAGACACGCTACAGCCGAAACTATTGGGCGCAGGACGCTGAAATTTGGCATGTATGTTCCTTGAGAACCGTAGGGATGTACTAAGAAGGGATTTCCCGAAATTCCCACGGGATCGGCCAAAACGGGTAAATTTAAAAAAAATGCAGGCGTAGCTGCTGGCGTCCTCTAGTAAATTCATAAGTAACGTCAAATATACAATCTAAGTAATCCAACGACGACGAAAGCAAATTATCCGAGAACCTCATCAATCCTCGGAGAATCTTAACACCGCCATTCAGAAAATAACGTCATTTGCTCAACAAAGGTTGTATCTATTTTTAAGTATTGGCACAATAACCAGATGGGCAGGCTCTTTTTCGGATGTGTACAGGTTGCAGCGCGGAGTGAGGCAAGGTGGTCTGACATCGCCTAAGCTCTTCAACCTATACATCGATGGTATAGTGCTCAAACCCAATAAGTACCAAATTGACACTTGAGATATTCAATATTTAAGTTTTAAGGACAAAAATACCTATGTTATTCAAATAATGTCGTTATAATGAGTATTTGTGGTAAAAGTGGATACGTTGAATTAGTGTAAAACAGTATTTTTGAGTTTCTGAGGTAGTCCATTTTGTCATATTAAAAATATAAGTTACAAAGGGCACCGACTTATTGGGTTTTAGATCTAGACAAATTAAACATATTATGTACTTTAATAAATGGTTTATTTAAAGAATCACTAAAAGAAACAAGATTAATCACTCTTCGTTACTTTTGAAAGCTGTAGGTTTGGTGTACGTCTTCATACCACGTATCCATGCCTGAACTTCCTCTGGTATGATAAGTTTTTCGCACATATTGAAGACATCCTTTTTTTAGCAAAGCTAATTGGTAATTGAGTGGTATGTAAGTGCTCTATTTCGTTTGGTAATTGAACATTAACTGACGGCGGGTTTAAATTTCTTTAAGCTCTAGTTTTTGGTGTATTAACGGCCATTTTACAGACAGCAATGCTACGAAAGTTCTCGAACATGTCATAATTAAAATATAACAAAACCTATAACAGCCATCTCGGCAGCATTGGTTGAGTTGCAAATGTTGCTAAGAGCTGTTTAGCTACTAGGATTTCTCTTTTCTCGATCTTTTATTTCCTGAGCCACGAGAATTCTCGACGTGGATTTCTGGAGGAAATCAAATCGCTAAAGAAATTCAATTGTTTTAATAAAACTCAATGTTAGTTTACATTTTTTGCTTTATATTTAAATTCACTCATGGATGGATTTCAACTAAATCAAATCTTAATATAATTATCAATAATGATTTCAAAAATCAACGACTAATAATAAATTATACGTCCTTTGCGTATCAGTCAGTCAGTTCAGTCATCAGCATCGCAAAGAAACCGGATCTCTTTTAAAATCGCCATGTCTGTCTGTACTTGCCAAATGGTGAAGGAATACATCGTGAGGGAACCTCCAAGTCTAATGCCGCGTTTCCACGCTTGCCTAGGCTCGACAAGCATCTACAAGCTCCAAGCGTCCACAAATCTCGCTTGGCATTTGGAAGTCGTTTACACGCTTGTGAATGCGTCAGTGTGCTACGTACATCCAAGCAAGGCGGACACCGAATTTGTATCGGCTATTACGTATGGTTTTTTTATAGACTCACGCCTGTATCCCCGAAGGGATAGGCAGAGGTGTAATACTACACCCACATTGTGCCATGAATTTCTAGGTCCCACATACCCCACATAATAGAATAGCAGTCGCATACGCTATCCACTGGACCACGGAGGCAGTCACGTTTGCTTTAACCTACTTTTATTTGAAATATAAGTAAAGTAAGGCAAAAGCAAGGAACCAACAACAAAAACATGTTCAACCAGACACTAATTTTGAGACGAACTAGACGTGCGTTCGTTGTGAGATCACAGCGGCTACTAAGCGCGTGCCAACATGTGAACGCGTTGCAAGCGCTTGCCGCAAGCGCCCTTTGATCTGTGTCCAAAAACCGACACTAGACCGGATCCTGTTCAAGCGTCCACAAGCTCACGCAAGCCAAGCCAAACGCCCTCTTTACACGCTTGTGCTTGTGGATGCTTGGCGAGGCTTGGCAAGCGTGGAAACGCAGCATAAGAGTTAATTCAAATGCTATAAAAAGATATGTCGTGTCTGCCAACCCAAACTCATCATCCTCTTAGCGTTATCCCAGTTTCAATCTGGGGTCCGCTTTCTAGTCTAACCGGATTTGGCTGAATATTTAGCTTTTCCACGGAGCGACTGCCTGTCTGACCTCCGCAACCCGAAGGGATAGCGATATTCCATGGTTTAGACTAGTGTCAGTTTATTTAGAAGGTACTGACGCCCTGTAACGACTGTCAAAGATCTTCATGACAACCGGGACCGACGGCTTAACGTGCTCTCCGAGGCACGGGACAAGCGATAATTAACAATTCAATACGCACATAACTCCGAAAAGTCATTGGTGCGCGCCGTGGATTCGAACCCGATACCCTCTGCATGGCAGTCTGTTGGTATATCCACTCGGCTATCGCTGTCTTCTTCTGCCAACCCAAACTATGGGCTAAAATTGCTGAGAGAGGGTCGTGCTCAGCAGTGGGACAGTTTATGTACACTGCTGATGAGGACTTTTTCTCAAGTTCTCAAATTCCCGTGCATTTTTCCCGTTTGGACAACAGACAAATTTCTCGGGAATTATCGGAGAGAAACCCTATTAGCAACGACACAATGCTGAAAGCTTTTACGTAGTTAACAAGATATTAATTTCTAATTTCATATTGTGCTGACTGGATGACTCGTAGTGTGTCGTTCATCCTAGACCTTAAGTTTTGCATATTATTTGTGAGGCATTGCATTTACTGTCATGTTGTCTGGGTCCGGATAAAAGTAGGCCTGACACCTATATGTTTGATAGGTGTATACGCTCCGGACTCCTCCTATAGTAAGGAGGTAGGCATTTTGGGAACAAATGAGAGAAGTAGTGTTATTGCGTAAGTGGAATAAACGTACTGTCATGCTTGGAGATTTTATTGCAAGGGTTGGAGTGAAGCATGATGGGTATGAAAATGTACTTGGGACGTTTAGAGATAAGAGTGTCAATGACAACAACGTGTATTTTTTAGATGTATGTCTGAAGATAGGTCTGTCAGTGATGAATACATGGTTTTAGCATAAAATGGTACATATGTACACGTGGCAAAAGAAGGAAGGAAATGTTGTGTTCAGGAGCATGATAGACTTTGTGATAGTCGATGAAAAGATGAGAATGAAAGTAGTGGATACTAGAGCTTATCACGGATCTGATGTTGGCACGGATCTCTATTTGGTAATAAGTAGAATTGGTGGCCTACTCAAACACTGGCGGCACAGAGATAAAGGTTCTACTACAGAGTTAGAACGTATAAAAGTGGAAAGATTGAAAAAAACCCGTGTGATGTACAAAAAGTAATTGGGCGAACGGATGGATAAAAGCTGGAGTCTTGTAAAGAGGAAAGTGTGAGTGAGGTATGGTCGGTTTTTAAAACCAGTATTGTGAAATGTGCTGAAGATGTATGCGGTATGAGTAAAAGAAGAAGGAAGAATTGCGAGAACGCTGATTGGTGGGATGATGAAACTAGAAGAATGGTTGATGAAAAGAAAAAAGCATGGCTGGATATTCTATCAATAGAAACAACAAATAGAGCGAGCGGTGGTATGAATGAAGATAATGACAAAAAAAATAAGATGAAACATAGATGTGTGAAAGCTAAAGTTAAAGCATGTTTAGAGATAAAGAAGAATGAGAAGAATGAGAAATATAAGGAACGATTCGGCGCAAGTCGCCGAGATAGTTCAAATCTTTTTTGGAAACTCGTAAAAGAAGCGCGGGGTAGAAATATGAATACATGGATGAAAGTGATTAGGAACGAAATAGGTGAAGTCATGAATGAAGAAAGAAAGATACCAGAGTGCTGGACGTGTCTTTTTGAGAGCTTATTTGAGATAGATGTGAGTGAAATAGAACAAGAAGAGATGACAGACATGTTTGTGAGCCCTAGTGATGAAATTGGAATGGATAAAATTATAACATTTTTGAGTCTTGGTACTTGAATAAATGAATTTATTATTATTATAAAGTGAAAATTTACCTGATATCAACGGCTTAATACAAGCTGCACGAAAATGCACCTCGCAAACTGACACAGTAATGCTAGAAGTTCATTGGTCAAATTGATTTATTGGGTTCTTCTTCGAACAAAGTGTGAGGAAAGTTAGTTGACGAAGAGAGCTTATACCATATAACTAAACATAATTAGTTACTTTTGAAATATAGTCGAACAGTAAAACCCGACAAATACATTTTGTTTTGATTTAACTTTTGGTTTTGTTTGTTTTTTTATCTACGTATTTAAAGGTAAAACCCGATAAATACAAATAGTGCTTATTGCCTCTAAACCGTTGGGTAATTTAAGTTAAAATTATTGAACACAATACCAATAATAAGCTTTATGTGGTTTAAGCGTGAAATAAAAATATTATGTAACAAGATAACACGCTTTATAGGGTACCATTTTATAAGTCTTGGCTAAACGTGGTGACTGTATTGGGTTATTTATTACCTTAAGTCAATTTATTTCTACTGCGAATTTCACTTATTGGATTAGACCACTGGAAAGAGCGTCAAAAATGCATTAAGATGTAGTAATAAAACGATTTTTTATTTTTTGACACTTATCGGGTTTGAACACTTATACCCTCGACATAATTAAACTTATCGGTGAACTCAGCAGTGCCAATGTCGGGTGCTACATAGACGGAGTCTGTGTCAATAATATAAGCTACGCAGATGACATGGTACTGCTGAGTCCATCGATAGGAGCTTTACGGAAGCTCTTGTGCGGGTTCAGATACAATGCAAAGAAAAGCGAATTAATAGTATTTAAAGCAAGGGGCAAAACTTACACCACAGTACCTTCACTTAGTTTAGCTGGTAGCGCTATTAATAAAGTCGCTCATTTCAAGTATCTGGAACACTGGGTCTCTGAGGACCTTAAAGATAGTAAGGACATAGAGAGGGCACGTAGGGCGCTATAGCTGTCCGGTGTAATAATTATGTTGGCCCGCAGGTTCGCACACTGCAGTAATGCAGTAAAAGTTACACTTTTTAAATCCTATTGCCAAGCCTTATACACATGCAGCCTGTGGGTTAACTATACATTGGGAGCGTACAGCGCCTTACGTGTCCAATATAACAACGCGTTTAGAGTGCTATTGGGGCTGCCGCGATTTTGTAGCGCGTCGAGCATATTTGCGGAAGCTCACACAGATGGTTTTCATGCCGTTATAAGAAAGCAATGCGCATCACTGTTAAATCGTGTCAGGTCCAGCCACAATGGCGTGCTAAGCGTGTTAGGTGGGACTCTCCACTACTGCGCCACTGGATACGTCTGCACACTGACCTTTGATAAGTAGGCAGCTTTTTCTCTTTATCCTACAAATTTTAAATGTTTTCTTTTTTTTTCTGTGTTTGTTCTTTTTAAATTTCTAAATTTTAGCTTGTGTAAATTGTATAAGTATTGTTGTTGCTTGTAATTTCAAATTGTGTTAACCTATGGGCTAATGTCTGAAATAAATAACTATTATTATTATATTATTATTCAACGCCATCTATGTTTACATATACAAACCGACTGAGATAGAAAATAATATGGACTAATCGACAATTGATTGAAAAACGGATCTATAGTCATTGTATTTATCATTTAAAATAAATAATAATGAAATGATGAAGTATATAACTATTATATAAACATAAAAATTTGAAATAAATGACGTTGACCGTTTAAAATAAGTGGTAATTGTAATAAATTTTAACACAGAGACTTTTTGTTTATGAAAGTGCCGAATATTATACTCTATTATTTTTTTAATAACAGAAAGATAATTATTGTCTTTTTTGCAAGAAACATTTATTTTGCTTGAAAATTATTTGAAAATAGTGACATCTATCGGTCGGTAAATAGCCATAAAACACTTTAAAGACATAAAGACATATTTATTTCTACATTTTGGTTGTTTACAACACTTATACATGTCAAAACCCTATTCTAGATGATGCCGGCTTTTCCTAGCTAAATGACTTCTTGAGAAGAAAGGCCGAAACAAACTCAGAGTCATTGTTTTTTTTGTCACTTCAATTTCTTTAGTCTTTTCTTCATCTTTTAAAGTCCAGACAAAAAAAGGGTTTAGTATGCAAGTACAATGCAGGAAATTATCTGACGCTTTTGACTGACTCGGCCCACTGATGGCCCGCATTCAACAGCAATCGTACGGCTCAACCTTAATTGAGGGAGCCAGCACGATCTGTATCACTATGCCTCCACGCCATCAGAAGGTGTATGCATAAGCATGTCAGCCTAAGCTATCAGACAGGTTGCCACAACTATTTGTTTATATCCTACTAATATTATAAATGCGAAAGTTTGTGAAGATGTATGTATGGATGTTTGTTACTCTTTCACGCAAAAACTACCAAACGGATTTGGATGAAACTTTACAGTAATATAGTTTATACATCAGAATAACACATAGGCTACAATTTATAAAGATTTTGTGTAATGTTGCCATAATATAAGGAAAATTATCAATTAAGTCAGTAAAAATCCTGAGCTCTGAAACCTATCTTCGCGTGCGTTGCCTAAACCGTTGAAGTTACATGAAGATAATGTACGGTGATATTGTTTATCTTAAAAAGTTCTAAATAAAAACCCGCGGCAGTATATACGTACCTTTTATGTAGAAGCCAATATACACTAAAAAGTGGTCCGTAAAAATAATTAAATTTGATACTTTTTTACAATGCTCATTCTAGAGTAGTTATCAATTTGTTTTCAAAATTGATAAATTTATTGTCTTCAGTATTTAATGTAGATGAACGTTGTCTTTTAGAGTAAGTAGTTTGGGTGAATAGTTTAAAAGTTATCACGATATAATTGACCTATGCGCAGCGTTATTAAAAGCGCTTACTATGAGTTGGCGCCCTTAAGCGCAGCGGGACGGAGGGGGCGGTCTGATTATGTACTTTGTGGTAATGTTTTCAGTTTTTATTTTTGCTGCTATTCTCTTCAGTAGGTATATAAGCTCTTCAATAACTTTAATAATATACTTACATACTAATCTTTACCTGAAGTTTGACGACTCATCATTGTCTTGCCCTGGTCCCAATTTATTTGGGGTCGGCGCAGTATGTCCTGCGCTTCAATACTTCTTTGTCACCAGTCATCCGATCGATTACCCCTTTCTTTTTCATCCATCTTTACACAGTCCATCCATCTTTTCCTTGGCCGTCCTCTCCCTTTTCGTCCTTCTACATGCATATTCATTCATCACTGTTTTAACTACACACATATCATCTCTCCGCATAACATGTCCATACCAGGCCAGTCGACTCCCTTTTACCTTTTCATCAATGGGCGCCACTTTCATACACTACCTCTAACGTAGCCATTCCTTAATTTTAAGTATTATCTGTTTATATGTATGATACACGGCTAATGTGCAGATCCGTTTTGTGATGAAATTTGATATGGATAGTCTGAAACCTGGGGAAGTATTATAGTAAGGCTACTCTTTATTAAAATTTCATGCGGGCGAAGCCGCGGGCGAAAGCTAGTGTTTAATAATGCCCACATCGTACTCACAACTTTACATGCTAATACACAGTAAAATACATGTTGCAAACAATAAGTAAAAATAATAAAAATTTAAACAATAAAATGTCATATATTTAAAATGTCAGAAAATATTATTAAATGTCAGAAAATATTATTGAATGTCAATTTATGAAAGGTACCTATTTAGACTAACTATACTTTACTAACAAACATATATAAAAGCCGTTTTGGATGATCCCTGTTTTGTTTGGGACTACGTACAAAGGAGAGGTCAAGCTGTACACCGAAAACCACTTAACCGATTGTGATGTAACATAACATAACATACTAACATAACTTCACGCCTTTTATCCCCGAAGGGGTAGGCAGAGGTGTATTACACACCCACACTTCGCCAGTCATGTTTCGGTCCCAATGTAATAGGGGGCGAGCCTATTGCCATCTACCGGGCACATTGTTAAGCGAGCGATAATTAACATTTTTAATACACACATAACTTGGAAAAGTCAGAGGTGTGTGCCCGGGGTAACTGGGGATCGAACCCGAGACCATCGTCTCGCCAGTCCGTTACGCACACCACTGGGCTATCGCCGCTTATAGCGGTATAGCTTATATCATATATCGCTATATATGATGTAACATATACTATTTTATAGGTTTGAGTATCCTTTGTACATGAGTGTAAGTTTTATTGAAATCAATTTCGCCATTTTAGAGATCTTTAGCAATATAGGGAAAGACAGACAGACATAAATTCAAAAAAATATCAAGTATTGCTTTTTAGCATTTTCCTAGATTTTTTAGCAAATTTTCGCCAAAATATCTTTACTGTACAGACTTTTTCACCTCTACAGTTTTATTATAGTATAGATACACTCATGCCTAGGTACGCAGAGACTTATTACTTGCTTCTATCCTTGCAAACCTCACACTATTCCTCTACATTATTTACTCTTTCATACATGCTCGCCGGTTGCGGGACCTGCGGACTTTTTCTTTTGAGGAACAGCAAAGAGAAGGCAACCCACATCTTCGATCACTTCTGAGAGGTAATCAATCATAATAATGAACTTTAAGGACCCTAAGTTACTTCCCTGACTCATCCCAGTTAAAGTGCGATACGGTCTAGAATAACAACCAGCATACTCTACAAATTGCTGTCGATTCCCTAAGTAACTAGCAAAAAACTTCGGTATGTCTGGAGTAAAACCTATCTTCGCAAACCTTGTTAACAAAACATCACTGTCCACCATGTCAAAAGCCTTCCGATAATCAAAATACGCTACATTGAGCTGAGCATCCAGTTCAGAATCTAATACTGGACGTGTTTAATTCATAAAGCAAATCATCAGGTTTGAGTCTGTACTACGGCGAGCGCGGAACCCATGTTATTCATCACTAAGTTGTCCGCTCACCTGTCCATAGATTATAGTACACAATGCTGACTCAAAAACCTTCGCAAGTGCCGACAGTACCTTCGAAGACATGCAGTGTTTTATTTCCGTAAAAGTATTTTTAATTTTTCTTTAAAAACAGATCAGGTATTTCATGACCATTTTTATTTATACATATCTACTAAAATACTAGTTAGAAACAACATGCTGAACTATTTAATGAGATCGTTAGATATATTAACGGTTTCGTATTAAAATATATTGTGCACATAAAGTAATACGTAAAAATCTTTATTTTATCGTCTATATTAAGACTATAATTAGTGATACGACATTTTATTTTCAAACGTTAATTTTAAAATTGCATGTATAAATAGATTTTTACTTTTACGAGAAAATTACTGTTCATACAACTCATTGGCCTCTATTGAAATCTTAGGCACACATTGAATTATATGGCTCAGACAACAATTGGGCATAGTTTACGTAGGCGACCTGTAATTACTTTTAGCATTGAATGAAGTGATTAAAAACTCATTAAATCTTAAAGTGTAAATATGTGGACGTTTACTTTCGAAATTTATGTATAAAGATAGAAGTAATTGATAAAATCAAACCAGAAAACTTAATCACTATACGAACATTTGTGACAATATCTTTTAGCTTTTTAAAAACAAATTAATAATCATGTCAACCAGAAACACGTAATATTCGAACATAGAGTTTGAATTTAAACATAAAGTCACATTACCGCAAATACTGCCAAAATTTGAAAACATTAAACATCAGTCTCAAATTCTAAATCGAAAGATAGCAACAAAGTTAAACTATTATCATAAAACGCTTTGTCTTGAAAACACAGAATGAAGTTTCCGTTTTATAACAAAACTGACAGTACTTCTGAATGGCGGATAAACCATTCAACGGACGCAAAATTACATTTTAGCAGGTTCAGAGCAAACGAGTTTGTAATGAATAGCGGCATTACATCATTCCATTAACTGAAATGCTGGCGTGCCGTGCAGACGTAACTCTAATTGATGATTAATCGGCAAGAGATACTGTTTATCGGATAACTCTATCTGCATAGTTTAGTTACTTCAATATTAATTCGTATTCGAGATAAAGATAATATTAATACAAGTCCGAATACTTGTTGAACTCTATTTTGTTTAACGTGTTTTTGCCTAGCACGTACGCCCGCATAGCTACTTCTGTTTGACACGCATGGTAGAAAAATATCTATGATATACCAAATTGTGAACGATTCGCATGCAGGCACAAAACGCGTGAGAGAAAAATCGCCATCTAAATAAAATTGGCGGTAAAAATAAATCCTACTTATTCGCACCAAATTTGATTGTGAAGAGAAGCCAAATACATGTATAAAAGCGCTCGCAAGTACTTTACATACTCTGTGCAGTTGAGATTTTTCCGATAATCTGTTTACGCGTAATCGAATCTGTGCATGGAATATAATATTTGCGGCTTCAACGCGCTGGATTGCATATGAATATTCGGCTACAAGTTATTTTTAAACAAATACATTGCGACTGTTAAAATAACTGTGGAACTTATAGGTACCATGCATCACTTATGCATATCACGAAGAAATTATGCTTGTTTTATTGCACAATAGTCGTAAAGACTAAAGTATCATTTTAATAAAAATATCTACCGACTGTCTTTCGAAATTTGTAATGTAATTTCATCACAAAATATCGCATCTGCCAATTTATAAATTACACGGGAAAATAAACACGTTTTATCGACAGACGATACTTGTTAACTTAATTTGAATGATTGATGTAAATAGGAAATCGACATTATTTGTTACAGCGACCTTCTTTGGTACGTGAATGAATTTTAAAAAGCAATTGTTTCTTGGAACTGTATAACGAAGTGATGAACGAGGTTTATTCTCGAAGAAACTTTGCTCGTAACGTTATATATTAAGGGTCCACTCACGCTCCTTTGAACATTAAATACAGATTTATGTTGGTACATATATGTGTTTATTGCACACTATAATGTGCTTAGCGCCAGCAGTAAACCACGAAAGAAGTTTTATTAGCACAGTACACTTGACATTGACTCCATATTTAAAAAAACAAAGGAAATAACTCGATTTCTTCGCATTTATAAAAATAAAACATTTTAATTGTGCTAAATAACAAAGAATTTAAGCCAATGTCAATTACTCTTACTTTTAGTACATTTATGACGAATGAACTAAATTTAGGATTGTATATTGTGTTCGTTGTTTGCATGCCATTCACGTTGGCACGTGGTGCCGAATATAATATCAGTAAGCACGCGACTTCAAACAAGCGGCGTTTTATAGTTGTCAAATTCAAATAGATTCATTATAATTTTTAACTACTAGTTGAATCACTGCCGCCTTAGTAGCCTTTACGTCTGGTGATCAGGAGGTCCCAGGTTTAATTTCCGGGTCAGGCAAATTTTACTGAGTTGTTCCAAATTCTCAGTAGCATTTTGGAATCTTGCAATGTGCCCAATTCCGGCAATAGGCTCAGCTCCTATTACGTGGAACCTAAAAAATCATAACATTA
Source organism: Euclidia mi (assembly GCA_944739405.2). Lineage (NCBI taxonomy): Eukaryota > Metazoa > Arthropoda > Insecta > Lepidoptera > Erebidae > Euclidia > Euclidia mi. The sequence continues at coordinate 79,111,658 of OX123184.2, read as the reverse complement.
ATGCACATACACACAATTAATATAACACCTCTGCCTAAAACTTCGGAGTCTATAATAAAAAATAATAAAAACATTCTGAATATTTTCTCAATAACATTGTTCACGTTATAGCTATGCACCGGTTTATTTGAAAGGTTAACAATAACAGGGAATATGCTTTACCGGCGCACTTCGAAACTTTCCAAACATTACCTGTTGAAGTGTTGCCAATACATTCCACACTATATAATAGCTGTCTTCTCCATTGCTTTTAATATATTTATGCGTATTTCACAGCTAGTGAAAGAAATAATACGTTGAAATGAATTGCTGAATAAAAACCTAGATCTTTTTCATAATGATTTTTTGAAATTTAAACCTTTCTTTTATTTATAACTTTTCAACTTTTAGAAGAAATTATATAATAAATCTTGACAGAGCTATTAAAATACTAGAATGCGTGAATTTTTAAGAAACAAATTTAATAAGCTAGCAAATTAACGCAACCGAAGATATAAACAGTAGATTTATTGACAACCGTTTATACGCTCAGGTTTATTCAAACAACTATCAATATTGAGATAACTAGCATACAACACACAGATAGAACGTACTACTAATTAGCGTAACCCAAAACTCAAACCCGATTCAATTTTAGACGAACCATTGGCGTACAATTGACACTAACTTTGCTATATACCGAACAGCTATGCAAGTATTTACTTTGAAAAGTTATCAAATTAGATGTACAACTTCGCGATAGCAACTTCGCTTGAAGGGTTAACAGTTATGGTTTAATGCTTCAATCTGTTTATACAAATTTCAGATACCTATATAAAAAGGAAATAATTAACGTATACATAGTTAATACTCGCTTTGCTTTAAGATAAAGTAGAGTACTGATAATATATTTCGTACAAAAGAATGACAATTTAACCATGACGGCACGTAAAAATAACAAAACACATTTCTTATAAAAGCTGTTTCTTCCCTTTATTACAGTATTTTTGTTCTATGGAGCTCAGCGTCATGGTAATCAAATGAAAACAGACCTTTGTAACGACGGGTACAGGTCTTTGAACGGTAACGCTCCCGCCGCCGCCGGCAAGGTCCGACGTCAGTAGCTCACAAAACATAGCGACATGATTCTTTAAATGAAACAAACTCAAACAATGAACTTCCAGTTTGTTTCATTTTGTTCTAAACACATGTTATATTGAATTCTCGCATGAGTTTGCCACAATGTTCACAACTTCGCGTAATTACTTTACTGTTCTGATACGTGGAATAACTAGTAACTAGAGGACGCCAGCAGCTACGCCTGCTTTTTTTTTTAATTACCCTATTTGGCCGATCCCGGGTGAATTTCGGGAAATCCCTTCTTAGTGCACCTCTACGGTCCCCAAGGAACATAGTTGCCAAATTTCAGCTTCCTACGCCCAATAGTTTCGGCTGTAGCGTGTCTGTCAGTCAGTCAGTAACGCAAGGATTTTATATATTAAGATATGAGGTCTTTATTAGATAAATTTCTTCAAATATTTATCTTAAAAAAAAATAAAGATATAAAGGCAGTTTCAGAAAATATAAAATCCTATAATTTAAAAAGATGTCTCATCCATCCTTTCGTAGTCGAAAGGATGGATGAGATACCTACCTTAAGGCGAGGTTGCAGTACTTTTTAAGATTTTTGAACGTCTGAAAGTCCTATGAACTATGATATTTTTAATGAATAAAAATTAAAGTATAAAAGTTGAACATATCTTCTAGTAAATCGTAAAGATAGAAACACGATTTGGAATGATTGGTTCGATAAAAAAAATTGTCAAACATGGGACTAAATCACAATTTTAAACGTGTACTGCTTAGAGATTCCATAATGGATTTATATGAAAGTATTATCAATAGAAACAGCTCTTTATTTTAAAATAAATGGTAAAAACAGATTTCGTAATTTCGTTATCATTTTTCTCCAAGAAAAAAAATAGTCAAAATGTTGGCATTATATCGCTCGCCGGCCGTTCATCAGTGCCTGTCTAGGCGTGATTGAGGACGGACGTACGTCGTTGCTCCGCAAAATCCCCCTCCACCCCCGCATGTACGTTTTCGCAAAAGTACAAAGTAATTCGTATTCCAAACTCAATCGTTCAAACCATAGACATTCTAGTAAGAAACCGTAGACAGGTTACTGACAAGGTAACATGACGGAGCTTACGAGTGGCACGCATCGCGAAAAGCGTACGCACACTAATATAAATATGTCAAAACGACACACTAAGAATTAGATAAGAAGTGTAAGTGAGATAGCACATCTAATCGCAAGCGCGAAATAGAGATAAACATATACTCTCTGGGCCGACGCGCATTGTGACATCATGCTGACCGTTTCACAAACAATAATTTGACTCAGATGCGACATGATCACTTTGTCTGTCTAGAGTAAATTCAATTCGCCTCAAAGTAAATTTGATTAATTCATTTAAGGTAGGGAAATAAAAAGTCGATGTGATTTATTTATAACATTTATTAAAAAAGTACATTTCATTCAATGGAAACCTAAAACAGTACGTTAATATAAAAACTGTGCGCTGCGGACCCACCGTAGCCCTGGCAATACCCCTGGGGGTATGGTGGGTCTTTTAAAGCTTAACCGTACTCCTGGCTGAAATGATCGTAGTGTTATACCAACGTGCTAGGTAGACATTAAACTGAACAGTGTTATCTCTCGTATGATAATGACTTACTACTTACGTTTTTGTATTTTTAGGCAAGCGAAGACAAGCGCTAGTACGATGATATAGTGCAACAAGGAGATAAATTGGAGAATAAAACGTTTAGGTATTACTGCTAATGGTTATAATGCTTTGTATACTATAGGTATAATCTGTGGTACTGTTGAAGACCCGTCATCATCATCATCCTTGCGCTGTCGAATCATTCCCACTAGTTCTATTGAACAGTTCTATGATAGAACTAGTGATACTTTTTTCCCATTAGTTCTATTAGCACAACTTGATGAGAAGAATAGAACTAATGGGAAACAGTTATAGGAAATTTACCATTAGTTCTATGTATGTTTTACAAGGGTAGTGTCACAACATCGCGCTCACAAATCCGAATAAATATGTATTTATAAAAATGTGTTAAACGAACGAACGTCTACAAAACAATTGAACGTCTACAAAACAAATGAACGTCTACAAAACAAATGAACGTCTACAAAACAAATGACTACCAGAAAGTGATCAGTTATCGATTGTGATTGCAAAAAACAGGTGCATGCGATTTTCGACCTTATTGACAATTCATGACAAACTTTTTTTTGTTTTTTCTCGCTTTCTGGCAATACTAGGGTAATAAAATTATAAATTCTGACTAATGCCAATAAGGTTGAAAATGGCATGCACCTGTTTTCTGCAATCACTATCGATAGCTGATCACTTTCTGTAAGTCATTTGTTTTGTAGACGTTCATTTGTTTTGTAGGCGTTCATTTGTTTTGTAGACGTTCATTTGTTTTACACATTAAACAAATGAACGTCTACAAAACATATTTATTCGGATATATGAGCGCGATGTCGTGACACTACGGATCATTTCCAGTAGTTCTATTGAATACCCTTGTAAAAACATACATAGAACTAGACTGCGACATTTCCTATTACTTATCCCATTAGTTCTGTTCTCCTCATCAAGTTGTGCTAATAGAATTAGGACAGTTCTATCATAGAATTGTTCAATACTACTACTATACTCGGAATGATAACACAAAATAGTAGAACTTGAAATTAACGAACTGAAATTAATAACCTAATTACACAACAATATTATCTGGGAGTACGGTTAAGCTTTGAAAGACCCACCATACCCCCAGGGGTACTGCCAGGGGTACGGTGGGTCGGCAGCGAAAACTGTGCAGTACAATCTACTTAGTTGTTTAATACTAAAAGGAGAAAAACAAGAACAAGTGAATGGACTTTGATCATCCGTCAATGTTTGTAACTTACATAACTATGATTTTGTATTTCGATAATAATAATATATTGTGTTGATTCAGCCTCAAATCACTTTTATTACTTGATGCTACTGCTACACCTGCGTTAGCGTTAACGTTAATGGCAATGGCCAATAACGCGTTAGCTAACGCGTTGAAAAATTCGCATAGGAAATTAGTATTTTAACGCGTTAAAACGTTGACTACATCTACGTAGCGCCTAAATTAACGCGCTAATTGACGCGTTAAGACGCAGGTGTAAAAGGAGCATAACAAAAACACACATCAGTATTTTATTATTACGAATGTCCCATCTGGATACTTTGTTTTTTAGTCTTTGAACACGCACAATACTGCTTCTCTTTTACACTCGCTAAATGCCAATTTTTTATTCACTCTATTATTTGTTGTGAATTTATTATAAATTGAAAATAAAACGTAATATTGTAATACTCATGAATGAGAAGTGATTCCATAACTTTTAGTCATTTTCCTACTATAGTTTAACTACTTTAGCAAAATCTCATTACACACGACGGCATTTTCAAATGTAACGTACACACACGCGAGTAAAAGAGCGAGTGCTTCCGACCGCAGCGCGTACGCGACTAAAGCCAAATGAGACATTTAGAAAAAAAAAGTTTGTCATGAATTTGTCAGTTTTTAATGTGCCACTTTTGAAGTTCGCATAACTCATCTACGGTTTTTTTACGCTGCGCTGTGGCACACGCACACACGAAACCCCCGAAATCCCCTCCCCCCGCTCGCTCGCTGACGCCACCGCCGTGTTTTTGTTTTTGCGGGGGGTGAGGTCGAGCTACGCACTGTACTGCAACCTCGCCTTAACAAGATTATTTTATACGAAAAATGTTTTTCTTTGTTATGTGATATGTGCTCAGCGTTGAAACCTTCAGATAAGTAATACACCTTTGTCACTTACACATATTGATAGATTTTCTTCTTTTTCTGCCTAGCGATTATTAATCCCGGTCTATACCAGGGTCCGCCTTCCTACTCAAATCTCTCCATTTTGCCCGGTCTTTTACTTTTACATCCTCCAAAGTCAATCCGTTGGCACTCATGTCACTTCTCACGATGTCGATCCAGCGCTTCTTGGGGCGTCCTCGATGCTGATTTCCGGGCACTTCCCACTCTAGACATTTTCAACCTATATACTCCTCCGGTCTGCGCATTAGATGGCCATACCATCTCAGGCGGTTCTACTGGAGCTTATCCTACCGCGGATGTAGACGTTACGAATACGGTCGGCTCTTGTAACGCCGTTCATCCATCGCAGCATCTTCATTTCGGTGACGTGGAGCTCCTGAGTGTGTTTGTCCAGGGCAGGCCAGCTCTTGCTGCCATAAAGGAGTTGTCTATCAGTCCTTTGAGTTTAGGGGGCATGTGAGGATCGCATATCACACCTGTCACTTTGCGCCATTTTGCCCATGCTGCGCTAGTACGAGCTCGGACATCGTGGTCAATATTGCCGGACTCATGTAGTACGGATCCTAGGTACCTGAACTGAGTAGTTTTTACATAATTTTCAGTACCTACGTGGATAGTAGAGGGATCATCAATACAGCGCCCATGAACCAAGTCTTAGCCAAGACTCAATAAGTCTTCGCAACATTCAACCTCAGACCACCATTTTCCAAAGTATTCTTCCATACATTTACTCTGCGCTCCAAGTTGTCCCTACTCTCTCACATATTGATAGATATGAGAACATATTGAATTTTACGTTGAGTATTCGACATGATTGGTTTGTAGCGAAATGTTTGCTGGAATTTGGGTCGGGTTTCATTTGAGCTTGACTTGTTCTAATTAAGAACAAAGGATGATAGTTTATTGTCTCATGGTCCTTTGCTTCACGAATTAACTAAATTTTATTGACAATTACACTGCATAATTTTGTTATGGCTTGTTTTATTGCTAAGAATTAGAAACACTTGACCGAATCCAGTTAATAATGTAGGTGTGTACTTGTATGAGATGTTTCTTTTTATTTATACTTTTTATCAATACATTGCAAAGTAGATCAAAAACTTGTAAACTTTTTGAAAGCGCTAATCACAGGCACGCTGATTTTTAAAAATGTTTAGTAAATTACCATCCTAAAGTGCCGAGGAAAAAGAAAATTGTGAGTGGCACGGCTACCATAAAATAATTTTGATTCGCATATTTCAAAGAACAAACGAGAATTGCTCAGATTAATATGATATGAAATATTGCTGTTGCAATTGTTTCAAAGAGTAGTTACTTAAAATATAAAAGAAAACCGGTTCAGTCAGATTGACAATTGTTTCTCAGCTATTTTAGTAAAAGAAATCTCGGAGTAATTCAGTCTCGACTCTTAGCTTAAGTGCCGTGATTCTCGAAATCTCGATGATGCCATTGATGACAGCGGCAAATTAACTGAAACTTGGTTCAATATTAGACCTGAACGTGTACTAACATCAATGGTTATTTCTCTGTGATTGGTTTTACATAAATGCAGTTATCAAATAAGTTACTTAACGTACTAGTTAAGTATATATTAGCTGGCGAATGTGCATGTGAACCCTATCTTTGGAATATGCGCTATTGTGGAATGTTGCACGAAAACGAATATTTATATACTGTGTTCTAAAAAATAATGATATTGGATAAAATAAGCCGTTTTTAATTTGAGCCTCATATTGCCAATATCATCAAAGCATAAAACTATTACAGATATCATCATAAAAGAAAATTAAAGATATAAATAAAGGAGTCAAATATCGGCCCGTTCGACTGAACGACAACTAGTTTTGGTTTTATTAACTATTATCTCCATTTTCTAAGTGGACATCGAAACTCAACAAGTTGTATATCTACCGACCGAGAGAACCATTTCCCAGTCGATAACTGGGCGACGATACATGCTTGAACGATTGATCGAATTAAATCTCGTCGTCTCGCGTAACTTAATAGGTTATGTTAAGTTTTCTTGCGATTCTACACTCGGAAAAGGAGCCTGGCAGAGCTCGGCCCAGTAAGCAGGCTCATTCAACTTAATTGGTGTCAACAGCTTAGTCATTCCTTAACGTCTATTACTATAATAAAACTGTAGAGGTGGAAAAGTCTGTACATTAAAAATATTTTGACCAAAATTAGCTAAAAAATCTAGGAAAATGCTAAAAAGCAATACTTGATATTTTTTAGAATTTATGTCTGTCTGTCTTTCCCTATATTGCTAAAGATCTCTAAAACGGCGAAATTGATTTCAATAAAACATACACTCATGTAAAGTCACGAGCATAAATATATTACTATGGGCAGATAAACAAAAATAGCTGTCCCAAGAATGAGTCCAGTAATATCTGTCTGCACGTACGTAGCAAAAATATCTGATATTATCAGGCAGCATAATAAAGTGGCATCAAAATGATGTGATGACAATGTCAAAGCATAAATATCTGATGTGACAGGTGGCAAAATGTTATGATGCCTTGTGGAGAGCAAATATATGTAACGTTTTCTATTTATGTAATTTGCATTGATTCCGTCTTAAAAGCATAAATATGTGACACCAACTAGGTGGCAATAATATCTGACATACAATTTATAAACAATAAAATATTTGATATTATGTATAGCGCCGGATGAACAAAACACGTTATAAATATTTTTATTTTTTTTTATTTGCCTTATCAACTTAATAAAATAATGATTTTAAGCGAGTATATATGTCACCGGAGAATGACAAGAACCGCAAAGGACCATGGGCAAAATGTATGAAGCCTGGGCTCACCCACCAACAGAGATAAGATCACTTTGAATATACTTGTAAAGCACTAAATATAAAGATATAAACTCATTTTTGCGAAGAATCCATGGGGTTATTTTGCTATAAATATATTTCTCATACCATAAATAAACTGACTGATGACGAAATACTGACCAAGCAGATATATAAGACAAGTGGGAATGGGATAGGACGAAGGGGAAGACCTAGACGGACGTTCTCTGACCAGATTGGAGACATTCTTAAAACAGGAAAGGTTAGAAGTACCCTAAACGGAAGAGCATGCATGAGGAATTTGATGGGAGTGAATGAAGCAAGAGAGATATGTCAGGATAGTTGCAAATGGCGTTCCGTAGTCTCTGCCTACTCCACCGGGAAACAGGCGTGAGTCTATGTATGTATGTATATTAAACTATAATCCTACAAAGTAATACTGTTATGGCATTGTAGTTTTTGTTGTTAGACATCTTTAACTAGTTTTAATTCCAGGTGCAAGGAATACACAAAAAATAAAATAGCTGCTAACAGTTAAAAATATTTTTATTAACATTTCAATCAATATAAATAATAATGTGACCGTGACTGCCTCCGTGGTCCAGTGGATAGCGTATGCAACTGCTGATCAGAAGTCCCGGGTTCGATTCCTTGGTCGGGCAAAAGTGTTACTGGGATTTTTCGAATACTCAGTAGCAGCCCGGAGTCTGGTGACGTGCCCGGTAACGGCAACAGGCTCGCCCCCTATTACGTGGGACCTAAAAATTCATGGCGAAATATGCGTGTAATATTAACACCTCTGCCTAACCCCTCGAGTATTCAGGCGTGAGACTATAAAAAAAATCAATAATAATATCGTTTAGATGACCTACCGGTGGATTAAGTTGTATGTGCCGAGAGGATACACGAAAACACACAGCTAATACCGTGAAAATCACGAGTCGACTGACTGAGAGCAGACCGACGCCCGGGCAGGCGTCCGAGAGGTGTGAGAGGGATGGAGAGTGTTGTAAATCGTGTGATTTACAACACTCTCCATCAAAATATATTCATACTTTAAAATAATGGTAGACAATAGATGCGCTTACACCCGTGTGGGCGTAAGCGCATCTATTGTTTACCATTATTTTAAAGTATGAATATATTGTTACTATAACAGTTTTATGACAAAAAAAAATATTTTTCTACAAAATCTATTTAAGTGCATATCTTTTTTCTGCAATGGAATTGAAGGTAGTGCCGGTAGTAACAATTTTAGTACGAACAAAATCCTTTACAATGGCATATGCCATAACTCTGTTGGACGCTGAGCCCAATTTGACTCATGGTCCTTTATAAGTTTCCTAAGAAATGTATAAACTTTCGTAGGATTCTAAACGAGAGATGAATCGTATTATTTTACGCCCACATTTTCGCAAATGGCGTAACTTACGAATTCACGCGTAAAATAATAAGTAAGCAATTACTAAACGCCATGTGCGCTCTGATTGGTTGAATAAGTCACGTGTTTTTTTTCCTTCCTCTCCACCGCCATTGTTCGCCACTTAAACGAATAAACTGAACCTTTAGCGATGTTTATGAGCCTAAGTTAACGGAACCATGCTTTGCAAGGCTCCTATTTTCTGTGGTCACAAAAAAACCTAACATAACCTATTAAGTTGAATTGATGCCGACCTTCATTATCACCGACCGATCAATCAGAGAGCAGTGTTATTTGCCGTATTTTAACCCTTAATCGGGCACCGTGAATCGGTTTGAAAGAGAAGTTCGAAAAGTGTTGTGTACATACATACATACATAGACTCACGCCTGTTTCCCGGAGGGGTAGGCAGAGACTACGGAACGCCATTTGCAACGATCCTGACATACCTCACTTGCTTCACTCACTCCCATCAAGTTTCTCATGCATGCTCTTCTGTTAAGGGTACTTCTGACTTGTCCTTTTTTCAGGATGTCTCCAATCTGGTCAGAGAACGTCCGCCTAGGTCTTACCCGTTGTCCTGTTCCATTCACACTTGCCTTATATATCTTCTTTGTCAGTCTATTGTCATCCATCCTCTCCATGTGCCCAAACCATCTTAACATGCCTTTCTCAATGCTTGTCACTACATCTTCTTTTACCCCACACCATTCTCGTATCAAACAATTCTTTACTCTGTTGGTCAAAGACACACCACACATACTTCTCAGTTCTCTCAATGTATTCAGAAAACGATTGAAATATTTTTTTATTTTTACTCTTGTTTATTTTTAATTTAAATTTACGTGGGAGCTATTCTACCATTGCCCAATTAGAACAACACTAATTTAGATAAATTAAAATTCACAAAAGATTAAATCTCTCTATTTTTCATAAATAGCCTAAAATAATCCAGGCAAAATAAATAACAGTATGTTTAATTTTTTTATTGCTCATTAATTTTATGAAATTCCTCACAACATGGGACAAAGCATAAAGGCACCTCACATATTTTGCACTCAAAATAGGTCTTGACTTTTTAGCTCTTGTGCTACAATATTTATTTACCTTCCATAACTCCCTTTTTACCATAATGTTCACCAGTCCTTGATAGACGGATTTCGTGAGGCATTCCTAGACCACCTTTTCTTTTTTATAAATTTTCAGTTTCAATGACTCTATTCCAAGTTCAGATTAGAGTCATTGGCACTGAAATTTTCAATTTGCACTTCATCTTCTGCAGACTCAAACGCTTGCACGGCCTTTGCAATTTCATCATCGATCAATTTTTTTGACATTTTATTTGACAATCTGAAAAGGAAAAATAATACCAATGAGACATTATTTTTACAGGGCTCGTAACAAAATAGCGACACATAATTGGACCATGGGCGGATATCTCCTACATTGTTTAGAGAGCCAGTGTCATTTGAACTTACGATTCTAAATTGAATTTTATACACAAATCCATAATTACACTCAAAAACTACAACATATATAAAAAATTCACGACATACCTTTAGTTTACGACAGAAAAGATAATAAATTCGTTCGTAAACCGATATAATAAGATAAAAATATGTATTATATTCTATGATTTGTGGAAAACGCGCGGATGTTGCAATGCAACTGTCTTTTTTTTTTTTTTTTTCTTTTGTAGTAAGTAATTGTATTTTATTTTCTTGTGTTATTATTATTGCAATATGTATTAGTCTATATTGTTGGTTGTTAATACTCAACTGGCAGGTGGACATAGCGTGCTTTAGAAGTACCTTTATAAGTTTATCTTACTATTTTATTTTTTACTTATTATATTTATTATATATCTATATATTTTATGTTATGTCTGATCAACTACAAAGTAGTGATAATGACAGTTTCTTTTCTATAAGTAGCCATAATAACAGCTTTGCAAGCATCCCTTCACTCGCTGAGACACTTGAGTGCGAGTTTGCCGATGTACCCGGTAACTTGAATGTTGTCCATATAAACGCTCAGAGTATTCCAGCCCATTTCCAGGATATGCTGACCACTTTTGACTGTAAGAATATCCATGCCATTCTAATTTCCGAGTCATGGTTAAAACCGTGTCTATCTTCTGTGACCTACTCTCTTCCTAATTATCGACTAGTAAGAAATGATCGTACCGGGAGTGGTGGTGGTGGTGTTGCCATTTATCTCCGTAACCATATTCCTTTCAATGTTGTTGATATGTCTACACAGCCACCACCGCTTAATGCCGGCGAGCATCTCTTTCTGGAATTGGATCTGTCCTATACCAAGGTTCTACTTGGTGTGTATTACTCTTCTAACTGTCGCGTAAATTACTTCTCTTCTTTCGAACGCATTTTGGAAAATCTAGTCCCTTCTTACAGTCACACCATAGTGATGGGCGATTTTAACACTTGCTTGTTAAAAAATGATTCTCGCTCTTCTTCCTTGTGTAGTATTGTCGAATCTTGTAATCTATCCATCCTTCCTTTAAATGCTACTCATAACTTTCCAAATTCTACTCCTTCTCTTCTTGATCTTATGTTTGTCTCTTCACCTAGTCTTGTCGCCAAGCATGGTCAGTTTGCAGCTGACGCTTTCTCTTACCATGACCTAATTTTTCTGTCTTATAAACTTCGTCTTCCTAAGACAAAATCCAAAATTCTTCTGCAGCGCAATTTTGGTGGCATGAATGTTGAAAATCTCCGAAGTGACGCCAGCATGATTGACTGGAATTACTTACTGAGTGCGCAATCCATTGACGAAAAAGTCGAAACATTCACAAACACGATTACTCGGTTGTACGATGTTCATGCACCAGTCCGTGCTATCAGAGTCAAGCAACTACCTTCACCTTGGCTCACTAAGGAAATCAAACAGTTACGGACGAAGAAGGCAACAGCTAAAACAATATATAAATGTCGAGCGACTCCTGGTAATTGGGATAACTATATCGCGATTAGAAATCACTGCAGAAAGGTGTGTAGGAAAGCACAACGCCAATACATCCATAACTCTGTTGAAAATGAGGATCCAGCTAAGGTCTGGAAATTTCTAAGAACTCTGGGAGTTGGGAAGTCTACACATGAACTCACTACTGATAAAATTGATATTGATTTATTAAATCGACATTTCACTGCTTCGTCCCAATTTGATAGGACTACTAAAGCTAATACTTTACACGATCTTTCATCGTTTCCAACCCCAGTTTACCCATCCTTCGTTTTTAATCAATTATCTGAGTGTGATGTTAAAAAGAGCGTACTATCTATTTCTTCCAATGCCGTCGGTAATGATTGTGTCAGTCGAAAGATGATCCTTCCCATCTTAGATGAAATCCTTCCTATCCTGTGTCATATTCTAAATTATTCCTTATCCCGGGGTGTATTTCCATCTGCATGGAAAGACGCTCAAATTATTCCTTTACCTAAAAAATCCAAACCCTCGTCCTTTTCCGAGTTTCGTCCTATCTCCGTGCTACCTTTCCTCTCCAAAGTGCTTGAGCGTCTTGTCCATATCCAACTTAGCACATTCCTTAACAAGAACCTACTCCTCAATCCTCTACAATCCGGATTCCGACCAGGTCACAGCACCGTTACGGCACTGATCAACATTACCGACGACATTAGGCTTGGTATGGAGAATGGAAATCTGACTGTACTTACCTTACTTGATTTTAGTAACGCCTTCAACACCGTTGATTTCCATATTCTGCTTGGCATACTACGCTCTATTAACATATCTCCACAAGTGATTGATTGGTTTCACAGTTACCTGTTTGGCCGCCAACAACGTAAACGGATCGAAGACTCTTTCTCTTCGTGGTGCAATACTACAGTCGGCGTCCCACAGGGTGGCGTTCTATCTCCCTTACTTTTCTCAATTTTTATAAATTCTATCTCTTATCAGCTTCAGTCATCCTACCACCTTTATGCAGATGATCTTCAAATTTACACTCAAGCTCCTGTACACGAGTTGTTTGAAGCATTCCGCATCATTAATACAGATTTAGACCGGATAGCTGCATGGAGTCTCAGATTTGGTCTACAAATTAACCCTGCAAAAACGCAGGTTATTGTTGTTGGCAGTCCCAAGATGATCTCACGTGTGGACTGGACTCGTCTACGTCAAATTAACTTTAGTGGTATCCCCATACCCATTAGTGACTGCGTAAAGAACCTGGGTGTTTATTTAGATAAAACATTATCCTGGGCCCACAAATTGGTCAAGTCAGTCGCAAATTATTCGCTGCGTCTGGGACGTTGCGAAGATTGCGGAACTTTCTGCCGACTGCCACGAAGATTGCGCTCGCAAATTCTCTTCTCTTGCCTATCCTTGACTATGCTGATGTCAGCTATCTAGATCTCACTGAGGAGCAACTTGATAAGCTTGAGCGCCTTCAAAACTTTTGTATTAGATTTATATTTGGATTACGCAAATACGATCACGTTTCTGATTTCCGCAAATTGCTCAAGTGGCTCCCAATTCGCCTTCGACGGAATACTCACATTCTTTCTTTACTTTATAACATTCTTTTTAATCCTTCATCTCCGCCTTATTTAAAAGAACGTTTCAATTTTCTATGTGACACACATTCAAGATCGCTGAGATCATCTGTGAATTTAATATTGGCAAGTCCAATGCATTCGACTTCTTTTTATGACAAGTCATTCACGGTACAAGCCGTTCGCTTGTGGAATGCTTTGCCTATATCCATAAAGCAGGTTCAAACGTTAAATACCTTTAAAAAGTTATTAAAAGACTACTATTTATCTATTAAATCTTTTCTATCTATTGTCAAACTCATACTTTGTTGTTCTATCTTCCATTTTCTACACCTTTATGTATGTATTATATATTTTATAATAATTATTTATGTACGTTTATGTAGTATATTTTTTTTGTATTTTATGTGTGTATGTTAACATTATGTATGTAAATATTAGTTTAATTTTTTATTGTGTTTACTGTAAATAAAATTGTATAAATCATTAGTATCGCCAAACTGCCCTTATTCCAGGCTCCTTGCTTTTCTAGTCCATCCAAAGGTTGCCTGGAAGATATTGCTTATAAGTGATAAGGCCGCCATTTGTACCTTAACTTTTATTTTACAAATGTCTAGTAAATTTTATTACTTTGGTGTACAATAAAGATGATTTGTATTGTATTGTATTGTAAATTAAAACAATTTACGCCACATGCGCAAAAAAACACCGTTGCAAATAAACTAAATTCAACTGTCAACTAGACAATTGTCTTCTGTCACCGGTTTATTTTTTCATTTGTTCGGAAATATGCCATGACCGATCGATAGTCTATGACAAGATGAGGGATTATTGCAGTCACGGCCTGGTTAAAAAATTAAAATGTATGTGGGAGCTATACTCCCATGGTTTTATTTAGAAGCGTAAAATTAATGCAAAATTTCTTTGATTGGTTAAACCGTTTATAATCTTACGAATGGATATCCGTTAGTTTATAAATTTACCACGAGACGTTGCGAGAATATGGGCGAAAAATAATACAATTTATCTCCCGTTTAGAATTTCACATCTAATTATACATAATGAATTAATTTCGAGTAAATCCACCATTTGCATCATTACGTCCTGTAGCCTCTCTTGCATTGTAAAACTATATTAGCACACACTTGCGAGCCTCGGAGTGACTCCCAAATGTCAAAGGTGTGACAACGTAGAAAATCCTGAGTTCCAGCCAGAGTTGAATCCTATTGTTGAATCATTGAACTCCACAGATTATCAATGGGATTCAAATCAGGGCTCTCTGAAGGGAAATTGAGGAACTTTAAGGCCTCTCTTTGAATATTAACTTTTAAACCACTCACGAGTAATTCAAGAGCAATGAATGGAATATGTGCATAGAATAGTATCCATGTATGTCTTCACACATGGATACTATTCGATGTTTCGATTTCATTGGATTGACGATAACTCTTCGTCAATCCAATGAAATCCAAAAAAATAAGTAAGGTCCGATATATTACTATAAAAACAATAGGGGATCGGACTGTATTAAAAATAAATTGCAAAATATCATTTATCAAAAAGATTGTCTCAAATCACCGCTATAAATTCTTAAATTAAAATTTTGCTCTTACAGCAAATTTCATAATACAACCATAAAAAAGTACAGCAGCAACCATAAAAAGTACCCTATTCCTAAACTATTACTCGGCAGCCGTAGATAGAATAGATCTACTCACTACAATGAATAATTAATTTAATTCGGTCGTGATATTGGATATGTCTAGACATAAATATAATATTTTCTTGGGTTTACGCGAATGTTACACATTGAAATTAAACTACAGTTTACAGTTTCACTGGTTACTAAGTTATTACATTTAAACCGAATGATCTAGAAACTACATTTTTATTACTAGCCGACGTTTCGAATTCTTTACAGGATTCATGTTCACGGCAGACTGAGGTGGTATTTGTCTTTGTCTTGAATTTAAAAGTTATCTCAAAGTACCCGAACATCTTTCAACAATTGGTGTTACTATCTACGCAGAATGTGCTCACTGTGTCTTGATGTCTTCTGGTGACTTTGTCCTTCTCGGGTTTCATTAGCCTGATAACAGGGTCCCAAGCTGGAGGAACATTCCAACCATCTTCCCTATTGAAATTAGTATGTTTTTTAATTTCAATAGCTTCTCGTATCATTCTTGGAATAAAGCGGTGTTCTTTTGCGAGTATCTGTGGTTTATCAAATCGAAGGTAATGGTTGGTTCCTTGTTCTACATGTTCACACACAGCAGACTTCGTCGAGCGTTTGTGTTTAATGTCAGCTATATGTTCCTTTAGTCGAATGATAGGCATTCGACTAAAGGGGCTTTTCTTGGTTTGTCCAATGTATGAGAGCCCACACTCACAGTCTATCTTGTAAATCCCGGCCTCTTGTAAGGGTAACTGACTCTTAACAGATGGTAATAATTGGCTTATCTTCGTTGGCGGCTTGTAGAAAGTTTTGATTGAAGCTCGCTTCAAGATGTAGCCAATCTTGTCGGTCACGCCCTTGGTGTATGCGAGGACAGCAGGTTGTCTCTCTACTGTGGCTGGCTTGTTCTTCGGGGATCTGTGACGTTGGCGCGGCGGTCGGAGCTAGTTGTCTTGCAGAACTTGCTTGACATGTTGAAGCTCGGCGTCCAGGTGTTTCTTGTCACAGATCCCCCGGGCTCTCTGAAACAAAGAGTTTTTTTAGTTTCTAGATCATTCGGTTTAAATGTAATAACTTAGTAACTAGTGAAACCAATATAACGCCATTAAATACATGAATATAGTATAAAACGACATCCTATATTAAAAAATCACGCAATATAAGTAACTTAGGCCGATAAACATAATTTTAAATAAATATAAGTAATATTAAGACAATTTTAAAGCAGCGCCATCTAAGGGAGTTCAAAAACATCAAGTCGAATTACATGTGTAAGTCCTTTTTAGGGTTCCGTAGTCCACAAGGAACCCTTATAGTTTCGTCATGTCCGTCCGTCTGTCCGTCCGCAGCCTAGCTCAAAGACGCCTGGTGCTAGAAAGCTGATATTTGACATGAATGTAGATATAAGATATTGCAACAAAACTGTAGAATAAAATTTAGGAAAATATTTTTTTAAGGGTATCTCCCCTACATATATAGTGGGGTCGATTTTTTTTTTGGTTGAGTACCCCATTACGTGGGGTATCATTGGATAGGTTTTAAAAAAATATTATTAGTTTGCTCAAATCATTTTTCTATCAAGTGATTGGTTTGTCAAATATCAAGCTTTGAAGTGAAAATTTTGTTAGACTCAAGTGTCCCCCCCCCCTCTGCCGGCTAAACTATTAATTTGGTAGACATTAAAAAATCACAAATGTAGTACATATGATGAATTTAAAAGGAAGACTATCACGGCTAAGTAGACATCACTAGTTTACGAGTAATCGTCGGTTAACTTATAAATACCTATTTCAGTGAGTTTACATTGGGAGCGCTGGCTTAGGTAATCTTAGATATACGTACTTTGGTATGTAATGTATCTACTACTTCTACTACGGAACCCTACATTGCGCGTGGCCCGACACGCACTTGGCCGGTTTTGGATATAAATAATTTAAATTTGATCATGTTGGCGACGTTAATAGTTGTTTTCAAAAGTCATAGATGGAGTTATGCATTTGATGATGTTATGCAGATGAGCGAGACTATTAGTTGAAATTATTTTATTAATTAACTACACCATCGCCATACTTGATTGCTTACATCATTTCTGTCCATCCAAAGGTTGTCAGGAAGAGATCGCTTTTAGCGATAAGGCTGCCATTTGTACATGCTGTAGTATACGCTAATTCACTAAATGTGTACTGTTCAATATTATTTGGTGTACAATAAAGAGTATATCTATCTCTCTATCTATCAAGACAATTTAAAAAAATGTGTTTTTATAAGTTTTAAGCTGCTTCATCTGTGTCTTATAAAATTAATTAAGTTTGTCAGTATGTAAATACAAACAGTACTCAAAAAGAAATGCATAGATTTATTAAAAAAATAAACTCGAAAACGGCACACTATTGCTGTCAGCAATTTGAGCTTTATAACGAAGTAAGAGGAAAATTAAGCATGCCATATATATCTTAAAGATAAGACATGCTTATTTTACAGCACAGAATAAATAGTAATAGAGTTAGTACAAAATAAACATTTTGGTCACATTATTGCAATTATTGCTTCTTAATTAATATATTTTCATGTCGCATATAAACTTGCTTTAAATTGTCTTTCGGAATGTATATACCACGTACCTTTGTTTGGATAAACTATGTATAAACATCAGTGAGATGTGGAACCAGCTAGATTTTTTTTACTCACACACGGCTGTATGAATAAAATAAATGGCTATTTATTTTATTGTTACGTCTGAAGCGGTTTGGCGGATACTGGTGTTCTCAATACATGACAAGCATCCTACTGTCATGCATTTACACGTCCACCTAGAGAACGGCCAGCGCATATATCTTGGAAAATCCGCGTCAAACAACTCTCTTGGCATTTTTCAGGCTCTGTGAAGTCGACCAGTTTGGGAGGTCCCTTACGTATGACGAGATGCATTCATATTACACGTACGATAAGCAAAAGGGTGTAAGCCGCATGCGTCATCTGTTTGACGTCATCTTGGTGTTTTGTGGAGTCGCGAACCCGGTAGTTTTGTGGGAGAAGTATCGCCATCATCTGCCTGAAGATTTTCTACGAGCTTTGAGGCGTGCTTCTGGAGACGAAGTCGAAGTAACTGATGACCGCGTGCTGAACACCTGTCTCAGTTTACTGGTCGAATATTGGTTACCAGCTTCCCAATCATCACCGTATCAAGACCGTGAAAATTGGGAGTATAACGCTGAGACAATTTGAAATGACCACCATACGAATTTTATGACACCGTCCTTGAAAGCGTTGGGCAAAGCCAGGCTAAAATATTTTTCTTGGATGCTCCTGGTGGAACAGGAAAAACATTTGTTACTACTGGCATACTTGCAGAGGTCGGGAGGCAAGACAAAATTACCATTGCTGTAGCGTCGTCGGCAATCGCTGCCACATAGCTTGTGGGTGGCAAGACAGCACATGCCATGTTTAAATTGCCCATCGATTTAGAGAACGCCGTAATACCCGTTTGTGGTGTGTCATGTAACAGTGATAAGGAAAACGTGCTCAAGGATTGCTCTCTAATCGTATGGGATGAGCGTACGATGGCTAATAGGAAGGCAGTTGAGGCCGTGGACAGAACCCTACAGGACATCCGCAGGAACGAGCATTTGATGGGTGGTCACAGTTCTGTTCATTGACGATTCCCGACAAACGCTTCCCGTGGTGACGCAGGGATCGAGGGGTGACGAGGTGAGTGCTTCGTTGAAATGATCTTTGTTGTGGTCACGAGTTCGTACGCTGCCATTAATATGAGAGCTCGGCTCGGCGTCAATGCACGTGCTCAACAATTCTCCGATGTCCTTCTATGTCTTGGCGAAGGCACTCTACCAGAAAAGCAAGGTGGACAGGTGGTGCTTCCAGAGTCTCTCGGTAGAGTTGTATCCAGCTTAGAGTATACAGTTGTATACTGTAATAGCAGAATTCTTGAGTGTGTGTGTGGGCTATTTTGACGCCCAAAAATGATCAGGCTGTAGCAATTAACCCCTCGTATGCTGGATTACCAGACATAATTAAAATCTATTGTGTCTCGTGCAGATCTGCTCTTAAGCATACGAAAGGTTAACGAATGCATTCTCTCGAAAATTGAGGGGAATGAAGTGGTCTATACCTCTATAAACACTGTCGTCGAGCAAGATGACGCCACACATTATCCCGTGGAAGTTCTGAACTCCCTGTCAGCAATTGAACCTCCAGCGCATACCATCAAGCTGAAGGCTAGTGTCCCGATAATGCTCTTTCGGAACCTATCTCCTCCGAAGTTGTGGAACGTCACCCGCCTTAAAGTCATCTCGCTCAACAGACACACCGTTGAGGCGGAAATTCTTACGGGTTGTGGCGTCGGCGAGGCAGTATTTATACCACCCATTCCTCTCATACCTCATAACTTCCCGTTCCCGTTCAAGCGCATACAGTTCCCCGTGAGTGTTTGCTTTGCGATGACCATCAATAAGTCGCAGAGGCAGACACTGAGGGCAGCGGGTGTCCTGTACGTCACTTGCTCCCGCGTCACCAGTCCTGACTCTCTTTACATTTTGGCTGCGGAGAGCCAAACCACTAATGTTGTATATCGAGAAGTCCTATAAGTATGTATTTTTACCCTATTCTGTATTCCTTATTTTCTCCATCTGCTTCAGTCACAACTTATGACTTAATTCAGCAGAATCACCATAAAGTCATTTATTCAAAGCAGGCTGAAAATTAACACTTTTTTAAGGTCAATTTTACAAAAGACAGACTTCCTCTGTTAATGCACTTTCTGCAGATATGAAATATAAAGAAGAATTGGGTAAATTAATGTTATTTTAAAAGGTATATTCGTAGGTATTTATTAATTAATTTGGTGCTGTACAGCGTTCACGCACGCGACGTCGCGGGCAGCAGCTAGTATGTAATAAAAAGAACAGTGGTTAATTCGAACAGTCTTTCTGGAATCCATCCTAGGCCACATACTCAAAGAAAAGTGATATCCACGATTTGAATACTAGAAATATGAGTAAACTAGTAGTGCCGGCCATCCGGCTAGAGAAAATAAAAAAATCTTTTCAAGGCCAATGTGTGCGCTTTTACAATAAAGTGCCAAGCAATATACAAAATTTAAGTTTTAATAAATTCAAAAAGTTTATAAAACGCAAACAAACAAAAAAGGCTACTATTCGGTGCTAGATTATATTGAAGATAAAAATGCTTGGGATTGTTCAGTCCCACAGCTACTTCTATTTGAATATTTTTAAGTTTCATCTGAATGTGAGTTATTGTGTCTACATTATGCTAGTTTAGTTTAGTACTTTCATATTATTATTAAAATACCTTATTAATTGACAACAACATTATAGACACACCAGCTCACATTCCTATAAAAATTCAATGTAGTTACTAAGTTATTTAAGTTGTATAGAACAAGACGATGCAAAGAGTGGCCCTGAGTTTCTTGCCTGATTCTTCTCCTGAGGCTCTTCTTTCTGAACAGGCATTTCTTTTTCAATGCTCAATTATGTCAATATGCTATTAAACTTACTTTTTTATAGAAATTTTAATATCTATGACTTTGTGACGTGTCTAAAAAATTTTTTTTTTATACGATTAAACATATTTGAGTTCTCCTCTGATAGTTGAATTCCAATCTCAGTAGTAGGGTTACTTGTACTTTGAATCTTCTGCTTTTTAGACGTTACTAGATGAGCCCGCGGTTAAAGTCGCGTTATTTAGTTCCACCGCTCGCGCTCTGCGCCCGTGGCTCTTCGTGTAATTTTATGTCTCCTTCTACAATAAATGAGCTATCCAGCACAAAAAGATTTATCCAAATCGGACCAGACCAACCAAGCAAACGAACTCTTCAGCTTTATTACACTATACACCATGTATTTTAAGTCAGTGTTTTTCCGAAAAGTATGTACTCAGCCCATGATATTGAAGCTACCTATAATATTTATTTTACAAAACATATCTACAAAAAAAATGTTCGGGTGTGTTTCGGGAAAACACTGACTTAAAATACATGGTGTATAGGTAGATGAAGTCTTAAAGTAAAATATTGTTTCAAAATGATACACTTAAAATAACTTTATACTTACCTACCCCCTTCATAAATTCCTTTAAAATTAAAGCCAAGTATGTGAGAGGATAAAGAAAGATAATTAAGATGTTTATGCTACTGTCAACGTTATTAACATTAACGAATATATTATTCTAATTTTGTATCAACAGCTCGTTTGGCTATAATATTATAAATTCATCAGTGGTATATTTATCTTTTTGTAAAAGGACACTGTACTGGTACATCACAATATAGTATTTCGATTGACAGAAACTCAACTGGGTACGCGAATTAAGTAGTCGTTTGACTTCACTTGAAAAGCGTTGGTGGCTTTTGGTGTACTTTATAATTCTGTGGATATATTGTATTTTAAATGTGTATCTAGCAACGGTGTTCAAAATTCACTCAAATATCTATAGGTTTCATATTCTCACTATTCCGCGATCTTGCCCTCAATCTTATTAAATATTCGTCTGGAATATTTCAACGTTCCGTAAGAAAAACTATGAAACGAGCGAACGAGATATCAATAAAACTATCTAGGTTTAACCAAAGCTGCATTGCAATCTGTAAACTTTAATCGAATAACTTGTTAACTTGCCTATAAATCAGCCGACCGTAAATTAATTAATGTCAAACATAAATTATGGTTATGCTTTACATAAATTATAATATTCAGCGCCATTACTTAAGTGAGACATATCTTATCTGCATGTATTAGAATTAATTTTATCGCGTATTGAAATAAGTTTATCGTCAATAATATTATTCAGTTTTATGTAAACAATCATAACATAGCACCTATACTTAAACGAATTCTTATTTTAAATGGTTTGATTTTATGCACAGCTTAAGTCTGGTTAGTTGTTAAACATAGGCCTGGTTTCACCACCTCTGCTACACAATTATCACGACCGTCCTAGAGTTATCTCGAATATACTTTTCATAGATACACTCATTGCTAGGTAGGCAGATACTTACTACTTGCTTCTATCCATGCAAGCCTCACATTTTTCCCCTACATTATTTACTCTTTTATATATGCTGCAGACCTGCGGACTTTTTCTTTTGAGGAACAGCAAAGAGAAGGCAACCCACATCTTCGATCACTTCTAGCAGGTCATTAATCATAATAATGAACTCTAAGGGCCCTAAGTTACTTCCCTGACTCACCCCAGTTAAAGTGCAATACGGTCTAGAATAACAACCAGCATAATCTACAAATTTCTGTCGATTCCCTAAGTAACTTGCAAAAAACTTCAGTAAGTCTGGAGTAAAACCTATCTTCGCAAACTTTGTTAACAAAACATCACTGTCCACCATGTTAAAAGCCTTCCGATAATCAAAATATGCTACATCGAGCTGAGCACCCGGTTTAGAATCTAATACTGGACGTGTATAATTCATAAAGCAAATCATCAGGTTTGAGTCTGTACTACGGCGAGCGCGGAACCCATGTTGTTCATCACTAAGTTGTCCGCTCACCTGTCCATAGATCATAGTACACAATGCTGAATCAAAAACCTTCGCAAGTACCGACAGTACCGTTACAGGCCTATATTCACTATCCGAGACCTTAGCACCTTTAAAACAAACCCTCAAACACAAATTAAATAGGTGTTGAAGTGGTCGAGCTAGGATTCTTGCTTTTATGCTTATCATTAAACATCGTTATCCAGCGGGTGAAGGTCGTGGCATTCGACGCTAGGGTTGCCGCGCGTACCCATATAGAATGCACATTTATTTAAATAATAGTTAAATGTTATTACTTGATATCTTTATGTAATTAAGAATCTATATTTCAATTTGTCCTTGTGTATCTTATTAAAATATCAAAATTAAATTATATTTTAATAATCACTTATAACTAAGTCAATACAAAATAATTAATGTAGGTTTTTCGTTAGAAATAATGTTGAAATAAAACACATAAATATTTTACAATTACTTTTTATTGAATATTTTTTGTTAAAATATTC
Organism: Euclidia mi; assembly: GCA_944739405.2. Classification (NCBI taxonomy): domain Eukaryota; kingdom Metazoa; phylum Arthropoda; class Insecta; order Lepidoptera; family Erebidae; genus Euclidia; species Euclidia mi. The sequence goes on along the minus strand of OX123184.2, from coordinate 79,088,265 downwards.
CTTGAAGATATTTAGGTCTACTTGGAATAAATAACCAACAACTTATTTATACTGCTTTCTGTTAGTTTAAGATGTCTGCTGAAAAAAAAAACATTTTAAGTAAGAAAATTACCTTTCGACTTCATTTGAGATAACAAAGACGTATTTATTTTAAACTTGTGAAATAATTTGAAAAGTTTATATTGTTAATTTTTCACATAATGTTAGTGTTGCCAATTTTAAAAATATGTTAACACTTTTTAACATTACAACAAAAATATGAAAGTAAAGAATAGATTAAAACAAATTTTTACAAGCATCTATGTTAAAAATATGTTTTAATCTATTCTTTACTTTAGTTTAGTTATAAGTGATTATTAAAATATAATTTAATTTTGATATTTTAATAAGATACACAAGGACAAATTGAAATATAGATTCTTAATTACATAAAGATATCAAGTAACAACATTAAACTATTATTTAAAAAAAAATGTGCATTCTATATGGGTACGCGCGGCAACCCTAGCGTCGAATGCCACGACCTTCACCCGCTGGATAACGATGTTTACTTATCATACATACATACATACATAGACTCACGCCTGTTTCCCCGAAGGGGTAGGCAGAGGCATATTAAACGCCCACTTTTCGCCAGTGTTTTGATCCCACGTAATAGGTGGCGAGCCTATTGCCGCTTATTGGGACATTTTGTTTGCCAGAGCCTCGTCCGTTGATCGGCAGGTGCACCACTTGCAGGTGAGGTTGGCTTGGGACCCTAAGTTCTTGGTGGGAACCCTATGCACCCCCTATACCCCCTATGTATAGGGATTGATATCAGTCATTGTATAATGGTTTGTTGTCACCAGGTACTCAGTATGTAAGTCTGTGAAGGTGCGATCGGCATGTAAACAACTACGGTGTGGCTACCGAGCTGACCCACATTTGTGCCGATCAAAAGGGGGCCCACCGCTTGAAGGAACACCATGTGGACATAACAAGGTAATTTTATACATCTTACGCTATAATTTCAAGTATATTTATAGTACAAGTGGTGCTTACCTTGTCATTTTATCCCATCACGTTAGTATAAAGCAAAAACATATATAACAATCTGAAGATTGTACGTACCTACTTGAACTACAGCTTCTATGTAGTCGACAATACGATAACTCTATAAATTATTATTATAACCGCGTTTCCTGTCCCAGAATAATTTTCTTTTAAAGATGTTTTAACCATAACAAAATTATAGTATCGAAATGATGTTGCCTTTGAATTACAGAATATGTGCTAATATTTAATGCAGAAAAGCTCATCATCATCCATATTGGCATAATTAATTTTTATGGTATAAGTAGTTATTTATTCAATCACTAATAGTTAAGTTTATTAATCATAAATATAAATTAACACGTTTTGCACTAACATATTTCACGCAACATTTAATTTAAACCTACAGAATCAATACTAAAAGTAATTAAAATATATACCAATCAATTTCAATTAAGGTTAATTGATATGATTGCACGGTGCTGATTTACTTTCACAGAAAGCTGTCGACATATTATAGAAAATAGAACATTGCATTTGTGGTCGCGTGACGACGTCGCATACCTTACTAGGGATTCCATCAACTGTCACACACGTTGAGAACGTGTGCGCGCATAAATTTGATAAAATCCTTTGTGAATATGTTTTTCAAGCTATGCAAATGACGAGTGCTGGGACCGTCAGATAAATACTGGCGTCGAGTCGCATGACCTCGTACAAAGGCGCGGAATAACACAGCAATCCTAGAACGCTTTCATGCCAATTCGCAATTTAATGACAATTTAAAATCAATTTCAATCCGAGGACATTTCAATAAGGACGCAGCACCCATTTATTTCAAAATCGCCCTGTTTTATTCCCAATGCGAAATATCTCCCTCATTAAAGTTCTGCGAAAGTAATTAGCTTTATAAAGGGAACGCGTGTCAATGTTTTTCTTGGGATTCTTAATTCACAATTGTAAATTGACTCAACTTTGTTATCTGTATTATGTTAGTCTACAAAAAAGCTTTCATCATTTAGATATTTAAAAATAGAAACGTTTCACAAGGTTTCCCTTTCAAATGAAGGCTTCTTGATCTACAGTGGAAATAATATAAAACCGTAAAAGAAGTTAAATTTGCCATTTGGAGGATACAGACTTTCTAATCTCCTTAAAATAAAACCGCTTTGAAGCTTTATAAAAATATCGGGATAGTAATTTTATTGTTCTTTATTGTTTGTTTCTTTGTTGTTTTATGAGAGGAAAGAAACAAATAAGTTCACCAGAGAGTGAGGGATATATAGGAGGACGTATTATTAGATGTATCGATATCCTTTGAATTGAAATCTTTATATCCAATAACAGACACGCATTCGGCTTTATGAGCTTCGTATATATTCGAAGTGTAAGTCGATGTACGGCGGATCGTGCACATATGAAAGGAATTTCAATACGTTATAGTTTCTCCGTTCTCTCGTTTTCATATTAATTTATAGTATATTTTAATCCTGAGTCCTCATCTGTTTTACCTTGTGCTGATGATAAGTAGGTACTTTCAACTTTACTTTAAAGCAAACGGACTAATCATATTTTATTGTGAGGACTGACTTCACTTTCCTTCTATCTTGCGGCGCATACCTCAATATTGAAGCTTATCACGAATAACTAACAGCTTTTACCCGTTTATATACTAGTTGCTAGACTTAGATGCCAAAATATTAGTGCGTCGCATCAAGACGCCTACTGAGAAACGCGATTGAGTTCGAATCTTACGAAACGACACACTCAAAAAACTTAATGTGAACTACTCACATTATCATTACGTTTCCTTATTAGGATAGCCACAATATAGTTTAAGAGCTATACACTTACCTAGTATTAGAACTTATACAAGCAGCAAACAATGATTACCCTTTATAGCTGCTGAAAGTAATAAACTAGTCTATTAGTGGCTGAACGCGCTCCCAAGTGTTGAAATTGACTGTTTTATTGTTGTTGCTAATTACTTTTGACGTTATTTTAACACTTGTAGTGTTCTATATCAAGACATATTTACCTAAACGTAAACATGCTTTGGCATAAAATTGTAATTGTAATCGCAAAATATTGTATTTACGTCTTTGATCATTCATGCCTCTTAGTATTTATGATAGCTGATACGAGTATGTACTTAGTCATCAAGGATGCATTCATTAACAAAGCACACTGTGCCTGTACTCAACACGGCAAAATTCAGTCAGATTGACGCAGTATTGGTGCGATTATGCACTCTGTCGTCAAATTGCTATCGATGGCATCGTAATTCCATTGTGAGCTATCTTAATAGTTAACAACGTATTTTGTTATTGCAGTGGTGCGTAGATCGTGTGTGTGAGCCGATGCCAGGTCATGCAATAAAGACTGAAGACACTTCTACAACTAGATACAGGAATACCCGCTGACAACAGAGTGGATGAGCCGGAATCAGATAGGCCTCAGTTGTCACAGTGGTCTGTTTGGAGCAAGTGCAGTGCTCAATGTGGCTATGGACTACGGACAAGATTACGGGGGTGTCAGTTTAGAGGGTAAGTGAAAATATTATCCATCATCATCTTCCTAGCGTTACCCCTGTTGCATCCCAGGGCTCTCTTACTAGTCTCATCAGGTTTGAGCCTTTCTACAGAGCGATTGCTGTCTCACCTCAACAACCTAAATGGATAATGATATTCCATGGTTTAGACTTGTGTCAGTTTATTCAAAGGTTGAATCCCTATAATGACTGTCCAAAATTTGCTCGTGCTCTCAAGGCACGGGGTGGTGGCGCAGGTGAGCACGTGCTGGGCGGGCGCCGCGTGCGCCGCCGCGCGCGACACCCGCGCCGACCTGTGCGCGCGCCAACACCACCGGTTCATACCGCACCTGCCTACCAACGGTAAGTGTAATATCAGAGAGTATGTGCTCTGGCGCGGGGTCGCAGGTGCGCACGTGCTGGGCGGGCGCCGCGTGCGCCGCCGCGCGCGACACCCGCGCCGACCTGTGCGCGCGCCAACACCACCGGTTCATACCGCACCTGCCTACCAACGGTAAGTGTAATATCAGAGAGTATGTGCTCTGGCGCGGGGTCGCAGGTGCGCACGTGCTGGGCGGGCGCCGCGTGCGCCGCCGCGCGCGACACCCGCGCCGACCTGTGCGCGCGCCAACACCACCGGTTCATACCGCACCTGCCTACCAACGGTAAGTGTAATATCAGAGAGTATGTGCTCTGGCGCGGGGTCGCAGGTGCGCACGTGCTGGGCGGGCGCCGCGTGCGCCGCCGCGCGCGACACCCGCGCCGACCTGTGCGCGCGCCAACACCACCGGTTCATACCGCACCTGCCTACCAACGGTAAGTGTAATATCAGAGAGTATGTGCTCTGGCGCGGGGTCGCAGGTGCGCACGTGCTGGGCGGGCGCCGCGTGCGCCGCCGCGCGCGACACCCGCGCCGACCTGTGCGCGCGCCAACACCACCGGTTCATACCGCACCTGCCTACCAACGGTAAGTGTAATATCAGAGAGAATGTGCTCTGGCGCGGGGTCGCAGGTGCACACGTGCTGGGCGGGCGCCGCGTGCGCCGCCGCGCGCGACACCCGCGCCGACCTGTGCGCGCGCCAACACCACCGGTTCATACCGCACCTGCCTACCAACGGTAAGTGTAATATCAGAGAGTATGTGCTCTGGCGCGGGGTCGCAGGTGCGCACGTGCTGGGCGGGCGCCGCGTGCGCCGCCGCGCGCGACACCCGCGCCGACCTGTGCGCGCGCCAACACCACCGGTTCATACCGCACCTGCCTACCAACGGTAAGTGTAATATCAGAGAGTATGTGCTCTGGCGCGGGGTCGCAGGTGCGCACGTGCTGGGCGGGCGCCGCGTGCGCCGCGGCGCGCGACACCCGCGCCGACCTGTGCGCGCGCCAACACCACCGGTTCATACCGCACCTGCCTACCAACGGTAAGTGTAATATCAGAGAGTATGTGCTCTGGCGCGGGGTCGCAGGTGCGCACGTGCTGGGCGGGCGCCGCGTGCGCCGCCGCGCGCGACACCCGCGCCGACCTGTGCGCGCGCCAACACCACCGGTTCATACCGCACCTGCCTACCAACGGTAAGTGTAATATCAGAGAGTATGTGCTCTGGCGCGGGGTCGCAGGTGCGCACGTGCTGGGCGGGCGCCGCGTGCGCCGCCGCGCGCGACACCCGCGCCGACCTGTGCGCGCGCCAACACCACCGGTTCATACCGCACCTGCCTACCAACGGTAAGTGTAATATCAGAGAGTATGTGCTCTGGCGCGGGGTCGCAGGTGCGCACGTGCTGGGCGGGCGCCGCGTGCGCCGCCGCGCGCGACACCCGCGCCGACCTGTGCGCGCGCCAACACCACCGGTCCATACCGCACCTGCCTACCAACGGTAAGTGTAATATCAGAGAGTATGTGCTCTGGCGCGGGGTCGCAGGTGCGCACGTGCTGGGCGGGCGCCGCGTGCGCCGCCGCGCGCGACACCCGCGCCGACCTGTGCGCGCGCCAACACCACCGGTTCATACCGCACCTGCCTACCAACGGTAAGTGTAATATCAGAGAGTATGTGCTCTGGCTCGGGGTCGCAGGTGCGCACGTGCTGGGCGGGCGACACCCGCGCCGACCTGTGCGCGCGCCAACACCACCGGTTCATACCGCACCTGCCTACCAACGGTAAGTGTAATATCAGAGAGTATGTGCTCTGGCGCGGGGTCGCAGGTGCGCACGTGCTGGGCGGGCGCCGCGTGCGCCGCCGCGCGCGACACCCGCGCCGACCTGTGCGCGCGCCAACACCACCGGTTCATACCGCACCTGCCTACCAACGGTAAGTGTAATATCAGAAAGTATGTGCTCTGGCGCGGGGTCGCAGGTGCGCACGTGCTGGGCGGGCGCCGCGTGCGCCGCCGCGCGCGACACCCGCGCCGACCTGTGCGCGCGCCAACACCACCGGTTCATACCGCACCTGCCTACCAACGGTAAGTGTAATATCAGAGAGTATGTGCTCTGGCGCGGGGTCGCAGGTGCGCACGTGCTGGGCGGGCGCCGCGTGCGCCGCCGCGCGCGACACCCGCGCCGACCTGTGCGCGCGCCAACACCACCGGTTCATACCGCACCTGCCTACCAACGGTAAGTGTAATATCAGAGAGTATGTGCTCTGGCGCGGGGTCGCAGGTGCGCACGTGCTGGGCGGGCGACACCCGCGCCGACCTGTGCGCGCGCCAACACCACCGGTTCATACCGCACCTGCCTACCAACGGTAAGTGTAATATCAGAGAGTATGTGCTCTGGCGCGGGGTCGCAGGTGCGCACGTCCTGGGCGGGCGACACCCGCGCCGACCTGTGCGCGCGCCAACACTACCGGTTCATACCGCACCTGTCTACCAACGGTAAGTGTAATATCAGAGAGTATGTGCTCTGGCGCGGGGTCGCAGGTGCGCACGTGCTGGGCGGGCGACACCCGCGCCGACCTGTGCGCGCGCCAACACCACCGGTTCATACCGCACCTGCCTACCAACGGTAAGTGTAATATCAGAGAGTATGTGTTCTGGCGCGGGGTCGCAGGTGCGCACGTGCTGGGCGGGCGCAGCGTGAGACGCCGCGCGCGACACCCGCGCTGACCTGTGCGCGCGCCAACACCACCGGTTCATACCACACCTGCCTACCAACGGTGAGTGTACTAATTCTTCAAGGGCCAGTACTTTGAGATGCTTACTTGACCCCGGCAGCGGACCACCCGGCTTAAGCTATTGAAAAGCGATGGAAACTAAGCTAAGCTTAGAGCCCCCAAGGTACCAGTTATTTCGTTAACGGTTTGCGATGAGAACTGAGTTATGAAAACGGGTAAAATAATATTCGCCAGCTCGATGTCTATGTGGCGTTTATTAAGCGGACGTATGCTTCCAATAGTGATTTTGTCCTAGGTCAAAAATTGGTACCGACGCGACCGCTTACTGCGCCCTCAGAAGCTCGGTTACGCTCTGATGTAAAAGCTACTTAGATGGATCCGAATGGCGACGTCGGCAAACACTGGTTTACTTTGGCGATTTATTATGAACGGCTAGTACTAAGCCGTCTCGTAATTTGAAGTCGGCTGTATCCAAGAGTGAACCTAATAAGTAAACAATGTTGATGATGATGACGCTCTACTATTATGGGTATTTTCAAACTGGTCTACCTATGTTATTTTATTTCGTAACATCGATGTAACATCAACATGTTACATCGATGTTACGAAATAACAACAACTTGTTTTTCAAATATGCTACTAATTTTCCCATCTCCTACAATACACTTTTATATTTTTTCTTATGCCATTCGTATCCATACGCCATACGTACCTATATCTGTGCTGAGAACTTTGTGTCATGTAGTAATAGATATTAATTGCCGCTTCAAGTGCTTGTTTTAGAAAATGTCATAAAGTAGTTTAGACGGCAAAGCGACGAATAGTGGAAGTCGACAAAGCGATTATTCCAGCGATTACACAACCCTAGAAACAACACATACTTTGTCGACTGAATCCCAATAGGTATTATCATATTGTCTAGACTTACCGTAGCCAGGTAGGAAAATGTATCAGAAGTGCGCAGTGGAAGGTGTAATACATCTACCTGACCACGATAGACAATATATCCAGACACAATGCACTGCGTTGCACAGTGAGTAAAAGTATTGAGTAGGTACATGAAAATTTTACCTCATATTTCCTCGTGTTGCTGTTGAGTGGACCTATAAGATTAACTCATAATTTTGGCCGAAATAACAAGAGAATCGAATAAATACCAGTGTCCAGTTCAGCGTAGTCCTTCTCCTCGAGCACCAATCAGGAATTCACACACGTGTTTTACAAAGTTCAATGTTCAATATATCACCAATTTATCACAAACTTTGCCGGAAGTCAAAAGCGGCAATTGTAAGTATTTACAAGTTAATTCAATTCGCGTTAATTCAAAAGGCGATCAATTTATTACAATATTACAAACGGAGCTAGCCCAAAACCCAAAACGTCTTTTTCCGGAAAGGGAAGTTGACAGTTCAGCGTGACCATTGTCAGAAATTTTCAATAGACTAAACAAAATGTTACTTAATCGATATAATCGATTTGACTTATAATAAAAACTAATTCTATTTCAAACATCCACCCGCCCCGGACCGGCCTACCGGTCCGCTAATCAATTGGTAGACGTGACAATGTTGCAACCGCTCTCCTCAGAATCGAACCGTCCACCAAGACCTCAGCAAATCGGGGAACTCCATCAGCCCCAGTTACCAAACGAAGGATGCGCCCCCTGCGCCATCTAAGTGGCGGAAGGTTAGCCTCCTTGATCAAAACGAGGTCACCAATCTTGGGTGGATCGGTCTTGTCGGTCCACTTAACGCGTTGCTGGAGTATGTGCAAATATTCCAAGTTCCAGCGTTTCCAAAAGCTCTGACTAATCTGGCGTACCAATTCAAAACGCGAGAGACGACCAGGTCTCGTATGAATATAGGGGTACTCAGGCAAGGCGACAAGTGGGCGACCAATCAAAAAGTGGCCCGGCGTAAGGGCCTCCAAATCATTCGGATCTGAGGAGATCGGGCACAATGGCCGAGAGTTCAAAACGGCCTCAATCTTACAAAACACAGTTGCGAGTTCCTCAAATGTAAGGACAGATTCACCGATTGTCCTGCGCAAGTGTGTTTTGGCTGATTTTACAGCGGCCTCAAATATACCACCCCAGTGTGGACAATTTGGTGGGGAAAACAACCAATTTATCCCACGTCGGGCAAGCCTATCACCTATATCAGTCTTGTTGGTTTCAAGGAAATTAACAACGTCATTCAAATAATTATAAGTGCCCTTGAAGTTAGTGCCGCAGTCAGAACGGATCAAGGAAGGCAGCCCTCTGCGGGATACAAATCTGTCAAATGTGGCTACAAACGCCTCGGTCGTAAGCGAGGAGACCAGTTCTAAGTGTACGGCCTTTGTGGAAGGACAAACAAAAACACACAAGTAGGCCTTGACAGTCTTGCTGTTTCGAAGTGTCGACGTTTTCACCAAAAAGGGACCTGCGAAGTCCGTGCCAACACCGTCAAACGCCCTGCTCTCCGTTACGCGATCTGCCGGTAAGTCCCCCATCAACGGCTGCATGGTAGAAGCCTTGAGCTTATAGCAAGGGATGCAGCGAAAGACTACACTCCGAATAATTCTTCGGGCAGACAAGATCCAAAATTCGCGTTGCAAAGTAGCCAACAGGGCATTACAACCAGCTTGCGAATTTTCAAGGTGACGGTCAGTTACCAACAAGCGTACCAAATGACCGTCTTTAGGTAACAAAAGGGGGTGACGCGCCCCGTAAGGGAGGTTGGCGTTCTTGAGACGCCCTCCAACGCGCAAGAGACCCGTATCGTCCAAAAAAGGGTTCAATTTAGAGACAGCTCCCGACAATTTCGATCTCCCTGATTTAAGGATAGCAATCTCCTTCTCAAAATGCGCCAATTGCACAGAACGAACCCAAAAGGTGAGGGACTCCTGTCGTTCCTGTGATGAGATTAACGGTGTCAGTCGTTTCTGTTGTGGGTGCCTAAGGTTAAAAACAAAACGCTTTATCCAAGCAGTAACACCTAACAACTTATCAAGGGAGCTGTAGCGATTCAACAAAAATTCGGGGTCGAAGGCGCATTCTACCTTCTCAAGAGCGAGTGTTCGTAGACCCGGCAAATTAGAAGTATTCAAAACTGGCGTTCGAGGCCAATCAATTTCTGGTCGACTCAACCATTCCGGACCCCACCACAGCGAATGACCTATCAAACTAGGCGTCAAGCATCCGCGCGAGGCACAATCAGCGGGGTTGAGCTCACCTGGCACGTGTCTCCAAACAAGCTTGACTTCAGATTTTTGTATTTGGGAGACACGATTAGCGATAAATACCTCCAAAGTGTGGACAGACGCCTTCAACCAACAAAGAACAATTTGGCTGTCTGTCCAGGCGTAGGTCCCATTAATACAAATGCTTTTACCCAAAGAGTTAGACACGTGGTTCAATAAGCGTACAAGTAGTGCTGTTCCTGAGAGCTCCAATTTCGGAATTTATGGTCAGAGATGTCCGAAGGGGTGCCACCTTGCTCTTTGCCATGATCAGGGAGACCCTCACCTGACCTGAGGCCCTAACTGTGCGCAAGTACACCACGGCCGCGTTACCACGTTCCGAGGCATCACAAAACCCGTGAAGGGTGGCCTTGTACTTCCCGGGAGGAAGGATGGGACGAGGCAAGGAGATCTCGTTGACGACAGGAAGTGAGGATACGAAAGAGGTCCATTCCTCAACAAGAGTACCGTGTAGAGGTTCGTCCCAGGTCAATCCTGCTGTCCAAAGCTTCTGCAAGAAGCATTTTGCCCAAAATATAATTGGACAGATCCAACCGTTCGGATCAAAGGTTCTGGCGACAGTAGACAATGCGAGACGTTTAGTCCAAGCACAAGGCAATTTCAAGTCTACGTTATACGTAAAGATGTCTTGGACTGGTCTGTACTGAACGCCGAGAACAGCCATGATGGCGGGGTTGTCAACAATCTCAAACAAATGTGGATCCTGCTGATGATCATCTGGCAAGCCTTCTAAAAGCGCCGGTGAGTTGGAAATCCATTTACGCAACTCATAACCAGCGGAGGCCAAAATACTTATCAATTCGTCCCGCAGGAGGATCGCCTCGTCCGTTGTGGAGGCGCCCGAGCAAATGTCATCGACGTAAATATCGTCTTTCAAGATGGCGGAGGCTCGTGGGAAACGTAAGCCTTCTCGGTCTGCGAGCTCCCAAAGAGAACGTATTGCCAAATAGGGGCTTGACCTTAACCCGTACGTATTAGTATTGAGCTCGTAGACGACCATGGGATCACGAGGAGACTCTCTCCAAAGGATCAGCTGGAAGCGACGGTCATCAGGGTGGATAATCGTCTGCCTGAACATCATTTTTATATCGGCCACTAAGACAACCTGATGTCGTCGGAAGCTGGTGATGACGTCACAAAGGTCCTTAACCAACTTGGGACCAGAATGCAAGCACTGGTTCAAGGATACGCCTGTAGAAGTCTGCGCAGAACCATCAAACACTGTGCGCAGCTTGCCAGTCGATGGCTTCAATACCGCATGATGCGCCAATCCAAATTTGACACAGACATGTGTCCCAACTGTTCATATTCCCTCATGAACTCAATGTACTTCTGCCTGAGCTCCGGATCACGACCCATGCGGCGGTCCATGGCCAACAACCTCTTTTCGGCTAAAGGTCGTGACTCACCAAGCGGAGGCCGAACAGACAGAAATGGTAGCCTCGTAATGATCCGACCAGAACGGAGTCGACCAGTGTTGTTCTGGAAGAACAGCTCGCACTCCTCATGTTCTGGATTCAAACGGGCAGCTTGAGGGGGCTCCTCTACCTCCCAAAACCTCTGAACTGCATCAGAGAGAGCAGAGCCTACAGCCAACAAATTATCAAGTTCAGGTGGAGGAGGGTCCCTAGGTACAGGTCCCATTAATGCAAATCCAAATATGGTCGGGATGGCAGTCAAACCATTTGGCACCAAGACCCGTTTCCCACCAATCAAAATTCCACCGAGGACATCAGAGCCAATCAACAAGTCGATTTGTCCCGGTGTGTCAAATTTGGGGTCTGCCAATTCCAAACCCGATGTCAAATTCACCACAGCAGCAGGTAGCTGCTTCTGTGGATGCATACCCAAAATATTCTTCAGCACAATAGCCGAGGTTTTAATCCTCGGGTGTGAAGATTCAACAGGGCCAAACAAAACCTTAACTTGCCCTTCAACATTAGAGGCTACGTCACCTATGCCCCGTATACAATTTGGAAAAGAGCCCATATTTAATTTAACCTGCCCTACCAAATAAGTGGAAACAATGCAACCTTGTGATCTTGGGTCCAATATAGCACGGACAACAACAGAGGTCCCCGTGGGTCCCCAGACCCTAACAGCAACCGTTGGTAGGATAACGGTCTCTATGGGGGAGGTTTGAGTTATAGGGCAGGGGTCAATGACCTATTGTTGCCTGGGTGGCGACCGTTGGCCAGGACCTGGCAAGTCGAAATGAGGGTGCGGCTTGAAGTCCTCAAAGGCGCGATGACTCGATCCGCGCGCCATCTGTGGGGGGTCATAGTGACGCACCCGCCCAAAACGAGGTGGGCGCGAGTCAAGGCGGGGACGGTCCGCCAAAGGAGGGGAATACCTGGGGCAGCAGTCATGGTACTGGTGACGCTGAACAGTCGCACATTCAGGTGCGCGAGAGAGAGGAGGCTTGCGCACGCTACGGTTCTCCAAGCGGGGTGAGCGGCGATCAATTAAGCGAGGCGACTCTCGGCTACGCGCCGGTGAGCCTCGGCTGCCACCTTCAAAACACCCGCCCGTGCGCGGCGTCGGCTGGTTGGACAAGCGGCCAACCTCTCTGGCATTCATACAGAGAATGTCCAAATGCTGTCCTCCACAGTGAGGACAGGGGCGAGAATTTGGGCAGTCTCGCTGATAGTGGGAGTGGGACCACAAACAAGAGAAGCAAAATCGGCGGGCATTCGCGATGTGCCTACGAGAGGCGACATGCAGGTCCAAGAATGCCCTACAACTGGCCGTTCTGTGCCCCATGACCTTGCAGTAGGAGCACTCCGCTGGGCTCTGCGTGACCGCAAAGCGAGGAGGGCGCCGGTCAACATTGGCTCGGGTGTGAACGCGAGCCTGCTTCTTGACCTTGGGCGGCTGCGTCTTAGCCGGCGTGTCACCACCGGAGTTGTCCAAGACCCGGCACTCATCCTCCAGGTACCTTTGTAGTAAGGCCCGCTGGCGATCGGGCCGGTTCACTAAGGCACTGGCCGAGGCAGCACAAGTCTGATGCAATAGCACCAGCAGCCGCACGCAAGTCCTTGATAGCTGACATAATCAAAACCCAAAAGAGCCCGGACAAGCGTTAAATAAAATTAACAATCAAAACTTAATATTTGTTAATTCCTTGAAACCAACAAAGTAATAGCCTGTTTACTGCAAGTGCAGGCAAGTGACAGGTATCTACTGTCCAACAAAATTAATAGTTTCAATATATATTGACACAAAACAAAGTTATCAAAAGTTGAAACTTCAAATAAGTTAATTAAAGTTAAATATTCAAATAAATTAACTTATTACTTGCAACAGACAGACTGGCTGTGTTATTTGAGATATACAATAGTAAGTAAGCACAGAATATGTGTTACCTAGCAATATTATCTATATATTATAACAAGGTTTAGCAATGTATGTGTGACGTCACATCGCGCCCCTGCGCCGCGAGCCTCTAGAGCTACGAGATGCTACGAGTGACGCACAGCAGTGGGCCGCTCTCTCGCGCCCCTCCGCGCCGGCCCATAAATACCGGGGACACACGAGGCTTCGTCCCTTTTTGCTCCGGCCAGCACCACCGAGTTGAGTACAAGACCATCTGAAGACCCGTGAAGTGCCAACGTCGACCACGCCCTGGATAATTGTCTCTTCTGTTAGCCTTAACCGTCAGTTCTTTTTTGTATCGAATAACTGGAATTATAACGCGAGTTTAAACTTTCCTGGTGATATTTTTTATTTATTTCCCGTAAGTCAACCTAATTATCTCTCTTTAATTGCTCGGCGAGTGATCGATCCCGGCTACCCCGTGGAAATCAATCACTCGTGCGACATTGGCGTCCAATAGAATTTTTAATTATAGTATATATATAATTTTTAAAACGTAAGTTGGCACTTTACAGGTGAGTGAAATAATTTATTTTTCTCTTGTATATTTTTCTCCTGTGTGTGCATATATTCTGGTGTGGTGAATTGCGTACAGGTACAGTTTCTATCTATTTTTGTTGGCCATAAGCAATTTAACTGTGTAAATAACATAACGGTGATTTAATTAACGTCGGTCTAAAATCACGTTTCCACCGCGGGCAGCGTGTTGAGCCGCCAACCGGTTCTAACCGCTTAGCCGTTGAACTAACGAGCCACGGGTTCACGAAAGAATATTGTGATTCAACCTTTGAGTGACCTTTAAGAAATTTTTTCTTCCTTGACCAATCATCACACCATTGTATAATTTAGTGTATTTCAGCTTTTTTTAGCACGGTATTCGATTTTCTGGCGATATTTAATTTCTTTTCTAGTGCCAGCGTAAATACTTAGATTTTCTATTATTGTTTTTTAATAATGGCTTACATTATAAATTTCTCATTATTAACTAAAGCGGAATTAGAATATGAGACCACAATACGCGCCGTTTCAAAGCCTGACGATCCCCGCAAACAAATCGCTAAACTTTCAGTTAAAACTCCCTCAGAGGATATATTATCTTCACCCTTCCCACCAGAGGAGGATGTGGCAGAAGTGGAAAAGTCGTTATTAAGATCAAATAAACACTTATCTATGTTGGAAGCAAACTATACTTCCGAGCTTCAACAGAAGGTCGAAACCGTGCTACACCATTGCTTTCATCGACTGAATAGGGTGGATACCGGCAGTCTTGATATTAAAAAAATTGAGTCTGTGTGGAATAAATTTAATGACTTATATGCGAAATTACAATTAATCACGAGCCGTAATTCGCGGTCGAATTGCTCAGTGGCAGAGGGAAACACTTCCTATAATTACGACCGTAAGCTTTTTTCGGAATTAGGTAAATTCAAATTTAACGGTAAATCATGTGTAAGATCCTTTATTGAAAAAATTGATGAATTTATGTCCTGTAGATCTATTCCTCACGACAAGATGTTGTCTTTCGCTTTTGAAATATTTTCGGGTGACGCATTAGTTTGGTATCGTTCTGTTAAAAATAATGTAAAGACTTGGTTAGAACTTTGCGAACTTTTGAAACGAGATTTTAGTCCGCATAACTACGATTATCGGCTTATGACGGAGATTCGTCAGCGCTCACAGGGCGAAAACGAATCAATAACTATTTACGTGGCAAAAATGCACGGTCTGTTTTCGCGACTTAGTTCTCCTATCGCTGATTCGGAGAAGCTAGAAATTTTGCTAAATAATATTAGACCTTGTTACACTAATTGTCTGCTCACTGCAAAGGTCGTTGATGTTGATAGTCTGGTCGAAGTTTGTCGTCTTTTCGAAAATTACCAAAGTCGCAGTAAGCAATTTTCTGAACCCACTAAAGTTTCAAAGAATACTGTAGCACCTGATCTAGCGTATAATTATCCGTTTTCTAATTTTTCTTCAAACAAAAATGTTTACAATCATAATCACTTCAATAAATATAACTCTGTCGCTGATACATCGAGATACAAGTCTGTACCACAAGTTAACGCCGTATCGAGTACTTCTAATATAAATAAAAATTTTTGCGTGCGTTGTAGATGCAATTCGCACTCATTACGTAATTGCCGTCAACCACACTACCTAATCTGTTTTAAGTGCGGTACAAAGGGTTTCAAGGTGTCTCAAAAAACTAGTTAACAAGGATTGTGGAAAATCAAATTATACAACTAATTGTAATAAAACAGAGTGGAATAATTGGTTGGACTTTTTAAAAAAAATCTTTAGTAGCTATCATATATCCTCAATCCGTAATTCTAAAGTAGAATATTTACCTTACGTTACCCTAAAATTAAACGGAATACCTACCACTGGTCTTTAAGATTCTGGATCTTGCGTTACAATTTTAGGTAATAATTTGCATAACTTATTTTTGAAAGACAATGTTTTGGATAAATCGAAATCTTTAAGGTTAATAACAGCTGGCGGCGAACGATTTGAGTCTTTGGGATCGGTGTTTCTACCCTTTGAGTTTCAGGATAAATTGATTAACTTAGAAGTTCATGTTGTACCTGGGATTCAAAATTCCCTTATCCTTGACATGGATTTTTGGCGAAGCTTCGGCCTATTTCCTAACAAATTAGAGTCTGTTTTGATTGTGAACAAGTCTGACGCTCAAGTAATGGAGTTGCAGGCAGTTCCCCCTACACATCTTGTTTCTTATGATCATCTTACAGTCGACCAGAGAGCTACCGCTGACAACATTATTTCTAAATTTACTGATATTTCATACGAGAAGCGGGGTCTCGGTTGCACAAATATTATTTCTCATTCAATTGATACAGGTGATTGCACCCCTATTCGGCGAAGATTTTATCGCATGTCTCCCGATAAACAAAGAATTTTAATAAAGCATCTTGACGACATGCTCTCAGAGGATGTTGTTGAACGATCTGAAAGCCCGTGGTCAAACCCGGTCATTTTGACCCCTAAGAAGAATGGTGAACTGCGTTTCTGTTTGGACAGTCGTAAATTAAATTCCGTTACAAAAAAAGATGCTTATAGCTTGCTTTATATTTCGGAAATTTTAGATAATCTGAGAGATGCTAAATACTTGTCTAGTTTAGACTTGTCTAAATCTTTTTGGCAAACATTAATTAAAGAAGAGGACCATTGCAAAACAGCCTTTTATATTCCTACGCGTGGCACATTTCAATTCAAAAGAATGCCCTTCGGTCTTACGAATGCGCCAGCTACTCAACAACCATTAGTTGATATTTTATTTTATGGTCCAGAATTTGAAAATAAGGTTTTCTGTTTTATCGATGACATAATCTGTATCACGTCCAGCTTCAACGAGCATATTACTCTTTTATTACGCATTCTTGATAAACTAAAAAGCGCTAATTTAACAATTAATCTCGAAAAATGTCAATTTTTTAGAGATAAACTAAAATATTTAGGCTATGTTGTCGACTCTAGTAGATTGCATCCCGATCCGGATAAAGTAAATTCAATGAAAACTTATCCCACTCCTTCTAATAGAAAAGAAGTACGTCGTTTTTTAGGCGCAGCCTCGTGGTACAGGCGTTTTATACCGAATTTTAGCTCTATTGCTGCACCCTTAAATAAGTTAACATCTCAAAGTAAAAACGCACCTCCATTCTGTTGGATGACAGAGGCTAATGAGGCGTTTAATAACCTAAAGAATTGTTTGATTTCCTCCTCGGTGTTGGCTTGTCCTGACTACTCGCAACCTTTTGAAATACACTCAGATGCTAGCGATTTTGGAGTTGGCGAGATCCTCTGTCAAAGGTTAAATGGCGAGGAAAGAGTCATAGCGTACTATAGCCAATCACTCACTAAGCAAGAAAAAAATGACAGTGCCACAGAGCGCGAAGCCCTGGCTGTTCTATCTGCTATAGAACACTGGCGTTGTTATGTTGAAAATGGTAAAAAGTTTATTGTTTACACAGATCACGCTGCTTTGAAATGGTTCTTGACCTTAAATAACCCTACTGGCCGGTTAGCCAGATGGGGAGTTCGCTTATCTTCCTATAATTTCGAAAAACGTCATCGTCGGGGTTCCGATAACGTTTTACCTGATTTTCTGTCTCGCTCTTTACCCGTTTCTGCTATTGCTAATGATATAAATATAGATATTAATTCTAATCAGAATTTACCAGTTTCTACTAATGATCCTTGATATTTAAATATCTATAAAGGCTGTTTAAGTTCTCCGACTTCCTTTGTTAACTATCAAGTAATAAACAATAAATTGTATTGTTTTAAAAAAACATTAAACCCTCTCACTAGAGAATTTCAATGGAAAGAGGTTATTCCGTCTGACCAAAGAAATGACATTCTAAGGGAGAATCATTCTTCGCCCACTGCTGGATATCTGGGTATTTTTAAGACATACAAACGTCTCGCACTTAATTACTTTTGGCCTGGTATGTACACCGATGTTGTCAAGTTCGTCAGTTCATGTGAACCTTGTATCACCCATAAACACCAAAATCACCCAAATTTAGGTCTAATGGGAAAACCCAAATCATGTCAAAAGCCCTTTCAGACGATTAGTATTGATTTGATTGGTCCATTGCCTCCCAGCAGGAAACAAAACACTTTTATATTTGTGGTCAGTTGTTGTTTCTCTAAATATTGTTTACTTTTCCCCATTAAACGGGCAACTGCAGAAGTGATAACAAAAATTCTTGAGGAAAATGTATTTTTGGTGCATGGAATTCCATCTACTATTGTTTTGGATAACGGTAAACAATTTATTAGCGCAACCTTTAAAAGTATGTTGTCAAAATACAAAATTCCATATTTGCATTTTACACCGTTGTATACTCCCTACGTTAACTCAGTTGAACGTTACAACAAAACCATTATGACAGCTATTTCAACTTTCATAGAATCTAACTATCGAATCTGGGACACTCTAATCACTAAAGTTCAATTCGCCCTTAACTGCGCAGTTAGTGAGGTTACTGGTTATTCTCCTAATTTCCTTGTTTTTGGTAGGGAGGTCATAACATGTGGTTCCCAGTATATTGATAAGGAATTTAATTCCGATATGGTGCTTGAACCACGGGACGGCTATGCCGAAACTTTAGGCTATTTATCTTCTATTTTCGAGAAGGTACATTCAGCTCTGTTGTCGGCCCACCAACGAAATTGTTCATCTTATAATCTTCGCCGTAAACAGGCAGAATTCAATGTCGGTGATATAGTTTGGCGCAGAACGTTTCATCTTAGTGATAAGGATAAATACTTTAGCAAGAAATTGGCGCCTAAATTTATTAAATGTAAGATTGCCTCAAAAAAATCACCTCTAGTATACAAACTTAACGACATGGCTGGAAAACCTTTAGGCGATTGGCACATCAAGGATTTAAAGTTGATTAATTACAAAGAATAATAAAAGTATAAAAACAACAATAAGAATACCTTCTACCTATTCATTGTTTATTTTTTTTCAAACGAACGTTTCTAATTTATATTACCGTTTGTAGTAGTGCCTACTAGAAATTGATATTTTCTGTGGTGGGTAGCAAATATTTTTTTCTCTCGTAAACAATACTATTTTTCAAATTGCTGCGCAATTGTGTACTCAAATGTTATGTTGAACATTGTTTTAAAAAATACTAACCATACATACATACATAGACTCACGCCTGTTTCCCGGAGGGGTAGGCAGAGACTACGGAACGCCATTTGCAACGATCCTGACATACCTCACTTGCTTCACTCACTCCCATCAAGTTTCTCATGCATGCTCTTCTGTTAAGGGTACTTCTGACTTGTCCTTTTTTCAGGATGTCTCCAATCTGGTCAGAGAACGTTCTCCTAGGTCTTCCCCTTTGTCCTGTCCCATTCACACTAGCCTGATATATCTTCTTTGTCAGTCTATCGTCATCCATCCTCTCCATGTGCCCAAACCATCTTAACATGCCTTTCTCAATGCTTGTCACTACATATTCTTTTACCCCACACCACTCTCGTATCACACAATTCTTTACTCTGTCGGTCAAAGACACACCACACATACTTCTCAGTGCTCTCATTTCTACAGCATTTATTCTACTTTCAAATCTCTTCTGCCATACCCAACTTTCACTACCATACATAAGGGTAGGCACTAACACACCTCTATGTACAGCCAAACGTGCCTTTTTGGACACGTTTTGACTGTTCATAAACGCCTTCCGAGCTCCATTCACACAATTACCTGCATTAACTCTCCTTTCAATATCTGCTTCATTCTTACCATCTCTTGTAAACAACGTACCTATGTTAACAAACTTATTCACTTGTTCCACTCGCTGACCACATTTCATTCCTCACCACTTTATCGTAAGCCTTTTCCAAATCCACGAATGCGCAATAGACCTTTTGACCTTTGGCCAAAAATTTTCCGGCTATGCTTCGCAAGGAAAAAACCTGATCCGTGCATCCCATACCCTTTCGGAATCCCGAACCATAAACTAAATATATTGTTTTTTTACCCTGTGATCAGTGGTTAAAAGGTCGCTATTAGCTGAGCATACAAGTTCAATTCTCGCATGTGTATTTTCTTTCCGAAAATCTATTTATTGAAATGCATCTTGATTGGCGTATTGTTTTTCGCCGTGCCTTGTTCTGAAGTTCTGTTGTTATTCTTAATTCTGTATAAATTCCATAATCAAATTGTTATTATAGGTACTTTATAAACGATCATGGTGATTAACCGTGCGTCGCGAGCTCGGAACAGTCGAATAGTACCTACCATTTAGATCGTACCTAGTTGTCGTTATGACGCACGCGCGTTCACTCAGCGACGCGCCGATAAATAAATGCCTAACTAATGATTCACCATTGTTTACATTCAAAAGGTGTTTACTGGTCGTGTTGTAGTTATTAATTAGAGCAAAATATTTATTAATTTCTTTCCTTTGACATTGAGCGGTCCGGTCGTGTCTGCGGCTTGTATTATTTTTGTTCATCTTTACGAAAAATCTGTTGTTATACCTAACTATATTCAAAAAGTTTACTTATCTAGTGGCAAAGGCCGAACCCAAGATTTATAAGTCGTAGGGCTAGATCAAGTTTCTTATATCTACAAATCATTATTACCTAATAATTACCCTAAGCGCTTCTCCATAGATTGTTATCTTTAATATTAGGCTATTACACTGGCCTCGGCATTTACATGTAGGTATGTGTGATGAATTATGAATGATAAATGTTTATGTTCAAATTCAGACTGCCGTTGTACGCGTGAAGAATGCAAGCGTGGGTCATTATTATTTAGGTATCCTAATTAGCGTATAGGGTTGTCACTTGTTCAAGGTACTCATGCCCTTGTTTTCTCTAATTTCAGGGAGTATCTTCAGGGCTGCTACGCCCGTTGGGCTAGGGAATTTTCCTTAGGGAAAATCCCGGCCTAACGGGGGGGGGGTGTGACGTCACATCGCGCCCCTGCGCCGCGAGCCTCGCTACGAGTGACGCACAGCAGTGGGCCGCTCCCTCGCGCCCCTCCGCGCCGGCCCTATAAATACCGGGGACACACGAGGCTTCGTCCCTTTTTGCTCCGGCCAGCACCACCGAGTTGAGTACAAGACCATCTGAAGACCTGTGAAGTGCCAACGTCGACCACGCCCTGGATAATTGTCTCTTCTGTTAGCCTTAACCGTCAGTTCTTTTTTGTATCGAATAACTGGAATTATAACGCGAGTTTAAACTTTCCTGGTGATATTTTTTATTTGTTTCCCGTAAGACAACCTAATTATCTCTCTTTAATTGCTCGGCGAGTGTTCGATCCCGGCTACCCCGTGGAAATCAATCACTCGTGCGACTAAACTTAATATATCAATATGTATTGTGTAATAAACTAAATCAATTGATACATATAACTGATATGTATCCAATCAAAGTGACTTATTAATAGTAACAGGAACAAATCTATGCTAGATTTCAACAATTTAAATCAAACAATAACTATTTGAGGTTATGTATGACAATGTGCTTTATTTTATATAGGTCAACTTATACAAATAAATCATATGTATTTTAGGCAAAAACTGACCTGACAAACACTACAATACTGTCTACAAGGTGATAAGATACAAGCTTATACCAATCTAAGGTGTGTACTCAGTAATGCAACAGCGGCTAAATTTCAAATTTCAACCACGCTCTGCTACCAAAAATTATGTCTAGAATTACCGTAGCTAGGCAGGAAAATGTATCAGAAGTGCGCAGTGGAAGGTGTAATACATCTACCTGACCACGATAGACAATATATCCAGACACAATGCACTGCGTTGCACAGTGAGTAAAAGTATTGAGTAGGTACATGAAAATTTTACCTCATATTTCCTGGTGTTGCTCTTGAGTGGACCTATAAGATTAACTCTTAATTTTGGCTAAAATAACAAGAGAATCGAATAAATACCAGTGTCCAGTTCAGCGTAGTCCTTCTCCTCGGGCACCAATCAGGAATTCACACACGTGTTTTACAAAGTTCAATGTTCAATATATCACCAATTTATCACAAACTTTGCCGGAAGCCAAAAGCGGCAATTGTAAGTATTTACAAGTTAATTCAATTCGCGTTAATTCAAAAGGCGATCAATTTATTACAATATTACAAACGGAGCTAGCCCAAAACCCAAAACGTCTTTTTCCGGAAAGGGAAGTTTACAGTTCAGTGTGACCATTGTCAGAAATTTTCAATAGACTAAACAAAATGTTACTTAATCGATATAATCGATTTGACTTATAATAAAAACTAATTCTATTTCAAACACATGTCATATTTTATCTTCAGTTAACAAATACACTAAATTATAATAACTCACTGAAACAAGTACCAATAAACTGAACTGCTGGAAGCAAAAGCCTAGTAATTTATTAGCCGTGTCAAATGGCTATTAAACTACCACGAACAGAATTATTAGTAACATCTTTCCAAGAAGCTTCCGAGAATATAGGGACTTATCATCATACATTTTATCATTTTGTAGCAATAATAATATCTACTTTCAATACATTAGAAACTCTGTGTTTATTACAGAAATACTAGTATACAGTTTATTTCCAATAATATTTATTCGTTAATTTTCAACATATTCGTTTAATTGACATGTCGCAACGTGCCGCTGTGACATGACGTGTCGACACGTCGACTGCTGCTCTTGTCTACGATAGGCTACGAACTCAAACTTAAAGCGAACTTCGTATTGATGACGAAAATATAAAGAGCCAACGGCGAGCTGACAGCGCGCTTACCGCTACCGCAATTGGCCCTTGTAGCCAAGTGGTAATCGATTAGTGATATCGCTAAGTCAGAAATGTATGGAACTGACATTAGTTTTCGTTAATTCATGTAGTCGCCGAAGGACTAATTGCTTATGTTACCATGGCAACCAAGAGTTAGCGAAAGTTGGTATCAGAAGCTAATGCCACTTGTCTAGACTCTAGACTCTCACGGGAGACAGCGCCAAGGCGTAACTGCGCCGTTGTCGTGATGGTACAGGGAGCCAACCTTAAATCCGTCTTGAAATGTCAAATAACAGTTTGCAGTTATATTAAAACTAACTATAACTAAGTGGCTATTTACACATAAAATAAAACAATAATTTCTATACTTAAATAACTAACAAATAAAAGGAATATACAAAAAAGAAAGGAACAGCAAAATTTAAAGAGCGTCATGGAAATCCTCCACATTGCCATCAATTGGAAGCTTTATGGCAATGCTGATCTTTTGTGCCAAATACAGGCCAGCTTTCTGGTCACGCGAGGCGTCAACCTGCCACTTTCTCTAAAAAGAGATCTTGCACTTGGACCCTAATGGTCCTAACGTTTCGACTCCAAACAGCTCAAATACATTTATACTAGATTATAGATTTAATCATTTATACTAGATTTATTTATTTGCGCCGTTTGAGAGTCTCCACTGAAGCAGCAGCAGCACCCGCATAACCCGCTGTGCTAGGAGGAGATGAGATGGCGCAAGGATGTCGACACATGTTGCGTCCCACACCAAAGGCCTACCCAGCTTCTATGGCAGTAAAGACATACCATCTGGTCTCTTGCCATCGTCGCGTGCCAAACCCTGAGGTTCAAGTTAGGCTGGAACGCCAGCAGTGACAAGAGCCCGGCGAAGTATGTCATTGAGGTTGGCGTGTCGTGAAATGCGACCTGCGCTCCTAATGCATGACACCCACTCTCCCACAGTCAACAAACGAGCACGCTCTGCAGCATTGGGCCACGTACTTACGAGATATTCTCGTACCACGCTGCAAAGTGACCCGTCCTGAGAAGATGGGTTTCGGAGTAACTCGGTGCTTGGACATGCCATTCTCTAAACATTACTGGCATCGATCTTACACGGCACCTCAGAATTGACCAGTGTGGGTGCTAAAATTTTCCTGATCAATTCTGCAGTGCTGTGGACCGAGGACAGGAATGCTGGTAAGCTTACGTTGGAAATTTTGCGAACGCCAAGGCTGCCCAGCCCCTTAGCCAAATGGCAGTCGATTAACGATGTCTCTAATCGTTACATGCAAAAATGTATGGAACCGACATAAGCCTTCGTTATATCACGTGGTCAACGAAGAAGGAATTCCTTATGTTGCCATGGCAACCAAGCGTTAGCGAAAATAGATATCAGAGCGTGTTTGAAATAGAATTAGTTTTTATTATAAGTCAAATCGATTAGATCGATTGAGTAACATTTTGTTTAGTCTATTGAAAATTTCTGACAATGGTCACACTGAACTGTCATTTCCGTCCTTCCCGCGTTGAAAAATTACCACGTTGTCGTCTCGTACGTAAAATAATTGATCGCCTTTTGAAAAGCACATCCTTGTAGCTACGCGAATAGTTTGTGAAATCTTATAGATTGCCGCTTTTTTAGTCTGGTAAAGTAAAGATAATTCACTTGCTAATATTCGCCAATTTTAGTCTCGTGTGTGTCTAACTTGCCTCCAGGACTCCACTCAAGAACATCACCAGGAGATATTTGGTAAGACATTTGTTTAATTCTTAGCGGCAAGAAACTTGGCCCATGTGTTAGATCCTTTGTCTTGGGCTAAGACTGGATGAATTAATCGCTTCCACTGATCTCTGTTAAAAAATACGCATTCTTAGCCCGAATTCTACACATAATTTTTGATAGCAAGAGTGTGGTTAACTGTGCCTATATTATAAACTTGTATCTTAGCCGTTGATTGTATCTGAACTCAGATTGGTGTTGTATGAGCTATATATCTCACCTTGTAGACAGTATTGTAGTGTTTGTCAGGTCAGTTATTGTCTAAAATACATAATATTTAATTGTATAAGTTGACCTAGATAATTTGAAACACATTGTCACATAACCTCAATCAGTAATTGTTGATTTGTATTGTTGAAAAATCTAACTTAAATTTGTTGTTGCATTAATAAGTCACTTTGATTGGATACATATCAGTTATATGTATCAATTGATTTAGTTTATTGCATATATTGATATATTAAGTTTGAACCTTACATTGTTAAACCTTGTTATAATATAAAGATAATATTGTTAGGTAACACATATTCTGTGCTTACTTACTATTGTATATCTCAAATAATACAGCCAGTCTGTCTGTTGCAAGTAATTAGTTAATTTATTTGAATATTTAACTTTAATTAACTTATTCGAAGGTTCAACTTTTGATAACTTTGACTTTGTTTTGTGTCAATATATATTGAAACTATTAATTTTGTTGGACAGTAGATACCTGTCACTTGCCTGCACTTGCAGTAAACAGGCTAATACTTTGTTGGTTTCAAAGAATTAAGAAAAATTAAGTTTTGATTGTTAATTTTATTTAACGCTTGTCCGGGCTCTTTTGAATTTTGATTATGTCAGCTATCAAGGACTTGCGTGCGGCTGCTGGTGCTATTGCATCAGATTTGCGCTGGTTTGCCTCGGCCAGTGCCTTAGTGAACCGGCCTGATCGCCAGCAGGCCTTACTACAAAGGTACGAGCGGATTGACGATCGCCTGGCAAGTGTGGAACAGCAATTCCGCACTTTCAGCACTTGCTGTCTTGAAGTGTCAATCAATGATTTCACCGCTGACCAGCGAAATAAGGTCAGTGAAGACTATGCCCAGGTCTAAGACCTGTATGATGCTGTCTCCAATAGTGGGAGACAATTAGTTGCCGATAGGGAAGGGCAACCCGGCCTGAAGCAGGAGCTTCCTAGGTCAGCACCGGGGCTGGTGAGTAGGCTCCCTAATTTGGACCTCCCCCATTTTGATGGCTGCCTAGGAAGCTACCTGGGGTTCATAAATTTGTTCGACAGCTTGGTCAATGATAGGGCTGACCTTCGGCCGGCACAAAAGTTGGCCTATCTAATGTCGGTTCTGGATGGGGAGGCTAAGGGCCTCATCCAGCATCTGCCCGTGTCTGACGAGGCGTACCAGACGGCTCGGGACCTAATCACCCGTAGGTACCATAATAAGCGTGGCCTCGCCGACACGCACATCGAGCAGATTTTGGGTTTGCCGACGCTCACCCGGGTCTCTGGGTTGCGCACCCAACTTTTGAACCCGCTTTTGGTGGCCATCAACGCACTTAAGTGCCTTGACCTGCCCGTGGACCAATGGTCCTATCTATTGGTGCACATTGTGTTAAAGAAGCTGCCTGCCGACCTGAGGTCGCGTTTTGAGCAGCGCTTTGGTGGGGATAGCGCGACCCATCTGCCCCCCTTTGCTGACCTGGAGAGGTTCCTGGAGGATGAGTGCCGGGTCTTGGACAACTCCGGTGGTGACACGCCGGCTAAGACGCAGCCGCCCAAGGTCAAGAAGCAGGCTCGCGTTCACACCCGAGCCAATGTTGACCGGCGCCCTCCTCGCTTTGCGGTCACGAAGAGCCCAGCGGAGTGCTCCTACTGCAAGGTCACGGGGCACCGAACGGCCAGTTGTAGGGCATTCTTGGACCTACATGTCGCCTCTCGTAGGCGCATCGCGAATGCCCGCCGCCTTTGCTTCTCTTGCTTGGGGTCCCACTACCAGCGAGACTGCCCAAACTCTCGCCCCTGTCCTCACTGTGGAGGACAGCATTTGGACATTCTCTGTATGAATGCCAGAGAGGTAGGCCGCTTGTCCAACCAGCCGACGCCGCGCACGGGCGGGTGTTTTGAAGGTGGCAGCCGAGGCTCACCGGCGCGTAGCCGAGAGTCACCTCGCTTAATTGATCGCCGCTCACCCCGCTTGGAGAACCGTAGCGTGCGCACGCCTCCTCTCTCTCGCGCACCTGAATGTGCGACTGTTCAGCGTCACCAGCACCATGACTGCTGCCCCAAGTATTCCCCTCCTTTGGCGGAGCGTCCCCGCCTTGACTCGCGCATACTTCGTTTTGGGCGGGTGCGTCACTATGACCCCCCACAGATGGCGCGCGGATCAAGTCATCGCGCCTTTGAGGACTTCAAGCCGCACCCTCATTTTGACTTGCCAGGTCCTGGCCAACGGTCGCCGCCCAGGCAACAATATGTCATTGACCCCTGCCCTATAACTCCAACCTCCCCCATTGAGACCGTTATCCTACCAACGGTTGCTGTTAGGGTCTGGGGACCCACGGGGACCTCTGTTGTTGTCCGTGCTATATTGGACACAGGATCACAAGGTTGCATTGTTTCCACTTATTTGGTAGGGCAGGTTAAATTACATATGGGCTCTTTTCCAAATTGTATACGGGGCATAGGTGACGTAGCCTCTAATGTTGAAGGGCAAGTTAAGGTTTTGTTTGGCCCTGTTGAATCTTCACACCCGAGGATTAAAACCTCGGCTATTGTGCTGAAGAATATTTTGGGTATGCATCCACAGAAGCAGCTACCTGCTGCTGTGGTGAATTTGACATCGGGATTGGAATTGGCAGACCCCAAATTTGACACACCGGGACAAATCGACTTGTTGATTGGCTCTGATGTCCTCGGTGGAATTTTGATTGGTGGGAAACGGGTCTTGGTGCCAAATGGTTTGACTGCCATCCCGACCATATTTGGATTTGCATTAATGGGACCTGTACCTAGGGACCCCCCTCCACCTGAACTTGATAATTTGTTGGCTGTAGGCTCTGCTCTCTCTGATGCAGTTCAGAGGTTTTGGGAGGTAGAGGAGCCCCCTCAAGCTGCCCGTTTGAATCCAGAACATGAGGAGTGCGAGCTGTTCTTCCAGAACAACACTGGTCGACTCCGTTCTGGTCGGATTATTACGAGGCTACCCTTCCTGTCTGTTCGGCCTCCGCTTGGTGAGTCACAACCTTTAGCCGAAAAGAGATTGTTGGCTATGGAGCGTCGCATGGGTCGTGATCCGGAGCTCAGACAGAAGTACATTGAGGTCATGAGAGAATATGAACAATTAGGACACATGTCTGTGTCAAATTTGGATTGGCGTTCGGTGGAGCACTACTTTCTCCCGCATCATGCGGTATTGAAGCCATCGACTGGCAAACTGCGCACAGTATTTGATGGTTCTGCGCAGACTTCAACAGGCGTATCCTTGAACCAGTGCTTGCATTGTGGTCCCAAGTTGGTCAAGGACCTTTGTGACGTCATCACCAGCTTCCGACGACATCAGGTTGTCTTAGTGGCCGACATAAAAATGATGTTCAGGCAGACTATTATCCACCCTGATGACCGTCGCTTCCAGCTGATCCTTTGGAGAGAGTCTCCTCGTGATCCTATGTTCGTCTACGAGCTCAACACTAATACGTACGGGTTAAGGTCAAGCCCCTACTTGGCAATACGTTCTCTTTGGGAGCTCGCAGACCGCGAGGGCCTACGTTCCCACGAGCCTCTGCCATCTTGAAGGACGATATTTACGTCGATGACATTTGCTCGGGCGCCTCCACAGCGGACGAGGCGATCCTCCTGCGGGACGAATTGATAGGTATTTTGGCCTCCGCTGGTTATGAGTTGCGCAAATGGATTTCCAACTCACCAGCGCTTTTGGAAGGTTTGCCAGAGGACCATCAGTAGGATCCACATTTGTTTGAGATTGTTGACAACCCCGCCATGATGGCTGTTCTCGGCGTTCAGTACAAACCAGTCCAAGACATCTTTACATGTAACGTAGACTTGAAATTGCCATGTTCTTGGACTTAACGTCTCGTATTGTCTACTGTCGCCAGAACCTTTGATCCGAACGGTTGGATCTGTCCAATTATACTATGGGCAAAATGCTTCTTGCAGAAGCTTTGGACAGCAGGATTGACTTGGGACGAACCTCTACACGGCACTCTTGTTGAGGAATGGACCTCTTTTGTATCCTCACTTCCTGCCGTCAACGAGATCTCCTTGCCTCGTCCCATCCTTCCTCCCGGGAAGTACAAGGCCACCCTTCACGGGTTTTGTGATGCCTCGGAACGTGGTCACGCGGCCGTGGTGTACTTGCGCACAGTTAGTGCATCAGGTCAGGTGAGGGTTTCCCTGATCATGGCAAAGAGCAAGGTTGCACCCCTTCGGACATCTCTGACCATTCCGAAATTGGAGCTCTCGGGAGCAGCCCTACTTGTACGTTTATTGAACCACGTGTCTAACACTTTGGGTAAAAGCATTTGTATTGATGGGACCTACGCCTGGACAGACAGCCAAATTGTACTTTGTTGGTTGAAGGCGTCTGTCCACACTTTGGAGGTATTTGTTGCTAATCGCGTTTCCCAAATCCAGAAATCTGAAGTCAAGCTTGTTTGGAGACACGTGCCAGGTGAGCTCAACCCCGCTGATTGTGCCTCGCGCGGATGCTTGACGCCTAGTTTGATAGGTCATTCGCTGTGGTGGGGTCCGGAATGGTTGAGTCGACCAGAAATCGATTGGCCTCGAACGCCAGTTTTGAATACTTCTAATTTGCCGGGTCTACGAACACTAGCTCTTGAGAAGGTGGAATGCGCCTTCGACCCCGATTTTTTGTTGAATCGTTACAGCTCCCTCGAAAAGTTGTTAGATGTTACTGCTTGGATAAAGCGTTTTGTTTTTAACTTTAGGCACCCACAACAGAAACGACTGACACCGTTTATCTCACCACAGGAACGACAGGAATCCCTCACCTTTTGGGTTCGTTCTGTGCAATTAGCGCATTTTGAGAAGGAGATTGCTATCCTTAAGTCAGGTAGATCGAAATTATCGGGAGCTGTATCTAAATTTAACCCCTTTTTGGACGATACGGGTCTCTTGCGCGTTGGAGGGCGTCTCAAGAACGCCAACCTCTCTTACGGAGCACGTCACCCCCTTTTATTACCTAAGGACGCGGACGGTCATTTGGTACGTTTGTTGGTAACTGACCGTCACCTTAAAAACTCGCATGCTGGTTGTAATGCTTTGTTGGCTATTTTGCAACGCGAATTTTGGATTTTGTCTGCCCGAAGAATTATTCGGAGTGTAGTCTTTCGCTGCATCCCTTGCTATAAGCTCAAGGCTTCTACCATGCAGCCCTTGATGGGAGACTTACCGGCAGATCGCGTAACTGAGAGCAGGACGTTTGACGGTGTTGGCACGGACTTCGCAGGTCCCTTTTTGGTGAAAACGTCGACACTTCGAAACAGCAAGACTGTTAAGGCCTACTTGTGTGTTTTTGTTTGTCTCTCCACAAAGGCCATACACCTAGAACTGGTCTCCTCGCTTACGACCGAGGCGTTTGTAGCCACATTTGACAGATTTGTATCCCGCAGAGGGCTGCCTTCCTTGATCCGTTCTGACTGCGGCACTAACTTCAAGGGCACCTATAATTATTTGAATGATGTTGTTAATTTCCTTGAAACCAACAAAGCTGATATAGGTGATAGGTTTGCCCGACGTGGGATAAATTGGTTGTTTTCCCCACCAAATTGTCCACACTGGGGTGGTATATTTGAGGCCGCCGTAAAATCGGCCAAAACACACTTGCGCAGGACAATCGGTGAATCTGTCCTTACATTTGAGGAACTTGCAACTGTGTTTTGTAAGATTGAGGCCGTTTTGAACTCTCGGCCATTGTGCCCGATCTCCTCAGATCCGAATGATTTGGAGGCCCTTACGCCGGGCCATTTTTTGATTGGTCGCCCACTTGTCGCCTTGCCTGAGTACCCCTACATTGATACCACTGGTCGTCTCTCGCGTTTTGAATTGGTACGCCAGATTACTCAGAGCTTTTGGAATCGCTGAAATTTGGAATATTTGCACATACTCCAGCAACGCGTTAAGTGGAGCGACAAGACCGATCCACCCAAGATTGGTGATCTCGTTTTGATCAAGGAGGCTAACCTTCCGCCACTCAGATGGCGCAGGGGGCGCATCCTTCATTTGGTAACTGGAGCTGATGGAGTTCCCCGATTTGCTGAGGTCTTGGTGGACGGTTCGATTCTGAGGAGAGCGGTTGCAACATTGTCACGTCTACCAACCGATTAGCGGACCGGTAGGCCGGTCCGGAGCGGGTGGATGTTTGAAATAGAATTAGTTTTTATTATAAGTCAAATCGATTAGATCGATTGAGTAACATTTTGTTTAGTCTATTGAAAATTTCTGACAATGGTCACACTGAACTGTCACTTCCGTCCTTCCCGCGTTGAAAAATTACCACGTTGTCGTTTCGTACGTAAAATAATTGATCGCCTTTTGAAAAGCACATCCTTGTAGCTACGCGAATAGTTTGTGAAATCTTATAGATTGCCGCTTTTTTACTTCCGGCAAGGGTTGTGACATATTGAACATTTGTGAAAAGTTATTGTGAGCACACCCTCTTGCATGTCGTGTGAATTGATTAATTTTATTGAACTAAATTGAGTAAACTCTCGTGAAACTGCCGGTTTTGATTTGTCCGGCACTGATCAGTCCGCAGTGTTGATCAATTTGTGATATTATATATATGGAACACTGGCATTTTGAGAAGTAGTGAATCCTTGAACTTGCATCGTGCATTGAAGACGCTGCGTGGAGTCTGGTAAAGTAAAGATAATTCACTTGCTAATTTTGGCCAATTTTAGTCTCGTGTGTGTCTAACTTGCCTCCAGGACTCCACTCAAGAACATCACCAGGAGATATTTGGTAAGACATTTGTTTAATTCTTAGCGCCAAGAAACTTGGCCCATGTGTTAGATCCTTTGTCTTGGGCTAAGACTGGATGTATTAATCGCTTCCACTGATCTCTGTTAAAAAATACCCATTCTTAGCCCGAATTCTACACAGAGCGAATGCCGTTTGGCTAGGGCCTCTGGTGTACAGGCAAAGACGCCTGTAGCCACCTCGGTCTTTCAGGGCCAGATTTAGAATTTTGCTCGAAGTAATTTGTATAAGTTTGTCAATTTGGGAGAGTGCAGATGGGCTTTTCCAAAAAGGGGACAGTTTGCTAAAAACAAAAAATCTACATTTAATAAATAGTCCGTCAAATTAGACCAAAAACAGGGCTGAGGTTACAATAATTCGCACCTAGCTGAATATTTTTAGAATTGTCAAAACACCATTATAAATGAAATCTAAAATATCCTCATTGATCCCCCTGGAAAAAAAATACACGAGGTCAAAAGTCACCAAAACGGATTTTTTGCGATTTTCAGCAAAATGATAATTTTATTGACCGTACTAAAAACTTGGGTTGAAAACTTTTCAAAACCAATTCATTTCCATTTGAATCTCAGCGAAATCACGCAACTGTCGTATCCAATTTAAATAACAGTTTTGCAATAAAACTCGAATGTACATTTTTTATTTAAGCGATATCATTACCGAACACCTTTTTATCTTTACTTCGGGAAATGAAGGTACTAAAAGACATTTGACAGGATATTTGAGTCGCAACATCTGCTGAATAAGATATTATGACGGATATATACCTGACGTTTATAACCGTCGTAACAATCCGTAAATACTCACTGAAGAGTATTGATCTTTATCTTCGGCCATCAAAGTACGCTTTGCTTGCACAGACTTGGAAAGTTCTACGTATACGTATTCTAAAATTCGAAGAAATTGAAAATGAATATTGGAATCGCTATGAGACCAAATTGTGTATCTAGACAACATGTGTAAGAGTAAGTGTTAGAAGCATTTTCTACTTGTATGTACATGGTATTATATACTATAGGTAAGCTATGCCTAAAGCTATGGATCATGATGAGGATGATGAATAAAAAACTAGTACACAAATTTATCTGCAGTTCTAGACGAATATTCATTATTGGAAAAAGTACTCACGATTATTTCCTAAAAGCCATTTCACTTTTTGGTCCGCGAAAATTAGTTATCCTGCTCATAATATAAAGATAACCCTGAAAACAGATGAAATAACATGCACAAGCCTCAATCAATACGTAATATATGCGGCGAGGACAATGCAACATTTACTATCATCTACATATCGGCTGAGGGATTAAATACTTTTCGAATGATAGTCATCTACCTGCCCATAAATTGTCTATATTACAAAAGTTGAGTTTTAATATTGCGTATTGCATTAGGTTTATCAGGAGATTTTTTTATTATCAGCAAAAATATTTTTTACTTTCGACAAACATAAAAAATTGGCCAATATTATTTTATATCATTAGTAGATTATAAGGTTAAAGAAGTAATGCGGATTTAGAATAGCTTTGATGAATAGAGATGCATTTTATATTTCCCCAGAGAGCAATCACTGTGAGATCTGGTGCGTAGGTTACGGTGGCGGTCAGCCGTCTGAATTTGGAACCTTGCCCGACGGAACTCCTTGCAGCTACAGCAGACCCTACGATGTCTACTTTCAGGTAAGTCAAAAACTCTGAGAAACTCGACTAAAACTCGACCAATTTGTCTTGAATGTAATGTTGTAATAGACACCATAACGTTTAAGACAAAATGGTTAAATTTGGTATTTTCTCTGCTCATTCATGATTCATGCCAGACATCTGGACGATAAAATGATATATATATATGAGCCAAGTAAATGGAGTAAATAAAAAATAGTAACATTTTAATTTTGTCTACATAAAAAACACGGCTCTTAATTCTGTTCATTTGCCAGAAAACTGCCTATGTCTACTCCAATATAAAATGTCACCACTAATTATGAATATACATAAGTATATTCATGATTAGTGGCGATATTTCATGGAAAATAATATGAGTAATATACACAATAATATACAAATAATATAGATATATGATTATTATATTTCCAAAAACAAAATGTACAATTCTCTAGACTGCTTTTTCAGGAAAATCAAATAAATAAAATGTTCTTAAACAGTTTTAAACTTTTATATTAATTAATTCACTCTAACCTGCTTGTAACAAAGAATAGTAATTAAACTAATTTAGGTCAAAACGGGCGAACTTAAAAAATGTTTGGAAAATTTCTTAATATTTTAGAAGGTAAAGAAAAATGTTCAGGACGATTAAGATAACTTAAGTCAGCGAAATGCCTAGTACCTATGCGCAATTAATTATATTGATTTGATACGATTGTAAGCACTCGGGTTTTATGGCGATCGAGCGAAGTAGATATTCTGTTACGAAATTCTCTGTAGATGCTACGTCATCTGGACACGTAATGTGCCATTATCAACTAACATTAATCAAATTTCTGGATATCGAATATTCATACCATAACTTGCGAATACCTCAAGTTTGGATAACGTATAAAATATGACATATTCCATGCATAAAACGCTTTAAGAACATTATCAATAGCTTTAAAACAAGAATCTCATTCCAGGTTTCTATTAGGGAAGATAATTATTAGATGCTTCGCTCTAAAGAGACAATATGTAGACCAGCTGTGGAAATATTTGTGTAACTTTTACGTAATGTGTAGCAATACGATTACATACTTAGACATAAGACACACATACATGCCTCTGTACATACACGTAGGTAACAGTGTTATTGAAACTGTTCGCAGGGTACGTGTGTGAAGGGCCAGTGCAACTCATCTGAACCGGTGTGCAACTGGTGCCAGGACGGCAACTGCAGTAAGAACTCAAATATATTCATCAAACAACTCGGCAAAGGTAAGCCTTCTTATTTTTTTGATATGTGGTGGAAAATCCTTTCGGATCTCCGACTCTACGCTATCGATCTCTACGAAATCAGAGCTAGAGTAGGTATGTCGTGTTACCACTAAAAGCTTACAACTGCCGACCAAAGACACCCTACGGGGAGAAGCCTGGGTACAAGAGCCGTCCAGTCTTCCCCCCGTTACTAGGAAGGAAGGCTACAAGCCCTCGCCTGCATTTCAAGCCGGTTGTATACTACTAGCTGTTCTCAGCATTAAAAGCGTCACGATTTGTACATATAATTATTTGTTGTCAGCACACACACAGATATCAAGCCTAAACGTCTTGTACACATACTAACGTTTATGTAAGAGGTCTATGTGGTGTAAATTGATTGACAATTAGGTAAGGTAACATATACCCCTTATTTGTCATGACGTTTCAGCATTTAAACAAACTTACAAAGCTTTATACATAGACATATACAGACGATATAGATAGACAATTTTGTATGGTACACCATAAAATAAAATCTATGAGGTAACAAAAATAGTAAAAGCTTTTACCTTCTTAGAGGTGTAATATTGAAAATGAATCGTGCTTCCTCTTCATATAAGGAAACCATCGCTTAAGATTTACGTCAGTACACAAATCCTTAAATTTTATGAAGGTTTAGATTTTGCCCGCGGTTACTCTTGCGTTTATGTGTGTCGTTTATCGCGACAGAGAACGTATATGTATTTTATTCCATTATACCTATATATTATTTTATATAGAAGCTATAATAACTGCAAAGTTTCATAGTAATCCGTTCATTAGTTTTTACGTAAAAGCAACATCCATAAATCCATCCATCCTCACAATCTTACGCATTTATATAGTAGAGAGAGAGTTTTCTGGAAAATAAATAACACTTTGTACCTCAACTGCAAATACAGATCATCAATCATAAATTACTCTAACAGAAAAGTTACAATATTTCAAATGAAAATGAGATGGCTATCAAGTTTAGCAAGAAGCCCATTTGTTACAAAGCAAGACTTTTTTAATATATAAAATGAATGTTTCTGAACAAAGAGCAATTTGGTTAGATTTCATTAGAATAGATTGTTCAACGGGGAGATGAGATAAACTACTACGTCTGACTGAACTGAGGTCGCTCAATAATGTTTTATTAGCTAGCTCAAGGTCACTCACACCTTTCGGACAACTACGTTTTGGCTACGATTGTTTTTTTCTACCGTATGAATATATTTATGATTATTTATGTCCTCCTCGACGTGTCCGTCGACGGCGACCTTTAACATCTTTTTAGGCATGTGTCCAGATGTGGCTGGCAAAGCCAAACTTTGTTAAATTATATAATAATTTAATTAATAACCTCTTAAAAATTAAATAATCAAGTTAATAAGAATATATTTATACGTAGATAGTCATTATTCACTCTGGTATCTAATATAAATTTAACACAAAACCTTTACAAATTAGGTATACACGTAAACCTTCTTAGTGAATCACTTTGTCTATAGGAGAAAACTGCATTTCAAATTTGTTGAGTCGTTTTTGAGTTTACTGCAAACTGACAGACAGACAGATATGGCGGGGGACTTTGTTTTATAGTAGGTATGTATGTAATGATACCTACAGTCAGTTACTGTTTTTCTCTGTGGAGCTTTTATCTAATTCATCAATCAGAAATAATGATCATAAGTTGTTTAATTAGCCAGTATTGTCCCACTGCTGAGCAAAGGCCTCTCCCTTGGATTTCTACAAATCTCGGTTTACTCGCCCCTTGACGAATATTCTTAAACGCTATATGTGTGATTTGTAAGTTCACTCAATTGACCCTTACGTGATCATTACGGTGCCAAAACTATGGAGACGAAGACTAACTTAGCACTTTTACATCCCAACCAAACAAACAAAAAGGATTCATTAACATAAATACTATAGAAACTAGCCATAACAAAATGCAACGAGTATTGTAATATTTTATTTTACACAATACTTTTCGTATCTTCCCTATATTTCTATTCTGTATTTTCATGCTACGTTTCACATAAATCAAAATTTCTGACACATTATCGAGCGATATAAATTTTCAATATCGGCAAACTGTCTAGCGCTGGTCAAACCAAAGATTGCAACTTCTATTGAGCATTTATCGACAGCAAACGTGGTAGCGTATTACGTAACAGAAACAATTATCAGGTGCTATAGCACTCTGGCGAGATTGAATTATTATAAAACTTTTGATAATCTTTTAACAAATATTTTCCGTGTTGTGACGGATTATGAACACTAAGTGTCAAATTCCCATTTCATATACGATGACGAAAATACACGAAGCAAACAGTGTTATTGGGAAGAGACGAGCAAATCGACAAATCTTATATCCCTCAGGCCAGCGACTGTAATAGACCATATCTTCCTATTGACTCACAATGCTATTGAGATGCAAATTAGGAGAGGCCTAAGTCCGTCAGAGGACTGCAGAAGGCTGTTTGTTGGATCTTTGATTTGTTGTAGTAGGTCTGTTTAATTTTAAGGTTAATTTCTCTTAACGTCTCTTAACCCCTCCCGCGTGGGACGTAAAAAATAAAAAATGGCCTGTAGTGCAGGCTGCTTTACCTCTTGATCGAGCAACAGCTGACCGGCGTCATTATTTTACCTATATCTCAGTTAGTTTTCAACGTATCACAAAAATAATGATGGTTTTTTCATCCTTAAAATATGCTTAGAAAATTTATTATAGATATATGATGTATAATTACCTTTTCTCTGCAGTTCGTTGAAATAAAACTCGAAAACATCAAAAAATCCTCTTCAATAAAACTTTTAACTCACACTATCTCACAAATATTTAGCATTTTGGCAATTATTTACATTACTTTATATACCTTACTTAATTAATTATGGAATTTAATCAACAGTTAATATCAACTTCACTTATATTTTTATAAATCAACAAAAGTTTAAACACATCATCGGAATACGAAACGGCCGCCATAATCGCGCGCGAAACTGTGCCGACTTAGATACAATTTCGTAAATACCAAAACCATAAGTTTATTATTTTATTATTATTTACTCATTAGTTTGTGATAAATAAGAAAGGTTATGAGTAATAGAACCGACTTTTAACTACCTAATCTTACAAAACTGAAATGTGGACGGGTGTATTTACAACTTGCCGCCATTTTTGATAATGATATTTTGAAAATCGTTTTTCGTTATAATTTATACAATGATCATATCTTTGCTATATTTTATAGCAAACAAGATTAGTTTCCGAGTATAATGACATATAATACATATAGTGAAATTACGAGATTGCGACGCTACACGTTTTTCAAAGCAGAGCTGTCGTCACTCTAACGCGCGCGAAATCGAACTTGTGGCAAACAATTTTCAGTCGTCATTATTGCAAAAAGTCTATAAAAATGACAACTAATTACAGTGCAGAATTAAAAAGAATATTCATACTTGGCAATAGTGGAACATAATCTTATTGGTGGAATTATTTTAACGTCATTTCAAGTAGTGAAACATGGCGCTGTCGTTGCGGGACATACGTGTTTCCCGCAAGCGCTGGACGGAACAAATTTTCCTGGGACATACGTATGTCCCGCCTGCGTTCCAGAGGTTTAACTATGGGTTGAATGCTTTATTTTTACCAAATGACAAACAGATTAAGCCCGCTGTAATTTTTTTTTCTTTCTTTGGTTCCCGGTCTGAAGTCTATAACTATGAGCCTACCTTTCACAATCGTATTACTCGGTACATATTAGTTCTAACTAGACCTGAACTATGTCAATACTTATATTAAAAGCCATCTGTAACTGCATAAAAATACTACTTAATTAGAATAATAAAGTAGAAAACAACGCAGAAACTATAATAATGCAACAAAACAGATTTATTTTCAGATTGCACAATACTGTAAGTTGGCACCAATGTACGCGTATTAAACAAACCGTTTCTACAAGGAAAATTGTGGTAATACATATAAAATTAGTTTTGTTCCTAGTCTCACCGGTCTAGTTATACTTTGCATTCAATATTTACCAAGGTTGCCGAATATGGCATACCGATATAATTGAAGAAAATCATCATACCGGTAATACAGTATTACCGCTCAATCAAGAAACGTAATTGGAGGAGTTTCATTTGACTTTAAATAAGTTGGGAGTGAAGCTATGTATATCATAAGTACTGAATTGTCTTTACCTGTAACCTGTAATTTTTATGGCCAAAAAATAGCATAATTCGTATTGAATTTGTGCAGCATTCCATGTGTAGAAATCAGAAAATCTGCAGAACCTGAAAAAGTAAAGTTAGACATGTGAATAATTCTATTTCGATATAGGTCAATGGTATGATCTGATAATAAGTAGTCTTTGTAGAACGGGTCTACAAAGACTACTTACCATCATAGAGTGTGGGCAATTTGATTCATAACCCATTTTCCACTCAGGTTGGACCCGCATGGCGATGATTCCTCGTGGCGCTCACGAAGTATCTGTCCACATCACCACACCCGTAACCTTAAACATCGCGATAAGGGAACGTAAAAAAGACAGGCAGATACTTGAACTGAACAATCATTCTAAGAAGTTCGATATAGAAGATAACAAGTACCTACTTGAGGTACGACCCTTATGTGCCTCAGAACCTTCAGATTACAGAGGTGGCTAATCACGTGATAGATATAAAGGAAGGTGGGGTGAGATGGGAGGGGGAGGCAATGGCGGCCGGCACGCTGCTGCGGCGGACCAACACCGAGACAGACGTGGATATAACGTCTGACTCCAGACTGCAAACCGATCTGATGATAATGGTAAGTCGATATTATAAGTGTTATTTGATCTCTTAATGGCTCACCAGTTTTTCTTCTAGATTAAGCAACAAAGTTTCTAAAATATTGGCGCCCAACTTGGGGCCAATGTTTCACTTACGATAGGTATGAATTAGTTGTTGATTTTTCACACCATTTATGGATATTTACTATACTGTAATGTGATTCATTTAAAAGTCATGTATAACTTAGAACAAGTCATGTTATTTTTGATATGATAACTAATGAGGAGATCCAAAAACTGCCTGAATCCTGAAAACAATAAAAACAAAGATGAGATATATAACATAAAATTTCAGTATCAACCAGATTTTTTTATTATTGTAACTTGTTCATATTTACCACGCCTATTTTGCGTATTAATTCCTTATTCCAATATCCATTACGTGCACAACACGCCGATATCTTTTACAATAACCTAATTTATTCGCACATAGCTAACATGAAAATTTTATTACGTGTGGTTGTTGAATGAAACACAAAACCTGTCTACCTCAGGCCTATCTTTCAACTCATTTCTAGTTCAACATAAATTATATAAATCTACACGGCTTTGTATTAACAAACCGCTTTAGACGCTACAGCTTTACTACAAATAAACTTTCCTGTGAGAATTACTACATAATTTATAACGTACAGCTTAAGCCAAGTTGGACGGCTGCAGTACAATATTTATTAACAAAGCTGATAGCTTTACTAGGTACACTGTGTAAGAAAGAATGTACGTTAAGGACGAAGAATATTTTTTCATATCGTGTAACATTTGTAACTTTGCGACCCTTTTCCTACCCTAGGGGCTAAAGAAAACTTTGGGAAATGCCAATTCATGAAAGATTTGGTAAATATAGGTTATATATTATACGAGTGACTGTGCCCTCCACAAAAGCCGAAATTACTTGTATCAGTTGCGTTGCTTCTCAAGTGAAACAGAGATTTGTACTTTGATAAAACCGAATATTTATGTGTCAAGACTCGGTTGTTTGTCTATCATAATTCATGCATTCTTGTTCGCACATACACTTATTTACTGCTAATTTCTTTACTTCATAAAAACTGTAGCCAATACTTAACTATGCAAAGAAAAGAGTATCATGTTCGAAGCCACGGTGTGCACCATGGAGTTCAACATCTAAAGATTGTGTTCGTACCTATTCTATTTCAACTATCTCTAGCTCTGTACCTCGAATGTCGTCTTCAGCCGCATTGTTGCTATCAAGGTATATTAATAGTCGCTACATGCAGTTACCTCAAATATCTTAACACTGGTCTAAGCTTGGTATTGAATATGGGTGGTTTATTTGTAATTTTGAGTAACGGCAATGGCAGTCACTCTGTAAAACTTCTAAAACCTTTTCTTTCCAAATTTGGTTAGTCTATAAGTTGACAAAAATAATAATTTACCGAAAAAGGTAACAATGAAAGCCTCCCAATTTTTTTCCACATATAGAATAGTTAAAAAAACAATCAAGATTGTTGTCTAGGATTACCGTAGCCAGGCAGGAAGGTGTATCAGAAGTGCGCAGTGGAAGGTGTAATACATCTACCTGACCACGATAGACAATATATCCAGACACGATGCACTGCGTTGCACAGTGAGTAAAGTATTGAGTAGGTACATGAAAATTTTACCTTATATCTCCTGGTGATGTTCTTGAAGTGGACCAGTGGACTGTGAAAAGTTTTGTGAACCGCAAACGTGCATCGTGGTCTGGAGAAGGACTTCGCCGAATTGTACACTGGTATCTATTCGATTCTCTTGTTATTTTGGCCAAAATTATGAGTTAATCCTATAGGATTCATCATGTGAGATCAAATGTTCAATATGTCATAAGTTTATCTTTTAGCACAAAACACAAAACTATTCGCGAAGCTACTAGGACGAGCTTTCCAAAAGGCGATCAATATAATTCCAACACGCAAAAATACAAATTTACAATACTGCGAGGGCGCAAGAAATTCGTGTCTTCCAAGCAACTTTTTCAGAACCGGAAGTGAATGACAGTTCAGTGTGACCATTGTCAGAAATTTTCAATAGACTAAGCAAAATGTTACTCAATCGATCTAATCGATTTGACTTATAATAAAAACTAATTCTATTTCAAACATCCACCCGCCCCGGACCGGCCTACCGGTCCGCTAATCGGTTGGTAGACGTGACAATGTTGCAACCGCTCTCCTCAGAATCGAACCGTCCACCAAGACCTCAGCAAATCGGGGAACTCCATCAGCCCCAGTTACCAAACGAAGGATGCGCCCCCTGCGCCATCTGAGTGGCGGAAGGTTAGCCTCCTTGATCAAAACGAGGTCAGCAATCTTGGGTGCATCGGTTTTGTCGGTCCACTTAACGCGTTGCTGGAGTATGTGCAAATATTCCAAATTCCAGCGTTTCCAAAAGCTCTGAGTAATCTGGCGTACCAATTCAAAACGCGAGAGACGACCAGGTCTCGTATCAATGTAGGGGTACTCAGGCAAGGCGACAAGTGGGCGACCAATCAAAAAATGGCCCGGCGTAAGGGCTTCCAAATCATTCGGATCTGAGGAGATCGGGCACAATGGCCGAGAGTTCAAAACGGCCTCGATCTTACAAAACACAGTTGCGAGTTCCTCAAAGGTAAGGACAGATTCACCGATTGTCCTGCGCAAGTGTGTTTTGGCCGATTTTACGGCGGCCTCAAATATACCACCCCAATGTAGACAATTTGGTGGGGAAAACAACCAATTTATCCCACGTCGGGCAAGCCTATCACCTATATCAGCCTTGTTGGTTTCAAGAAAATTAACAACATCATTCAAATAATTATACGTGCCCTTGAAGTTAGTGCCGCAGTCAGAACGGATCAAGGAAGGCAGCCCTCTGCGGGATACAAATCTGTCAAATGTGGCTACAAACGCCTCGGTCGTAAGCAAGGAGACCAGTTCTAAATGTACGGCCTTTGTGGAAAGACAAACAAAAACACACAAGTAGGCCTTAACAGTCTTGCTGTTTCGAAGTGTCGACGTTTTCACCAAGAAGGGACCAGCAAAGTCCGTGCCAACACCGTCAAATGTCCTGCTCTCAGTTACGCGATCTGCCGGTAAGTCCCCCATCAAGGGCTGCATGGTAGAAGCCTTGAGCTTATAGCAAGGGATGCAGCGAAAGACTACACTCCGAATAATTCTTCGGGCAGACAAAATCCAAAATTCGCGTTGCAAAATAGCCAACAAAGCATTACAACCAGCATGCGAGTTCTTAAGGTGACGGTCAGTTACCAACAAGCGTACCAAATGACCGTCCTTAGGTAACAAAAGGGGGTGACGTGCTCCGTAAGGGAGGTTGGCGTTCTTGGGACGCCCTCCAACGCGCAAGAGACCCGTATCGTCCAAAAAGGGGTTCAATTTAGAGACAGCTCCCGACAATTTCGATCTCCCTGATTTAAGGATAGCAATCTCCTTTTCAAAATGCGCCAATTGCACATAACGAACCCAAAAGGTGAGAGACTCCTGTCGTTCCTGTGGTGAGAGAAACGGTGTCAGTCGTTTCTGTTGTGGGTGCCTAAAATTAAAAACAAAACGCTTTATCCAAGCAGTGA
The DNA here is from genome assembly GCA_944739405.2 of Euclidia mi. Lineage (NCBI taxonomy): Eukaryota > Metazoa > Arthropoda > Insecta > Lepidoptera > Erebidae > Euclidia > Euclidia mi. The sequence continues at coordinate 79,045,572 of OX123184.2, read as the reverse complement.
CACCTAACAACTTGTCGAGGGAGCTGTAACGATTCAACAAAAAATCGGGGTCGAAGGCGCATTCTACCTTCTCAAGAGCGAGTGTTCGTAGACCCGGCAAATTAGAAGTATTCAAAACTGGTGTTCGAGGCCAATCAATTTCTGGTCGACTCAACCATTCCGGACCCCACCACAGCGAATGATCTATCAAACTAGGCGTCAAGCATCCGCGCGAGGCACAATCAGCGGGGTTGAGCTCACCTGGCACGTGTCTCCAAACCAGCGTGACTTCGGATTTTTGGATTTGGGAAACGCGATTAGTGACAAATACCTCCAAGGTGTGGACAGAAGCCTTCAACCAACAAAGAACAATTTGGCTGTCTGTCCAGGCGTAAGTCCCATTAATACAAATGCTTTTACCCAAAGTGTTAGACACGTGGTTCAATAAGCGTACAAGTAGGGCTGCTCCCGAGAGCTCTAATTTCGGAATGGTCAGAGATGTACGAAGGGGTGCAACCTTGCTCTTTGCCATGATCAGGGAAACTCTCACCTGACCTGAGGCACTGACTGTGCGCAAGTACACCACGGCCGCGTGACCACGTTCCGAGGCATCACAAAACCCGTGAAGGGTGGCCTTGTACTTCCCGGGAGGAAGGATGGGACGAGGCAAGGAGATCTCGTTGACGGCAGGAAGTGAGGATACAAAAGAGGTCCATTCCTCAACAAGAGTACCGCGTAGAGGTTCGTCCTAAGTCAATCCTGCTGTCCAAAGCTTCTGCAAGAAGCATTTTGCCCAAAATATAATTGGACAGATCCAACCGTTCGGATCAAAAGTTCTGGCGACAGTAGACAATACGAGACGTTTAGTCCAAGAACAAGGCAATTTCAAGTCTACGTTATACGTAAAGATGTCTTCGACTGGTCTGTACTGAACAGCCATCATGACGGGGTTGTCAACAATCTTAAACAAATGTGGATTCTGCTGATGATCCTCTGGCAAGCCTTCCAAAAGCGCTGGTGAGTTAGAAATCCATTTGAGCAACTCATAACCAGCGGAGGCCATAATACCTATCAATTCGTCCCGCAGGAGGATTGCCTCGTCCGCTGTGGAGGCGCCCGAGCAAATGTCATCGACGTAAATATCGTCCTTCAAGATGGCAGAGGCTCGTGGGAACGTAGGCCCTCGCGGTCTGCGAGCTCCCAAAGAGAACGTATTGCCAAGTAGGGGCTTGACCTTAACCCGTACGTATTAGTGTTGAGCTCGTAGATGACCATGGGATCACGAGGAGACTCTCTCCAAAGGATCAGCTGGAAACGACGGTCATCAGGGTGGATAATCGTCTGCCTAAACATCATTTTTATATCGGCCACAAAGACAACCTGATGTCGTCGGAAGCTGGTGATGACGTCACAAAGGTCCTTGACCAACTTGGGACCAGAATGCAAGCACTGGTTCAAGGATACGCCTGTTGAAGTCTGCGCAGAACCATCAAATACTGTGCGCAGCTTCCCAGTCAATGGCTTCAATACCGCATGATGCGGGAGAAAGTAGTGCTCCACCGAACACCAATCCAAATTTGACACAGACATGTGTCCCAACTGTTCATATTCCCTCATGAACTCAATGTACTTCTGTCTGAGCTCCGGATCACGACCCATGCGGCGCTCAATGGCCAACAACCTCTTTTCGGCTAAAGGTCGTGACTCACCAAGCGGAGGCCGAACAGACAGGAAGGGTAGCCTCGTAACGATCCGACCAGAACGGAGTCGACCAGTGTTGTTGTGGAAGAACAGCTCGCACTCCTCATGTTCTGGATTCAAACGGGCAGCTTGAAGGGCTCCTCTACCTCCTAAAACCTCTGAACTGCATCAGAGAGAGAGGAGCCTACAGCCAACAAATTGTCAAGTTCAGGTGGAGGGGGGTCCCTAGGTACAGGTCCCATCAAAGCAAATCCAAATATGGTCGGGATGGCAGTCAAACCATTAGGCACCAAGACCTGTTTCCCACCAATCAAAATTCCACCGAGGACATCAGAGCCAATCAACAAGTCGATTAGTCCCGGTGTGTCAAATTTGGGGTCTGCCAGTTCCAATCCCGATGTCAAATTCACCACAGCAGCAGGTAGCTGTTTCTGTGGATGCATGCCCAAAATATTCTTCAGCACAATAGCCGAGGTTCTAATCCTCGGGTGTGAAAATTCAACAGGGCCAAACAAAACCTTAACTTGCCCTACAACATTAGAGGCTACGTCCCCTATGCCCCGTATACAATTTGGAAAAGAACCCATATTTAATTTAACCTGCCCTACCAAATAAGTGGAAACAATGCAACCTTGTGAACCTGTGTCCAATATAGCACGGACAACAACAGAGGTCCCCGTGGGTCTCCAGACCCTAACAGCAACCGTTGGTAGGATAACGGTCTCAATGGGGGAGGTTGGCGTTATAGGGCAGGGGTCAATGACCTATTGTTGCCTGGGCGGCGACCGTTGGCCAGGACCAGGCAAGTCCAAATGTGGGTGCGGCTTGAAGTCCTCAAAAGCGCGATGACTCGATCCACGCGCCATCTGTGGGGGGTCATAATGACGCACCCGCCCAAAACGAGGTGGGCGCGAGTCAAGGCGGGGACGCTCCGCCAAAGGAGGGGAATACCTGGGGCAGCAGTCATGGTGCTGGTGACGCTGAACAGCACATTCAGGTGCGCGAGAGAGAGGAGGCGAGCGCACGCTACGGTTCTCCAAGCGGGGCGAGTGGCGATCAATTGAGCGAGGCGACTCTCGGCTACGCGCCGGTGAGCCTCGGCTGCCACCTTCAAAACACCCGCCCGTGCGCGGCGTCGGCTGGTTGGACAAGCGGCCAACCTCTCTGGCATTCATACAGAGAATGTCCAAATGCTGTCCTCCACAGTGAGGACAGGGGCGAGAGTTTGGGCAGTCTCGCTGGTAGTGGGACCCCAAACAAGAGAAGCAAAGGCGGCGGGCATTCGCGATGCGCCTACGAGAGGCGACATGCAGGTCCAAGAATGCCCTACAACTGGCCGTTCTGTGCCCCGTGACCTTGCAGTAGGAGCACTCCGCTGGGCTCTGCGTGACCGCAAAGCGAGGAGGACGCCGGTCAACATTGGCTCGGGTGTGACCGCGAGCCTGCTCCTTGACCTTGGGCGGCTGCGTCTTAGCCGGCGTGTCACCACTGGAGTTGTCCAAGACCCGGCACTCATCCTCCAGGAACCTCTCCAGGTCAGCAAAGGGGGGCAGATGGGTCGCGCTATCCCCACCAAAGCGCTGCTCAAAACGCGACCTCAGTTTGGCAGGCAGCTTCTTTAACACAATGTGCACCAATAGATAGGACCATTGGTCCACGGGCAGGTCAAGGCACTTAAGTGCGTTGATGGCCACCAAAAGCGGGTTCAACAGTTGGGTGCGCAACCCAGAGACCCGGGTGAGCGTCGGCAAACCCAAAATCTGCTCGATGTGCGTGTCGGCGAGGCCACGCTTATTATGGTACCTACGGGTAATTAGGTCCCGAGCCGTCTGGTACGCCTCGTCAGACACGGGCAGATGCTGGATGAGGCCCTTGGCCTCCCCATCCAGAACCGACATTAAATATGCCAATTTTTGTGCTGGCCGAAGGTCAGCCCTGTCATTGACCAGGCTGTCGAACAAATTAACGAAGCCCAGGTAGTTTCCTAGGCAGCCATCAAAATGGGGGAGGTCCAAGTAGGGAGCCTACTCACCAGCCCCGGTGCTGACCTAGGAAGCTCCTGCTTCAGGCCAGGTTGCCCTTCCCTATCGGCAACTAGTTGTCTCGCAGTATTGGAGACAGCATCATACAGGTCTAAGACCTGGGCATAGTCTTCGCTGACCTTATTTCGCTGGTCAGCGGTGAAATCGTTGACTGACACTTCGAGACAGCAAGCGCTGAAAGTGCGGAATTGCTGTTCCACACTTGCCAGGCGATCGTCAATCCGCTCGTACTTTTGTAGTAAGGCCTGCTGGCGATTAGGCCGGTTAACTAAGGCACTGGCCGAGGCAAACCAGCGCAAATCTGATGCAATAGCACCAGCAGCCGCACGCAAGTCCTTGATAGCTGACATAATCAAATTTCAAAAGAGCCCGGACAAGCGTTAAATAATATTAACAATCAAAACTTAATATTTGTTAATTCTTTGAAACCAACAAACTATTAGCCTGTTTACTGCTGGTACAAGCAAGTGGCAGGTATTTACTGCCCAACAAAATGAATAGTTTCAATATTGAAACAAACACAAAAGTTATCAAAAGTTATAACTTATAACAAATTAAAAGTTGAAACTTCAAATTAATTAATTAATTATTTGCAACAGACAAACTGGCTGTGTTATTTGAGATATACAATAGTAAGTAAGCACAGAATATGTGTTACCTAGCAATATTATCTATATTATAACAAAACAAAGTTTATTAATGTGACCCGCCCAAGTGGCAAGGTCAAGTTGGTTGTTATAATGTTTATGAATATATGCAATAAACTAAATTTACTAAATTTATTGATACATACAGCTGTTATGTATCCAAACAAACTGACTTATTAATGCAACAACAAATTTAAGTTAGATTTCAACACAAATCAACAATTACTGATTGAGGTTATGTGTGACAATGTGTTGCAAATAATGTAGGTCAACTTATACAATTAAATATTATGTATTTTAGACAATAACTGACCTGACAAACACTACAATACTGTCTACAAGGTGATAAGATACAAGCTTATACCAATCTGAGGTCGTACTCAGTAATGCAACAGCGGCTAAATTTCAACTACAGCTCTGCACCAAAAATATGTGTCTAGGATTACCGTAGCCAGGCAGGAAGGTGTATCAGAAGTGCGCAGTGGAAGGTGTAATACATCTACCTGACCACGATAGACAATATATCCAGACACAATGCACTGCGTTGCACAGTGAGTAAAGTATTGAGTAGGTACATGAAAATTTTACCTTATATCTCCTGGTGATGTTCTTGAAGTGGACCTATAGGATTAACTCATAATTTTGGCCAAAATAACAAGAGAATCGAATAGATACCAGTGTACAATTCGGCGAAGTCCTTCTCCAGACCACGATGCACGTTTGCGGTTCACAAAACTTTTCACAAATGTTCAATATGTCATAAGTTTATCTTTTATCACAAAACACAAAACAATTCGCGAAGCTACTAGGACGAGCTTTCCAAAAGGCGATCAATATAATTCCAACACGCAAAAATACAAATTTACAATACTGCGAGGGCGCAAGAAATTCGTGTCTTCCAAGCAACTTTTTCAGAACCGGAAGTGAATGACAGTTCAGTGTGACCATTGTCAGAAATTTTCAATAGACTAAGCAAAATGTTACTCAATCGATCTAATCGATTTGACTTATAATAAAAACTAATTCTATTTCAAACAATTGTTTTTTTAACATTCTATTACGAAAAATAAACGTCACAGTGTCCCGTAACGATGATGTATGGGTCTGACTTCACGGGCGAACGGCCATTTGCGTTCGGTGCGGTTATTTCCAGATTTTAAATTGAAAGACAAAAGTACGGGTAATCTACACACTGTGTGCGAAAAACAACACATAATACAAAAGAGTAACGAGGCGAAACTTTGGATGATAAGGGTCGGAGCATCCGCGGCTACTTTAATTATTCAACGGCGCTTTCATCTGTGCTGTGAAGTTAATTGGGAACTCACTGTACTCACTTTATATCTCATTTTCCTTGTCGTGTTTTATTCAAAGGTTATTTTTTCGTGAAACGCAACAATTCAGCTAAACGGATGCGGTTAGTTTTAAAAGCTTTTCTTTACAAAGCGGGCGCAGGTTAAACGGCATTACGAGCACAAGGCGACGCCTTTCTATGAAAGGAAAAGAAGGCTCCGGTTAAGCTCCTGGTTTTACTGCACGTCCAGATTGTTCCACTCTCTAAATGCAGTGCAGTATTAAAATATTTGTGGGAGAAAGTTAAACAATGGTTGCATTTAACCCTATACTTGGCAAAGGTTTTTATTGTACATATTCATTATTTTTTTCACATATATCGCATCTAATACGTGTCAAATACATGTAAAAAATGCAAAAAAAAAATACATTGCCAGCTTCGTCGAATTATCGCTGTAAAAAAAGCGTGTGTATTTAAATGCACATTGCCATGTGCAGACGAAATTGAAACACGACTTATTTGAGATGAAACAACGGTTTATTTTAAAAAAACTACTGGTAAAGAGATCAAATATGAGCAATAAAGACAACAACATAATTGTCTATGACCTTTTAGGTCCTCTTAAACAATAAAAAACATCTTTACGTACTACAAAAGTTGTAAACACACAAAATACTATTAATAATGAGAGATCAGTAATCAGACATGTCAACAATGAAATGTATTATTATTATTTTGTATGATAATCATAAAAACAATTACGACCATATGCCAAACAAAGCCTCACGTTGCATTTTACACATATTAATTTAGTCTGACTTTTTATGCAATTCTTGCATCTGCCTTTATTTGTAAATGATGGCAAGTGTCCAAAGTGGTCATATCGGCCGTAGTCAGACGTCTGTGGTGTAACAAATTTCGAACCTCTGGACGTATTCAAAATTTCTTAGTTCTTTGAAAGGTGGTGAGATCATTACTTATGGCAATTCGAAAGTCTTTTAGTTTCATTCGCTTTGCATCTTTGGTTTCATTAAATGAGCCATGCATTATTGACTCATATGTCAAGAACATGTGAGTATAAAGGTATATACCAACGATGTGCTCGCATTTCAGTCCGATAAAGAGCTACAAGCATATCTGCAAGGTTTGCCCCTCCCATACAACAGTTGTATTCTTTTACGATGTTGGGACATGTAACAGGTGCTTTGCTTTTTGTGTTCTTACAGTATTGTAACACCTGATGCACCGACTGCGAGTCAGTATAAGTACTGGCCGTACACTTGTGGTCAAACCATTTGACTACTGCTATTTTACATCCATTAGAAACGACTTGGACAAAAGATCCACGACCTTATTTTTTGGTTTTTATCAGTAGGTAGTTTGGCTGCAGCTCCTCAAAGTCTGTTCTGCCTGATAGTCCCTAAAGTAAAGATATCATTAACATTTCTCAAATGTTCTAGCAATTCTACTGAAGTGAAAAAAAAATCAAAGTATAGCACTGAACATGCATAATGAAGTTCATCTTCCGAAGAACCACTTTTTTCTATGTCGGAACTAGCACAAGGCTTAGATACCAACGCCAAAATTCTCGAAGTTCTTGTAGAAGGCTACAAAATAAAGAAATATAAGAAATAAACATCTAATAGAAAGAAATAATTGAATTGAAATTCATAATGTTAATTTAAAAACAATGTCCTTCAAACTGGCAATGTATCTATAAATGCACACAGCCTAGTGCGGGTGGGTTTGTTAATAGTTTGGCAATGTGCATTTAAAGACACATGCAAGATAACATGAAAATGTTTCCGAGTAAACAATTTCAAATTGAAATAATCTATATTTAATCCACAAGACTCTATATTCAGGTACCGTTTTTATCACTTTTTTATTCAATTTCGTTAATAAATAATATGATATCAAACGATTTTTACCTTATATGCCGCAGACGCACGCGCACGCTCCACCATCTTGCGATGTACTGAGTACACCAAGCGTTGCCAGTGCTCAGTAATATTTTTTTAAGTCAAATACGGGCATTTCATGGGTGAATGAGTAGAAAATAAATAAAAAATGTGCTTAATTTTGCTCGTAGAATATTTAAAGAAAACTGTGCATTTAAATGCGCATCGTCAAGTATAACATGTTTACCTTGCTTGCATTTCTAGAACCATGCGATATTTATCTTAAGTCAAATGTTTGTATCGAATATTGGAGTATAGAATAGCTTCATGCTTCTGTATTTGTTTCCATGTATCTATTTGTAAATACACTGTTACAGTGAACGAGGCTAGTCTCTCTATAAATATGAACTGGAGAATAAAAGGTCCTGAAAAACCTCTAAGTTTAATATTTGTATAATTTGGTCTATTAAAAGTCTAAGCTATTTTAAACATATTTGTTGATTGAAATTAAACTACAGTTTACGGATTTTATCGCGTTATATTGGTTTCACTTGTTATTACATTTAAACCAAATGATCTAGAAACAACATTTTTATTACTAGCCGACGTTTCGAATTCTTTACAGGATTCATGTTCACGGCAGACTGAGGTGATATTTGTCTTTGTCTTGAATTTAAAAGTTATCTCAAAGTACCCGAACATTTTTCAACTATTGGTGTTACTATCTACGCAGAATGTGCTCACGTTGTCTTGATGTCTTCTGGTGACTTTGTCCTTCTTGGGTTTCATTAGCCTGATAACAGGGTCCCAAGCTGGAGGAACATTCCAACCATCTTCCCTATTGAAATTAGGATGTTTTTTAATTTCAATAGCTTCACGTATCATTCTTGGAATAAAGCGGTGTTCTTTTGCGAGTATCTGTGGTTTATCAAATCGCAGGTAATGGTTGGTTCCTTGTTCTAAATATTCACACACAGCAGACTTCGTCGAGCGTTTGTGTTTAATGTCAGCTATATGTTCCTTTAGTCGAATGCCTATGCTTCGCTTGGTTTGTCCAATGTATGAGAGCCCACACTCACAGTCTATCTTGTAAACCCCAGCCTCTTGTAAGGGTAACTGACTCTTGACAGATGGTAATGATTGGCTTATCTTCGTTGGCGGCTTGTAGAAAGTTTTGATTGAAGCTCGCTTCAAGTTGTAGCCAATCTTGTCGGTCACGCCCTTGATGTATGGGAGTACAGCAGGTTGTCTCTGTACTGTGGCTGGCTTGTTCTTCGGGGATCTGTGACGTTGGCGCGGCGGTCGGAGCTTGTTGTCTTGCAGACCTTGCTTGACATGTTGAAGCTCCGGCGTCCAGGTGTTTCTTGTCACAGATCCCCCGGGCTCTCTGAAACAAAGACATTCCTACGGTAGCTAACTGTTTAGGATGGTGGTGAGATTCACCGTTTAAGTACCTATTTGTATGTGTCTTTTTCCTATACACAGTGTGCTCAAAGAGTTGTTTTTGTTCCTGATAACATGTACATCTAGGAAAGCTAAAGAATTGTTTGCCTCTAATTCCATTGTAAATTTTATGTGGTTATGAATATAATTAAGGTGGTCTAGGAATATATTAACACTATCTGTTGGTAAAATTGTAAAAGTGTCATCTACATACCGCTTGTAGAACCTCGGTGTGATGGTGGCAGTCTGCAGGGCTCGCGCCTCAAAGTCCTCCAATGAAGATGTCAGCAACAACAGGCAACTACCGTCTACTTGTATGTAGTATTTCTCATCCCATAACAAATAGCCAGCTGTTAGGCAGTGTTTCAATATTTCTGCATATTCCTCAGGCATGTTGCCTGAGCATCCGATTGTGTCTAATGAGACAGTGATGGTAAAAGTATCAGTCAACTACAGCACGCCCACCAGTCGAGCGAGACCCATGGAATACAGGTAATTATATTTTATATCAACACTTTTTCCAATATTTATATGCATAGGCAGCCAGGTTGCTGAATTCGCCGTATAATTCCACGACGCCGACGTGTGGTTGATTAACGGTTTTCGGTGAAGGGGCTAGCCGAGAGATGAAACAGGGTTTACAATGAACTAAGAACACGTTCTGTATCGCGGAAGATACAAAGAATACTGATGCTCGAAATAACATCTTTAGGTTTTGCTTCTGTAGCTTAGAATATTCAGACCGCGGTAGGTGCTTTGGAACTAAGAACACGGTCGTCATCTCTTAGGGGCCTTTGCTATTGTAAATATCCATAGACTACGGCAATAGTCAGGCTATTAGGAACACCGTATACTTATGATACCACCCATACCCATTAGAAATATTTCCCTGAATACATGTCGTCTCTCACTCGAACTTTAATTAAATTGTTTTGGTCAGGTATCCCTCAAAACAAATTAACAACTTTTTTAATAAGCACGCCGCGGTAAACATTATTCATTTGCGTTTTATAATATCATGTAATCACTTGATTGAAAACTTTCACTCAATATTTTTGCCAGCCATATCTTTTTAAGAATATAACATTTGAAAGATCTTATAGAAGAACTAGAGGATGGCCGCGGCTACGCCCGCAGTTTATTTTAATTTAGCCGTTTTGCCGGATCCCGTGGGTATTTCGGTAAATCCCTTCTTAGTACACTCCTATGTTCTCCAAAAATGCATGCCAAATTTCAAATTCTTGCACCTAATAGTTTTGGCTGTAGCTTGTATGTCAGTCAGTCAGTAACGCAATAGTTTTATAGGTTATACAGATATAAATATTTAATAAGTAAGTAATACGCTAAGCTTATTATGAACAAGTGAGGTGCTCATAAATGTTATAAGGTAAGCAAGTGTACCTACTAAACATAATTATTGCCTCTTTGTTTGATCACATTTACCCGTACGAGTGTCCTTACCGCTTCAAAGAAGTTATACGAAAATAGGTATAAGGATATTTTGCTACCACTTGGAAAATTCTGTAACGGTTACTTTTAATCCAAGAGTTTTGGTAAATTTGCTGTAATAAAACATCCAGTTTGAATTAGAACCTGTTATATAAAAGTGTTAAATAAATAATAAGATGTCTTGATCATAAGCAATTAACAGTACTGAAAATTATTTCATGAAAAATAAAGTTACCTACATAATTTTGAGCTCCGCATTTCAAAAAGACTTAGGCCCAGTTTCATCTCCTGTGAATAGGCCGCTATAATGAGAACGACATTTTTATGATGTTATCTGTCAAGTAATTTAACTAGAACTTGTCAGATAGTGGGGAAAATAATCTTACGCTGTCATTTCATAAAAATCCAACGAGCGAGTATTAACTTATATCTATCTTTAGCCAAAATCGAATGCCAATTAAAATGCTAGCCCGCTTAAAAGTCTAATATTACAAAGTAAATCATAGAAATAAGAACATTCGAGCCGTAATTAAAATCACAGATAACGCTCAAACAAACACAAGTATATGAAAATAATTCAAGAGAAGTACTCGACAAAGATATCTTTCCAGAAACATCCACAAAAACTTCCAACATTCGAATACGTAGGTGGAGCAAATCTCTCCCGTATCACTTTCAAACAAGCTACGTTAATACCCCTTATAAAGTTCGCCAGACGTATTCCTTTCGACAATTCCTTCAGTATAGTACTGAGCGACGCTAACAAAAGTTATCTTTGTTCTACCGTACCTCCGTATCAGAAAATTCTTCGCCAATACTTAGAATAAAAGTTCTATAAACCTTCGTACGTGTCACTGGAATGTCGTTTTAGTTGTGCAATATATTTTGTATTGCGTTTCCATCGAGATATTCCTTTGACGATGCAAACGAATATCCATGCTTCAGCTGTACTTGGTTATGCCGTGACGCATATGACGAGCGGCAACGTCACGTTTCTCTGTCAAATTAGTGAAGTATTTTAGTATTAGAGCCTTTTTAGTATTTTCTATACAGTTTTACCACATTTACCTACGTCCAGATAAATTCGAAATTGGGACGAGATTTGTATGTGTTATCTCACACATAAATACATATTTTAATTATTAAACAGCGGGGAAACTGGCAATTAGTGTGATAAGTAGGTACGTGTTTATAAAAAGCATTATGGTTGTACGTTTTATTGTTGTAATAATTAGCTCTAGAATACTAGAAAGATAATCAAATCTGTAGTTAATTTATTGTTGAACTTAGGTATTTAGTGTAGGCGGCAGATATTTTTAGTAAATCAAACTAACCGTAAAATGTCATATTTAGAACAAGTCTTTTATAATTATAGTCATTAAATTACATATAGGTGTGTAGAAATATTTAAAAAAATATTGGACTAGCCATACTGACCAAAAAATACACATAACACATAATTTCAAAAGTATATTAAAACGTTGCCGCGTATATTGGAACTGATTGGAACAAGCTGACCCAATACGAACGGCAACGTAACTTTGGATGTTTAGAAAATCTGTCGAGAGAATTCATGATTTCTTTCACAGATGCGAACGTTGCTATTTTTACGATTCTCTCTTAGTTTAATACAAAAAATCACTCGTATAGAGGACCCCGGGCTTGGAAGCGAAAGTTTTGGCTCGCAACCGGCACAACGCTACAATGATGACGACTCATATAGTCTAATTTACATTCGCACGGAGTATAATTAATGCATTATACGATTTTACAATCCCACCAGGTGCTTCTTATTACTTTATAAGTTAAGAAACAACTTGCAAGCAGAAAGTACTTACTATTAATAGTACCTTAGTAGATACAGCAAAACATATATTTTATGTCTGTATTTTGAATATTACGTCTGTACCTCATGATAATCTCACCCTTTAATAGGTAACCAATTACTTGGTATTTTGATAACAGACTTGTGTCTCATTTTAATAATATTTTTAAATTCATTTAAAAATCAGATGTTCATTTAGTTCTGCAAGTACATAATTAAGCTTTCTTTTTGGCTTTCGTGGCGCCATTTTTTTTTAATTAAAAAACCCGTCAATTTGACATCACGCTGCCTGATGGTAAGCTGACAGTGAAGTCCTATTGGGAAGGCCACCATCCCCAATTGCTGGTTAAGCAATGTGACATGACGGCCCTCACTTTGACGGCCTTGAGAGATGCTTTTTCACGCCCCGCTTAAAGGACCCAGGATCAAGGGAGGAAGGAAACACGTGAGCTGGCACTTGGCAGTGAGTTCCACATCATTATAGTACGGCAAAGATAAGATGTACCGTGCCTTTTCGTACGTGACGGTATCTGCTCTACCGTGTAAGTGTGGCACTTTAACCCGGCACGTGTTGTTCGGGATAGGAAAGGAGAGGGTGGGATGAGTTGAAAGAGTTCTTCTGAACACTCACCGTGATACAATCGGTAAAAGACAGCCATTGAGGCTACGTCCCTGCGTAATTGCAGAGATTCAAGGGTTTTAGTTGCCTCAAGGTCACCTATGATACGGACAGCACGCCGCTGCAACCTATCAAGGGCATCTAGCAGGTACTGCGCGGAGCCGTTCCAGAGATAATAATAATAATATTGTTTATTATCAGGTAAAGACCCATTTCACATTATATTACATTTCATAAATGATTTACATTTGATATTGTTACTTTGATTCTATAACAAAGAAACAAAATTTTAAATTAATATTAAATAAGAGCAGTATTCCACGCATATTTCCTTTTGAGAGACATATTGCTTGAAAAACTAAGTGAATATCTGGTATAAAATAAGAATTTTATAAATTTATTCGAATGAAACACTAGTCTGTTATCAAAATATGTCTAAAACCGAACTTTATGAAATGGCGCCATGAAAGCCGAAAAGAAAGCTTAAGTACCTACCTACATAAAAATCTTGTAGCATTTGACTTTTCCTTGATCTACCCGTATCTCACAAAATACTTTTTTTATGTCTTTGTATTATAATAATATAGACGATATCGTCTTCAAAACACCTGCGATCGGAAGACATGATAATAAAAATATAGCTAGGAAAACACGGTTAGAAAATCTGCCTACTTTGACGCGGGTCGATAAGGCTTCGAGGTGAAAGTTATGATAGGTACTTACTTCTTTGACTCCTGGCATCTTAAATACCCAACTTCGGAGGTTTATCGTTTCAACCAATTATGTATGTTTATTCATAGGTTCCCACAAAACTGCTGTGCCTATTATAATTTGATGTTGGAAGCTCGTAAAGACTATGTGACATTACGCTAATATAAGATTTTCTCATAGGGAACGTCAGAAATATTTTACACTGTTATCCCGTTTTAGATAACGAACACTATGTCATTTAATTTTAAGATTTTCGAGAATTCAAGCCTAGGTATTTTTATCATAAATACGACTTAATGACAACGGAAATTAATCACTTTGTCACTGTCTGTACGAATGCTGTTAGCACGTACGTATGTACGTATACGTACAGTGCTTTCAAATTAGGTGGCTGTGTAACATTCGGCAAATAGCAAGCGGCTAGGTATGTTCTATATCCCAATAATATCGTACAAAGTGTATTACGGTCGGTAGAACTGCTCGTGGACGCTTTTACTTCAAAATATTGTATTTAAAAACATAATTACTACATAGTATATAAAATAAAGTCTGTCTTCTGTCTGTCTGTCCCTATGTATACCTTCTTAAATCTTTAAAACTACGCAACGGATTTTAATGCGTTTTTTTTAATAGAGAGAATGATTCAAGAGGAAGGTTTAAATGTATACTTGACGCGGGCGAAGCCGCTGGCGACGTCTAGTACATGATAAAATCTTTTAAAACAATCAACTATCGGTGATTAGTTCAAAAATTAAATTCGAGTACTTTTATATTTGCTCATTATGTAGCACATCACTTTAAAATATTATACAATATTCACAGCCTACTATCATATGGTAGACTGACTGTCTTTAAATATTTGAATGTAGAAGTAACATAGAAATCGGAATATAAGACAAGTAATCAACAAGGCCAATACCTTAAAGTATTGTAAGAAGTCTGTCAAAGTATTGCAAGTAAAAGACGCTTTTCAGATTTGAAACCCACGCTTTTACTTCAATGAGATCGAGGTGATTCAAAGGAAGTATTTATATTGTCTTATTTCATAATAGTTATAAAATAGGTAATTACTAATGCGCAGAACAATTGAGTAGTGTTGTGTTAAAAGTTTAATGTTATTATATTATTAGTCTGAAGTTACTTTTGTTAACTCACTAGATGTTACACCCGCGTTATTTAAGGCTACTGCTTCGCTCCCGTGGCTTATAGCGTGATATTATTTAGCCTGTAGCCTTCCTTAATAAATTACCTATATAACACTAAAAGAATTTTTCAAATCGGACCAGTAGTTCCTGAGATTAGCACGTTCAACCAAACAAACAAACTCTTCAGCTTTATTTATTAGTATAAGATAAGATTAATCTTTTAATGTTACCTGACATTAATCTCTTTATTTATAACAATGTTTCTAATTCATTTGTAGGAGCTTCTCATTGGCATTTATTGAACGAAAATGTTTGCTGTAAGCTCTCCTAATAAAATAAGAGTAAAATAAAATATCGCTTGGTACAGGGCGTGGTGATCTCGAACAATATTTGTTAGAGTGTCAGTAGGTACACGGTTGGATGGCTCTGCTCATCTACTCGTGTAATCGAACCTCTTTCGATACCACTGGTGCATGTTTGACCGAACTATTCGATCGTGACCGAATCTCAGATTTAATCAACAGAGTTGAAAATTACATCAAGTTAAGCCTTCAAAGGATAATTTGTTTGTATTTGTTTACGTTTTACATCTTCATGATCTTCTCGGTTGAGCATTTGTCATTTTTACAAGTCATTTATAGGGAGCTTGGAGCCCGTGGTCTGCAATTTAATTAGATTTGACAGAATATTAGCTTTAATATATAACTACCGTGGAATAAAGTAAATGAGTCATACGATGAAGCTCTATGAGAGAATCATAGATGCTCGACTAAGATCAGAAAGCTCATTAAGTAGGAATCACTATGGCTTTGTCCCCTGAGCAATCATGTTTGCCATAAACATGATTGCTCAGGAACACAGAGCCAAAACTAAGCCACTTTACATCGCGTTCCTAGACATGGAAAAGGCGTTTGATCGCGTACCACGAGCAACAATCTGGTGGAGTCTTCGAAAGAAAAACATCCCAAAAAAGTACGTAAATATTGTAGCCGACATGTACAGGGATGCGAAATCGGTGGGACGATCATTGGTTGGGCAGACAGAACCTATAGCGGTTACAGAAGGGGTACATCAAGGATCTGTACTCAGCCCATACCTCTACTGCTTGGTTCTAGATGCACTTACTGAAGGCGCACAAATTCTGACACCATGGACGTTTATATACGCCGACGATGTGGCAATTTGCACTACAACTCGAGAGGAACTGCAGGAAACCCTGGGAGCATGGAAACGTCAGCTGGAAACTGGTGGCTTAACTTTGAGTGTTGCGAAGACCCAGTATATGGTGTGTAACAAACCTGATACGCAGGAACCTCCTCTCATTATAGATGGGCAACAAGTCTTAAGATGTGACGTATATAAATATCTTGGTACCTTGTTACACACTTCAGGTGATATTGAGGTCAACATACAGCACAGGATTGCCGCTGCCTGGTTAAAATGGCGGGAAATAACTGGCGTCATCTGCGATCACAGGATGCCCGTGAAAGTTGAAGGTCTTGTGTACAAGAGCATCATCAAGCCGGTGCTTACTTACGGGAGTGAGACCTGGACCATGACACAAAAACCTGTACATACCATGCAAGTGGCGGAAATGAAGATGCTGCGGTGGATGTGCGGAGTAACGAGGCTCGACAAAATACGCAACGAATACGTTCGCGGTAGCCTTGGCGTGCGCGACATCGCTGATAAGCTCAAAGAGAGTAGGCTGCGATGATATGGACACATAAAACGGCGACCTCCTGACTATATAGGAAATACTTTGATCGATATTCACACCACAGGACCCAGAGAAAGAGGGCGGCCGAAATTGAAGTGGACGGATATGATCACAAAAGATATGATCAGCTGCAATGTTTCTGACACTGACACGTCCAACCGAGCAAAGTGGAAGGAGAAAACAAAGAAAGCAGACCCCACAATCAGATGGGAATAATAAATGCTTAGGAGAGAGAGAGAGAGAGAGAATATTAGCTTTACCGATCAGGTTATGTTATAAAATGACTGGTACTATTTAGCGGGATAGCCCAGATGGTCTCGGGTTCGATCCCCAGGTACCCCGGGCACCCACCCCTGACTTTTCGAAGTTATGTGTTTATTAAAAATGTTAATTATCGCTCGCTTAACAATGTGCCCGGTAGATGGCAATAGGCTCGCCTTTATTACATTTGGACCGAAACATAACTGGCGAAGTGTGGGTATGTAATACACCTCTGCCTACCCCTTCGGGGATAAAAGGCGTGAAGTTATGTATGTATGTATGATGTTTTTGGTACTATTTATTTGTGTTATAGATTGGGACACGTTGACTAGCTGGATACCTAAAAATAAAAATATCAGAAGGACTAAAAGAGGCTTATAAAGCTGTTATCTATGTGATTTTCGTACAAGTCAGATCGTAGCATTTTGTAATAGAATTTGCCCTACTTACTACCTAGGAGTGACATCAACATTTTCTAGGAATTATTTACCAAAAGTGCCGAAGAAGCTGCTGGAAGCTGGAAGTCAGTAAGAAAATTAAATTCATTTTTTAACTATTCAATACCATAGTTTCTTTATTATACCTACATATTATTTAACATTGTTTATACTTTCATTAATATTTAAATCATGATATCGAAAGCTAGATAAGTGGAGACGGAGTTATAGCGAAGTGTTCAGAGATATGTACATAATTTATACGCTGACACGCAGTAACCTTTAAAGGGTGAGAGTGTTTGATCGCACTTGTTTGTGCCTGCCGCCTATATTTGTAAACGTTATTTTAATACGTAGGAAAAATAAAATATAAATCTTCTTGTTGCTTGATTACACGCTTTTAAAAGGCAGACAGTTTGTTCAAATGGTGAGCAAATACTTAAGTATATATTTTTATAGATGAAAATGGAAAAATGTACTGAAAAGAGACTCCTCTATATACGCAAAAAAAAACTGTCATCAACAGAATGCAGAAGATAATTATAGATTAATAACGTACGCGCAAAATAATTATAGCGAATAATCAAGATTCCTGTGATATTACATAGCTTATATACCTAACTGCAAACTAAGTATTGGCACACTGTTGTCTGTAACCAGCACACAATTTTAACACTCTGGACAAGAATTAAGGAAAATAAAAACTAATACTTATATGTAACGTACCTACTCAGAAAACTACATTCATTAGACAACAACCAATTTGTCCCACCAGGAATAAATAATAACTAAGAATACATCAATCGACTACCGAAACCATGCTGAGACCATTATTTCTGAACTAATATTCGATGTGTTTGCTAGTATTTGATCTACTCAATTATGAGCATATTCAATTACTTTATTAAGATAGTATTTAGTACAAATTATCATAATTTTATAAGATTAATTTGCTACAGGCAGGTTATCACAATAAAAATCAATAAATAATTTAACTTTGTTGTCAGAATATCTTTTGAAAGGTAATACTTCAAATTACATAGCAAAGTACATTCAGAACAAAATTCTCGTATTTCCATGCCTTATTTTTAAACCCAGAAAGCAAAATCTTACATTTCAGAACAAAGTTCAGGTTTAATCAAAACTTGTAACAATTTCAATAATTGTTGTTAAGAGTTAAAGTCAAGTTGCCAAAGAATGTCTAGTATGCGGTAGTGTGCATCTGATACAGGCAAGTTCTGATCAAAGTAACTGTCAATAAGATACTCAATAATGTTTGCCTGGTTAAGACGTAAGTCGTCTTTTAAGACACAGAGATGAGAAATAAGCGTATTATTATTATGGTGCACATGATAGCAATATTTGTATTTACGGAAATTAGATCGGAAAATATAATAATCAAGACGTGTAAATCAGCAGATGACGATAAATTCTTCAAAAAAAAGTCTCCAAAGAATTCTGATCATGTATTGATGGCAGAGTGTATTTTGTAGAAGTCCTGGAATCCGAATTTTGATTAATATTCCCCATATTACCGAGCTAGCTGCACTATTTCAGATTCATGGCAATTCAATATTGGAAGCAAATTGTCGCTATTCTCGGTATATGTAAAACTATTCAAAGCGGCATCTCCCAGCATAATTGTAGTACAGTATATATGTACATTACACCATTTTTGTACAAATTCCAAACATTGTTATCGAACAATGTTGTGCGCTTAATAAGAAATAAGTTGAGTACGGTATAAAAATGTAATTAACTATATCATAACGAATGAAAGAACACTTAATTGAGAACTTTGTAAGTACAGTTTGTTGATAGAGTGGACGGAAAATTATATAATGCTCGTCGTACAAGAGAACAAATAGCTTACTTCATTATTTTCTGTAAGACAGACAGACGGGGTGAGGTTTACACTGGACAGTGTGTTTTTTACGTGGACATTAATGAAGTTAGACATTACTTGCATTACCGTGATTTCTTATAAAAAGCAACGTAGATGAAAAACGCACATTTTGCCGCGTATGGAAAAGAAGTAAATAAAGGAGAAATTTGATAAAGCTGAAAGAAATGAATCCAACAATTGACTATTATGGTTTTAAAAATCGAAAGTTTGACGATCTACGGAATTCAATATTCGATCTATAGATAGATCTGTATAGATAGATTTTAGATTCGTTTTTGACACAAGCTCCATACAAAATATGTCAAACACGAACCTCGAATCTCAAAATCCATGTATGGATCGAAATAGAATTGAAAATGGCATGAACAAAAGCGGTTACGATGTTTCAGAGATTTTTGTTACATATTTCTTAAATTTTGTTTACTCTTTAACGACATAAATCTGATATACTCTGTTTAAATATGTTTTACCACAGAGAGGAAGTGGTATTTTTAATCCAACGCGTAGGAACATATTTACCATAATTTGGTTCAAAAATTTATAAAAGTATTCGCAGCGGAATCTAGGGACTACCCGTTAAGTAATTATTTACTTCGATTGGACGTGCAAATTTACTGGGAATTGCATCGAAGTCCCCAAGCTAATAACAAAATTCGATACATACATATGATGGACATTTGTTAATTGTATTTGAGCAAAGATATTTGGTATAAATAGGCGGTGTTAAGGAAAGACTTCTTTGACTACCTAGTGGTCGAAACAGGATAATGCGGAGAAATTATATAAAACTAAATTCAATAATTATTTAAAATAGGAAATAAAAAATATTCGGTTAATCGGACGAGATTCAGGCCAGACACGCATATACCTACGCATCCTCTACTTGTCGATTATAAACACTAGAGCGGGCATCGTCTTTAATAAATGCATAATCTCAATAATCTCCAATATACACCGCGCATGAAAAAACGTACGACGACTCATGAATCTGTTTATGATGAAACTTTAATTTCAAAATCTACGGATTCCATAGTTTTCTACGGCAATAATGTGTGTTATACAGCTTATAGGAGAGATCACACAGACTTTAAATAAAAGACTGCTACCTAGGGGATCTAGGGATCAAACCCACTGCGCGGATCACTGACTTTCATGAATTGAATTGTTAATAATCGCGTGCTAAACGGTAACGAAAAGTATTAAGTAAAACGCAGGTTTTACTTAATATTTTTGATGCCTGAGAGCTTTCGACAATGTTTTGGTAGACATGTGAAGTCTGTCACGTCACACTACATTTGGCGAGCATGGTGGACTGTGGCCTTGCCCTTGTCCTAACAAGAAAAGGCCAGTGCCCAGCAGTGGTGGGACACTTGCTAGACAAGGCTTATATAATTTTTTTTTTGTTGCAGATTAACAACAGAGCGCGGTCCATGCTCGGTGTCATGTGGCAGCGGCGTGCGAGTCGTGCACCCGCGCTGTCTGCGCGGACACAAGTGTCAATCCATCATGTTTGAAGCCTGCAATACGCACATGTAACTTACTGTAGCCATACATACATGTAATTGTTAATACAATACAACAGTCATCATCATCATCATCAGCCTTTAACAGTCCACTGCTGGACTAGGCCTCTCCTTTGAAAGGAGGTATTGGCCTGCTATACCACGATGACCGTGTGGTGACGGATTAAAAATACGGAATCTCACAACCCCACATCATCCCATGGGTGCCGTAAGAGCCGATAAAGGGAGCATAATATGCAGAGAACAGCACTGTAGAAGAAGGAAAACTTGATACAAACCGTATACCAATATATCAGTAGTAGTACTTTAGTACTTGTATATATTCTGTGGTAGTAGGTACATACAAAATGTATTCGCTTTTATAAATCTCTTTTTAATACAAGATACGATATAGGAACTAAATGTTAAACATATTATACATTCGTCAATATAGAATGACAGTGATGATCAAAACAAATAAATAAAATATACAAATACCGTTAACCACCTTATAAAAAAAACCGTGCACCTAATTTTTAAAAGCGTTTATGATCATTACATTGGTTCTTCGGCGGGTGTTATATTGCGCAAACACTTAATAATAGCTGACTATTGCGTCAGGAAGTGGAATGATTGACAATGTGTAACGAATACTGGAACGTAAACTACTAGTACGAATATTTTTGATTATATAGGTAACATTCCTTATATTGGTCTAAAATAAGATGTAGTGACAAAGATCGAAAAAGGAATGTTGCGTTGGTTTGGACATTTGGAACGGATGGATGAAAGAAGAAATACGAAAGAAGTGTATCATGCGAGAATGAATGGTGATGTCTGTAGAGGACGCCCAAGGCGGAAGTACACTGACCAAATAGGTGACGTACTGAAAATGCGCCAAATGAAAAGTACCCATAACCGACGCGCATACTTGATGAGGTTAATGAATGTCGAGGAAGCGAAAGAGGTATGTTTGAACCGTAGCATTTGGCGTTCTATAGTCTCTGCCTACTCCAATGGGAGACAGGCGTGACGATATAGATAGTTAGATAGACATTCCTTATATTTTCCTCGACGTTTGGGCATGGATACCAGGCGTGGTCATGAGAAGACTAAATACTACTATTAGAAAGTTTCTAAATATGTGAACTTTTAGGGCTACACCTAAGTGCACTTGCACAATGTTTGAAATAATAATTGTAAAACTACAATTAACCTAACCGCTTTCCACAAGTCACACTTGTCGGTGCGGCCCCTATCAAAAATTTATCAAACGTTGTAGCGCTGCATAGTTTTAACTATTCTATCGCTACAGGCATGTGTATCGATTGTAAGATCGAATAAGAATCGTACAATGAATTGTAGATTCTTTAGGTTGTCCCATTTCTTAATTTGTGTTGAATTAATATCACTTTTTTCTCAATTCTGCGCTTCCCCCTTTCCCCTATTAAAATTAAGGTCAATATTTTAACTCGAAGTCCTTTGATTTGCTAATGCAGCCATTTAAAAGCATTCATACTAAAGAAACTAAAAGTTTAGTTTTTAGCGCTCTATGCAAGATCGGGATCTACAGATTTTGTTTTTACGCATCTTCTGCATCGATCGGATAGCCATGACGTGTAAACCGTAATGGCGTCATAATTAACATGCCCTCTTTTTTTTTGGTGTCGGGTTGGAAAATCCTCTTGGAGTCCCTCCGCCCTGGGGGAAGGGCGAAGGGGACTGTCAGACTCTTACTGACTAAAAACCAAACCGTGTTCCTCATGTACCCGTGTGTCGGAGGGTCGGGTATCGCCGAAGCATTCGTCGCTACTCCCCGACGGGTATTGACCCGCCAGATGGTCAGGCGGGCCCCGAACAAAACCCCCTTGGCGGCGGATGAAGGTGTTGGGCTTCGCCGCCAAAATACCCAGTGGCCGCAGAGGATCGGGGGGACGGCAACCTGGCAACACCGCATCTCCTCTTCCTCTGCGGCCCCACCGCGACGCAGCAATGGTTCACCCCCATTTGGTCGCGGGAGATAGAGCGCGGGGCAACGCAACACTGACACGCCTCTCCTCCCGCGACCGCGCCTGACTGCGAGGGATAGACAGAACTGTTCCCCGCACCCGAACCTTTGTTCGCGTCCTGCGCAGCCCCCTCCAGGCCCACGCGGAGCGTCCACTCCCGGGATCTCTCTTAGCTTCACCGCGGGTGTCCAAGGCACGGTTACTGAGTCCTCCCGCCACGACCTACATAAAATATGATTTACAATTAATAAGCCAAACTCAAATTAATGACTAAATAAGTGCTAAATATTCTGTGAAAAGATATTGCGCTAGATATATTTTAATCGCCAAACCTTATTTACATTTAACCTTTTAACGCCAAGTCATTATACCTCTTATTTTGGAATCTTAAATTAGTGATGAATGATGAACAAATAGCTATCTGTTTTCTGACTATACAAAGGCTTCAAAGTTCCATCTCTTATTAATATAGAGTGAATACGTGTAAGATAATTTCAAAGAAATAAGAGTCCTGAGTCCTTAACGAACGCTCTTGGCAACAGCGTTTCTGTTTCGTCGTACAAAGATAAATAATATGTTCCTTGATGGCACAGATTATACGACAGAGTAATTGCTTTAATTTAGGAAAGCTTTTTAAAGAAATTACAAGACTGAATTATAATTATAACGAGGATAGTTAAGTAAGGGGCTTTAGATTTATTTAAGTCATCTATTTGAAAAGAAACAACAACAAACTATTTAATTACCTATCGTTTCACTTTGGGTGTAAAATAAACAAGTTTCTATATTTTATTAGCAAACAAGAGACTAGAGGATGTCCGCAGCTACCCAGCACTTTTTAATTGTTTCTAGCCGATCCGTTAGGAATTTCGAAAAATACTTACCTTCTTAGTGCACCCCATTAAATTTCAGCTTCTTGCGCCTAATAGTTTTGACTGTAGCTTGTCTGTCAGTGAATCAGTAACGCAAGAATTGTATATATACAGATGCAAATACACTGAAAGCCTAGGCATATTCTGAATGCCGAAAATAGAAACTCGAATAACATGTTGTAAATTTGAAAGTGCTGACCACAATAGTACCAAACTGTCACTACTTATATGGCCAGTTTGATCGCAACTAGAATTTAACAGATAGAATTGCGTCAATATTAAAGTCACTGTGCCAATCGATGTCCGGTGTGTAATTGTGGCGAGCACAATGTACACATACACGCCACAATTGCCTCAGTGCAATTTCCATTAGATTACGCAATACAAGCAACACATGGAAGATATTATGTTGCTTCTGTGGTGTACGGCTATATACTAACACATCGGAGCTTCGAGCTACTCGCAATTATATAATTATTTGTATAATTATGCTCATTTGTGTCACTCGAGAAAGACGAAGATTATAAAAGCTGTCATAAACATTATAGTAAGTGAACAACTCTTTTAGATGGAAAGAAGATAGGAAACGTTTACGCTCTTCTTTTTTGGATGTACTAGATTTCATTTATTTCTAAAAAAATTGATTACTTCCTAATATTAATCACATGTTTATAAGCAACTGAAACGCTCTTCGAAAAAAAAGATCTTACCTGATTAAATAGAACTCGGATTCTAGGTTGCAAGGCGAAGGTTTCATAAGCAACCGGCATAACGCTATGATGATCATAATTGAATAATCTAACTCTTGTAAGTATATATCTATATCTCACTACATGCTACACTATGCTATTTTCACGGCCCGGTATTATTTTCAGTTAATTGTATAATCATGCTATAAAAACAAAATATATGATACCTGATGATGATGACTAATAAGTAATATGGTTGTGTATTTGCGAGTTCACGTGGGCGACTGGTCAGTGGGAGGCGTGCAGCGCGACGTGCGGTACCTCTGGCACGCAGGAGCGACAGATCTTCTGCGTGCCCGTCACCGCCAGGTGAGATCATAGTTCACGTGGGCGACTGGTCAGTGGGAGGCGTGCAGAGCGACGTGCCGCACCTCCGGCACGCAGGAGCGACAGATCTTCTGCGTCCCCGTCACCGCGAGGTAAGATCATATTTCACGTGGGCGACTGGTCAGTGAGAGGCGTGCAGCGCGACGTGCGGCACCTCCGGCACACAGGAGCGACAGATCTACTGCGTCCCCGTAACTGCGAGGTAAGATCATAGTTCACGTGGGCGACTGGTCAGTGGGAGGCGTGCAGCGCGACGTGCGGCACCTCCGGCATGCAGGAGCGACAGATCTTCTGCGTGCCCGTCACCGCCAGGTGAGATCATAGTTCACGTGGGCGACTGGTCAGTGGGAGGCGTGCAGCGCGACGTGCGGCACCTCCGGCACGCAGGAGCGACAGATCTTCTGCGTCCCCGTCACCGCCAGGTAAGATCATAGTTCACGTGGGCGACTGGTCAGTGGGAGGCGTGCAACGCGACGTGCGGCACCTCCGGCACGCAGGAGCGACAGATCTTCTGCGTGCCCGTCACCGCCAGGTGAGATCATAGTTCACGTGGGTGACTGGTCAGTGGGAGGCGTGCAGCGCGACGTGCGGCACCTCCGGCACGCAGGAGCGACAGATCTTCTGCGTCCCCGTCACCGCGAGGTAAGATCATAGTTCACGTGGGCGACTGGTCAGTGGGAGGCGTGCAGCGCGACGTGCGGCACCTCCGGCACGCAGGAGCGACAGATCTTCTGCGTGCCCGTCACCGCCAGGTAAGATCATAGTTCACTTGGGCGACTGGTCAGTGGGAGGCGTGCAGCGCGACGTGCGGCACCTCCGGCACACAGGAGCGACAGATCTTCTGCGTCCCCGTCACCGCCAGGTAAGATCATAGTTCACGTGGGCGACTGGTCAGTGGGAGGCGTGCAGCGCGACGTGCGGCACCTCCGGCACGCAGGAGCGACAGATCTTCTGCGTCCCCGTCACCGCGAGGTAAGATCATAGTTCACGTGGGCGACTGGTCAGTGGGAGGCGTGCAGCGCGACGTGCGGCACCTCCGGCACGCAGGAGCGACAGATCTTCTGCGTCCCCGTCACCGCCAGGTAAGATCATAGTTCACGTGGGCGACTGGTCAGTGGGAGGCGTGCAGCGCGACGTGCGGCACCTCCGGCACGCAGGAGCGACAGATCTTCTGCGTGCCCGTCACCGCCAGGTGAGATCATAGTTCACGTGGGTGACTGGTCAGTGGGAGGCGTGCAGCGCGACGTGCGGCACCTCCGGCACGCAGGAGCGACAGATCTTCTGCGTCCCCGTCACCGCGAGGTAAGATCATAGTTCACGTGGGCGACTGGTCAGTGGGAGGCGTGCAGCGCGACGTGCGGCACCTCCGGCACGCAGGAGCGACAGATCTTCTGCGTGCCCGTCACCGCCAGGTAAGATCATAGTTCACTTGGGCGACTGGTCAGTGGGAGGCGTGCAGCGCGACGTGCGGCACCTCCGGCACGCAGGAGCGACAGATCTTCTGCGTCCCCGTCACCGCGAGGTAAGATCATAGTTCACGTGGGCGACTGGTCAGTGGGAGGCGTGCAGCGCGACGTGCGGCACCGCCGGCACGCAGGAACGACAGATCTTCTGCGTCCCCGTCACCGCCAGGTAAGATCATAGTTCACGTGGGCGACTGGTCAGTAGGAGGCGTGCAACGCGACGTGCGGCACCTCCGGCACGCAGGAGCGACAGATCTTCTGCGTCCCCGTCACCGCGAGGTAAGATCATAGTTCACGTGGGCGACTGGTCAGTGGGAGGCGTGCAGCGCGACGTGCGGCACCTCCGGCACGCAGGAGCGACAGATCTTCTGCGTGCCCGTCACCGCCAGGTGAGATCATAGTTCACGTGGGCGACTGGTCAGTGGGAGGCGTGCAGCGCGACGTGCGGCACCTCCGGCACGCAGGAGCGATAGATCTTCTGCGTTCCCGTCACCGCCAGGTAAGATCATAGTTCACGTGGGCGACTGGTCAGTGGGAGGCGTGCAGCGCGACGTGCGGCACCTCCGGCAAACAGGAGCGACAGATCTTCTGCGTGCCCGTTACCGCCAGGTGAGATCATAGTTCACGTGGGCGACTGGTCAGTGGGAGGCGTGCAGCGCGACGTGCGGCACCTCCGGCAAACAGGAGCGACAGATCTTCTGCGTGCCCGTTACCGCCAGGTGAGATCATAGTTCACGTGGGCGACTGGTCAGTGGGAGGCGTGCAGCGCGACGTGCGGCACCTCCGGCACGCAGGAGCGACAGATCTTCTGCGTGCCCGTCACCGCCAGGTGAGATCATAGTTCACGTGGGCGACTGGTCAGTGGGAGGCGTGCAGCGCGACGTGCGGCACCTCCGGCACGCAGGAGCGACAGATCTTCTGCGTGCCCGTCACCGCCAGGTGAGATCATAGTTCACGTGGGTGACTGGTCAGTGGGAGGCGTGCAGCGCGACGTGCGGCACCTCCGGCACGCAGGAGCGACAGATCTTCTGCGTCCCCGTCACCGCGAGGCAAGATCATAGTTCACGTGGGCGACTGGTCAGTGGGAGGCGTGCAGCGCGACGTGCGGCACCTCCGGCATGCAGGAGCGACAGATCTTCTGCGTGCCCGTCACCGCCAGGTAAGATCATAGTTCACTTGGGCGACTGGTCAGTGGGAGGCGTGCAGCGCGACGTGCGGCACCTCCGGCACGCAGGAGCGACAGATCTTCTGCGTCCCCGTCACCGCGAGGTAAGATCATAGTTCACGTGGGCGACTGGTCAGTGGGAGGCGTGCAGCGCGACGTGCGGCACCTCCGACACGCAGGAGCGACAGATCTTCTGCGTCCCCGTCACCGCGAGGTAAGATCATAGTTCACGTGGGCGACTGGTCAGTGGGAGGCGTGCAGCGCGACGTGCGGCACCGCCGGCACGCAGGAGCGACAGATCTTCTGCGTCCCCGTCACCGCCAGGTAAGATCATAGTTCACGTGGGCGACTGGTCAGTAGGAGGCGTGCAACGCGACGTGCGGCACCTCCGGCACGCAGGAGCGACAGATCTTCTGCGTCCCCGTCACCGCGAGGTAAGATCATAGTTCACGTGGGCGACTGGTCAGTGGGAGGCGTGCAGCGCGACGTGCGGCACCTCCGGCACGCAGGAGCGACAGATCTTCTGCGTGCCCGTCACCGCCAGGTGAGATCATAGTTCACGTGGGCGACTGGTCAGTGGGAGGCGTGCAGCGCGACGTGCGGCACCTCCGGCACGCAGGAGCGATAGATCTTCTGCGTTCCCGTCACCGCCAGGTAAGATCATAGTTCACGTGGGCGACTGGTCAGAGGGAGGCGTGCAGCGCGACGTGCGGCACCTCCGGCAAACAGGAGCGACAGATCTTCTGCGTGCCCGTTACCGCCAGGTGAGATCATAGTTCACGTGGGCGACTGGTCAGTGGGAGGCGTGCAGCGCGACGTGCGGCACCTCCGGCACGCAGGAGCGACAGATCTTCTGCGTGCCCGTCACCGCCAGGTGAGAACATAGTTCACGTGGGCGACTGGTCAGTGGGAGGCGTGCAGCGCGACGTGCGGCACCTCCGGCACGCAGGAGCGATAGATCTTCTGCGTTCCCGTCACCGCCAGGTAAGATCATAGTTCACGTGGGCGACTGGTCAGTGGGAGGCGTGCAGCGCGACGTGCGGCACCTCCGGCAAACAGGAGCGACAGATCTTCTGCGTGCCCGTTACCGCCAGGTGAGATCATAGTTCACGTGGGCGACTGGTCAGTGGGAGGCGTACAGCGCGACGTGCGGCACCTCCGGCACGCAGGAGCGATAGATCTTCTGCGTCCCCGTCACCGCCAGGTGAGATCATAGTTCACGTAGGTGACTGGTCAGTGGGAGGCGTGCAGCGCGACGTGCGGCACCTCCGGCACGCAGGAGCGACAGATCTTCTGCGTTCCCGTCACCGCGAGGTAAGATCATAGTTCACGTGGGCGACTGGTCAGTGGGAGGCGTGCAGCGCGACGTGCGGCACCTCCGGCACGCAGGAGTGACAGATCTTTTGCGTGCCCGTCACCGCCAGGTGAGATCATAGTTCACGTGGGCTACTGGTCATGAAATCATGAAATCTGGTCATGATGAAAGAGTCATGAAGCTCTGAGCGGCCTAGTTTGTATAGTCAGCGTATATCGCCTCACAAAGAACACAAAGGTAAAATATCGTCAAATAGTTAATGTACAGACAACGCCAAAAGCTTAGCGCGTCTTTTTTGTAGATTTATATGTAAATACAGTGCCAATATTATACATTTCCTATTCGTGGAACTAAGTACATAAATATGCTGATAAATTTGAGTATTCACTTGTAAAGAGCAGGCCGCTCACGACCGCCAAAAATGGAAGACTCTTCTGCGAGCCCTATGTCCCTAATGAGGGATAAGAGGATCACATCATCATCTTAGTAGCGAGCATTCTAACAAAATGCAAAAATTTTCAAGGCTTTTGCCGATTCCAGCGTTTGCTAGAAATATCATTAAAATGTTTATAGCGATTTTTGGCTTTGTTCGTTGTTCAGTTCGACGTTTTTAAAAACTGCTATTGCTTGATGTCATGTTACAAGTGAATACTCACATCTACCACCTCCTTAATATTTTGAAAATAAAGAGCATATTTTTATCGAATCATAAAATAAGGAACATCATTGCAATGTATTTAAACTGATCATAAGAAATTCAGACTACACTGTTCGAATGTTAAAGGTTATATAGATAGCTCAAGAAATAAATTTAGTTTTCCAATTGAACTTTTCCCCTTGAGAGTACAAACATTGAGTTTACTCCGGGAGCTTATTTAGTATAGGTATCCGACATACTCGGTTGGAGTACTTATGTATGCATACTAGACGCTAAAAGGCGAGCGATCGTCTGGCCGACCCATTTGAGTGGAAACGCTGCAATGTATTAAGGTCGAGACTCCGCTGAAAATCGGTTTTATTTCCTCACGACTACACAAATTACGTTATGATGTATTTGTATCTGGCTCAGCTATAAAGGAAAGAGCGTAACACAATTTGCAATTTTTTAGCTTTGATTTAGGTCGATCGATAGGCGACGGTATTTTCTGAAAATGCCGAAATATGTAGTTGCGATTATAAGCTATGAGCTAAAGCTCGAACTGCCAAAGCTCTGCATAATTTTAATAGAGCATGTTATTTTTATGAACACATATTTTGCGACCATAGTCATTCATTAGAAAATTGAAGCGCTAATAACGTGACTTGGTTATTCGTTTGTAGTTTGTAATAGATCGGCAAAGTTAAGCAACGCATACACAGGCTATCACTTGGATGGGTGAGCGCGTGTGGAACTTATATCAGGCGGTACCGTATTTTAAAGGGTACGTAAAGGCCAGGACAACTAGCCCATCTCAGAGACCTTCGAGTGCTTTCAAAACTCCGACAGCAGAATAGGCCACACTTTAAGACGTCAAAAAACTTAAAGTAGTAGTAGTAGTAACATGTTGTTTCTTTATAGTGTTCTGCAAGCTGCGGCAGCGGCTGGTTGCGCCGGCCGCTCGTATGTCCAGCGTCGGACGAGCGCATGTGCGGCGCGCGGCCCCGCGAGCGTCAGCGCCGCTGCCACGCGCGCCGCCCCTGCCGCCGCCGCGCACCTCGTCCCTGCGACCCCGCGCACACCGCTCCCTCCTGCAGGCTCTTCGACCAACACGAGCTGCGCCGCAGGTGCCTCCTCCCGCCCTTTAGAGCCAGCTGCTGTAGCGCCTGCCGAGAGCTCGGCATACAACCACACTACCGAGGCAACGGTTAGACCTAGCCGCACCGTGACCATTGTACTGCCATTAGGAGACCATTGTACTGCCACTAGAAGACCACAGTACTGCCACTAGGAGACATCGCCGGCGGTGCTGACGTCACTGCCCGTAGTCCCGTTAGCTGGAAATAGAACGTCCAATTACTTCATATTTAGAAGGTGATCAGTGCGGGAGTATTGCACCGGAGGATCAATGTAACCAGTATTTTTGTACGTTGTTTTACCATATTTATACATAAACTAGCTTTTGACCGCGGCTTCGCTCACGTTAAACTCGGGGTAACACAAAACTCCTTCATAGTTAGATAGCAATTTTCATTTTAATTCTGTTCATAGGGACTGCAAGAAGTATTTAAAACTTTTCTGTACCCTGTATTTTTAGAGTTCCGTAGTCAAAAGTGGCTTCCGTAGTCAAAAAACACGGAATCCTTATTCCCTTCGTAGCTAAAACGATCGCAGCGCATGCCGTGGCAGAAATCCGTAACTATTCGGGAAGTCAATTTGATTTTTGATTTGAATTTTGTCATAACAAATACATTACCTATCTGATAATTTAATTCTTGATCTTAAGTATTATCATCTTTGAAATGGGTCATAATTGTTGTTGTGTTGTGGACTGCAAAAATAACGGCACAAATAGTCTGTGTAAATTCTATATTTTTTCAACAGTAGAGTGGATAAAAGATCAAAGAAAGATTAGATACGATACTTAATAAATAAATTATTTTTATTTGTTCTGTATTTTATGTGATATTAATTAGTGTTTTATTTTTCAGTGTTGATGAATGAATTTGTAGTGAGCATTTTATTGGAGGCAAAATCTGACTTGCAAACAAGTCCAAGTTATGTTCCTACGATATTCCCTCAAATATATCGACAGTAGAAAGTTAGACGGTCACAGGTATTAGCTAGATATAGGTACTTGTTTTATAAAACGTAGTACCACAAAAGTCTTAGATATCACATCAATTCAAGTAGGAGTAAGAGTTGAAGATGAAAATGAATTTAATCAAATTGAACCTCGTGTGGCTGATCCAGGATGCCAAATCGATCTGTTTTCTGAATCGAATTTAAAAGAAACAACCATTACTTGTAATAAATTCATTTACAGTGATCACTCTGATGCTGAAATCCAAGTGAATCTAGCAACAACTTCAAAAATTGTAGCAATAAATAAAGCAAGAATGAAAGATAAAAGCTGTTGCACTGACAAAATATTGTATGATAATCAATGTACCGAAACAAAAAGCCAATAACTTGTTGGTATTTCATCAATAAAAATGATCAAGAACTCCTAGATTTTGCTGGTGTGTCATTTAGCAATTTGCAGTTTTTATTAACAAGATTAATTAGACATATTATTATGTAAAAATGTACAGTTTCCATTAAATACCGACTTCTTATTTTTTATAAAAATGAAAACTGTCTTGACATTTTCAGCATTGAGTGTATTATTTGGTGTACAGCAGAACCACAATCTCACGAATATTTCATTTGAAATCTAGCTTGTACAACTAATAATTTAATCTTTTGGCCGAATAGAGCCAACGTAGAAGCAACAATGACCAAGTGTTTCAGTCCAGATTACATCAATACAAGAGTTATTATTGACTGTACTAATTCCGAATTGATATACCGACAGCAGCGGATGACCGTTGATAGTAAAAATACCATTTCGTCTTTTTATTTTTATCTTTAATTTACTATAATTTTATTACATACTAGAAAGCAATAAAATACTGATATGTCATTATTTGGCATAATCCCGAATAGTTGCGCATGCTAGGTGGCGCTATTGTCGTGCATGGTCTCAACTTCTCAATAGACGCGCTACGTCTGTAAGTCTATCCGTATGTCACGACACGTATGCCACTTTATGCCGAAGCTATTCAGTTTACACATTTGAAAATTGGTAGATATATGTATTCTATGAACCGCTTTACGACGTTATAGAAAATAAAAAGTATTGAATATTGACGAGGGCTCTTCATACATGGAACTGATGTGAAAAATGGGTCGTTAAAAATTACTTTGAGGTTCCTTAAACCATTGTTTCTCAAAGTTAATTGTTTGAAAAAAATACAATTCCAAAGTGGTAAAATGGGTGTGTGTGTCCCTCTCACATTTAAATTAAGAGCAAATTAAAAAAAAAATATGATGTAGATCGTTATAAAAACTTCCAAAGAAAATTGGTTTGAACGATATGTGGTCAGCAGTTTTTGAAATAAAGCATATCTTAAAAACCGCAAATAAAGCTTGTCGTTTATACAAGTACTATTAATAGTTAGTCGAAGAGAATGGCTATGGTAAGTGTATCCTCCACTACGAAACCCTTCATGAGCGAGTCTGACTCGCAATAGCGAATATTTTAATTAAATTTTTAATAAAAAAAAACAACTCCCGCATTAGGACTAAATCATGTGTCGCAGGTTCTTTACAAACATACAACTAACGGACACAATGAACACCCAGACTCGAAACAACAATTTATGAATCACACAAAGTGTTGTCTCGTGTGGGGCCTCGAACCTTCACTTCACTTCAGCGCAGTATCGAGCGGTGAGGCTGCCGCTTAAACCACTACGCCAACCGTGCAGTCAATATATTAGAATATCTTTATAATGTTTCGTCATAGGTGTTACTTGTAGCCGCTTGCCATTACAAAGCTTTGGTGCATTAAGATTCAGCATTAACAGGACTGGAACACCAAAATTCAGTCTCACGTTGCGTGAAGGTACTCCTGATAATTGTAAGGAGTCTATAGGGTACGAAGTAACTTGGTCAGTATTCATGACATTATCTATCGAAAGGTGCTCAACGACATCACTTTACACATAGTCAAATGTCAAAGCCATGGTCCAATATATCTCTATACACACCTTCTCATTTATGAGTAGAGAATATTGGTTACATACTACACACAATACATACAAAACACATTTTCACATTTATACCTAATATTAGTAGGGATTAGCAAAGGCTGTTACAATAATTATTAGTTTATATAAATAAGCCAACGAAGTAATGACATTGCACCATATGACAATGTATAATGTGACAGAACTGACAGATATACGATAGAACATGCGCGATACTCAATTATTACAGCGCATGCGTTCTTACTGACAATAGGTAGTAGGTTTGTCCCTACAAACTTCGACCTTTTCTAAAATCCCTCCCAGATTATTTTTTGCAACTAATTGTATCCTATGTGGTTTTCCTGGTTCTGCGCTATCTCTTCACCAATTTTCAGCCAAATCAATTCAGCCGTTCTTGAATTATAAATAGTGTAACTAACACGACTTTCTTTTATATAGATATATAAGCTTACAACATTACACCAATTCGCTTACATCTATGCTAAATATACAAATTAGGTTACACATTAGAATAAAATGAATTATATGTGTGTACTCGCGCCAGCGTTGGAGAGTGTCTAGTCCAACCATGCCTTATACAAACATGGAAGGATATAGATACGAATAATATCCATATTGGCGTTTATACAAGTATCTGCAGAATTTGCGTTGGACTTTCTCTACAATTACATACATACATACATAGACTCATGCCTGTTTCCCCGAAGGGGTAGGCAGAGGCATATTAAACGCCCAGTTTTGGCCAGTTTTTTGATCCAACGTAATATGTGGCGAGCCTATTGCCGCTTATCGGGATATATTGAATATATTGTATTGGGATATACTGTTTGCCAGAGCCTCGTCCGTTGATCGGCAGGTGCACCACTTGCAGGTGAGGTTGGCTTGGGACCCTAAGTTATTGGTGGGAACTCTATGCACAATTGTGGTGTATAAGGTCTGTTGTGCATTCCAAACTAGCGCATTATACTCTAATTTGCTGCGCACATAGGCATTATAAAGTAACTTAAGCAGTTGCTGGCTTACCTCTCTCTACCAATTGATATCGGAGTTTAGGAGCCCTAAACTCCTTCTCACCACCTCCAATGGCCCTACCTGATACCTACAGTGGGGTTGCGGGTTAGTTAGTTAGTTGTACCTGGATTTTCCGCACTTAGCCACTTATTTGGGCCATTGTGCGTAAGTGGCGACTTGATTGACGCCAACTACTCATACCACCTTAGCTCCTTCCAGAAATCCATTAGTTGGCTGATGTCGTTCAAAGTCTCACACATGGTTCTGGGGTTGTTCAGCAGCTTTGCCCGTTGATCGCTCACACTTGTGCAGTGCAGAATAACGTGAGCGGGTGTTTCTTCGGTTTCCATGCAGCCCCTGCACAGTGGGCTGTCCGTAACGCCTATGTTGAATAGGTGCTTGTTGAGTGAACAGTGGCCGGTTATTATGCCTGTCAAATGCTTAAGAGTTTTTCTGTTAGAATGCAGCAGCTTGTGCGAGAGTCGCTTGTTCAAGCGGGGGATAGCATCTTTTGTTTGTCTGCATTCTTTTATGTCTGCTTACTGTTTTTCATGTTCATGAGCGGTTCTCTCGCGTAGCCACGTTTTGAGTTGGCTTGCCGGTATCGGTACAATCGGCTCGGGTCCCATTATCATTGTGTCCGATCCTTGCCGTGCCAGTTGGTCTGCGGCGTCATTGCCTGCGGAGTTGCTGTGGCCTTTAATCCATTGCAGCGTAACCCGATTCTTCTCTGCAATCTTTTGCAGCTCTAGGTGGCATTCCATGATGAGGCCGCTGTTAAAGCAGTTGCTGCCGAGAGCTTGTAGTACAGAGACACTGTCCGTGATAATGCGTATAGACAGGTCACTTACGTTCCTAGACGCGATTGCTGTTGCGGCTCTTATTATCCCAACACACTCGGCTTGGAATATGGTGTTAGGAATGCCAAGGGATGTTGAGATGTTGATATTTAAGTCATGGGAGAATACGCCCGCACCTGTCCCATGCTTCGTTTTTGAGCCGTCTTTGTATACTCTGACTTCGTGTATACCAGAGCTGTCTTTGTGTTCCTCCTGTAATTGGATGCGATATTTTTTGTCAAAGACAAAGGTTTTTGGGATGAGATCGCAAGCGGCCTCTAGCATCGGGATCTCTTTAATTAAGGTCCCTTTTAGGCGTGCGTGGGTTATTCTATTATCCTTTCTCCACAGCCCGAGCTTGTCTAGACGGATTGCTGCAGCGCCAGCTTCCTGCTGGATCATTAGGTGCAGCGGTCTTAGGTCCAGTAGTATCTCCAAGGCGGCTGTTGGGGTGATCTTCATGCAGCCTGTTGTGGCCAAGCAGGCTAGGCGTTGAAGGCTCTGTAGCTTTTTTGTGATTGTGCTTAGTTGTGTGCGTGGCCACCACACTACTGCACCATATGTAAGCATGGGGCGTATAATGGCAGTGTAGATCCACAGGGTGATAGATGGTTTGAGACCCCATTTCTTACCTATGATTCTCCGACATTGCCAGAAGATTGTGCATGCTTTTGTTGTTTTAGTGCTGATGTGCTTACCCCAGTTTAGCTTATGGTCAAGTATTACGCCCAAGTACTTGACTTCATTCGATAGGGTAAGCTCCGTTCCAAAGAGTTTTGGTGTTTTGCACATATGGGTTTTCCTTTTGTTGGTGAAAAGTACTAGCTCCGTTTTGTTGGGGTTAACCGTCAGTTCATGTTGGTTGCACCATTCCTCCATGATCCTGATGGCTGCTTGCATCCGATTGCGGATCGTGTCTTCTGAGTCACCTTTGATCAGGATGGTAATGTCGTCTGCATAGCCGACCGTATAGAATCGGCTGTCGTTTAAGTTCCGTAACAGATCGTCCACCACAATGTTCCACAATAGGGGTGAGAGTACACCTCCCTGAGGGCAGCCTTTTGCAACTATGCCCCTCGTGGTGGAGTTTACCGTGAATTGTATTGCCCTCTGTTTCAGCAGTTGATCAATCCAGCCACTAAGGGTTTGCTCAACTCCGAACTTTTCGAGGGCCCGGCTGATACTGTTGAACTTAGTTTTGTCAAAGGCACCTTCTATGTCGATGAAGGCCGCTAGTGTCATTAACTTGTTGGTAAGCGCAGTTTCAATGGTTCCCACAACGGAATGCAGCGCCGATTCAGTTGACCTGCCACTTCTGTAGGCGTGTTGATGTGGGTGTAATGGCTTGCGCAGTAATGCGCCCTCACGGAGGTGTCGGTCCGTAAGTCTCTCCAGCGTTTTCAGTAAGAAGGAGGTCAAGCTGATTGGTCTATATGCTTTCGCTTGTGAGTAGTCAGTTTTTCCAGGTTTTGGGAGGAATATGACTTTAACTTCCCTCCACCTGCAAGGTATGTATCTATGTGCTATTGAGGCCCTGTAGATGTCGAGCAGGTGCGGCACAATCGTTGTGCATCCCCATTGTAGGAATGCTGGTATGATTTCATCCAGGCCTGCGGATTTGAATGCCTGGAAGCTGTTAATTGCCCATTTCAGCCGGTCTGTGGTGACCACATTTTCAGCTACCAGCCAGTCTGTTGGGTCGGTGGTCTGTAGTCTGACTCGTCCCACAGACGGTCATTGGTTACTTCACAACGTGGGAAGTGAGTTTCAATTAGCACTTGGCTAATTTCAGCGTCCGTAGTTGCGTAGATTCCATCTTGCTTTTTAATGGCGCCAAGGGTTTTGTTGCTGTCCTGAGACAAGATCTTTTTCACCCTGGCTGCTTCATTCGTGGTGTTTCTGCCGCTGCCGAAACGCCGCCAGGACTCGCCTCTGCGGAATCTTATGGGGTTGCGGGTGTCTAATTATCTATGGGCGGCACGGGTGGTGATCACTTACCATCAGGCGATCCGTCTGCTCAGTTAACCCCTAAGCCATTAAAATTGTGTGCTTTTCTTCACACGCTAAATAAGTGGAGGTTGTTGAGACCAATAAAGGCGTTCGGGCCTATACAAAACTACCGCGGCGTTAACTCTTCCTTTACATCTATGGCAGCACGCAGAACTTCCATGTTGAAATAGGAATGTCAATACTAACCTCTTTAAATTTGGTCAAAGATATTAATGCAAGATAAATTATCTACGACGCCGTGCAATGCCGCGAAGTTTGTAATCATAGGATGGTAAGACGTGTTATATTAATCATAAACTGAAAAATTACAAGAAGACTTAAGCATATAGATACGCCAAACTAGACAACAATTTAAAATCAATTATGGCACTGGTTAGACCAGCACGCAGCTGAGCTGAGAATAAAATGGCTCATAAAGCTGTGAAAACTGAAAAAAAGTACGACGTTAACATAATGGAAAGTTTTCGCGGAGCATTTAAGTACGAACCATATTTCGAACAGAGTTATTTTATATGAGTAACCAAAATGGAAGACTATTTAAATATATCCAATGGTTTTCTATACATTTAGGTTTCTACTTGAGCTCCAAGAAATCATTCAAATACACACATATTGTACTCTCTCTCTCTCGCAACCAGTGCAATTTAAGCGCTCTGTTAAATTAGAAGCCATCCGAGTCACACTTTAGCATGTTTGATTTTAGATGTTTTTTAGGAATTCTCCGCAAATTAATAATTATAAATAACGCTATATAAATTTACTACGTACGTTCTTTACAGCTTTAGTGCAGCTTAGAAGAACTTTCGCAGATGCAATCGCTTTTCTTGTAGGTAAGTAAGTAATATATTTAGTATATTACCGGTAGGTCCCGTAATATCAGTTCACAAACTTCACCCGAGCCAGACTTTGTTAACTTTTAACGATGCTCCATAGAGCATACGCGTTTAATAAATATTCGATACCATTCAACTTTTAGAGTTCTGTTTGTTTTCTCTTTTTAGTCTGACTACGACCAAAGCAATTTAAACATAGATCTGGGTGTTTCTATGTAGGTTTATTATGTAAGTATTTACAAAAAAAGTATACAAGTATTTTTATCCATTGTTACCCATAGTAAAAGCTCTGCTTAGTTTGGAATAGATCATTAGATGGTGTTGTGTGAATACAGTAGAATATTATTATTATTATATTCTTGCCTAATAATACAAGCTTACAAACACATAATATGGATACGTAGACTCGTATAGGCACTTACTTCCAACAAAGGCTATATTAAATGCTATTCATGTAACATAATAATGAGCTAGTCCACTAAAATACAGAATTGAAGAATGATTGTCATATCTGATTTCCCCAAAGGCATTAGAGTAGGTAACAACAATAAGATAATCACATCACGCTCAGTTGAGTGCAGAGAGGCGCTTACCATGAAATTCGTCTATCCGACAAATCAATAATGATGGGATAAGACCCTCTCAGCCGCCGATCTAGTCACTTCTCAACTCTCTTACCGACCAAGAGGTCAGCGGTACATTTACTCTCGACACATAAAGGTTTTGGTTTTATGTAACTTGTAAAAAACATATAAAGCCTTATATGTAGTTTGTGTACACTTAGAGGGATGTGTTGTTACAGAATTACGATATAGCCATAGTAGTTTCTTATACCTAACCTCGAATTATAAGAATTTTCGAGAAATAAAAGGTAAAACTGTTTCGTCTACCTTTGCGATCGAAAACCTTTAACCTTTGCGCACATGGACCGCATCTAAGTCGGATCCAGATTTGAGAACAATTTTAACGTAGGTATGAAGCAGCAGATACCATTCGGCCTCGCAAACCAAATTTAATAGAATAGTAAAGTATAATAATATCATATGGCAATGTGATTTACATTTTAGTCCCAGACCTGTTATTTATTTGTCTTAGTTGTGGAAACATAGGGCCTTTGATAAACATATGAAAATCAAAACAAAACTAAGTATAAGTTCGTGAAGCAGAGGATGTTAAATAAATGCCCAGGTTTAGTTAAACCTTCAGCTTCAATTAATTTATATTAATTTGTTACCGCTTTTGAAGTAGGTACACTAACTACGGAATTCAATATTCGAAATATTGAATTCCGTAGATTTGTAGATCTGTAGATTTTAGATTCGTTTTTGACAGTTTTTGACATAAGCTCCATACAAAATATGTCAAACACGAATCTAAAATCTACAGATCTATCTATAGTTCGAATATTGAAAATAAACCAACTCCATCGCATACAATAAATATCAAACAAACATCGTGAACGATTTTTGTTAGAGAATTAATATGAATGAAAAACATAAAGCATAATTTCGTTTCTGCTCGAAAACGGACAAGGCACAAAAAGTTAAGCACACATAGGTCACATAACTAAATCACAGTTTGGAAAGAAAATATATCAACACTTTTTCCAGTTCATTACACTTTTAATACAACAATTCAAAAAGCTAGACAATACTGAGTACTACACATTCATAAAATATGTGGATATTGGATTCAGGCGCACATGTAAGAGAAATGAAGTGCCTAATGAAGCCTGTAAGCGGTTTACAACCTACCGTAACTAATTGAGCAATATTCTCATTATATTTTATGACGTTATACGGCTCGTAGTTTTGATTTGAATGTAATGTAAGGGAATTTAAATACATTAACATATTAATTAAAGTTAATCAGTGAAATTAGTTACATTAGGAATTAAATGGTAATAAGTATCTATGATAGATTTGCTAGATACAAAACATACCTTGAAGCAGACCGTTTAGCAAATGAAACAGTGTGTAATTAAGTGATTAAACACATTATGCCGAAGGTACGCGACCGAAGTTCGACATGATTACGCCTATTTGAATTACTGACGACACATTATACCGAAGTTACGTTGCGTTATAGCGTACAGCTTACTTCGGTCGGGCTTAGCACAAGCGTAGTTCGTACGACGAGCGTAAGTTCGGCACTTATGGTGTGTCATATCAGCCGAATACATCGGAACGTAAAATCAGCCGCGGAACTTTGGTCACGTACTTTCAACATATTATCTTTAGACACTAAGAAGCTGGATAGGGTCCGCTTCGGCAAACCAAATCCAGACAGGAAGACATGCCTGTCACAGAAAGACTCATCACTAAATTAATCGAGGAAACCTGGTTGGTTCTGTAGAGTAAGCTTCGAACTATCTACATATTACCCTGATTCACGGATAGAGTTTCACTGTAATTAATTTAAAAAAATAAAGGTAAGACCCAGAAAAGTTTTTGATGAATTAAATTGATACCTTGGAATTAGGAATGGAAACTAGCGAATTGAGAAACTACTTTAAAAAAACGAAAACTATGATATTAAAGAGTTCAATGAAAAAATATCTCAATTCAAGTATATTCAAAATAAATTATAACATAAAGTGTCTAGAATTTTGGCTAGAAGGAGCTGGGATCAATTGCAGCAGATTTGTGGAAGCGTGACTCTATTCATCAGCCCTTGTCAGCCACAACAAATCTCAGACATAACTGTACTGTGTTGCACAGCGAATACAAGTAATCTTAATATTAATGTGTTTCACTTACCCGCTATCCTTGCTGATGTCAGGCTTGAGCTAAATTAGACACATTCATACAAGTATATTGGCCAAAATAAATGAATGAAGTATCTTATACTTAGCTATTAAGCTTCAAACGCGACGTTTTCAGGACACGTTGGCACGTGGAAGTCGATACCAGATTCACAATTTTCACAAATATCAATCAATAGTTCACAATCAATTTACCGTTGCCAGCACTAGATCAGGCGGCGTTCAAGGCGGTTTACACTATTTAGTTCAATTAATCAATTCACACGAAATGCAAAAAGGTGTGCTCACAATAAGAGTCGACAACGTGGTAATTTCTCAACGGGAAGCGAACGGAAGTGACAGTTCAGTGTGACCATTGTCAGAAATTTTCAATAGACTAAACAAAATGTTACTCAATCGATCTAATCGATTTGACTTATAATAAAAACTAATTCTATTTCAAACATCCACCCGCCCCGGACCGGCCTACCGGTCCGCTAATCGGTTGGTAGACGTGACAATGTTGCAACCGCTCTCCTCAGAATCGAACCGTCCACCAAGACCTCAGCAAATCGGGGAACTCCATCAGCCCCAGTTACCAAATGAAGGTTGCGCCCCCTGCGCCATCTGAGTGGCGGAAGGTTAGCCTCCTTGATCAAAACGAGGTCACCAATCTTGGGTGGATCGGTCTTGTCGGTCCACTTAACGCGTTGCTGGAGTATGTGCAAATATTCCAAGTTCCAGCGTTTCCAAAAGTTCTGAGTAATCTGGCGTACCAATTCAAAACGCGAGAGACGACCAGGTCTCGTATCAATATAGGGGTACTCAGGCAAGGCGACAAGTGGGCGACCAATCAAAAAATGGCCCGGCGTAAGGGCCTCCAAATCATTCGGATCCGAGGAGATCGGGCACAATGGCCGAGAGTTCAAAACGGCCTCAATCTTACAAAACACAGTTGCGAGTTCCTCAAATGTAAGGACAGATTCACCGATTGTCCTGCGCAAGTGTGTTTTGGCCGATTTTACGGCGGCCTCAAATATACCACCCCAGTGTGGACAATTTGGTGGGGAAAACAACCAATTTATCCCACGTCGGGCAAGCCTATCACCTATATCAGCTTTGTTGGTTTCAAGAAAATTAACAACATCATTTAAATAATTATAGGTGCCCTTGAAGTTAGTGCCGCAGTCAGAACGGATCAAGGAAGGCATCCCTCTGCGCGATACAAATCTGTAAAATGTGGCTACAAACGCCTCGGTCGTAAGCGAGGAGACCAGTTCTAAGTGTACGGCCTTTGTGGAGAGACAAACAAAAACGCACAAGTAGGCCTTGACAGTCTTGCTGTTTCAAAGTGTCGACGTTTTCACCAAAAAGGGACCTGCGAAGTCCGTGCCAACACCGTCAAACGTCCTGCTCTCAGTTACGCGATCTGCCGGTAAGTCTCCCATCAAGGGCTGCATGGTAGAAGCCTTGAGCTTATAGCAAGGGATGCAGCGAAAGACTACACTCCGAATAATTCTTCGGGCAGACAAAATCCAAAATTCGCGTTGCAAAATGGCCAACAAAGCATTACAACCAGCATGCGAATTTTTAAGGTGACGGTCAGTTACCAACAAGCGTATCAAATGACCGTCCCTAGGTAACAAAAGGGGGTGACGTGCTCCGTAAGGGAGGTTGGCGTTCTTGAGACGCCCTCCAACGCGCAAGAGACCCGTATCGTCCAAAAAGGGGTTCAATTTAGATACAGCTCCCGACAATTTCGATTTCCCCGACTTGAGGATAGCAATCTCCCTTTCAAAATGCGCCAATTGCACAGAACGAACCCAAAAGGTGAGGGACTCCTGTCGTTCCTGTGGTGAAAGAAACGGTGTCAGACGTTTTTGTTGTGGGTGCCTAAAATTAAAAACAAAACGCTTTATCCAAGCAGTGACACCTAACAACTTGTCGAGGGAGCTGTAACGATTCAACAAAAAATCGGGGTCGAAGGCGCATTCTACCTTCTCAAGAGCGAGTGTTCGTAGACCCGGCAAATTAGAAGTATTCAAAACTGGCGTTCGAGGCCAATCAATTTCTGGTCGACTCAACCATTCCGGACCCCACCACAGCGAATGACCTATCAAACTAGGCGTCAAGCATCCGCGCGACGCACAATCAGCGGGATTGAGCTCACCTGGCACGTGTCTCCAAACAAGTTTGACTTCGGATTTCTGGATTTGGGAAACGCGATTAGCGACAAATACCTCCAAAGTGTGGACAGACGCCTTCAACCAACAAAGTACAATTTGGCTGTCTGTCCAGGCGTAGGTCCCATTAATACAAATGCTTTTACCCAAAGTACTGGACACGTGGTTCAATAAGCGTACAAGTAGGGCTGCTCCCGAGAGCTCCAATTTTGGGATGGTCAAAGATGTACGAAGGGGTGCCACCTTGCTCTTTGCCATGATCAGGGAAACCCTCACCTGACCTGAGGCACTAACTGTGCGCAAGTACACCACGGCGGCGTGACCACGTTCCGAGGCGTCACAAAACCCGTGAAGGGTGGCCTTGTACTTCCCGGGAGGAAGGATGGGACGAGGCAAGGAGATCTCGTTGACGGCAGGAAGTGAGGATACAAAGGAGGTCCATTCCTCAACAAGAGTGCCGTGTAGAGGTTCATCCCAAGTCAATCCTGCTGTCCAAAGCTTCTGCAAGAAGCATTTTGCCCAAAATATAATTGGACAGATCCA
The DNA here is from genome assembly GCA_944739405.2 of Euclidia mi. NCBI lineage: Eukaryota > Metazoa > Arthropoda > Insecta > Lepidoptera > Erebidae > Euclidia > Euclidia mi. Next base: position 79,002,197 of record OX123184.2, on the reverse strand, counting down.
ACCGTTCGGATCAAAGGTTCTGGCGACAGTAGACAATACGAGACGTTTAGTCCAAGAACACGGCAATTTCAAGTCTACGTTATATGTAAAGATGTCTTGGACTGGTCTGTACTGAACGCCGAGAACAGCCATCATGGCGGGGTTGTCAACAATCTCAAATAGATGTGGATCCTGCTGATGATCCTCTGGCAAGCCTTCCAAAAGCGCTGGTGAGTTGGAAATCCATTTACGCAACTCATAACCAGCGGAGGCCAAAATACCTATCAATTCGTCCCACAGGAGGATCGCCTCGTCCGCTGTGGAGGCGCCCGAGCAAATGTCATCGACGTAAATATCGTCCTTCAAGATGGCGGAGGCTCTTGGGAAACGTAGGCCTTCGCGGTCTGCGAGCTCCCAAAGAGAACGTATTGCCAAGTAGGGGCTTGACCTTAACCCGTACGTATTTGTATTGAGCTCGTAGACGACGATGGGATCGCGAGGAGACTCTCTCCAAAGGATCAGCTGGAAGCGACGGTCATCAGGGTGGATAATCGTCTGCCTGAACATCATTTTTATGTCGGCCACAAAGACAACCTGATGTCGTCGGAAGCTGGTGATGACGTCACAAAGGTCCTTGACCAACTTGGGACCAGAATGCAAGCACTGGTTCAAGGATACGCCTGTTGAAGTCTGCGCAGAACCATCAAACACTGTGCGCAGCTTGCCAGTCGATGGCTTCAATACCGCATGATGCGGGAGAAAGTAATGCTCCACCGAACGCCAATCCAAATTTGACACAGACATGTGTCCCAACTGTTCATATTCCCTCATGAACTCAATATACTTCTGTCTGAGCTCCGGATCACGACCCATGCGACGCTCCATGGCCAACAACCTCTTTTCGGCTAAAGGTCGTGACTCACCAAGCGGAGGCCGAACAGACAGGAAGGGTAGCCTCGTAGTAATCCGACCAGAACGGAGTCGACCCGTGTTGTTCTGGAAGAACAGCTCGCACTCCTCATGTTCTGGATTCAAACGGGCAGCTTGAGGCGGCTCCTCTACCTCCCAAAACCTCTGAACCGCATCAGAGAGAGCGGAGCCTACAGCCAACAAATTGTCAAGTTCAGGTGGAGGGGGGTCCCTAGGTACAGGTCCCATCAAAGCAAATCCAAATATGGTCGGGATGGCAGTCAAACCATTTGGCACCAAGACCCTTTTCCCACCAATCAAAATTCCACCGAGGACATCAGAGCCAATCAACAAGTCGATTTGTCCCGGTGTGTCAAATTTGGGGTCTGCCAGTTCCAATCCCGATGTCAAATTCACCACAGCAGCAGGTAGCTGCTTCTGTGGATGCATACCCAAAATATTCTTCAACACAATAGCCGAGGTTTTAATCCTCGGGTGTGAAGATTCAACAGGGCCAAACAAAACCTTAACTTGCCCTTCAACATTAGAGGCTACGTCCCCTATGCCCCGTATACAATTTGGAAAAGAACCCATATTTAAATTAACCTGCCCTACCAAATAAGTGGAAACAATGCAACCTTGTGAACCTGTGTCCAATATAGCACGGACAACAACAGAGGTCCCCGTGGGTCCCCAGACCCTAACAGCAACCGTTGGTAGGATAACGGTCTCAATGGGGGAGGTTGGCGTTATAGAGCAGGGGTCAATGACCTATTGTTGCCTGGGCGGCGACCGTTGGCCAGGACCTGGCAAGTCAAAATGAGGGTGCGGCTTGAAGTCCTCAAAAGCGCGATGACTCGATCCGCGCGCCATCTGTGGGGGGTCATAATGACGCACCCGCCCAAAACGAGGTGGGCGCGAGTCAAGGCGGGGACGCTCCGCCAAAGGAGGGGAATACCTGGGGCAGCAGTCATGGTGCTGGTGACGCTGGGCGGTCGCACATTCAGGTGCGCGAGAGAAAGGAGGCGTGCGCACGCTACGGTTCTCCAAGCGGGGTGAGTGGCGATCAATTGAGCGAGGCGACTCTCGGCTACGCGCCGGTGAGCCTCGGCTGCCACCTTCAAAACACCCGCCCGTGCGCGGCGTCGGCTGGTTGGACAAGCGGCCTACCTCTCTGGCATTCATGCAGAGAATGTCCAAATGCTGTCCTCCACAGTGAGGACAGGGGCGAGAGTTTGGGCAGTCTCGCTGGTAGTGGGACCCCAAACAAGAGAAGCAAAGGCGGCGGGCATTCGCGATGCGCCTACGAGAGGCGACATGTACGTCCAAGAATGCCCTACAACTGGCCGTTCTGTGCCCCGTGACCTTGCAGTAGGAGCACTCCACTGGGCTCTGCGTGACTGCAAAGCGAGGAGGGCGCCGGTCAACACTGGCTCGGGTGTGAACGCGAGCCTGCTCCTTGACCTTGGGCGGCTGCGACTTAGCCGGCGTGTCACCACCGGAGTTGTCCAAGACCCGGCACTCATCCTCCAGGAACTTCTCCAGGTCAGCAAAGGGGGGCAGATGGGTCGCGCTATCCCCACCAAAGCGCTGTTCAAAACGCGACCTCAGGTCGGCAGGCAGCTTCTTCAGCACAATGTGCACCAATAGATAGGACCATTGGTCCACGGGCAGGTCAAGGCACTTAAGTGCGTTGATGGCCACCAAAAGCGGGTTCAACAGTTGGGTGCGCAACCCAGAGACCCGGGTGAGCGTCGGCAAGCCCAAAATCTGCTCAATGTGCGTGTCGGCGAGGCCACGCTTATTATGGTACCTACGGGTGATTAGGTCCCGAGCCGTCTGGTACGCCTCGTCAGACACGGGCAGATGCTGGATGAGGCCCTTTGCCTCCCCATCCAGTACCGACATTAGATAGGCCAACTTTTGTGCCGGCCGAAGGTCAGCCCTATCATGGACTAGGCTGTCGAACAAATTAACGAAGCCCAGGTAGCTTCCTAGGCAGCCATCAAAATGGGGGAGGTCCAATGTAGGGAGCCTACTCACCAGCCCCGGTGCTGACCTAGGAAGCTCCTGCTTCAGGCCGGGTTGCCCTTCCCTATCGGCAACTAGTTGTCTCGCAGTATTGGAGACAGCATCATACAGGTCTAAGACCTGGGCATAGTCTTCGCTGACCTTATTTCGCTGGTCAGTGGTGAAATCATTGATTGACACTTCAAGACAGCAAGTGCTGAAAGTGCGGAATTGCTGTTCCACACTTGCCAGGCGATCATCAATCCGCTCGTACCTCTGAAGTAAGGCCTGCTGGCGATCAGGCCGGTTCACTAAAGCATTGGCCGAGGCAAACCAGCGCAGATCTGATGCAATAGCACTAGCAGCCGCACGCAAGTCCTTGATAGCTGACATAATCAAAATTTCAAAAGAGCCCGGACAAGCGTTAAACAATATTAACAATCAAAACTTAATTTTTCTCAATTCTTTGAAACCAACAAAGTATTAGCCTGTTTACTGCAAGTGCAGGCAAGTGACAGGTATTTACTGCCCAACAAAATTAAAGGTTTCAGTATATTGAAACAAACACAAAAGTTATCAAAGTTATAACTTATAACAAAGTAATAAAGTTGAAACTTCAACTTAATTAATTAATTATTTGCAACAGACAGACTAACTGTGTTATTTATGATATACAATAGGAAGTAAGCACAGAATATGTGTTACCTAACAATATTATCTTTATATTATAACAAAACAAAGTTTATTAATGTGACCCGCCCAAGTGGCAAGGTCAAGTTGGTTGTTATGTTTATGAATATATGCAATAAACTAAATTTACTAAATTTATTGATACATACAGCTGTTATGTATCCAAACAAACTGACTTATTAATGCAACAACAAATTTAAGTTAGATTTTCCAACAATACAAATCAACAATTACTGATTAAGGTTATGTGACAATGTGTTTCAAATTATCTAGGTCAACTTATACAATTAAATATTATGTATTTTAGACAATAACTGACCTGACAAACACTACAATACTGTCTACAAGGTGATAAGATACAAGCTCATACCAATCTGAGTTCAGATACAATCAACGGCTAAGATACAAATTTACAATATAGGCAGTTAACCACGCTCTTGCTACCAAAAAATTATGTCTAGAATTTTGGCTAGAAGGAGCTGGGATCAATTGCAGCAGATTTGTGGAAGCGTGACTCTATTCATCAGCCCTTGTCAGCCACAACAAATCTCAGACATAACTGTACTAGACTAGACTGTGTTGCACAGCGAATACAAGTAATCTTAATATTAATGTGTTTCACTTACCCGCTATCCTTGCTGATGTCAGGCTTGAGCTAAATTAGACACATTCATACAAGTATATTGGCCAAAATAAATGAATGAAGTATCTTATACTTAGCTATTAAGCTTCAAACGCGACGTTTTCAGGACACGTTGGCACGTGGAAGTCGATACCAGATTCACAATTTTCACAAATATCAATCAATAGTTCACAATCAATTTACCGTTGCCAGCACTAGATCAGGCGGCGTTCAAGGCGGTTTACACTATTTAGTTCAATTAATCAATTCACACGAAATGCAAAAAGGTGTGCTCACAATAAGAGTCGACAACGTGGTAATTTCTCAACGGGAAGCGAACGGAAGTGACAGTTCAGTGTGACCATTGTCAGAAATTTTCAATAGACTAAACAAAATGTTACTCAATCGATCTAATCGATTTGACTTATAATAAAAACTAATTCTATTTCAAACATAAAGTGTAAAGTAATTAAGCTACGTAAAGATACTCACACGTCTACTTTTTTTTTTTTTTTTTGGTTTCGGGTTGGAAAATCCTCATGGAGTCCCTCCGCCCTGGGGGAAGGACGAAGGGGACTGTCAGACTCTTACTGACTAAAAACCAACCCGTGTTCCTCATGTACCCGTGTGTCGGAGGGTAGGGATTCGCATAAGCATTCCACGCTACCCCCCGACGGGCATTGGCCCGCCGGATGCTCAGGCGGGCCCCGAACAAACCCCCTTGGCGGCGGATGAAGGTGTTGGGCTCCGCCGCCAAAACACTCAGCGGCCGCAGAGGATAGGGAGGACGGCAACGCAACACCGCATCTCCTCTTCCTCTGCGGCCCCACCGCGACGCAACGATGGTGCGCCCCCATTTGGTCGCGGGAGATAGGGCGCGCGGCAACGCAACACCGACACGCCTCTCCTCCCGCGACCGCACCCGACCCTTTGGACGCATCCTGCGCAGGCCTCCGTCAAGCCCACGCGGAGCGTCCCCTCCTGGATCCCTCTTAGCTTCACCGCGGGTCACCAATCCACGGTTACTGAGCCCCCCCACCACGACAAGGTGGAGATCCCACGGGGGGGCTCACACGTCTACTTGTTGTAAGTTGAATCAACAACTTTTTTGCACATCCTTCCTAGAGGTCTATTAGAAATGAGTGTGTATATATTTACCTTTTTTCTCTCTTTTTCTCTTTTTTTTTTTAATTATTATGTGCATTTTTATTCTCCTACTTATCATTATTTATTTTTAAGCTATATTGTTTTTGGTAGCCGTTTCACCATCGATAAAGTTTTGTACATATATGCTAAAAGCGAAAACTTGTAATTGGCCATAGCTTAATAAAAGATATACATGTTTGTTAACTAGCTGTAAGTTTTCAAAATTCGAAAATAAATAAAATAAACAAAACATACTACACAACACATGCAGGTTACAGAAAACAAGGGCTAAATAGTTAGTCGCAAACTTTGTCCAAGTGCTGTCAAATAAATATACGATGTATTCCTCGGGTTACGACGCCCGCTTTGTCTAAATATTCAAAGTTAAAACGATTCCGCTATACAACATGAAACTCTTACAATTCAGAGCTATTGCCAAATTTATGTGGACTATTTAAAACTTGAAAACAGTATCGGTAATAAATCCAAATTAAGCTAAACTCATAAAACCTCTGATTCCATTAGCAGACAACAAAAGCAAAAGCCATAAAATAACTAATAAATATAAATTGAATAAATAAATATTGCGAATGCGATAGGTCACTTAGGTCAGGCCGGGTGTACGGTCAATTTAAAATAATGCGTTACAAATTCCAAACTAAACTTTATTGACAGAGTTTTGTGTGTACCTTTCGATTAAAAGTATCTATATCACAATACCCAGTGCAACTAATATACTGTAAACTTATAACCCGAAAACAGATAACCATACTTTTACTTATATATTTCTAAATACATACATATTGTTGATAGATTAACTAAAGACATGCACGCTTCGTCACACTGTTGTGCTGGGTGGGAATCGAAACCTTGACCTCCGGTTAGCAGTGAGAGACACTAACCACTAGACCAAGGAAACAGTCGATGTCATACAGAATAAATTAGCGGTTCTCTCCGCGACCACGCTCGGTGCAAGACGAGCGAAACGTCGGAAACAAATAGGTATTTATACCTTAAATAAGTTAATTGGACGCAATTAAGACCCGCTAATTTATTTTGTATGACGTATACAAACCGCGAAAGTTTAAAAAACAGTCGATATCATAAGCACAATTTTGAGGAAATAATACACTTTGTTTTAAGCTGTTTAAGTAACATAATCATATCCTAATAACATTAGATTTAACATTACAAGTTAGCTCAATGGTCTACCACTTACTGAAAACCAACCTTGCTACCAAGTTCATCGTCCCTTACATGGAAATAATTATACTATCCTTGTAAGATTTCATCCTTGTTAAACATTAACTCACTCGGGTGCCTATTAAGATCCTTAAATAACAAGAAGGCAGTTAATAATTAATAATTGAGATCAAGAACCTTATACACATATAGAGTACATCTTGTTAATTTGTATGTAATGTGGTGTAAATTAAACAATGGTCCCATTTGCTACAACTCAAACTATTTCTATTACTTAGTACGTAACTGAATATAGACATTTTCTTCGTTTTATTGAGCAAGTCAGATTGAATTATACGCTTTCATTCATGTGGAACAGTTATTAAAAATAAAATATAACACTGTGTTTTGTTAACCTGCAATATCCTTTTCAAGGTAACCAAATTATAATTATTAGTAGAATTATGCAAGTTAAGGTTGAAACCCAAGTCATAATATTTATGAGTTTTGGCAGTTGCGATCGAAATAATCATTTGGGACAAACACAAGTAAGAAACGTGCCAAAGCTTTTAAAGACTTTTAACTCCGTTAAGACAAGACAGATAACGGCCCGATTGGGTTCCACACTTCTTCAGTTTATTATTATTTGTCTCGATTATCGCACTTAATTTCATTTCAGTCAAGAAATTTTACATTCAGATATTTAAAAAATATGTAATACTATACATGAGCACATAACAAACAAATTAATAATTTAAAAATCTCGGTATGAAAACAAAACTCCTCCGTGTTTATCGTTATGATGAAATACAGCCGCCGCGATTTTAGCTTTAATATTATTCATTCCAGGAACCACCGCGTTAATTTCTCTCAGTGTTTTATTAACTTTGAAAACTACTTACTATTAATATAGAACACCGACAACGTGAATCACGGACCGGCAACTTTGTTGAGTGATTAAATTTTCACTCAAACATCCAATTTGACCAGACTCCAACTGCGTGCGCTAAACTAATTCACTTCAAACCCGCTTAATATTTCAGTCAATCCAGTATTTCGTAAAAGTGCTGAGTAGCTAGTACCAATAAGTGTGCAGTCAGTAACTCGTAGGAAGGCTTCATTTATTTGCTGAAGGGGATAAATACTTTTGATTACTTGAATTCTCCTGATTGACGCTATTATGTAACAATTGTCAGTGGACTCTTTCACTGACTCCGTTTGTTATCTCTCAATAAAATTGCACTAGAAGCAGTATTTAAAAATATCTAGTTGAACAAAATATATTGATAGTTGTAATAAAGATGACTTTAGCACACGAACCCGGCTTCTTCATTCCATGATATTCTTATTAATTATTTTATTCGGGATATTGACGTCACGTACGATTTCGTCTGAAGTCGAAGAATCAGAGTCATCGCAGATAGTTGGTTTTCGAAACCAAGAGATTAGGTTTACCTATGCGGATGAATTTTAGGCTAATATAATATATTAACCACTAGAACATACAAGTATATAATGCAAAGACGTAGCAACTTATGTCCAACGTGAAAATTGGATGATTAAATTATTCCTTTGTGTAGGAATTTGGCAAAAATCAAAGATAATTTGGGAAGCCAATTTTCTTTTTTTGTGTTCTGTATAGACTTAGAGCCAAGAGGTTATTCGATCTAAGCTACTCTTACTCTACAAAACGCTGGTCTACCAGCATATAGAGTACACCTCGCCAGATCAGTACATCCAATCTAGATCCCACAAATACCAACTTAATCCACTCGACTCTCTGCGAAGACGTGCCATTTAAAAAGTCCATGATCTTAATCTTACAGTGGACTAGCATAGTTGGGGCAGTGAAGTAACTTCGGGTGCGTGTCTTACTGCGAAGGGTTTCATTAATCGATTTTAAACTTTCGCGATTTGTATACATCATACAAAATAAATTAGCGGGTCTTAATCGCGTACAACTAACTTATATAAGGTATAAATACCTATTTGGTTCCGACGTTTCGCTCGTCTTGCACCGAGCGTGGTCACGGAGAGACTGAGCTCGGTCGCGGTCGCTCGGTGCAAGACGAGCGAAACGTCGGAACCAAATAGGTATCTATACCTTATATAAGTTAGTTGTACGCGATTAAGACCCGCTAATTTATTTTGTATGAAGGGTTTCATTGTCGTTATTTTACAATCACTCTATACGCCGTCCCGTGGTGCATTATTTTAATAAGTAAACGTTCTTTACTGGCACGGAGAGACTGGAAAGGTTATAGAGATCTTTGCCCGCTGGATTGTATAAGTTTTGGAACAGATTACTTGTTGCGGGATTCCCAGAGACCTTTAATTGGTTGTTGCACGAAAAAAAATGAAGGTAAGCCTTAAAATCACGAAAGGCTAAAGCTTTGCTCTGTATTCTCTTGAAATTAAAAAGGCTATGAACGGTAGTTGCCAATTATCATGTAAATCTTTTTACTAAAGCAAAGGCAATCAGTGGCATGAAATAATATAATGGATACTTACTCGTACTTAAGATTTAGTTCGTCCACTTAACACAAGCAAGCAGTTAGCAGATAGTAGTTATTATTAGTTCACAGTTTGCACAAACTAAGTGCAAATATTATGAGACACTGTTCTTAACTTATCAAATGATTTACTGAAATACGCTGTAGCAGAAATCTTGCTTAATTAAGAGTAAACACGATTTTATCTTAATTAAAAGAGATAACTCATTAAGTACGCGGCCTTAAATTTAGTTGCCGAGATTAGAAAAAATATCTGTTCATTGTTGCGAAAAGTAATTAAGAGTTATTAGACTGATACTAACAAGCTTGTGCTTAGAGACAAGCTTGGGTTATTTCAGAAGGATAACATAATTTTTACCGTTACTTACTGGGATATAAGCTTGTATCCCACAATATTTTTTGCTTTGCCTTTACTTATTTTAGCATTAATGGGCCGGCTCAACCGGGTAAGTACTACCCTCTCACAGAAAATCGACGTAAAGTAACAGTACTGTTGCGTTTCGTACTTCGAGTGCCGGAGGCCCTATCCCCTATTCCCACTCTCTCATCCCTCTCCTCTTTTATTGTTTTCCCAAACCAAGGAGCGGCAAGGCAATTGTGACTCATCTGGTGTTACACGTGTGTATGGGCGGCGGTATCACTCACCATCAGGCGATCCGTCTGCTCTTTCGTTGTGCGTCTCCTCGTCACTATCACTACATAGAATAAAATAAAGTCTGTCTTCTGTCTGTCTGTCCCTATGTATGCTTAAATCTTTCAAACTACTCAACGGATTTTGAAGCGGTTTTTTTAATAGATAGAGTGATTCAAGAGGAAGGTTTATATGTAAGTATAGAGTGATTCAAGAGGAAAGTTTATATGTATTATACATCATCACTACATTTGACTGCACGGTAGGCGTAGTGGTTAAAGCGGCCACCCCACCGCTTGACACTGCGGCGATGTGTTGTGGGTTCGAACCCCACACGAGACAACACTTTGTGTGATTCATAAATTGTTGTTTCAAGTCTGGGTGTTCATTGTGTTCGTTAGTTGTATGTTTGTAAAGTCCCCCGTGACACAGGATTTAATCCTAATACGGGAGTGTTCTTTATTTAAATAAATAAAAAATAAATAGTATAGAACAGAGTCTGTCTTCTGTCTATCTGTCCCTATGTATGCTTAAATCTTTAAAACTGCGCAACGGATTTTGAAGCGATTTTTTAATAGATAGAGTGATTCAAGAGGAAGGTTTATATGTAAGTATAATATACATGCATAATATACTAGAGAAACACTGATAGTTTAAAAGGTTTCTAATGTGATGTCGTAAATAAACACATTTTTTTGCACCCGTGCGAAGCCAAGGCGGGTCGCTAGTTTGCATATAAAAAGAAAACAATTCCGACGTAAAGGATGGCAATGCAACACGTGTTAAAGTTTTAAAATATATAGAGCTATAATGTCTAAGATTACACACTAATTTGACAATATATACAGAGGTTCGGCTAGCTGCACACTACACCGGGATCATCATCCGATTTCTCATGTTATAATGCGATAAATTTGATTTATTGTTATTGTTGATAGACCACGACACCACGTACTGTCTCTCTAATCATTCAGAGGTGTATTACAACAAAGATACTATCTGGCAGTAAACACACTATAATCCGGTCAATAGATGTTATATAAGTGGTAATCGACACCTCAGCAATTTTCAGATAAGCATCAATATTAAAGCAGCACTTCAATCGAATATCGACATTAGTCAGCTAATCTTAATTTAAATCTATCACTGAATATGATATTTCTGATTGAAAATGAAATATTGTGGTTACGTTACACTGCATCTGGATTAATCTCGGTAGAAGATCGTTTATCACTTAAAAGGTATTTTGTAAATGTTCCTTAATTAATACCTAAACATTGTAGAGCATTCCTTTATTTTTAAACCAATAAATAACCTCAGCCTTAATGTTCATTATTATCTTCACCGCACATAACTGGATATGAATGTATTTTCTAATAACCGCAGCTTTATTGTGAAAATTTCTAAACAAACATTTACACTAATAGCATCAAAATTTTACAAAAATCTGGTGTAAAATAAAAAACGAATCAAACAGGTGATTGCTAGTGCGGCACTCGTTCAATCAAATTAATATGGCGCGAGTGGATTTACAGCAATCGATGTAAACTTAGATTTCGTATACGCCAGTACGAAGTAAGTATTTTGCAGATGAGACTACAAATAATTATATTTCACAAATTACTGCCTTCTGTTCCTATATTAACGGTTTTCTTACTATTTCGTTGGAATATTCAGTAGGACATCTTGCCTCATCTTCACATCATACTGGTTGTACTCCTTTCTTCCTTCCAGTAAGCCGTAGCTTGGATATATATGCTTAACATGGCAAATCTACCACGCTAAGCGAAAGCACGAACATTCCACCCATTAGAAATTGGTTCTATTTGTTAGGTTGTAGCTGACCGACACTGCAATATATAAATTTAAGAAAGACGTTAGGCGCATTAAAAATCAATTCTACTTATAATCACTTTACAAATATCGAAATAATGAAAGCAGAAAACACCACGGAAAAAATAATTGTGAGTCGCAGTAAGGTTTTCCCATATTATGACATCAAACTCGCAACACTCAGTACAACTAAAAAGTGCGAGGAACTACTTCACGTACTTCGCCATCACAAGAGTCAAGTAAGCTTAGATGGATTGATAAAATCTAATAATAATCTGACAAGTCTCTGATTAGACACCAAGTTTGTAAAGCTTGTTACTAATTAACGGAAAACATCACCCGTACAACAAACTGTTGATGTCGGGATATTTAATGGTGAGCTGTATATATCTTACTGGCCTTGAGAGCGAAGGCATGGAGGATAAAGTATCGCCCTCGCGCTAATCTTAATATATAAAATCCTTGCGTTACTGACTGATTGACAGACACGCTACAGCCGAAACTATTGAGCGCAGGAAGCTGAAACTTGGCATGTATGTTCCTTGGGAACCGTAGGGGTGCACTAAGAAGGGATTTCCCGAAATTCCCACGGGATCGGCCAAAACGGGTAAATTTAAAATAAATGCAGGCGAAGCTGCTGGCGTCCTCTAGTTAATACATAAATGCTTGTTCAATAATATTCGCTTAAGATGTAAATCTAAATCAAATTTTGAAGTATTTTTTATTACCTGGAAATTAGCGGCTAATTTCTACACACTAACGCTCTCTGGAAATCGTTAATGACTCACCATAGGCCTACCCCTTTTCCTCAGTTACCTTAAAGCACCTTTAAGTTATTTTGCGGATGTCCCTTGTACTTGACCTCTGTCAGGTTGATCTACCCTCAGGCATTGCGAAAGGCACCGGCGAAATATCCAATAAAATAGCATGAATATATTCCGATCGGTTACCCCTCACAATCCGTGTGACCTCCTACCGTGACGGCGAAACTGAACCGGAAAATCTGCTCAAGATTTTGTTGCTAATCATTGGCGCGCAACGCTTGACAACCACTTATTGAATTAAGAAGAAACCAGAGATTCATACAAAGTCATCAATATTACGGATCCATCGAAATTAGACTTAAATATTTTAAAAGATTTTGTCGTAAACAATGTTATTTACTGCATGTGTTTAGAACTAAGACGACAATGTACCAACTAGACAGAACATTCTGAATTATATTTTTGTTAGCATTATGTCTGCCTCCCTATGCAAAACATCCACCAATTACCGAACGTATCGTTTCAAATTAAAAAAAATCAATAAGGCACGTTCGAAATTTTGCAGCATCCGCTCTTCGCATTTTTTTCCTTTTTGCTTTGCCTTGTGTCTTACGAACTTTAGCTGCCTGCATTTCATAATGAAATGTTATTTTCATTTGCTTCATGAAATACTCGATTATGAGCGACTTTTCGATTAGGGAGAATTTGTGCAGCTGATTTGCAATGAAATGATCAGTCTTTTGAATTGACTATTAAGCTTAAACTTACTGTGGCAGCTTCAATTTTACGTAGTTATATTCTAGTTAGGAGTATTTTTAGTTTCTTTGTTATACAAACGAATATAGACTGCAAATACATTAATCTATTTTAACATTTGTATGGCGGATGTGACCAGTTACATTCTATTTCAAGAGTGAGTACGAAAAGAGCAGATGCATCATCTGGTAATAAGCGATTACCTCGGCCCATTGACATTATAGAGGAGTCATAAATCCGATACCGACCTATAGGATGGAAAAGTAAAGGAGGAGTTAGACGAGGGAGAAGGCAAAGGAGAATGTGGGTCTAGCACTCTCACTTTACGTCGATAATCTGTGGGTGAAATCGAGGACTCGAAACACAATGAAAACTCGCGCTACAACCCCTTGTCTATAAGATAGCGTCAGATATTTCACATCACCCACGCGAATAGCGAGAGGTATTTAACATCGTGAATATGCAATTTTATCACAGCCTCGTACAGGCGCTAACTGCGCTATTAATGCTTCATTGCCGCCGCCGTTCCGTCTTTACATTAACATAATTTAGCCCAATAATATCGTATTCCTTAACAGCTATACCTAATATAATTCATATTACGGACGAACATATACTTATTAAGTTATGTGAACAGGGTATTGTAACGTGCGATTACGACTTGATATTGTAAATAAGGTCCTACGTACCTCATTGCATCGAGTGGATAGCGTTTGTAAAAGCAATTCACACGAACCACAATCACACTAGAACGCTACGCAACCACATCGCAACAACAACTACATTTAAAGGCACCACAACGCAACCACAAAGGTATATCTTTGAATAAGTACAATCAGGCATATTATATTTATTTATGTTCCAGTTTTTTATATCCATTCCATAACAACAAGATAAGTGTGCACTTCTCGTCAAAATATTTTATCTTCCACCACTATTTCGTCATTATTACTTTCTCTTTTTTATTCAAAAGTGTGCATTGTGTCAAACACGTATAAAAAATATAGTAATTAAACTGATTGCCTTTTCAAGTATTTCCCGTAGGCGCCTACGTTACAATTTCTATCGAACTACCTCTGCTCTGATAATGAATTGCTGAGTGGACTGAATGTGTTTCATTGCCGATAACATCTCGAATTTTGCAATTTAATACAATTTCATTGAAATTAGTTATTTAGTTTTATTCCTGCTATAAATAGAAGTGAGGGTTTTATAACGCTGCTGAGTGTATCTTTAATACCGAAGTTTGGATACATCATATGATTGAAATTATCATAGCAATAGAGCCTGTCTGATGATAAGTAGTTTACCACAGCATTGGTGGTGTGTATGGACTATAAAGATGCCAGTGATCTCTATCAAACGTAACTGCCGCGTTGCCATAGACAAGAGGACAAGATTATTTGCACTCTTCGATCCAAAACACTTTTTCACTCCTCTTTCTCTGGCCCTTCCTCTGCGCTCCAACAGACCGAACGGCTATTTTACTGTGCTACTGCTATTTAAGTAATCGATCGCTATAAAATTGTAGCTTTCCAATTATCTTTTCCTTAAAGAAACGTACTTATGAGTTAACTGCATCGTAAAAGGTTCTTTGTTACTACTAGTTAGCTTATGCACTTTAAAGCAGGTACTTGAAGCATTACCTTGCCTATAGTTTATCTTTACTTTTATTGAACTGCGTATTTTGAGACACAAAAATGTACGTATAAATAATAAATCGCAAGGAAAATTGTCTTTCACTATTAAACTGCAAGTTTCAACAATGGGAACATACGTACTGAAGTTTTAACAAGCTTTGAAGTGAATGCCTCTAACACATAGACTACACTATATGTACAATCTATATCTAACGTCGTCACTTTACCCTCGGGGCGATTTTCAAACGTAGATTCAGCGTAGCATTTAGTACTTGTCATATAGCGTCGATACTTTATACTGATAGGTAAGGCTTCTGGGCTAATCTATAGGTATCTATCCCATTTATCTGTATCTGTTCTATAAATAAACTTGTTTGTGCCTTGCTATTTAACAATATATATGGAGTTAAAGGGTTACTATTATTATAAATCAAACTTATGAGAGGTGGAAATGATGTGGCATAATTTAATAAACTGAAAACCAGCGACCCATCCCGACTTTGCATACAACGATAATACATAATTTACCTATATAAAACCAGTCAAAATTGAGGGTCTCGGGTTCGAACTTACGCACCAATGACTTTTCGAAGTTAAGTGCGTATTAAATTGTGAATTATCGCTTGCTTGTCGGTGAAGGAAAACATCGTGAGGAAACCTGCATGTCTGAGAGTTCTCCAAAATGTTCTCGAAAGCCGCGCCAGAGTGGTAGACTATGGCCTTATCCTTCTCATAGTGAAAAGTACCCTTTGGCACAGATTACTAAATAGCTACTACTTAACCCGTCGTGCCCAGCAGTGGGACAGTATAAAGGGCTGATAATGACGAGTCAAAATTGAACACATAAAACAGTCATATCACACAGGACTGATAGATAGACGCGACATGACTTTGTTTTATAATATAAAGTGATTGAACATAGAAAAATTTTTCAGCCACTTTATAAGATAAAGACACTTAAACACAACCATTTTGGTAATGCAACTACAACAATATCAAATAGATAAGTCTGACAATAAGCGCCAGGATGTGTATTGTACTCACGATCGTATCTGTTGATTTACGAGTCGACTGACCTCCGTATGCAATGCGTTTACACCACACAATATAATATGCAAATACTAGTCCATCTACCGTCAGGTTTATGCTCGATTATACGTCAATTTGCACATGGAGTGACGCTGAGATACGGTTATATCTCAGTTGACGACAACCTAATACTAATATAAACACGAAATCCTTCATGCAAAATCTACTGCAGAAATATTACACGTGAAATGATCATATACATATGTATATAGCTAAAGCTAATACCTCTAAAAACATAGGTATAAGTTTTCTTTGTTTTCGGAAACTGGGTGGGGCCACTGGGGCCGTGGACGAAATCTAATTAGTAATAAGAGAATGTATTTGAATAATTTAACATAAGAAGACCATTTCAATTAAGCTTTGAGGATACTAAATGTGAAAAAATAAGACTAGTATCATTATAATAGCATTAGCTCAATTACATCCATGCTTTTATCCTAAGAGACTTGATTTTTCCAAATTCATTGTGACTTTAGTGGTCAGCCGTACCACTACCGAACGCACTTAGCAGCATGTGCAAAATGCAAAATATTTTTCCACATTACTAATTGATAAGGATCTTTTCAAGATGTAAACTTGTAAACGAATGTTGATTCCTAAATCAATTTAGTCAATAGCGTCATTAGAGAATCAAGTCTCAACCATTGTGTGTAGCCAAAATGGGGCCATTCCAAGACGTAGATGAAAACTTCGAAAAAGCAATATATTCAATTTTGGGTAACATCCTTGTTGATTTCTATACAGTTTTCTAACATTTTATTCACATAGGTAACGAACACAAATAGTAGGACGATTTGTAACAACTATGATTCACGCCGGTCGGTGGACGTTATCTCCCTGGGATTGTCTTTTATTACTATTTGAACATGACGAATATTTGCCTAGAAGCACGAGCGAGAGAAAATAATTAGTACAAAGTGTTACTTTACCAATTACTTTACAAATGTACGGATCTTCATTAAGTTAAGGTATAGGTTACAAACGAGAATAATTTACTATTGAGTTATAAAGCAAAATTATATTTAGTTATTTGTTATTAAAGATGATCAGCATCATTATCCTAGCGTTATCTCAGCTACAATCCAAGAAGCCTTGGAGCCAGAGAGCCGCTTTTCTACAATAACGCCTTCACTTCAACCGGAAATAAGAGACATGAATGAGCACGAAAATATTGAAAATTAATGTTATAAACAAAATGTCAACAAGAATCTAACAACACAATCGTCCACATGCAACAAATGTTACCAGTAACATTAGCAAACAAAGGGGGAATTGGAGTTCCATTTGGTCCCGAGCGCTGAGTCGGCTGTCACCGGCGCGGCGCGGCGGTCTGAATAATGCGAGCGACAGATCGATACACCACCATCGACATTCTACACCTCCTCTATAATTCAAACAAAATACACCTCTCGCGTTCCACTGTGAGAAATGTTCTGCGTTTATATTTTTACCAAGGTATTGGAAATTTTGTATATATATCTATATATAATCATTTATAAATATAGTATCTACCGACAGTTCAGTCACGTGGGTCTCGGTTATGGAGACAAATAAATAAGCATTTCTAATTTAAAAGCCATATTATTGCGATGTTTCATAAAAAATACTATGTACTGTAAGGCCTATTACAATACCCAGAAACAAGCGTACAACCATTTATTTTTACAAACTTTTGGATGTATAGGTAATAGTATCAGGATGTCTATACATACATTTTATATACAAAATAGTACGACCGTACACACATTTCCGTATTTGAACCACAAGTGGTTCGCGGAGCGGAACGCTTTACCAACGAAAAAAGGTCTTGCCTGAGGATTTAGTTTTCTTTAATTTATAATACTCGACATGCTTGAAGTACCGGGGCGAAAGAAACTAATTGAATCAATAGTTTAGGATGCAAATAGTTTTTCTTCTAAAATAAAGAAATAATCACAATGGTTTCAAGTTGCCTAAATAAAATTAAGAGAGAAATACAAAGTAATTCAAGAAATGTTCTGAGTAATAATTAAATTACTAACTTTTTCTACTGTACTCGAATTCCTTACAAAACAAACAATTTTCAAAGAAAAAGTGAACTGAATTTTTGTTTTTAGAATGAATGTCTGGCTTTTTCAATTCAACAAAATATTTTAGAACTTACAACGTACAATCAGAATAGAGTTTATTGTAAAAACTAGATTTTATAGAACATCTAAACGTCTCTGTTTAGTTAAAAAGAGTTGACATACCTTTATGATATTTTCGAAGGCAATATGAAGAAGAGATAGTATGTCTGCTAGGTACGTAACTATGCCATCTATGCTGGCAAAACCAATAACTATTAATAAATAGAACACCTTTTTATTGCCTATCAGATATGCCTGATCTGTAATAAGTGTATGATTTTAATCGCTTATTACCTTACATAAAACCGTGTGGAATCAAGACAATTACTATTGTTTTGCCCTGGATGCATCACCGTTGAACATGAATAGTCCCTATATATCAACAATATCTACTTACAACCTAGTCCTATTTTTGCCTGTTATTTACATTTAGCATAAAATCGCGGTTTTCAATTATCCATAATCTTGTCTCTGAAATACATTGTAACAAATAGGTCCGGTATCTCGACTACACTATCGGGAGGCGAAGGCAACAGGCAAGTCAGCCTCGTTACGGCCGTATTGCTCGCTTCTCTGGCCTCGCTACACGAAAATACGGGAACTTGAATAGAACCGAGGTATATTTATCTTTAGGTACAGATGCTCGCTATTTACTAGGATTTGAATGGGATCATCTGTTCTGAGCCTATTTAAATGCGGTATTGATTTGTTGCGATCAAGTGCAATTTCCATCAAAAATTAGCGTTCACCGTTCACGTGGCTGCGAGCGCCTGTTCAGTTGTTTCCTCGTTGACTCCGATTCAAAGAATGCTCACCTCGCCAGAGCCCGGTGTTCGTTATTGGAATGTCGTTCATCTTGGCGGCCTGTAACATTGTAGCAAACCTCATTGGTAACCACCAACGAGGTTAGCCTATATATTCATTAACTACGGAATTCAATATTTGAATTATAGATAGATCTGTAGATTTTAGATTAGTTTTTGACAGGTTTTGACATAAGCTCTATACAAAATATGTCAAACACGAATCTAAAATCAACAGATCTATCTATAGAGCGAATAATGAAAATGGCCGTTAGTTAGCGGTAGATATATTAGCGTCAGAAGTATTATAAACAGAGTTGAAGTCCGTGTGGGAAAATTTGAGCACTAGGGCGGGATAATCAATCTAAAGCAAAGTTTTTTTCTGTATTATGCCTTTTTATTCTGCAGTCCAAATAAAAAACTAAGTTGACCCTGGGTTCCGAGTATTGAATGAAATTAAGATCAAAAATAACCATTTACTGAAAATAGGTAACAATGAAAGCCTCCTTATTGTTTTCCACATATAGCACTTGATTGTTTTTTAACATTCTATTACGAACAATAAACGTCACAGTGTCCCGTAACGATGATGTATGAGTCTGACTTCACGGGCGAATGGCAATTTGCATTCGGTCCGGTAAGGTTATTTCCAGATTTTAAATTGAAACACAAAAGTACGGGTAATCTACACACGGTGTGCGAAAAACAACACATAATACAAAAGGGAATAAACTATGAAAAGTGTAACGAGGTGAAACATTGGATGATAAGGGTCGGAGCATCCACGGCTACTTTAATTATTCAACGGCGCTTTCATCTGTGCTGTGAAGTTAATTGGGAACTCACTGTACTCACTTAATATCTCATTTTCCTTATCGTGTTTTATTCAAAGGTTTTTTTTTTCGTGAAACGCAACAATTCAGCTAAACGGGTGCGGTGAGTTTTAAAAGCTTTTCTTTACAAAGCGGGCGCAGGTTAAAACGGCATTACGAGCACAAGGCGACGCCTTTCTATGAAAGGAAAATAATGCTCCGGTTAAGCTCCTGGTTTTACTGCGTGTCCAGATTGTTCCTCTCTCTAAATGCAGTGCAGTATTAAAATGTTTGTAGGAAAAAGTTAAACAATGGTTGCATTTAAACATGTTTACCTTGCTTGCATTTCTATAACCATGCGATATTTATTGAAAGATACGAAATAGGATCGTCCAAGTCAAATGTTTGTATCAAATATTGCAGTATAGAATAGCTTCGTGCTTCTATGTTTGTTTCCATGAATCTATTTGTAAATACACTGTTACAGTGTACGAGGCTAGTCTCTCTATAAATATGAACTGCAGTATAAAAGGTTCTGAAAAACCTCTAAGTTTAATATTTGTATGATTTGGTCTAAATAAAAAAGTCTAAGCTATTTAAAACATATTTGTAGATCTCAATTGATAGACCCTGTATACCCTGTATACCAAATACCCTGACGTTGAATTTTACTATAATTTACAGTAAAGAAAATGAGCTATATATTTTTTACAAATAAATGTCGTTTATTTTAGGCAGTGCCTGAGCTTCCGATTGTGTCTGATGAGACAGTGATGGTGAAAGTATCAGTCAACTACAGCACGCCCACAAGTCGAGCGAGACCCATGGAATACAGGTATTTATATCAACACTTTTGCCAATATTTTATGTATAAGCAGCCAGCTTGCTGAATTTGCCGTATAATTGCATGGCGTGTGGTTGAATAGCGTTTTTTGGTGAAGTGGCTAACCGAGTGATAAAACGCTGTCGGTAACAATGAATTCAGAACACATTCTGTATCGCGGAAGACACAAATAACACTCTGACTCCAAATACCATCTTTAGGTTTGGATTTATATTTATTTATAGACTCACGCCTGGGTATATCCCCGAAGGGGTAGACAGAGGTGTAATATTACACCCACATTTTGGCATCCATTTTTAAGGTCCCACGTAATAGGGGGCGAGCCTGTTGCCGTTACCGGGCACATCACTAAACTCCGTGCTGCTACTGAGAATTAGGAAAACTCCAGTAACATTTTTGTCCGACCCGGCTATCGAACCCGGGATCTCCGATCAGCATTCGCATAAGCTATCCACTGGACCATGGAGGCAGTCAAATCTATTAATTGGATTCTGCAGTTTATAATATTCAGACCTCGTTAGGTGCTATAGAACTAAGAACACATCTCTTTGTAAGGGCTTTTGATATTGTAAATATACATAGACTACGTTAATAGTCAGGCTTTAGGAACACCGTATACTTATGGTACCATACCCATTAATAATATTTTCCTGAATACATGTCATCTCTCACTCAAACTTATAATTAAAATTGTTTTGGTCCCCTCAAAACAAATTGACAACTTTTTTAATTAGCACGCCGCGGCAAACGTAATTCATTTGCGTTTTATGGTAATCATTTGATTGAAAACTTTAACTCAATATTTTTGCCATTCATATTTTTAAAAAAATATGATATTTGAAAGATCTTATAGAAGAACTAGAGGATGCCGGCGGCTACGCCCGCAGTTTATTTAAATTTAGCCGTTTTGCCCGATCCCGTGGGTATTTCGGTAAATCCCTTCTTAGTACACCCCTATGATCTCCAAAAATACATGCCAAATTTCAGCTTCTTGCACCTAATAGTTTTGGCTGTAGCTTGTCTGTCGGTCAATCAGTAACGCAATATTTTTATAGGTATATTCAGTTATAAATATTTAAGAAGTAAGTAATACGCTTAGGTTATTATGAACAAGTGACGTGCTCATAAATGTTATAAGGTAAGCAAGTGTACCTACTAAACATAATTATTGCCTCTTTGTTTGATCACATTTACCCGTACGAGTGTCCTTACCGCTTCAAAGAAGTTATACGAAAATATAAGGATATTTTGCTACCACTTGGAAAATTCCGTAACGGTTACTTTTAATCCAAGAGTTTTTGGTAAAGTTGCTGTAATAAAACATCCAGTTTGAATTAGAACCTGTTATATAAAAGTGTTAAATAAATAATAAGATATGTCTTGATCATAAGCAATAAACAGTACTGAAAATTATTTCATGAAAAATAAAGTTTCCTACATAATTTTGAGCTCCGCATTTCAAAAATACTTAGGCCCAGTTTCATCCCCTATGAATAGGCCGCTATAATTAGAACGACATTTTATGATGTTATCTGTCAAGTTATTTAACTAGAACTAATCAGATAGTGGGGAAACTGGCCCATAAGCTTACGCTGTCATTTCATAAAAAAATCAACGAGCGAGTATTAAATTATATCTATCTTGATCCCAAATCGAATGCCAATTAAAATGCTAGTCCGCTTAAAAGTCTAATATAACAAAGTAAATCATAAAAATAAGAACATTCAAGCTGTAATTAAAATCACAGATAACGCTCAAACAAACACAAGTATACGAAAATAATTCAAGAGAAGTACTCGACATAGATATCTTTCCAGACACATCCACAAAAACTTACAATATTCGAATACATAGGTAGAGCAAATCTCTCCCGTATCGCTTTCAAACAAGCTACGTTAATACCCCTTATAAAGTTCGCCAGACGTATTCCTTTCGACGATTCCTTCAACATTATCTTTGTTCTACCGTACTCCGTATCAGAAAATTCTTCGCTAATACTTAGAATAAAAGTTCTATAAACCTTCATACGTGTCACTAGAATGTCGTTTTAGTTGCGCAATATATTTTGTATTGCGTTTCCATCGAGATATTCCTTTGACGATGCAAACGAATATCCCTGCTTCAGCTGTAAATAGAAACCTTTTTACTTGCTTTTGTTTGGTTATGCAAAACCTTTGTTTTGCATAACCTCTTTAGATCGTGACGAGCGGCAACGTCGCGTTTCACCATAGAGCCTATGCTCTATGGTGAAACGCGACGTTAAATATCTATATATTTATTTATAGAGATGTTTTTCTTATTAGCGCTTTTAAGACAAACTTTCTACGACCCAAATTGCCGCTTGGCGGCGTAACAGTCGCGTGAGTGTCAGTGCAACCGCTGTCTATTTCTTACGCCAAAGCAATGCAAGACAGATGGCGAACGACGCTAGCGCCGCCAACGGCGCCAACTACGAACTAGACTAATGACAACCGTCAATACGCCAACTTTAATCGGCACATGACATCCTTATGAAATAAGCTTCTTTAATGTAAATCATCTATATTCATTGGTTTCACTGTCAAATTGGTGAAGTATTTTAGTATCAGAGCCTTTTCAGTATTTTCTATACAGAAAATTGTAAACGGTAAAAACCACATTTACCTACGTCTAGATAAATTCGAAATTGGGACGAGATTTGTATGTGTTATCTGACACATAAATACATGTTTTACTTATTATACAGCGAGGAAACTGGCAATTAGTGTGATAAGTGGGTACGTGTTTATAAAAAGCATTATGGTTGTACACTTTATTGTTGTAATAATTAGCTCTAGAATACTAGAGAGATAATCAAATCTGTAGTTGATTTATTGTTGAACTTAGGTATCTAGTGATGGCGACAGTTATTTTTAGTAAATCAAACCAACCGAAAAATTTCATATTTAGAACAAGTCTTTAATAATTATGGTCATTAAATTACATATAGGTATGTAGAAATATTAAAAAAAATATTGGACTACCCATACTGACCAAAAAAATACACATAACACATAATTTCAAAAGTATATTAAAACGTAACTGATTGGAACAAGCTGACCCAATACGAACGCCAACGTAGCTTTGGATGATTAGAAAATCTGTCGAGAGAATTCATGATTTCTTTCATAGATGCGAACTTTGCTATTTTTACGATTCTCTCTTAGTTTGACACAAAAAATCACTCGTATATAGACCCCGGGCTCGAAAGCGAAAGTTTTGACTCGCAACCGGGACAACGCTATAATGATGACGACTAATATAGTCTAATTTACATTCGCACGGAGTATAATTAATGCATTATACGATTTTACAATCCCACCAGGTGCTTCTTATTACTTTACAAGTTAAGAAACAACTTGCAAGGAAGAAAGAACTAAATATTAGGTAATAGTGCCTTAGTAGATACAGTAAAAAAATATTTTATGTCTGTACTGAATGTTACATCTGTACCTCATGATAACCTCACCTTTTAATAGGTAACCAATTACTTTTAATTGGTATTTTGATAACAGACTTGTGTTTCATCACAATTTATTTTTTTAATTCATTTATAAATCCGATGTTCATTTAGTTCTGAAGGTGAATAAAATATGCTTTCTTTTTGGCTTTCGTGGCGCCAGTACCTACGTAAAATATATTTCAGCATTTGTCTTTTCCTTAATCTACCTGTATCTCACAAAATAGATACTCTTTTTATGTATATGTATTATAATAATAAAGGCGATTTCGTCTCCAAAAACACCTGCGCTCGGAGGACATGATATTAAAAATATAGCTAGGAAAACACGGTTTGAAAATCTACCTACTTTGACGCGGGTCGATAAGGCATCGAGGTTAAAGTTGTGATAGGTACTAACTTCTTTTGACTCCTGGCTTCTTAAATACCCGACTTCGGAGGTTTATCGTTTTAACCAATTGTTGAGACATGCACTCAACAGCTATAACGAAACGTCGCCACGGGGTCTGCGGTGCGGGACGAGTGGACGGCTCGCCGGCTCGTGCGCCGCTGTCATCGACAATCAGCTGTTACAAGTCATTACGATCTACCGCTCTCGCGCAACCTAAATACTTTTCTTGTTTGTTCCGTAGACGCGACCATAATTGTACATGTAAACCTCAGTAGTACTTCATCGAATATAACACCAAAGTATTACAGTCCACTGCAGTTTTATTCCACACCACAATCTTTCTTCGGGAACCAGCACAACGACGCCGCTACACCAATTATGTAGGTTTTTTCATAGGTTCCCACAAATCTTCTGTGCCTATTATAATTTGATGTTGATATCATTACAAGCTCGTAAAGACTATGTGATATTACGCTAATATAGGGTGATCTCATGGGGAACGTCAGAAATATTTTACACCGTTATCCCGTTTTAGATTACGAATAAAATTCTATATCATTTAATTTTAAGATTTCCGAGAATTCGAGCCTAGGTAGTTTTATCATAAATACTTAATGTGGAAATGGACTTTTATATTTGCTAATTATGTAGCTCATCACTGTAAAATAATATACAATATTCATAGCCTGCTATCAAATGGTAGACTGTCTTTTAATATTTGAAAGTAGAAATAATACAGAAATCGCAATATTAGACACGTAATCAACAAGGCCAATACCTTAAAGTATTGTAAGAAGTCTGTCAAAGTATTGCAAGTAAAAGATGCTGTTCAGATTTCAAACCCACTCGATTACTTCTTTAAGGTCGAGGTGATTCAAAGGAAGTATTTATATAGTCTTATTTGGTATAGTTATAAACTAATTACCCATGAGTAATTGAGCAGTGTTGTGTTAAATATAATATATTTGCCTGAATTTACTTTTTTTAACTCTTTAATATTTTAATGTTGCCTGTCATTAATTTCTTTATTTAAAACAATGTTTCTAACCCATTTGTGGGAACTTGTTATTGGTATTTATTAAACTACATGGTTTGCTGTAAGCTCTCCTAATAAAATAAGAGTAAAATAAAATCTCGCTTGGTACAGGATGTTGGTGATCTCGAACAATATTTGTTAGAGTGTCAGTAGGTACACGGTTGGATGGCTCTGCTCATCTACTCGTGTGATCGAACCTCTTTCGATACCGCTCGTGCATGTTTGACCGAACTATTCAATCGTTACCGGATCTCAGATTTAAT
Source organism: Euclidia mi (assembly GCA_944739405.2). NCBI lineage: Eukaryota > Metazoa > Arthropoda > Insecta > Lepidoptera > Erebidae > Euclidia > Euclidia mi. The sequence goes on along the minus strand of OX123184.2, from coordinate 78,976,698 downwards.
CAACAGAGTTGAAAATTACATCAAGTTAAGCCTTCAAAGGATAATTTGTTTGTATTTGTTTACGTATTACATTTTCACAATCTTCTCGGTTGAGCATTTGTCATTTTTACAAGCTATTTATAGGGAGCTTGGAGCCCGTGGTCCGCAATTTAATTAGATTTGACAGAATATTAGCTTTACCGATCAGGTTATATTATAAAATGACTGGTACTATTTAGCGGGATAGCCCAGTGTTGTACGTAACGGACTGCCGAGACGATGTTCTCGGGTTCGATCCCCAGGTACCCTGGGCACACACCCCTGACTGTTCGAAGTTATGTGTGCATTATAAATTAATTATCGCTTGCTTAATGATGTGCCCGGTAGATGGCAACAGGCTCGTCCCTTATTAAAATGGAACCGAAACATAACTGGTGAAGTGTGGGTGTGTGACCTAGCTAGCTGGATATCTAAAAATAAAAAAAATCACAAGGACTAAAAGATGCTTATAAAACTGTAATCTATGTGATTCTCTTACAAGTCAGATCGTAGCATTTTGTAATATAATTGGCCCTACTTACTACCTAGGAGTGACATCAACATTTTCTAGGAATTATTTACCAAAAATTACGAGGAAGCTATTTTAGCGAAAGTCAGTAAAAAAAAATCATTTATATTATAACTATTCAATACCATAGTTTCTTTATTATATTTGCCTTTATACCTACATCTATTATTTAACATTGTTTATACTTTCATTAATATTTTAATCATGATATCGAAAGCTAGGTAAGAGGAGACGGAGTGAGAGCGAAGTGTTCAGAGATGTAAGTACATAATTTATACGATGACACGCAGAAACTTTTAAGGCTGATTTCAGAGTCACGCGTTTGACCTGCGCCAGCCACACGCGCGCGCTTGCAATTACACTAGATTAGTAGTAGTATACCACACCATAGTCACGCAGTTCAAACGCGCCGCGTGTGAGACGCGCGCTGTCGGCCGGCGCCGCGGCGCTGCCGAAGCTTCATACATTGCAGAGTCCGCGCGCCAAACGCGCTGTTTGACCGGCGCTGGCCGACGGCGCGTGCCGCGCGCGTTACTCTGAAACCAGCCTAAAGGGTGAGAGTGTTTGATCGCACTAGTTTGTGCCTGCCGCCTATATTTTTAAATGTTATTTTAATACGTACGAAAAATTTATTTTTATAGATAAAAATGGAAATATGTACTGAAAAGAGACTCCACTCTATACGTAACAAAAATCTGTAATCAACAGAATGCAGAAGATATTTATAGATTATTTAACGTACGAGCAAAATAATTATAGGAAATAATCAAGATTCCTGTGATATTACATAGCTTATATACCTAACTGAAAACTTAGTATTGGCACACTGTTGCCTGTAAACAGCACACAATTTTAAGACTCTGGACAAGTAACATAACATAACATAACATATCTTCACGCATTTTATTCCCGAAGGGGTAGGCAGAGGCGTATTACACACCCACACTTCGCCAGATATGTTTCGGTCCCAATGTAATAGGGGGCGAGCCTATTGCCATCTACCTGGACAAGTATTAAAGAAAATAAAAACTAATACTTATATGTAACGTACCTAATCAGAAAACTAAATTCCTTAGACAACAACGAATTTGTCCCACCAGGAATAAATAATAACTTAGAATACATAATCGAAGAATACATACCGAAACCATGCTGAAACCATTATTTCCGAACTAATATTCGATGTGTTTGCTAGTATTCGATCTACACAATTATGAGCTTACTCAATTACATTACATATTCAGATGGTGGTTTGTCAAAATGTTCATATTTTATAAGATTAATTTTCTGCAGGCAGGTTATAACAATAAATATCACTAAATAATTTAACTTTGGTATCAAAATATCTTTTGAAAGGTAATACTACAAATTACATAGCAAAGTACATTCAGAACAAAATACTCGTACTTCCATGCCGTATTTTTAAACCCAGAAAGCAAAATCTTACATTTCAGAACAAAGTTCGGTTTTAATCTAAACTTATAAGAATTTCAATAATTGTTGAAGAGTTAAAGTCAAGTTACCAAAGAATATCTAGTATGCAGTGGTGTGCAATCTGATACAAGCAAGTTCGGATCAAAGTAACTGTCCATGAGATACTCAATAATGTTTGCCTGGTTAAGTCATAAGTCGTCTTTTAAGACACAGAGATGAGAAATAAGCGTATTATTATTATGGTGCACATTGATAGCAATATTTTGATGCTAGTATTAGATCGGCAAATATAATAACCAAGACTTGTAAATCAGCAGATGACGAAAAATTCTTAAAAAAAAGTCTCCAAAGAATTCTGGTCATGTATTGATTGCAGAGTGTATTTTGTAGATGTCCTCCATAGTACCTAGCTAGCTGCACTATTTCAGATTCATGGAAATTCAATTTTTGAAGCAAATTGTCGCTGTTCTCGGTATATGTAAAACTATTGAAAGCGGCATCTCCCAGTATAATTGTAGCACAGTATCGGCACAAATAAATTGTTTTCTATATTATACGTACATCACACCATTTTTGTATAAATTCCAAACATTGTTATCGAACAATGTTGTGCGCGTAATAAGAAATAAGTCGAGTAGGGTATAAAAATGTAATTAACTATAAGGAATGAAAGAACACTTAATAACGTACTTTGGAAGTACAGTTTGTTGATGGAGTGGACGGAAAATTATAGAATGCTCGTCGTACAAGAGAACAAATAGCTTACTTCATTATGTTCTGTAAGACAGACGGGGTGAGGTTTACACTGGACAGTGTGTTTTTTATTTGGACATTAATGAAGTTAGACATTACCGTGATTTTTTATAAAAAGCAAGATGAAAAACGCACTTTTTGCCGCGTATGGAAAAGAAGTAAGTAAAGGAGAAATTTGATAAAGCTGAAAGAAATGAATCCAACAATTCACTATTATGGTTTTAAAAATCGAAAGTTTGACGATCTGCGGAATTCAATATTCGACCTATAGATAGATCTGTAGATTTTAGATTCGTTTTTTACATAAGGTCCATACAAAATATGTCAAACTAGAATCTCAAAATCCATGTATGGATCGAATACTGAAAATGGCATGAACAAAAGCGGTTACGATGTGTCAGAGATATTTGTTACATATTTCTTAAGTTTTGTTTACTCTTTAACGACATAAATCTGATATACTGTTTAAATATGTTTTACCACATAGACTAAGTGGTATTTTTAATCTAACGCGTAGGAACTTATTTACCATAATTTGGTTCAAAATTTCATAAAAGTATTCGCAGCGGAATCTAGGGACTACGCGTTAAGTAATTGCTTACTTCGATTGGACGTGCAAATTCACTGGGAATTGCATCGAAGTCCCCAAGCTAATAACAAAATTCGATACATACATATGATGGACATTTGTTAATTGTATTTGAGCAAAGATATTTAGTATAAATAGGCGTTGTTAAGGAAAGACCTCTTTGACTAGTTGCGGAGAAATTATATAAAACTAAATTGAATAATTATTTTAAATAGGAAATAAACAATAATGGGATAATCGGACGAGACTCACGCCACTTGTCGATTATAAACACTAGAGCGGGCATCGTCTTTAATAGATGCATAATCTCAATAATCTCCAAGATACACTGCGCATGAAAAAACGTACGACGACTCATGAATCTGTTTATGATGAAACTTTAATTTCAAAATCTACGGATTCCTTAGTTTTCTACGGCAATAATTTGTGTTATACAGCTTATAGGAGAGATCACACAGACTTTAAATAAAATACTGCTACCTAGGGGATCTAGGGATCAAACCCACTGCGCGGATCGCTGACTTTCATGAATTGAATTGTTAATAATCGCGTGCTAAACGGTAACGAAAAGTATTAAGTAAAAGGCAGGTTTTACTTAATACTTTTGATGCCTGAGAGCTTTCGACAATGTTTTGGTAGACATGTGAAGTCTGTCACACTGCATTTGGCAAGCATGGTGGACTGTGGCCTTGCCCTTGTCCTAACAAGAAAAGACCAGTGCCCAGCAGTGGTGGGACACTTGCTAGACAAGGCTTATATACATTTTTTTTTGTTGCAGATTAACAACAGAGCGCGGTCCATGCTCGGTGTCATGTGGCGGCGTGCGAATCGTGCACCCGCGCTGTCTGCGCGGACACAAGTGTCAATCCATCATGTTTGAAGCCTGCAATACGCACAGGTAACTTACTATAGCCAGACAAACATCTAATTGTTAATACAATACAACAGTCATCATCATCAGCCTTTAGCAGTCCACTGCTGGACTAGGCCTCTCCTTTGAAAGGAGGTATTGGCCTGCTATACCACGATGTCCGTGTGGTATTAAAAATACGGAATCTCACCACCCCATATCATCCCATGGGTGCCGTAAGAGCCGATATAGGGAGCATAATATGCAGAGAACAGCACTGTAGAAGAAGGAAAACTTGATACAAACCGTATACCAATATATCAGTAGTAGTACTTTAGTACTTGTATATATTCTGTGGTAGTAGGTACATACAATATGTATTCGCTTTTATAAATCTCTTTTTAATACAAGATACGATATAGGAACTAAATGTTAAACATATTATACATTCGTCAATATAGAATGACAGTGATGATCAAAACAAATAAATAAAATATACAAATACCGTTAACCACCTTATGAAAAAAACCGTGCACCTAATTTTTAAAAGCGTTCATGATCATTACATTGGTTCCTCGGCGGGTGTTATATTGCGCAAACACTTAATAATAGCTGACTATTGCGTCAGGAAGTGGAATGATTGACAATGTGTAACGAATACTGGAACGTAAACTTCTAAACTACTAGTACGAATTTTTGATTATATAGGTAACACATACATACATACGCTCACGCCTTTTTCCCGTCGGGGTAGGCAGAGACAACAGATCGCCACTTGCTTCTATCCTTGCAAACCTCACGTGCTTCCTCTACATTCATTATTCTTTTCATACATGCTCGCCGGTTGCGGGTGCTTCGGACTTTTCCGTTTTTCAAGACGTCCCCAATTTGGTCCACGAACGTCTTACGAGGTCTGCCGCAACCGGCTTGTCCATACACCTCTGCCATATATATTTGATTCGTCAATCTTTCTTCACTCATTCTCTCCACGTGTCCAAACCATTTCAGCATTCCTTTCTCAATCCTTGTCACGACATCTTCTTTCAGGCCACATCGCTCTCGTATTACTGCATTCGGAATTCTATCAATCAGTCTCACCCCACACATACTACGCAGTGATCGCATCTCAATTCCTTATATTGGTCTAAAATAAGATGTAGTGACAAAGATCGAAAAAGGAATGTTGCGTTGGTTTGGACATTTGGAACGGATGGATGAAAGAAGAAATACGAAAGAAGTGTATCATGCGAGAATGAATGGAGATGTCTGTAGAGGACGCCCAAGGCGGAAGTACACTGACCAAAAAGGTGACGTACTGAAAAGGGCCAAATGAAAAGTACCCATAACCGACGCGCATACATGATGAGGTTAATGAATGTCGAGGAAGCGAAAGAGGTATGTTTGAACCGTAGCATTTGGCGTTCTATAGTCTCTACCTACTCCAATGGGAGACAGGCGTGACGATATAGATAGTTAGATAGACATTCCTTATATTCGCCTCGACGTTTGGGCATGGTCATGAGAAGACTAAATACTACTATTAGAAAGTTTCTAAATATGTGAACTTTTAGGGCTACACCTAAGTGCACTTGCACAATGTTTGAAATAATAATTGTAAAACTACAATTAACCTAACCGTTTTCCACAAGTCACATTTGTCGGTGCGGCCCCTATCAAAAATTTATTAAACGTTGTAGCGCTGCATAGTTTTAACTATTCTATCGCTACAGGCATGTGTATCGATTGTAAGATCGAATTAGAATCGTACAATGAATTGTAGATTCTTTAGGTTGTTCCATTTCTTAATTTGTGTTGAATTAATATCACTTTTTTTCTCAATTCTGCGCTTCCCCCTTTCCCTTATTAAAATTAAGGTCAATATTTTAACTCGAAGTCCTTTGATTTGCTAATGCAGCCATTTAAAAACATTGATACTAAAAAAAAACTAAAAGTTTAGTTTTTAGCGCTCTATGCAAGATCGGGATCTACAGATTTTGTTTTTACGCATCTTCTGCATCGATCGGATAGCCATGACGTGTAAACCGTAATGGCGTCATAATTAACATGCCCTCTTTTTTTTTTGGTGTCGGGTTGGAAAATCCTCTTGGAGTCCCTCCGCCCTGCGGAAGGGCGAAGGGGACTGTCAGACTCTTACTGACTAAAAACCAAACCGTGTTCCTCATGTACCCGTGTGTCGGAGGGTCGGGTATCGCCGAAGCATTCGTCGCTACTCCCCGACGGGTATTGACCCGCCAGATGGTCAGTCGGGCCCCGAACAAAACCCCCTTGGCGGCGGATGAAGGTGTTGGGCTTCGCCGCCAAAATACCCAGCGGCCGCAGAGGATCGGGGGGATGGCAACCTGGTAACACCGCATCTCCTCTTCCTCTGCGGCCCCACCGCGACGCAACAATGGTGCGCCCCCATTTGGTCGCAGGAGATAGAGCGCGGGGCAACGCAACACCGACACGCCTCTCCTCCCGCGACCGCACCTGACTGCGAGGGATAGACAGAACTGTCCCCCGCACCCGAACCTTTGTTCGCGTCCTGCGCAGGCCCCTTCTGGCCCACGCGGAGCGTCCACTCCCGGGATCTCTCTTAGCTTCACCGCGGGTGTCCAAGGCATGGTTACTGAGTCCTCCCACCACGACAAGGTAGAGATCCCACGGGAGCGACAATTAACATGCCCTACATAAAATATGATTTACAATTAATAAGCCAAACTCAAATTAATGACTAAATAAGTGCTACATATTCTGTGAAAAGATATTGCGCTAGATATATTTTAATCGCCAAACCTTATTTACATTTAACCTATTAACGCCAAGTCATTATACCTCTTATTTTGGAATCTTAAATTAGTGATGAATGATGAACAAAAAGCTATCTGTTTCCGACTATACAAAGGCTTCAAAGTATCATCTCTCATTAATATAGAGTGAATACGTGTAAGATAATTTCAAAGAAATAAGAGTCCTGAGTCCTTAACGAACGCTCTTGGCAACAGCGTTTCTGTTACGTCGTACAAAGAGAAATAATATGTTCCTTGATGGCACAGATTATACGACATAGTAATTGCTTTAATTTAGGAAAGCTTTTTAAAGAAATTACAAGACTGAATTATAATTATAACGAGGATAGTTAAGTAAGTGGCTTTAGATTTATTTAAGTCATCTATTTGAAAAGAAACAACAACAAACTATTTAATTACCTATCGTTTCACTTTGGGTGTAAAATAAACAAGTTTCTATATTTTATTAGCAAACAAGAGACTAGAGGATGTCCGCAGCTACCCAGCACTTTTTAATTGTTTCTAGCCGATCCGGTAGGAATTTCGGAAAATACTTACCTTCTTAGTGCACCCCATTAAAGCTTCAGCTTCTTGCGCCTAATAGTTTTGACTGTAGCTTGTCTGTCAGTCAATCAGTAACGCAAGAATTTTATATATACAGTTGCAAATACACTGAAAGCCTAGGCATATTCTGAATGCCGAAAATAGAAACTCGAATAACGTGTTGTAAATTTGAAGGTGCTGACCACAACAGTACCAAACTGTCACTACTTACATGGCCAGTTTGATCGCAACTAGAATTTAACAGATAGAATTGCGTCAATATAAAACCCACTGTGCCCATAGATGTCTGGTGTGTAATTGTGGTGTGCACAATGTACACATACGAGCCTCAATTGTCTCAGTGCAATTTCCATTAGATTATGCAATACAAGCAACACATGGAAGATATTATGTTGCTTCTGTGATGTACGGCTATATACTAACACACCGGAGCTTAGGGCGACTAGCAATTAATTTAACAACGTATGTTATGTGACTGCACATTGTATCCTGGATCAGGTGTTCAACATTGGTTGGAAAGTATAATTCAGTACAGTATATCATTCAATATAGCTCATTTGTGTCACTCGAGAAAGAAAAAGATCATAAAAGGTGTCATAAATTATTATGGTATGCGAACAACTCTTTTAGATGGAAAGTAGATGGAAAACGTTTGCGCTCTACGTTTTTGGATGTACTAGATTCCATTTACTTCTAAAAATTGTATTAATTTCTAAAATAAATCACATCTTTATAAGCGACTGAAACGCTCTTTTAGGAAAAAATCTTACCTGATTAACTAAAAAGCAGACCTAGGGTTGAAAAGTGAACGCTAGGAGGATGATGATTGAATTATCTAATTCTTGTAAGTATAGCTAATTATATTCTACACTACTTTCACGACCCGGTATTCTTTTTAGTTTATACTATAACTATGCCATTAAAACAAAATGTATGACACCTGATGATGATGACTAATACCTAATATGATTGTATTGTTGCAAGTTCACGTGGGCGACTGGTCAGTGGGAGGCGTGCAGCGTGGCGTGCGGCACCTCCGGCACGCAGGAGCGACAGATCTTCTGCGTCCCCGTCACCGCGAGGTAAGATCATAGTTCACGTGGGTGACTGGTCAGTGGGAGGCGGGCAGCGCGACGTGCGGCACCTCCGGCACGCAGGAGCGACAGATCTTCTGCGTCCCCGTCACCGCCAGGTAAGATCATAGTTCACGTGGGCGACTGGTCAGTGGGAGGCGTGCAGCACGACGTGCGGCACCTCCGGCACGCAGGAGCGACAGATCTTCTGCGTCTCCGTCACCGCCAGGTAAGATCATAGTTCACGTGGGCGACTGGTCAGTGGGAGGCGTGCAGCGCGACGTGCGGCACCTCCAGTACGCAGGAGCGACGGATCTTCTGCGTCCCCGTCACCGCCAGGTAAGATCATAGTTCACGTGGGCGACTGGTCAGTGGGAGGCGTGCAGCGCGACGTGCGGCACCTCCAGTACGCAGGAGCGACGGATCTTCTGCGTCCCCGTCACCGCCAGGTAAGATCATAGTTCACGTGGGCGACTGGTCAGTGGGAGGCGTGCAGCACGACGTGCGGCACCTCCGGCACGCAGGAGCGACAGATCTTCTGCGTCTCCGTCACCGCCAGGTAAGATCATAGTTCACGTGGGCGACTGGTCAGTGGGAGGCGTGCAGCGCGACGTGCGGCACCTCCAGCACGCAGGAGCGACAGATCTTCTACGTCCCCGTCATCGCCAGGTAAGATTATAGTTCACGTGGGCGACTGGTCAGTGGGAGGCGTGCAGCGCGACGTGCGGCACCTCCGGCACGCAGGAGCGACATATCTTCTGCGGCCCCGTCACTGCCAGGTAAGATCGTGTGATCTTACCTGGCAGTGAGTGTGTACACCACATACATTTATTTACATATCATCATCCTCTTGCCACCAGTTACATCGATTCCATACTTCTTTTAATGCATTCCCACTACTGTGTCACCTGTGTAGCCAAGTTCAGCACTTTTGCACCGGAGGATCAATGTAACCAGTATTTTTGTATGTTGTTTTACCATATTTATAAGTCTATTTAGAGTTAAGCTAAATATTTTAGTGAAGTAAATATAATAATGCGCAACCGAGTGCCATAATGTATTGTACACTATTTCCGCGTAATAAATGTGCTATTCTTATAAAATTACTAGTTTTATTTCGTACATAAAATACAGCAAAATATAATGAACGTTTCAATAAATTGTCCGTCGAGATACAAAAGGTTGATCTTCCTCAAAAATAAAGCGTCGAACAGCACAAAAGTGAAGCGCTATAGATATGTAACTGGTGAGCTGTGATGTAATCTAAGTTGAGATTATCGTTACTTCCAGTCGATAAGTTGCGGAAGTCGGCGGCGGCAGACGCTCTGTGCAAACAGATAAAGCTGCCGCAACAGGTTCCTCTGGCATCCAAGCCAAACACACGACAAAATGTTACAACTTTACGTAACTTCGGATCCTCGTCTAGCATTATTTCTGATTTTTTTTTAATCCAGGCTACTAAAGTTTTTAAGAAACATGTTGGAATGACGAAATAGCCTATATGTCCCATGTGAGGTAGGAAGTAGCCTACTTGCCTCTACCACTTAATATAGGAGTTTAGGAGCCCCAAACTCCTTCTCACCATCTCTAATGGCCCAACCAACTTACGGACCGCAACTCGGGCGATGATGTGCACCTTACTTGTGTGATCTCTTTTAGTTCGGTGAGTGAGAGTGCCAGAGACTTTATCGCCTTTTCTTGCTCCCTTATCCTGCTCCGCGTCCTATTCCCTTTCTCATCCAGGTCGGCAATGCACTTGTAACTCTTCTCGTATGGCAGGTGTTTCAGCGTGGCGAGGAGAGGAGGAGGAGGAGCAGTAGATCCGTCTACTCAGTTGCCTCCTAAGCCATAAAATGGTGCGCTCTTTTTGACTCCCTTCAAAGGGGAGTATGAGACTAATAAGGCAGTCAGGCCTACACAAAACTACGACGGTATTTACTCATTGTTACTGCTTAGATATCACGCAGAACTTTTATCATCGGTGTTGAAATAGGAGGGTCAATGCTAACTTCTTTAAAAATATGATGAAAACGATTCACCAAGAAAAATCCTTTACGACGCCTTGCCGCTCGGTTGTGATCATAGGATGATTGGTGATTTTAATACTAAACTGGAACATAGCAAGCCAATAGTTATACGTGTTTAGAAAATCTATTCTATAGATTTTGTGGTTAAACCAGCAAGCAGCCAAGCCGAGAATAAAATGGATCATAACGTTTTTACAACTGGAAAAAAGTACTACGTTAACATAATGGAAAGTTTTCACGAAGCATTTCTGTACGAATATTTTTATTTTCATACAGGGCTTTTTTCTAATGGCGCTGATACACTTGAGCATTCACTTGTAACAGAACAGCGAGCATTCGTCGTTTTTTGTTTTGTCGAACCGAACAACGAACAGAGCCAAACATTTTCACGATCTTTCTAGCGAACACTCTAATCCTTAGAATATAGAAAAATGTATAAACCGCACTACAACAGCAGTTTCACCCAATATATTTACTGCAGTTTGGCTTATGAAATTTTCAAGAGTAAGGGGAAGATACATAAACGAAAGACATTTCTAAATAATAAAATGCAGATCTTAACTTGAACAGGTTTAAATCACACAAGTGTCTGTTCCTCCGTTCAAATGTATTAATCGATATCGAGTATTTATCAACATTCTATGCCATATTAATTCAGAGTAAACCCATCACTAGTCAAGTTATAATTAGTGACAAACTACGAAGATTCGAAACGTCATTTGTACATTTATCTTTATCTTACATTGAATAAAAATCATAAGTCAAAGTGAAGTAAGTATATTGGATGTACCCACCATTGTAGCGCGGTTTCTATGTATTTTCTATATTTTAAGGCTCGCCAGAATGTTTGAATGAATGCTCGCTTAAAACTCGTTTGGTTTTCTGTTTTGTAACATTCGCACGAATCTCAAATAAAATAAAATATCGTATGTCTTTCTAAATAGCTTTCTTTCATCTTGAACTTTAAAAATCATTCAAATAAACACTTATTGCACTCACTCTCGAAACCAGTGCAATTTTTTGCGCTCTGTTAAATTAGAAGCTATCTGAGTCACACTAAAAAACAACACCGACGTCACGTCACGAGCTGATCTGTCAGTAGGTATGTGTGACCTGCGTAGTGCGTGTGGTGCTTGAGGTCGGCGAGGTCGATGGGCACCTCGGCGCCGGAGATGAGCAGCTGCAGCTCGCGGCACGAGAACATGCGCAGCCACTCCGCGCTCACCACCGACAAACAACACTAAAAAAAAATCAAACATGCTAAATGTTTGATTTTTTTATGGTTTCCAGAATGGGTTGGAAGAATTCCTAAAAACTAGTAGTTTTTAGTAATTCGCCGCAAATTAATCATTCTAAATAACGTTGCTTAAATTTACTACCTACGTACGTATTTTTTGGCTTCTGTGCTTAGCGGAACTTTCACAGATGCAATTGCTTTACTAAGTAAGTAAGTGATATAGTAAGTACATTGCCGGTAAGTCCCGTAATATCAGTTTACAAACTTCACCCGAGCTTCACTTTGTTAACTTTTAACGATGCTCCATAGAGCATACGGGTATAATAAATATTCGATACCATTCAACTTGTAGAGTGCTGTTCATTTTCTCTTTTTAGCCTACGACTACGAACAAAGCAATTTAAACATAGGTCTGGGTGTTTCTATGTATAATGTGTAGATATGTATTTAAGAAAAATAAAAAATGTTTATCCGTTGTCTAGTAGGTACTTACCCATAGGACAAGCTCTGTTTCGTTTGGGACCAGATGATGTTGTGTGACTGTAGTAGCATATTATTATTATTTAAGTATGTATTGTATGTACATGCCTAATAATACAAGCTTATATACACATAATATGGATAATCAGTCATCGTATAGGCACCCACTTCCAACTAACATAAATATATGAAATGATAGCGATAGAGCTATAATAAATGCTATTCATCTAATAATATAATATAATAATGAGCTAGTCCACTACAATACAGAATTCAAGAATGATTGTCATATCTGATTTCCCCGATGGTATTAGGGTAGGTAACAACAATACAATAATCACATCACGCTCAGTTGAGTGCAGAGAGGCGCTTAGCCCCAGAAACTCGTCTGTCCAACAAATCAATAATGATGGGAGAAGACCCTTTCAGCCGGAGCGACTAACTTCACAACTCTCTTACCAACCAAGAGGTCAACGGTACATTTACTCTCAACACATAAAGGTTTTGGTTTTATGTAACTTGTAAAAAAGTCTATTAGTTTGTGTACACTTAGAGGGTTGTGTTGTTACTAAAGCACGTTATAGCTATCGTACTTTCTTATACATAACGTCCAACAAAATTCCTGCAAAATAATGTTAAACAATTTCGTCTACATTTGTGATCAAAACCTTCACCTGCGGGTAAATAGACCGCATATAAGGCGAATCCAGATTTGAGATTTTTTTACGTAGATTTGACGCAACGCATACCATCCGACCTCGCAACTCAAATTTAAATAAGTACTTACTGTATATCATATAAACAAAGTGATTTACATGCTATTCCCAGAATTGTTATTTATTTGTCTAAGTTGTTGAAACAGGGTCTATGCTGCCCAGCCCATTGTTAAATATATGAAAATCAAAACAAACTAAGTATAAACGATTTTAAACTTTCGCGGTTAGTATACATTATACAAGGTTATATAGCGGGTCTTACTCGCGATAAATCTTTTATTTAAGGCATAAATACCTCGGTTTTTTGCCAACGTTTCGGCAGACTTGCTTCAGCCGTGGTCGCGGCGGGACTGGTGAGCTCAGCGCCGTCCTTGTGTTGTGCCTGAACACTTAAACAGTGAGCTCTCACATGTTCAGGAGGTACTTAGACGTAACGGATACAATAATGAGATACACCGTCTGAAGAGGAGGGACCGTAAACCTGAGGTGAGCAGGGTGCCGGCTTACATGCCTTACCTAAAAGGAGTAACGGACAAAGTTGGAACAGTACTAAAGAAATACTCCATTAAGACTGTATATATAGTCCGCTTTCCAAGATAGCACACAATGTGCGCAGCCCAAAGGATGTCATTAATCAAATCTAGTAAATCAAAATACGAGTAATTAAATCATTGGCACATTGTTATATAAAGAATTAGGTAAATACTATTATGGAAAGTGTTCGTGATACATTATTTTATTTTGGTTAAACTGCGTGAATACTACAATATAACGTGTTCAACGAGAAGTTTATAATAATATAAGTTTACAAGTTTCATTGTTGTTGGAACACCTTAAATGTATGATGTCTAAAGAAGATTTCGGTTATTTGTATAGCTAAGAAGCATGAAGTTTTATACAGAAGCTAATAAAGTGGACCAGCGTTATGTACCTGACATTCAAAGCCTATTTTTATAAGAATATTTAGTTAAAAATTAAATAATGGTTATTGTTGTATTGGTGTTTTTCATTTATTACTACAGCTTAATAAGATTAAGGCCTACCTCACATTGGGCGTCAGCGTTACTCGAGCGTACACCCAGCGTGCGTTCGGCGTTCACTCTGTAGTACAAAGTGAATGCCGAGCTCACGCCGAACGGACGCCGAGCGTACGCTCGGCGTCCGTTTCGTCCGAGATTTTCTGCGTCCCCGTCACCGCGAGGTAAGATCATAGTTCATGTGGGTGACTGGTCAGTGGGAAGCTTGCAGCGCGACGTGCGGCACCTCCGGCACGCAGGAGCGACAGATCTTCTGCGTCTCCGTCACCGCGAGGTAAGATCATAGTTCACGTGGGCGACTGGTCAGTGGGAGGCGTGCAGCGCGACGTGCGGCACCTCCGGCACGCAGGAGCGACAGATTTTCTGTGTCCCCGTCACCGCGAGGTAAGATCATAGTTCACGTGAGGGACTGGTCAGTGGGAGGCGTGCAGCTCGACGTGCGGCACCTCCGGTACGCAGGAATGACAGATCTTCTGCGTCCCCGTCACCGCCAGGTAAGATCATAGTTCACGTGGGCGACTGGTCAGTGGGAGCCGTGCAGCGCGACGTGCGGCACCTCCGGCACGCAGGAGCGACACATCTTCTGTGTTCCCGTCACCGCGAGGTAAGATCATAGATCACGTGGGTGACTGGACAGTGGGAGGCGGGCAGCGCGACGTGCGGCACCTCCGGCACGCAGGAGCGACAGATCTTCTGCGTCCCCGTCACCGCCAGGTAAGATCATAGTTCACGTGGGCGACTGGTCAGTGGGAGGCGTGCAGCGCGACGTGCGGCACCTCCGGCACGCAGGAACGACAGATCTTCTGCGTCCCCATCACCGCCAGGTAAGATCACACACACACCACATACATTTATTTACATATCAACATCCCCTTGCCACCAGTTACATCGATTCCATACTTCTTTTAATGCATTCCCACTACTGTGTCACCTGTGTAGCCAGGTTCAGCAGCAGTGACCATTGATGACAACGAGTTTTGACACTCGCGAAGTCCCGGGGAAAGTTAAACTGTCTTGGAACCCGCAACGAACTAAATCAGGAGTATATTGGAGGAGCTGGAAAATAAACAATCCACTTCCCTCCTTAACAAAGCGGGAGACAAGCAACGAAGACATATAATAATGAGAAAAGATAAGCACCACGGACATGAGCATTAATGGGGCCTAAATTGTGAACTATACCTGTTTACAGTAAAATTCACGCACGCAAGCACGGAAATTCGTCCTACTTGCCACAAGCTCCGTATAGTACACTACCTACTCCAGAAGTTACCTGTAATTCGTTAAGCATGATATTACGTTCGATTTGCCAGAGACTAAACTCCCATAGAATGTGATGAGCAGATTGTTCATAATTGTTGCCAGATGTTGAACATTGGCATAACGGTGAATCAACTAGCTTAAATGAATACAACTTGCTCTTAAAGTTACCATGACCTGTAAGAAATTGGGCTACACAGTGATCCACCTCCAACCAGTTCCTCGCCAGTCGCTGTTGAGCCGTTGTATAGATGCAGTTCCTGAACAGACCTCAGTCTTTCAGTATTTCCAGGACGACGGTACACTCTTACCCTTCTAGTATCAGGCTTGAACCCAAATCGAGACTCATCGCAAAATAAAATTTTATCCCATTGTTCCCGGGTCCATGTAAATTGTAATGTGTTCCCTAAACCATTCATTTCGACGAGCGCGATTCCCGTGACGTATCGGTGGGCACCTAATTGACCGTTGCGCTCGTAGGCCATACTCATGCAGTGGATTTTGCACAGTTTGGCAGCTAACAACAACACCACTTGAATTTTGTAGCCTTAAATCTATCTCTCGGGCGGTTAACATGTGGTTGTACACCAACCTCGACCTGGGTGCTGCTCAGCAGGATCTCCCGTGTTAGTGTAACGCTGATGAAGACGGCAAATAACGCTTCAGTTGATACCAAAATACCGAGACACCTGAGATTGGCTTCTTCCCGCTTGCAACATCCCTACAGCTCTTTGCTTTTCATCTGCGTTCAAATGACGTCGCTCCATGACGTAAAAAATGTCTCAAAATCCAAATTTGATCAAAACTTTTTCAAATTATTGTTTAAATCATAAAATTGATACAGAATACTTAATTTTAATAAGCAAAGAAAACGCTATAAATATCGAACAAATGCATTCGCTTTTGAATTTGTGAAAAAAAACAAATATGATACTTGATTTTTTTACAACCAGCCAGTATGTCCTCTAGATAAAAAAAGTTTACATAGGTATTATCTACTTGGTAAGAAATTATATAATAATTGATTAATAATTTGAAATAGTATGAGTTGCTTAGACTTTTTTGATGTGTGTATATGAGGACTTTTGTTTTACAGTATCTACTAAAGAAGAGATCTGATAAGGAACAGCGTGTCGCCGGCTCTATGCACGGAGCACCAGCCCAACACGACGCAGGCTTGCAACCGCATACAGTGTCCTGTGTACTGTAAAGAACTGCCCAAGACAAAGGTGATTATTAGGATATTTCATATGCTTACCATGGACGTATGTATATTTATATTTCCGTTGGGAATTCCTCTTAGCATTTTCCAAGGACGAATGTTGAGGTATGTTAGATTAACTAAAAGCCTACCACAGACCAACTTTAGCACAAAATCAGAATGAAAGGTTTTTACACCGGAACTTCACCGCACAGGTCGCCTTTCAGCTGCATCATAGAACAGAAATAGCGCTTCGCAAACTTAACCCAAGTTTCATTCCTTGAATAAGTGCTTTACGTAAGTATATGAGAATAGTACAGAATTTGCTTCTGCGATGGGTGCAGGATTTTATTTTGGGGGCTGTACCCTGATGATGACACTTTGTCATGAAAGGTCTGAGATACTCGTGGGTGAGCATGATAAAGAATATCAATCTCACCCGCGGAATTTGAGACCACCTCAGGATCCACATGATTTTCATGATCCTGAATGGGAATAAAGTTTCTCCTTCTGGATTAGATTTTACAAAAATGTAAAACGTGCCGACGTTGTTATCTGGAAATCAATATTGATTTCGTTAAAAAAACGTCCACGCCTTTGAAAATTATACTGAACGTGATTTGAATTTAGAACATTTCACAGCTTTCGTTATCAATCGGTTTTAGGTCGTAAAGAGATTCATAATTTAATTAAAAAAATACGGTATCATTTTGCAAACATACTGAGTATTTCCTTGGATTTAATATAAATACAATATTCACTGAAATGTGTAGTGTAGGTACAGATATCAATAATAATATACAGCGTCGAGGCCATTTTACTATGAAAGCACTTCGCCGTTCAAAAGAATATGAAACTATCCCCCTACACGTGCCTTGTTCGAATGGAAATAAACACACATTTATTATTTCGAGAACGTTTTTCGACTTCTCTGGAACTGATAACTGTGCTATAGTTTTTGGAGTGCTGTTGGCAGAAATTAAATTATGTAATATTTCCGTGAATAACGGCAGCCGTTTATATTTAAGGGTTTTACGAAATTAATGTTTAGTGCGCGCAACAAAAGTAAAACACGATGTACATGTAATGTATGTTGATTTTAGTAGATATGTGAACTACCTAAATCAAATATATGTAAATAATAATATTTTGAATGAAATAATAATTTGACATTCATAAGGTTTACTTCGCGAGGCAAATTAAATCACTTGAACTCATTCTGCAAAGAGCATCTGCACATTTCAGGCATCCTTGAGGTTCATTTTGAGTTTATCGTCATTACATACAACTTACCAAATCGTCAAGTCTTCTCCATATTATGATTTCTCTTATCGGCTATGTCCTGAATTAGGTATAGCAGCTTTTTATGACTTAGAATCCACTGCCACCATTTCGTATCCTTGCGTGTACAAATACACGTCTGACTTTACAATAAGTATAACATTAATGTAACGATTTATATTTACTGATATTACATACAGCCCATACAAACTAAAGCTTTGACCTGAAGCTTTGAAATAAAACCAATACGATTGCCTTCAATATGAGAACAACGGAAAACTGAAACAAATTCTCGATTTATCGTAAATATGTAGGCAGGTTGGTTGTACGAGCGAATCTTGGCGTAACCTTGCGTAAACTTGTAGAAGGTGTTGTATATAAAATAAATGTAAATTGAACCTTCATGAAAGAGTCATGAAGCTCTGAGCGGCCTAGTTTGTATAGTCAGCGTATATCGCCTCAAAAAGAACACAAAGGTAAAATGTCGTCAAATAGTTAATGTACAGACAACGCCAAAAGCTTAGCGCGTCTTTTTTGTAGATTTATATGTAAATACAGTGCCAATATTATACATTTCCTATTCGTTCGTATAAATATGCTGATAAATTTGAGTATTCACTTGTAAAGAGCAGGCCGCCCACGACCGCCAAAAATGGAAAACTCTTCTGCGAGCCGTATGTCCCTAATGAGGGATAAGAGGATCACATCATCATCTTAGTAGCGAGCATTCTAACAAAATTCAAAAAATTTCAAGGCTGATTCCAGCGTTTGCTAGAAAGATCATTAAAATGTTTATAGCGATTTTTGGCTTTGTTCGTTGTTCAGTTCGACGTTTTTAAAAACTGCTATTGCTTGATGTCATGTTACAAGTGAATACTCACATCTACCACCTCCTTAATATTTTGAAAATAAAGAGCATATTTTTATCGAATCATAAAATAAGGTACATCATTGCAATGTTTTTAAACTGATCATAAGAAATTCAGACTACACTGTTCGAATGTAAAAGGTAATATAGATAGCTCAAGAAATAAATTTAGTTTTCCAATTGAACTTTTCCCCTTGAGAGTACAAACATTGAGTTTACTCCGGGAGCTTATTTAGTATAGGTATCTGACATACTCGGTTGGAGTACCTATGTCAGTGCATACTAGACGCTAAAAGGCGAGCGATCGTCTGGCCGACCCATTTGAGTGGAAACGCTGCAATGTATTAAGGTCGAGACTCCGCTGACAATCGGTTTTATTTCCTCACGACTACACAAATTACGTTATGATGTATTTGTATCTGGCTCAGCTATAAAGGAAAGTGCGTAACACAATTTGCAAACTTTTAGCTTTAATTTAGGTCGATCGATAGGCGACGGTATTTTCTTGCCTGAAAATGCCGAAATAGTTGCGATTATAAGCTATGAGCTAAAGCTCGATCTGCCAACGCTCTGCATAATTTTAATAGAGCATGTTATTTTTATGAACACATATTTTGCGACCATAGTAATTCATTAGAAAATTGAAGCGCTAATAACGTGACTTGGTTATTCGTTTGTAGTTTGTAATAGATCGGCAAAGTTAAGCAACGCATACACAGGCTATCACTTGGATGGGTGAGCGCGTGTAGAACTTATATCAGGCGGTACCGTATTTTAAAGGGTACGTAAAGTCCAGGACAACTAGCCCATCTCAGAGACCTTCGGGTGCTTTCAAAACTCCGACAGCAGAATAGGCCACACTTTAAGACGTCAAAAAACTTAAAGTAGTAGTAGTAGTAACATGTTGTTTCTTTATAGTGTTCTGCAAGCTGCGGCAGCGGCTGGTCGCGCCGGCCGCTCGTATGTCCAGCGTCGGACGAGCGCATGTGCGGCGCGCGGCCCCGCGAGCGCCAACGCCGCTGCCGCGCGCGCCGCCCCTGCCGCCGCCGCGCACCTCGTCCCTGCGACCCCGCGCTCACCGCTCCCTCCTGCAGGCTCTTCGACCAACACGAGCTGCGCCGCAGGTGCCTCCTCCCGCCCTTTAGAGCCAGCTGCTGCAGCGCTTGCCGAGAGCTCGGCATACAACCACACTACCGAGGCAACGGGTAGACTTAGCCGCACCGCGATCATTGTACTACCATTAGGAGACCATTGTACTGCCACTAGAAGACCACTGTACTGCCACTAGGAGACATCGCCGGCGGTGCTGACGTCACTGCCCGTAGTCCCGTTAGCTGGAAATAGAACGTCCAATTACTTCATATTTAGAAGGTGATACAGTAGTGCAATACGGGAGTATTACACCAGAGGATCAATGTAACCAGTATTTTTGTACGTTGTTTTACCATATTTATAAGTCTATTTAGAGTAAGCTAAATATTTTAGTGAAGTAAATATAATAATGCGCAACCGAGTGCCATAATGTATTGTACACTATTTCCGCGTAATAAATGTGCTATGCTTATAAAATTACTTGTTTTATTTCGTACATATACAGCAAAATGAAACGAACGTTTCAATCAATAAAATTGTTGGTCGAGATACAAAAGGTTGATCTTCCATAAAAAGAATGCGTCGAACAGCATAATAGTGAAGCGCTTTAGATAACTGGTGAGCTGTGATGTAATCAAAGATGAGATTATCGTTACTTCCAGTTGATAAGTTGCGGAAGTCGGCGGCGGCAGACGCTCCGTGCAAACACAGATAAAGCTGCTGCAACAGGTTCCTCTGGTATCCAAGCCAGACACGCAACAAAATGTTACAACTTTGCCTTACTTGAAAAAGCTTTACAATACCATTGTAAAGCTTTTGCATGATTTCTCTATAGAATAACTACAATGCTGATTTTTGAGGTTTATTGTTACTATATCGCAAGACCTAGCGCTCACAAACAGCACGGTGAAGCACAGTACACACCATAGGACCCAGCATTCAGCAATATATCAAAGGATTCAGCGGCGACCTTTGTCGTATCGACAAAAAACAATCACGCTCAGCCCTTTAAAGGCACGAAGTAGACTACGTGCCTCACGTGAGGCAACAGCGTGCCACGGTGTCCTCAATAACGGCGCCCTTTTGTGGTCTTGAGATGGAAATCAGTTTCATTTCATTTATATATAAAAAAAACTAGCTTTTGACCGCGGCTTCGCTCACGTTAAATTCGGGGTAACACAAAACTCCTTCATAGTTAGATAGCAATTTTCATTTTAATTCTGTTCATAGGGACTGCAAGAAGTATTTAAAACTTTTCTGTACACTGTATTTTTAGAGTTCCGTAATCAAAAATGGCTAAACACGGAATCCTTATAGACGCGCTACGTCTGTAAGTCTATCCTTATGTCACGTCACGTATGCCATTTTATGCCGAAGCTATTCAGTTTACACATTTGAAAATTGGTAGATATATGTATTCTGTGAACCGCTTTACGACATTATAGAAAATAAAAAGTATTGAATATTGACGAGGGCTCTTCATACATGAAACTGATGTGAAAAATGGGTCGTTAAAAATTACTTTGAGGTTCCTAAAACCATTGTTTCTCAAAGTTAATCGTTTGAAAGATATACAATTCCAAAGTGGTAAAATGGGTGTGTGTGTCCCTCTCACTTTTAAATTATTGAAACGCAAATTCTGCAGATACTTGTATAAACATACAAGTATCTGCAGAATTTGCTTTGGACTTTCTCTACAATTACATACATACATACATAGACTCACGCCTGTTACCCCGAAGGGGTAGGCAGTGGCATATTAAACGCCCACTTTTGGCCAGTGTTTTGATCCTACGTAATAGATGGCGAGCCTATTGCCGCTTATCGGGATATATTGAATATATTGTATTGGGATATATTGTTTGCCAGAGCCTCGTCCGTTGATCGGCAGGTACACCACTTGCAGGTGAGGTTGGCTTGGGACCCTAAGTTCTTGGTGGGAACTCTATGCACAATTGTGGTGTATAAGGTCTGTTGTGCATTCCAAACTAGCGCATTATACTCTAATTTGCTGCGCACATAGGCATTATAAAGTAACTTAAGCAGTTGCTGGCTTACCTCTCTCTACCAATTGATATCGCAGTTTAGGAGCCCTAAACTCCTTCTCACCACCTCCAATGGCCCAACAATACCTGATACCTCCAGTGGGGTTGCGGGTTTCTAATTGTCTATGGGCGGCGCGGGTGGTAATCACTTACCATCAGGCGATCCGTCTGCACAGTTAACCCCTAAGACATTAAAATGTTGTGCTTTTCTTCATACGCTAAATAAGTGGAGGTTGTTGAGACCAATAAAGGCGTTCGGGCCTATACAAAACTACCGCGGCGTTAAGTCTTCCTTTACATCTATGGCAGCACGCAGAACTTCCATGTTGAAATAGGAATGTCAATACTAACCTCTTTAAATTTGGTCAAAGATATTAATACAAGATAAATTATCTACGACGCCGTGCAATGCCGCGAAGTTTGTAATCATAGGATGGTAAGACGTGGTATATTAATGATAAACTGAAAAATTACAAGAAGACTTAAGCATATAGATACGCCAAAATAGACAACAAATTAAAATCAATTATGGCACTGGTTAGACCATCACGCAGCTGAGCTGAGAATAAAATGGCTCATAAAGCTGTGAAAACTGAAAAAACGTACGACGTTAACATAATGGAAAGTTTTCGCGGAGCATTAAAGTACGAACCATATTTCGAACAGAGTTATTTTATATGAGTAACCAAAATGGAAGACTATTTAAATATATCCAATGTCTTTCTATACATATAGGTTTCTACTTGAGCTCTAAGAAATCATTCAAATACACACATATTGTACTCTCTCTCTCGCAACCAGTGCAATTTTAGCGCTCTGTTAAATTAGAAGCCATCCGAGTCACACTTTAGCATGTTTGATTTTACATGTTTTTTAGGAATTCTCCGCAAATTAATAATTATAAATAACGCTATATAAATTTACTACGTACGTACTTTTCAGCTTTAGTGCAGCTTAGAAGAACTTTCGCAGATGCAATCGCTTTTCTAGTAGGTAAGTAATAATATATTTAGTATATTACCGGTAAGTCCCGTAACATCAGTTCACAAACTTCACCCGAGCCTGACTTTGTTAACTTTTAACGATGCTCCATAGAGCATACGCGTATAGTAAATATTCGATACCATTCAACTTTTAGAGTGCTGTTCGTTTTCTCTTTTTAGTCTCACTACGACCAATGCAATTTAAACATAGGTCTGGGTGTTTCTATGTACGAGTAGGTTTATTATGTAAGTATTTACAAAAAAGTATACATGTATTTTTATCCATTGTTACCCATAGTAAAAGCTTTGCTTAGTTTGGGATCGATCATTAGATGGTGTTGTGTGAATATAGTAGAATATTATTATTATTATATTCATGCCTAATAATACAAGCTTACAAACACATAATATGGATACGTAGACTCGTATAGGCACTTACTTCCAACAAAAGCTATATTAAATGCTATTCATATAATTACATAATATAATAATGAGCTAGTCCACTAAAATACAGAATTGAAGAATGATTGTCATATCTGATTTCCCCGATGGTATTAGAGTAGGTAACAACAATACGATAATCACATCACGCTCAGTTGAGTGTAGAGACGCGCCTACCCCCAGAAACTCGTCTGTCCGACAAATCAATAATGATCGGATAAGACCCTCTCAGCCGACGACCGACTAACTTCTCAACTCTCTTACCGACCAAGAGGTCAGCGGTACATTTACTCTCGACACATAAAGGTTTTGGTTTTATGTAACTTGTAAAAAACACATAAAGTCTTATAGTTTGTGAACACTTAGAGGGTTGTGTTGTTACAAAAGCACGTTATAGCTATAGTACTTTCTTGTACCTAACGTCCGACAATTTTCTAGCAAAACAATGTAAAACAATTTTGTCTACATTTGCGATCAAAACCTTCACCTACGGGTAAATAGACCACATATAAGGCGAAACCAGATTTGAGATCTTTTTACGTAGATTTGACGCAACGGATACCATCCGACCTCGCAACGCACATTTAAATAAGTACTGTATATCATATAAACAATGTGATTTACATGCTTTTCCCAGAATTGTTATTTATTTGTTGTTGAAACAGGCTCAATGCTGCCCAGTCCATTGTTAAACATATGAAAATCAAAACAAACTAAGTATAAGTTCGTGAAGCAGAGGATGTTAAATAAATGCTCAGGTTTAACTGCTTCAATTATTTTAAATTAATTTGTTACCGCTTTTGAAGGACTCTCAACCAACTCCATCACAAACAACGAATATCAAACAAACATCGTGATAGATTTTTTAGTGATATTGATAAGTATGAATGAAATATATAAACCATCATGTCGTTTGCGCTCGAAAACGGACAAGGCACAAAAAATTAAGCATACATAACCATACGGAAGCAGTTTGAGAACAAGAAATATCAATGCTTTCTTCAATATTACACTTTAAATACTACAATTCAAAAACTATACAGTACTGAGTACTATACATTCATAAAATATGTGAATATTGGATTCAGGCGCACATGTTGTAAGAGAAATGAAGTGCCTAATGGAGCATGTAAGTGGTTTACAACCTACCGTAACTAATTGAGCAATATTCTCATTATATTTTATGACGTTATATGGAGGTTTTGATTTGAATGTAATGTAAAGGGAATGTAAATACATTAACATATTAATTAAAGTTAATCAGTGAAATTAGTTACATTAGGACTTAAATGGTAATAAGTATCTATGATAGGTTTGCTAGATATAAAACATACCTTGAAGCAACCCGTTTAGCAAATGAAACAGGATGTGATTAAGTGATTAAACACACTATGCCGAAGGTACGCGACCGAAGTTCGACATGATTACGCCTACAAGGCTTTTTGAATTACTGACATAATACTACTGGTATAATGATACCGAAATTACGTTGCGTTACAGCGTACAGCTTACTTCCGTCGGGCTTAGCACAAGCGTAGTCCGTATGACGAGCGTAAGTTCGGCACTTATGGTGTGTCACATCAGCCGAATACATCGGAGCTTAAAATCAGCTGCGGAACTTCGGTCACGTACTTTCGACATATTGTGTTTAGACACCAAGAAGCTGCTGTATTTGGAACCAAATCCAGGCAGGAAGACATGCCTGTCCCAGGAAGACTCATCACTAAATTAATCGAGGAAACCTGGGTCGTTCTGTAGAGTTAACTTAGAACTATCTATATATTACCCTGATTCACGTAGGTATAGAGTTTCACTGTAATTACATAAAAAAAAATGTTTGATGAATTAAATTGATAGCTTGGAATAGGAATGGAAACTAGCGTAATGAGAAGCGAATACTATGATATTAAAGAATTCAATGAAAAAATATCTCAATTCACGTATATTTAAGATAAATGATAACATAAAGTGTAAAGTAATTAAGCTACAGAAGGATACTCACATGACTAGTTGTTTTAAGTTGAACAAAAAAATATATACAACACTTGCAGGCAACAGAAAACAAGTGCTAAATAGTTAGTCGCAAACTTTGTCCAAGTGCTGTCACATAAATATACGATGTATTCCTCGGGTTATGACGCCCGCTTTGTCCAAATATTCAAAGTTAAAACGATTCCGCTATACAACATGAAACTCTTAAAATTTAGAGCTATTACCAAATTTATGTGGACTATTGAAAACTTGAAAACAGTATAGGTAATAAATCCAAATTAAGCGAAACTCATAAAACCTCTGTTTCCGTTAGCTGACAACAGAAGCAAAGGTCATAAAACAACTAATAAATATAATATATTGAATAAATAAATACAGCAAACGCGATACGTCAGGCCGAGTGTACGGTCAATTTGAAATAATGCGTTTCCAGTTCCAAACTAAACTTTATTGACAGAGTGTTGTGTACACTTCGGTTAAAAGTTTATTGCAATAATAGTCCAGGACAACTAACCTACTGTAAATTGATAGTGATCGCAAACTAAGTAGAGCCTACACGGTAACCAGATAACTCATAAACATACTTATATATTTAAAAATATGTATATACCTAATTATAGGTGATAGCTTACACAAAGACGTCTCAGCTCGACTCATCATACTGAGAATCGAAACCTTGGCCTACGGTTAGCAGTGAGAGTCATTAACCACTAGACCAAGAAAACAGTCGATATCATAAGGGCATTTTATAGAAAATAATATACTTTGTTTTAAGCTGATTATGTAACATAATCATATCCTAATAACATTAGATATTAACATTATAAGTTAGCACAATAGTCTACCACTTACTGAAAACCAACCTTGCTACCAAGTTCATCGTCCCTTACATGGAAATAATTATACTATCCTTGTAAGATTTCATCCTTGTTAAACATTAACTCACTCGGATGCCTGTTAAGATCCTTAAATAACAAGAAGGCAGTTAACGATTAATAATTGAGATCAAGAACCTTATACACATACAGAGTACATCTTGTTACTTTGTATGTAATGTGGTGTAAATGAAACAATGGTCCCATTTGCTACAACTCCAACTATTTCTATTACTTAGTACATAACTGTGTGTAAACCTACCCTCTATTCTATTGAGCAAGTCTGATTCAATTTAATACGCTTTCATTCCTGTGAAACAGTTATTATAAATAAAATATAACACTGTTTTGCTAACTTGCAGTATCCTTATCAAAGTAACCAAATTATAGCAAAATTATACAAGTTAAGGTTGAAACCAAAGTATTAATATTTGTGAGTTTTGGCAATTGCGATCGAAATAATCATTCTGGACAGACACAGGTAAGAAATAAATTAGCGGGTCTTAATCGCGTACAACTAACTTATTTAAGGTATAAATACCTTAAATAAGTTAGTTGCAGTCTCTCCGCGACCACGCTCGGTGCAAGACGAGCGAAACGTCGGAACCAAATAGGTATTTATACCTTAAATAAGTTAGTTGGACGCGATTAAGACCCGCTAATTTATTTTGTATGATGTATACAAATCGCGAAAGTTTAAAATCGATTACAGGTAAGAAAGGTGCCAAAGTTGACCAGACTCCGACCGTAGCGAGTGCTAACCCCTAATTCACTTCAGACCCGCTTAATGTTTCAGTTGATCCAGTTTTTCGTTAAAGTGCTGAGTACCTAGTTACAGAAAGTGTGTAGTTAGTAACTCGTAGGAAGGCTTCATTTATTCGCTGACGGGGATAAACACTTTTGATTACTTGAATTCTCCTAATTGACGCTATTAAGTAACAGTTGCCAGTGGACTCTTTCACTGCGTCCTTTTGTTATCTTCAATAAAATTGCGCAAGAAGCAGTATTGAAAAATATCTAGTTGAACTAAATAATTTGATAATTGTAATAAAAATGACTCTAGCACACGAACCCGACTTCTTCAGTCTTTGATATTCTCATTAATTATTTTATTCGGGATATTGACGTCACGTACAATTTCGTCTGAAGTCGAAGAATCAGAGTCATCGCAGATAGTCGGTTTTCGAAACTAAGAGATTGGGTTTACCTATGCGGGTAAATGCTAGGCTAATGTGCGGTATATTAACCACAAGAAGATACAAGTCTATAATGTAAAGACGTAGCAACTTATGCCCGACGTGTAAGGATATCTAGGATCGACTTGAAAATGGGATGATTAAATTGCTCTTTTGTATAGGAATTTGGCAAAAGTCAAAGATAATTTGGGAAGCCATTTTTTTTTTTGTGTTCTGAATAGAGCCAAGAGGTTATTCGGTCTAAGCTGCTCTTACTCTACAAAACGCTGGTCTAGCAGCATATAGAGTACTGCTCGCCAGATCAGTACATCCAGTCTAGATCCCCCAAATACCAAATTGATCCACTCGACTCTCTGCGAAGACGTGCCATTCAAAAAGTCCATGATCTTAATCTTACAGTGGACTAGCATAGTTGGGGTAGTGAAGTAACTTCGGGCGTGTGTCCTACTGTGAACGGTTCATTGTCGTTATTTTACAATCACCCTATACGCCGTCCCATGGTGCATTATTTTAATTACATACATACATACATAGACTCACGCCTGTTTCCCCGACGGGGTAGGCAGAGGCATATTAAACGCCCACTTTTCGCCAGTGTTTTGATCCCACGTAATAGGTGGCGAGCCTATTGCCGCTTACCGGGATATTTTGTTTGCCAGAGCCTCATCCGTTGATCGGCAGGTGCACCAGTTGCAGGTGAGGTTGGCTTGGGACCCTAAGTTCTTGGTGGGAACCCTATGCACCCTATTTTAATTAGTAAACGTTCTTTACTGGCACGGAGGGACTGGCAAGGTTATAGAGATCTTTGCCCGCTGGATTGTATAAGTTTTGGAACAGATTACTAGTTGTGGGATTCCCAGAGAGCTTTAATTGGTTGTTGCACGAAAAAAAATGAAGGTAAGCCTTAAAATCACGAAAGGCTGAAGCTTTGCTCTGTATTCTCTTGACATTAAAAAGGCTATGAACGGTAGTTGCCAATTATCATGTAAATCTTTTTACTAAAGCAAAGGCAATCAGTAGCATGAAATAATATATTGGATACTTACTTAAGATTTAGTTCGTCCACTTTACACAAGCAAGCAGTTAGCAGATAGTGGTTATTATTAGTTCACAGTTTGCACATACTAAGTGCAAATATTATGAGACACTGTTCTAAACTTATCAAAGGATTTACTGAAATACGCTTTAGCAGAAATCTTGCTTAATTAAGAGTAAACACGATTTTATCTTAATTAAAAGAGATAACTCATTAAGTACGCGGCCTTAAATTTAGTTGCCGAGATTAGAAAAAATATCTGTTCATTGTTGCGAAAAGTAATTAAGAGTTATTAGACTTATACTAACAAGGCTGTGCTTAGAGACAAGTTTGGGTTATGTCAGAAGGATAACATTACTTTTACCGTTACTTACTGGGATATAAGCTTGTATCCACACAATAATTTTTGCTTTGCCTTGCTTATTTTAGCATTAATGGGCCCGCTCAACCGGGTAAGTACTACCCTCTCACAGAAAATCGACGTATAGTAACAGTACTGTTCCAAGGCAGCGATAGCCTAGTGGAGATACCAACGGACTACCATGCAGAGGGTTTCGGCTTCGAATCCATGGCGCACACCAATGACTTTTCAAAGTTAAGTGTGTATTCAATTGTTAATTATCGCTTGCCCCGTGCCTCGGAGAGCACGTTAAACCGTTGGTCCCGGCTGTCATGAAGATCTTTGACAGCGTTACGGGGAGTCAGTACCCTCAAATAAAAAATAAAAATAAATAAACTGATACTGGTCTAAACCATGGAATATCGCTATCCCTCTGGGTTGCGGCGGTCAGACGGCAGTCGCTCTGTGGAAAAGTTGATATTCTGTCATATCTGGTTAGACCAGTAAGCGGACTTCGCGCTCCAAGGCGTGCCAGTCTTGGATGCAACCGGGATAACGCTAGGGCGATGATGATGAGTAACAGTATTGTTGCGTTTCGTACTTCGAGTGCTGGAGGCCCTATCCACTACGAGTATTCCCACTCTCTCATACCTCTCCTCCTTTTATATCTTTCCAAACCAAGGGGCGGCAGCGCACTTGTGACTCATCTGGTGTTACACGTGTATATGAGCGGCGGTATCACTCACCATCAGGCGATCCGTCTGCTCTTTCGTTGTGCGTCTGCTCGTCACTATCACTACATAGAATAAAACAAAGTAATTATGTCTTCTGTCTGTCTGTTCCTATGTATGCTTAAATCTTTCAAACTACGCAACGGTTTTTTTTAATAGATAGAGTGATTCAAGAGGAAGGTTTATATGTAAGTATCATACATGCATAATATAGTAGAGAAACACTGATAGTTTTAGAGGTTTCTAATGTGCTGTCGAAAATAAACACCCTTGCGAAGCCAGGGCGGGTCGCTAGTATGCATATAAAAAGAAAAAAATCCGATGTAAAGGATGGCAATGAAACACGTGTTAATGTTTCGAAATATATAGAGCTATAGTGTCTAAGATTACACACTAACATTACAATATATAGAAAGATGTTCGGCTAGCTGCACACTACACCGGTATCATCATCCGATTTCTCATGTTATAATGCGATACATTCGACTAATAGTAATTGTTAATAGACCTCGTACTACCTCTCTAATCATCTAGAGGTACATTACAATAAAGATACTATCTGACAGTAAACACACTATAATCCGGTCAATAGATGTTATACTAGTGGTAATTCACACCTCAGCAATTTTCAGATAAGCATCAATATTAAAACAGCACTTCAATCGAATCTCGTCATTAGTTAGCTAATCTTAATTTAAATCTATCACTGAATAGGTATGATATTTCTGATTGAAAATGAAATATTGTGGTTACGTTACACTGCATCTGGATTCTTCTCAGTAGAAGATCGTTTTGCACCTAAAAAAGTATTTTGTAAATGTACCTAAATTAATACCTAAACATTATATAGCATTCATTTATTTTTATACTAATAAATATCCTCAGACTTATTGTCCATTATAATCTTCACCGCACATAACTGGATATGAATGTATTTTCTAATAACCGCAGCTATATTGTGAAAAAAATATTTACTAAAAGGGCCATGGGCAACAATGTATGAAGCCATAAAGCGTATAAACTCATTTTTGCGAAGAATCCATGGGGTTATTTTGCGATAAATATTTTTCTCCTACCATAAATAAACTATAATCCTGCAAAGTAATGCTGTTACGGCATTGTAGTTTTTGTTGTTTCACATCTTTAACTAGTTTTAATTCCATGTGCAAAGAATACATAAAAAATAAAACAGCTAACAGTTAAAAATATTTTTATTAACATTTCAATCAAAATCAATAATAATATCGTTTAGGTGACCTGCCGGTGTATTAAATTGTATGTGCTGAGAGGATACACGAAAACACACAGATAACATACATACATAGACTCACGCCTGTTTCCCGGAGAAGTAGGCAGAGACTACGGAACGCCATTTGCAACGATCCTGACATATCTCTCTTGCTTCATTCACTCCCATCAGATTCCTCATGCATGCTCTTCGGTTCAGGGTACTTCTAACCTGTCCTGTTTTTAGGACACACATATAACACCGTGAGAATCACGAGTCGACTGACTGAGAGCAAACGGGCGCCCGGGCAGGCGTCAGAGAGGTGTGAGAGGGAAGGAGAGTGTTGTTAATCACACGGGCGCAAGCGCATCTATTGTTTACCATTATTTTAAACAGTGGCGAAGGAAGGGAGTGGAGGCGGCGGGGGCGGTCCGCCCCGGATGTCACCCTTTTTGGGGTGCCACCCCAAACTCGACTTTAAGAACAATGTACAAACATAAAAAAACATAGGCACTAGCTCAGCACTACGATTCGGGGGCAGTTAGCCCGTAATTGTTAGGTATCGACTAAAAAAAAAGAAAAAGGTTGACCGCCAACTTCCGCCCAAGCTAGCTACGCCACTGATTTTAGTGTTTGAATATAGTCGAAGTCAAAATCATTTATTCATCTAGGTCACAAGGTGACGCTTATGAACGTCAAATTTTAATGTACATTACTTAATGCTTCTACATTAACATTTACTGCCCATTCGCAAAGCAATAGGTAGAACCACGAGAAAGAACGGCAATAAAACTCGTGGCCACTCTTTTTAATCGCCAGTGTTATGTTACATACTTTGTTTTTGTAAGGAGCTGCAACTGTTTCACATTGTAATTAATTACTTGTAAATAGTATTTAGGAACATACATAATACTTAAATAATTAATGCAGTTACCAATTTAGGTGCTGTAGTAGCCTTCCAGTGTGAATATTGTGTAACAGAAGCATTCACTTACGTCTTATAATGTAGGCAACTCGCGACCATGATCATAACTATGAAGGAAATATATGTTACAGAAGTGACTGTATATGAATACATATTGTTACTATAACAGTTTTATGACTAATAATTGTATTTTTCTACAAAATCTATTTAATTGCATATCTTTTTTCTGCAATGGAATTGAAGGTGGTGCTGGTAGTAACAATTTTAGTACAAACGAAATCCTTTACAATGGAATATGCCATAACTCTGTTGGACACTGAGCCCAATTTGACGCATGGTCCTTTACACTAATAGCATCAAAATTTTACAAAAATCTGGTGTAAAATAAAAAAACCGGCCAAGTGCGAGTGGGAGTCGCGCACCGAAGGTTCCATACAAACCTGTAGGTATATATAATTATTTAAAAATATATGTGATTTAACTAAAAATTTTAGATGTTCGGCATTTTTAATAATAACTTTATATGTGCTATAAAACGTTGCTATGCCAAATTTCAAGATACTAGATCGACTGAAAGTACCCTTTAGTTAAGCGTTTTATATGAATTTAAATTTAATACCTCTTCGTAGGTCATGAGCAAAGGGGTAGTAACTTAAAAATTATTAAAAATATTTTAATTATATGATGCAACAACAAATTTACGGTTTTCACAATTTTACTTTTTTGATACATAAGACGTTGCCTCGTAACAAATTTCAATATTTTTGGGTTCACGGGAAGTACCCTGTAGGTTTTGGTTCCCTTGCGAGTTTTGAAAAATTGCGTTAATTTGTAACATAAACAGCTGTATCTTTTGATTGCATTGGTTTAGAAGTTTGATTGTGTTACAGCATAAAGATATTATAGACTTGAGTATTTGATATGCATTCCAATTTAATAACTCTACGCGTTCATGAGGAAAGGGGTAGTAACTTTAACATTATTAAAAATGTTTTAATTTTATGATGTAACTAAATAGAATAGAATAATTATTTATTTGCTAGAAACATGGTAGATACAGATGGTACAGTTATATATCAGTCATTTAGCACGGGATGTTTCACCTCTCAATCGGCATGCAAAAATTACACTTAAAAGTTAAAATTACATAATGCGAGCAGTCAAACTATTTTTGTTAATATACACTTGTTAAAGATACCAATTGAAATGCAAATTGCTTTGAATTACGCTTTATAATGTTCATCAATTACAATATAATAAATTAGATATAATTATTTGATAATAAAAATTTAGTAAGT
The DNA here is from genome assembly GCA_944739405.2 of Euclidia mi. Taxonomy (NCBI): domain Eukaryota; kingdom Metazoa; phylum Arthropoda; class Insecta; order Lepidoptera; family Erebidae; genus Euclidia; species Euclidia mi. The sequence goes on along the minus strand of OX123184.2, from coordinate 78,943,810 downwards.
AGTGTCAAAAAAATTTGTAAGTAATGTCAAAAAATTAATAAAAGTCAAGAAATAAAATTAGGTTAATTATATCATAATTCATTATTATTTATCTTTACATGTCATAAATTCGTTTATTGAGTAAAAACACTTATCAATTAACCACCTCTCAAACACATTGATAAATTTTGTTACAGGGAGCTCTCGTATAGATTTTGGTATTTTGTTATACACTTGTACACACATGCAATGGCTATTATTTTTATATAATGAGGTTAATTTTGCACACACATGTAGTTTAGTAGGATCTCTTGACAAATATTTACTGTTTTCACTCGCTCTTTCAAACAACTCATGGTGGTTTCTTACAAATTGGGCAATTTCTAGGATATACAAAGAGGTTAAAGTAAGCAGTTTGAGTCTTTTGAAAAGGGGCCTACAGGAATCAAGAGGAGCAGCGCCGCAAATTGCCCTGACGCATTTCTTTTGTGAAACAAATACCTTGCTGATGTCTGAACAGTTACCCCATAACAATATACCATATCTCAGTACTGAGCCCACATACCCGTGGTATGCCATTTTGGCAGTCTCTTCACTTGCCAGTTTCCTAATTTTACGAAGAGCATAATTAAATCTATTTATACGAGTACATACGGTTTGTATGTGAGCTTTCCAGTTGCAATGACAATCTAGTACTAAACCCAAAAAGCGTGTCTCATCAATAGTATCAATTACTTGATCACAATAATTTACCTTTAGATTAAGTGTTATGCTATTGTAGTTCCTGATTTCAAGAATTTTTGTTTTATCTATGTTAGCGGTAAGATTATTTTCATCTAGCCATTTGGTGATGTCAACTATAGTGCTATTCAATATCTGCTCATAATTATTAATATCTTTGCGACTATGAGGTACAACTACTGATACATCATCTGCAAAAAGCGTTGATTTGTTTCATGTTTCATTCTGTTGATTTGAATTTACGGTTTCGCAATTTTTCCTTTATCTGTGCTATAAGACGTTGCCTCCTACCAAATTTTAAGATTCTAAGTACACGGGAAGTACCATGTGGGTTTTGATTCCCTTGCGAGTAGTTGCGAGTTTGAAAATATGCTTAAATTGCTGTTTCTTTTAATTGCGTTTACATAGAAGTTTGATTTTGTTACTGCTTAACGGTGTTATGGACTTGAGTATTTGATATGAATTTCAATTTAATACCTCTACGCGTTCATGAGGAAAGGGTAGTAACTATCAAATTATTAAAAACGTTTTTATTGATTATATGATGTAGCTTAAAATTTACGTTTTTTTTGTAATTTTTCCTTTATCTGTGCTGTAAGACGTTGCTGCGTACCAAATTTCAAGATTCGCCGTTCACGGGAAGTACCCTGTAGGTTTTGATTCCCTTGGGAGTAGTTGGGAGTTTGAAAATATGCTTAAATTGATGTTTCTTTTGATTGCGTTTACATAGAAGTTTGATTTTGTTACTGCTTAACGGTGTTATGGACTTGAGTATTTGATATGAATTTCAATTTAATACCTTTACGCGTTCATGAGGAAAGGGGATAGATATCAAATTAATAAAAATGTTTTTATTAAATGTGTAACGGATGCCAGGAATCGAACCTTTGCTAGTCCGCTACAGTGCGCTGGTGGTGTGTAACTGGCGAGTGTTCCTACGACGATGTGTGTTCTTCTATATGTGTGTACTGTATGGCTTCGATGGCTTCTATCTATTCGGGGCTTGAGAAATAAAACATCTCCATACGTTGAGAGCGATGCTGTTCAGGTGTTTGGTGCTTGGTTACATATGGTTACTTGGTCACGAGATGGTGGTTGGGACGCCTCCGAACTGGCCGAATACATGGTCGCTTAGGTACTTCGAAACTTTACCTTAACGACGACCACCGCACCGAACACGTGCACAGAGAATCTTTATTTATTTTTAATTTTCTTTAAGGTACAAATGTGTATTTATCTTAGGTACTATGATACATACATATATGTTCTATACATCGTTAGATAGGTAACACTATCGTACATAAACAAAGTTTATGATAAACAAGCGAATGTTTATTATTATGTTTATTTTAACTATATAAGGTAATAACTAGTAATAAGAAAGTATCTAGACATGATTTCAAGCCTATACGAAGCTAAAAAACACTTATAAAACTATAAAACGGCTATGTACACAAAACAGCTGTTAATCAAATATTAGTTCTTATGATTCTTATCTGTTACAACTGATAACACTATTTATGATCGATATCTAGGTCCCTACAGTTAGCACAAGTTTCAAAACTAATGTACACGTACTATGTAGTACTTTTTATTGACATTTTAACTATTTTCACTATTTTAGCATTATTTTTAACACTTTGACGCGTCCGGGAACCGAACCCGGTGTACCGCACGATTGGATAGCACTGATTTTATACGATTTTCACTCGCGGTTTCGAATACACTATTCACTGTCATAGTTTTTAATGTCTGTCGCGAACATCTCTCCCACCGTGCAGCAACGCGCGCGACCCATCGTGTAGCGGTGCTGCAGAGCACCCGGTGAGCGACGCCTCGTCACTTGGGCAGGGGGACCAGTTTCTTAGCCGGCCGTTTGAGGACGCCTGCTGCTGTGCGCACCTCGACAGTGCGTATGGCGCCGTCGGCGCCAGGGTAGACGGCCACAACTCGACCGTGCGGCAAGGTATTGCGCGGGAGTTGGCCGTCGGCGATCAGGACGGGGTCACCGACCTCGAGGTTGAGCCCAGACCCATGGGGCTCCCGCCGCGCCGGTGTTGCAGCTCGGGTAGGTACTCGCGCACCCAACGGCGCCAGAACATGTCGGTGAGGATTTGGGCGCGCCGCCAGTGTTTGCTGCTGTTGAGGTCAGCCGCGCTGAACTCGCCCAGTGGCGGGAGGCGAGCAGAACCACCGAACAGGATGTGGTTCGGGGTGATGGCCTCGTTATCTGCTGCGTTGACGGAGACGTGTGTGAGGGGTCGACTGTTTACTGTGTACTCGACCTCACACAGTAGTGTAGCTAGAACTTCTTCGTGCGGATGGCGCTCGTGAAGTACCGTATAGAGGGCGGTCTTCACGCACCTGACGAGGCGCTCCCATGCGCCCCCCATGAATGGCGCTGAGGGGGTGATGAAGCGCCATACGATGCCACGGCGACTCGCCTCTTCGGCGACGGCGTCTCGCATCTCTCGGTCAGCACCGTGCATGTTGGTGCCGTTGTCCGAGTAGATCTCTGCGGGGCAACCTCAGCGCGCTGCGAACCTGCGCAGCGCCAAGATTGCGGAGTCGGCGCTCAGGCTGGCAGCGACCTCCAGATGTACTGCCCTGGAAGTGAGACATGTAAACAGTGGCACATAACGTTTGTGACGCTGTCTACCGACGGTTACGGAGAGCAGCCCGAAATAATCAAGGCCCGTGTAGGTGAAGGGCCTCTGATGGTGAGCAATGCGCGTCTTCGGATGGTCCCCGGTGGCTGGCTCAGGCGGCTGCGTTTTTCTAATGCGGCATGGTAGACATCTATGTACTATTTTCTTTGTAGTCGGCCGCAGACGAAGAATCCAATAGTGTTGGCGTATTTCATTGATTACCAACTCTGTACCGCTGTGCTGTAATTTTCTATGTGTCCAATCTATGTATAGCTGCGTAATACGATGATCGCCGTCTTGGCGGTCTCTTTGTCTGTTCGGAGATTTCTTCTGTAGCTATTATACGACTGCGTAGAGTGATCATTCCGTTGTTCATATCCACGGGTAACGAATACAGGCGGCTGTCTCTGGCGACACCTCCTCCGCGCGGCAGCCCCCGAAGGTTGGCGCCGAAGAAGTCCTCTTGTACCGCCTTCACAAGAAGGTCCTCGGCGCCGCGGGTGTGTTCTGCGGAGAGAAGCACGAAGTTTCGGGAGTCGGCGGCTGGACGAGGTGCCGCTCTGCCCGACTTGATGTTGTGCTTCGTCTTCGTCACGTGACGCCAATCTTGATCCTTCTGTCTATTTTTCTGCGTTCTTTTATATAGAACCTTCTCTGCGGTTTTCTTACACAAAGCTATAAATTGTGTAACTCTTGCTATTGCTCGTAAGAGCCTTTCCCATTTTTAAAATCTATACGGGTCCTGTACGGCTTCTATAATTCTATGTGTTTGACGTTTCTCTACAGCTGTCATTGTGCGCTCTTCGCCTGTCGCGTCAGGGGCGATGTGCCATAGTGACGGGTCTACGTACAGGAACGACGGTCCGGTGTACCACTCGTGTTCGGAGTTAAAGCTGTCTGGCACGTCACGTGTAGCCGCATCCGCCGCGGTCATCTCCGTAGGTACCCAGCGCCAATCTTCAACTTTACTATGCTCTTCTATGGCGGCTAGGCGGTGTGCGACGAATAGTTTGTACGCCCGCGCTCCTTTTCTGATCCACGTCAGTACGGTCTTGCTGTCCGTCCAGTACACGACGGCCTCGGGTTTGACGCGACCCATGACGGCGGCTTGCAGTTCGAGTCTCGGGATTGACACCACCTTAAGCGGTGCCACTCTCGCCTTCGCCATAACGAGCGTCACGTGTACACGCCCATCTGGTGTAGTCGCTCGCCAGTACACCGCTGTTGCGTAAGCCGCTTCACTGGCGTCCGTAAAGACATGTACTTGGAGTGTACAGGCGTCACTGTACCCAGGGTAACACCGCGGGATGCGTATCGACTTCAACTGTTCTAAGTGCCGTATCCACGATGCCCATTGTACTCTGAGGCTTTCGTCAAACTTCTCGCCCCAATTTGTACCAAGCCGCCAGGCTTCCTGTAGTATCTGTTTGGCTCGAACAGTCACGGGCGATGCGAAGCCGAGTGGGTCGTATAGCGACATAACTATTTTCAACTTTTCTCGTTTGGTAGGCGCTTCGGTGCTGATAAGGCTGTCTGGAATCCGTGCGAGTGTAAGGTTGAAGCTCAGCTCGTCCGCGCTCGTTTTCCACATCAAGCCGAGAATTTTCTCTTCTTGCCCCTTGCTGGCGAAGCCGATTGTCTCCTGGCGATGTTGACTTGGTTCTTTTGCTTCGATGACGTTCCTAGTGTTCGACACCCACTTCGTGAGGTGAAAGTGCGCTTGTCTGTGTATGTCTCGCACCCGTGACGCTATGCTCGTCGCTTCCTGCTCGTCCCTGAAGCTGTCCAGATAGTCATCCATGTAATGGCTATCTTTGATGGCTTCTGCTGCTTCTGGGTACTCTTCTGCGTGCTTGCGAGCGTTTCAATTCTTCGCGAATATAGCTGTACACGGTGAGCTTGCCGCGCCGAAGATAATGGACTTCATACGGTATTCCTGGGGTGGTCCCTCCCGCCGGTCACCTCTCCACAGGTAACGCAGCGCGTCTCTGTCTTCTGGGCGTATTCTCACCTGCATAAACATCTCCGTTATATCAGCTGAGACGGCAACGCGGTGTCGACGGAACCTCATCAACACCCCCGGCAACGATTGTAGCAAGTCCGGTCCCGTGAACAGGAAATCGTTGAGTGACACACCTCTGGTTTTCGCGGCGGTGACGTGAACTATACGAATCTTCTCAGGCTTTATGGGGTTGCGTATCCCTTTTCTATCAGCGAGTTCATCTGTTCGGTATATCTTGTTTTCAACTCTATGCTTCTATCTAATTTTGCTCTATGTGCGCGAGCCTCCTTGCCGCGTTCTCGTAACTATCTGGCATGACGATGTCTTCTTGTTTCCACAGAAGAGCCGTCTCTATATGTCTATCTTCTAACTGTTTCGTATGTTTTTCTAACATATCTGTAACCCGTTTCTCGGGGTCCGAGTTCGGTCGACGTGGGTTCACTATGAGCGATTCCTGAGCGAAATATTCTTTTAGTTGCGCTTCTATGTTTTCATCTGTAGCGGAGAGACCGTTTACGAAATGTACGGTGTTTCCCAAGATGCGTGAGCGCGCGCCGTGCAGCACCCATCCCAGCGATGTAAGCGACGCCACCGGTTGATCGTTGGGTCCTCTTCGTACTGCGTTCGCTATGAGCAGGTGCCAGTTGTCTTGGCCTATTAGCACCTTCGGCATGCCTATGTCAAACACCAGCTTCTTCTTGATGCCTTCGAGGTGTTTGCAGTCTATCAGGTCCTCTTCGGCGATCTTCTGCGGTGACAGGTGCAGGCTGGTTACGGTGCGCGCACACAAAGGCACTTGTTTGCTCTCGGCGCCGGCTCCTCGGATGTGTATGTCTACGCGTCGCAACGTTGGCATGTTGATCGACGTATCCCCTATGGCACGGATCGTAAACGGGTCCAGGTTCCCTGCCGCGCCGACTTCCTTGGCTATGTCTTCGTCTATAAGCGATACGGAGCTTCCGTCGTCGAGTAAGGCGAACGTAGACACCTCTCCTGTCGGTCCGACTATCTGCACGGGCACTATCTTCAAGTACGCTTGAGCCTTTGCACGTATGCACGAACTGGCGACCGTTTTTTGCTTCTCTGTATTCGCGTCTTTGGTCCTATGGGCTCCCCTATCGTAGTGAAGCAACTGATTGTGTGTAGCGCGGCATCCCTCTACACCGCACTTCTTGGGCTTGCACGAGTGTTCTATTCGGCGTGCGCGTAAGCAGCGAAAACACAATCCATGCTGCTTAGCTAGCTGCCATCTCTTCTCTGCGTTGCCATCTCTTTCTGGCGTTACGAAACGTGCTGCAGGCCGACGAATAGTGTCCTTCGCGTTCACATATTCTGCACTTCGCGTTATACGTGTCGAAAGGGGTTCGCTTCTCCGTCGCCGTCGCCGCGTATGTCCTCTGCACGGTACGTCTGCTTAGTGGCCCATCGGTGATGTTCTTAGCTGGTGCGAACGCGCTACAGTAACGCGCGTACTCCGTCACGAAATCACTAAATCGGCTGAGGTCTGGCTTCGAATGGCATTTCTCGGTGTACGACTTGTACCACTGCACACGTAACGAGATCGGTTAGTTCGGTAGCTTCTCGGTCAACACACGCACTAGCTCCGCATTGATGAGGTAGTGTTCCTTTTTACATACATACATACATAGACTCACGCCTGTTTCCCCGAAGGGGTAGGCAGAGGCATATTAAACGCCCACTTTTCGCCAGTGTTTTGATCCCACGTAATAGGTGGCGAGCCTATTGCCGCTTATTGGGACATTTTGTTTGCCAGAGCCTCATCCGTTGCAGTATCGGCAGGTGCACCACTTGCAGGTGAGGTTGGCTTGGGACCCTAAGTTCTTGGTGGGAACCCTATGCACCCTATGTTCCTTTTTCAACGCACGAAGTGTGACGACGCCGCTTCGTATCTTGCTCGCGAACGCGCATATGTCCTTAGGTGCTTCTAGTGTGCAGCGTGGCAGAGTCCTCAGCTTGTCCGTCTCTGCTTGCGCGATCGAGTCTGGTCGTCCGAACTGCAGCTCCAACTCCTTCATGATTTCATCCGGTCGTGCATGCCCAATCAGTTCCCAGCTCACTGTTTCTAACGCTCTTCCCTTGAGACTTCTTCTCAGTCTCGCTGTATTCTCCACGTCGTTGAAGAAATTCTTGGTGGTGTCGTATGTCGCCTTGAACGACAGCCACTCGGTGTCCGCGCCGCCGTACGTCGGTAACGTCATGATGACTTTCGAACAAGGCCTGGAACTAGGCCCGGCGCCGGCCGCTCCCCCGGCGACCTCGGGAGCACGACCTCTTGAACGCGTCGTAGGCATTCTTCAATCTTCGATCCGGCTTCGCAAGGACCAACAAATGTAACGGATGCCAGGAATCGAACCTTTGCTAGTCCGCTACAGTGCGCTGGTGGTGTGAAACTGGCGAGTGTTCCTACGACGATGTGTGTTCTTCTATATGTGTGGACTGTATGGCTTCGATGGCATCTATCTATTCGGGGCTTGAGAAATAAAACATCTTCATACGTTGAGAGCGATGCTGTTCAGGTGTTCGGTACTAGATGGTTACATATGGTTACTTGGTCACGAGATGGTGGTTGGGGCGCCAGCGAACTGGCCGAATACATGGTCGCTTAGGTACTTCGAAACTTTACCTTAACGACGACCACCGCACCGAACACGTGCACAGAGAATCTTTATTTATTTTTAATTTTCTATAAAGTACAAATGTGTATTTATCTTAGGTACTATGATACATGCATATATGTTCTATTAGATAGGTTACTTGGTTAGATAGGTTTCATAAAGTTCTATCTATCGGTATACAATATTTAAACCTAACTACTTGCGTCACTAATCTATTCTAGAAAAACTGTTGAAAAATGTCGTCACACAAGGGCCCGCCCACTATATTTTCTATTAAAAAACTATTAAATACTATAGTTACATATGTAATTTTGGTAGGCCGTTGTGTGCACCTATATGGGGCATCTATTAAAACAAACACCATGAAAATATCTTTATTCAATTCGAAGTTATTACATGAAAACCTACGATGCATAAGAAAAAATACAGATTTTCTTGAGTAAACACGATCGTACATAAACAAAGTTCAAGACATGTTTTCAAGCCTATACCAAGCTAAAAAACACTTATAAAACTATACAACGGCTATGTAAACCAAACAGCTGGTTATCAAATATTAGTTCTTATGATTCTTATCTGTTACAACTGATAACACTATTTATGATCGATATCTAGGTCCCTACAGTTAGCACAAGTTTCAAAACTAATGTACACGTACTATGTAGTACTTTTTATTGACATTTTAACTATTTTCACTATTTTAACATTATTTTTAACACTTTGACGCGTCCGGGAACCGAACCCGGTGTACCGCACGATTGGATAGCACTGATTTTATACGGTTTTCACTAGTGGTTTCGAATACACTATTCACTGTCATCGTTTTTAATGTCTGTCGCGAACAAAATGATGTAACTAAAAATTTACGGTTTTAGCAATTTTTCCTTTATTTGTGCTATAAGACGTTGATTCGTACCAAATTTCAAGTTTCTGAGTTCACGGGAAAGTACCCTGTAGGTTTTGATTAACTTGCGAGTTTCGAAAATTTGCGGCAATTTACGGCATAAACGGCTGTATCTTTTGATTGCGTTGGCTTAGAAGTTTGATTTTTTCAGAGCTCTAAGGGACAGTAGACTTGGATATTTGATATAAATTTTAGTTTGATACCTTCACGCGTTTCTGAGAAAAGGGGTCTTGACAGACGAACGGACAACAAAGTGATCCTATAAGGGTTTCGTTTTTCCTGTTCGAGCTACGGAACCCTAAAAACAAATCAAACAATAGTGGTGATTGCTAAGCGGCACTCGTTCAATCGAACGATTATGGCGCGAGTGGATTTACAGCAATCGATGTAAACTTAGCTTTCGTACACGCAAGTACGAAGTAAGTATTTTGAAGATGAGACTACAAATAATTATATTTCACAAATTACTGCTTTTTGTTCCTCTATTAACGGTTTTCTTACTATTTCGTTGGAATATTCAGTAGGTCATCTTGCATCATCTTCACATCATACTGGTTGCACTTTTTTCTTCCTTCCAGTTAGCCGTAGCTTGGATATACATATATGCTTAACATGGCAGATCTACCACGCTAAGCGAAAGCACGAACATTCCACCCATTAGAAATTGGTTGTATTTGTTAGATTGTAGCTGACCGACACTGCAATATATAAATTTAACAAAGACGTAAGGCGCATTAAAAATCAATTCTACTTATAATCACTTTACAAATATCGAAATAATGAAAACAGAAAACACCACGGAAAAAATAATTGTGAGTCGCAGTAAGGTTTTCCCATATTATGACATCAAACTCGCAACACTCAGCACAACTAAAAAGTGCGAGGTAACTTCTTCACGTACTTCGCCATCACAAGAGTCAAGTAAGCTTAGATGGATTGATAAAGTCTAATAATAATCTAACAAGTCTCTGATTAGACACTAAGCCTGTAAATATTGTTACAGGATTAACGGAAAACATCACCCGTACGACAAACTGGTGATGTCGGGATATTTGATGGTGAGCTGTATCTTACTGGCCTTGAGAGCGAAGGTATGGAGGATAAGGTATCGCCCTGATAAATACATAAATGCTTGTTCAATAATATAAACTTAAGATGAATATGTAAATCAAATTTTCAAATTAATTTTTATTACCTAGAAAGTAGTGGCAAATATCGACACAATAACGCTCTCTGGATATTTCCAGAGAGCGTTATTTTATTCTTAGAGCGTTATTTAAATCTTGTTAATGACCCACCATAGGCCTACCCTTTTCCTAAGTCTACGATTGTATTTTCCATATGGCCAACACCTTAAAGTTATTTTGCGGACGTCCCTTGTACTTGACCTCTGTCAGGTTGATCTACCCTCAGGCATTGCGAAAGGCACCGCCGAAATATCCAATGAAATAGCATGAATATATTCCGATCGGTTACCCCTCACAATCCGTATGACCTCCTACCGTGACGGCGAAACTGAACCGGAAAATCTGCTCAAGATTATATTGCTGATCATTGGCGCGCTACGCTTGCCAACCACTTATTGAATTAAGAAGAAACCAGTGATTCATACAAAGTCATCAATATTACGGATCCATCGAAGTTAGACTTTAATTATTTTAAAAGATTACGTTATTTACTGCATGTGTTTAGAAGTAAGACGACAATATACCGACTAGAACGAAAATTCTGAATTCTATTTTTGTTAACATACTGTCTGTCTCCCTAAGCATAACATCAACCAATTACCGAACATATCGTTTCAAAATAAAAAGATCATTATGGAACGTTCGAAATTTTGTAGCATCCGCTCTTCGCATTTTTTTTTCTTTTTGCTTTGCCTTGTGTCAAACGAACTTTTGCTGCCTGCATTTCATAATGAAATGTCATTTTCATTCGCTTCATGAAATACTCGACTGCGAGCGACTTTTCGATTAGGGAGAATTTGTGCAGCGGATTTGCAATGAAATGATCAGTCTTTTAAATTGACTATTAAGCTTAAACTTACTGTGGCAGCTTCAATTTTACGTAGCTATATTCTAGTTAGGAGCATTTTTAGTTTCTTTGTTATAAAAACGAATATAGAGTGCAAATACATTAAGCTATTTTAAAATTTGTATGGTGGATGTGACCAGTTACATTATATTTGAAGAGTGAGTACGAAACGAGCAGATGCATTGTACTTATTCAAGTACAATCAGGCATATTATATATATTTATGTACCAGTTTTTTATTTTCATTCCATAACTACAAGATAAGTGTGCACTTCTCGTCAAAATGTTTTATCTTCCATTAATTTCGTCATTTTTATTGCATTCCTAAGTGTGCATTATGTCAAATAGGTACGTATAAAAAATATCGTAATTAAACTGATTGCCTTTTCAAGTATTTCCCGTGGGCGCCTACGTTACAGTTTCTATCGAAAAGCCTCTGCTCTACTAATAAATTGCTGAGTGGACTGAACGTGCTTTATAACCGATACCTAACTTCTCAAATTTTGCAATATAAATCAATTTTATAGAGGGGTTTTTATAATGGTTTTTACTGTATCTGGAAAAGTGTTGTCATAGTATTTTGCAAACCAACTAAGGCATAGGCATGACCTATTTGTATACCTACTTAGTATCTATGAAGACGCCAGTGATCTCGACCAAACGTAACTCGCGCGTTGCCATAGAGAAGGAGCTAAGACTATTTACTCTCCTCTTTCCAACACTCTCTTCTCTCCTCTTTCTCTGATTCTTCCTTTATAAGAAAGGCAGATGGGGCTAAAGGAGAATAGGTTGCTCCCACACACCACACATGTGTATGAATGAGAACACACCTGTACCGTTCCTTGTTGACGACACCCCCAAAACCACACCCCTGGGGTGTCGTTAACAAAAAACATTTGTTGACGACACCACCAATAAATAGTGTTGTTACCCAGATTTTTTGAATTTTTTATTTTTTTTATAGATTCTTTAAACTTAATTGTAAGAAAGTTAAACTTAGTAGGATACCAAAATATAAATAAAATAAAAAAAAACTTAGAAAGATAATTAAATTTGAACGATGCTCAATAATCCTTATTATTTCAAACATAATCTGTCTTCTTTTTACCGCAGGTAGGTACGTTGTCAAGTTCTTGGCCAACAAATCCACCGAATTTACGATTTGCTTCTTGCAGGGTTGCTTCATTAGTCGTTTCAGGTGTTTGTGTACTTACATTTTCCTTTTTACAATTATAATTATTGTCAGATTGAATGCCAACTTCCTTATTTTCCTGAACTGTTCGTGAAGTTGAGGGTTTAAATCAACAGAAGCATATACTAGCTCGATAATCTTAAGTGATATATTATCCTAACATTACGGTGGTGTCGTCAACAAATGCTTTTTGTTATCGACACCCCAGGGGTGTCGTTTTGGAGGTGTCATCAACAATGAACGACCTGTACTGATGATCTTCCATAAGAGTGTGCTATTGCTCTTTGAATCAGCTGATTATCTATTCGTTTCTATAAAAAACTGCCTCGTTAGTCTCGCGGCATAAATGTGAGCGTGGGATTGGGAGGTCTCGGATTTGATCCCCGGGTCGGGCAAAGTGTTATTAGGTTTTTCCTTTAGGAAATTCTCACTAGCAGCACGGAGTCTGGTTATGTGCCTGGTACGGCAAAAGGCTCGCCACCTTATTACGTGGGACTAAAATAAATCTGGCGAAAAGTAGGTGTAGCAATATACCTCTGCCTACCTCTTCGGAGATATAGGCGAGAGACTATGTATGTATATGTCCTTTAAAAATAATGTACTTGTGAGTAAAGTTCTCCTTCCACAATACACCTATTCCGAAACACCAATCTAAGTTAGACTGATAGTTAATGCCCATGACATTAAGACCGCATGTGTACTTTGTGTATATGAAGATTATTTTATTTTAATTCATAAGCCCTAGGGTGTAGGTATACCCAAGGGTTTATTACTATAAGCTAACTATGCACTTTTATCCATAAGCTTTACCTTACCTATACAAATAGTTCATGTTTAATATTATACGTCTTCATATTTTAGGCACAAAAATACATTTGAATGTGTGTATAAATAATAAATCGCAAGGAAAATTGTCTTTCAATTTTAAACTGCAACTTTCAACAATGGCAACATACTGAAGTTTTAACAAGCTTTGAAGTGAATGCCTCGAACACGTAGACTACACTTTATGTACAATCTATATCTACCGTCGTCGCTTTTCCCTCTGGATTTAGTACTTTTCATATAGCGTCGATACTTTATACTGATAGGTAAGGCTTCTGGGCTAATCTATAGGTATCTATCCCATTTATCTGTATCTGTTCTATAAATGAACTTGTTTGTGCCTTGCTATTAAACAATATATATGGAGGGTTTCTATTATTATAAATCAAACTTATGAGAAAAGGAAATTACGTGGCATATCTTAATAAACTGAAAACCAGCGACCCGTCCCGACTTTGCATAGGACCATAATACATAATTTACACAAAACCAGTCAAAATTGAGGGTCTCGGGTTCACCAATGACTTTTCGAAGTTAAATGCTTATTCAATTGTGAATTATCGCTTGCTTATCGGTAAGGGAAAACATCGTGAGGAGGTCTGCATGTCTGAGGGTTCTTCATAATGTTCTCAAAAGACATGTGAAGTCTCCCAATCCACACTTAGCCAGAGTAGTAGACTATGCCCTTATGGCCTTATCCTATTATTATGGCCTTACCCTTCTCATAGTGAGAAGAGGCCCGTGGCACAGACAGCAGTGGGACAGTATACAGGGCTGATAATGACGAGTCAAAATTGAACACATAAAACAGTCATATCACACAAGACTGATAGATAGACGCGACATGACTTTGTTTTATAATATAAAGTGATTGAACATAGAAACATTTTTCAGCCACTTTATAAGATAAAGACACTTAAACACAACCCTTTTGGTGATGCAACTACCACAATATGTCGGCTCATCAAATAGATAAGTCTGACAATAATCCCCAGGATGTGTATTGTACTCGCGAACATAATTATGTGTTGATTTACGAGTCGACTGACCTCCGTATGCTTTGCGTTAGACCACACAATATAATATGCAAATACTAGTCTATCTCCCGTCAGGTTTATGCTCGATTATAAGTCAATTTGCATATGGAATGACGCTGACATACGGCTATATCTCAGTTGACGACAACCTAATACTATTATAAACACGAAATCCTTCATGCAAAATCTACTGCAGAAATATTAAATGTGAAATGGTCATATACATATGTATATAGCTAAAGCTAATACAGCTTAAAACATAGGTATAGGTTTTCTTTGTTTTCGGAAACTGGGTGGGGCCGTGGACGAAATCTAATTAGTAATAAGAGAATGTGTTTAAATAATTTAACATAAGAAGAACATTTCAATTAAGCGTTGAGAATACTAAACGTGAAAAAAATAAGACTAGTATCATTATAATAGCATTACATTCAATTACATCCATGCTTTTATCCTAAGAGACCAGATTTTTCCAAATTGTGACTTTAGTGGTCAGCCTTTTGTAAGCCACTAGCGAACGCACTTAGCAGCATGGACGGACAAATATTTTTCCACATTACTAATTGATAAGAATCTTTTCAAGATGTAAACGAATGTGGATTCCTAAACCAATTTAGTCAATAGCGTCATTAAGGAATCAAGTCTCAACCAAAAAAGCATTGTGTGTAGCCAAAAAGAGGCCATCCCAAGACGTAGATGTAAACGGCCGTACACGGCAAACTTCGAAACAACAATATATTCCATTTTGGGTAACATCCTTTTTGATTTCTATACAGTTTTCTAACATTGTATTCACATAGGTAACGAGCACAAAGAGTAGGACGATTTCTAACAACTATGATTCACGCCGGTGGACGTTATCTCCTTGGGATTGTCTTTTATTACTATTTGAACTTGGACGAATATCTGCCTAGAAGCACGAGCGAGAGAAAATAATTAGTACAAAGTGTTACTTTACCAATTAAGTACTTTACAAATTTACGGATCTTCATTAAGTTAAGGTATTGGTAACAAACGAGAACAATTTATTATTGAGTTATAAAGCAAAATTATATTTAGTTATTTGTTATTAAAGAAGAGCAGCAGCATCATCCTAGCGCTACAATACAAGGAGCCTTGGAGCCCGAGAGCCGCTTTTCTACAATAACGCCTTCACTTCAACCGGAAATAAGAGACATGAATGAGCACGAAAATATTGAAAATTAATATTATAAACAAAATGTCAACAAGAATCTAACAACACAATCGTCCACATGCAACAAATGTTACCAGTAACATTAGCAAACAAAGGAGGAATTGGAGCTCCATTTGGTCCCGAGCGAGCGCTGAGTCGGCTGTCACCGGCGCGGCGGCCTGAATAATGCGAGCGACAGATCGATACACCACCATCGACATTCTACACCTCGTCGTTTCACTGGAGAAATGTTCTGCATTTATATACGTTTATAAACATTTATAAATATAGTATCTACCGACAGTTCAGTCACGTGGGTCTCGGTTATGGAGACAAATAAATAAGCATTTCTAATTTAACAGCCATATTATTGCGATGTTTCATAAAAAATACTATGTACTGTAAGACCTATTACAATACCCAGAAACAAGCGTACAACCATTTATTTTTACAAACTTTTGTATGTATAGGTAATAGTATCAGGATGTCTATACATACATTTTATATATAAAATAGTACGACCGTACAAACATTTCCGTATTTGAACCACAAGTGGTTCGCGGAGCGGAACGCTTTGCCAACGAAAAAAGGTCTTGCCTGAGGATTTAGTTTTCTTTTATTTATAATACTCGACATGCTTGAAGTACCGGGGCGAAAGAAACTAATTGAATCAATAGTTTAGTATGCAAATAGTTTGTTCTTCTAAAATAGAGAAATCATCACAATGGTTTCAAGTTGCCTAAATAAAATTAAGAGAGAAATATAAAGCAATTCAAGAAATGTTCTGAGTAATAATTAAATTACAAACTTTTTCTGCTGTACTCGAATTCCTTACAAAACAAACAATTTTCAAAGAAAAAAATAACAACATTTTTGTATTTAGAATAAAGAATGTTTTTATTTCAATTCAACAAAATATTTTAGAACTTACAACGTAGAATCAGAATAGATTTTATTGTTAAAGCTAGAATTTATAGAACATTTAAACATCTCTGTTTAGTTAAAATGAGTTGACATACTTACCTTTATGATATTTTCGAAGGCAAAGGTCTGAAATACATTGTAACAAATAGGTCCGGTATCTCGACTACACTATCGGGAGGCGAAGGCAATAGGCAAGTCAGCCTCGTTACGGCCGTATTGCTCGCTTCGCTGGCCTCGCTACACGAAAATTCGGCAACTTGAATAGAACCGAGGGATATTTCTCTTTAGGTACAGATGCTCGCTATTTACTAGGATTTGCATGGGATCATCTGTTCTGAGACTATTTAAATGCTTTATTGATTTGTTGCGATCGCCCTCAAGTGCGTAACCGTTTTAAATTGAAGAAAAATATAGGCTGAGAGTGATTATGTTCTGGCAAAAGTGGGGCATTTTAGAACGAATAAAACCGCCGGCAAAAAAAAAGTCCTAAGTCTTAAACTTAAATAAACCTTTAAAAATATGGGGATGAGATGGATTACTATTTATCAGATTTAGGCATTTTTTTATTGTCATGGAAATACGACTATCAGTCGTATTTCCATGACATTATATAAAAAATTACCTATACATATACCTATTATAAAAAATTCAACACAAAACAAAAAATGGCATACATGAAAATGTATTCAATATTATTGTAATACGATCCTACAATGTCGGTCGTCTAACGGGTTTTAAACCCATACACTTACAATAGCAGCCGGTACAGTAACCAACTGAACCAACCGTACCGATCATAAAAATCAATAAATCATCTATAAAATAACAGTGACACAATTCCCAGACTGATGTATCCCTTTGTGAGAAATCTGTCGGCAATCACCGCTTTCTATTTATGACCATAGTCAGACGAAGGAAAAGATTATATCTAATATTACTTAGGACTCCGCTACGATATGAAATCGCATAGAAATTATGACGAAATACGACTCACCGATATTAGTTTTCGGATTTCTCAATAGATTCTACGTAATATATTGTCGTACTGATGTCTGAGACGTAAATGGTTTGTTTATGTTAGTGAGTTGTGTTGCGTTCTATGTAGTATTGTACATGAAGAAGCAAACAAAGAAACGACATGCCTGGAGCAAGCTAGTCTTAGTTCTAGTGCATCGATGTACGATACTATTTTTGGGAGGCTTACCAAATGAACATCATTTACTGCTTGAGTATGATCAATAGTTACTTAAAATTTACTAGTAGATAACTTACAATATGAAACAGTTGCAGCTCCTTACAAAATAAGATGTACAACCATTATAATTGATTGAAAAGAGCGGCCATGATTTATTGCCCGTTCTTTCTCGTGGTTCTACCTATTGCATTGCGAACGTGGCACTAAATGTAAATATAGAATCATTAAGTAATTAACTTAAATTTTGACGTTCATAAGCGTCACTTTATGGCCTAGATGAATAAATGATTTTCACTTATATTTTTTTTTATTGATACCTACCACTTACGTTTCTTGGCCCTGGAAATATTGGTGACGATGCTTTGTAAATCTAGACTAAGGTTTGTCACACTGTGCCTGGGCATGAACAATAAAAGGCACACTTACTCTGTATCAGTACAAATCCAGTTGATTAATTGACTTTCAGTAGACAAATATGTGAAGTATTTTTTTTTGTAGTAGACGGAAAACGAGCAGATGGATCGCCTGATGGTAACCAATTACTAACCACCGGCGGTAACCACCCCATTGACGAACGAAGTGCCAAAGGAGTCACATGTACATTATTGTACATCGCCGGCCTTTGGGATGGGAAAAGAGTTCTCCCTCGTAACTCGAGGAGCGTTATGATAGAGAGAGGCTTCGACACTCTCACTCACTAAACATAACGCTATTGCATAGATAGGTACTGCTACTATACGTTGATATTCAAAAAATAAAATGAGAGGGTCGTGTTTTACCTGTCGAGCAAGCCCGTTCAAGTTAAAGTCTGCGAAGCTCTACTACCTGTAAATTTTAATTATGATTTACTTACCAGATTATACTCTACCCAAACTGCGGCTAAAACTGTGAGCTTTTGCAGGAAACACAGGGATATTCATTATTATTAATCAATTCTGGGATAATTATCGTCCCCAAAATTGAACGTAATGAGCAACAAGTGAACAAACCTAATAAATATATTATGTACTAGCTGTGCCCGCGGCTTCGCTCGCGTGGAAGTCGGTATCCTTTAAGTATTTCTGTGGCCTTGATAATGTAAAATAACATAAAGATCGGTTGATGAAACTCACACTCATATTTAAGTTTCTTACTTATTGTACCTATTAGAAAAGTAGTTACCTGTACCTGCCACCTAAATTCTTAGCTCTTTCTTTTAATAAATACTTTCTGGCCGGATTACATACTTATTAGTTAATTTGAATATTTGCACTCAAAAAGTAACACTCGAATAGTAAGTCTACGATGCTCTACTATGTAATATAAGCTGTAATCGTGTGCAATAAAGAATATTCTACTCTACAGCTAGTTCTTGTTGTGAGCAAGTCGGCAAAAGTACCGCTAAAATAATAATTTTAAGTAATACCCCTAGATGGCACAACTGGCAAAATGAAAAGTTGGTGTTAAGATCCCGCGCTGAAGAAGAAAATAAATAAAGATAAGAAAAAAATTTAAATTTAAAAAAAAAAATTGTCCAAGTTGTGTCCGAATCACTTAAGCCAGGATCAAACCAACGCGTTCAGCTGGCGCCCGTGGTGGCGTGCGCGGTGGCGATGAGATGTTGTGTACGAACTTATAGCGCGGTGTTCACATCTACGCGTCCTCGGATTGCACGCGGCGTCCGGTGCAGCGTCTGCACGCGGCGGTGACGATCAGATCGCGCTTGTTACGTTAGGACGCTGCACGCAGCTATTATTTGTTGAGGACACTGTGATTTGTAGATTTTAAGTATGGTGTAAACGCAAGAAATTATAAATGAGGTCCACAAATACCCATTGTTGTATGATACCTAATCAAACTCTTGTTTTTCTGAAAAAATAATAATAAGGCGTTATCGAAAGATGAGATATTTACTTCACTGGCACAGTATATCATACCCACCTCAAGTTCACTTCTTGTTCCCCTTCGTCTTCAATAATAGCAGACAGAAGTAAAACTTCTTCAATTTCACGATCTGTATCAGACAGGATTTTAGTGACACGACTACAGCCCGGTGAACGCCTGAACGAACGCGACAGTGTGCACAACTTTTGCACGCGCAATAATCGCCACCGCGCACGCCACCGCGGACGCGAGCTGAACGCGTTGGTTTGATCCTGGCTTTAGTAACCAATGCGGATATTTGTATATTTTAAATTGCGATAACTTTTGATAGAATAAACGGATTCTGATAAACTAAAGACTAAATGTTAACGAAAGACACAAACTATGCGTTTGTCACGATACAAACAATAGGCTAGTGTCCACTAAGAATAAATCGGTTTGATTGTAGTATCTATAGATTCATTATGATTTTAAAATGTCAATAAAGTTTATTATTTATTATAAAAAGGTAAGATTAATGTTATTTTTAGGATTCTAAAACTTAAAATAATGTATTTATTCTTGTGACAGTGAACACCAATCAGAGAGCATTACGTCAAACAGTGCGTCCACCATTCATGTTGTTGACATTTTAGTAGTGAATACAACTAAAACGTCAAGCTTTCTACCTGTCAAATCGAATATAACAAAACAAAAGTGGGTACATCAGACATGCATCAGACCAGACTTCATTCACGGTTTGTTTTGTTTTGGACTTCGTGATATCAATCAACTGCCATGATGGTTTACAGCGTTTTCGTGTCAAATTCAAAAAGGTTTTTAAAAAGCCGTAATTAGTAACGTTGCTGATCGATTTTTGAAGAAAATATCAGGTATTTCAGTTTTACATCTAATAAAGGAACGAATCAATCGCTAATTACATTTTAGGACACAAGCCTATTTAGTGTGTTGCTTGAATTCAAGTCTATTAAATTTATTGAATGACACTGCTAGGCTCCCATAGGTGATAGCGAGATGATTGCTGTCCAAGATTGTAATCGGGTCTTCAGGCAATACAGTGGTGAAAATCGCATCAATATCCGTTCACTGGTTATTGCGTGATGATTTAACAAACATACAGACAGACAGACAGACAGAAGACAGACAGACAGACAATAATTAAAAAAAAATGTTTTGTGTTCTATATCGATAACATGTCACAATCAGATTGAAATTTCGCAAAAATATTCAATGTACAGACAAAGTGCTCTTTGACTTTTATTATAGTATAGATTATATATGTACCTATGTAGCAGTGCCATCCTTCGCATGTAGAGTCTTAATAAAAGTTCTAGTATTTCATATTGGAACAAGGGATCAGACAAATAAAACGGCAACGTTGAATCAAAATCAAGCTAATCCTCTTCGACAGCTGCAGAATGAAAAACTCTCGTAACAACTGTACCTACGTACAGTCTTCAGTAAACTGTAATCTTAGTGTTCCGGACAGAAATGAGAAGATGAAATGCCTTTGCCCTCAGCTCTATGTGCCAAACTACGTTTCAATGTAAAAGAACGCGGGTTGAAACAACGGAACAAAAGTTCGAACTTCCTCGAGTTTTTATATTTACTTTTGTAACTGTCATTAGTGGATCTAAATCTGTGAAAACAATAAGGTAAAATTTTACGTATTTTTTAACGAACAATGGACGTCGTTATTCTTCGTGTTTCGGTAAAAAAACGTTAAGATTAATTGTGATTTACTCTTTGTCTATTATCGCACCGCTATACAATACATTAGGAATTCGACCATTAATGGCATCAATAAGAGGTCGTCTAAAGATTTTCTATCAACCAATTTTTAGATAATTGATTAGTTAAATAGAGGTGATGGATATCGGATCTGATTTCCCTGTAAGGGACTTTAGGGATTTTTCTTGTACACTTTTCCGTAATCGCAAGTAATAAAAATGAAATGAAAATAAAATATGTATACGTAAGTTCGTTGCTCTTAAAAAGTAAAACCCAAGAGCTATTGTTATTTTTTACAGACGAAATCGCGAGCAAAGTTGTGGGTCTAATAAGGGCATGGATTTAAAAATACAAACTTAAAACACTGTGAACTCGACACAAAGGAGTAAAATGAAATGAAAAAGAGAAAAGAAATCTTTGTGCTGAATTGTCGCCATCATTATGACAAAGCGTGTAGGGCTCTTCAGAATGCTCACAAAGTAAATGAACGTTAAGTGTGAAGCGGCCATACCATAGAATCCAGACGAAGCATCCAGACGTTATCCAGCGAGCCTAATATCTGTCGCAGACGTCTATCTCGCGTATTTCAATGACATGTATCTCTGTTTCTGGTTTAATTTCCGCTACGAAGCTTTTTTACCGGTCGCGGTCGGTTTGAATTTATCCTATGTCCAAGTTCGTTACTTAGAGGATAAATTTGATGGATACACGACAAAACCAATCCATTTTATGTGCTTTTTCGATTTGGACTTCATTGTTACAGTGTACTTTAGCTCGTTCTTCTTTTTATGTTAGTTCCCGCCCGAATTTACAAATGCTGATTCATGTTGATTCAGCGGATTTTCTGGAATAAGTATGTTGTGTTTGTGGATTTATTTAGCTTTTTGTTTTGAATAAACACGTAAGTATTTGATTACAGTTTAATAGTAAATATTTATTTAATAGTGACATCAAATTTTTTTTTGCTTCCTAGAAAATATTTCGACGGTTGAAAGGCGCTTCTTCACGCTCGCGTAGCTGGTCTTACAATGTGCTTTTTTAAGAGGTGACTTCAAAACGGAAGGGTGACTTGACAGTTCTATCGTGAAAAGGCAAAAGGCTGTATTACGAAAAAGACGATTTCGAGAAAAAAAAATAGTTCTCATACAGTTTTTGGCCTTTCCCATAATATAGTAAACATAAATTATATGACATTGGTATCATTGTGTAGGTATTTTAATGGTGATTACAGCCGTGTTAAAAATATTAATAAAAAATTAGAGATTTTTAAATAAATTGAAGAAAATTGTTTTAAAAACTTGTGTTATGATATTGTTAATTCTTTAAAGAAATATTGATTATTATCTTGCTCCGTAAAACACTCATATTTATGTTTTATGTAAAAAATATACTTACGTGAATTACATTTCAATGGCACTTTTTAAAGCGCACTAATTTGAATCAAACAAACCGATCACGCAGTGCGTGGTTCGCAGTGGTACTGCTCTAACATCAGCGCGAGCCCTAAGAGCGAGAAAGATAGCATTAAAATGCGTGAAATGCGCGCTCTGGCCAGTTTAGTATGGCAAAATACTGTATCAGGCTATACAGTCTTTTGCTTAGGTTAAGGTTGATTTTTTTATAAATACATGGTTTTTTATTGTAGTATATCTCTATAAATAAACGTCGTATAGTAAAAATAAAAATATTACGCTATAGTAGACCTCAAACCAAGCAGAATAAGCGTTGTTAAGCAAAAACACTGTATTCTTGAATACAGTCTTTTGCCTTTTCATGACAGAGTTCTTACAAATCTAACCAGTGTCAACATTAATTACCATAGATAATAAATGTTACTAAACTGATTTACTCGACTTATTATTATAGACAATATATCTATTTAAAACATAAGATAAAACCAGGACTGAAACATACTAGCAAATGTTATACATCTCAATAAATCACATTGATAACGCTACGAATAGCAACAGGCTAGGAAAAAATACTTCTTCTCTTTGGCGATGGATAGAGCCTGTCACGCTAAGAGCTTTACGTAAAAATTTACACACAGAATATTAAATCTTTGAACAACTTTTTATAGTTCAAACAATGTTTTCCCTGTGAAAAATATGAGCACAATAAAAACCAGAACCGAATATTAAAATTGTTGTGCTAGTAATCTGTATTTCACAGAATCGGCGTTTAGAATTCACAAATTCCTTGCCTTGCATTATCTGAAGATGTTTTATAATTCAATTCAAGAAAAACTTAGCGGTAGTCTCTTTTCTGTTCAGCAAAACCCTAAACCGATATTTTGTTGGAGGAAAGCGGCAGTATTTCGCTATAATAGTTTGGAATAGGGTTTGCTTTTTCAGTAGTGACGGTAGTGGACAGTGAGGTTGTCGGTTGTGATCAAGCGCGTAATGGCGGCGCTCCCGCTTACAAAGCGAGCGGCTAAAATAACATGAGCACACGTATGCTACGGTGAACGCAAACTGCTACTGGTGGTGTGTATGTAATTTGTTGACACTTGGAACAAGCGTAACACTTATCTTAGTAGGTATGTGTCACATATCATCATGACCGTATCTGTATACTTGTCATCACAGAACTTGAACAACTGAAGCAAGAAATATGGACTTTGGGTTGCTTTTATGACGAAGGCATCTACTAAGGATATTTTTAGTATGTCAACCCTAAGAGGGTCAATTGGGGTTGACAGTTTGTTTGAAAATTAACTAATTTTGGCAAATGCTAGTTAATAAAATATGTATTTTTTGTATCTTCTCTGATCAGATTGGAGACATCCTAAAAAAAGGACAGGTCAGAAGTACCCTAAACAGAAGAGCATGCATGGGAAACTTGATGGGAGTGAATAGCAAGAGAGGTATGTCAGGATCGTTGCAAATGGCGTTCCGTAGTCTCTGCCTACCCCTCCGGGAAACAGGCGTGAGTCTATGTATGTATGTATGTATGTATTTTTTGTCGTTCCGACAGTGGGAGATAGATAGATATAGCGGATGGCACTTTTTTATCATTCCTAAAAGGGTTCAATAAGGATTGACAATTTGCTTGTATATTCGCTGATTTTGAAGTAAGCCTATATGCTTGTTAGTAATATGATATTCTCGGCGTACTACATTGACCTACACAATGATAATATATCGTATGATGTTCATTAGAGCCAGCCATTTACGAAAAGATAGGTGAAAAAGACATGTTTTTAAAATAAATGATGTATTTATATTCAAATTTAACATCAATGTTTCAGAAGAAACCTCAACAACTCCTAACCTACTTTCCTTTACATTCTAAAGCTCATTGATATAACAAATCGTTTATCATTACCGCTATATCGTCGGATCGTCACCTACATCCAGTTCGTTCATTTCCCCGCTCGTCTATAACACTTTTGAAGTTGGTCGTCACCTTCGGGCTGAGTCACTCATGACGAGGGGCCGTAACGATGTTACCCGATCTATGGCCGCCACTATACTCAATAAAACAACGTTTGACGTGATTTTCGATACTATTAACACTATTGCTTTTGTCGCATCGTAAAAGTCGTCATTTTCGCTTCATTGAACGATTTTATTCATTAAAAGAAATATCACAATAAAAATATATTTGCCTGATTGAAAAATGTAGTCTTCACGAGCTTCGTTATCATATTACACATTGGCCATGTGGCGGGATAGGTAGTGATAATTGCTTTAATGTATATTACGAAATGCGATTTTGAACTAAACCTAACCAAAGATGCCTTTTCTACCAAAGTGATATACATTATATTACAAGTCTAGCTGCTAGTGTATTTATAATACTACAAAAGGGCTCTCAGTAATTACAAGTAACCCTTCTAGTTTATTACAGACTTGTCTAAACTACAAGGTACCCTTGTACATTTATGTTATATCCGTCTGCCTGTCAGTCTTATCAGTGTTGGCATTAATCGATTTATTTTTCAATCGATTATTAAATTTGTAAATTCATGTTCACGGCAGTCTGTCGTGAATATGAATTCTGTAAAGAATTCGAAACGTCGGCTAGTAATAAATTAAAAATATAGTTTCTAGATCTTTAGTTTCAAATGTAATAACTTAGTGAAACCAATACAACGCGATAAAATCCGTAAACTGTAGTTTAATTTCAATGTGTAACATTCGCGTAAACCCAAGAAGATACTATTGATTAACTTAATCAGATTAAACTTAATCGTGACTAAATTAATCTCAACTAAAATAATAATCGTAATCGCGATTAATAAAATTAATCATTAATCTTTAATCGTTAATTTGACTAAGCAGATTAAAGTATTTTATTAACAAGCAAAAAAATACTTGTTCTATATGTTTTGAGCTAAAGTAGATGCTAGATGGCGCTACTTAACAGACAAACAAGCTACAAACTAAAGTATTTAGAAATCAGACGAATTACTCGAGAAAAGAGTGAGTATGAAAAATAATTTAAATCATTTACTTACCGAACTAAATACTTTTCTATATTTTAATTACTAAATTTATGTACCTATTATAATGACTATTCGATTGCTGTGATTTTAATAAATACTCAAATAAAAAAAAATCTGGTCATCTACTTTTTTTATTATCAAACTTGTTTCTACTATATTAATCATATATTTTTAATAGTGATTAACGATTAATAATTACGATTAATAATCCTAATCAGCAAAACTTTGATTATGATTAATTAATTTTAATCGAAAAAGCCACGATTAAGTTTTTAGTCGTATTTTTTTATCGTTAATCAGATTAACTTTTTGCCAACACTGAGTCTTATATCGTAACCCGGCCCTATTCAAATAAGGCAGCTGAAAAACCGAGCATGCGTGGCCTGACAATCACTTGACCACTTTTTATGAGTTCATTTAGCCGTCAGTATTGCCTATTTACTCCAGTAGCATCTAACAAACCAACCGCGAAATGTATAATAACTAAAGTTTTCTTTATTAATTACTGTGTATTAACTTAACGGCTATAACCAGACCAATATTATCCATAAAGAATGAGTTCACATTACATTTTAAATATTCAGTACATTTACAATATTCATTTTCCGATGGAGCCATTCAGCAAGCTTTAATTGGATCCTCAAAGCGATCTCCACAAATAATGCACGCTGAATTACCGGGTTTGCTATCGCTACCGTAATAATTAACAATACGAATATAAGTGCTATCTGCGGTGGTTCATTATGAGTTTCCAGCTCATTGAATAATTAGTTTTGCAATGCCGTCAGCAATCGTGCCCAGATCTAGGGATTTCCCGGAACAATTAATGGAATATGGAATGGCGTATGGAAAAGAAGTACCTAAGTAAAAGAGAAATTTGATAAAGCTGAAAGAAATGAATCCAACAATTCACTATTATGGTTTTTAAAATCGAAAGTTTGGCGATCTACGGAATTCCATATTCGATCTATAGATAGATCTGTAGATTTTAGATTCGTTTATTACATAAGCTCCATACAAAATATGTCAAACTCGAATCTCGAATCTCAAAATCCATGTATGGATCGAATATTGAAAATGGCATGAACAAAAGCGGTTACGATGTGTCAGCGATATTTGTTACATATTTCTTAAGTTTTGTTTACTCTTTAACGACATAAATCTGATTTACTCTGTTTAAGGCGCTGTCCTAAGCGACTGTTTTGGTAAATGAGGGGGTGAAGCAGGGGAGGTGAAGGGAGCTTAGCTCCGTCTACTGCGGGGCGCCCCCCTTCATTCTAGTCGCGTGCGGCCGTATTCTGGCGACATCCGTATTCTAATATTTCAAAATCGCAAGCAAAACGTTTTAGCATATTGAATTGAGATACTGATATTAAAATTTATATTACATACATCAATCTGTTTGT
The DNA here is from genome assembly GCA_944739405.2 of Euclidia mi. Taxonomy (NCBI): domain Eukaryota; kingdom Metazoa; phylum Arthropoda; class Insecta; order Lepidoptera; family Erebidae; genus Euclidia; species Euclidia mi. The sequence goes on along the minus strand of OX123184.2, from coordinate 78,917,069 downwards.
TCAATATAGGCATAGCGCAATTTTTGTTCTCAGTGCAGCCATGAGCAAAACTGGTTTACATTAGACGTTATAGGTATTAAAAGGTGACGAAAGTAGGTAAATACCTACGTGCCGTAAGATGATAAAAATAATTAAGTCAGTTCCATGTATGGAGAGGCCATTATTATGTTTGTTTTGTTTTTGTATAAAAATAGTGAAGCAGTTCATAGAATACCTACATCTAATTCCATTCCTGCCAGTTTTCAAATCTGTTTTGCAATAAATTGACTGTGACATACGGGCAGACAGACAGACAGACATTGCGAATCTATAAGGGTTCCGTTTTTACAATTTTTGGCTACGGTACCCTAAAAAACACAATACTGCTCTACGAAGCGCAAAAGCCGTATCTCAACTAAAGCGAGTTACGAGATAATTGAAGTTTAGTAAAAGTTGATTTATTTTATTTATTTATGGATGTTTATTGTTATTATAGGTATAATTATTATGGCAAAGGTTTCGAAATACGTCGCCGTTTTTAGGGGTTGTGAGTGATTGGAGAGGGAGCAGGGGAGGTCTTGAAACCCTCCTCACCATTTTCACTTGCCGGAAATACTTGGTTTCCTCTGAAAAAAAAATTCTCCAAACATCGGTGTGTATGGCACTGCCAACTTCCACATTCATCACACTAGTTTAATAAACTAAGGTTGTCGGAGCCCTGCGAAGGGCTCCTATTTTCGGATTAAGGGTCAAAAGAGAACCTAACATAACCTATTTATTTACTTATTACAGTCGCACCTAACCCAAGGCACTCGAAAGCAATGACGCACAAATTTGACATTAGCTGTCAATATGATCATTCCAAGATGGCAGTTTTGCGTTTCGTTTCACGTTTTTCACATAAAACCTAAAAATTACATTTGTAAAACTGTACTAAAGTATAAAAACTATGTTACGTTTTGCATAATTGCCGAAGTATTTATGAAATTTTGGAAATTGTTTAAAAATATTTAGTAGCAACTCCGGCAGCCAAAATTACTTTTAGGGGATTAAAACGAACTACCTCAAGCCCCCTACACTACCAATACCCTCAAATTCAGGTGACTCGTTTCGAAACCCAACCCATTATTATTTTTCAAAATAGATGAAACATCAAAAATATATGTGGATATACCTTATTCATGAGATACTGCTATGTCGCTTAGAAAATTATAGAATTAGAATTTGAGTTACTGCATTTTCGTTAGCTCTCGTCATACATGTTTTTATGGAAAAATATAAAAAAATTATTTCGCTTCAAATATGTGTTGTTTCAAAGAAAATAAATATTAAAAGATATTTATTTATATTCATTTATAATTTATTAACGAAATACAGAGTTTACAGCTCATCAAAAGTTAGCTGTCTGCTACAACCCGGCAGGTTTTCTTTATTCTCATCGAATGTTAAAGGCAGTGTGTGAAGTGATAAGGCTTCAATACTTATTATTTGCTGTTGTTCACGAGGCACAGTTTCATTTACTTTCCTTTTACGGCTTGGTATTGTAGAAATTTCAAGCACTGATGAAACATTTTCCTCTCCGTGATCTCGCAATGCCATCCCTTGAGCTTGACGAGAATCAACAATTTCAGGCATTTGCCAATTCATATAAAACGCCACAAGTATCTCCCAGAAAACATCATCTTTTTCTATAATTTCCATTTTTAGTGGTATACTTTCGCCACTCCACACAGCAAATAAAAACTTTTGTTTGCGTGTAACGTGGCGTTGCCCCTGAATTTGGTTATAACAATTACAATATTTGTTTAGACTAGTCAGTTCACTTTGTTATCATGTTTCCATATTTGAATTTTATTTGCTCTTATACTATTATCCAGGCCATTCTTATAGGCAACTTTAGAACATTAAATTTCCACAATCGTGTTTGGACCTATTAATCCATCTGGCGTGGCACCAATAATCGAATAATCCACAAGGCTCGATTGTTACATTTTCTTGCTTCGCCAGTTGTTGCAAAGCCAGTTGTTCATTTTAGATTCCATGCGCAACTGATTTTACATTGCAAATATTTTATTTGTACAAAATATTTTTACTAAGTTGGCTTTACTGCTGTTATCTCTTCTTTTTACCTCTATACAAAAATTTCAATCTGTCAATATATTCTTACGCAATTCGAACTAGTCACTGCTATCCCTCTTGTAATTTTTGCCTATCACTACGGAATTTGAGTCAAATTTGTTAAAAAAATTGTATGGCATTTCTTGGCTAGCTCTTGAACAGATCGTGTTAGGAATGACTCTTTAACTTCACTGTAATTAAAATAATGATAATTAGTTACGTACTTTATTATTAAAAAAAATACTATATCTTGTGTTATAGCAAACAGAGAAGTTACCTTCTTACTTATAAATGATTGATTTTAGAAATTAAAAAGATATTAGATGTACTGAGACATACCTAATAGTTTATGAATAATCAAAGTTTTACCCGATGTACCTAAATAGGTTTATGTTAACAACACGTTACCGCTTTTGTGCGGATTGCGGAGCGCCATATTAGCGCTGTTTATTGTTCGCCGTGGCGGCATCTTAGCGCTCCAGGCGCTCTGACAAGCTTGAATTTGAAATATAGGTACATAAAATGATTCGATTTTATGTTATTACTCTTTCAAAAATTGAAAACTGTGGCAGCTATAATAATTTATTTAATTATATTATGCATAATCGATAATATATAAGTAACATAGTTAGTCATAAAAGACTCTTATGAAAATAATTTGTGTAAAAATGTTACATATTTCATAATCACTTGGTCATGGATGAATTTCTATTTTATTACGACGCTTTCTTGTACAAATCCTTCGTAGAACTTCATTTCTCTAATTGTCCATATTTTATTCTATTAATAATATATTTATAAGAACAGAAACAATAACACATTAAACGCAACAAGAGTATAAACTTAGGTCCTAATTATATGTGCCCATCACAGATATAGAATATCTGTGGTGCCCATAGTTACATGAAAAGCCTATTTGATTCAAAGTATTCAGTCTATAACATAAAACATGAAATTCCGAACTCAAATCGGCGTATTATAATAACAAACAGGTTTACGTAAAATTTCGTGCAGCGGAGACGCAAGCGACATGACCTATCTCTCACAGGGCTCATAGCCGAATGATGAGGTCTGGGCGGGGCGTAAATTAGCAACTGACACTCAGTACACCGCTTATGCTAATAAGGTTTAAATTGCTGAAGCGTTTGATATTGATGGGATCTACCGAGCGTCAAAATCATAGACGTTTGGCAGATTTTATTTAATTTTACAAAATATACACATATAATATTAAAATAAATAGGGTAATTCTTTAGTTCATTAGATTTACTACAATATTATCAAAAAAAATATGACAGCTTACGATCAAAATATTGCAAACAGTGAGACGAAAGATTATTTTCTGCCTCGATTTTGTGATTTTTTTACCGTGATTCTATTTTACATACATGAAAAATTCTTTCAAAAGTCTTTTGTTCAGATTTTTGACTTTAAGCTCTAATTTTTGCTAGCTTGTAATATGTACCGTTATGGCTAGATGCGCGACGAAAAATTAGGTGTTTCACGGCTTCTGAGGTATAACAGCGCCTTAAATATGTTTTACCACATAGAGTAAGTGGTATTTTTAATCCAACGCGTAGGAACATATTTACCATAATTTGGTTCAAAATTTCATAAAAGTGTAGTGACATCATAATTGTCAAATTTTCATAACATATTTTATATTTAATTTAGTACTCTAAATATCAATCTTTGATTATCATAAAAAAATAATTGTAATTTTAATCAACCTAATAATTCAACATACACGCAAACATTGTACAACGATTTTATATAGATAAAATACTACTAGATGAGACAGCGAGGCGGTGACGTCGTGAGCGGCCGTGTGTCGCGGCTCGCGTCGCAGGTAGCTCGCGCGAGCGAGAGAGCACTATCGGTTGACCGCTCACACGGTCGGTGCGCCCGCGTCGCCGGCCCATCATCATCAGCAGTCCATGATTTGTCTTGACGCGAACCGCCTAATATTTAAAACTTAGTACTTGTGAATTATTGTTATCGCTTCCGCGCGTACTATATTCTTGTGCCTACGCTAAAAACTTTGTTCTCGCTATCTTTAACTCCTTCTGCTTGTGTGTATGCCTATAAACTGTACCGGTGAACTTTTCCACCTCTTAATAAACTTTCATACTTCGTTTCTTCAATCTGTGGTTTTTACTTCGCACTTCGCACTCTAGTACAACCCTACATTGGTGACCCCGAACAAGGACACGATAACAGGATGGCCGAAGAAAAAGGGTGTGGCAGCCAAGACTGCGACAAGTTGGCAGCGGAAATTTTTCAGGTCGGTGTCAGAATACCCCCATTTTACCCCGAAAAACCAGCGCTATGGTTTTGCCAGATGGAGGCGCAATTTCTCCTGTCTGGTATCAAGTCAGATGATACCAAGTACTATTACGTTACGGGCAACTTGGACTCCCAATACGTGTCTGAGGTGGAGGACATAATTCCAAACCCGCCGGCGACAGACAAATATGAGAAACTGAAGACGGAGCTGGTGAAACGACTTTCTGCGTCCCGGGAGAAGAAGGTGAAGCAACTCCTCATGCACGAAGAGTTGGGAGACCGGAAGCCTTCGCAGTATTACCGACACCTGCTTAACCTGGCTGGACCCGGCGTCCCCGAGGAGTTCCTGCGTACCATCTGGACCAGCCGTCTACCCAGCAGTACGCAGGCCATCATCGCGTCCCAGGGCAAGACTCCCATGGATGATTTGGCAGACCTGGCAGACAGAATCCACGACGTGGTCGTCCCTCAGGTGGCTTCCGCAGCCGTCGCTCCTTCATCAGCCGTTCCTGCTTCTCCGGAGATATCAGCGCTCGCCAAGCAGGGGGAGCTACTAACGGAGAAGATAGAGAGGATGTCCCGAGACCGCGACTGCAGTCGACAGCCGAGCCGAGGTCGGCACCGCTCCAGTTCCACCAGATCATCGTCCAGTTACCGTAATCAACTATTATGCTGGTATCATATTAGATTTCGAGATAGGGCTAGACATTGTGTAAAACCTTGCGATTATCGTTCCGCGGAAAACGAAAGGGGCAGTCAGTAATGGCGACAAATGATTGCCTCAGTACCGGTCGCCTATTTATCACTGCCTGCCGAAACAATGTTCGATTCCTGGTCGACACAGGCAGTGACCTATGCGTATACCCTTGATCGGCTTTGTCTACTCACCGTACTAAAACGGATTTTCAATTGTGTGCCGCTAACGGAACAATTATAAACACTTACGGCCATATTAATTTTAATTTAAACAGGATTGCGCCGTGACTTCCCCTGGCGACTTATCGTCGCAGATGTAACAAAGGCGATAATAGGCGTGGATTTTTTATGTTTTTATAATTTGACGGTCGATTGCAGGAATCAACGCCTCATCGACTGCCATACAACTGTGTCCACCCCGGCTTCGCCTGCGCGTCGTTCTGATGACGTCTCTTCGGTGAAAGTAAGTCTCGGTAATTCCGCATTCACTCACATACTACGGGAATTTCCCGACATCACTCGTCCACACGGTACACATCGCACATCTAAACACCAGACAATCCACCACATACGCACTACACCTGGGCCACCGGTAACCTGTTCACCGCGTCGTTTGGCACCGGACAAACTTAAAATCGCCAAGAACGAATTTGAGGCCATGCTACAGTGCGGCACGTGCCGTCGTCCGTCCGAATCAGCCTGGTCTTCTCCTCTTTACTTGGCGCCTAAGAAAACGATGGCTGACGTCCCTGTGGTGACTACAGGATGCTGAACGCACGTACCATCCCTGACCAGTACCCGATCAGGCACATCCATGACTTCGCCCACAGCCTATCTGGCTGTACAGTCTTCTCGCAGATAGACCTGGTGAAGGCCTATAACCAGATCCCCGTCCATCCGGACGACATTCCGAAGACCGCTATAACGACGCCGTTCGGTCTCTTCGAATTTCCGTTCATGACGTTCGGACTTCGAAATGCCGGTCAAACGTTCCAGCGCTTCGTGGATGAGATGCTCAGGGGTCTGGACTTCACTTACGCGTACCTTGACGATTTCCTCGTGTTTTCAAAAGACCATGCTACGCATGAGGTGTACCTGCGTCAGCTATTCACCAGACTCCAAGAGTACGGTATGGTGATTAACACTAGTAAGTGTATTTTTGGAGTGTCGCAGGTAAACTTTTTGGGGTACCATATTTCATCCAAGGGTACGAGGCCGTTGCCATCCAAGGTCGAAGCTGTGCATAATTTCCCTACCCCCAAGTCTGTTAGAGAACTGCGCAGATTCCTTGGCATGGTAAATTTTTACAGAAGGTTCATACCTGGGGCTGCCGCTTTTCAAGCTCCTTTGAACGCTTTACTTGCAGGGTCCGTTAAGGGTTCTCACCCTGTTAATTTTTCAGCGGAGGAGTTGGAGGCGTTCCAAAACTGCAAGAGTAGTCTTTGCCAAGCAGCACTTTTAGCTCATCCTGACTGCAACGCTAAGATGGCGTTGGTCACGGATGCGTCAGACAAGGCCATCGGCGCAGTTCTGAAGATATATCAGTCAGGAATTTAATCTATATAAGGACTTTTGTTTTACAGTATCTACTCAAGAAGAGATCTGATAAGGAACAGCGTTTCGCCGGCTCTGTGCACGGAGCACCAGCCCAACACGACGCAGGCTTGCAACCGCATAGTGTCCTGTGTACTGGAAAGAACTACCCTGGACAAAGGTGATTATTAGGATATTTCATATGCTTAAAATAAGTATGTATGTTTATTTATATTTCCGTTGGGAATTCCTCTTAGCAGTTTCCAAGGACGAAGACTGAGGTGTGTGAGATTAACTAAAAGCCTACCACAGGCCAACTTTAGCACAAAATGGTAGGGCTCCGAGAATGGTTTTTACAACGGAACTTCACCGAACAGGTCGCCTTTCAGCTGCTTCATAGAACAGAAATAGTGCTTCGCAAACTTTACCCAAGTTTTATTCCTTGAATAAGTGCTTTACGTATATGAGAATAGTACAGAATTTGCTGCTGTGGTGGATGCAGGATTTTATTTTGGGGGGCTGTACTCTGATGATGACACTTTGTCATGAAAGGTCTGAGATACTCGTGGGTGAGCTTGATAAAGAATATGAAGCTCCCCCTGGGTATCTGAGACCACCTCTGGATCCACATTATTTTCATGATCCTGAATGGGAATAAAGTGTCTCCTTCTGGATTAGATTTTACCAAAGTAAGTAAAACGTGCCGACGTTGTTCTCTGGAAATCAATATTAATTTCGTTAAAACGTCCACGCCTTTGAGAATTATACTGAACGTGATTATCGAAATTTAGAACATTTCACAGGTTTCGTAATCAATCGGTTTGGGTCGTAAAGAGATTCATAAATTTAATTTAAAAATAAGGTATCATTTTGTGAACATACTGAGTATTTACTTGGATTTAAAAAATACAATATTCACTAATAATGTGGAATGGTAATGTGCCCGGTACGGCAATAGGCTCGCCCCCTATTACGTGAAACCTTCAAAATTCATGGCGAAATGTGGGTGTAATATTACACCTCTGCCTGTCCCTTCGGGGATACAGGCGTGAGACTATAAATAAATAAATAACAATATTCACTGAAATGTGTAGTGTAGGTACAAATATCAATAATAATATACAGGGTCAAGGCCATTTTACTCTGAAAACACTTCACCGTTCAAAAGAATATGAAACTATCCGCCCCGATATAGTCTACACGTGCCTTCTTCGAATGGAAATAAACATACATTTATTATTTCGAGAACGTATTTCTACATATCTGGAACTGATAACCGTGCTATAGATTTTGGAGTGCTGTTGGCAGAAATAAAAATATGTAATATTTCCTTGAATAACGTGTAACAAAAAAAAATATAGCAGCTTTTTATGACTTAGAATCCACTGCCACCATTTCGTATCTTTCCGTGTACAAATACATGTCTGACTTTACAATAAGTATTACATTAATTTAACGACTTATATTTACTGATATTACATACAGCCCATACAAACTAAAACTTTGAGCTGAAGCTTTGAAATTAAACCAATACGATTGCCTTCAATATGAGAACAACGGCAAACTGAAACAAATTCTCGATTTATCGTAAATATGTAGGCAGGTTGGTTGTGCGAGAGAATCTCGGCGTAACCAAGCGTAAACTTGTAGAAGGTGTTGTATATAAAATAAATGTAAATTGAACCTTCATGAAAGAGTCATGAAACTATGAGCGACCTAGTTTGTATAGTCAGCGTATATCGCCTCACAAAGAACACAAAGTGACTCTCAAGGTAAAAATGTCGTCAAATAGTTAATGTACTGACAACGCCAAAAGCTTAGGGCGTCCTTTTGGTACATTATATGTAAATACAGTGCCAATATTATAAATTTCCTATACGTGGAACTAAGTACACAAATATGCTTATAAATTTGAGTACTCACTTGTAAAGAGCATTTTTGCGAACGTTATGTATACATACATAAAACAAACTAGTGCCTTTTAGCACAGATTACTAAATAGTTACTACGTCTTTTAGTGAGCATTCTATCAAACTTAGTAGCGCAAAAAAATTTCAATGCTTTTGCTGATTCCAGCGTTTGCTAAAAATATCATTAAAATCTTCATAGCAATTTTTGGCTTTGTTCGTGGTTCAGTTCGACGTTTTTAAAAACGACTAATGCTTGATGTTAAATAAAGAGCATATTTTTATCGAATCATAAAATGTGTTACATCATTGCACTGTTTTTAAACTGATCATAAGAAATTCAGACTACACTGTTCGAATGTTAAAGGTAATATAAATAGCTCTAGAACTAAATTTAGTTTTCCAATTGCACTTATCGCCTTGAGAGTACAAACACTGAGTTTATTCCAGGAGCTTATTTAGTATAGGTATCCGACAAACTCGGTTGGAGTACGTCTGTGCATACTAGACTCTAAAAGGCGAGCGATGGTCTGGTCGACCCACTTGAGTGGAAACACTGCAATGTATTAAGGTCGAGACTCCGCTGACAATCGGTTTTATTTTCTCACGAGTACACAAATTAAGTTATGATGTATTTGTATCTGGCTCGACTATAAGGGAAAGTGCGTAACACAATTGTCAAAGTTTTAGCTTTGATGTAGGTCGATCGAAAGGCGATGGTATTTTCTTGCCTGAAAATGCCGTAATAGTTGCGGTATGAGCTAAAGCTCGGACTATCAACTTTAATTGCACTGCATAATTTTAATAGAGCTAGAGTATCATGAACATATACTTTGCAACCATAGTCATTCATTAGAAAATTGTAGCGCACATAGCTTGTCTTGGCTTGCTGTTATAGACCAGCAAAGTTAGACAACGCATGCACAGGTTATCAGTTGGATGGGTGACTACGTGTGGCCTTTCCAACAGAATGCTACAGTGCATCGGAGGACACGTAAAGTCATCGGTCCAGGTGCTTGTCTGAGGAGAAAAATAGTTAGGCCATTCCTAAAAACTCTGACAACAGATTCGGCTACATTCCCATGAGACAAAAAAATTATAGTAGTAGTAACATGTATGTAAAATGATGATGTTTCCTTGTCGTGTTCCGCTAGCTGCGGCAGCGGCTGGTCTCGCCGGCCGCTAGTGTGCCCGGCGACAGACGAGCGCATGTGCGGCGCGCGGCTCCGCGAGCGCCAGCGCCGCTGCCGCGCGCGCCGCCCCTGCCGCCGCCGCGCACCTCGTCCCTACGACCCCGCGCACACCGCACCCTCCTGCAGACTCTTCGACCAAACGAGCTGCGCCGCAGGTGCCTCCTCACGCCCTTTAGAGCTAGCTGCTGCAGCGCTTGTCGAGAGCTCGGCATACAACCACACTACCGAGGCAACGGGTAGACCTAGCCGCACCGCGCCCATTGTACTGCCATTAGAACATACCGCCGGCCACGCTGACGTCACTGCCCGTAGTTCGAGTCAGCTGGAAATAGAACGTCCAATTACTTCATATTTAGAAGGTGATACAGAAGTGCAGCGAGAGTATTGCACCGGAGGATCAATGTAACCAGTATTTTTGTATGTTGTTTTACCATATTTATAAGTCTATTTAGAGTTAAGCTAAATATTTTAGTGAAGTAAATATAATAATGCGCAACCGAGTGCCATAATGTATTGTACACTATTTCTGCGTAATAAATGTGCTATTCTTATAAAATTACTAGTTTTATTTCGTACATAAAAATACAGCAAAATATAATGAACGTTTCAATAAATTGTCCGTCGAAATACAAAAGGTTGATCTTCCATAAAAAGAATGCATCGAACAGCACAAAAGTGAAGCGCTTTAGATAACTGGTGAGCTGTGATGTAATCTAAGTTGAGATTATCGTTACTTCCAGTCGATAAGTTGCGGAAGTCGGCGGCGGGAGACGCTCCGTGCAAACAGATAAAGCTGCCGCAACAGGTTCCTCTGGCATCCAAGCCAAACACACGACTAAATGTTACAACTTTATGTAACTTCGTATCCTTGTCTAGCTTTATTTCTGCTATTTTAGAATCCAGTCTACTGAAGTTTTAAGAAATGTGTTAGAGTGACGAAATAGTCTGTGTCCCATGTGAGGCACGAAGTAGCCTTTGTACCTCCCTCTGCCACTTAATATCGGAGTTTAGGAGCTCCTATCTCCTTCTCACACCCCTAATGGCCCAACCAACCTTCGGACCGAATCTCGGGAGATGCGCACCCCACTTGTCTGATCTCTTTTAATAGGCAGTAGTGCCTTGCTGGTTTCAGCATGAGTAGGCCGGCTCGACGGGGACATACTTCCTCACATAGAATATTGTCGTAAAGTAACAGTACTTGTACTGTTGCTTTATATACAAATCTATTTTATGCGCTAGTTAGACGACGAGCAAGCAGCTGAGCTGAGAATAAAATGGCTCATAAAGTTGTGACAACTGAAAAAAAGTACGACGTTAACATAAAATGGAAAGTTTTCACGAAGCATGTCTGTACGAATATTTTTGATTTCGTACCGAGCTGTTTACTATGAGTAAGCAAGTTTGAAAACTCTATTTAAAATAGCATAATATTTCTTCCTAAATAGTTTTCATTTTGACGTCTAAGAAATTTAAATGAACACTTATTGCACGATCTACCGGTGTAAAATTTAGCGTTCTGTTAAATTAGAAGCTATCCAAGTCACATTTTGATATGTATGAATTTTTTATGGTTACTAGTTTTTAGCCATTCTTTTGCGAATTAATCATTCTAAATAACGTTGTTTAAATTGGGTACGAACGTACTTTTCAGCATTAGTGCAGCTTAGAAGAACTTTCACAGATGCAATCGCTTTACTAGGTAAGTAAGTAATACATTTAGTATATTACCAGTAAGTCCCGTAACATCAGTTTATAAACTTCAGCCGAGCCTGACTTTGTTAACTTTTAACGATGCTCCATAGAGCATACGGGTATAATAAATATTCAATACCATTCAATTTTTAGAGTACGGTTCGTTTTCTCTTTTAGTCTAACTGCGACCAAGACAATTTAAAAATAGGTCTGTGTGTTTCTATGTATAAAATATATAAGTATGTATTTACAAAAAAAGCATATACATATGTATGTTTTTTTCATTGTCTAGTTAGTACCCATAGTACAAGCTCTGCTTAGTTTGGGACCAGATGGAGTTGTGTGAATGTAGTAGAATATTATTATTATTATATGCCTAATACATGTTTATACACACATAATATGGATACGCACACTTGTATAGGCACCCACTTCCAACAAAAATATATCAAATGATAGTGATAGAGCTATAATAAATGCTATTCATCTAATAATATAATATAATAATGAGCTAGTCCACTAAAATACAGAATTGAAGAATGATAGTCATATCTGATTTCCCCGATGGTATTAGAGTAGATAACAACAATACGATAATCCCATCACGCTTAGTTGAGTGCAGAGAGGCGCTTACCCCCAGAAACTCGTCTGTCCGATAAATCAATAATGATGGGATAAGACCCTTTCAGCCGTCCGACTAACTTCTCAAATCTCTTACCGACCAAGAGGTCAGCGGTACATTTAATCTCGACACATAAAGGTTTTGGTTTTATGTAACTTGTAAAAAACACATAAAGTCTACTAGTTTGTGTACACCTAGAGGGTTGTGTTGTTACTAAAGCACGTTATAGCTATAGTACTTTCTTATAACTAACGTCCGACAATTTTCTAGCATAACAATGTAAAACAATTTCGTTTATATTTGCGATCAAAACCTTCACCCACGGGTAAAAAGACCGCATATAGGGCGGATCCAGATTTGAGATTTTTTTATGTAGATTTGACGCTACGGATACCATCCGATCTCGCAACGCAAATTTAAATACGTGCTGTATATCATATAAATAATATGATTTACATGCTAGTCCCAGAATTGTTATTTATTTGTCTAAGTTGTTGAAACAGGCTCTATGCTGCCCAGCCCATTGTTAAACATATGAAAATCAAAATAAACTAAGTATAAGTTCGTGAAGCAGAGGATGTTAAATAAATGGCAAGCTTTAACTTCTTCAATTATTTTTAATTTATTACCGCTTTTGAAGTACCTAAGTACTCTCAACGAACTCCATCACATACAATGAATATCAAACAAACATCGTGATAGATTTTTAGTGATAATGATAAGTATGAATGAAATATACAAACCATCATGTCGTTTCCGCTCGAAAACGGACAAGGCACAAAAAATTAAGCATACATAACCATACTGAAGCACAGTTTGAGAAGAAGAAATATCAATGCTCTCTTCTATGTTGCACTTTAAATACTATAATTCAAAAAGCTATTCAGTACTGTACTACACATTCATAAAATAAGTGGATATTGGATTCAGGCGCAGATGTTGGAAGAGAAATGAAATACCTAATGAAGCATGTAAGTGGTTTAAAACCATCCGTAACTAATTGAGCAGTATTCTCATTTTATTTTTTGACGTTATACGGCTCGTGGTTTTGATTTGAATGTAATGTAAAGAGAATGTAAATACATTAACATATTAATTAAAGTTAATCAGTGAAATTAGTTACATTAGGACTTAAATGGTAATAAGTATCTATGATAGGTTTGCTAGATATAAAACATATCTTGAAGCAACCCGTTTAGCAAATGAAACAGGGTGTGATTAAGTGATTAAACACACTATGCCGAAGGTACGCGACCGAAGTTCGACATGATTACGCCTACAAGGCTTTTTGAATTACTTACATAATACTACTGGTATAATGATACCGAAATTACGTTGCGTTACAGCGTACAGCTTACTTCCGTCGGGCTTAGCACAAGCGTAGTCCGTATGACGAGCGTAAGTTCGGCACTTATGGTGTGTCACATCAGCCGAATACATCGGAGCTTAAAATCAGCTGCGGAACTTCGGTCACGTACTTTCGACATATTGTGTTTAGACACCAAGAAGCTGCTGGATTTGGAACCAAATCCAGGCAGGAAGACATGCCTGTCCCAGGAAGACTCATCACTAAATTAATCGAGGAAACCTGGGTGGTTCTGTAGAGTTAGCTTAGAACTATCTATATATTACCCTGATTCACGTAGGTATAGAGTTTCACTGTAATTACATTAAAAAAAATGTTTGATGAATGAAATTGATACCTTGGAATAGGAATGGAAACTAGCGTAATGAGAAGCGAATACTATGATTTTAAAGAATTCAATGAAAAAATATCTCAATTCACGTATATTTAAGATAAATTATAACATAAAGTGTAAAGTAATTAAGCTACAGAAGGATACTCACATGTCTAGTTGTTTTAAGTTGAATCAACAAAATATACACAACACTTGCAGGCAACAGAAAACAAGGGCTAAGTTAGTCGCAAACTTTGTCCAAGTGCTGTCAAATAAATATACGATGTATTCCTCGGGTTATGACGCCCGCTTTGTCCAAATATTCAAAGTTAAAACGATTCCGCTATACAACATGAAACTCTTACAATTTAGAGCTATTACCAAATTTATGTGGACTATTGAAAACTTTAAAACAGTATAGGGAATAAATCCAAATTAAGCGAAACTCATAAAAGCTCTGTTTCCATTAGCTGACAACAGAAGCAAGGTCATAAAACAACTAATAAATATAAATATAAATTAAAAAATAAATATAGCGAACGCGATAGGTCAGGCCGAGTGTACGGTCAATTTGAAATAATGCGTTTCCAGTTCCAAACTAAACTTTATTGACAGAGTGTTGTGTACACTTCGGTTAAAAGTTTATTGCAATAATAGTCCAGGACAACTAACCTACTGTAAATTGATAGTGATCGCAAACTAAGTAGAGCCTGCACGGTAACCAGATAACTGAAAAACATACTTATATATTTATAAATATGTATATACCTAATGATAGGTGATAGCTTACACAAAGACGTCTCAGCTCGACTCATCATACTGAGAATCGAAACCTTGGCCTACGGTTAGCAGTGAGAATCATTAACCACTAGACCAAGAAAACAGTCGATATCATAAGGTCATTTTAGAGAAAATAATATACTTTGTTTTAAGCTGATTATGTAACATAATCATATCCTAATAACATTAGATATTAACATTATAAGTTAGCACAATAGTCTACCACTTACTGAAAACCAACCTTGCTACCAAGTTCATCGTCCTTTACATGGAAATAATTATACTATCCTTGTAAGATTTCATCCTTGTTAAACATTAACTCACTCGGATGCCTGTTAAGATCCTTAAATAACAAGAAGGCAGTTAACAATTAATAATTGAGATCAAGAACCTTATACACATACAGAGTACATATTGTTACTTTGTATGTAATGTGGTGTAAATGAAACAATGGTCCCATTTGCTACAACTCCAACTATTTCTATTACTTAGTACGTAACTGTGTGTAAACGTACGCTCTATTCTATTGAGCAAGTCTGATTCAATTTAATACGCTTTCATGCCTGTGAAACAGTTATTATAAATAAAATATAACACTGTTTTGCTAACCTGCAGTATCCTTATCAAAGTAACCAAATTATAGCAAAATTATACAAGTTAAGGATGAAACCAAAGTCATAATATTTGTGAGTTTCGGCAATTGTGATCGAAATAATCATTCTGGACAAACACAGGTAGGAAAGGTGCCAAAGTTGACCAGACGCCGACCGTAGCGAGTGCTAATCCCTAATTCACTTCAGACCCGCTAAATGTTTCAGTTGATCCAGTTATTCGATAAAGTGCTGAGTACCTAGTTACAGTAAGTGTGCAGTCAGTAACTCGTAGGAAGGCTTCATTTATTCGCTGACGGGGATAAATACTTTTGATTACTTGAATTCTCCTAATTGAGGCTATTATGTAACAGTTGTCAGTGGACTCTTTCACTGACTCCTTTTGTTATATTCAATAAAATTGCGCAAGAAGCAGTATTTAAAAATATCTAGTTGAACTAAATATATTGATAGTTGTAATAAAGATGACTCTAGCACACGAACCCGAGTTCTTCAGTCTATGATATTCTCATGTATTATTTTATTCGGAATATTGACTTCACGTACAATTTCGTCTGAAGTCGAAGAATCAGAGTCATCGCAGATAGTCGGTTTTCGAAACCAAGAGATTAGGTTTACCTATGCGGGTGAATGTATGTATGCCGTGTGGTTGACGGCATAGAATACAAGTCACCACCCCTATCTTCCCGTGGGTGTCGTAAGAGGCGACTAAGGGATAACACGATGCAAATACCATCTTTGCGTAGCTACGGAAAACTCGACATTAAACCCTATACGACTGCCTCGTTGGTCTCGCGGCATAAATGTGCGCGTGGGATCGGGAGGTCCCGGGTTCAATTCCTGGGTCGGGCAGTGTTATTGGGTTTTTCTGTCACGAAATTCTCAGTAGCAGCACGGAGTCTGGAAATGTGCCCGGTACGGCAATAGGCTCGCCCCTTATTACGTGGGACTAAAGTATATCTGGCGAAAAGTGGGTGTAGAAATACACCTCTGCCTACCTCTTCGGGGTTATAGGCGTGAGACTATGTATGTATGTATGCGGGTGAATGTTAGGCTAATGTGCGGTATGTTAACCACTAGAACATACAAGTATATAATGTAAAGACGTAGCAACTTATGCCCGACGTGTAAGGATATCTAGAATCGACTTGTAAATGGGATGATTAAATTACTCTTTTGTATAGGAATTTGACAAAAATGAAAGATAATTTGGCAATCAAATTTTCTTTTATTGTGTTCTGTATAGAGCCAAGAGGTTATTCAGTCTAAGCTACTCTTACTCTACAAAACGCTGGTCTAACAGCATATAGAGTACTGCTCGCCAGATCAGTACATCCAGTCTAGATCCCCTAAATACCAAATTGATCCACTCGACTCTCTGCGAAGACGTGCTATTCATAAAGTCCATGATCTTAATCTTACAGTGGTCTAGCATAGTCGGGGCAGTGAAGTTTCTTCGGGCGCGTCCTACTGGGAAAGTTTTTGACTGTGGTTATTTTACTACTACTACTTAATCACTTTATACGCCGTCCCATTATTTAATTAGTAAACGTTCTTTACTGGCACGGAGAGACTGGCAAGTTTATAGAGATCTTTGCCCGCTGGATTGTATAAGCTTTCGAACAGATTACCTGATGCGGGATTCCCATTTCCATTCTAATTAGTTGTTGCACGAAAAGGAATGAAGGTAAGCCTTAAAATCACGAAAGGCTGAAGCTTAGCTCTGTATTCTCTTGACATTAAAGAGGCTATGAACGGTAGTTGCCAATCATCATGCCAATTTTTTTTTACTAAAGCAAAGGCAGTCAGTGGCATGAAAGATAATAATGGATACTCACTTAAGATTTAGTTCGTCCACTTTCCACAAGCAAGCAGTTTCTTTTTTTTTTATGTTAATAGGCGGCAAAGGAGCAGATGGATTGCCTGATGGTAAGCAATTACCGCCGCCCATGGACACAAGCAACACCACAGGAGTCACAAGTGCGTTGCCGCCCCTTGGGGTTGGGAAAAGGGATAGGATGAGGAGTGGGATGAGGAAGAAGGAATAGGGGATAGGGCCTCCGGCACTCTCACTCACCTAACGAAACGCAACAGTTTAGGCACTGTTACTTTACGTCGATTTTCTGTGAGAGGATAGTACTTCCCCGGTCGAGCCGGCCCATTCATGCTGAAGTCAGCAAGGCCCTACTACCTTGAATCCCTATGATATCAAAGTTTAAATTTTATTGGCCAGAAGGTAATCATGAAGGTAGTTTACCTTTAGTTGGCGGTAACGCTCTACCAATTATAAGAGAGCTCAGTATATTTCCAGGCAGATAGTAAGTTATTATTAGTTCAGAGTTTGCACAAACTCTGAAAGTGCAAATATTAAGAGACACTGTTCTAAACTTATCAAAGGATTTACTGAAATACGCTTTAGCAGAAGTGTTGCTTAATTAAGAGTAAACACGATTTTATCTTAATTAAAAGACATAACTCATTAAGTACGCGGCCTTAAATTTAGTTTTCTAGAGAAGAAAAATATCTGTTCATTGCTGCGAAAAGTAATTAAGAGTTATTAGACTGATACTAACAAGCTTGTGCTTGGAGACAGGCTTGGGTTATTTCAGAAGGATAACATTACTTTTACCGTTACTTACTGGGATATATGCTTGTATATCCACACAATATTTTTTGCTTTGCCTTGCTTATTTTAGCATTAATGGGCCGGCTCAACCGGGTAAGTACTACCCTCTTACAGATAATCGACGTATAGTAACAGTACTGTTGCGTTTCGTACTGAGTGCCGGAGGCCCTTTCCCCTATTCCCACTCTCTCATCCTTCTCCTATTTTTATTTATTTCCAAACCAAGGGCGGCAATGCGGTGAGAGCAGAGCAAGAGGCGGCAGTGGTGTTACAAGTGGGCTATCACTCACGATCAAGCGATCCGTCTGCTCTTTCGTTGTGCGTCTGCTCTTCACTATCACTACATAGAATAAAACAAAGTATGTCTTCTGTTTGTCTGTCTCTATGTATGCTAAAATCTTTCAAACTACGCAACGGATTTCGAAGCGGTTTTTTAGTAGATAGAGTGATTCAAGAGGAAGGTTATAAAACAAAGTCTGTCTTCTGTCTGTCTGTCCCTATGTATGCTTAAGTCTTTAAAACTACGCAACGGATTTTGAAGCGATTTTTTTTGATAGAGTGATTCAAGAGGAAGGTTTATATGTAAGTTTAATACATGCATAATATAGTACAGAAACAGTGATAGTTTTAGAGATTTCTAAGGTGATGTAAATAAACACATTATTTTGCACCCGTCTGAAGCCAGGCCGGGTCGCTAGTTTGCATATAAAAAGAAAACAATTCCGATGTAAAGGATGGCAATGAAACACGTGTTAAAGTTTCGAAATATATAGAGCTATAGTATCTAAGATTACACACTAACATTACAATATGTATAAAGAGGTTCGGCTAGCTGCACACTACACCGGTATCATCATTCGATTTCTCATGTTATAATGCGATACATTCGACTTAGGTATATTAATTGTTGATAGACCACGTATATCTCTGTGTTTTACAATAAAGATACTATCTGTCAGTAAACAAACTATAATCCTATATGTGGTTATATGTTATTGTATAAGTGGTTATCGACACACCAGCAATTTTCAGATAAGCATCAATATTAAAACAGCACTTCAATCGAATCTCGACATTAGTCAGCTAATCTTAATTTAAATCTACCTATCACTGATTAGCTATTTCTGATTGAAAATGAAATATTGTGGTAACGTTTCAAAATGCTTTGTAGGTGCTAAACGATCTTCTACCGAGATTAATCCAGATAATCTCGGTAGAAGATCGTTTGGCACCTACAAAGTATTTTGTAAATGTACCTACATATATTAATAACTAAACTTTGTAGTGCATTCCTTTATTTCTATACCAATAAATAGCCTCGTTGGTCTTGCGGCATAAATGTGCGCGTGGGTTTGGGTCTCGGGTTCGATTCCCGGGTCGGGCAAAGTGTTATTGGTTTTTCCGTTAGGAAATTCTCAGTAACAGCACGGAGTCTGGTAATGTACCCGGTACGGCTATAGGCTCGCCCCCTATTACGTGGGACCTAAATATTCATGGTGAAATGTGGGTGTATTATAACACCTCTGCCCTTCCCTTCGGAGATACAGGCGTGAGTCTATAAAAAAATATCCTCAGACTTGTTTATGTATGTTTACTCAGTTATGTTCATTATTATCTTTACCGCACATAACTGAATATGAATGTATTTTCTAATAACCGCAGCTATATTGTGAATATTTCTAAACAAACATTTACACTAATGGCATCAACTATTTACAAAAATATGGTGTAAAATAAAAAACGAATCAAACAATAGTGGTGATTGCTGGGGCGGCACTCGTTTAATCAAACTTATATGGCGCGAGTGGATTCACAGCAATCGATGTTAACTTAGCTTTCGTACACGCAAGTACGAAGTAAGTATTTTGAAGATGAGACTACGAATAATTATATTTCACAAAATACTGCTTTTTGTTCCTCTATTAACGGTTTTCTTACTATTTCGTTGGAATATTCAGTAGGTCATCTTGCCTCATCTTAACATCACACTGGTGTATGATAGTGGTAAGAAAGGAGTACACCTTTCTTCCTTTCAGTAAGCCGTAGCTTCGATATATATGCTTAACATGGCAGATCTACCACGCTAAGCGAAAGCACGATCATTCCACCCATTAGAAATTGGTTCTTTTTGTTAGGTTGTAGCTGACCGACACTGCAATATATAAATTTTAAAAAGACGTTAGACGCATTAAAATCAATCCTACTTATAATTACTTTGCACATATCGAAATAATGAAAACAGAAAACACCACGGAAAAAATAATTGTGAGTCGCAGTAAGGTTTTCCCATATTATGGCATCAAACTCGCAACACTCAGTACAACTAAAAAGTGCGAGGTAACTACTTCACGTACTTTGCCATCACAAGAGTCAAGAAAGCTTGAATGGATTGATAAAGTCTAATAATAATCTGACAAGTCTCTGATTAGACACTAAGCTTGTAAAGCTTGTTACAGGATTAACGGAAAACATCACCCGTACAACAAACTGGTGATGTCGGGATATTTGATGGTGAGCTGTATATTGTATCTTACTGGCCTTGAGAGCAAAGGTATGGAGGATAGGGTATTGATCTCGCACTAATTAATACATAAATGCTTGTTCAATAATATAAACTGTAGATGTAAATGTAAATCAAATTTTCAAATTATTTTTTATTACATTAAATTTCTACACAATAACGCTCACTGGTAAGAGTTAATGACCCACCATAGCCCTACCCTTTGCCCTTAGTCTACGATTGTATTTTTCATATGGCCAACACCTTAAAGTTATTTTGCGGACGTCCCTTGTACTTGACCTCTGTCAGGTTGATCTACCCTCAGGCATTGCGAAAGGCACCGCCAAAATATCCAATGAAATAGCATGAATATATTCCGATCGGTTACCCCTCACAATCCGAATAACCTCCTAGCGTGACGGCGAAACTGATCCGGAAAACCTGCTCCAGATTTAATTGCTAATCATTGGCAGGCAACGCTTGCCAACCACTTATTGAATTAAGAAGAAACCAGCGATTCATACAAAGTCATCAATATTACGGATCCATCGAAGTTAGACTTTAAATACTTATTTTAAAAGATTATGTCGCATACAATATAATTTCGTGCATAATTATGTTTAGAAGTAAGACGATAATATACCGACTAGACGGAAAATTCTGAATTCTATTTTTGTTAGCTTACTGTCTGCCTAACCAAAACATCCACCAATTACCGAACATATCGTTTCAAAATAAATAAAATCAATAAGGCACGTTCGAAATTTTCCAGCATCCGCTCTTCGCAGTTGTTTCCTTTTTGCTGTGCCTTAAGTCAAACCAACTTTAGCAGCCTGCATTTCATAATGAAATGTCATTTTCATTCGCTTCATGAAATACTCGAGTGTGCGACTTTTCGATGAGGGGGAATTTGTGCAGCGGATTTGCAATGAAATCATAGGTCTTTTGAATTGACTATTCTAGTTAGGAACATTTTTAGATTCTTTGTTATACAAACGAATATAGAGTGCAAATACATTAATCTATTTTAACATTTGTATGGCGGATGTGACCAGTTACATTCTATTTCAAGAGTGAGTACGAAAAGAGCAGATGCATCATCTGGTAATAAGCGATTACCTCGGCCCATTGACATTATAGAAGAGTCATAAATCCGATACCGACCTATAGGATGGAAAAGGAAAGGAGGAGTTAGACGAGGGAGAAGGCAAAGGAGAATGTGGGTCTAGCACTCTCACTTTACGTCGATAATCTGTGGGGGAAATCGAGGACTCGAAACACAATGAAAACTCGCGCTACAACCCCTTGTCTATAAGATAGCGTCAGATATTTCACATCACCCACGCGAATAGGGAGAGGTATTTAACATCGTGAATATGCAATTTTATCACAGCCTCGTACAGGCGCTAACTGCGCTATTAATGCTTCATTGCCGCCGCCGTTCCGTCTTTACATTAACATAATTTAGCCCAATAATATCGTATTCCTTAACAGCTATACCTAATATAATTCATATTACGGACGAACAATATACCTATTATGTTATGTGAACAGGGTATTGTAACGTGCGATTACGACTTGATATTGTAAATAAGGTCCTACGTACCTCATTACATCGAGTGGATAGCGTTTGTTAAAAGCAATTCACACGAACCACAATCACACTAGAACGCTACGCAAACACATCGCAACAACAACTACATTTTAAATTGAAAGGCACCAAAACGCAACCATATAGGTATATCTTTGAATAAGTACAATCAGGCATAATAATATATATTTATTTATGTTCCAGTTTTTCATTTCCATTCCATAACTACAAGATAAGTGTGCACTTCTCGTCAAAATGTTTTATCTTCCATTAATTTCGTCATTTTTATTGCATTCATAAGTGTGCATTATGTCAAATAGGTACGTATAAAAAATATCGTAATTAAACTGATTGCCTTTTCAAGTATTTTCCGTAGGCGCCTACGTTACAGTTTCTATCGAAAAGCCTCTGCTCTACTAATAAATTGCTGAGTGGACTGAACGTGCTTCATAACCGATACTTAACTTCTCAAATTTTGCAATATAAATAAATTTTATAGAAACTTAGTTTTGTTCTTGCTATTAATAGAAGTGAGTGTTTTTATAGTGGTGTTTACTGTATCTTGAAAAGTGTTGTCATAGTATTTTGCAAACCAACTAAGGCATAGGCATGACCTATTTGTATACCTACTTAGTAGGTATCTATGAAGACGCCAGTGATCTCGACCAAACGTAACTCTAGCTAGCTAAGACTATTTACTCTCCTCTTTCCAACAATCTCTTCTCTGCTCATTCTCTGATTCTTCCTTTATAAGAAAGGCAGATGGGATTAAAGAAGAATAGGTTGCTCTCACACATCACACATGTGTATTAATGAGAACACACCTGTGCTGATGATCTTCTATAAGAGTGTGCTATTGCTCTTTGAATCATCTGATTATCTATTCGTTTCTATAAAAAACTGCCTCGTTGGTCTCGCGGCATAAATGTGAGCGTGGGATTGGGAGGTCTCGGATTTGATCCCCGGGTTGGGCAAAGTGTTATTGGGTTTTTCCGTTAGGAAATTCTCACTAGCAGCACGGAGTCTGGTAATGTGCCCGGTACGGCAATAGGCTCGCCACCTTATTACGTGGGACTAAAATAAATCTGGCGAAAAGTAGGTGTAGCAATATACCTCTGCATACCTCTTCGGAGATGTAGGCGTGAGACTATGTATGTATATGTCCTTTAAAAATAATGTACTTGTGAGTAAAGTTCTCCTTCCACAATACACCTATTCCGAAACACCAATCTAAGTTAGACTGGTAGTTAATGCCCATGACATTAAGACCGCATGTGTACTTTGTGTATATGAAGATTATTTTATTTTAATTCATAATTATCTGGTGTCTTGGGTATCGGTATACCCAAGAGTTTATTACTATAAGTTTACTATGCACTTTTATCCATAAGCTTTACCTTACCTATACAAATAGTTCATGTTTAATATTATACGTCTGCATATTTTAGGCACAAAAATACACTTGAATGTGTGTATAAATAATAAATCGCAAGGAAAATTGTCTTTCAATTTTAAACTGTACGTTTCAACAATGGGAACATACTTACTGAAGTTTTAACAAGCTTTGAAGTGAATGCCTCGAACACGTAGACTACACTGTCTGTACAATCTATATCTACAGTCGTCGCTTTTCCCTCTGGGCGATTTTCAAACGTAGATTCAGCGTAGTATTTAGTACTTTGTCGATACTTTATACTGATAGGTTTGGCTTCAGGACTAATCTATAGGTATTTATCCCATTTATCTGTATCTGTTCTATAAATAAACTTGTTTGTGCCTTGCTATTTAACAATATATATGGAGGGGTTCTATTATTATAAATCAAACTTATGAGAGGCATAGGATGATAAGACATCATTTACACAAAACCAGTCACAATTGAGGGTCTCGGGTTCCATTCCACGCACCAATGACTTTTTGAAGTTAAGTGCGTATTATATTGTGAATTATTGCTTGCTTACTGGTGAAAGAAAACATCGTGAGGAAACCTGCATATCTGAAAGTTCTCCATAATGTTCTCAAAAGACGTGTGAAGTCTCCCAACCCGCACTTAGCGAGAGTGGTAGACTATGGCCTTACCCTTCTCATTGTGAGAAGAGGCCCGAGGCACAGATTACTAAATATCTACTACTTAACCCGTGCCCAGCAGTGGGCCAGTATATAGGGCTGATAATGACGAGTCAAAATTGAAAACATAAAACAGTCATATCACACAGGACACATAGATATACACAACATGACTTTGTTTTATAATATAAAGTGATTGAACAGAGAAACATTTTTCAGTCACTTTATAAGATAGACACTTAAACTATGCATACATCTAATTGTGGTATAATGCAACTACCACAATTAGATGTCAGCTCTTCAAATAGATGTCTGATAATAAGCCCTAGAATGTGTATTGTACTCACGAACGTATCATTTGATTTACGAGTCGACTGACCTCCGTATGCGATGCGTTTACACCACACAACATACGAGGGCGGCACTGAAAATTTCGGGAATCAAGGAAGTGACACAACATTACTATTTAAAAATGTATTTATTGCTTTTCGAAGTATTCTCCGCGAAGTTTCACACATTTTTCCATACAATGGAACCAATAATTGAAGCAACCATTCCATTCGGATGTTGGGGTCTCCAAAATGGCCGTTTTGTAGGCGTCCACAGCTTCTTCAGGTGATGAAAATCTCAGTCCACGCAATTTATTCTTTATTTATTTATCTTTATTCTCCCAGAGACAGTGAGACGCGCTGCTTTGTGACATTGTTAGGAAAAGTCTTTTAGATACAACTTTTAATGTTGCAGAGCGTGCTCGCTTGCTTGCTGTGGGAGAATGGGAATCGGGTCTGTGGCTTCAGGCACTACCATCGTCCAACACTGGAACCATGTTGGACGATGAGACGTTCCGTATCGCCACTTGTCTTCGCTTAGGTGCTCCGTGTGTTTCTCCGCATCAATGTCATTGCGGAGAAGACGTCGATAGCCTCGGACACCATGGGCTATCTTGCAGCAGAAGCGCTGGTAGAATTCCCCGTCACGCCCATCTGAATGACATAGTTAGTCGTGCTCTTGTCGCGTCTGGCGTACCAGCTGTACTTGAACCAAATGGTTTGGTACGCGACGACGGTAAGAGACCTGATGGTATGTCATTGTTGCCTTAGAAAATCGGTAGGCTTTTAGTGTGGGACGCAACCTGCGTAGACACCCTCACGCCATCACATGTTCCAAGCACGGGAGGCCATGCTGGCGCTGCTGCTGCAACTGCGGAAACCCTCAAACGACGCAAATACAGTGATTTAGTGAGTAATTACGTGTTTGAGCCGTTTGGGGTGGAAACGCTAGGCTCATGGGGTCCGAGCGCTCGTTCACTATTCCGGGAAATTTCGAAACGATTAAACGACGTCTCACGTGACCATAAGGCTGGTTTATTCTTTGCTCAGAGAATCAGCATTGCCATCCAGCGTGGCAATGCTGCCAGCCTTCTGGGCACGTTACCCGATGACATTGATGCGGAGGCATTTTACGACGCCTAAACCTTGTAAATATTTTCAATTTTTAATTTCTTTTACGTTTTTTTTTGTACATATACTACTTATACATTAAGATTAGATTTAGCTACATATAGATTATAAAATTATGTTTATTTAATGTATAATTATTAATATCTGGGTATCCCTTGTGTCTGCTGGGTCAATATTTGTATAGTTTACCATCGTTTAAGAGGTATAAGATTTATCCTAGAACAGGTGCAGCCTTCTTTATTTTAAGCAAAGTATAGCAATCATTGGGGCTTAGGTCGGGACTGTATGGCGGATGGTCTAATAATTCTATGTTTTCTTGCTCTAAAAACTTTTTTGTCCTGTGCGCGGTGTGAGAACTCGCATTGTCGTGATGGAGGATGATGCGGCGGTTGCAGTTCTCTTTACGGAGTTCAGAAACGACCTGTGGCAAACAAATGCTAGGATACCATTCTTTGTCCCTCAAGAGGAATAGTCTTAATATGGCCGGTTTTGGAGACAAACGTGGCCACCATTTTTTTTGCAACACTCCGTGAACGAAAAATTTTTGTTGGCTTTAACTCATTTTCTAACACCCAAACTCGTGACTGGTTTTTTGTTTCGGGTTCGTACGCGTATATCCAGGATTCGTCACCTGATACGATGTTGTATACAGCATTTGAGGATTCTGCGTGGAATCTTTCGAGAATTCTGACGCACCAAGTAACGCGAACCGCTTTTTGCTCTTCACAGAGCGAATGCGGTATCCATCGGGCAAACAACTTTTTTACACCTAATTGTTCATGCAAGATTATATGTATTTGACTTATGCCAATGTCTAAAGTTGCCTGAATTTCGCGGTATGTCACATGTCGATCTTCCTCAATCAGCCTACGCACAGCATTAACGTTTTCTTGGGTGACTGCAGTTTTTGGACGACCTTGACGGGAATCATCACTGAGCTTGACACGTCCACGTTGAAATTCAGCAAACCAGCGATAAATTGTGGTTTTGGATGGGGCTTCATCACTAAATGCTGAAATCATCCGGTCAACACACTGTTTTCGTGTTAAACCACTTCGAAAGTCAAAATAAATCATCGCTCTTGAATTTTCTCGAGTCAATTCCATTTTCTCAACGACTAAACAAGTTTGACAAAACCCTGTGACATGACCATCTTTTTTTAAATAAATAAATGGTATCCGATTTTTTAACCAAGGAGTTTTCAATTAAAAAGATTTTAATATGACATGAGCAGTGAAAATATTCCATTCCCGATACTCTTAGTGCAGCCTATGTAATATGCAATGTCCATCTCCCGTCAGGTTTATGCTCGATTATAAGTCAATCTGCACATGGAGTGACGCTGAGATACGGTTATATCTCAGTTGACGACATCCTAATACTATTATAAACACGAAATCCTTCATGCTAAATCTACTGCAGAGGTTACACGTGAAATGATCATATACATATGTATATAGCTAAAGCTAATACCTCGAAAAACATGCGTATAGGTTTTCTTTGTTTTCGGAAACTGGGTGGGGACGTGGGCGAAATCTAATTAGTAATAAGAGAATGTATTCTAATATTTTTACATAAGAAGAACATTTCAATTAAGCCTTGAGAATACTAAATGTGAAAAAATAAGACTAGTATCATTATAATAGCATTAGCATTACATCCATGCTTTTATCCTAAGAGTGAAAGACATTAGTGGTCAGCCTTTTGTAAGCCGTACCACTAGCGAACGCACTGAGACTGAGAGGCAGCGATAGCCTAGTGGAGATACCAACGGACTGCCATGCAGTGGGTATCGGGTTCGAATCTACGGCGCACACCAATGACTTTTCAAAGTTAAGTGTGTATTAAATTGTTGATTATCGCTTGCGCCGTGCCTCGGAGAGCACGTTAAACCGTTAGTCTCGGCTGTCATGAAGATCTTTAACAGTCTTTACGGAGAGTCAGTACCCTCAAATAAAATGATACTGGTCTAAATCATGGAATATCACTATGCCTTTGTGTTGCGGAGGTAAGACGGCAGTCGCTCTGTGGAAAAGTATATATTCTGTCGTATCTGGTTAGACTAGTAAGCGTACCCCAGATTGAAACTGGGATAACGCTAAGAGGATGTTGACGCTTGTTTCTGGGTATTGTAATAGGCCTTACAGTACATAGTATTTTTTATGAAACATCGCAATAATATGGCTTTTAAATTAGATATGCTTATTTATTTGTCTCCATAACCGAGACCCACGTGACTGAACTGTCGGTAGATACTATATTTATAAATGTTTATAAACGTATATAAATGCAGAATATTTCTCACAGTGGAACGCGAGAGGTGTATTTCCTTTGAATTATAGAGGAGGTGTAGAATGTCGATGGTGGTGTATCGATCTGTCGCTCGCATTATTCAGGCCGCCGCGCCGGTGACAGCCGACTCAGCGCTCGGGCCGCACATAACTCCGAAAAGTCATTGGTGCGCGCCGTGGATTCGAACCCGATACACTCTGCATGGCAGTCTGTTGGTATATCCACTCGGCTATCGCTGCCTTACCCAGAAACAAGCGTACAACCATTTATTTTTACAAACTTTTGGATGTATAAGTAATAGTATCAGGATGTCTATACATACATTTTATATATAAAATAGTACGACATTTCCGTATTTGAACCACAAGTGGTTCGCGGAGCGGAACGCTTTGCCAACGAAAAAAGTTCTTGCCTGAGGATTTAGTTTTCTTTTATTTATAATACTCGACATGCTTGAAGTACCAGGGCGAAAGAAACTAATTGAATTGATAGTTTAGTATGCAAATAGTTTGTTCTTCTAAAATAGAGAAATCATCACAATGGTTTCAAGTTGCCTAAATAAAATTAAGAGAGAAATATAAAGCAATTCAAGAAATGTTCTGAGTAATTATTAAATTACAAACTTTTTCTGCTGTACTCGAATTCCTTACAAAACAAACTATTTTCAAAGAAAAAAAGAACAAAATTTTTGTATTTAGAATAAAGAATGTATTTTTCTTTTCAATTCAACAAAATATTTTAGAACTTACAACGTACAATCAGAGTAGAGTTTATTGTTAAAGCTAGAATTTATAGAACATTTAAACATCTCTGTTTAGTTAAAAAGAGTTGACATACTTACCTTTATGATATTTTCGAAGGCAATGTGAAGAAGAGATTGTATGTCTGCTAGGTACGTAACTATGCCATCTGCTGGCAAAACCAATAACTATTAATAAATAGAACACCTTTTTTATTGCCTATCAGAAATGCCTGATTTGTAATAAGTGTATGATTTTAATCGCTTATTACCTTACATAAAGCCGTGTGGAATCAAGACAATTACTGTTGTTTTGTCCTGGATGCATCACCGTTGAACATGAATAGTCCCTATATATCAACAATATCTACTTACAACCTAGTCCTATTTTTGCCTGTTATTTACATTTAGCATAAAATCGCGGTTTTCAATTATCCATAATCTTGTCTCTGAAATACATTGTAACAAATAGGTCCGGTATCTCGACTACACTATCGGGAGGCGAAGGCAACAGGCAAGTCAGCTTCGTTACGGCCGTATTGCTCGCTTCTCTGGCCTCGCTACACGAAAATACGGGAACTTGAATAGAACCGAGGTATATTTATCTTTAGGTACAGATGCTCGCTATTTACTAGGATTTGAATGGGATCATCTGTTCTGAGCCTATTTAAATGCGGTATTGATTTGTTGCGATCAAGTGCGTAAGCGTTTTAAAATGAAGAAAAATATAGGCTGAGAGTGATTATGTTCTGGCAAGAGTGGGGCATTTTAGAACGAATAAAACCGCCGGCAATAAAAGTCCTAAGTCTTAAACCTAAACCATTAAAAATATGGAAATGAGATTGATTATAATTTATCAGATTTAGGCTTTTTTTATTGTCATGGCAATAGGACTGATATTATAAAAAATTAAACACGAAATAAAAAATGGCATCAATATTATTGTAATACGTTCCTACAAACTCTAACGGGTTTTAAACCCACACACTTACTTAGCAATTGAACCAACCGTACCGATCATAAAAATCAACAATTCATCTATAAAATAACAGTGACACAATTCCCAGAGTGATGCCTCCCTTTGTGAGAAATCTGTCGGCAATCACTGCTTTCTATTTATGGCCATAGTTAGACGAAGGAAAAGATTATATCTAATATTACTTAGGACTCCGCTACGATATGAAATCTCATAGAAATTATGGCGAAATACGACTCACCGATATTAGTTTTCGGATTTCTCAATAGATTCTACGTAATATATTGTCGTACTGATGTCTGAGACGTAAATGGTTTGATTATGTTAGTGATTTGTGTTGCGTTCTATGTAGTATTGTACATGGAGAAGCAAACAAAGATACGACATACCTGGAGCAAGCTAGTTTTGTTCAAGTGCATCGATGAACGATACTATTTTTTGGGAGGCTTACCAAATGAACATAATTTACTGCTTGAGTATGATCAATAGTTACTAAAAATTTTACTAGTAGATAACTTACTATGTGAAACAGTTGCAGCTCCTTACAAAATAAGATGTACAATCATTATATTTGATTGAAAAGAGTGGCCATGAGTTTTATTGCCCGTTCTTTCTCGTGGTTCTACCTATTGCATTGCGAACGTGGCAGTAAATGTAAATGTAGAATCATTAAGTAATTAACTTAAATTTTGACGTTCATAAGCGACTTATTTTTTTTATTTTATTTATACTTACCACTGACGTTTGGTTGGCACTGTAAATATTGTTGACGTTGCTTTGTAAATCTAGACAAAGGTTTTTCACACTGTGCCTGGGCATGAACAATAAAAGGCACACTTACTCTGTATCAGTACAAATCCAGTTGATTAATTGATTGTCAGTAGACAATTATGTGAAGTATTTTTTTTGTAGTAGACGGAAAACGAGCAGATGGATCGTCTGATGGTAAGCAATTACTAACCACCGGCCGTGTCCACTAAGAATAAATCGGTTTGATTGTAGTATCTATAGATTCATTATGATTTAAGATGTCAATAAAGTTTATTATCTTAATATATAAAATCCTTGCGTTACTGACTGACTGACAGACACGCTACAGCCGAAACTATTGAGCGCAGGAAGCTGAAATTTGGCATGTACGTTCCTTGGGGACCGTAGGTGTGCACTAAGAAGGGATTTCCCGAAATTCCCACGGGATCGGCCAAAACGGGTAAATTTAAAAAATTGCAGGCATAGCTGCTGGCGTCCTCTAGTTTATTATAAAAAGGTAAGATTAATGTTATTTTTAGGATTCTAAAACTAAAAATAATGTATTTATTCTTGTGACAGTGAACACCAATCAGAGAGCATTACGTCAAACAGTACGTCCGCCATTCATGTTGTTGACGTTTTAGTAGTAAATACAACTAAAACGTCAAACTTTCTACCTGTCAAATCGAATATAACAAAATAAAAGTGGGTACATCAGACCAGATTTCATTCACGGTTTGTTTTGTTTTGAACTTCGTGATATCGCTCAACCGCCATGATGGTTTACAGCCTTTGCGTGTCAAATCCAAAAAGATTTTTAAAAAGCCGTAATTAGTAATGTTGCTGATCGATTTTTGAAGAAAAATCAGGTATTTCAGTGAACGGATCAATCGCTAATTACATTTTAGGACACAAGCCTATGTAGTGTGTTGCTTGAATTCAAGTCTATTAAATATATTGAATGACACTGCTAGGCTTCCAGCTTTTTCCAGGTGATAGCGTGATGATTGTGTCCAAGATTGTAATCGGGTCTTCAGGTAATAAATTGGTGAAATTCGCATCAAAATCCGTTCACTGGTTATTGCGTGATGATTTAACAAACATACAGACAGACAGACAGACGGACAATAATTTAAAAAAAAATGTTTTGTGTTCTATATCGATAACATGTCACAATCCAATTGAAATTTCGCAAAAATATTCAATGTATTACGCGAAATGTTATTAAAAAAATTAAAAAATATTATTTCACAGATTCGGCGTTTAGAATTCACAAATGCCGTGGCTTGCATTATCTGAAGACGTTTTATAATTCAATTCAAGAAAGGCTAAGCGGTAGTCTGTTTTTCTGCTCAATAAAACCTAAAATGGGTATTTTATTGGAGTAAAGCGGCAGTAGGTATTTCGCGTAAAACATTGAATTTCAAAACGCAAAATATTCAATTGTACAGAAAAAGTGCTCTTTGAGTTTTATTATAGTATAGATTATATATGTACCTATGTAGCAGTGCCATCCTTCGCATGTAGAGTCTTAATAATAGTTCTAGTATTTCATAATGGAACAAGGGATCAGACAAATAAAACGGGAACGTTGAATCAAAATCAAGCTAATCTTCTTCAACAGCTGCAGAATGAAAACTCTCGTAACAACTGTACCTACGTACAGTCTTCAGTAAACTGTAATCTTAGTGTTCCGGATAGAAATGAGAAGATGAAATGCCTTTGTCCTCAGCTCGATGTGCCAAACTACGTTTCAATGTACAACAACGTGGGTTGAAACAACGGAAGAAAAGTTCGAACTCCCTCGAGTTTTTATATTTACTTTTGTAACTGTCATTAGTGGATCTAAATCTTTGAAACAATAAGGTAAATTTTATTTATTTTTTAACGAATAATGGACGTCGTTATTCTTCGTGTTTCAGTAAAAAAAACGTTAAGATTAATTGTGATTTAATCGTTGTCTATCATCGCACCGCTATACAATACATTAGGAATTCGACCATTAATGGAATCAATAAGAGGTCGTCTAAAGATTTTCTATCAACCAATTTTTAGATAATTGATTAGTTAAATAGAGGTGTCATTACGATGGATATCGGATCTGATTTCCCTGTAAGGGACTTTAGGGATTTTTTTTGTAAACTTTTCCGTATTCGCAAATAATACAAATGAAATGAAAATAAAATATACCTAAGTTCGTTGCTTTTAAAAAGTAAAACCCAAGAGCTATTGTTATTTTTTACAGACGAAATCGCGAGCAAAAATGTGTATCTAATAAGGGCACGGATTTAAAAATACAAACTTAAAACACTGTGAATTCGACACAAAGGGGTAAAATAAAAAGGATAAGAATTCTTTGTGCCGAATTGTCGCCAGCATTATGACAAAGCGGTGCCTGTAGGATATTTAATACAAGCGTGTCAGACGTTCGTGCTCTCCAGAATGCTCACAAAGTAAATGAACGTTAAGGCGCTGTTATACCTCAGAAGCCGTGAAACACCTATTTTTTCGTCGCGCATCTAGCCATAACAGTACATATTACAAACTAGCAAAAAATAGAGCTTAAAGTCAAAAGTCTGAACAAAAGACTTTGGAAAGAATTTTTCATGTACGTGAAATAGAATCACGGTAAAAATATCACAAAATCGAGGCAGAAAATAATCTTTCGTCTCACTGTTTGCAATATTTTAATCGTAAGCTGTCATATTTTTTTTGATAATATTGTAGGAAATCTAATGAACTAAAGAATTACCCTATTTATTTTCATATTATACGTGTATATTTTGTAAAATTAAATAAAATCTGCCAAACGTCTATGATTTTGACGCTCGGTAGATCCCATCAATATCAAACGCTTCAGCAATTTAAACCTTATTAGCATAAGCGGTGTACTGAGTGTCAGTTCCTAGTTTACGCCCCACCCAGACCTCATCATTCGGCTATGAGCCCTGTGAGAGATAGGTCATGTCGCTTGCGTCTCCGCTGCGCGAAACTTTACGTAAACCTGTTAGTTATTATAATACGCCGATTTGAGTTCGTAATTTTATGTTATAGACTGAATACTTTGAATCAAATAGGCTTTTCATGTAACTATGGGCACATATAATTAGGACCTAAGTTTATACTCTTGTTGCGTTTAATGTGTTATTGTTTCTGTGCTTATAAATATATAATTAGAAGAATAAAATATGGACAATTAGAGAAATGAAGTTCTACGAAGGATTTGTACAAGAAAGCGTCGTAATAAAATATAAATTCATCCATGGCCAAGTGATTATGAAATATGTAACATTTTACACAAATTATTTTCATAAGAGTCTTTTATGACTAACTATGTTACTTATATATTATCGATTATGCATAATATAATTATATAAATTATTCTCACAATACATAGCTGCCACAGTTTTCAATTTTTGAAAGAGTAATAACATAAAATCGAATCATTTTATGTACCTATATTTCAAATTCATTAGCTTGTCAGAGCGCCTGGAGCGCTAAGATGCCGCCACGGCGAACAATAATGATGACAGCGCTAATATGGCGCTCCGCAATCCGCACACAAGCGGTAACGAATGTTGTATTATTGTGTTTTGAACATAAACCTTTTTAGGTACATCGGGTAAAACTTTGATTATTCATAAACTATTAGGTATGTCTCAGTACATCTAATATCTTTTTAATTTCTAAAATCAATCATTTATAAGTAAGAAGGTAACGTCTCTGTTTGCTATAACACAAGATATAGTATTTTTTTAATAATAAAGTACGTAACTAATTGTCATTATTGTAATTACAGTGAAGTTAAAGATAACAGTTCTGCAACGTCTTACACACATTTGACTTCAGTCATTCCTAACACGATCTGTTCAAGAGCTAGCCAAGAAATGCCAAACAATTTTTTTAACAAATTTGACTCAAGTTCCGTAGTGATAAGCAAAAATTACAAGAGGGATAGCGGTGACTGGTTTGAATTGCGTAAGAATATGTTGACAGATTGAAATTTTTGTATAGTGGTAAAAGGAAGTAAGTAGTACTAATAAAATATTTGCAATGTAAAATCAGTTGCGCATCGAATCTAAAATGAACAACTGGCTTTGCAACAACTGGCGAAGCAAGAAAATGTAACAATCGAGCCTTGTGGATTATTCGATTATTGGTGCCACGCCAGATGGATTAATAGGTCCAAACACGATTGTGGAAATTTAATGTTCTAAAGTTGCCTATAAGAATGGCCTGGAGAATAGTATAAGAGCAAATAAAATACAAATATGGAAACATTATAAAAAAGTGAACTGACTAGTCTAAACTAAGAATATTGTAATTGTTATTACCAAATTCAGGGGCAACGCCACGTTACACGCAAACAAAAGTGTTTATTTGCTGTGTGGAGTGGCGAAAGTATACCACTAAAAATAGAAATTATAGAAAGAGATGATGTTTTCTGGCAGAAGCTTGTGGCGTTTTATATGAATTGGCAGTTGCCTGAAATTGTTGATTCTCGTCAAGCTCAAGGGATGGCATTGCGAGATCACGGAAAAGAAAATGTTTCATCAGTGCTTGAAATTTCTACAATACCAAGCCGTAAAAGGAAAGTAAATGAAACTGTGCCTCGTGAACAACAGCAAATAATAAGTATTGAAGCCTTATCACCTCACACACTGCCTTTAACATTCGATGAGAATAAAGAAAACCTGCCGGGTTGTAGCAGACAGCTAACTTTTGATGAGCTGTAGACTCTGTATTTCGTTAATAAATTATAAATGAATATAAATAAATATCTTTTAATATTTATTTTCTTTGAAACAACACATATTTGAAGCGAAAGATTTTTTTTATATTTTTCCATACAAACATGTATGACGAGAGCTAACGAAAAAGCAGTAACTCAAATTCTAATTCTATAATTTTCTAAGCGACATAGCAGTATCTCATGAATAAGGTATATTTACATATATTTTTGATGTTTCATCTATTTTGAAAAATAATAATGGGTTGGGTTTCGAAACGAGTCGCCTGAATTTGAGGGTATTGGTAGTGTAGGGGGCTTAAGGTAGTTCGTTTTAATCCCCTAAAAGTAATTTTGGCTGCCGGAGTTGCGTTAAATATTTTTAAACAATTTCCAAAATTTCATAAATACTTCGGCAATGATGCAAAACGGAACATAGTTTTTATACTTTAGTACAGTTTTACAAATGTAATTTTTAGGTTTTATGTGAAAAACGTGAAACGAAACGCAAAACTGCCATCTTGGAATGATCATATTGACAGCTAATGTCAAATTTGTGCGTCATTGCTTTCGAGTGCCTTGGGTTAGGTGCGACTGTAATAAGTAAATAAATAGGTTATGTTATGTTCTCTTTTGACCCTTAATCCGAAAATAGGAGCCCTTCGCAGGGCTCCGACAACCTTAGTTTATTAAACTAGTGTGATGAATGTGGAAGTTGGCAGTGCCATACACACCGATGTTTGGAGATTTTTTTTCAGAGGAAACCAAGTATTTCCGGCAAGTGAAAATGGTGAGGGAGGTTTCAAGACCTCCCCTGCTCCCTCTCCAATCACTCACAACCCCTAAAAATGGCGACGCATTTCAAAACCTTTGCCATAATAATTATACCTATAATAACAATAAACATCCATAAATAAATAAAAGAAATCAACTTTTACTAAATTTCAATTATCTCGTAACTCGCTTTAGTTGAGATACGGCTTTTGCGCTTAGTAGAGCAGTATTGTGTTTTTTAAGGTACCGTAGCCAAAAATTATAAAAACGGAACCCTTATAGATTCGCAATGTCTCTCTGTCTGTCCGCCCGTATGTCACAGCCAATTTAATACAAAACAGATTTGAAAACTGGCAGGAATGGAATTAGATGTAGGTATTCTATGAGCTGCTTCACTATTTTTATACAAAAACAAAACAGACATAATAATGGCCTCTCCATACATGGAACTGACTTAATTATTTTTATCATCTTACGGCACGTAGGTATTTACCTACTTTCGTCAACATTTAATACCTATAACGTCTAATGTAAACCAGTTTTGCTCTTGGCTGCACTGAGAACAAAAATTGCGCTATGCCTATATTGTACAAACAGATTGATGTATGTAATATAAATTTTAATATCAGTATCTCAATTCAATATGCCAAAACGTTTTGCTTGCGATTTTGAAATATTGGAATACGGATGTCACCAGAATACGGCCGCACGCGACGAGAATGAAGGGGGGTGCCCCGCAGTAGACGGAGCTAAGCTCCCTTCACCTCCCCTGCTTCACCCCCTCATTTACCAAAACAGTCGCTTAGGACAGCGCCTTAAGTGTGAAGCGGCCATGCCATTGAAACCAGACGAAGCATCCAGACGTTATCCAGCGAGCCTAATATCTCTCGCAGACGTCTAGCTTGCGTATTTCAATGACTCAATGTATCTCTGTTTATCGATTAATTTACGAAGTTTTTTTACCGGTCGGTTTGAATTTATCCTATGTCCAACTTCGTTACTTAGAGGTCTCATGGAAACACGATAAAACCAATCCATTTTATGAGCTTTTTTCGATTTGGAACTTGATTTTTACGGTGTACCTTAGCTCGTTGTTATTTTTTATGTTTGTTCCCGATCGAAGTTACAAACGCTGATTGACGTTGATTCAGCGGATTTTCTGGAATATATTGTGTGCGTGGATTAATTTAGCTTTCTGTTTTATATAAACACGTATTTTATTACCGACTAATAGAGATTATTTAATAGTTGATATTGAAATACATTTTTGCTTTCGAGAATTTATTTTATATGTGAAGGGTTGTATAAAACACTCTACCTTCAAAATTTTTGGTAAACTAATTGCCAGTTAAATGTCTTAATTTAAAATTCAAATAGCATTTAAATGTAATCTAACTGCCAGCCACTACACTCGTATAAATACATGAAAAGTAAACCTAAGATAAAACGAAGTGAAATGCGAATGTATATCTCAATAAACTACATAGCTAATAGTAGATCAGCAACATGCTAGCAAAAAAAACTACTTCTCTTTGGCGATGTATAGCGTCTGTAAAAAAAAAAAACGTCTGTAAAAACTGTACACAGAGAATAAATCTTTGAACAGCTTTTTATAGTTCAAACAACGTTTTTCCTGATCAAAATAACTCACAAAAAGAACCAGGATCGAATATTAAAATTGTTGTGCCAGCAATCCGTATTTCACAGAATCGGCGTTTAGAATTCACAAATTCCGTGCCTTGCATTATCTGAAGATGTTTTATAATTCAATACAAGAAAGGCTTAGCGGTACTCTGTTTTTCTGCTCAACAAAACCTACTTATAATGGAAACTTTATTGGAGTAAAGCGGCAGTAAATCGCAATAATGGTTTGGAATAAGGTTTGCTATTTAAGTAGTGACGGTAGTGGACAGTGAGGTTGTCGGTTGTGATCAAGCGCGTTATGGCGGCGCTCCCGCCTACAAAGCGAGCGGCTAAAATAACATGCACACTCAACGCTACGGTCAACTCAAATTGCCACTGGTAGTGTGTATGTAATTCGTTGATGCTAGGAACAAGCGTAACGTATACTTGTCATCAGAGGATTTAAATTACTGAAGCAAGAAATATGGTCTTTGGGTTGCTTGTATTACGAAGGCATCTACTCAGGAGATTTTTAGTGTGTCAACCCTAAGAGGGTCAATTGGGGTTGACAGTTTGTTTGAAAATTAACTAATTTTGACAAAGGCTAGTTCATAAAATATGTTTTTTTTATTTATTTATTTACTTTTTGCACAAATAAAATATGTACATAGGTGGACTTAATGCCAAAGGCATTCTCTAACAACAACCTAAGGTGATGCAGAGATGATAGTTGTAGGTGCGTTCCGAACTTTAGTAGTAACAATTATAAGATTAATTTAATATTTTGATGACATTTAAATACCAATAATACACACATAAACTAATTTAAAAAGGTATATATACAAAAAAAATATATAAGTACTATATATATTTATATACATGTATATAAATAATATAAATATAACTATCTGTATAAATTATCTTATTGTGCTGAAGATTCTGCCAATTTACGTAAAAGTAGCTCTCGTACTTTTTTCTTGAAAGAAAGCCGATTAGCAATCATCCTGATCTCAAGAGGAAGGTTATTCCAAAGAAGAACAGACTGAACAAAGAAAGAGGAGTTTACGAAGTTAGTTGAGTGGGAAGGACATAACAGGAGGCGATTGTTAGAGGAGCGAAAATCACTGTTGTGATTTTTTGTGTTTCCGACAGTGGGAGATAGATAGATATAGCGGATGGCAGTTTGTTATCATTCCTAAAAAGGTAAAATAAGGATTGACAATTTGCTTGTATATTCGCTGATTTTGAAGTAAGCCTATATGCTTGTTAGTAATAT
Organism: Euclidia mi; assembly: GCA_944739405.2. Lineage (NCBI taxonomy): Eukaryota > Metazoa > Arthropoda > Insecta > Lepidoptera > Erebidae > Euclidia > Euclidia mi. Next base: position 78,878,570 of record OX123184.2, on the reverse strand, counting down.
GATATTCTCGGCGTACAACATTGACCTACAGAATGATAATATATCGTGTGATGTTCATTAGAGCCAGTCATTTACGAAAAGATAGGTGAAAATGTCTTTAAATAAATGATGTTGTATTTATATTCAAATTTAACATCAATGTTTCAGAAGAAACCTCAACAACTCCTAACCTACTCTCCTTTACATTCTAAAGCTCATTGATATAACAAATCGTTTATCATTACCGCTATATCGTCGGATCGTCACCTACATCCAGTTCGTTCATTTCCTCGCTCGTCTATAACACTTATGAGGTTGGTCGTCGCCTTCGGGCTGAGCCACTCATGACGAGAGGCCGTAACTATGTTACCCGATATATGGTCGACAGTATACTCAATAAAACAACGTTTGACGTGATTTTTGATACTATTAACACTATTGCTTTTGTCGCATCGTAAAAGTCGTCATTTTCGCTTCATTGAACGATTTTATTTATTAAAAGAAATACCACAATAAAAATATTTGCCTGATTGAAAAATGTAGTCTTTACGAGCTTCGTTATCATATTGCACATTGGCCATTTGGACGGGATAGGTAGTGATAGTTGCTTTAATATATATTACGAAATGAGATTTTGAACTAAACCTAACCGAAGATGCCTTTTCTACCAAATTGATATAAATTATATTACAAGTTTAGCTGCTAGTGTATTTATAATACTACAAAAGGGCTCTCAGTAATTACAAGTAACCCTTCTAGTTTATTATGGACTTGGCTAAACTACAAGGTACCCTTGTACATTTATGTTATACCTATCCGTCTGCCTGTCTGTCTTATATCGTAACCCGACGATATAACGAACTCTTTTATTCCATGGCCCTATTCAAAGGCAGCTGAAAAACCGAGCATGCGTGGTCTGACAATCACTTGACCACTTTTTATGAGTTTATTTAGCCGTCAGTATTGCCTATTTACACCAGAGGCATCTAACAAACCAACCGCGAAATAACTAAAGTATTCTTTATTAATCACTGTGTATTAACTTAACCGCCATAACCAGACCGATATTATCCATAAAGAATGAGTTCACATTACATTTTAAATATTCAGTACATTTTCATTTTCCGATGGAGCCATTCAGCAAGCTTTAATTGGATCCTCAAAGCGATCTCCACAAATAATGCACGCTGAATTAACGGGTTTGCTATCGCTACCGTAATAATTAACAATACAAATATAAGTGCTATCTGCGGTCGCACATTATGAGTTTCCAGCTCATTAAATAATTAGTTTTGCAATGCCGTCAGCAATCGTGCCCAGATCTAAGGATTTCCCGGAACAATTAATGCTGATAATTTTCTGGCGATTGATTGATTTACTGAAAAGTTTATTCCAGTCGCATAGATTTTGGCGATTGTCATAAATCAACTTAAGTTACTTAAAGGCCAAACTGAAGAAAAATAATTTTTGTCTGCAAGATCGTTATTTTTTTAAGTTTCCTTATATCGATCGGATTAAGATATACATAAAAATGTATAAACTTAATTCTTCTATAACAAAGCTGTATAATGTTCACTTATTACTTGTTTAAACTCACTTTGTTTAGGACGGCGGAGGGACGACCATGACTTTATAGTATATTTATTTTACTTAGTAGCTTAGTAAGCTTAAATATTTACACTAAATTACATTACAAAGGACTAGCGAGACACTTTGACTTTTTAATAAATTCAGTTTGTTTATGAATTCTGAAATTAGTATTAAACAAGAGCTTCTAACCCAACATCCTCTGTGTAGCAGTCTGTCAAAACGTTCTTTATTCGCACATAGCTAACATAAAAATATTATTAGGTGTAGCAGTTGATAATGTAACACAAAACCTGTTTACGTCAGGCCTATCTTTCAACTTATTTCTTGTTCAACATAAATTAGATAAATCTACACGGCTTTGTATTAACAAACCGCCTTAGACGCTACAGTTTTACTACAAATAAACTTTCCTATGAGAATTACTACAGAATTTATAACGTACAGCTTAAGCCAAGTTGGACGGCTGCAGTACAATATTTATTAACAAAACTGATAGCTTTACTACACTCTGTAAGAAAAAATTTACGTTGAATACGAAGAATATTTTGTCATATCATGTAACATTTGTAACTTTGCGACCCTTTTCCTACCCTAGGGGCTAAAGAAAACTTCGGGAAATGCCGATACATGAAAGATTTGGTAAATATAGGTTATATATACGAGTGACTGTGCCTTCCACAAAAGCCGAAATTACTTATATCAGTTTCGTTGCTTCTCAAGTGAAACAGAGATTTGTACTTTGATAAAACCGAATATTTATGTGTCAAGGCTCGATTGTTTGTCTATCATAATTCATGCATACACTTATTTACTGCTAGTTTCTTTACTTCATATAAACTGTCTGTAGCCAATACTAAACTATGCAAAGAGTATCATGTTCTAAGCCACGGTGTGCACCATGGAGTTCAACATCTAAAGATTGTGTTCGTATTCCATTGTCAACTAAGTATCTCTAGCTCTGTACTTCCAATGTCGTCTTCAGCCGCATTGTTGCTATCAAGGTATATCATAGTCGCTACATGCAGTTAACTCAAATATCTTAACACTGGTCTAAACTTGGTATTGAATATGGGTGCTTTATTTGTGTTTTTGAGTAACGGCAACGGCAGTCACTCTGTAAAAAGTATAATACCTATTCTTTCCAATTTGGTTAGTCTATAAGTTGACCCTGAGTTCCGAGTATTGAATGCAATTAAGATCAAAAATAATCATTTATTGAAAATAGATAACAATGAAAGCCCCAATTTTTTCCACGTATAGCATAGTTTTTTTAACATTCTATTACGAACAATAAACGTCTCAGTGTCCCGTAACTATGATGTATGGGTCTGACTTCACGGGCGAACGGCCATTTGCGTTCGGTCCGGTAAGGTTATTTTAATGTTATTTCCAGATTTTAAATTGAAAGAAAAAGTAAGGGTAATCTACACACTGTGTGCGAAAAAGAACACATAATACAAAAGGGAATAAACTATGCAAAGTTTAACGAGGCGAAACTTTGGATGATAAAGGTCGGAGCATCCGCGGCTACTTTAATTATTTAACGGCGCTTTCATCTGTGCTGTGAAGTTAATTGGGCACTCACTGTACTCACTTTATATCTCATTTTCCTTATCGTGTTTTATTCAAAGGTGTTTTTTCGTGAAACGCAACAATTCAGCCAAACGGGTGCGGTTAGTTTTAAAAGCTTTTCTTTATAAAGTGAGCACAGGTTAAAACGGCATTACGAACACAAGGTGACGCCTTTCTATGAAAAGAAAAGAAGGCACCGGCTACGCTCGTGGTTTTACTGCGCGTCCAGATTGTTCCACTCTCTAAATGCAGTGCGGTAACATTAAAATGTTTGTGGCAAAAAGTTAAACAATGGTTGCATTTAAACATGTTTACTTGGCTTACATTTCTAGAACCAAGCGATATTTATTGAAAGAGATGAAATAGGCTGGCCACAGTCAAATGTTTGTATCGAATATTGGAGTATAGAATAGTTTTATGCTTCTGTGTTTGTTTCCATGTAGGTATCTATTTGTAAATACACTGTTACAGTGTACGGCTAGTCTCTCTATAAATATGAACAGCAGAATAAAAGGTTCTTAAAAACCTCTAAGTTTAATCTTAATATATAAAATCCTTGCGTTACTGACTGACTGACAGACACGCTACAGCCAAAACTATTGGGCGCAAGAAGCTGAAATTTTGCATGTATGTTCCTTTGGGACCGTAGGGGTGCACTAAGAAGGGATTTCCCAAAATACCCACGGGATCGGTCAAAACAGATAAATTAAAAAAATGTGCAAGCGTAGCTGCTGGCGTCCTCTAGTATTTGTATAATTTGGTCTAAATAAAAAAAGTCTCAACTATTTAGAACATATTTGTAGATGTCAATTGATAGACTATAAAACCCTGTCATTGAATTGTACTATAATTTACAGCAAAAATGCAGACTTTCTTATTTTTACGAAATAAATGTTGTTGTTTTTAGGCAGTACCTGAGCATCCGATAGTGTCTGATGAGACAGTGATGGTGAAAGTATTAGTCAACTACAGCACGCCCACCAGTCGAGCGAAACCCATGGAATACAGCCAATATTTTATGTATAGACAGCCAGCTTGTTGAATTCGCCGTTCAATTGCATGGCGTGTGGTTGAGTAGTGATTTTCGGTGAAGGGGCTAGCCGAGTAATGAAACAGGCGTTACAATTAACAAAGAACACATTCGCGGAAGACACAAAAGAACGCCGAGGCTCGAAATAACATCTTTGGGTTTTGCTTCTGCAGCTTAGAATATTCAGATTTCGTTAGGTGCTTTAGAACTAAGAACACATCATCTCTTTTAGGGGCCTTTGCTATTGTAAATATCCATAGACTACGGTAATAGTCAGGCTATTAGGAACATCGTATACTTATGATACCATACCCATTAAAAATATTTCCCTGAATACATGTCGTCTCACACTCGAACTTTAATTAAAATTGTTTTGTTCAGGTATCGCTCAAAACAAATTGACAACTCTTTTAATTAGCACACCGCGGCAAACGTAATTCATTTGCGTTTTATGGTGATCACTTAATTGAAAACTTTAACTCAATATTTTTGTCATCCATATTTTTTAAGGATATAACATTTGAAAGATCTTATAGAAGAACTAGAGGATGGCCGCGGCTACGCCCGCAGTTTATTTTAATTTAGCCGTTTTGCCCGATCCCGTGGGTATTTCGGTAAATCCCTTCTTAGTTCAGCCCTATGTTCTCCAAAAATGCATGCCAAATTTCAGCTTCTTGCACCTAATAGTTTTGACTGTAGCTTGTATGTCAGTCAGTCAGTAACGCAATAGTTTTATAGGTATATACAGATATAAATATTTAATAAGTAAGTAATACGCTAAGCTTATTATGAACAAGTGAGTTGCTCATAAATGTTGTAAGGTAAGCAAGTGTACCTACCAAACATAATTATTGCCTCTTTGTTTGATCACATTTTCCCGTACGAGTGTCCTTACCGCTTCAAAGAAGTTATTCGAAAATATATGGATATTTTGCTACCACTTGGAAAATTCCGTAACGGTTACTTTTAATCCAAGAGCTTTTGGTAAATTTGCTGTAATAAAACATCAAGTTTGAATTAGAACCTGTTATATAAAAGTGGTAAATAAATAATAAGATACTCGTATGTCTTGATCATAAGCAATAAACAGTACTGAAAATTATTTCATGAAAAATAAAGTTTCCTACATAATTTTGAGCTCCGCATTTCAAAAAGACTTAGGCCCAGTATCATCCCCTATGAATAGGCCGCTATAATTAGAACGACATTTTTATGATGTTATCTGTCAAGTAATTTAACTAGAACTTATCAGATAGTGGGGAAACTGGCCCATAAGCTTACGCTGTCATTTCATACAAAAATCAACGAGCGAGTATTAAATTATCTAATAATCTTGAGCCCAAATCGAATGCCAATTAAAATGCTAGCCCGCTTAAAAGTCTAATATAACAAAGTAAAGCATAGAAATAAGAACATTCGAGCTGTAATTAAAATCACAGATAACGCTCAAACAAACACGAGTAACTATACGAAAATAATTCAAGAGAATTACTCGACAAAGATATCTTTCCAGAAACATCCACAAAAACTTCCAACATTCGAATACGTAGATGGAGCAAATCTCTCCCGTATCACTTTCAAACAAGCTACGTTAATACCCCTTATAAAGTTCACCAGACGCGTTCCTTTCGACAATTCCTTCAGTATAGTACTGAGCGACGCTAACAAAAGTCATCTTTGTTCTACCGTACTTCGTATCAGAAAATTCTCTACTTACTACTTCGAATAAAAAAAATATTCATACGTGTCACTAGAATGTTGTTTTAGTTGCGCAATATATTTTGTATTGCGTTTCCATCGAGATATTCCTTTGACGATGCAAACGAATATCCATGCTTCAGCTGTAAATAGAAACCTTTTTAATTGCTTTTATTTGGTTATGCAAACCAAAGAGGCCGTGACGAGCGACAACGTCGCGTTTCACTGTCAAAGTGGTGAAGTATTTTAGTATCAGAGCCTTCTAAGTATTTTCTATACAGTTTTACCACATTTACCTACGTCCAGATAATTTTGAAATTGGGACGAGATTTGTATGTGTTAGCTCACACATAAAAACATATTTTACTTATTACACAACGGGGAAACTGGCAATTAGTATGATAAGTACGTGTTTATAAAAATCATTATGGTTGTATGTTTTATTATTGTAATAATTAGCTCAAGAATACTAGAAAGATAATGAAATCTGTAGTTGATTTATTGTTGAACTTAGGTGTTTGCTGTTAGCGACAAATATTTTTAGTAAATCAAACTAACGGAAAAAATCATTTAGAACAAGTTTTTGCTAATTATAGTTATTAATTGTCTAATTTACATTCGCACGGAGTATAATTAATGCATTATACGATTTTACAATCCCACCAGGTGCTTCTTATTACTTTATAAGTTAAGAAACAACTTGCAAGAAGAAAGTACTGAATATTAATAGAACCTTATTAAATACAGCAAAAATGTATTTTATGTCTGTACCCTGAATACATACATACATACATACATACATACATAGCCTATATCCTCGAAGAGGTAGGCAGAGGTATATTGCTACACCCACTTTTCGCCATATTTATTTAAGTCCCACGTGATAGGGTGCGCTATTACCAGACTTCGTGTTGCTACTGAGAATTTCCTAACGGAAAAACCTAATAACACTATGCCCGACCCGGAGATCGAATCCAAGACCTCCCAATCCTATACGCGTACCTATTTATGCCGCGAGACCAACGAGGCAGTATGTACTTTGAATGTTACGTCAAAATCATATCGTCTAAAAAATACACCAGTTATGGGACCTCTCCATTAATAGGTAACCAATTACTTGTAATTGGTATTTTGATAACTGACTAGTGTTTCATTTTGATAAATTGTCTAAATTCGGTTTATATTTATCAGATATTCATTTCATGGTATATTTATCAGATATTGATTCACGGATTATCCGTGTGGTGACGGATTAAGAATACGGATTGTCACCACCCCATATCATCCCATGGGTGTCGTAAGAGCCTACAGAGGGAGCATATGATGCAGAGAACAGCACTGTAAGAGAAGGAAAACTTGATACAAACCCTATGCCAACCCGTTTGGTCACAAGCCACAATTTGAATACTAGAAATAAGAGTAAGCTAGTAGTGCCGGCTACCCGGCTAGAGAAAATAAAAAAATCTTTTCAAGGCCAATGTGTGCGCTTTTACAATAAAGTGCCAAGCAATATTCAAAATTTAAGTTATAATAAATTCAAAAAGATTATAAAACGTAAACTTTGTCAAAAAGGGTACTATTTAGTGCTAGATTATATTGAAGATAAAAATGCTTGGGATTAATTTACTCGGTCCCACAGGCTACTTATGTTTGATTAGTGTTAAGTTTCATGTGAGTGTGAGTTATTGTGTCTATATTATGCTAGTTAGTACTTTTATATTATTATTAAAAAAGCCTTATTAATTGACAACAACATTATAGACACACCAGCTCATATACCTATGAAAAATTCAATGTAGTTACTAAGTTTTTAAATTGTATAGAATCAAGACGTAGAAAAGAGTGGCCCGGAGTTTCTTGCCTGATTCTTCTCACGAGGCTCTACTTTCTGAACAGGCATTGTTTTCAATGCTCAACTATGTTAATAAGCATTTAAAGTTACTTTTTTTTTATTTGTATGACTTTCTGACGTGTCCAAAAAATTTAAAAAATTTTATGGAAATAAACATATTTGAGTTTGAGTTTGAGGCCAGCGTGGTATAGTAGGCCAATTTTATTCCTCCTTTCAAAGGAGAGGCCTAGTCAAGCAGTGGACTGTTAAAGGCTGATGATGATGATATTCATTTTGCAAGTAGTATTAAGCTTTCTTTTTGGCTTTCGTGACACCATTTTAAAAAATCATTTTCAGAGACATATTACTTGCAACACTAAATGAATATCTGTTAAATAAATTAAAGTTTTAAGTTTATTTTAATGAAACACTAGTCTATTATCAAAATGGTTCTCAAAAGGAATTTCATAAAGCGGCCCAACGAAAAAAGAAAAGAAAGCTTTTAAGTACCTCCATAAAATATATTTCAGCATTTGTCTTTTCCTTGATCTACCCGTCTCTCACAAAATACTAATTTTATGTCTTTGTATTATAATAATATAGACGATATCGTCTCCAAAAACACTTGCGATCGGAGGACATGATAATAAAAATATAGCTAGGAAAACACGGTTTGAAAATCTGCCTTCTTTAATGCGGGTCGATAAGGCTTCGAGGTTAAAGTTGTGATAGGAACTTACTTCTTTGACTTCTGGCTCCTAATTACGCAACTTCGTTTATCATTTCAACCAATTATGCATGTTTATTCATAGGTTCCCACAAGCCTTCTGTGCCTATTATAATTTAATGTTGGAAGCTCGAAAACATTAGCAAATGGCAAGCGGCTGTGTTTTTTATCCCAACAATATCGTAAAAGTGTATTACGGTCGGTAGAACTGCTCTTGCTCGCTTTTACTTTAAAATATTATATTTAAAAACATACTGTTCATTTCATCATTTTTTTATTCAATCAGCCTATTGCAGTCCACTGCTGGACATAGGCCTCTCCCAACATGCGCCACAATGCCCAAGTAGCATTTGATGCTCTTTAAGAGTTTACATTCGGTTCACTGGTGGACTTAAAGTGTTTATAAACTCTTATTTTGCTTCACGTGTGATGTGTAAGCTGTTTAAATGCAAACACTACTCTTTAAGCTGTTTATGGGCTGTACAGGCATATAAAAGTAGCCTGTCTTACAGCTGTCAGCATTATAATACGACACTAATACCTTTCTTGTCAGATTTCATTTAATAGGCTGATTAAGAACATTTTAAAAGACCACATATTATGGCATTTGCTGTCTAGCGGTCTACCTGTGTTATATTATATTGCTGCCTTTTAATAGACCACATGTGAACAATTATGAAGGTGGTGGTACACATGTGAACCTTTATGAAGATAACAACATTTATATACCACACACGTGAGCCTTAATACAGAACTCTGCAGTATTATTGGTATTATGGTACACATGTGAACCACCATGTAGGTCACAATTGTAATTTGGTGTTACAATGGTTCACACAGATGTCCACCATTTTCTTTTATTATAACCTAAATATTAACTAAAATATTTCATATAACGATAGTTTTATAAAATACTACAGTGTATTCCTGTTACATTTTTTGTTTCATGTTACAAATATAATGTAATAAAATTACTTCTAGTCTAACTTGATACCATAAAATAACAAACTAAGAAAACCGACTTTTTCCCCCTGCCAATTTTAAATGTTTTTAAAGTATTCAAAGCATTTCTCATGAGGCGCGTGAGTTTTTAACAGTCAATATGTATATATTTCACAGTAAAGTTACATTCCCATATGGATAACACTGTTACCATTTGTAAATACAGGTCCTTATTACCACTTTTTAATATAAAATCCTCATTTATAAATAGAGATAGAGTTTCTGCGACGACTATTTAATAACTTTGTGATTTTATGATTATTAGCTTTGTTATAGCAATAGTTTAGGGTACGCGTGGTTTGAAAGCTGCTTCTTTCTGTATTTGTAAGCAATTATTACTATTAAGCCTTTATAATTAGTCACTTGTTACTCATTATTACTCACTTGTTACTCATTATTGCTCACTAGTAGTCTTCTATGGCGCCATTAATCAGCTTTGAGTTCACGGTTACCTCTTGTACTGCTGATGTAACGCTATTATACAGCTACTGTTTAGCCATTTAAACTTAAGGCTGTCTAATTTGTGCCCAAACTGGTCGTATATCAGCTGTATAGTAAGCTATACAGCCCTTATACAGCTAACTAGTACAGCTTGTAGAGTAAATGTGAACCATTAGACAAACTCTATACAGCCCAAAAATGCTACTTGGGACTGATCCTCTGCCTTCCGCATCCAGCCCGCCCCAGCCACCTTTTTTAGGTCGTCGGACCACCTAGTTGGGGGGCATATTGTAAGAAGTCTGTCAAAGTATTGCAAGTAAAACACGCTTTTCAGATTTGAAACCCACGCTATTACTTCATTAAGATCGAGGTGATTCAAAGGAAGTTTTCATATAGTTATAATCTAATTACCTATGAGTATTTATTGAGCAGTGTTGTGTTAAATATAATGTATTTGCCTGAAGTTACTTTTATTAATCTTTTAATATTGCCTGACATTAATTCCTTTATTTATAACAATGTTTCTAAACCATTTGTAGAAGCTTGTTATTGGCATTTATTTAACGAAATGGTTTGCTGTAAGCTCTCCTGATAAAACAAGAGTAAAATAAAACATCGCTTGGTACAGGGTGTGGTGATCTCGAGCAATATTTGTTAGAGTGTCAGTAGGTACACGGTTGGATGGCTCTGCTCATCTACTCGTGTGATGGAACCTCTTTCGATACCGCTGGTGCATGTTTGACCGAACTATTCGATCGTGACCGGATCTCAGATTTAATCAACAGAGTCGAAAATTACATCAAGTTAAGCCTTCAAAGGATAATTTGTTTGTATTTGTTTACGTATTACGTTTTCACAATCTTCTCAGATGAGCAATTGCCACGTTTATAAGTTACTACAGGACGCCAGCAGCTACGCCTGCATTTTTTTAAATTTACCCGTTTTGGCCGATCCCGTGGGAATTTCGGGAAATCCCTTCTTAGTGCACCCCTACGGTGCCCAAGGAACATACATTTCAGCTTCTTGCGCCCAATAGTTTCGGCTGTAGCGTGTCTGTCAGTCAGTCAGTAACGCAAGGATTTTATATATTAAGATTTATAAGGAGGTTTGGCGTTCTATAATTATAGACAATCATTATTGTACCATCATCGTCCTAGCGTCCCGGTTGCATCCAAGGCTTTCTTTGCCCTGGAGACCGGGGTCCGCAGTCTAGTCTTACCAGATGCGACAGAATATTAGCTGTAGTAACATGTTCGTCCTAGCGTCCCGGTTGCATCCAAGGCTTCCTTTGTCTTGAAGCCCGGGGTTCGCACTCTAGTCTTACCAGATGCGACAGAATATTAGCTGTAGTAACATGTTCGTCCTAGCGTCCCGGTTGCATCCAAGGCTTTCTTTGTCTTGAAGCCCGGGGTCCGCACTCTAGTCTTACCAGATGCGACAGAATATTAGCTGTAGTAACATGTTCGTCCTAGCGTCCCGGTTGCATCCAAGGCTTTCTTTGTCCTGAAGCCTGGGGTCCGCACTCTAGTCTTACCAGATGCGACAGAATATTAGCTGTAGTAACATGTTCGTCCTAGCGTCCCGGTTGCATCCAAGGCTTTCTTTGTCTTGAAGCCCGGGGTCCGCACTCTAGTCTTACCAGATGCGACAGAATATTAGCTGTAGTAACATGTTCGTCCTAGCGTCCCGGTTGCATCCAAGGCTTTCTTTGTCTTGAAGCCCGGGGTCCGCACTCTGGTCTTACCAGATGCGACAGAATATTAGCTGTAGTAACATGTTCGTCCCAGCGTCCTGGTTGCATCCAAGGCTTTCTTTGTCCTGAAGCCCGGGGTCCGCACTCTAGTCTTACCAGATGCGACAGAATATTAGCTGTAGTAACATGTTCGTCCTAGCGTCCCGGTTGCCTCCAAGGCTTTCTTTGTCTTGAAGCCCGGGGCCGCACTCTTGTCTTACCAGATGCGACAGAATATTAGCTGTAGTAACTAGGGCTTTCAATCTCGATACATTTTCGAGTCCCGGGAAAAAATATCAAGACTCAGCTCGGTCTCGAAAGTCCCGGGAAAAATTAGACTTTCGAGACTCTTTCAAAAGAAGGTTTCATACTCATAGGTTAGCCATTTAGGCATTTAGTACAATAAGTTTGTGTGCGTCAAGATGGCGGGACTAAGTCTCTGTCTCTAAGGTTAAAAGTGTCCATTTCATAGATTCAAGTGCACAATTTATAATCTATCACAATACAAGGTTTGTACTACATATGTATGTACCTACTATTTGTATGTTTAATGTGACATTTGTACCTCAAAAGGGAGTACGTCAAGATGTCCCTGGTACAATAACGAATGATGAATGACAGATAACTTTGATGTACTTAGTTTATGAAAGTGAAAATTACACACGTTCATGTAATTTCGACGTACTACGGTTCCACGCTTGATTTTGCATGATTTCTAACGATTTTCATTTGAATTCAGCGATAAAATAAATTATCAAAGTGGCGGGACCAATGTTTTAATCACACAACTATGGCACTTCCAATTGTATTGAAATTTGAGTATAAATACGTTGTAGTACGAAGTCTTCGGATGTGAATTGCCTGGCCCTGTGCCCAGAAATACATCAAAGTGGCGGGTCCACTTTAATATATTTCGTTCGCCTTCTTCAGAGGTACAAATGTCTCGTTACGGGTGCAAATAGTACATACGTAGTACAAACCCGATATTGTGCTAAATTTTAAATCGAGGACTTTGTTCCTCCATCCTGCCGCACACATAAGTTTTTAATAATGGACATCCACAGACTCGTTTGTATTAACAAGTAAAATTATATATGTTTTTCATTGAAAGTAAATGGCATCCAATGTGATAAATAGAGAGGGTCTTATCATATTAAAAAACTGCCCGCGTTACAAAAATCTCTCTCTGTTTCGACATTAGTAGTGGGGTTAAACAATAAATAATTATAGCACTAATTTAAATGCTTTTCTCTGTCACGACTAATTCTCGAAAGTCTCGATAGTCTCGAAAACTGGAGGTAGCAGTCTCGGGTCTCGAAAACACAAAGAAATTGCCGAGACTCTCGAATTTTTCGAGACCGAGAATCCCGGGATGAAAGCCTTAGTAGTAACATGTTCGTCCTAGCGTCCCGGTTGCATCCAAGGCTTTCTTTGTCTTGAAGCCCGGGGTCCGCTCTCTAGTCTTACCAGATGCGACAGAATATTAGCTGTAGTAACATGTTCGTCCTAGCGTCCCGGTTGCATCCAAGGCTTTCTTTGTCTTGAAGCCCGGGGTCCGCACTCTAGTCTTACCAGATGCGACAGAATATTAGCTGTAGTAACATGTTCGTCTTAGCGTCCCGGTTGTATCCAAGGCTTTCTTTGTCTTGAAGCCCGGGGTCCGCACTCTAGTCTTACCAGATGCGACAGAATATTAGCTGTAGTAACATGTTCGTCCTAGCGTCCCGGTTGCATCCAAGGCTTTCTTTGTCTTGAAGCCCGGGGTCCGCACTCTAGTCTTACCAGATGCGACAGAATATTAGCTGTAGTAACATGTTCGTCCTAGCGTCCCGGTTGCATCCAAGGCTTTCTTTGTCTTGAAGCCCGGGGTCCGCACTCTAGTCTTACCAGATGCGACAGAATATTAGCTGTAGTAACATGTTCGTCCTAGCGTCCCGGTTGCATCCAAGGCTTTCTTTGTCTTGAAGCCCGGGGTCCGCACTCTAGTCTTACCAGATGCGACAGAATATTAGCTGTAGTAACATGTTCGTCCTAGCGTCCCGGTTGCATCCAAAGCTTTCTTTGTCCTGAAGCCCGGGGTCTGCACTCTAGTCTTACCAGATGCGACAGAATATTAGCTGTAGTAACATGTTCGTCCTAGCGTCCCGGTTGCATCCAAGGCTTTCTTTGTCTTGAAGCCCGGGGTCCGCACTTTAGTCATACCAGATGCGACAGAATATTAGCTGTAGTAACATGTTCGTCCTAGCGTCCCGGTTGCATCCAAGGCTTTGTTTGTCTTGAAGCCCGGGGTCCGCAATCTAGTCTTACCTGATTCGACAGAGTACTAGCTTTCTTTTCTTTTTTTAAGATCCTGGTGGACAACATGCAAACATGTTAAGTATTTCGTTGCCAACATTGACAATATTTATTTCAAGATCGAAATATTCGTGAAAATCGCATTTGTTGAATTGCTCGAGCAAAAGTTTCGCGAATATTTCTCTATGTCTGTCATGAATTGTCAATAAGGTCGAAAATCGCATGCACCTGTTTTTTGTAAGTCGTATCGATGGTTGATCACTTTATAGTTATTTGTTTTGTAGACGTTCATTTGTTTTACACAATTTCTTTTTAAACTTATTTTAGGTACCTACCCCCGTGGTAAAACTAGTGGCACATAATAGCTAAAGTAGATTCCTATGTTTATTAGCAAAATAGATCATATTACCAGAAAAATATTCAACACTATTAGTGGTATCGTTGGGAATGTCAAATAAATCACGTCGTCGCGTCGTATCGTTGGTAACAAATGTATATTTTTATTCCGTGCTGTTAAAAGTTTCAGGTGCATGCCTTTTTTGGTTCCACTCGCTATTTTATTTACAACTGTACTTCTGCCCAATCCACGAATCTGTCGAGTTGGGAATCTGTCCAATCCAGAATCTGTCGTATACCGAACAAGCGATTTGTCTTAACCGATTGTGACAACCCTACCAAAATAGGTAACAAATTTACAAGCTCTTAAGAAGCTGTCTCTCTGTTCGGTTTATTTACTCATGTGCCCGGGGTCCGCACTCTAGTCTTACCAGATGCGACAGAATATTAGCTGTAGTAACATGTTCGTCCTAGCGTCCCGGTTGCATCCAAGGCTTTCTTTGTCTTAAAGCCCGGGGTCCGCACTCTAGTCTTACCTGATTCGACAGAGTACTAGCTTTCGCGATTAGGTAGCATGTCCCTATTAACATTGTCGGATATGCAATTTCGATATTTTTTTTTATTTCACAAATTACTCTTAAAAAGTCCATTCCTTTAGTAGGTGTGACAAAAAAATATGTTTTACGTGTAGTTTTTAAAATAGCCACATTAACATTGTCAGATGTGTCAGGACCGCCAGTTAACAATGACGGTTGTCAACTCGCGACAACGTTTGCGGGACGCGCGGGGTGGCAGCGCGTGCGGTTGTGCCAGTACGGACTTTGTTGCACGGGCGAACGCACGCTGCATGATTTTTAGATTTATTTATCGTTTTGTATCGTTTTTTTGTTACTTAATAATTAGAATAATGTTTACTAGGTCCGCACGCTTAGTAAAACTGGCTACTAAAGAATCTGAAGATTGTGTTTTGGATAAAAACAGGAGTATCGATTTAAGTATTTTAACTTCTGCTGATGCAAATGAAGAAAAAGGTAAATATTAATTGTTATTTTATTACTAATAAGCTTTTCAAATACGATTCTAATTGGTGAACAATAAACTAATTTTAATATTTATTTTTTATTATATTGTTACTGAAATATGTAATAGTTCGGTTAAAAAAGTAGGATGTGACACATCCGACATTGTTAATCGACTTTAATGCACTAAAATATGTCGGTAGTGCCACATCAGACATTTTAAATTGTTTTTCGTGAGGTGCAGTATGTCGATTGTACAAGATCCGACTTTGTTAGTCGTTTTTTGTTTGTTCAATTTGTCAGATGTGTTACTTCCAACTTTGTTAATGGTATGTATTTTCAAAGATATTGTTAGATGTGGTACATATTGCTTTGTTAACCGTTTGAGGACAAATAAATTATGTTAGTTGTGGTGTATTTTTTAGGGTTCCGTACCTAAAAGGTAAAAACCGGGACCCTATTACTAAGCCTCCGCTGTCTGTCTGTCTGTCCGTCTGTCTGTCTGTCACCAGGCTGTATCTCGGAAACTGTGATAGCTAGAAAGCTGAAATTTTCACACATTATGTATTTCGGTTGCCGCTATATCAACAAATACTAAAAATAAAAAAATGAAAATATTAAGGGGGGTCCCATACAAAAAGCGTGTTTTTTTTTTCCTCAAAATTATTAACTGTAACAGGTAGACGCTTTAAATTTTCACAGTATATGTATTTCTATATTAACTTTCAAAATAAATAATTAAATAAAAAAGGTAAATAATAAAGGGGGGCTCCCATACAACAAACGTAATTTTTAAGCAATTTGTTACTCGATCTTAATAAACAGGTAGAAACTTAAAAAGTATTTAAGTATACATAAAACGAACGTGGTTTTCTTTTATGGATGATGGTACAGAACCCTTCGTGCGCGAGTCCGACTCGCACTTGCCCATTTTTTTATATTGTTATTATAATAATGCATTTTCTCGCTTTTTACATGTACAGTTTTTTTCTTTTATCTGATGTAATTTTCATACTGCAAAGTATACGTAAATGCACTTTATTTAGTTATTGCTAGTATAACTATTTACTTACCTTTTTTTCCAGGTAATAGAGAATCTCCATTACCAAGTGGTTTCCAAAATCAGCTAATTAAATTGATAACTGTGCTGGGCAAAACAGAAACCGCATTGTTTTTGCCCTTTACCTGTTAGCTGCAAAAGAATTTGGAGTGACTATCACCCATCGTTTTATGGAGAAGGGTCACACTCAAAACGAGGGCGATAGTGTAGGTACATTCAACTATTGAGCGAACTAGTGACTGCAGGTTAATCTATGTGCCAGAAAAATGGTACTGTCTTGTTCGCTGGGCTAAAGCTGAAGGTAAGCCCTACAAATTAATAGAAATGAAAACCACAGATATATATGACTTTAAGTCTTTGTTAGCCAATAAAAATTGGTCAAAAAACAGCGACAACGAAAAAACCAATAGACTCGCGTAAGAGAGGTGACAGTACATGCACAACACTATGATAGAATAGAATATAAGTATAATTTTGAAGATGAACCGAAAACTATAAAAAATTAAGATCTAGTAACCGAAATACTGAAAGGTTGTCCCGTGATTTTAAAATTAAACAAGCTTATGATGGTGATCTCCCTATCAGTCGTAATAAATATAAAGACTTAATAAACTTGTGTCAAAGTAATATAATCCCAGAAAAATATCACTACTTTTACCAAAACTTAAAATTTGATCGAAATGTCCAAGAGCCAATTGAAGATATTGATGAGGATGATTAATTAATAATGATACTTTTATAAGACTGATGATTTTGTTCCTATTGTAAAATGTGATAATACGTGTCATTGTTAAATTAGTAAAAAACCTAATACATTTTAAGAGTGATTAGTGGGTTGAGCGAATTTAGTAAGTAATGTTAAAAGTTTTTTTTTACAAGAAACACGTAGGTTACATATTTTTATTATTTTTTATTAATATTAAGTTAGGTATTATGACAGTTCAGTCATTTCTTTTTTGTTATTTTCCTACAGTTACGTATATGTCTTTTAATTCTGAGTTTTTTGTGCAATGCTACATAGGTCAAGCAATTTTTTTTTTATTATTAACGTAAAGTTTATAATTTTATAAGATTTTTGTTTAAGTGTAAGTCAAACGGTTCTACTTTTTATCCTTTTTTATATTTTTGTTAATTAACAATGAAGGTTTTGGTTGCAGTTAAGGCTGTGTATGATAGGCTGTTTTATTTTTATACTCCTGGAGTTAATTGTAATTATATAATTTTTTAAGCGTTTCGTTGTTTGTAGGACCTTGCAAGTGAAGCCGATTTTTTTTGTATTTTACTAGTTGTTTTGATTCTGTTGATTTTTTAAATAAATATCTGATTAGAAAGATTTCTCTAAATGTGTTTTATTTATACGACTGCCTCGTTGGTCTCGCGGCATAAATGTGCGCGTGGGATCTGTTCGGTCGTCCCGGGTTCGATTCCTGGGTCGGGCAGTGTTATTGGGTTTTTCTGTCATGAAATTCTCAGTAGCAGCACGGAGTCTGGCAATGTGCCCGGTACGGCAATAGGCTCGCCCCTTATTACGTGGGACTAAAGTATATCTGGCGAAAAGTGGGTGTAGAAATACACCTCTGCCTACCCCTTCGGGGATAAAAGGCGTGACGGTATGTATGTATGTATATGTTTTATTTAGTCTCACTTTAGATACGACATGATTTGGTCTAGTATTTACGATTAAAAATGACGTACATGGCACTTACAACAACTAATTATTAAGTTTGTACAAGTAACATGGTCGTATGTGGCACTTCCTACAAATAGTCAATTAATAAGTCGTAACATTGTCATATGTGGTAGATCCGACAAAAAAACAATGATTTGGTACTGTTAAAAAAGTCATTTCTGACTTTTAGCATACTTAAAAAAACAATAACAATATTTTATTTCCATGTAATTACGCTCAAAAACATGTATTTAAACTCAGTAAACTTTTGTAAAATTTGGTCGTAAATTAAAGAAAAAATCTACATTTCAAACTTTGACTCGCTCTCCTGTAAAGTTACCGATTTTCACATCCGACAATGTTAATATGGATAGGCGAGGTTATAGGTATTATCCCCCCCCGTGGGATCTCCACCTTGTCGTGGTGGGGGGGCCTAGTAACCGTGGATTGGTGACCCGCGGTGAAGCTAAGAGGGATCCAGGAGGGGACGCTCCGCGTGGGCTTGACGGAGGCCTGCGCAGGATGCGTCCAAAGGGGCGGGTGCGAGGGACAGTTCTTCTGTCCCTCGCAATCGGGTGCGGTCGCGGGAGGAGAGGCGTGTCGGTGTTGCGTTGCCGCACGCCCTATCTCCCGCGACCAAATGGGGGCGCACCATTCGATGCGTCGCGGTGGGGCCGCAGAGGAAGAGGAGATGCGGTGTTGCGTTGCCGTCCTCCCTATCCTCTGCGGCCGCTGGGCGTTTTGGCGGCGGAGTCCAACACCTTAATCCGTCGCCAAGGGGGCTTTGTTCGGGGCCCGCCTGACCATCTGGCGGGCCAATACCCGTCGGAGGGTGGCGACGAGTGCTTTGGTGATGCCCCACCCTCCGACACACGGGTACATGGCGGAAGTCGAGGTGGTTTTTAGTGGAAACACCACATACTCCGGCTCTTATTTCCCCCAAGAGTCGGAGATCCGAAGGGATTTTCCACTTCGTAAAACAAAAAAAAAAAAAAAATGTTATAGGTATTATAAAATGTCTGGTACTATTTATGTTAAAGACTGGAACACGTTGACTAGCTGGATACTTATAAATAAGTATAAAATCACAAGGTCACTAGGTATTTTATTATTTTGATTGTTCCGTGGACATTTGACAGACTAAAATATGCAAAACTGTTATCTATGTGATGCTCGTAAAAGTCAGGTCGTAGCATTATGTGATAGAATTTACCCTATTTACTAGCTGGGAGCTTCATTAAACATTTTCTAGGAATTATTTACTAAAATGTCGAAGCAGCTATTTTAGCGAAGATCAGCAAAAAAAAATTATTTATTAACTATTCAATACCATCGTTTATTATATCTTACTTTATACATACACATATTATGTAGCATTGTTCACACTTTCCTTATTATTTTAATCGTGATATCGAAAAATGGATAAGTGGAGACGGACTGTGAGTGAAGTGGTTAGATATGTACATTATTTAAACGCTGACAAGCAGTAACCTTTTTTAAAGGGTAAGAGTGTTTGATCGCACTTGTTTGTGCCTACCACCTATATTTGTAAACGTTATTTTAATACGTAGGAGAAATAAAATATAAAACTTCTTGATCCTTGATTACACGCTTTTAAAAGGCAGACAGTTTGTTCAAATGGTGAGCAAATACCTATTTATTTTTTTAGATGAAATTGGAAATACATATGTTCTGAAAAGAGACTCCCAATGGAGACCCCACTCTATAAGTAACAAAAATCTGCAATCAACAGAATGCAGAAGATATTTATACAGTGTGTTTCATAAACCCCCGTCCGATCTCGAAAGGACATATTACTGACTTATCAGGCATACCAGGAAAAATAATAAAAAAAATCTAGGTCATCATAAAACATCAGAATAAATTTCCTTAGCTCAGTACTAACGAGAAACATTACCCCGAAATTGGCGAAAATTCTGTAAACTAACAACACTCCCCTCAATAGCGGAATCCTTTATGATTCTTAAGGCCCATCCACACGGCACAATTTTACCACTGATCAAATTTTCAATGGAATTGGCTTTGCCCGTCTACACGCCACAATCAAATGACTGAATTTCATTCCGTCCACCCAATTGGTTAAAATCTGGTGGTCCGCACACCCGATGAACTTGAGTTGGACGACTGGCGTCTACACGTCACGATTTAATCAAGTGATTTAGTCAAGTTGGACGTAAAATTGTGTCGTGTGGATAGGCCTTTAAATTTATTAAAAATTGTCGGCTTTCGCCGCTTACCGTGTCAAAGGGCATGCCGCCTTTTTAAAATAGTGCAATTTTACCGTCAAGCGAGCCGCCACCCTACACAAAGGGACCGCTCTAGTGATGTTTACGATCAACAGATAATATCGATTTATTTAATTTTAACGTGACATGTTACAAACTAGAATGATAGCCTGCTAGGCTACTAGGCCAATGATAGCCTAGTGATGATACCAACGGACTGCCGTGCAGAGGGTATCGGGTTCGAATCCACGGCGCGCATCAATAATAATACATACATAACAAGATAATAAGACTTTTCCAAGTAACGTGCGTAATAAATAGTTAATATCCCTGTGTCTCGGAAAGCACGTTAAACCGTCGGACTGACAGTCATGAAGATCTTTGACAGTCGTCACGCGGAGTCAGCACCCTTAAATAAACTGATTCTAGTCTAAACCATGGAATGTTTTTATTTATTAACAGCAAATAAAAACATAAATTTACACAAAGCTGACATTTTAGGGGTTTAGCTACCGATATTCTATCAGGTAAACAATAACATAAAATATCGATAGAAACAGTACTCCAGTGAATACCATTTGTTACATCTCTAATTATTTACCTATTTGATTTACGAATTAACTATTTGCCTACTTGAACACTCAGTCTTTCGCTAGCTTTCCTTTTGTTTAGACTTCCGCGTGAAATAGTAGATTCGTTAGGTATGTCATATTCAAACCCTGAATACTTTAACATGTTGATGTGCTTAGGTAGGAGTGAATGCAATTATGCAGGTGCTCGTAGGGAGTACGAGGAGCGGTATGCCAGACCACGGGGTCTACCCGTGCCGTCGGAGCGCGCGTTTCAACGGCTTCACCACCGGGTGTACAACACGGGCAGTGCTCGCGATGATTCGAATCGCAATCATGGTGGCAGACCACAAAGTAGCGACGGTGTAGTGGAACAGGTCTTACCAGGAGTGCGGCACGTGAACTGGGCACCAGTAACGCGCGAGTGTGGAGGATATTAAAAGAAGACGGACAGCATCCTTTCCACTACCAACGTGTTCACTCACTTATGCCGTCGGACTATGCCCACAGAAGACAATACTGCAACTGGCTACTTGGCAAAGTAGAAGAGGATGCTACGTTCTTGCAGCGCGTGTTATTTACCGACGAATGTTCATTTGTGTGGACGGGTGTTTTCAACTGTCACAATGAACACGTCTGGGCTGTTGAAAATCCACACGCGATGAAAGAAAGCCATTTTCAACATCGTTGGCGCATCAATGTGTGGGCGGGAATCCTCGGCGACCGTATTATTGGTCCGCATTTTTTAAATGAAACCATGAACGGTACCAATTATTTAAGATTTTTGAGGGAAGTTCTAAGTGACGAGTTAGATTCGTTGCCGTTAAGCTTCCACCGCAGCTTGTGGATCCAGCACGACGGTGCCCCACCTCATTTTTTACGAGCTGTGCGTGAGTATCTTGACGCACAGTTCCCTGGCAAGTGGATTGGACGAAGCGGGCCTATCTCGTGGCCACCAAGATCACCGGACCTAACGCCTTTAGACTTTTACTTGTGGGGACACGTTAAACAAATAGTGTACCAAAAACCGTGTGACACTGAAGAAGAAATGCGTGCGCGTATCGTTTCTGCTTTTCGAAGTTTAAGCCCAGGAGTGTTAAGAAGTGTGCGTTCGGATATGGTGCAAAGGTGCCGTAAGTGTCTGGACGTGGGCGGCGGACATGTGGAGAATGACCGTCGCAACTTACAGCAAGTTGATATTTTTATCAATTAAGGTAGGTACCTAGTTACGTAAGATTAAACCAATTAAAAAGTAGGTAGTTATTAATGTAAGTACCGTAGTCATAGCGCGACGATTTTCTCTTAGATGGGTGACCGCGTGTGACATTACATGAAAGCGCTTCCGGGCTTCCGACGGCCCGTAAAGCTGCATCCAAGAATCGTTAGGCCATGTCGTAGGTATTCGAGTAGTTTGAAAACAGTGACACCAGAGTTGGCCACGCACTCGCACGAAACAAACAGAAAACCTTAATACTGTACTTTGTTTTACGGAGTTTTACCTAAACCGTCGAAGCAAAAGAGCAGCTTGATGCAATCAAGTGCATAAAATCTGTTTATACCTAAAATAATACTTGGCACGTGTAAAGGACGATGACGCGCGGCGGCGGCTTTTGTCAAAGGAGGCGGTCGGTTGGCCTATGCACTCAAAGGCGCCGCTTTTGCCGTCAAATTTTTATGAACTTTAGGTAGATACCTAGCTAATACGATTTATGAGTCTTTAGTGTTGCCATGGGTAACTTGATATGATATTATTTAAAATTAATTAAATTTACATGGGAAAATTTTATGTTGAATTTCCGTGAAATAATGACAAATATCTCATCATTTTACGCTACTCTACAACTCCTTCATTGATCGGACGGATGGATATGAAACACCCTGTAGATTATTAAACGTACGAGCAGAATAATTATAGGAAATAATCAAGATTCTTGTGAAATTACATAGCTTATATACCTAACTGAAAACTTAGTATTGGCACACTGTTGACTGTAACCAGCACACAATTTTAACACCCTGGAAAAGTATTAAAGTAAATAAAAACTAATACTTATATGTAACCTACCTAATCAGAACACTAAATTCCTTAGACAACAACGAATTTATCCCACCAGGAATAAATAATAACTAAGAATACATCAATCGATTACC
This sequence comes from Euclidia mi, assembly GCA_944739405.2. Taxonomy (NCBI): domain Eukaryota; kingdom Metazoa; phylum Arthropoda; class Insecta; order Lepidoptera; family Erebidae; genus Euclidia; species Euclidia mi. The sequence goes on along the minus strand of OX123184.2, from coordinate 78,855,623 downwards.
GAAACCATTATTTCTGAACTAATATTCGATGTGTTTGCTAGTATTTGATTTACTCAATTATGAGCATATTCAATTACATTATTAAGATGGTGGTTTGTCAAAATGTTCATATTTTATAAGATTAATTTGCTACAGGTATCACAATAAAAATAATTAATCAATAATTGAATAATTGAAAACTCTAAAGTTACTGTTTTGGTTTTAATTGATTTCTCCAATGCCTTCAATACCGTCAGTCACGACCTCCTTTTATCCGTCCTCTCCTATCTTAAGGTTTCACCTAGGGCTCTGGATTGGTTCTTAACATATCTTCGAGGGCTTCAGCAGTCGGTACACTTTGATGAGTCATACTCAAGATGGGCTGACATTGAAGCTGGTGTCCCTCAAGGCGGTATTCTCTCTCCCTTGTTATTTTCCATTTTATAAATCTCATAACTAAAAATCTTCATTGTTCTCGCCATTTGCATGCCGACGACTTGCAGATATATACCCAGGTAAATGCAGAGTTGCTGTCTACGGCAATCGACATGATTAACAGGGATCTGGCTGAAATACATGATTGGACTACAAGGTTCGGGCTGACTGTAAACCCAAATAAAAGTCAGGCCATTGTTTTGGGCAGCCAAGGCTTATTAAGAAAATTTGACACAATCCATCATCCAATCATCACATACAATGGTACGGCCATAGATATCCTGTTGTTAAATATCTAGGGTTGCATATAGATGCCACACTTAATTGGCGAACTCTAGTGACTCAGGTGAGTCAAAAGGTCACCGGCACCCTACGGACTCTTTACCGCCTCAGGAACTTGCTCCCATCCAAGACCAAGACAATGCTTGTGCAGACCTTAATTTTCCGTTATTCGACTATGGTGATGTATGCTACTATGACCTGAATGCAGACCTTCTCAACAAACTAGACCGTCTTCTCAATAACTGCATTCGATTCGTTTTTAATCTTCGCAAGTATGACCATGTGTCTACTTACCGTTCCCAATTGAAATGGCTTCCTATCCGTCATCGTCGCAGTTTTCGTGCTCTCACTACCCTCTATTCTATTTTTATGTCTCCTTCATCCCCAAATTATTTAACTTGTCGTTATCAATATCTTTGTTCCAACCACGACCGCAATTTGCGATCGTCTAATAATTTCCTTCTTACTGTCCCTTCTCATAACACATCTCTTATTCACTCTTCCTTTCTCTTTCAGGCTATTCTCCTCTGGAATGCCCTCCCTCTAGAAATCAGGACGTGTTAAACCAAATACAAATTTAAGGCGAAAGTAAAGGAGCTCTTGTTGGCTAGACCAGCGGATGTGTTATAGGTTTTTTTATCATAATATCTATATACATTATTTATAAATAAGTAGCTACTTTATGGCTTTATGTATTTTTCCTTTAATTCTCATATTATGACGTATTATTTATTGCATACTAGCTGACCCGGCAAACGTTGTTTTGCAAAATTTTCTTTTTTTTTTTGAAAAATAGATGTTGGCCTATTCTCATAGATACCGGATAAGCACAAAAAATTTCATCAAAATCGGTCAAGCCGTTTCGGAGGAGTATGGGAACGAAAACTGTGACACGAGAATTTTATATATTAGATATATCGTATATAGGTAGTATAATTATATGTATTATGATATATATATATATATATATATATATATATATATATATGTATGTATAGTATATGTATGTATATTTATTTAAGGATTATATTAAACTATTGTACCTACATTAAAATCATAGTAAGTATTTAATACACCTACTACGTTTCGCAGCACCGCTCAAAGGTAGACTGGCGGATAATGCCCAAGGCATTAAGTCAACCTGTACACAGTTCAGTGTATAAATAAATAAATAAATAAATAAATATTTATCTTTGTTGTCAGAATATCTTTTGAAAGGTAATACTACAAATTACATAGCAAAGTACTTTCAGAACAAAATACTCGTACTTTCATGCCGTATTTTTAAACCCAGAAAACAAAATCTTACATTTCAGAACAAAATTCAGGTTTAATCAAAACTTCTCGATTTCCAATAATTGTTGAAGAGTTAAAGTCAAGATGCCAAAGTATCTCTAGTATGCAGTGATGTGCAATCGGATACAAGCAAGTCGGATCAAAGTGACTGTCAATAAGATACTCAATAATGTTTGCCTGGTTAAGATATGTCGTGTTTAAGGCACATAAGTGTGAAACAAGCATATTATTATAGTCCACTTGATAGCAATGTTTGTATGCTACGTAATGTTGTAAACGTATATTTACTATAAGATAGGAAAACGTTTACGTATAATATAGTCATAATAACCAAGACTTGTGACGAATTAATCACCGGATGACGATAAATTCTTCAAAAAAAGATTTCCATTCATTCATTCATTCATTCACTTATTTATTTGTAAACATAGGTATATACATAGTTGGATATTACAGTGCTCTTAGATCGCTATGTCTGCCAATTCTTGGCGTACAAATTAATTTATGTATAATAATTCCATATTAAAAATTCATTCAAATTAATACATAATGTTGTTAGGTTATGTCAGTTAAATCTTACAAATTAGGGTTGATAATTACAAATTAAATTAAATAATTAATACATACATAGTCAAATACATAGATTATTACTTGAGGATTATGATCATTACATTCATCAGGTACAACATGACATTCAAAATTAAAGGAAAGTATTAGATGTAGGTACCATTTTTACTTAATTTTACCTTTCAATATAAGCTTGTACATTATTTTATCATTAAGTACCTGTCACATTAAACAATACCATCATAATTCATAATTGATGAGAACTTATTTCTAATTATATTTACATATTATACTCCTTTTTTTTGTGGCAGGTCAGATATACTGAACTATTTGTGTTTATCATTTATGTATGAATTCAGTGACAGAGTAATAACATTTTGCTGTTAAGAATTCATAAAGGCGTTTTTTAAATGTGTGTAGGTTCTCAGTATTACGTATCACATTCGGTATGTTATTATATATTTTAGGAGCCATTCCCATCAGGCTTTTGCCAAATAATGATGTGTTGTGTGGTGTGACATGAATGTCAATTGCACGGCGTTTAAATTTAAGAGTTTCAAACATACTGAAGTTGCTTTTTACGAACACCGCTACTTCGTAAATGTACATCGATGGTAATGTTAACAAGTTTAACTGTTTGAAAAAGGGCCTACAGCTGTCTGTTGTTTGTAGTTTACAGACTGATCTCAAGCACCTTTTTTGAGCTCTAAACGCAAAATCCTTGTCAGCGGAATTACCCCAGTATATGATACCATACCTTATTCGAGGCAACGAACGCATTATAGGCAGCTAGAACAGTAGAGCGGTTGGATATCCTTGATAGCTTATAGAGAGTATACGCAAATTGATTTAATTTATTACACAGCATATCTATGTGATGTTTCCACGTTAAGTTACTGTCTAGGTATAGTCCAAGAAACTTGGCTTTATCAGTTTCGGCTATTCTGGTATTAAATAATTATAATATTATAATTTATATATATATTTTTCATGTCAAGCTTATTAATTTTATTATAAAATGTCATAATTTTCGTTTTGTCTAGATTTATTTTTAAGTTATTTTTGATTTGCCAGTTAATTATATTTTTGAGAGCACAATTTATATCGCCTTCATAATTGTTAAGTTCTTCGCCCGAGTAGATAAGGGTACTATCGTCCGCAAATAAGAGCATTTGGTGTTCAGTACATCTTGGCATATCGTTTATATATATAATAAATAATAACGGACCTAGTATACTGCCTTGTGGAATAGACATCGTACTGTATCTGGCCTGCGACATATATGTTGTTTCTCGTTTTGTATTTGGACATATACTATTGATAGAAGTTATTTGCGTTCGGTTTTTTAGATAAGACTTGATTAGTTCTATCGCTTTTCCGCGTACCCCATATCTCTCAAGCTTACACAGTAATATTTCATGGTCCACGTGATTAAATGTTTTCGTCATGTCCATTAGGAGTGCTGCAACAGGAATCTTCTTGTCAACGTTTGTTATTATTTTAGACATAACCTCATATATGGCCCGGTTTATTGATCTATGTTTTCTGAAACCATATTGTTCCATTGGAAGGATTTTATTACTTTCGAAATAGGAGTAAAGATTATTATGTATAACCTTTTCAATTACCTTCGAAAAAATAGAGATAAGTGATATTGGTCTATAATTAGCTAGTAGTTTTTTATTGCCTTTTTTGTGTATCGGTTTAATGATAGTAATTTTCATTTTTTCTGGAAAATGACCATGTTCAATACATAAGTTGACTATATGGCATAACACTGGTGCAATTATGGGTGCGACCAATTTAACAATGTTTGTAGAAACACCATCATGTCCACAACTACTAGTATTTTTTAAGGAATTGATAATATTGATGATCTCATGCGTTGACGTCGGCGCCATAAATATGGATTTGGAATGTATGTCGATGTTTAAATATTTTTTGGAATTAAACTTTATATTCGGATTAAGAGGTTTGGTTTCATCAATAAAATAATCATTGAACAATTGAGCAATACTTTGGGGATTGGTTATTTCTGTATTGTCAATCAGTATACTAGTCGGTATGTCTCCTTTAGGAAGGTTGAAACAATTTTTATTTATTATATTCCACGTGGCTTTAGATTTGTTGCTGGCTGTATTTACTTTATGTGAATTTTGCGCTTGTTGGGTCAAATTAATAATTTTGCGTAAGCGTTTTGAATATTGCAACAAAGCTTCTTTGTTCTTACTATTAGGAAAGCGTCTGAATCGCCATAACATTTCCCTTTTTTTCTTACAACAGATTTTTATCCCGTGAAATCCAATTGGGTTTCTTGCGAATCGAAATTTTAACTTTTTTATGAGGGAAACGGAGATCGTAAAACATTAAGAACGACTCATGAAATTGATTAAATGCATTTTCAGGGTGAGAACTGCTATAAACATCATTAAAGCTAAGACTTTGGAGACATTCAACAAATTTGTTCCTATTTTCCAGGCTGTAGTCTCTTTTTAGTGCGTACCAATGTTTTATGGTGAATGTTTTTTTAACCGGACATTTCATGACTTGGGCAGTGTGATCGGATAAAGCCAGATCATGTACTTCCGTATTAGCACCTCTTATGTTATGTATGATGTTGTCTATACAAGTATTACTAATAAGACGAGTGGGTTGCTTTAAACCAAATTTAAGATTATAATTGAATAATAAGCCTTTAAAATCCTTTGCAGCTCTAGTATCACGCAGAATATCAATATTATAGTCACCACATAGAATTATCCCTTTACTATTTCTTTTTGTGTATTTTAAAAGTATTTTATCTAGGGTGTTGAAGAAAACACTTAAATTGTCATTAGTTAATTTAGGTGGTCTATAAATACAAATGATTATTAACTGATGAATGGTTAGCTCGATTCCACAGCTTTCTATGACATTTGGTACAGCATATTCGCTTAGATCTATGATGCTGTATTTATGAGCCTTATTGATTAGGATACATGTCCCACCACTTCTAGTTTTTCTTGTAGAGTAGGTAGCAAGATCATAGTTTGACAAAATTAACCGTAACTGATCCCCATCTTTCATATTATGCTCTGTGATACGTAGTATGTCTATATTTTGTCCCTTACATAAAAACTCACTTAAGCATACGCTCAGTAGATCTGACTTACCTATCAAACCATTAATGTTTTGATGTAATATCCTAATATAACTATACACGAAAAAAAGCACTGTCTCCCTGTCTATTTTTCTTTTCTGGTGTAATTAAGGGTTCAATATTTACATTAACTTCGTGGAGTTCGTATGTTTGTGTGGATTGGTCAACCTTCAGTAAAGGTAGCGGTTTCTGTTGCTTTGTAAACATATCAAATTTAATTTTATAGTTTATACGTAGTATTTCTTTCAATACATAACGACAAATGTTATTAGTAAAATTGTATTTGATAGGAATGAATTGACTATATCAAAGGTCAAGAAATGACACATTAAATTGAAGACAGATACATATAACGTAACAAATCGTTTAACTTCTTTTCATTTAGATGTTTATTGTATGGTATTTCTGTTAAAATTACGTTAGTGTTTGTATTATTTTTTATCCACATACTAAGCTCTACTTTGATATGAAATGGATTCGTGTCATTAGTGCCTGTTAAAACAACAATATAGTCGTTACTAGTTAACTGGGTAAGGTTACATGAACTGATTACATCTAATAACTTAGCACCGGCTTTCCAAAAACATAATACTTTATATTCTTCTCCAAGTAGCTTTTGTAATGTTGTGCATATATTTTTACCTTGTTGGTCAGCAAGTACAATAACCTTATGTTTTGGTAGAGTTTCTACAGGAATTGTTTCAGCTTTGCTTTGGTTAGTCTTCTTGGTGTAGCATTGGAGTGTTTCATTGAGGTATGTTCCAGAAGCTTGTTCAATTGCGTTTTGTGGTATCACCGGAAAGTTATTTTTTGGGAGTTGTTCGTCTAAAATTTTGTTTGTTTGAGTTTTGATCTCCAGTTCAGTTGTTTGTTCTTGTTGTTCTAATTGCACCTTGTGCAATGAGGTTTGTTGAGCTCTCCGCCTGCTTTGTTCTGGTTTTGGTGTAGCTTTCTTTTTGATCGGAGTTAACTTAGTAGGAGTGACACAAACTTTCTTGTACGCTTCAATTGTTCTAAGCGCATTCTGTAAGTCGGATTTTAGTCGGATGTTTTCGCCATTCAAATTTTCTATTTCTTGGTGTGCACTCATCATCTGTATCGAAAGGGATTGGATTTGTTCACGCAGTTCATTTACAACGTCGTCATTATCGATCATACTATTAGTTAAGCTCCTCATTGTGGTGTCAAATATTGCTCGTTCATCTGCTTCATTTAGTTTTGTTAGATTCTCAAGTGATATTGACTTGCACGTTCTACTGCGACGATAGGTAATGTTATCGTTCAAATCCATGGTTAATTATAATCAAAGCTGTTAAATATTAGTAATTTAGATTTAAGTAAATATTTATAATTCTATATTATCTATACTATAATAAAACTGTAGAGGTGAAAAAGTCTGTACATTAAAGATTTTTTGACGAAAATTAGCTAAAAATCTAGGAAAATGCTAAAAAGCAATACTTGATGTTTTTTAGAATTTATGTCTGTCTGTCTGTCTTTCCCTATGTTGCTAAAGATCTCTAAAATGGCGGAATTGATTTCAATAAAACTTACACTCATGTACAAAAGATACTCAAACCTATAAAATAAATTACGTTACATCACAATCGGTTAAGTGGTTTTCGGTGTACAGCTTGATCTCTCCTTTGTACGTAGTCCCAAACAAAACCGGGGTCATCCAAAACTGGTTATATATATGGTGCCTTCTATGATCGTTATAAGTTTGTTAGTAAAAGTATAGTTACTCTAAATAGGTACCTTCAAAGTGTTTTATGGCTACTTACCGATCGATAGATGTCACTATTTTCAAATAATTTTCTAGCAAAATAAATGTTTCTTGCAAAAAAGACAATAATTATGTGTCGGGTATATTTCTGTTATTAAAAAATAATAGAGTATAATATTCGGCACTTTCATAAACAAAAAGTCTCTGTGTCAAAATTTATGTCCACTTAATTTAAACGGTCAATCTCATGTATTTAAAATTATTATGTTTATATAATAGTTATATAATCATTTCATTATTATTTATTTTAAATGATAAATACAATGACTATAGATCCTTTTTTCAATAAATTGTCGATTAGTCCATAATTATTATTTTCTATCTCGGTCGGTTTGTATATGTAAACATAGATGGCGTTGACAAATGACGGCATTTTCTGAATGGTGGTGTTAAGATTCTCCGAGGATTGATCAGGTTCTCGGATAATTTGCTTTCATCGTCGTTGGAATACTTGGATTGGATATTTGACGTTACTTATGAGTTTATGATTGTTGAATGTTATCGAGTTTTTTTGATTTCTTTCGTTCGTTCGTGTTCTGTTCTTATACAAGTGCCTCATTATTCCCAATTTCCCACTCCTCACGTCACGTACGTGGGAATCTCTGAGCGGGAGACTGCGACCTGAATTCAGATACCTCTTGAATTACTCAACGGGGCTATCTTACTTTCGGCAGGGCTGGATAGTCGTAGTCCTGTGTGTATTTTCTAAATAAATCGCAGGGACAGACACTTGAAACAGCTGCAATCGACATCCGAACATGTTGCTTTTCACATGATCGGTAAACATTATTTACATGTTCTATGTATGGTAATGAAAGTTGGGTATGGCAGAAGAGTCATGAAAGTAGAATAAATGCTGTAGAAATGAGAGCACTGAGAAGTATGTGTGGTGTATCTATGACCGACAAAGTAAAGAATTGTTTGATACGAGAGTGGTGTGCGGTAAAAGAAGATGTAGTGACAAGCATCGGGAAAGGCATTGTCGGTAGTATATACGCATACTGCTGACATGTATGATAATGATAATGATATAAAAATGATATAAATGATATAGGGTCGATCAGGAATGATAAAAGAAACCACCCGAGCTAAATGCTGTAAGTGCACTGATTTATTCGTAATAAAATGATAGGTACTGCACCGATGCAACGGTATCGCGCATATAATGTAAATGCCGAGTAAGCATTTTGTACAAGTAGGTAAACTGTACATCCTGCCCACTCAAAATATGATATCAGTATAATGATAAAGAATCTATAAAAAATAAAATGAATTCTTACACTAAATGATATAATATTGAAATTAGATGATACATAGAATGATAATGAACAATTTATATTGTTTGTACTTATAGCTACGAGTATGTTTAAAGTTCATTAAATCGCGACCTAAGAGGAGTAGGGGAGGTCCCCACTTCTACACTTAACACTAATCTTTTGATTTCACTTGGTACGCACTCTATTGGCCTGATCACGTCATTCATAGTTTCACAAATTGCACTATCACTTTTCTTGTACTGATGTAGAGGGGGCACGCCTGCCTCGCAGCATGTCTCCCGCGGCACGGCTGCGTCTGGGCAAGGTGTGCGGCCGCAAGATCCTCTCCTCAACATGACTTTTATTATTCGTAATAATATGATAGGTACTTCACCGATGCAACGGTGTCGCGCATATAATGTAAATGCCGAGTAAGCATTTTGTACAGGTAAACTGTACAGGCATGTTGAGATGGTTTGGACACACGGAGAGGATGGATGACGAAAGACTGACAAAGAAGATATATAAGGCAAGTGTTAATGGGACAGGACGAAGGGGAAGACCTAGACGGACGTTCTCTGATCAGATTGGAGACATCCTAAAAAAAGGACAGGTCAGAAGTACCCTAAACAGAAGAGCATGCATGAGAAACTTGATGGGAGTGAATGAAGCAAGAGAGGTATGTCAGGATTGTTGCAAATGGCGTTCCATGGTCTCTGCCTACCCCTCCGGGAAACTGGCGTGAGTCTATGTTTGTATGTATGTATGTTCTATGTGAAGGTGGTAAAACAGTTAATGTTGTGTATAAAGAAATTCTCTAAAGATATATATTAGGTAAATAATATACATATAAAAGTTATAAATAATATATACTCTTAGCATAAATGTCATTCTTAAATTCCAACATTTACGCGAACGAAGTCGCGGGCACAGCTAGTTTCATATAAATTTGTATCACTGTTTATCCCTTTGAGAACCAGACATGGGATTATGTTTGTAATGTTTCCGATAAACCTGTTAGGGAAATGTCACAAAAAGTCCAACTTCGTTTTAGTAGGTTTTGAACCCGAACCTCGTGATTCGAAAGCATATGTCTTTCGGGACACGCCACGGCAGCTCTTATGTGTGGTCGTGAAATTAGCGATTAGTTGTAGCTTTGTTATTGTTTATACTTGCAGGTAGAATTAGATAATAATTGTCAATAACAAGTTGTCAATATCGATTATTCAAAATTTTTTCTACAACTGGTCTTCTTTGAGTCACAATATTGTTTAGTTTAGAACTAGCATTTATTTGCGTTTGTATGGCACTGTTTGGATCCTTTCTCGGTTTTAAACTGTTTATCGACAGTTTTGAACGGTCTTCACTGGTAATTTTGCGTATATCTTGTGTTATTGACACTGATTTTAATTTTGGGTTTATTATTGTTTACGTAGGATTTTTCGTTGGATAACACTTTCACTTATGAATTGCACTGTGACTAACTGATTGTGTTCACTTATATTCCGATATGATGCGATTATCTATTTTTTATAAACAAGAGATACGGAGCACTCTCACTGTGCGACGGCAGCGCCTTCTCGTGGTCTCCAGAAAAATCTTCTTATGTATTGATGGCAGAGAGTATTTTGTGGAAGTCCTGGAATCCGAATTTTGATCAATATTCCCCATAGTTCCGAGCTAGCTGCACTATTTCAGATTCACGGATATTAAATTTTGGAAGCAAATTCTCGCGATTTCCTGTACAATATATGTAAAACTATTGAAAGAAGCATCTCCCAATATAATTGTAATACAGTATCGGCAGCAAATAAATAATTTTCTACGAGTATAAACGTACCTACATTACACCTTTTTTGTACAAATACCAAACATTATTATCGAACAATGTTGTGCGCGTAATAAGAAATAAGTCGAGCCCTACTCGACTTATTTCTTATTACGCGCACTTACTTTATACCCTATAAAAATGTAATTAACTATAAGGAATAAAAGAACACTTAATTAAGTTCTTTGTAAGTACAGTTTGTTGATGGAGTTGACGGACAATTATAGAATGCTCGTCGTACAAGAGAACAAATAGCTTGATTCATTATTTTCTGTAAGACAGACGGGGTGAGGTTTACAGTTGACAGTGTGTTTTTTACGTGAACATTAATGAAGTTAGACATTACTTGCGTTACCGTCATTTCTTATAAAAAGCAACGTAGATGAAAAACGCACTTTTTGCTGCGTATGGAAAAGAAGTAAGTAAAGGAGAAATATGACAAAGCTGAGAGAAATTAATCCAACAATTCATCATTATGGTTTTAAAAATCGAAAGATTGCCGATTTAATGAACAAAAGCGGTTACGATGTTTCAGAGATTTTTGTTACATATTTCTTAAGTTTTGTTTACTCTCTAACGACATAAATCTGATATTTCTGTTGCCGCGTGTGATAATTAATTTTGTATCAACCGCATAAGTAACAAGTTATAATCGTTTTGCTTGCGACCACGTGTCAACTAAATGATGCGCTGTGGTCACATTCATTGATCGCATTCTTTGTATTGCGATTTAAGGCCTCACGTCCTCTAACGACGTGCTAAGGTCACCTTCGTTGATCGTATGCTTCGCGATTAGCTTTTTTAAATGCCACTACGGTAATTGATTATTGCACTTAACTGCTGGTAATTATTGCTAATAATTACTGCTTTGGCTGACTTATGGAACGAATTCACACCCTTCTCTTTTTCATTTCTTTCCATTTTTCTACTATAACCTTCTGCTAGTGATTTTGTATGGCGATATATTTCTATATAGTAGCTAATATTCAATACATTTACCGCCTTCTATGGCAATTATCTTTCAAAGTTAAATACTTTTTTTCTTTCTTACTAAGTAAGTTGCATCTTTATTATACCACGTGTACCTACCATAATTGGACTGGCTGAGAATGAACGTACCTAAAGATGCTATCGTATTATATACTAGGTATTTAGCTAGAATTCCGCGTTCATTAATTAATGAAATGTACACGTGTCACATGCAGGTTGCTCACTAACAATAATGAACGAATGTAATCTTTGTCTATTTTGTATAAAATACGAATATCATCGTAGAATTATTGGTTGTTCGTTTTGTCAAATGTTTATTATGCTACAATCGTTGCTTTTGGTCTTCGATTTTATCTTCTTGTTACTGCCTATGGCTATGTTATATGAAAATGCATCTATTTATGCATTTACTGTTCATTGTGAACTCAAACATTAAATTCCTGCGTCGCAATTATTGAATAAAAATTTTTTTTGTAATGTTTTGTGTCGCTAGGATTGATTCTTTCAATATCTGGTTTCTATTAAAATATATAAAACATATAATGATAAATAAATGGTAAAATTAAACCGCTGACGGCCGGAAAAATACTTAATTATCATTATGTAACTTGTTTCCTTTTTACAAAATGCTATGCATCTGGTTTTACTAAACCATCTTAAATAGTGCTGGTTATAATGTGTTCTTGTGTTTACGCTAATGTTATTATATCAAACTGAATTATCAAACTTAATTGAATTGAAACTAACTTTAACTAAAATGGGTATTTGCACATAAATTGAATCAATAACTTCTATTCTTGAATAAATAAGTGGCTATTAATCATACGCATAAACAAGCCAACATTCATTCACGATACGAGTCGCATTCATTATATTACACGACGCGCGAAGAGGTATTATACGTGATACGGGCTCGATAAGTGAAATTAATTGAAAATGTATAAGTCGTAAACCAATATTACGATCTTACTATATTACGATACTAACAATCATACGATCAGTTGGCAATATCACAAACAAATTGCTCATTAACAAGGTCGATGCAATATTGCAAGGACAAATTGTATTCATTTAAAATGGAATAACATTACGGCGATCGAAAGTTTGAGCCGGTGAACACGTGAGTTATCACTGCGCACTTGGCGCTGACCGCATTCCATTGACGCGAGTCATTATCTAGTTTCTGAACACGATACAAATTAATTAAAGACAAATGCACATTTCTTAGTAAGATGTAATGAATAATACATCATCGAAGGAAACGGTCGATGATATAGTATACACTACCATAGTTAAAAAACACAAGCGAGAATCGAACCACAGACCGATCCGACAACAACCTTTTAACCACTGAGCCATAAGGGATTTTTTTTTATTATATTTCGATCAGTCATTACTAAAGCTATATGTAACAAGATGATTGGGTACATGATTTAGCTGTTATTAGAAATTAAAGATTTTTATACTATTTGTAACAAAGGCTTAAGTTATTTTAGTGATTAGATCATTAGTGATGAGCATTAATCATTACATTCTTAAACTTTGTAGTGAGTTAATTTAAGGTCTTTTATATGGAAATCACCAAGAGAAACATATCTGATATTTATATAGTTATGTGAAATTAGATAGTTATCAGATAGTTGGATAATTAGTTAGATAAATAACAGATTGTGCAAAAATATTAAGTTTAGCTAACCTCTTCGACAATTTATAACAGTAATATTTATTCATGTTTGATGTTAGCATGTTTATATAAATCGTTAACACAACACAATGCGTTATCTTGTGAGCTCCAACTCGGAAACAATAGCACTATTGTTGGCCTTTACAAATAATTATGTAGGTAATTATAACTTTGAATAGATATGCGTCTTACATTGTTGTTAATTTGTTAATGACACTGTACCCAATCGTTTATAAACTTATTTATGCTGTAATAGAATAAGATCTAATTATTTTATTCAGCTTTTAGGTTTAAAAGAGTTGATTGTGAAATACGAAAGGGTATTCTTAAACCTGTACATCAATTAATTTGCTTTAGTTATTAAAGTATATAAATTATTGATTTATGTATCAGTACCCACATTAGTTATTTAAGTATTGAAATGATTTTTTTAATTTGTGTGTAAACAGACACTTTAGTCATTTAATGAGGTATAAAAATTATTTATTTGATTTATATGTAAATAGCCACTTTTTTATTCAAGAATAGAAGTTATTGATTCAATTTATGTGCAAATACCCACTTTAGTTAACCGCTCAAGGTACCGCTTTAATTTGACATTTATCGCTAAAGCATCACACGGTCGTTATCTGACCACCCGCGAAGCAAGGCCACTTGCCGTGCTACCTTAAACCTAAACTTACGACTCGTCACTCGGGTATTGATATTTGAAATGATGTTTTTATGAAAGAAAATTTAATATGCTTTGTAGTTATGTTTGAATAGTGACTGAATGACGGAATGATTAGTTTATGCGACCCACCGAACTTGATCCTATTGTAAACAATGTCGTCTATCGATGACCTACTCGCCATTTTTGTTTGTCATGATAACAATATGGGTTATAAACTGCTTCCTTTTATTATTTTGTATACCTGGTGGTATAAGCTTTACAAAAATATAAAATTAAAGCAATGTTTGCTTAGAAAATTATTTAAATGTCAGCATTTGAAATTTTTGTATATTTCACTGTCCTTGCATGTTGCGCGCGGGGCGTAATTATGGATTCAAAACATCATTGTAAACAAATAATATAATTATATTTGATATTTTTATGTTTTAATTGTGAATGGACTAATTAGTTATAAAATAACAGCAAAAAAGTAAACAAATATTGTGTAATAATTTAATTCAAGAGGCTATATTCATTCAATTACCGAAACAACGGCATTTATTTTTTATTGGATGAAAATATATAGCTAACGTTACATTTATGCTGTGAATTATTGTTTTATTTTGAGTATATAAATAAACCTATCATGTGATATATAATACTCCTACAATTCATGAGATACATGGCTTTCGAAATTTTGGCGGGTATGGCGGATATTTTTTGCGGGCAAAAGTAAACAATTGTGCAAAGTCCAATAAGAATAATTCTTATCGGAATCTTATCAGATATGGTTTTTTAAATTGGTAATCTAGTTGAAAAGAAACTTATCTAGGTTTAAATCTGATATATAACAAAAACATATGTTAAAAAAAATAAAAAACGGAAATTGGCGGCAATTAACAATCATTTATATTTTATATTTTTTATGTTTAAAATTAAAATGTTTCTTTCCATTATATTTATTATTTCTGAAAGTAAATTAAATTACCTTTCTAACCATGTACAATACTTATATATCTCCTATAATAAAAAACGACGAGAAATATAAATATGTTAGAAATATAATAGCGCGCTCGAAAATGGCGTGAAAATATTATACCGGGCGCGCTATATACCGCTCTTGCGTGGGCTTCAAGTATATTATTTGGTGTTAATTAATATCATTCGACAGCTTATTTAATTACGCGTCTTTTGATATACAATATTAAGTTAATAAATAGAAATATCACCATTCTTTCAACGAAAATATTACGCGCCGTACTTAGCTTGAAAGCCTAGCCTCGAAAGTGGCCAAAATACTTCTACGGGTGTCCTGAAATGCCTCGATGGTGGCCAAAATGCTTTGAGGGGATAAAGTTAGTTTCAATTCAATTAAGTTTGATAATTCAGTTTGATATAATAACATTAGCGTAAACACAAGAACACATTATAACCAGCACTATTTAAGATGGTTTAGTAAAACCAGATGCATAGCATTTTGTAAAAAGGAAACAAGTTACATAATGATAATTAAGTATTTTTCCGGCCGTCAGCGGTTTAATTTTACCATTTTTTATCATTTTATGTTTTATATATTTCAATAGAAACCAGACATTGAAAGAAACAATCCTAGCGACACAAAACATTACAAAAAAAAAATATTCAATAATTGCGACGCAGGAATTTAATGTTTGAGTTCACAATGAACAGTAAATGCATAAATAGATGCATTTTCAAATAACATAGCCATAGGCAGTAACAAGAAGATAAAATCGAATACCAAAAACAACGATTGTAGCATAATAAACATTTGACAAAACGAACAACCAATAATTCTACGATGATATTCGTATTTTATACAAAATAGACAAAGATTACATTCGTTCATTATTGTTAGTGAGCAACCTGCATGTGACACGTGTACATTTCATTAATAAATGAACGCAGAATTCTAGCTAAATACCTAGTATATAATACGATAACATCTTTAGGTACGTTCATTTTCAGCCAGTCCAATTATGGTAGGTACACGTGGTATAATAAAGATGCAACTTACTTAGTAAGAAAGAAAAAAGTATTTAACTTTGAAAGATAATCGCCATAGAAGGCGGTAAATGTATTGAATATTAGCTACTATATAGAAATATATCGCCGTACAAAATCACTAGCAGAAGGTTATAGTAGAAAAATGGAAAGAAATGAAAAAGAGAAGGGTGTGAATTCGTTCCATAAGTCAGCCAAAGCAGTAATTATTAGCAATAATTACCAGCAGTTAAGTGCAATAATCAATTACCGTAGTGGCATTTAAAAAAGCTAATCGCGAAGCATACGATCAACGAAGGTGACCTTAGCACGTCGTTAGAGGACGTGAGGCCTTAAATCGCAATACAAAGAATGCGATCAATGAATGTGACCACAGCGCATCATTTAGTTGACACGTGGTCGCAAGCAAAACGATTATAACTTGTTACTTATGCGGTTGATACAAAATTAATTATCACACGCGGCAATAGAAATAGTTATAATATAAAAATGCTTACCATGCGTAGTAAGAAAAAAAAAAGTCTGTTGTGACCGGCGCAACATAACCGACCTTCCGTGCACAACAGAACGAAAAACAATATATGCCACTAAAATAATTACCTGCTTTGGAACGATTTCACGCATACACAGTTAAAAAAATAAAAAAAATGGACTCACCGGGCAGCGGATTCTCCACAAAACCCTACCTATATATTCCCGTGGGCGCCACTGTAACAAAGGAGACCTACCAGGTGTCCACTGTAACGTTGGACTACCTTGGGGGGTGTTTAAATGAGAAACGTGGTTTAATTTTACAATAAAAATTGATTTAATTCGTCAAGTAAATCTAAACATCATTTAGCAAAGCGTTTTACTTACGAAAAAATTACAAAAAAAAATGGTATTCGAAAAGATATAAACAGGGTCGCGTGATTCGGCGATGGTAAGGGATTTGTTGAGGGTCCGCTTCCGATGGTCGCTCAGGAGTAGCAGCTGACGTACTTAGCTTTTCAAGCCAATGTCGTCGAATGCAGCAAAAAAGGGCCCGATGTCCCAGCGCCTCCGTATTTATAGGAGGCGCGAAGCCCGGGGCGGCGATGACATGAGTGGGAGGTGTGAGCGCGACGTCACAACCAAATGCAGAAACCATCCGGTCAACACACTGTTTTTGTGTTAAACCACTTGGAAAGTCATAATAAATCATCGCTCTTGAATTTTCTCGAGTCAATTCCATTTTCTCAACGACTAAACAAGTTTGACAAAACCCTGTGACATGACCATCTTTATTTTTATAAATAAATGGTATTCGATTTTTAAAACCAAGGAGTTATCAATTAAAACTATTTTAATATGACAGGAACAGTGGAAATATTCCATTCTCGATACTTTTAGTGTAGCCTATGTAATATGCAAATACTAGTCCATCTCCCGTCAGGTTTATGCTCGATTATAAGTCAATCTGCACATGGAGTGACGCTGAGATACGGTTATATCTCAGTTGACGACATCCTAATACTATTATAAACACGAAATCCTTCATGGAAAATCTACTGCAGAGGTTACACGTGAAATGATCATATACATATGTATATAGCTAAAGCTAATACCTCTAAAAACATAGGTATAGGTTTTCTTTGTTTTCGGAAACTGGGCCCGCCCAGTTTCCGACGTGGGCGAAATCTAATTAGTAATAAGAGAATGTATTCTAATATTTTTACATAAGAAGAACATTTCAATTAAGCTTTGAGAATACTAAATGTGAAAAAATAAGACCAGTATCATTATAATAGCATTAGCATTACATCCATGCTTTTATCCTAAGAGTGAAAGACATTAGTGGTCAGCCTTTTGTAGGCCGTACCACTAGCGAACGCACTGAGACTGAGAGGCTGCGATAGCCTAGTGGAGATACCAACGGACTGCCATGCAGTGGGTATCGGGTTCGAATCCACGGCGCACACCAATGACTTTTCAAAGTTAAGTGTGTATTAAATTGTTGATTATCGCTTGCCCCGTGCCTCGGAGAGCTCGTCATACCGTTAGTCTCGGCTGTCATGAAGATCTTTGACAGTCTTTACGGAGAGTCAGTGCCCTCAAATAAAATAATACTGGTCTAAACTATGGAATATCACTATCCCTTTGTGTTACGGAGGTCAGACAGCAGTCGCTCTGTGGAAAAGTTGATATTCTGTCGTATCTGGTTAGACCAGTAAGCGTACCCCGGGCTCCAAGGCGTGTCAGTCTTGGATGCACCCGGGATAATGCTAGGGCGATAATGACCACTGGCGAACGCACTTAGCAGCATGGACGGAAAAATATTTTTCCACATTATTAATTGATAAGGATCTTTTCAAGATATAACGAATGTTGATTCCTTAACCAATTTAGTCAATAGCGTCATTAGAGAATAAAGTCTCATCACCAAAGCATTGTGTATAGCCAAAAGGGGCCATTCCAAGACGTAGATGTAAACGGCCGTGCACGGCAAACTTCAAAACAGCAATATATTCCATTTTGGGTAACATCCTTGTTGATTTCTATACAGTTTTCTTACATTGTATTCACATAGGTAACGAGCACAAAGAGTAGGACGATTTCTAACAACTGAGATTCACGCCGGTGGACGTTATCTCCCTGGGATTGTCTTTTATTTCTATTTGAACATGACGAATATCTGCCTAGAAGCACGAGCGAGAGAAAATAATTAGTACAAAGTGTTACTTTACCAATTACTTTACAAATTTACGGATCTTCATTAAGTTAAGGTATAGGTTACAAACGAGAACAATTTATTATTAAGTTATAAAGCAAAATTATATTTAGTTATTTGTTATTAAAGATGATCAGCATCATCATCCTAGCGTTATCTCAGCTACAATCCAAGGAGCCTTGGAGCCCGAGAGCCGCTTTTCTACAATAACGCCTCCACTTCAACCGGAAATAAGAGACATGAATGAGCACGAAAATATTGAAAATTAATGTTATAAACAAAATGTCAACAAGAATCTAACAACACAATCGTCCACATGCAACAAATGTTACCAGTAACATTAGCAAACAAAGGGGGAATTGGAGCTCCATTTGGTCCCGAGCGCTGCGTCGGCTGTCACCGGCGCGGCGCGGCGCGGAATAATCCGAGCGACAGATCAATACACCACCATCGACATTCTACACCTATTCTATAATTCAAACAAAATACACCTCTCGCGTTCCACTGTGAGAAATGTTCTGCGTTTATATTTTTATCAAGGTATTGGAAATTAAGTAGTAAACATTTATAAATATAGTTTTACCGACAGTTCAGTCACGTGGGTCTCGGTTATGGAGACAAATAAATAAGCATTTTTTATTTTAAAGGCATATTATTGCGATGTTTCATAAAAAATACTATGTACTGTAAGACCTATTACAATACCCAGAAACAAGCGTCCAACCATTTATTTTTACAAACTTTTGGATCTATAGGTAATAGTATCAGGATGTCTATACATACATTTTATATATAAAATAGTACGACCGTACAAACATTTCCGTATTTGAACCACAAGTGGTTCGCGGAGCGGAACGCTTTGCCAACGAAAAAAGGTCTTGCCTGAGGATTTAGTTTTCTTTTATTTATAATACTCGACATGCTTGAAGTACCGGGGCGAATGAAACTAATTGAATTGATAGTTTAGTATGCAAATAGTTTGTTCTTCTAAAATAGAGAAATCATCACAATGGTTTCAAGTTGCCTAAATAAAATTAAGAGAAAAGTACAAAGTAATTCATGAAATGTTCTGAGTAATAATTAAATTACTAATTTTTTCTACTGTACTCGAATTCCTTACAAAACAAACAATTTTCAAAGGAAAAGTGAACTGAATTTTTGTTTTTAGAATTAAGAATGTCTGTCTTTTTCAATTCAACAAAATATTTTATAACTTACAACGTACAATCAGAATGGAGTTTATTGTAAAAACTAGATTTTATAGAACATCTAAACATCTCTGTTTAGTTAAAAAGAGTTGACATACCTTTATGATATTTTCGAAGGCAATGTGAAGAAGAGATAGTATGTCTGCTAGGTACGTAACTATGCCATCTATGCTGGCAAAACCAATAACTATTAAAAATAGAACACCTTTTTAATTCCTATCAGATATGCCTGATCTTAATAAGTGTATGATTTTAATCGCTTATTACCTTACATAAAGCCGTGTGGAATCAAGACAATTACAATTGTTTTGCCCTGGATGCATCACCGTTGAACATGAATAGTCCCTATATATCAACAATATCTACTTACAACCTAGTTCTATTTTTGCCTGTTATTTACATATAGCATAAAATCGCGGTTTTCAATTATCCATAATCTTGTCTCTGAAATACATTGTAACAAATAGGTCCGGTATCTCGTATTAACTATCGCAAGGCGACGGCAACAGGCAAGTCAGCCTCGTCACGACCGTATTACTCGCTTCGCTGGCCCCGCTACACGAAAATTCGGCAACTTGAATAGAACCAAAGGATGTTTCTCGGTACAGATGCTCGCTATTTACTAGGATTTGAATGGGATCATCTGTTCAGAGCCTATGTAAATGCGGTATTGATTTGTTGCGATCACCCTCAAGTGCGTAAGCGTTTTAAAATGAAGAAAAATATAGGCTGAGAGTGATTATGTTCTGGCAAAAGTGGGGCATTTTAGAAGGAATAAAACCGCCGGCAACACACTTACTTAGCAACTGAACCAACCGTACCGATCATAAAAATCAACAATTCATCTATAAAATAACAGTGACACAAATCCCAGAGTGATGCCTACCTTTGTGAGAAATCTGTCGGCTATCACCGCTTTCTATTTATGGCCATAGTCAGACGAAGCAAAAGATTATATTATCTTATATTACTTAGGACTCCGCTACGATATGAAATCTCATAGAAATTATGGTGAAATACGACTCACTGATATTAGTTTTCGGATTTCTCAATAGATTCTACGTAATATATTGTCGTACTGATGTCTGAGACGTAAATGGTTTGATTATGTTAGTGATTTGTGTTGCGTTCTATGTAGTATTGTACATGGAGAAGCAAACAAAGAAACGACATACCTGGAGCAAGCTAGTTTTGTTCAAGTGCATCGATGAACGATAGTATTTTTTGGGAGGCTTACCAAATGAACATATTTACTGCTTGAGTATGATCAATAGTTACTAAAAAATTTACTAGTAGATAACTTACAATGTGAAACAGTTGCAGCTCCTTACAAAATAAGATGTTATATTTGATTGAAAAGAGTGGCCATGAGTTTTATTGCCCGTTCTTTACCTATTGCATTGCGAACGTGGCAGTTAATGTAAATGTAGAATCATTAAGTAATTAACTTAAATTTTGACGTTCATAAGCGTCACTCCGACTTATTTTTTTTATTTTATTGATACTTACCACTGACGTTTGGTTGGCCCTGGAAATATTGGTGACGTTGCTTTGTAAATCTAGACAAACGTTTTTCACACTGTGCCTGGGCATGAACAATAAAAGGCACACTTACTCTGTATCAGTAAAAATCCAGTTGATTAATTGATTGTCAGTAGACAATTATGTGAAGTAGTTTTTTGTAGTAGACGGAAAACGAGCAGATGGATCGTCTGATGGTAAGCAATTACTAACCACCGGCCGTGTCCACTAAGAATAAATCGGTTTGATTGTAGTATCTATGGATTCATTATGATTTTAAGATGTCAATAAAGTTTATTATTTATTATAAAAAGGTAAGATTAATGTTATTTTTAGGATTCTAAAACTAAAAATAATGTAGTTGATTGAATCAGGCGTTACTTGGCGGCACTCCATTGTAACTGCCGTGTGGGTGACGGCATAGAATACAAGTGTCACCACCCCCTATCTTCCCGTGGGTGTCGTAAGAGGCGACTAAGGGATAACACGATGCAAATACCATCTTTGCGTAGAGACGGAAAACTCGACATCAAACCCTATACGACTGCCTCGTTGGTCTCGCGGCATAAATGTGCGCGTTATTGGGTTTTTCTGTCACGAAGTTCTCAGTAGCAGCATGGAGTCTGGCAATGTGCCCGGTACGGCAATAGGCTCGCCCCTTATTACGTGGGACTAAAGTATATCTGGCGAAAAGTGGGTGTAGAAATACACCTCTGCCTACCTCTTCGGGGTTATAGGCGTGAGACTATGTATGTATGTTACGTTTCAATGTAAAACAACGCGGATTGGAACAACGGAACAAAAGTTCGAACTCCCTTGAGTTTTTATATTTACTTTCCTAACTGTCATTAGTGGATCTAAATCTTTGAAACAATAAGGTAAAATTTACTTTTTTTTAACGAACAATGGACGTCGTTATTCTTCGAGTTTCAGATAAAAAACGTTAAGACTAATTGTGATTTAATCGTTGTGTATCATCGCACCACTATACAATACATTAGGAATTCGACCATTATTGGAATCAATAAGAGGTCGTCTAAAGATTTTCTATCAACCAATTTTTTGATAATTGATTAGTTAAATAGAGGTGTCATTACGATGGATATCGGATCTGATTTCCCTGTAAGGGACTTTAGGGATTTTTCTTGTAAATTTTTCCGCATTCGCAAATAATAAAAATGAAATGAAAATAAAATATGCCTAAGTTCGTTGCTCTTAAAAAGTAAAAAGTAAAACCCAAGAGCTATTGTTATTTTTTACAGACAAAATCGCGAGGTAAAATTTGTATCTAATAAGGGCATTGATTTAAAAAAAAAACTTAAAAAACTGTGAATCGACACAAAGGGGTAAAATAAAAAGGAAAAGAAATCTTTGTGCCGAATTGTCACCGGCATTATGACAAAGCGATGTCTGTAGGATTTTTAATACAAGCGTGTCAGACCTTCGCGCTCTCCAGAATACTCACAAAGTAAATGACCGTTAAGTGTGAAGCGGCCATGCCATAGAAACCAGACGAAGCATCCAGACGTTATCCAGCGAGCCTAATATCTCTAGCAGACGTCTATCTCGCGTATTTCAATGACTCAATGTATCTCTGTTTCTCGTTTAATTTCCGGTCGGTTTGAATTTATCCTATGTCCAACTTCGTTACTTAGAGATTAAATCTGATGGAAACACGATAAAACCAATCCATTTTATGAGCTTTTTTCTTTTTTTTGGAACTTGATTTTTACGGTGTACCTTAGCTCGTTGTTATTTTTATGTTTGTTCCCGATCGAAGTTACAAACGCTGATTGATGTTGATTCAGCGGATTTTCTGGAATATGTTGTGTGCGTGGATTCATTTAGCTTTCTGCTTTAAATAAACACGTATTTGATTACAGACTAATAGTGATTATTTAATAGTGACATGAAATACATTTTGCTTTCGTGAATATATTTTATATGTGAAGGGATGTTTAAAATACTCTCACCTACCTTCAAAATTCTTAATAAACTAATTACCAGTTAAATGTCTTAATTTAAAATTCAAATAACATTTAAATATCATCTAGCTGCCAGCCACTACACTCGTATAATTACATGAAAAGTAAACCTAAGATAAAACGAAGTGAAATGCGAATGTATATCTCAATAAACCAAATAGCTAATAGTAGTTCAGCAACATGCTAGCAAAAAAACTACTTCTCTTTGGCGATGTATAGCGTCTGTCTCGCTAAGACCTTTACGTAAAAACTGTACACAGAGAATATTAAATTTTTGAACAACTTTCTATAGTTCAAGCAACGTTTTTCCTGTTTAAAATAACTCTCAATAAGAACCAGGATCGAATATTAAAATTGTTGTGCCAGCAATCTGTATTTCACAAAATCGGCGTTTAGAATTCACAAATGCCGTGGCTTGCATTATCTGAAGACGTTTTATAATTCAATTCAAGAAAGGCTTAGCGGTAGTCTGTTTTTCTGCGCAACAAAACCTAAAATGGGTATTTTATTGGAGTAAAGCGGCAGTAGGTATTTCGCTATAATAGTTTGGAATAGGGTTTGCTATCAAAGTAGTGACGGTAGTGGACAGTGAGGTTGTCGGTTGTGATCAAGCGCGTAATGGCGGCGCTCCCGTCTACAAAGCGAGCGGCTAAAATAACTTGAGCACACTTGTCTTATGCTACGGTGAACGCTAATTGCTACTGGTGGTGTGTATGTAATTCGTCGATGCTTGGAACAAGTGTAACACTTATCTTATAGTAGAAGAGACGTGGAACATCGACCTTCACCGATCTGATAACCAGATGAGACGTATTTTTTATGTAATATAATTTATAAACAAATATGCCAATAATAACTTGCCTCTCAAAAAAGTGCTCTTAGCTATTTTAAATTAATTAATTTTAGTCAACCGCAAATATAACTTTGTCGTTTATACAAACACTATGGAAACAAAGTTATTTTTGGTGATGAAAAAGTGATAGTGATATTTGAATAGGTGAAGATAAAGGGTATGTTAAGTGTTAAGGCTAATGCTAGTAATTAATAAACAAACAATCTTGGAGTGGAAGCAATATTACAAGAAAGATCAAATAATTAGATTACTTGTGCGAGTCCCGTAAGGGTCCCGTAGTTCAGGTATCCACTTAACATATCCTTTATCTTCACTTGACCAAATATCACGATCAGTTTTTCATCACAAACAATAACTTTGTTTTCCATAGTGGTTGTATAAACGACAAAGTATTTTTTTTTATTGTTTCTGTTTTATTGTTTTCTGCTTTATTGAAAAATGGTATTTATTATATACAAAATACTACAATAACAACCTTTGTCTGATTTAAAAATGTAGTTTTCACAAGAATCGTACCTAATTTTATTGCACAGCGGGCTGGTGAGGTAGTGAGAGCTGCAGTATATTACAAAATGCAATTAAAACGCAACAAAGAAAGACTAAACCTAACCTAAGATGCATTTTCAACTTAAGTGATATACATATATGATATGTATAATGATTCATTATACATATGATTATATGGTACTTACAAGTCTAGCTGCTTGTATATTTATAATTCTACAAAAGGGCGCTCAGTAATCACAAGTTCACAAGTAGTTCACATTACATTTTAAATATTTAGAACATTTTCATTTTCCGATGGAGCCACGCAGCAAGATATAATTGGATCCTCAACGCTTAATTACCGGATTTACTATCGCTACCGTAATAATGAACAAAACAAATGTGTGCAGACCGCACATGTGTGCAAGATCCAAGGCCGCGCCAACCCAATCGAAAGCGTGTACGAAAGCCATGAAGCGCCTTTTTGTCAACCTTTTTTTAAAGTTATTTTAATAATTAACGCGTAAAAACGTAACGTAGTAAAATACTAGGCGCGCGGCGCCCCTATTACCCTGGCTCCTCTGTGCGCCGCGCACATTGCACATATTGGCGGCTCAGCTCTGGCGAGATCACACCTGAACGCAACGACTACTTTACTGTGCGACTGCTATTTAAGTTAATCGATTCATGCTATAAAATTATAGCTTATCAATTATCTTTTCCTTAAAAAACGTACTTATGAGTTAAATGCATCGTGACAGGTTCTTTGTTACTACTAGTTAGCTCATGCACTTTAAAGTAGGTACTTGTAGGTACCTTGCCTATAGTTTATCTTTAGTACTTGTCATATAGTATATATACTTTATACTGATAGGCAAGGGCTACTCTGGTCTAATCTATAGGTATCTATCCCATTTATCTGTATCTATTCTATAAATAAACTTGTTTGTACCTTGCTATTTAACAATACATATGGAGGGTTTGGACTGCCTCGTTGGTCTCGCGGCATAAATGTGCGCGTGGGATTGGGAGGTCTCGGGTTCGATTCCCGGGTCGGGCAAAGTGTTATTGGGTTTGTCCGTTAGGAAATTCTCAGCGCGGAGTCTGGTAATGTGCCCGGTACGGCAATAGGCTCGCCCTCTATTACGTGGGACCTAAAAATTCATGTTGAAATGTCGGTGTAATATTACACCTATGCCTTCCCCTTCAGGGATACAGGCGTGAGTCTATATAAAAAAATATGGAGGGTTTCTATTATTATAAATCTATGATTATGAATCAAGCTTATGAGAGGTGGAAATAACGTGGCATACCTTAATAAATGGAAAACCAGCGACCCGTTCCGACTTTGCATAGGACGATAATACATCATTTACACAAAACCAGTCAAAATTGAGGGTCTCGGGTTCGAATCTACGCACCAATTACTTTTCGAAGTTAAGTGCGTATTAAATTGTGAATTAACGTTTACCTGTGAAGGAAAACATCGTGAGGAAACCTGCATGTCTGAGAGTTCTCCATAATGTTCTCAAAAGACATGTGAAGTCGCACTTAGCCAGAGTGGTAGACTCATACTTAACCCGTGCCCAGCAGTGGGACCGTATATAATGCTGATAATGACGAGTCACAATTGAACACATAAGAGTCATATCACACAGGACAGATAGATAGACGCGACATGACTTTGTTTTATAATATAAAGTGATTGAACAGATAAACATTTTTCAGCCACTTTATAAGATAAAGGCACTAAAAGTAATGCAACTACCACAATATGTCGGCTCATCAAATAGATAACTCTGACAATAAGCCCCAGAATGTGTATTGTACTCACGAACGTATCTGTTGATTTACGAGTCGACTGACCTCCGTATGCCATGCGTTAGACCACACAATATAATATGCAAATACTAGTCCATCTCCTGTCAGGTTTATGCTCGATTATAAGTCAATTTGCATATGGAATGACGCTGACATACGGCTATATCTCAGTTGACGACAACCTAATACTATTATAAACACGAAATCCTTCATGCAAAATCTACTGCAGAAATATTAAACGTGAAATGATCATATACATATGTATATAGTTAAAGCTAATACCTCTAAAAACATAGGTATAGGTTTTCTTTGTTTTCGGAAACTGGGTGGGGCCGTGGACGAAATCTAATTAGTAATAAGAGAATGTATTTAAATAATTTAACGTAAGAAGAACATTTCAATTAAGCCTTGAGAATACTAAATGTGAAAAAAATAAGACTAGTATCATTATAATAGCATTAGCTCAATTACATCCATGCTTTTATCCTAAGAGACCTGATTTTTCCAAATTGTGACTTTAGTGGTCAGCCTTTTGTAAGCCACTAGCGAACGCACTTAGCAGCATGGACGGACAAATATTTTTCCACATTACTAATTGATAAGAATCTTTTCAAGATGTAAACGATTGTTGATTCCTAAACCAATTTAGTCAATAGCGTCATTAGAGAATCAAGTCTCAACTAAAAAAGCATTGTGTGTAGCCAAAAAGAGGCCATTCCAAGACGTAGATGTAAACGGCCGTACACGGCAATCTTCGAAACAACAATATAATAACAATAACAATATAAAACCAGATGCATAGCATTTTGTAAAAAGGAAACAAGTTACATAATGATAATTAAGTATTTTTCCGGCCGTCAGCGGTTTAATTTTACCATTTTTTATCATTTTATGTTTTATATATTTCAATAGAAACCAGACATTGAAAGAAACAATCCTAGCGACACAAAACATTACAAAAAAAAATTATTCAATAATTGCGACGCAGGAATTTAATGTTTGAGTTCACAATGAACAGTAAATGCATAAATAGATGCATTTTCAAATAACATAGCCATAGGCAGTAACAAGAAGATAAAATCGAATACCAAAAACAACGATTGTAGCATAATAAACATTTGACAAAACGAACAACCAATAATTCTACGATGATATTCGTATTTTATACAAAATAGACAAAGATTACATTCGTTCATTATTGTTAGTGAGCAACCTGCATGTGACACGTGTACATTTCATTAATAAATGAACGCAGAATTCTAGCTAAATACCTAGTATATAATACGATAACATCTTTAGGTACGTTCATTTTCAGCCAGTCCAATTATGGTAGGTACACGTGGTATAATAAAGATGCAACTTACTTAGTAAGAAAGAAAAAAAGTATTTAACTTTGAAAGATAATCGCCATAGAAGGCGGTAAATGTATTGAATATTAGCTACTATATAGAAATATATCGCCGTACAAAATCACTAGCAGAAGGTTATAGTAGAAAAATGGAAAGAAATGAAAAAGAGAAGGGTGTGAATTCGTTCCATAAGTCAGCCAAAGCAGTAATTATTAGCAATAATTACCAGCAGTTAAGTGCAATAATCAATTACCGTAGTGGCATTTAAAAAAGCTAATCGCGAAGCATACGATCAACGAAGGTGACCTTAGCACGTCGTTAGAGGACGTGAGGCCTTAAATCGCAATACAAAGAATGCGATCAATGAATGTGACCACAGCGCATCATTTAGTTGACACGTGGTCGCAAGCAAAACGATTATAACTTGTTACTTATGCGGTTGATACAAAATTAATTATCACACGCGGCAATAGAAATAGTTATAATATAAAAATGCTTACCATGCGTAGTAAGAAAAAAAAAAGTCTGTTGTGACCGGCGCAACATAACCGACCTTCCGTGCACAACAGAACAAACAACAATATATGCCACTAAAATAATTACCTGCTTTGGAACGATTTCACGCATACACAGTTAAAAAAATAAAAAAAATGGACTCACCGGGCAGCGGATTCTCCACAAAACCCTACCTATATATTCCCGTGGGCGCCACTGTAACAAAGGAGACCTACCAGGTGTCCACTGTAACGTTGGACTACCTTGGGGGGTGTTTAAATGAGAAACGTGGTTTAATTTTACAATAAAAATTGATTTAATTCGTCAAGTAAATCTAAACATCATTTAGCAAAGCGTTTTACTTACGAAAAAATTACTAAAAAAAATGGTATTCGAAAAGATATAAACAGGGTCGCGTGATTCGGCGATGGTAAGGGATTTGTTGAGGGTCCGCTTCCGATGGTCGCTCAGGAGTAGCAGCTGACGTACTTAGCTTTTCAAGCCAATGTCGTCGAATGCAGCAAAAAAGGGCCCGATGTCCCAGCGCCTCCGTATTTATAGGAGGCGCGAAGCCCGGGGCGGCGATGACATGAGTGGGAGGTGTGAGCGCGACGTCACAACCAAATGCAGAAACCATCCGGTCAACACACTGTTTTTGTGTTAAACCACTTGGAAAGTCATAATAAATCATCGCTCTTGAATTTTCTCGAGTCAATTCCATTTTCTCAACGACTAAACAAGTTTGACAAAACCCTGTGACATGACCATCTTTATTTTTATAAATAAATGGTATTCGATTTTTAAAACCAAGGAGTTATCAATTAAAACTATTTTAATATGACAGGAACAGTGGAAATATTCCATTCCCGATACTTTTAGTGTAGCCTATGTAATATGCAAATACTAGTCCATCTCCCGTCAGGTTTATGCTCGATTATAAGTCAATCTGCACATGGAGTGACGCTGAGATACGGTTATATCTCAGTTGACGACATCCTAATACTATTATAAACACGAAATCCTTCATGGAAAATCTACTGCAGAGGTTACACGTGAAATGATCATATACATATGTATATAGCTAAAGCTAATACCTCTAAAAACATAGGTATAGGTTTTCTTTGTTTTCGGAAACTGGGCCCGCCCAGTTTCCGACGTGGGCGAAATCTAATTAGTAATAAGAGAATGTATTCTAATATTTTTACATAAGAAGAACATTTCAATTAAGCTTTGAGAATACTAAATGTGAAAAAATAAGACCAGTATCATTATAATAGCATTAGCATTACATCCATGCTTTTATCCTAAGAGTGAAAGACATTAGTGGTCAGCCTTTTGTAGGCCGTACCACTAGCGAACGCACTGAGACTGAGAGGCTGCGATAGCCTAGTGGAGATACCAACGGACTGCCATGCAGTGGGTATAGGGTTCGAATCCACGGCGCACACCAATGACTTTTCAAAGTTAAGTGTGTATTAAATTGTTGATTATCGCTTGCCCCGTGCCTCGGAGAGCTCGTCATACCGTTAGTCTCGGCTGTCATGAAGATCTTTGACAGTCTTTACGGAGAGTCAGTGCCCTCAAATAAAATAATACTGGTCTAAACTATGGAATATCACTATCCCTTTGTGTTACGGAGGTCAGACAGCAGTCGCTCTGTGGAAAAGTTGATATTCTGTCGTATCTGGTTAGACCAGTAAGCGTACCCCGGGCTCCAAGGCGTGTCAGTCTTGGATGCACCCGGGATAATGCTAGGGCGATAATGACCACTGGCGAACGCACTTAGCAGCATGGACGGAAAAATATTTTTCCACATTATTAATTGATAAGGATCTTTTCAAGATATAACGAATGTTGATTCCTTAACCAATTTAGTCAATAGCGTCATTAGAGAATAAAGTCTCATCACCAAAGCATTGTGTATAGCCAAAAGGGGCCATTCCAAGACGTAGATGTAAACGGCCGTGCACGGCAAACTTCAAAACAGCAATATATTCCATTTTGGGTAACATCCTTGTTGATTTCTATACAGTTTTCTTACATTGTATTCACATAGGTAACGAGCACAAAGAGTAGGACGATTTCTAACAACTGAGATTCACGCCGGTGGACGTTATCTCCCTGGGATTGTCTTTTATTTCTATTTGAACATGACGAATATCTGCCTAGAAGCACGAGCGAGAGAAAATAATTAGTACAAAGTGTTACTTTACCAATTACTTTACAAATTTACGGATCTTCATTAAGTTAAGGTATAGGTTACAAACGAGAACAATTTATTATTAAGTTATAAAGCAAAATTATATTTAGTTATTTGTTATTAAAGATGATCAGCATCATCATCCTAGCGTTATCTCAGCTACAATCCAAGGAGCCTTGGAGCCCGAGAGCCGCTTTTCTACAATAACGCCTCCACTTCAACCGGAAATAAGAGACATGAATGAGCACGAAAATATTGAAAATTAATGTTATAAACAAAATGTCAACAAGAATCTAACAACACAATCGTCCACATGCAACAAATGTTACCAGTAACATTAGCAAACAAAGGGGGAATTGGAGCTCCATTTGGTCCCGAGCGCTGCGTCGGCTGTCACCGGCGCGGCGCGGCGCGGAATAATCCGAGCGACAGATCAATACACCACCATCGACATTCTACACCTATTCTATAATTCAAACAAAATACACCTCTCGCGTTCCACTGTGAGAAATGTTCTGCGTTTATATTTTTATCAAGGTATTGGAAATTAAGTAGTAAACATTTATAAATATAGTTTTACCGACAGTTCAGTCACGTGGGTCTCGGTTATGGAGACAAATAAATAAGCATTTTTTATTTTAAAGGCATATTATTGCGATGTTTCATAAAAAATACTATGTACTGTAAGACCTATTACAATACCCAGAAACAAGCGTCCAACCATTTATTTTTACAAACTTTTGGATCTATAGGTAATAGTATCAGGATGTCTATACATACATTTTATATATAAAATAGTACGACCGTACAAACATTTCCGTATTTGAACCACAAGTGGTTCGCGGAGCGGAACGCTTTGCCAACGAAAAAAGGTCTTGCCTGAGGATTTAGTTTTCTTTTATTTATAATACTCGACATGCTTGAAGTACCGGGGCGAATGAAACTAATTGAATTGATAGTTTAGTATGCAAATAGTTTGTTCTTCTAAAATAGAGAAATCATCACAATGGTTTCAAGTTGCCTAAATAAAATTAAGAGAAAAGTACAAAGTAATTCATGAAATGTTCTGAGTAATAATTAAATTACTAATTTTTTCTACTGTACTCGAATTCCTTACAAAACAAACAATTTTCAAAGGAAAAGTGAACTGAATTTTTGTTTTTAGAATTAAGAATGTCTGGCTTTTTCAATTCAACAAAATATTTTATAACTTACAACGTACAATCAGAATGGAGTTTATTGTAAAAACTAGATTTTATAGAACATCTAAACATCTCTGTTTAGTTAAAAAGAGTTGACATACCTTTATGATATTTTCGAAGGCAATGTGAAGAAGAGATAGTATGTCTGCTAGGTACGTAACTATGCCATCTATGCTGGCAAAACCAATAACTATTAAAAATAGAACACCTTTTTAATTCCTATCAGATATGCCTGATCTTAATAAGTGTATGATTTTAATCGCTTATTACCTTACATAAAGCCGTGTGGAATCAAGACAATTACAATTGTTTTGCCCTGGATGCATCACCGTTGAACATGAATAGTCCCTATATATCAACAATATCTACTTACAACCTAGTTCTATTTTTGCCTGTTATTTACATATAGCATAAAATCGCGGTTTTCAATTATCCATAATCTTGTCTCTGAAATACATTGTAACAAATAGGTCCGGTATCTCGTATTAACTATCGCAAGGCGACGGCAACAGGCAAGTCAGCCTCGTCACGACCGTATTACTCGCTTCGCTGGCCCCGCTACACGAAAATTCGGCAACTTGAATAGAACCAAAGGATGTTTCTCGGTACAGATGCTCGCTATTTACTAGGATTTGAATGGGATCATCTGTTCAGAGCCTATGTAAATGCGGTATTGATTTGTTGCGATCACCCTCAAGTGCGTAAGCGTTTTAAAATGAAGAAAAATATAGGCTGAGAGTGATTATGTTCTGGCAAAAGTGGGGCATTTTAGAAGGAATAAAACCGCCGGCAACACACTTACTTAGCAACTGAACCAACCGTACCGATCATAAAAATCAACAATTCATCTATAAAATAACAGTGACACAAATCCCAGAGTGATGCCTACCTTTGTGAGAAATCTGTCGGCTATCACCGCTTTCTATTTATGGCCATAGTCAGACGAAGCAAAAGATTATATTATCTTATATTACTTAGGACTCCGCTACGATATGAAATCTCATAGAAATTATGGTGAAATACGACTCACTGATATTAGTTTTCGGATTTCTCAATAGATTCTACGTAATATATTGTCGTACTGATGTCTGAGACGTAAATGGTTTGATTATGTTAGTGATTTGTGTTGCGTTCTATGTAGTATTGTACATGGAGAAGCAAACAAAGAAACGACATACCTGGAGCAAGCTAGTTTTGTTCAAGTGCATCGATGAACGATAGTATTTTTTGGGAGGCTTACCAAATGAACATATTTACTGCTTGAGTATGATCAATAGTTACTAAAAAATTTACTAGTAGATAACTTACAATGTGAAACAGTTGCAGCTCCTTACAAAATAAGATGTTATATTTGATTGAAAAGAGTGGCCATGAGTTTTATTGCCCGTTCTTTACCTATTGCATTGCGAACGTGGCAGTTAATGTAAATGTAGAATCATTAAGTAATTAACTTAAATTTTGACGTTCATAAGCGTCACTCCGACTTATTTTTTTTATTTTATTGATACTTACCACTGACGTTTGGTTGGCCCTGGAAATATTGGTGACGTTGCTTTGTAAATCTAGACAAACGTTTTTCACACTGTGCCTGGGCATGAACAATAAAAGGCACACTTACTCTGTATCAGTAAAAATCCAGTTGATTAATTGATTGTCAGTAGACAATTATGTGAAGTAGTTTTTTGTAGTAGACGGAAAACGAGCAGATGGATCGTCTGATGGTAAGCAATTACTAACCACCGGCCGTGTCCACTAAGAATAAATCGGTTTGATTGTAGTATCTATGGATTCATTATGATTTTAAGATGTCAATAAAGTTTATTATTTATTATAAAAAGGTAAGATTAATGTTATTTTTAGGATTCTAAAACTAAAAATAATGTAGTTGATTGAATCAGGCGTTACTTGGCGGCACTCCATTGTAACTGCCGTGTGGGTGACGGCATAGAATACAAGTGTCACCACCCCCTATCTTCCCGTGGGTGTCGTAAGAGGCGACTAAGGGATAACACGATGCAAATACCATCTTTGCGTAGAGACGGAAAACTCGACATCAAACCCTATACGACTGCCTCGTTGGTCTCGCGGCATAAATGTGCGCGTTATTGGGTTTTTCTGTCACGAAGTTCTCAGTAGCAGCATGGAGTCTGGCAATGTGCCCGGTACGGCAATAGGCTCGCCCCTTATTACGTGGGACTAAAGTATATCTGGCGAAAAGTGGGTGTAGAAATACACCTCTGCCTACCTCTTCGGGGTTATAGGCGTGAGACTATGTATGTATGTTACGTTTCAATGTAAAACAACGCGGATTGGAACAACGGAACAAAAGTTCGAACTCCCTTGAGTTTTTATATTTACTTTCGTAACTGTCATTAGTGGATCTAAATCTTTGAAACAATAAGGTAAAATTTACTTTTTTTTAACGAACAATGGACGTCGTTATTCTTCGAGTTTCAGATAAAAAACGTTAAGACTAATTGTGATTTAATCGTTGTGTATCATCGCACCACTATACAATACATTAGGAATTCGACCATTATTGGAATCAATAAGAGGTCGTCTAAAGATTTTCTATCAACCAATTTTTTGATAATTGATTAGTTAAATAGAGGTGTCATTACGATGGATATCGGATCTGATTTCCCTGTAAGGGACTTTAGGGATTTTTCTTGTAAATTTTTCCGCATTCGCAAATAATAAAAATGAAATGAAAATAAAATATGCCTAAGTTCGTTGCTCTTAAAAAGTAAAAAGTAAAACCCAAGAGCTATTGTTATTTTTTACAGACAAAATCGCGAGGTAAAATTTGTATCTAATAAGGGCATTGATTTAAAAAAAAAACTTAAAAAACTGTGAATCGACACAAAGGGGTAAAATAAAAAGGAAAAGAAATCTTTGTGCCGAATTGTCACCGGCATTATGACAAAGCGATGTCTGTAGGATTTTTAATACAAGCGTGTCAGACCTTCGCGCTCTCCAGAATACTCACAAAGTAAATGACCGTTAAGTGTGAAGCGGCCATGCCATAGAAACCAGACGAAGCATCCAGACGTTATCCA
Organism: Euclidia mi; assembly: GCA_944739405.2. Classification (NCBI taxonomy): domain Eukaryota; kingdom Metazoa; phylum Arthropoda; class Insecta; order Lepidoptera; family Erebidae; genus Euclidia; species Euclidia mi. Next base: position 78,820,839 of record OX123184.2, on the reverse strand, counting down.
GCGAGCCTAATATCTCTAGCAGACGTCTATCTCGCGTATTTCAATGACTCAATGTATCTCTGTTTCTCGTTTAATTTCCGGTCGGTTTGAATTTATCCTATGTCCAACTTCGTTACTTAGAGATTAAATCTGATGGAAACACGATAAAACCAATCCATTTTATGAGCTTTTTTCTTTTTTTTGGAACTTGATTTTTACGGTGTACCTTAGCTCGTTGTTATTTTTATGTTTGTTCCCGATCGAAGTTACAAACGCTGATTGATGTTGATTCAGCGGATTTTCTGGAATATGTTGTGTGCGTGGATTCATTTAGCTTTCTGCTTTAAATAAACACGTATTTGATTACAGACTAATAGTGATTATTTAATAGTGACATGAAATACATTTTGCTTTCGTGAATATATTTTATATGTGAAGGGATGTTTAAAATACTCTCACCTACCTTCAAAATTCTTAATAAACTAATTACCAGTTAAATGTCTTAATTTAAAATTCAAATAACATTTAAATATCATCTAGCTGCCAGCCACTACACTCGTATAATTACATGAAAAGTAAACCTAAGATAAAACGAAGTGAAATGCGAATGTATATCTCAATAAACCAAATAGCTAATAGTAGTTCAGCAACATGCTAGCAAAAAAACTACTTCTCTTTGGCGATGTATAGCGTCTGTCTCGCTAAGACCTTTACGTAAAAACTGTACACAGAGAATATTAAATTTTTGAACAACTTTCTATAGTTCAAGCAACGTTTTTCCTGTTTAAAATAACTCTCAATAAGAACCAGGATCGAATATTAAAATTGTTGTGCCAGCAATCTGTATTTCACAAAATCGGCGTTTAGAATTCACAAATGCCGTGGCTTGCATTATCTGAAGACGTTTTATAATTCAATTCAAGAAAGGCTTAGCGGTAGTCTGTTTTTCTGCGCAACAAAACCTAAAATGGGTATTTTATTGGAGTAAAGCGGCAGTAGGTATTTCGCTATAATAGTTTGGAATAGGGTTTGCTATCAAAGTAGTGACGGTAGTGGACAGTGAGGTTGTCGGTTGTGATCAAGCGCGTAATGGCGGCGCTCCCGTCTACAAAGCGAGCGGCTAAAATAACTTGAGCACACTTGTCTTATGCTACGGTGAACGCTAATTGCTACTGGTGGTGTGTATGTAATTCGTCGATGCTTGGAACAAGTGTAACACTTATCTTATAGTAGAAGAGACGTGGAACATCGACCTTCACCGATCTGATAACCAGATGAGACGTATTTTTTATGTAATATAATTTATAAACAAATATGCCAATAATAACTTGCCTCTCAAAAAAGTGCTCTTAGCTATTTTAAATTAATTAATTTTAGTCAACCGCAAATATAACTTTGTCGTTTATACAAACACTATGGAAACAAAGTTATTTTTGGTGATGAAAAAGTGATAGTGATATTTGAATAGGTGAAGATAAAGGGTATGTTAAGTGTTAAGGCTAATGCTAGTAATTAATAAACAAACAATCTTGGAGTGGAAGCAATATTACAAGAAAGATCAAATAATTAGATTACTTGTGCGAGTCCCGTAAGGGTCCCGTAGTTCAGGTATCCACTTAACATATCCTTTATCTTCACTTGACCAAATATCACGATCAGTTTTTCATCACAAACAATAACTTTGTTTTCCATAGTGGTTGTATAAACGACAAAGTATTTTTTTTTATTGTTTCTGTTTTATTGTTTTCTGCTTTATTGAAAAATGGTATTTATTATATACAAAATACTACAATAACAACCTTTGTCTGATTTAAAAATGTAGTTTTCACAAGAATCGTACCTAATTTTATTGCACAGCGGGCTGGTGAGGTAGTGAGAGCTGCAGTATATTACAAAATGCAATTAAAAACGCAACAAAGAAAGACTAAACCTAACCTAAGATGCATTTTCAACTTAAGTGATATACATATATGATATGTATAATGATTCATTATACATATGATTATATGGTACTTACAAGTCTAGCTGCTTGTATATTTATAATTCTACAAAAGGGCGCTCAGTAATCACAAGTTCACAAGTAGTTCACATTACATTTTAAATATTTAGAACATTTTCATTTTCCGATGGAGCCACGCAGCAAGATATAATTGGATCCTCAACGCTTAATTACCGGATTTACTATCGCTACCGTAATAATGAACAAAACAAATGTGTGCAGACCGCACATGTGTGCAAGATCCAAGGCCGCGCCAACCCAATCGAAAGCGTGTACGAAAGCCATGAAGCGCCTTTTTGTCAACCTTTTTTTAAAGTAATTTTAATAATTAACGCGTAAAAACGTAACGTAGTAAAATACTAGGCGCGCGGCGCCCCTATTACCCTGGCTCCTCTGTGCGCCGCGCACATTGCACATATGGGCGGCTCAGCTCTGGCGAGATCACACCTGAACGCAACGACTACTTTACTGTGCGACTGCTATTTAAGTTAATCGATTCATGCTATAAAATTATAGCTTATCAATTATCTTTTCCTTAAAAAAACGTACTTATGAGTTAAATGCATCGTGACAGGTTCTTTGTTACTACTAGTTAGCTCATGCACTTTAAAGTAGGTACTTGTAGGTACCTTGCCTATAGTTTATCTTTAGTACTTGTCATATAGTATATATACTTTATACTGATAGGCAAGGGCTACTCTGGTCTAATCTATAGGTATCTATCCCATTTATCTGTAGGTATCTATTCTATAAATAAACTTGTTTGTACCTTGCTATTTAACAATACATATGGAGGGTTTGGACTGCCTCGTTGGTCTCGCGGCATAAATGTGCGCGTGGGATTGGGAGGTCTCGGGTTCGATTCCCGGGTCGGGCAAAGTGTTATTGGGTTTGTCCGTTAGGAAATTCTCAGCGCGGAGTCTGGTAATGTGCCCGGTACGGCAATAGGCTCGCCCTCTATTACGTGGGACCTAAAAATTCATGTTGAAATGTCGGTGTAATATTACACCTATGCCTTCCCCTTCAGGGATACAGGCGTGAGTCTATATAAAAAAATATGGAGGGTTTCTATTATTATAAATCTATGATTATGAATCAAGCTTATGAGAGGTGGAAATAACGTGGCATACCTTAATAAATGGAAAACCAGCGACCCGTTCCGACTTTGCATAGGACGATAATACATCATTTACACAAAACCAGTCAAAATTGAGGGTCTCGGGTTCGAATCTACGCACCAATTACTTTTCGAAGTTAAGTGCGTATTAAATTGTGAATTAACGTTTACCTGTGAAGGAAAACATCGTGAGGAAACCTGCATGTCTGAGAGTTCTCCATAATGTTCTCAAAAGACATGTGAAGTCGCACTTAGCCAGAGTGGTAGACTCATACTTAACCCGTGCCCAGCAGTGGGACCGTATATAATGCTGATAATGACGAGTCACAATTGAACACATAAGAGTCATATCACACAGGACAGATAGATAGACGCGACATGACTTTGTTTTATAATATAAAGTGATTGAACAGATAAACATTTTTCAGCCACTTTATAAGATAAAGGCACTAAAAGTAATGCAACTACCACAATATGTCGGCTCATCAAATAGATAACTCTGACAATAAGCCCCAGAATGTGTATTGTACTCACGAACGTATCTGTTGATTTACGAGTCGACTGACCTCCGTATGCCATGCGTTAGACCACACAATATAATATGCAAATACTAGTCCATCTCCTGTCAGGTTTATGCTCGATTATAAGTCAATTTGCATATGGAATGACGCTGACATACGGCTATATCTCAGTTGACGACAACCTAATACTATTATAAACACGAAATCCTTCATGCAAAATCTACTGCAGAAATATTAAACGTGAAATGATCATATACATATGTATATAGTTAAAGCTAATACCTCTAAAAACATAGGTATAGGTTTTCTTTGTTTTCGGAAACTGGGTGGGGCCGTGGACGAAATCTAATTAGTAATAAGAGAATGTATTTAAATAATTTAACATAAGAAGAACATTTCAATTAAGCCTTGAGAATACTAACTGTGAAAAAAATAAGACTAGTATCATTATAATAGCATTAGCTCAATTACATCCATGCTTTTATCCTAAGAGACCTGATTTTTCCAAATTGTGACTTTAGTGGTCAGCCTTTTGTAAGCCACTAGCGAACGCACTTAGCAGCATGGACGGACAAATATTTTTCCACATTACTAATTGATAAGAATCTTTTCAAGATGTAAACGATTGTTGATTCCTAAACCAATTTAGTCAATAGCGTCATTAGAGAATCAAGTCTCAACTAAAAAAGCATTGTGTGTAGCCAAAAAGAGGCCATTCCAAGACGTAGATGTAAACGGCCGTACACGGCAATCTTCGAAACAACAATATATTCCATTTTCGGTAACATCCTTGTTGATTTCTATACAGTTTTCTAACATTGTATTCACATAGGTAACGAGCACTAAGAGTAGGACGATTTCTAACAACTATGATTCACCCCGGTGGACGTTATCTCCCTGGGATTGTCCTTTATTACTATTTGAACTTGGACGAATATCTGCCTAGAAGCACGAGCGAGAGAAAATAATTAGTACAAAGTGTTACTTTACCAATTACTTTACAAATTTACGGATCTTCATTAAGTTAAGGTATAGGTAACAAACGAGAACAATTTATTATTGAGTTATAAAGCAAAATTATATTTAGTTATTTGTTATTAAAGAAGAGCAGCAGCATCATCCTAGCGCTACAATACAAGGAGCCTTGGAGCCCCTGAGGCCCTTTTCTACAATAACGCCTTCACTTCAACCGGAAATAAGAGACATGAATGAGCACGAAAATATTGAAAATTAATATTATAAACAAAATGTCAACAAGAATCTAATAACACAATCGTCCACATGCAACAAATGTTACCAGTAACATTAGCAAACAAAGGGGGAATTGGAGCTCCATTTGGTCCCGAGCGAGCGCTGAGTCGGCTGTCACCGGCGCGGCGGCCTGAATAATGCGAGCGACAGATCGATACACCACCATCGACATTCTACACCTCGTCGTTCCACTGTGAGAAATGTTCTGCATTTATATACGTTTATAAACATTTATAAATATAGTATCTACCGACAGTTCAGTCACGTGGGTCTCGGTTATGGAGACAAATAAATAAGCATTTCTAATTTAAAAGCCATATTATTGCGATGTTTCATAAAAAATACTATGTACTGTAAGGCCTATTACAATACCCAGAAACAAGCGTACAACCATTTATTTTTACAAACTTTTGGATGTATAGGAAATAGTATCAGGATGTCTATACATACATTTTATATATAAAATAGTACGACCGTACACACATTTCCGTATTTGAACCACAAGTGGTTCGCGTCGCGCAACGCTTTGCCAACGAAAAAAGGTCTTGCCTGAGGATTTAGTTTTCTTTTATTTATAATATTCGACATGCTTGAAGTACCGGGGCGAAAGAAACTAATTGAATCAATAGTTTAGTATGCAAATAGTTTGTTCTTCTAAAATAGAGAAATCATCACAATGGTTTCAAGTTGCCTAAATAAAATTAAGAGAGAAATACAAAGTAATTCAAGAAATGTTCTGAGTAATAATTAAATTACTAACTTTTTCTACTGTACTCGAATTCCTCAAAACAAACAATTTTCAAAGAAAAAGTGAACTGAATTTTTGTTTTTAGAATGAATGTCTGGCTTTTTCAATTCAACAAAATATTTTATAACTTACAACGTACAATCAGAATAGAGTTTATTGTAAAAACAAGATTTTATAGAACATCTAAACATCTCTGTTTAGTTAAAAAGAGTTGACATACCTTTATGATATTTTCGAAGGCAATATGAAGAAGAGATAGTATGTCTGCTAGGTACGTAACTATGCCATCTATGCTGGCAAAACCAATAACTATTAATAAATAGAACACCTTTTTATTGCCTATCAGATATGCCTGATCTGTAATAAGTGTATGATTTTAATCGCTTATTACCTTACATAAAACCGTGTGGAAACAAGACAATTACTATTGTTTTGCCCTGGATGCATCACCGTTGAACATGAATAGTCCCTATATATCAACAATATCTACTTACAACCTAGTCCTATTTTTGCATGTCATTTTCATATAGCATAAAATCGCGGTTTTCAATTATCCATAATCTTGTCTCTGAAATACATTGTAACAAATAGGTCCGGTATCTCGACTACACTATCGGGAGGCGAAGGCAACAGGCAAGTCAGCCTCGTTACGGCCGTATTGCTCACTTCGCTGGCCTCGCTACACGAAAATACGGCAACTTGAATAGAACCGAGGTATATTTATCTTTAGGTACAGATGCTCGCTATTTACTAGGATTTGAATGGGATCATCTGTTCTGAGCCTATTTAAATGCGGTATTGATTTGTTGCGATCAAGTGCGTGCGTGCGTGCGTTTTAAAATGAAGAAAATGTATAGGCTGAGAGTGATTATGTTCTGGCAAAAGTGGGGCATTTTAGAACGAATAAAATCACCGGCAAAAAAAGTCCTAAGTCTTAAACCTAAACCTTTAAAAATATGGAGATGAGATTGATTATTATTTATCAGATTTAGGCATTTTTATTGTCATGGAAATACGACTGATATTATAAAAAATTAAACACGAAACAAAAAATGGCATCAATATTATTATAAAACGTTCCTACAATGTCGGTCCTCTAACGGGTTTTAAACCCACACACTTAATTAGCAACTGAACCAACCGTACCGTTCATAAAAATCAACAATTTATCTATAAAAAAACAGTGACACAATTTCCAGAGTGATGCCTCACTTTGTGAGAAATCTGTCGGCAATCACTGCTTTCTACTTATGGCTATAGTCAGACGAAGGAAAAGATTATATCTAATATTACTTAGGACTCCGCTACGATATGAAATCTCATAGAAATTATGGCGAAATATGACTCACCGATATTAGTTTTCGGATTTCTCAATAGATTCTACGTAATATATTGTCGTACTGATGTCTGAGACGTAAATGGTTTGATTATGTTAGTGAGTTGTGTTGCGTTCTATGTAGTATTGTACATGGAGAAGCAAACAAAGAAACGTCATACCTGGAGCAAGCTAGTTTTGTTCAAGTGCATCGATGTACGATACTATTGATGCCACTAACGTTTATTTATAAACGGAAATATTGGTGACTATGCTGTGTAGACAAAGGTTTTTCACACTGTGCCTGGGCATGAACAATGAAAGGCACACTTACTCTGTATCAGTACAAATCCAGTTGATTAAATGTCAGTAGACAATTATGTGAAGTAATTTTTTTTTGTAGTAGACGGAAAACGAGCAGATGGATCGCCTGATTGTAAGCAATTACTAACCACCGGCGGTAACCGCCCCATTGACGAACGAAGTGCCAAAGGAGTCACATGTACATTATTGTACATTGCCTGCCTTTGATATGGGAAAAGAGTTCTCCCTCGTAACTCTAGGAGCGTTATGATAGAGAGGGGCTTCGACACTCTCACTCACTAAGCGAAACGATTTTGCATAGATAGGTACCGCTACTATACGTTGATATTCAATGAGAGGATCGTGTTTTACCTGTCGAGCAAGCCCGTTCAAGTTAAAGTCTGCGAAGCTCTACTACCTGTAAATTTTAGTTATCATTTACTTATCACATTAAACTCTGCCCAGACTGCGGCTAAAACTGTAAGCTTTTGCAGGAAACACAGGGATATTCATTATTATCAATCAATTCTGGGATAATTATGGTCCCCTAAATTGAACGTAATGAGTAACTAGTGACTAAACCTAATAAATATATTACGTATTATATATGTAGCGGTTCCATCCTTCGCAGGTAGAGTCTTAATAATAGTTCTAGTATTTCATAATGGAACAAGGGACATCAGACAAATAAAACGGCAACGTTGAATCAAAATCAAGCTAATTCTAAAATTCTTCGACAGCTGCAGAATGAAAAACTCTCGTAACAACTGTACCTACGTACAGTCTTCAGTAAACTGTAATCTTAGTGTTCCGGATAGAAATGAGAAGATGAAATGCCTTTGTCCTCAGCTCGATGAGCCAAACTACGTTTCAATGTAAAACAACGCGGATTGAAACAACGGAACAAAAGTTCGAACTTCCTCGAGTTTTTATATTTACTTTTGTAACTGTCATTAGTGGATCTAAATCTATGAAACAATAAGGTAAAATTTTACGTATTTTTTAACGAACAATGAACGTCGTTATTCTTCGTGTTTCAGTAAAAAAAACGTTAAGATTAATTGTGATTTACTCTTTGTCTATTATCGCACCGCTATACAATACATTAGGAATTCGACCATTAATGGCATCAATAAGAGGTCGTCTAAAGATTTTCTATCAACCAATTTTTAGATAATTGATTAGTTAAATAGAGGTGATGGATATCGGATCTGATTTCCCTGTAAGGGACTTTAGGGATTTTCTTGTAAACTTTTCCGTATTCGCAAGTAATAAAAATGAAATGAAAATAAAATATACCTAAGTTCGTTGCTCTTAAAAAGTAAAACCCAAGAGCTATTGTTATTTTTTACAGACGAAATCGCGAGCAAAAGTTTGTATCTAATAAGGGCACGGATTTAAAAATACAAACTTAAGACACTGTGAACTCGACACAAAGGGGTAAAATAAGAAGGATAAGAAATCTTTTTGCGTATTTCAATGACTCGATGTATCTCTGTTTCTCGTTTAATTTCCGCTACGAAGTTTTTTTACCGGTCGCAATGTATCCTATGTCCAACTCCGTTACTTAGAGGTTAAATCTGATGGAAACATGATAGAACCAATCCATTTTATGAGCTTTTTCGATTTGGAACTTGATTTTTACGGTGTACCTTAGCTCCTTGTTATTTTTTATGTTTGTTCCCGCTCGAAGTTACAAACGCTGATTGACGTTGATTCAGCAGATTTTCTGGAACTTGTTGTGTACGTGGATTCATTTTGCTTTCTGTTTTAAATAAACACGTATTTGATTACAGACTAATAGTGATTATTTAATAGTGACATGAATTAATACATTTTTGCTTTCGAGTATTTATTTTATATGTGAAGGGTTGTATAAAACACTCTCCCTTCAAAATTCTTGTTAAACTAATTACCAGTTAAATGTCTTAATTTAAAATTCAAATAGCATTTAAATATCATCTACCTGCCAGCCACTACACTCGAATAATTACATGAAAAGTAAACTAAGATAAAACGGATCGAAATGCGGTAGCGAGGGTATATCTCAATGAACCAAATAGCTAATAGTAGTTTAGCAACAGGCTAGCAAAAAACTACTTCTCTTTGGCGATGTATAGCATCTATCCCGCTAAGAGCTTTACGTAAAAACTATACACAGAGAATATTAAGACTTTGAACAACTTTTTATAGTTCAAACAACGTTTTTCCTGATCAAAATAACTCACAATAAGAACCAGGATCGAATATTAAAATTGTTGTGCCAGCAATCTGTATTTCACAGAATCGGCGTTTAGAATTCACAAATTCCGTGCCTTGCATTATCTGAAGATGTTTCACAATTCAATTCAAGAAAGGCTTAGCGGTAGTCTGTTTTTCTGCTCAACAAAACCTATAATGGAAACTTTCTTGGAGTAAAGCGGCAGTAAATAGCAATAATGGTTTGGAATAGGGTTTGCTATTTAAGTAGTGACGGTAGTGGTCAGTGAAGTTGTCGGTTGTGATCGAGCGCGTAATGGCAGCGCTACCGCCTATAAAGCGAGCGGCTAATCTAACATGAGCACACGTATGCTACGGTTAACCTAAATTGCTGCTGGTGATGTATATGTAATTTGCACAGAACTTAAACTACTGAAGCAAGAAAATTGGACTTTGGGTGGCTTTTAGGACGAAGACATTTACTAAGGAGATTTTTAGTATGTCAACCCTAAAAGGGCAATTGGGGTTAACAGTTCTCGGCTTACTTCTTTGTTTTTTTTTGTGTCTGTTTGGAAGATCCTCATGGAGTCCCTCCGCCCTAAGGGAAGGGCGAAGGGGACTGTCAGACTCTTACTTACTAAAAACCAACCCGTGTTCGTCATGTACCCGTGTGTCGGAGGGTCGGGTATCTGGTATTGGCCCGCCAGATGGTCAGGCGGGCCTCGAACAAAACCCCCTTAGCGGATTGGGCTCCACCGCTAAAACGACCGCCGGGCGCAGAGGATTGGGAGGACGCCAACGCAACACCGCAACCCCTCTTCCTCTGCGGCCCCGCCGCGACGCAGCAAAGGTGCGCCCCCACTTAGTCGCGGGAGATAGGGCGCGCGCCAACGTGACACCGACACGCCTCTCCTCACGCGACCGCGCCCGATTGCGAGTGACAGAAGAACTGTCCCTCGCACCTGCACCATTGGACGCATCCTGTGCAGGCCTTCGTCAAGCCCATGCGGAGCGTCCACTCCCGGGATCTCACTTAGCTTCACCGTGGGTGACCTAACCATGGTTACGAGCCCCCCTACCGCGACAAGGTGGAGATCCCACGAGAGGGGTACTATTTTGACCTACAGGATGATGATATATCGTGTGATGTTCATTTGGGTCAAGTCTTTTACGAAAAGATAGGTGACAAATACATGTCTCTAAAATAAATGATATTATTTATATTCAAATTTAACATCGTCGGATCCTCACCTACATCCAGTTCGTTCATTTCCCCGCTCGTCTATAACACTTATGAGGTTGGTCGTCGCCTTCGGGCTGAGTCTCTCATGACGAGGGAACGTAACGATGTTACCCGATCTATGGCCGCCACTATACTCAATAAAACAACTTTTCACATGATTTTCGATACTATCAACCCTAATGCTATTTTCAAATCGATGAAGCAGTATTTTTCACTTGATTGGACGGTCATAAACTTATTAAAAAAGACCTACGGTAAAATACATTGATTTAAAAATTTAGCCATCACAAGCTTCCTAATAATATTACACAGTAGCATATATATAAGTATATAATTATGTACCTACCACGTACCTTTGTTTTGAGTACCTAACCGATATTTCGGCACTCACATCCGTGAACATGGCGCTTGCAACAGTGGAACAGTGCCGAACAGTGCCGAAGTACATATTATAATTTTACATGATATAATACTTACAAGTCTAGCTGCTTGTGTATAATAAATCCTACAAAAAGGCTCTCAGTAACCTTTTCAGTTTATTATGGGCATGGTCAAACTACAAGGTACCACTGTACATATGTTATAATCGTCTGTCTGTCCGTCTTATATTGTAACCCGACGATAGAACGAACCCTTCTACACCATTGCCCTAGGCAAAGGTCACTGAGAATCTTGACATTCATGGCCTGACAAGTGCTTGAGCGGTTTTTCTTAGTCAGGTAGCCATTAGCATTGCCTATTTACAACAGTAGCATCTTATACACCAACCTCGCAATGTATCCTAACTAAATTATTCTGTATTAATCACTGTGTGTTAACTTTACCACCATAACCAAACGGATATTATCCGTAACGAATGAGTTCACAGTCATTACATTTTAAATATTCAAAACATTTTCATTTTCCGATGGAGCTATTCAGCAAGATATAATTTGATCCTCAACGCGATGTCCACAAATAATGCTCGCTGAATTACCGGTTTTGCTATCGCTACCGTAATAATTAACAATACGAATATAAATGCTATCTGCGGTCGCTCATTATGAGTTTCCAGATCATTGAATAATTAGTTTTGCAATGCCGTCAGCAATCGTGCCCAGATCTCGGGATTTCCAGGAACAATTAATGCTGGTAATTTTCTGGCGTTTAATTGACTTACTGAAAAGTTTATTCCGGTTGCATAGACTTTGGCGGTTGTCATAAATGAACTTTAGTGACTTAAAGGAAAATGAAGAAAAATTACTTTAATACCAAGATCGTTTAATTTTTTTAAGTTTCCTTGTATCAAACGGATTAAGTTAGACATAAAAAAGTATCAATTTAATTCTTCTACAACAAAGCGGTACAATATTCACTTATTACTTGTTTTTAAACTCACTTTGTTTAGGACGGCAAGGGGACGACCATGAATTTGTAGTGTATTTATTTTACGCCTAGTAGCTTAGTCAGCTAAAATATTCACACTAAATTACATTACAAAGGACTAGCGAGACATTTTGACTTTATAATGAATTCAGTTTGTTTACGAATTCTGAAATTAGTATTAAACAAGAGCTTCTTACCAACTTCTGCCTCGCCACTATCCTAACGCTGTTTATCTATCGCTGCTACGCAGAAGGTCTCGGGTCCTAATGTACGGCACGCACCGTACCGTAGCTACATGTCTGAGAGTTCTCCATCTAGTCCATTTATTAGAGTACGCAATTTTAATTTACAGATGTGTAGGGAGGGCTAGTGTAAAGCTTAGTCCAAATGTGTGGGGTCATCGTGCCTTTTGGCCAGAGGAAAGTCGCTTTTTTGACGATAATTCATTATTTTCCTTTATGAATTTTGATAAATATCTAAAAAATTTCCTGCAGGAGTCCTCAGAACATTTAGGCATTGCAGAACACATTGCAGTATCTTCTGACTGGGCTGACTATAAACTTTAGATGCCGCAGTTTTTAGGGTCATTGTCATGAGTGAAAATGCAAAATGGACCTTATGGTGTTGCAAAGTCTCAAGTTGGAAGACCGGTTCTTGTTTGGAAGAAGAAATAACAAATAAAATGTATTTATTTATTGCTGAGGATGAAAAAATTATAACACATTGAAAAGAAAATTTGTTGCAAAGGAGAATGACCAATACTGGGCTATTTTGTGGCACGTTTGCTTCTAAACCATTTAAACGTGGAAAATCTTTTTTTATTTTATTATTTTATGATGGTAAAGCAAATGGTGGATTTTTACTTCTAAAATATAAGTATCTGCCTCAAAGTAAGGATAGGCTTAGGTATCTGCATTATTCGGAAATAAGTAACATCGCCATTCGCAATTTCGTATTAAAAACTCATTTTGCATATTTCGGCAAATCAGTAAGGGCCTGTTCACGAGATCGGTCTAAGCGGCGCGCGTCGCGGCGGGCGGCGCGGCAGAGCGTCGTGCACGCCACGACCCTACAGCAGCGGTAAACGCAGCGGCAAATGTGGGCGTATTTGGGCCGACGGAGTTTCCCATAAATGTGGCGATAACCAAAATATCTTTGTGTAACTATACGGTATACCTACAAAATTGTCGACATTGGATCTTCATTTCTTACAAGTATTTTATATCAAAGGAATAATACATATTCGCAATTAATGAGGCGTTGAATAGGTACCTACACAACGTAGATTACGTTAAGTAGGTAGGTAAATCACCTTTTAACTTTCATAGTAGCTGTGTCTGTACCTAAATAGGTACATATGTACATTACTCAATGTTTTAATGTTTGCGATTTATATTAAAACCTACCATTACATTCTGTAAAACATTGTTTCATTACATCTCGCAACGTTTTATTAACATTTTTGTATTTATACAGCGGATGTGTTGGTATCCACACACGCGACCGTTTAAAAATTTCGACTTTAAATGTCTCCGTATTCATTACCGCCACAAAATATTTAACAAATAGTTTAACCGCCTAGTTCGTCCCTCGCGTAACGCTGTCTGTGCCGCTCGGAGTCGTGGCGTCGGACTCGGTCGCAGTACATTTGTTCCCGCCGCTCGCCGCACCGCCCGCCGCGCCGCCCGCCGCGCAGCCAATCGCGTCAAAAAAAACGCGCGCGTTATCGCTGTGCGCGGCGGCTCGTGGCGTGCTTCGAACGTCTTCATACATTTGATCTTGCCGCTAGCCGCCCCGCGCCAAGCCGCCGCTCAGAGCGGCAAGGTCGTGACAGGGCCGTAACAGTTTCTTGCAAACTTCTTTAAATAGGGAAAAATGACAGTTATAGTGCAAACAGTGTAGCTGCATGAAAGTTCTAACAACCAACATAACACTAAAACCTTTTGATATTTTGAAACAGGTGTTGAAATATTTTCTATAAATAATATTTATATCCTTTATGCAACGTATAACCTACGAAGTAATATTTTGTATTTTATCTAAAATATGGGAACATATTTTTATGACACTGGCATCCGTAATATCTAACGTCAGTTATTTTGACATGAACACAGTCAATTTGCACAGTTGGTACAAAACGAGAACTACTCTATTTAGCTTCATTATAGTTAGAACATTCCATAAAATTTGAACTAAGTTTGTAAAGCCTGTATGGTACTGTCAAACCGATCTGATGATGGAGCCGGAAGATATGAACTGGAACTCGACATGTATGTAACTAACTATGTAATGGAATCTAAGCTAACTAATTAAACCATCTTCTAAGGGTCGTACCGTAATGAAAATTGGCAGCTGTATGTAGTTCTGATGACAATACAATAATATGTTACTGTCAAACTGATCTGATGATGGAGCCGGAAGATATGAACTGGAACTCGACATGTATGTAACTAACTACCTATGTAATGGAATCTAAGGTAACTAATTTAACCATCTTCCAAGGGTCGTAGCGTATTGAAAAATAGCAGTTGTATGTAGTTCTGATGACAATACAATAATATGCTACTGTCAAACTGTTTTGATGATGGAGCTGGAAGATATGAACTGGAACTTCATGATGGAAAATCGTATCGTAGCTGTTTTGGATTCCTTAGAAAATTCTTGTAATGAACTTTGGCCACAATTAGGTTTCAAGGTCTGATGATGAAGCCGGAACATAGGCACTGGCATTCCATGATAGAATATCGTATCATAGTCGTGTTTGCACTTGTGAGAAAGGCCATGTAATGAACTTTGAACACGATCAGGTTTCAAGGTTATAATAAACCATTTATTTATTGTAGACCACGCAGTGGTGTAGTTAGGGTCCCGTACTTTTGCGGCTGGACAGGCGTATGTGGCCCTGAGTAGTAAAGTAGTTAGTGGTCTACTGATTGAAGAACTAGACTGTTATAAGCTGACAGATAAAACACCATGTAATATAGACGCACAGGCGGAGATGGAGAGGATGCGGGCTCATTTGCCTACTCAAATAAATGCCTAAAATAAATGTATAAATGTTAAAAATATTTCGTTATCAAAGACCAAAAAGTATAAAATAGTTTAAAAACACTAGAAAAACACGCTTTTATAAATGCACATAAAAATAAAAAAATAATTATGGATCGTTCAAGTTGTCTTGAACGATCTACTCGTATAACTTGAACTTCAGCTCAAAAATAGTCTGAGCTGAAGTGTAAACTATGTGCTTTTATTTATAAAATTTGATTGTGAAAGCGTGGGGCGCTGGAACAAAAGCGTGGGGCGCTGGAACAGGAAAGACTTTATTGTTAACAAACACTAATACTAACTTCCTGGCGGAAGCTGCATGAGGTCGCACAAGAGCATAGCATTTATGCCACCAAAGCGTTACCAAAGGGAACCAAAAATATCTCGTCCACGAACAAAAACTTTACATTTTGCCACGGTTGACGCATTACCCTTATGTACTTAATTTCCTGAAAGAAGAGGCGTTAAAAATGTCAGTGAATGTCGTCTTCCTCGCTGATGGCGCATGTTTTGTCTGAGTCCGACAAACTGGTATTTTGAACAGTCTGTTTAATGTGGAGCCACTTACTACTCGTGCTGCAACTCCAGTTACAGCGCCAATCTGTGTAACCTGCTTCGCGTAACATCTGTTCACTTGATTTTCGAACAAGTTAAAAAAGAACGTCGTTTATAATCAAATATTATAATTAAAAGCACATAGTTTACACTTCAGCCCAGAAATAGAGACAACTTGAACGATCCATAATTATTTTTTTGTTTTTATGTGCATTTATAAAAGCGTGTTTTTCTAGTGTTTTTTAAACTATTAATGTGTTTATTCTGTGGGAGTCGTAAAAGGCGACTAAGGAATTTTCCTGAGTCATAAAGATGTCGGCAGCGGCGGCCGCCAGTTTATTTTTATTTAACCATTTCTGCCCGATCCCGTGGGACTATCGGCCAATCCTTTCTTAGTGCACCCTTACGGTCCCAAGGATCATACATGGTAAATTTCACCTTCTTGAGCCCAGTTCCTTCGACAGTGCGTTGTCAGTCAGTCAGTCAGTCAGTAACGCAAGAATTTTATATAAACAGATGTTGACAATAAATATGTCCAAATACCGTTTCATTTCTCCTTTAAGGCATTGAGTTTATAATCATAAAATGAATCTATATCCCCGTAATGTATTGATATTGTATTTTCCTCGCGCGACAAGGGAACGAGTTTTTCATTCGGTAAACGTTTCACAAAGATGCCATCTTCGTTGAAGAGTCGTGATTATTTACACAGTACATTATTTACAAGCAATACTGAGTACTTATTTCTATCTAGATGTTGTAATTGGGATTTCGTGTTATTCATTTCAATCGTACTATTTTTTTCTGTGGTTGTTGTAATCATTTTGAACGTCTAGGTGCAGCAAGTTTAAAGTATGATTGGTCATTCATAAATTAATCAAATATAAAATAACTAGAGGCTGCCCGCAGCTACGCTCACACATTTTTTAATTAAATGGTTCCCGCTTGAGCCCGTGCGAGTTTCGGGAAATCCCTTCTTAATGCACCCATACGATCACCAAGGAACATACATGCCAAATATTAGTTTCTTGCGCCCAATAGTTTTTGACTGTGCATAGTCTGTCCTTCAGTCAGATACGCTGGCATTTAATACAGACATTCTTCAATAAAAACACAATCAATAATTATATACGTATGTTTACATTTTGTGTAATTATGAACAAAGAACCTAAGGAGGAGGTGTGCTAGTTTGTGCACATTTTTAGATACATTTCTATTCTACTAACGTAAGATAACTATTTTACCACAATATAATATCAAAGTTTAAATTTTATTGGCCAGATCATGAAGCTAAATATTTACGCAGTGAACTTACTCTCAAAACAACTTCAGAAGAGTGATATAAAATTATTACATAAGTAGGTATTTAAGCGGAAAATAAATGGAGTTCCTCAAAGTGTTAAAAGCATGTTGAGACTTGGTTCATTTACAAAGTTATGTTCCGTGTTGCGTGTTTCTACCGTTTATACGCTAAACTTGAGCTTCAAAATAAAAAGTACCGTTATAATACTTATACGAATACATACATATACATAGTAAACTTCATAAAACTACAAATTTAATATACTTTGGAAATAGGTTGCGATTTCTGATGTGCGTGATAGTTAATATATAATATCGCCCACGAAAAAAATCTCTATCGATATTGTTACGCGTAAGCGCACGCTGATTGTTGCATGATAACATGTGTGCACCAGTAAAAGTAACCTAAATTTGTACGGTAAAAGTATTATCCGGCAGGCAACTCAAAAGAAAACTATAAGTAAACTAGCAAATTATAAATTCCTTCGAAGCTTGTTAACAAACATACTCTTCATTCTTAAAATTCACGACATACCTGAATGAATGCATCAGTTGGCTAAGCATCCAAGTTGTACGAGAATGTCAAACTTGTCAAAGATACAAATAGCTTGTGATGAACGGAGCGCGAATCTGCCAGTCTCTCGACTTACATCAATCACTACGTTCGTATACCTCTTCAGACACCAACGACCTTAAAATTCCGATCTCGATTACCGGGTTAAACAAAGTGGTTTACATGTAACTTAAAGGGATTAGCAATCTTATAATTTAGTCATATAATATTGAGTTGAATTTCGAATTGTAGATGCCATTATCAATAACCAGAATGAATGAAAATAATAACAAAAAACAATAACAAAGAAATTTAACACCAAAACTGGATCTTATTTATTTTACTGATGCGCGTACAAATATAGAAGCAGGTCCATGCTATTTTTTTACGGCCCGTTCACGAACAACAGCGTCTGGCGGAAACGGGAGCGATTTCAATATCTTTGGCGCGTTCTACTCTGACGCGATGTCGCTTGCGATGGAGTAGAGCGCGACATGTACATCAATCGCTGCCGCCACGCGCTGCTGCTGATCGCGTACGGGTCGAATGAATATCGACTAACTTTAAAATTCAGTGGTTGACACAGCGAGTTCGGAAGTAGCTCACTCAGCAATTGATATAACATTGCGTCGCCACAAGCGCAATTCTAAATTAACATTTTCTGGGAGTCTCCCGTCTTGGTAATTTAGTAAATTTATTCGATGTGGATATATGTCACAAGATTGCTAATTTAGCATATTATTCATTCGATGTGGATATTAGATATAAGTTTGCATAGTATTATGCATTTCCAATAGTGATATTTTTTCGACTTTTGGAGCTTCGAATTTAAGCTGCTTTTATCCTGCGGTACTAATCTCACTCATAAGTTTCCAAAGGTGCTGAAGATATCCTCGCTCCTCCAAAATTCCACTTCCTACGGCTTGATTACTACGTTCCACAACTACACCACATCATAAAAACGAAATGCGGTCAAACTGCGGTAGCGCTATAATACTCCTGCTTCTTGCCGCTACGTTGTGAAGGCTACGAAATGTGATTGTAGCTATGTGTTGCAATGTAGTTGCGTAACGTATGAACAGACGTAGACACGTTGCATCGACGCAACGTTGTGGTTGCGTCGTGGCCGGTATCACATACGGAGTCGATAATAGTCACGAACTGTGGTTCGTGTATACTATTAATCATATGTACCAATAATCATACAAATTAACACGTGCTCACGCGGTATGTTACTATAAGCGACGTAGCTCCCCACCATTTAATTATGCTACTAAAATTCATCCGAAAGAATTAATGTTTCCTTCTCTACGGGTACACATAAGCGAAAAATATCAAATGTGAAACTTTCTTATATACATATTATAAAATGTAATCCCTTTTCGCCCTGTCTGGCTGTATGAATACAATAAACGCGAAAACTACCGAACAGATTTTTATACGGTTTTCACCAACAGATAGTGATTCCTGAGGGAGATTTAAATGCATAATTTACGCGGGCGGAGTCGCAGTCTAGTATTTAATGCGAAAGTGTGTTTATTTGTTCAGCCTTTTTCACCTCACAACTCTCTTCCTTTGTAGTATCTATCTATAAGCCCACAACATAAGTTATTATTGATTAAATAAAAGCGTGTTTGTAGAGGCACTTTGCATTAGTGGCGCTAATTTGTTGCTCGTCTTGGTAATCAACTTGTAATCGCACGAAGTTGATTTATATCTCATGTGTAGCGGCAGCATTACTTAAGGACTATATTAAATAACTTGGAGTTCCACACCCTGTATATTAAAGTTCATCTCGGTGTATTTATTTAGTCTACATGAATATAGACTCAAAGCTGTACTCTGTGGATATTTGTTTTGTGTTGTAGGTTCGTTTGAACTACAAACATGACTAAAAGCACCCTATAATTTTGTTGATGTTCCTTTTTTCTGTAAGCCGCTGGCAAAATATTTGATAGGAGACATACATACATACATAGACTCACGCCTGATTCCCCGAAGCCAGTGTTTTGATCCCACGTAATAGGTGGCGAGCCTATTGCCGCTTATTGGGACATTTTGTTTGCCATAGCCTCGTCCGTTGATCGGCAGGTGCACCACTTGCAGGTGAGGTTGGCTTGGGACCCTAAGTTCTTGGTGGGAACCCTATGCACCCTTTTGTTTGCCAGAGCCCCGTCCGTTGATCGGCAGGTGCACCACTTGCAGGTGAGGTTGGCTTGGAACCCTAAGTTCTTGGTGGGAACCCTATGCACCCACCATTTGATAGGACAATAGTGACAAATAAAATTCGTGCTAATTACTTAATAAGAAAAAGATAAGTACAAATAGGGGTAGGATAGAGTTTTCACTTATTGAGTGGAATGAATCGTAACAATTACAATATGTAACTACATACATATATACGAGACTTTGCACGCGGCTGCACCCGCGTGGGAGTCGGTAATCATGGTAAATATGTTTTTGCTTATACCGCTCTGCAGCCTACATCAACATCGCTCCATGGCCAAACAAAAAAACACTTCAGCGTTTACATTAGCATAGTTAACAGCCGTTCAAAGACACATCACTATTATACAACAAAGAGTGAGTAATAAAGAAGCTTGCGTTTTTCTTTTTCACGCCAGTTTCGGGCTTTTACAAATGTGTTGCCATTTACCAGCGCGGTGCGAGCACATATCAAGTGAGTTTCAGCTGTGTTTCGAATTTTTGAACCACGGATATAGTTTTAAAACCTACATGTGGTTTTAATTCAGGCTAGATAGAAAACGAAAGCCCCAAAGTACCTGATGTAAAAATAAAGAGTAGTAACGGAATTGTGTCGCGGATCGATAGGAGCTGTTTCGCTTCGTAGGTTTTATAAAAAAAATAATCTACTACTCAGTCAACGAACTGTAATAGAAGGTATCCTTTATGTCGTCATGTAGTAGTTGCATTTGGAGATTGGTCCAAACGGTTAACAAAGCGCTTTGGAGACAACGAGAGTTTCGTAAACACAGAATATAGAGTTGTTTAGAACTACTAATTAATTAGCCAGTTTTAAGCGACGGTGACTATGAATTAAAACACTATTTTTAGTAAACGTAAGTTTGGTAATAAAATCTTACGGATCCAATTTGAATTACACATATTAAAGCCATTGGAAAAATATTTCTGTTCCAAAGGAGCAAACTAAACGAAGATTTTTTTGTTGTTGTCTGGTTTGCCCTGGCATTTAATAGGTATAAAAGAAACTCTACGGTAGTCTGTTAACGTTTGATAAACGCCACTAACGGGTTGATCGCTTTTGTTGGTTGATCATTTTATTACTTCAATAATATCTTACTAATGATGTCATAATGGCTCATTGATTTCTGTAAGCCATAGATGTTGTATTTTCGCTTATTAATCTAGTGCAGGATATTGACCTGATCTATTGACCAAAAAATAAAATATGAATTTCTTGTCCTTTATTAGCCTTCCACCCGCAGTAAGGACTAGAACCTCTAAAGGTAATAAAAAGTAATAAAAAAATCCAAACCTTTTCACCGATCCTTGTTTATCTGAAAACTTTGGCCCGTCTACTTTTTCATTTGATACGTCATATCTACACTTCTACACTTAATAATATAAAGAGGAAATATTTGTATTTTTGTTTGTTTGTTTGTAATGGATAAACCCACACACTACTGGACCGATTTTAAAGATTCTTATTTTATTTTAGAAAAAAGTAGGGGTCCGTAAGATATTTAGGTTTTTCGGGTACCCGAAGTAGTTTCCTCAGGACGCGGATGAAACCGCGGGAAACGGCTAGTATAAGTATATATATATTTAAATTAACTTAATGGCTTTAATATTTATAAGCAGCTATAACTGAATGGAAACTTAAAGTTTGCCAAGATCTGAAGAGCAAATTCTACAGCTCTTTGAGAAGTTTATATTTTCAAAAACATGGTACGAATAAAATTACTGTCTGCGATGCCTATAACGTTCACTTCTGATTGAAGATATGATATATGGCCGCCTCTGCACTTACCCCAATGATGTTACGATTTTACTTGTAATATCATTCACTTACCCAATAAAACTCTACGAAAAAGATACAATCAAGTTAAGTGATTTAAATTTACAGGCGGTTTGATTAGCCACCATGCGGTTATAATCTTTAGAAACCCGTATTATAATTTTATTGTAAATACCCCTATAATTTCAGTGAGTATCACCTTCTGCGGTATCTGTAATAATCTTGTTCTAGCTGACTTGTGATTGATCACGTGCGCTTTAGGAACACAGACGCGTTGCAATGGAGTAAAGTGTACCCTCAGAGATAATAAGGCATAATTTTAAAGCTTCTCTTTCTTTTCAGTTAGTTCCTAGTTAGCATAGATGTATCTTCTCGAAATAGTAGGTACCATGTTATTCTTCTCGATATCCTACGGAGAAGAGGTTTTTTATCTACCCATGTAAGAATTGATTCTAAATGGGAATTTTCGGTTCAATATCAAAAAGGAGTATGAAAATAAAAAGGCAGCTACGTGAACAAAGCTTGATTAAAAACACTATCGTCACTTTGAATAGTCGTCGGTCACATGCTTTGGCAAACTCTTTACGCTTCGAAGCGAACGCTCGGCACAACGATCTTTTTATGCTTTGTAACTGAATAATCGAGGCTTCGGACGCACTAAGCTATAGTGACGAGCAATATGAACACCATCCATAAATTTTGATAATTGTATTAAGTACC
The DNA here is from genome assembly GCA_944739405.2 of Euclidia mi. Lineage (NCBI taxonomy): Eukaryota > Metazoa > Arthropoda > Insecta > Lepidoptera > Erebidae > Euclidia > Euclidia mi. The sequence goes on along the minus strand of OX123184.2, from coordinate 78,798,621 downwards.
AGTCAAGTGTGAGTCAGACGCCTGGCCCACGAAGAGTTCTTTACATATACCTATTTCAAGTAAATTGTTTCCATATATATTGGTTGGTTCATTTGCGCGCAATACTCCAACTATAAAATATGTAAGTTTGTTTGTTGCAGAAAATGTTTCTATCATATCTATGTGTGAAAGGGGTTTACGAATAAAATTACATACCTATGGTTTTGTATTATAATCGTATATTTTATTGACCACTGTTACAAGCATTGCAGAAGCTAATTAAGGATGATTCAAAATTATTTAGGTTCAATCTAATGACCTCTGAGAAAATTTATTTTCGCCATTTATTACGAACAAAACAAAAATATATTAAAAATGACAAGAAATATATGTATATTTTGCAGACCAAATACTTTTCTTGAGTACATCAGGGAACAATTGTTGCACCGTAGCCAGAATACACCGGCAGTTGAGTTTATCGCAAACAGACAGACAGAAGCGGTACTTTGAGTAGTTTATTTCATAATACATATGTGTTGCAGTAAGCTGTAAAGACTGTACTTACTTCAATCCGGTACTTGGATACCGGAAAACTTGAATTGGATGCAATCTGTTGCAAATTATTGTGGAAGTCTTCTTATATTTTTGCAATAATTTCTATCGATGTTTTGAGACGACGCGCGTTTACCTTGATGGCAGGAAATTTGGTGGAAATATGTGGTAGAGTGAATAATGACCACACATAAGTATAACAACAATAAAAATATGGTCTTGTTTGAGATGCGTTCAATGTAAATAATGTGATCGTGTCCTTTTATAAACAGTTTGTAATTTTCAAAGATCAATTATTACTTGTTCTTTATAAATGTAAATAAAAATAAACTTGTAAATAATTCTGAAGACGCTATGTATTTACACGACACAGATTATTCGTCTCTACCAACAAAGCTAGCGAAGGATTCGTCGTCATCAGCCCTTAACAGTCCACTGCTGGACTAGGCCTCTCCTTTGAATGGAGGAATTGGCCTACTATACCACGCTGGCCAAACGGGTTGGTATAGGGTTTGTATCAAGTTTTCCTTCTCTTACAGTGCTGTTCTCTGCATAATATGCTCCCTCTGTCGGCTCTTACGACACCCATGCGATGATATGGGGTGGCGACATTCCGTATTCTAAATCCGTCACCACACGGACAAGCAAAGGATTACAACTAACTTAAATTACTTTTCTTCCTTAGTTTTGCAGAGCTTCAATAAGGCACTTAAAATAACTGCATCATGACTGCATCTGTATATTTTCACTGGCTCAGCTTCACTGCATCTAGAGTTTCTTACTTTATTTTGTATTATGCATTCGCTTTGTATGTACTATTTAACTAGCTTGCTATGTACCTACCTGCCTATATAACATAATCTTGTTCTTGGCAACACTTTCGTTACTGACTGAAAACAGACAACGCACAACGGAAATTATTGGATGCAAGAAACTGAAATTACCGTGCACGTAGTGTACATTAGTGGAGCACTCAGAGACGATTCTTTCGACATGCCCAACGCGGGTGGAGACATGGGTAAAGTCTAGTATGAGATAACATTATAAAAGAAGATTCCGGTCGAAGCTGCTTTGAATTCACTCAAATGCCAGGCCATATTGAAGCACTCGATACCTATGCTCTGTGTAGCTGCCGAGTGCCTACACGTAAGCGATGCACTCGTAGTCCGCTACGACAGAGCTACCTTGCTCAGAAAGCAACCTTAAAGCGACAGACTAAAATTTATCTCTAGATTCTCAATGTTTAAATGTTTTACATATCTTTTTCCAGAAAAGAGAGAAGGCATTAAAAACGATTTTTTTAATTTAAATGTCAGCTACATCAAAGATTAGGTATTGCTGCTTGTTATATAAATCTGTTTCACATAAGGTTTCATTTTGTGTAGAACTTCGTCTGCGATATTTACTCCACTATCAAAAACAAACGGAATTAACTCATGAATATGTGCGTAGCAAAATTTAAGATAGTTCTACTGAAAGCTCAAACACTAAACGAGACGACTAGTATGTAAAATCTTGACAGTTTGAATTTATTTTGAGCTACAAATGTTATTTATGTCACAAATTAATCTGTTATTTTGAAGCTAAAGATACCAGTCGAGCATAAAAATATCGTCATGTAACAACATGCCAGGCGGCGGCAAGGATGTACGAACATTACACACTGATTGTAACGGCACCGCTCCAGTACGGCTACGTAACAGCACTGCCTCCAATAAATCGAATCGCTAGTTTTCAAACCGCTTTTTGCGAAACGACAGCTCCTTGACCGCGTGTCAGTGACGTAATTAATATTACCTTAGAGTACTAACTTAAATACTTAGTACTTTTTTAACAACATAAACATACTAATGTATTTAAATAGTATTGTCTTTCAGCGCCCGTTTCTTGGTCAGGTTGTGTGTCAGTGTTTATGTTCCATGTAAGTTACTTCTACGAATGTGGTATTTTATATTTAGCCACTATTTCAATTAGAATTAGCGGCAACGCTTAAATAACAGTAGAATATTAAATATGGTTTTCGAACCGTAAGTACATCACTAATTAATATTCCTCAAAGATAAATTTTAAGAGCTTGTAAGCGTTACGAACATTTGAGTACTTTAAAGAGTTTCCATGAAACGAGGAAGCTACTTACCTAGAACTCAGTAATGATAGCTTACGGCATCGAGACCTCCGTATAATTTCCTTTAACGTGTATTTATTTATGAACTTGGAATGAGGTTGTTATTTTTCTCTGTCTTTATTTGTTGGGTTTGCGTTTGGGATGCACCTATGTTTGAAACCATAGTAGGCAGTAAAAAATATAGTAAAAAGGCTTTTGCAGCAAAACAAAAATATGTGTTTCTACAGTAAAGAAAAGCGTGTTAAATAACTCGAAACGAAAATTAAGTTTTCGGAACACACACTTGACGAGCTGGACGGACTGTGTGTGTGGACAGAGTTAATATATGTGTACTTATTATATGTTCTTCAATAATAATTTTTCTAACAGTGGATTCGTTTTATGCTCTTAACAGCTTCTGAAAACGTAAAACGAAGCATTAAACAAAATGTTTTAGAATGATTACATGCACGCCAACCTTGTGCGCGGTTATTTTTTAACTAATATCAAATCCTTATTCTAAATTAAGTCAAATAAGTAGGTACTCTTCAAAAGCCTTTATTTATTATACGTTATTTTTGTGCATTGGTCTGCTCATCTCAACTAATCCTCTTGTCCTCTGCCACACAATGGGTCACGGGACTTCAACATTAAATCTTATACCTACGGCATATTACGAGCCAGATAGCTCCTTCATAGCGCTTCAGTGACTACCCTAAGGTTGCTAAGCTGCATCTCACATGTGAACGACAACGTATTTGTGGAAAACCCTAGAAAATACTTTTCAATTTTTTGTAAGAACATTCCTATGTGCGACATCGTCCTTTTATATTTTCTGTTCAATGACGATATAAATATACGGCAAACAGACATCAAAGTAGGAATCTAGCTTACTCCTATTATAATGATAATGTCAAGTTGACTTAAAAAATCGCTCAAAAACATTATTAACAATTACTAAGATATTTCTACCACATAGTTGTAAGAAATAATTGTGAGAGAATTTCCTGTAGGTATCAGATTAGCAATCGATAAACATTTTATTTTTTATTACACGTGCTTACCTTGATATTTGACCGTGGTTCCGCCCGCGTGAGTGTCGGTTATCGACTAAAGTTAGCCAGTAATGCTATGCTAATGTGTAGATAAGCTATATTATTGCATTCATAAGTAGTTTGAGATCAAACTTCGGTTCTCGGATTCTATCGCAATATGTTGGTTTTACTGACATAACTTTTAAACCGAATATCTAGAAAGTACATTAATCGAATACAATAAATAAATTAAATGAATAATAAACCGTAAACCGTAATATGATTTCAATGTGTAACTTTCGAGTAGACCCATGACAATACTTTCAGTAACTTTTTGCGTGAATCTTTTGACTTTTCAACCTTTCGTGGGTCACTGCTGGACTTAAGCCTCTACTGATTTCCTTCACAGTACACAGGACTTCACATTCTGTGAGTTAATAAGAGGATTTGGCCCACTGTATCCGGCTGTTAAGACGGGTTGGTATAGGCTTCAATCTCGAGTATCCCGCCTCTTCGAAAATATTATATTTGATTCGTGTAATTTTTCCTTAGTCGTCTTTAACGACGCAAACGGGATGAAATGGGGTAGTGGCATTCTGTATTCTTAATCCATCACCACATACCACAGATTAACAAACATAAATACATCTATGGTCGCGTTTATAATAGTAATCCGCCTTTGCCACTTTCTCTGCCCCCGTGGGAGTCAGCTGTCGCTGTAAAAAGGTCCACTCCAGGCTTCTAACTACCTCCACACCCAAAAAGTCATACCATAGCATTGCTCCGTTGTTATGTGAAAGAAGTAAGAGGAAAAACGAACAAATAGATAACATACTTTCGTATTTATAATATTGTTATGAATAGGATAGGATGAAGATAAAGTTAGACGAATATAGAACTTGATCGTAAAATCTATTCATGTTTGGGTTTAAATATAAACTTAAGTACCATATGAAACTAACCCCGGCGTCCTAAATAATGACGCACGGTCAGTTTCTTGTTTCGCGTTATCTTTGTCTGAATGATGAAACGTATCGAGTGCGTTGAAATGGAAGCGCTTCGTTCAGTCGAGCCGGCCGTAGCGTCCATCGCATTTTGAGCCGAAGGACGGAGAAGTACCAGGGTCATTTAGACCTTAGTGAAGATGTGTATGTAAGAAAGAAAGAAAGAAAACATTTATTTGACACACCAATAAAAACATAACAAAGTTTGACATTAAAAAACAAAACCGAAATCCAAAAAAAAATATAAACAGAGAAAAAAATATATAGTGCAGTGTGTCCAAAAGGTCACAGCTCAGCCTGTGCTACGGATGAACGCAGCGCTGTTTTTCAGCTGAAACCCAAGAGCTTGTCACGGAAGATTACCATAATAGGTACAATATGTAATAAATGCTATAAAAGTTAGGCTAGAGAAATATAGGAAAACAGTAATGTACGTTGTGTATGTACATACACAAATAACAATATAGCAACAGATAATATTATAGTCAACAGATAATAGTATAGAATATAGTATAGTAATTAGTATAATATATAGAATATGTAAATAAGGATGAAATTTACTTGCTGGATTTTTGTTCAGATAAATACCACTTCTTTAAATTTCTCCTAAAGCTACCTACACCACCTAGCTGGCGCAGTGGAGGGGGTAAATTATTCCAGCACTTGATAGCATTATACCGAAAGCCGCCCTAAATGCCGTGGTTCTGTGCCTAGGTATATGCAATGGTTGCCCTAGTCCTCTGCTAGCATATCCTTTATTTTCAGCCATCCATTCCATCTTCTCAAACAAATATTCTGGCACTTTGTCTTTGACAATCCCAAACATAAGGACGGGAGAAGCTATATAAATAACTAGTTTTTCCCGTGGCTTCGCCCAATGGTTGCCGATTAGAAATAGATTCCTCCGGGAAGCTGCCAGTAAGGCCAGTTGAGGGCTTGTAGCCTTCCCTGGGAATGGGTTTGGTTAAATATGGCGTCACGGGAGGAAGATTGGACAGTACCTGTACCTTGTAAAGCGTCCTTGGTTGGCAGTCAAAGTGGTTTTTAGTGGTAACAACACATACTACGTTTCTCATTTCCCCAAGAGCTGGACATCCGAAGGAATTTTCCACTTCGTTAAAATAATACTCCAATATGTTCTAGGATTTTTTTTATTTTCCTTTAGTTCCTGAAATGATCTTCTACATGAATGCTATCATGTACAAAAATCATTTTTGAAATCGGACCAGTTCTTTCAGAGACTGCCGCGTTCAATCAAATACTTAATGTTTATTGCAAATCAGAGTAAATTACTCTCAGCAAATTATTGTTCATTTGCAAAATATCCATTTTTTAAATAGCACGTATCCCACAAAACAGGGGAAGGGCACATTTGATTCGAGATCGCTTTATTCCGCGTCATTAGCTACAACTAAAAATATAAAAGTAAGTTGAAGTCCAGAGATAGAACACCCCTAGATAACCCTGAACAACCCCTTTAGGGGTCCTCTATCTCTGGACTTCTGCTTACCATACTTACGACAACCTGTATAGTCAAACTTGATAGGAACAAGAAAACAAAGTTATTTTTTACTCTCTCATTATTAACGACACCTGATCACTGCACTAATTTAATTTCATCGTTACCAACACATTTATTAAATATAACACAATCTGAAACACAAAATCTGAAACAAATATATCAGGTGACTTACTTCGCTTTGCTGAAATAAAACGGAAAATAATTGAATTTAAATGCTGCGTACGCTTAAATAACATTTGCTTCACAAAATATTCAATGGTAATATAATTTTACTGAACTTACCCATTTTGAAGCTGAAGAAAAGTTTCAGTCAGATTCGCGAGACACACTGTACGTGATGGGTGGAAAACCAACCATGTAAACTTGGGATACTCAGAGTTTTGCAAAACTAAAAAAACGATGGCATCATCACACACATTTTCTTGATTTTATTTATTTCATGTTGTGTGAATGTGGTGGAATATTATATTATTATTCCGTTTATTAAACTTTTTTCTCATTATCACATTTTATATACTTAATAAATATTACAATTAAAAATAAATTTAATTATATAAAATGGGACCACGGAGACCCACCGGCATCGGGCACAGGGACCAAGCTACCGGTGGTTAGGGCTCCAAAGAAAGGAACCTCCGTAAGATGCGTGTCGTGTCCAGCAATACTGCCTTCTGTATAGAGGACTTGATCCAGCTGTCTAACGAGAGCCTCTTGAGGTGGTGGTCAAGGCTCTTGGCAATAAGACCATTTACGGTCACGACTATCGGTACAATGATCGCCGAGTCAACATCCCACATGTCGACAATCTCGTGAACCAGGTCCAAATACTTAATTTGTTTATCTTTTTCGGCTTTCACGAGATTCTCGTCATGGGGTATGGTGACGTCGATGATCATTGCAATTCGCTCTAATCGGTCTATCACCACTATGTCCGGCTTGTTGGTCACAATAGTTCTGTCAGTAATGATAGACCGATCCCAATACAGAGTAGCACGACCATTTTCAAGAACTGGGTCGGGCACATACCTGTAGTACGGTATTTCAGAGTCGACAAGTTGGTACTTTAAGGCAAGTTGCTGGTGGACAATCCTGGCTACTTGGTTGTGTCTATGCAAATATTCGCCTTTGGCAAGACGAGAACAACCGGATACTATATGTCTAAGCGATTCACCAGGCTGGTGACATGCCCGACATATGTCAACCGTCCCATCCCTCAGAATATACTTCCGGTAGTTGTTCGTCATGACAACTTCGTCCATAATTGCAAATACAAAACCTTCTGTTTCGGCGAAAAGATTGCCAAAACGCAGCCAGGATACCGACGCTGGAAAATCTACGTCGGGCCCATGTAAGGCCCGGTAAAATCGTCCATGCAGCTCTTTACCTTTCCATACTTCCCTGCGCTCCTCTACACCAAGTACAGCAGGTTTGCGCCAGTTCTCTTTGGCCAGACCCAGCGGGGTAAGCCCTCTGTCCACAGCGACCACATCTCGGTGCACACCCGCGACGGTATGGAGAAAGTATTCTCTGAGATTGCACACCTCGCGATTGTGCAGGGTCTTGGCACTTAAGAAGCCACGACCTACACACTTCCGCGGGATGTACAATCTCATCACCGATGAACGCGGGTGATGCATCCGGTATGTCGTAAGTAGACAGCGAACTTTCCGATTCAAGGCGTCCAATTCTGATTGAGTCCATCTGAGTATGCCGAAGGAGTACATTAAGACCGGCATGGCCCAACCGTTACAGGCACGCACCTTATTTCCGCCTGATAAAAAAGCTTTTTAAGATTTTCTTCAGGCGGCCAAAGAAACGTGCCTGCAACGCCTGTTTCATGCCAGCGTCATCAATGCCTAATGCCTGCGCCATACCCAGATATTTGTAGGTTTCCGTTGCAGAGAGAGATCTAAGTTGTGTGAAATCTGAAAGCTCTATACCACCAGACTTCACACTTCTGCCTCGCTTTACATGCATGACCGCACATTCATCCACACCGAACTCCATTTTAATTGAATTACTAAAGCTTTTAGTTATCTTTAGTAACTCAGTTAATTGGAGGTTAGTGGGGGCAAATAGTTTTAGGTCATCCATGAAAAGGAGGTGAGAAATAACCTGACCTCTAGTCTGCAACCGATAGCCTAGCCCTGAACTTTCGAGCAAAGTGCTCAGCGGGTTCAGTCCTAGACAAAACCATTGTAGACTCAAACTGTCGCCTTGGAAAATACCCCGCTTGATCTGTCGACACCCTGGATAGTGAAGTACCGTACTCCACTGCCCCATACATGCCCTCAAGAGGGTGCATAGAGTTGCATCTACTTTGTACAACTCCAGCACCCTCAAAAGCCACGTATGTGGCACAGAGTCATAGGCCTTCTTATAGTCTATCCAGCATCGCACCTGTTGGCGAATGGCCATGTCGATAAGGAGTTATTTTTGATATGACTGGAATCAATGCTATAGGTTTGTAACGGGTCATACTATGTTTATCACGTTTCTTAAAGAGCCGTTTTATTATGGTCCTTTTTAATTCCGTGGGAACTACTCCCTGCATAATACCGAAAATTATGTGCCTCCTTGGATTTGATATTTTATTAGACACGGTTTTCAGTATCCTAGTTGATACACCATCGTATCCAGTACTGTTTATAGATGTAACGGGTTCTGGTAGTTAAACGCAGAAAGGTTCTATATGCGTTTATTGCCGAGTATTGTCTCACTTCCCTTGCACGAGTATGATCGACCAACAACACGACACTGGCCTGAACACTAAGGGCTGCAGTCTCCCACGCTGTTTCCTCCGGTAGTGTGCAGGGCAGATTGCTCGAAGGGCTGCGTGTAGCGGCAGATCCTCGCAGGCCGTTGGCTCAGCTGGCAGGTGCCGGCGGTGTGTGTGCGATGAGCGGGGGCAGGCCAGACTCTTCAGCAGAGGTGACGCCGAAGGCGATGCAGCAGGTGTAGCGGTCTAGGAGCGTAGCCGGAGTCTAACGTAAACCTGGAACCCGTAGCTGGCACCAGGATACACGTAGATACGACGTAGGGTCAGTAGGTACGCTTAGTTATAGTAGGTAGGTAGTAGAAGCGACGTTAGAGTAGCGGTGCCGGCCTCTCTGTCGGCCCCTTTATATACCGGGCCCTCCATCAGAGATCGTGTCGGCGCATAACCAAATATGGGCAAAACTTACGAGCGCGGACGATGGCCTTCTCTGATTGGCCGAGCGTATGGACGGTATTATGACGTACACTCGGTAGGTACCGGTCATACGTTACATAGACCTTAGTTTAATATTATTTATGTTCCGGTTAAAATATCTGCCACTATTGCCAGGTGAGGTGCATTCATAATAGAATACTACTTGTATATCAATTATATAAAGTCCGGCAATACGTGGGTAACAAGGAAAGTTTTGAGATAGAAAAAACCAAATAAAGATAGAACTTTTTATTTATTTACATTTTCTCAAAGTACTCTCCTTTGGTGTGTATACGACGATTCATTCGCCTAAACCAAGAATTAAAGCATTGGCGATAATCTTCTTTAGGTAGGTCCTCCACCGCTGCTATGAACGCATCTCAAGCATTCTCGAGACTGTCGAAATTAATTCCACGAAGTCCAAGTTTTATTTTCGGGAAGAGAAAGAAGTTGCAAGGCGCTAAATCGAGACTATAAGGCGGATGGCTCAATTGTTGGATCTTTGTACTCTTCTAAAACTCTTGTGTCGATTTAGCTTTGTGAGGTGAAGCGTGGTCATGATGCAAAAAAGTCCTCGCAAACCTGTATTTGGACGTTTTTGGCATAAAACATTAAAAACAGTCGGTAAACACATATCACTGTACCACTGAGCATTAACAGTTTTCTGGGGCTCCATAGAAATTGTTGCCACGTGACCACTCAAACCAAAAAAAAAATTGCCACCATCTTCTTGCCACTGCCGCTGCGCCCGCGTTTGACCTTTCGAGGAGATTCCTCGGCCGGAAACACCCAAACCGTGGATTGACGCTTAGTGGGTCATACTGATACACCCAAGTTTCATCTCCGGTGATTAAATTAAATATGCCACGTCCATCTCCATTTTCAAATTTTACAAGCATTTATTTGCACCAGGTTACGCGGGCTTGTTTTTGTTCGGCCGTTAGTGCGTGGGATACCCAGCGTGAACAAAGCTATCCCACTTGCAGATGACGATGTAAAATCTCATTCAATGACGGCGATGAAATCTTCAGGGTCTCCTCTATCTGTAGGTAGCTCTTGGGTTTTCGAGTAGTATTTTTTTCAGCGTTTCGATGTTTTTCGCTGTAACAAAAGTCGCAGGACGACCATTTCTGTCGTCATCTTTGAGGAACACTTTTCCCAGTTTGATTTGGAAAAACCGGCTAAAAATTGTAGCACGAGACAGTGCAAAGTCTTCAAATGCAAATATGAGCCTATTTTTACACTCTAATTCACTCAAACCGACTTTTAAATCGTACAGAATCATGGCGCGAAGATGTTCTCGTACCAATTACGTTGTTGCGAGGAAAAGAGCGCGAAACGGAATAATGAAATGAATGTAACATTTTTATTTTTTGTAATTACGTCAAATGGCTAACAGCATTTGAATTTCAAATAGTTTGAAATTTTAAAAGGTTTAATTTTAATTTAATCTTTTTTTAATTGGTGTATTTCAAAACTTTTATAGTCACCTAAAGTAACTGTTTTCTACACAAGTATACATGCACGGTAATTCGCAAAGGCTAGCTTCAGACCCGCCATGATTCGTCGGCCGTATTGTAATAGAATAGAAAATTGTTTAAATGTGTCCTCCCATTTATTTTAATGATATGGATATGATTTATATTTCCAATATATACTTAATCTGGCATGAATGTATCCCATTTGTTGACGTATTTCAATAATTGTCAATGTCATCAATGTACATCTATATTACTTACTTATATATTATGACAGAATAAATGTACCTAAATATTGTATGCGTAAATGGCGGGACATAGCATGTTCAAATAACCAAACATTCTAACTTATGTACCTATGTTACACAATAAATATTTTTATGAATTATGCTTCTTTGGTTTCGTAAAGGGATTGTCACCAAGTAGCCAGTCAAGAAAAAGCTCGCGATCAAAATCTTGCCCCCGCTTCTAGGTCGCTTTACTTTGGTAGGCGTTGATTCGTTTTGAAACAACCAAACCGTCGACTGGCTCTTTGCTTCTGGATCGTATTGATAAATCCAGGATTCAACACCTGTAGCGATGTCGTAAACCCGCCGAGACGAGCCTGCTTCAAATTTGTCTATCGTATCATGGCACCATTCCACCCTTGCCTGCTTCTGAACATATCCTCCGCACCCGTAGATGCACGTGTAGAATCTCGTGAAGGCTTCCTGATCCAACCTGCAGTATATGCTGAATCTCTTGGTATGTAACTCGTATATTGTCTTGAATCAAATTTTTTACAGCTAGGACGTTTTCTTCCGCAACAGCCGTCAAAGGGCGACCACTTCTTTCTTCATCCCCCAAAGTTAATCGACCGCGCTTAAATTCATTATACTAACGATACACGGTTGCCTTAGAAGGGCCTTCATCTATGAATGCCATTTGAAGACTATCGTACAATTCGTCTGGGTTTTGGAGACGAATCGTACGATAGACTGAATCGTACAAGAACGTACCTATTTTTACTTATAAGTAATCATATTTTTAAATAAATTATAATTGGCCAGTCTCACATAGTATACATGAAAACTTTTTCTCGCAATACTTTCTGAGTGACCTGGTATACAAGAACGAACAAAACTCAGCATAGTAAGTAGACTATTAAACACGCAAATAGTCGTACGGCACAGTCTAGCGTCGAAGTAATCTGACATTCTTTTGCAATTGGACGAGAGCCACGGTAACAAAACTAAGTCATAACGATAAAATTTTCGATACCGTACCTTTTACCGTTACGTAATTTTAACGGTAAAATGTGCCAGAATTAACGTTCATTTTGATAACGTTATTTCTTATTTAACGATATCTGCATCAAAAGGCTGTAACGATACCAAATTTTTTACGGTATTTCAAGCCCTGGCTTCCAGCAAGACTCGACACCGGGTCATAAAGCTCGGTCCAAGCAGTCTTGGTTGGAAACGAACGTTTCGGACTTCATCAGAGCTGAAGACTGGCCGTCGTCTAGTCCCGATCTTATTCTGCTGGATTATGATTTATAGTCAGTTTTAGAGAGTACGGCTTGCTCTAAACGCCATGATAATTTGGAGTCCCTAAAACAAACCATACGATTGGCAGTGAAGAATTTTGCCATGGAAAGAGTGCGTGCTTCTATGGATAACTGGCCTCAACGTTTAAAGGACTTTATTGCAGCCAAGCTTTTTATATTTTAAATTGTTTTAAACTAACACACTGTAAAAGTAATAAATGTTATTTGCAATATTTTTTTCTATTTTACAATATTTATGGCAAGACTAGGTATAGATTACACATATGGATAACTAACTGAACCCACGGTTACACCCGCGTTAGTAGTGGCTACCCGTGGCTCAAAGTTTAATTTTTTTTAGTCTCAATTAATGGACTATCCAGAATAACAAACAATTATTCAAATTGAACGAATAATTACTGACATTAGTGCGTTCAACCAAACACACAAACGAGTTCTTCAGAATTGGAATATTAGTATGTATAGGTAAATAAAGTTATGTTTTTACGTGTAGTTTATGTCATTTTTGGTGATTATTTAAAAGGGACACACTATTTCATCATTGTTTAATTATTCTTATTATTTTTATTAGCATAAATTCACCAGCGTTTACCCGTAGCAAAGAGCTCAGATATTTACATAGAGGCGCATATCCTATGGGCGCTCTGAAGACAAACTTTCTGTGACCCAAATTGGCGCTTGGCGGCGTGGCAGTCGCGCTGTGAAAGCTGTCTCTACGAGAGCAAGAGAGACGAACGTTCCTCCTGTGTATCTTAACTACGTGAGCGAGAGAGACGGAGAACGACGCCAGCGCCGCCACTGCGCCAACTACGAACTAAACTGAAGACAGTCTCCACTTGGAATCGGCACACGAAATCCTTGAGAACTGCGCTTCTAAGCAAATCTGTATTCACTGCCCGCAGCGTTTAACCAATGTAGTGAACTAAGCCTCTTCTCATAATGATAATAGACCTGTGCCCAGCAGTGGGTGAGTTTATATACAAGGATGATAATTATTATACTTTATATAAATAAAGTATATCCGAACTTAGTTCTTATGTATCAGCAGGGTTTTTAAAACTTAAGGATGACAGCAGTAAGGATTTTCTACTTCAACTCACTTAAATTACTTTTCTGTCGCAGAATTGCAGAAATTTCACAAGAACGTAGTTATATAAAATAACGTCTATTTATTTTACTTAGCTGTTATGTTACAAGAGCTGTAATTATAGTACACTACACTTTTTCCGTGGCTCCCTGCCCGCGTGAATTACACACATAAACCCCAGGAATCTAATATATATCTCTAATAGAACAGCTTTAAAAAAAAGGAATGTCAATTAGAGGGCCTTTATAGTCATGTAGAAGTGTAGTTTGTAGTGTAGTTCCAACGAACCTAAAACACAAAACAAATATCCATCCAGCACAGCCTTGAGTCTATATACATGTAGACTAAATAAATACACCGAGACGAACATTAATATACAGAGTGTGGAACTCCAAGTTATTTAATATAGTCCTTAAGTAATGCTGCCGCTACACATGAGATATAAATGAACATCGTGCGAGTACAAGTTGATTACCAAGACGAGCAACAAGTCAGCGCCACTAATGCGAAGTGCCTTTATAAACACGCTTGTATTTAATCAATAATAACTTATGTTGTGGCCTTATAGATAGATACTACAAAGAAAGAGAGTTGCGAGGTGAAAAAGGCTAAACAAATAAACACACTTTCGCATTAAATTACCAGACTGCGATTCCGCCCGCGTAAACTAAGCATTTAAACCTCCATCAGTAATCACTATCTGTTGGTGAAAACCGCATATAAATCTGTTCGGTAGTTTTTGCGTTTATCGCGTTCATACAGACATACAGGACGAAAAAGGGATTACATTTTATAATATCTATATAAGAAAGTTTCACATTTAATATATTTCGCTATAGTGTACCCATAGAGAAGGAAACATTAATTCTTTCGGATGAATTTTAGTAGCATAATTAAATGGTGGGGAGCCACGATTATAATAACATACCACGTGAGCACGTGTTAATTTGGTTCCCTATCCATTTGCATAAAATTTTAAGACCTAATATAACTTAGCATAATTTTGTTTGGCATAATTATATTTTCGCATAATATAATTACGCATAAAAGCTGCCGCATATTTTTTTAAGCATAATTTCTCTAACCATAATAATGATTAAGCATAATATTCTAAAGCATAAATTTATTAAGCATAAAATTCTAAAGCATAACTTTTTTAAGCATAATAAAAAAGCATAAAAACACCCTAAAGCATAAAATCCTAAATCATAAAATCCTAAAGCCTAAATTTATTTACGCATAATGATTACAATACAATACAAATTGGATATAATAACTTTGGCAATGTATCTTTGGCATATTTTTCGCTATAGGAAGCATGAAGCAAGCAAGCATACAGCATGCAAGCAAGCATGCAGCAAACAAGCAAGCATGCAGCATGCAAGCAAGCATGCAACAAGCAGCAAGCATGCAGCATACAAGCAAGCATGCAGCATACAAGCAAGCATGCAGCATGCAGCATTCAAGCAAGCATGCAACATGCAGCAGGCAGGGCTTCTGTCACGGCTCCGGCGCTGCGGGTCTCCGGCGGCCCCACGCGTGCTAATCGTCGCAGACGGCTTTCGCTCACCGCTCCCTCGCAGCCACCTGCTCCTCAGCCCGCGGGCCGCCTCGCCCCTACGCGCCTACGCGATTTTAAATAACACTAGGGGTAGGGCAAACAAGACTACGTGGAGTTGGTTTTAATTCGGTTCTGTCACTAACTTTTGTTGCACAGCATATACATTTTTTACATGTTAAATATATAATTATATAAATATTATGCTAATAGTCATTAGGCCTACTAACGTTATGCTAATAGTCATTAGGCCTACTAACGTTATGCGAATCAAATTTATGCCAAAACAAATTAGTCTTTAAGATGATTATGCCAACATAAAATGTATACCTAAATAAAATATGTCGAAGTATTATTATGCCAAAACAAATTGCACCAAAATCGTTATGCCGAAGTATATTAGGACAAAGAACAGTATGCAAAAAGAAGGGATCCCTGTTAATTTGTATGATAATTGGTATGATTAATAGTTTACACGAACCACAGTTCGTGACTATTATCGACTCCGTATGTGATATGATACCGGCCACGACGCAACCACAACGTTGCGTCGATGCAACGACAGTCTACGTCTGTTGATACGCTACGCAGCTACATTGTAACACATAGCTACAATCACATTTCGGAGCCTTCACAACGTAGTGACAAGAAGCAGGAGCACTATCGCGCAACCGCAGCTTGACCGCATTTCGTTTTGATGATGTGGTGTAGTTATGGAACGTAAGAATCAAGCCTGAGGGAAGTGGAGAGAATGAGGAGCAAGTGGAATTTTGGAGGGGCGAGGATATCCTCAGCACCATTGGAAACTTAGGAGTGAGATTATTACCGCAGGATAAAAGTAGGATAGCTTAAATTCGACGGTCCAAAAGTCGAAGAAATATCATTATTGGAAATGCATAATACTATGCTATCTTATATCAAATATCTACATCGAATGAATCGACTCATCCGCAGAACAAAGTCCGATCTGCATGGATCGCAATTTTCAGTAGAGGCTGTCGAAGTTCTTGACTTGAATAATTCCTTATAACTCGTATGAGGAGAGAATGAAAATTATGATTTTTTGGTATATTATTATAACAGCCCAGCCTAATTAAATGCCCTAAAGTGTATATTTCTAGTCCTTTTATTGTACGAGATAGTGAGGTATATATCAACTTAGGACGTTTTAAGGCGGAAGAGCGAGGGTCCGTGGTAAACATCGTGCGTTGTTTTGCAGAAACGTTCAATTTAAAAGACGTTCTATGTTAACAAAGGTTGTTTTTTGTTGTAATTTTTCATCCTTTGAGTGTCCTTTGTGAATAATATAAAATAGAAAATTAAATACAATGTCATTTTCTTATTAAAACGTCTTAAAATAGTTGACAGAAATTCAGACGGCAACGATTAGACTCCTAGCATTAATGAGTAATTATAATTTTACTAACTAGTCACGTCGTATAATAGGCGGAATAATTATATTTACTTATTTAAAAATAAATACACTGTGTAAGTATGTACTTATATTTATTCAACTTTACGTATAATCGTATATACTTATTTAAAAGGAATCAAATTGTACGTATATATACATATATACATACATAGGCTCACGCCTGTTTCCCGGAGGGGTAGGCAGAGACTACGGAACGCCATTTGCAACGATCCAGACATATCTCTCATGCTTCATTCACTCCCATCAGATTCCTCATGCATGCTCTTCTGTTCAGGGTACTTCTCACCTGTCCTGTTTTTAGGATGTCTCCAATCTGATCAGAGAACGTCCGCCTAGGTCTTCCCCTTCGCCCTGTCCCTTCCACACTTGCCTTATATATCTGCTTGGTCAGTCTTTCGTCATCCATCCTCTCCACGTGCCCAAACCATCTTAGCATACCTTTCTCGATGCTTGTCACTACATCTTCTTTTACCCCAAAACACTCTCTTATCACACAATTCTTTACTCTGTCAGTCAGAGAGACACCACACATACTTCTCAGTGCTCTCATTTCTACAGCATTTATTCTACTTTCATGACTTTTCTGCCATACCCAACTATCACTACCATACATAAGAGTAGGTACTAACACCCCTCTATGCAAAGCCAAACGTGCCTTTTTGGACACGTTTTGGCTATTTATAAACGCCTTCAGAGCTCCTTTCACTCTATTACCTGCATTAACTCTTCTTTCAATATCTTCTACATTTTTACCATCTCTTGTAAACAGCGTACCTAAATATACAAACTCATTCACTTGCTCCTCTCGCTGTCCATCGATCATAACATTACAAGCCGTAACGCATTCCTCCTTTTCAAAAACCATAACTTTCGTTTTACTTACATTCACTTTCATTCCTTTCCTCTCTAACGCACCATGCATGATTGTTACCATCTCCTGCAACTCCTCTCTTCTCTCAACTCTCCTGCAACGTATATATAGAACAATTAATAGTCATAAATGACAAATTTTATCACAAAATTGCAACTACGTACCTTTCTACTATGGCTCAGGCTTGACGAGCAGTCATAAACTTATTTTGTAAGGATCTGCTTAATATAAAATAAATTTATGACTACAAACATCTTTATCATCAGCTAAGTCTAAAGACATCCACTGGTGGGCATGGCCTCCCTAAAAGCTGTCAACTCCAATGATGAGCCGCCTGAATTCCACCGCTTCCTGCGATCTGAACCCAATATCTTTTTCTTTAAAATATTACACACGGTGTAAAAAGACCCGTCACCAAGCCAAAATCTACTCGTTGTACACATCATGCTAAGTCATACTTAGCAAAACAATACCTGGGAAACGATTTTTTTTGTAGACACGTTTTATAAGCCGCTATGTAAAGTATGCGCGTGCAATTCTCGAGATACTTAACTATCCAAGGGTGCATAGGACATAATTACATTATATAGAACAAACTGGTACGTAAAATGCATAGATTCTGAACCTAATTAAAAAGAACTATGATAACTTTGAGCCTCAATATCTCCTGAAGCAGTAATTTCTCAGGCATAGTGCAAGTAAAGAATGTTCGTAATGATGAAACGGGATTTAAACTTTCATTAAGAGTCTTTTTATACTCCGTATAAGAAAAAAAAAACAATCTTACATCGTTTTTACCTAGACATGGGTGCACAATATTTACTAAATAATAGTAAAATACATCTAAACATTAACAAAATTTAAAAGCGAGCACTCATACTCATATCAGTACTTAACTAGGCTGTCCTGTCAAATCTTATTAGACTACTAAGCAGAGCCTGGGTTCTAAGACAAAAAGTTGTGGCTGCAACCCTGGTAACGTTAAGATCATTATAATGAAACATTTCAGTACTTACTCTGAATAACTTGTGAGCAGCACAAATCCATTAGGTCTTTATATTATATATATTTTTTTGAAACAAATTTTTCATTGCATCGTCGATAACGATATTGTGCCTTTCAAGCCGGGTCCACCTGCCCTTCCTTTAAAAAGACACTTTTATCCTCTCTCATCCATGCATACATACATATCTCATACATGCAGTCTATCAACAACATAATAATGTAATAATATGTATCTCAAAAGGAGTTAAAACGGCAAGAGTGTTAATAAATAGTTTAGCATACTTCAATTTTCTCGCAGTGCATGTCACTGGGAGCTTGTAGTAAATGGCAGACTACTTAAAAGTATGACTTAGTTTTCTATTTTCAGAGCTTAATATTATATCGCATGTCGAATGTACATGTATGTATTTACAAAAAAGAGTAAATTTCTAGTAACCATAATACACATTTGGCTTATTTTGGAACTAGATGATGTTGTGTGCATGTGGTAGAGTATTTTTATCATTATTTATTAGTAGGAAACAGCATGGGAGTTAGTACTGAAACTAACTGGGGTAGACCTGTGTTTACATTTTTAACTGTTTGAGCTATATTAACGACGAATTTGAAAAACAATGGATTTCCAAAGAAAGTGAACTAGGTTGATTACTGTAGACACCTTCGGTAGACTAAACAGACATGATATTCGGTTTTGAGTTATTACAGATTCCTTTATTTTCTTTGTCCCGTCATGTTTGTATAGAATTTCTTGCCATATATCAAACACACGACTGATTCCTGTGTACCAGGAAGCAAAGACGATTCATGCAAGTTTATCCTTCATTCGTAACTAAAATATAAAAAAATTCTTTTGCACAAATATTTTTAACAAACTATTTTTAAGCGTTCTTTGAAACAATAAATTTTGCGATAAATTTAACAAATTTCTATTAAAAAACTTTATAATTAAAGATTTTTTCAATTGAACAACGTCCTAATTGATTCAACGTTTCGAGTAACAACGTCCCATCTTAACATTGAACCCACAATTTTTTTCACAGACTCCGGCGAAAACCGTCCTTTTTTAACCTCAGACGCTAAAAACTTCAATAATGTTCGTAAAAAAAACGTCTTAATATTCCATAAGGCCTCTACTTTTTGTTGCTCAATATTGCATAAAAATCGATTACTCTGTGAATATTAATTACGGTAATCGTCTTTTTACGCCAGAGTTGCGTTTCTGAACAACTCCATCGAAAAACGTTCTAAATAATCATCGATCGCTGTTAACTATGAACTGAGTTAAAAAGTAATAAATATAATATCTGTGTAAATTTAGGAACTTAAAGTTGTACATAGTGAAGTTATACTTGTAAAACATCGTCACTTACCAGAATTGAAATCTTGATTTGGAATCGCGGTATGTAAGTTTGAAAACGCCGAACTAAGATCAGGCTCTTCTGCATCTACTTGACCCATATTTAGTATTTTGCGTGATCCTGATATCTTTAAAAGTATCCCTTTTTATTTAAAATACTGAATAAATTGAATTTTCTAAAATATAATGTAAATTAAGTACATAACACTAAAACGACCCAATTTTCTTCTTCTTCCAATGAACATCGGCCGAACTGCTGATCGACCGCGGCGCTCGCGCCACTCGTACTCCCCGTGTCCCGTCCCATGTATACGTCGTTCGTTGTTGCGCGGAACAAATATCAGATGAAACGTTATTCGATTCTATATCTCCGAAAGTAAATAAGATACGGAAATTCTAAAAACACAGTTTTGTAGAGTTTGTATTCCTTATGCCATTTAGCTATTAAACACGATTTTGGTCTATGGTCACATGGAACTCTATTCTACGGATAGGTCGGAATATGCTAAATTAGCAATCTTATATCATATATTCACATCGAATGAATTTACTACTTTACCAACACGGTTGATTCCAGAATATGTAAATTTAGAATTGCTCTTGTAAATAAAAAATAAATAAAATAAAAATCTGTTTATTGCCAAAAATAAGGTTTTCACAAAAATATTACCTGTGGCCCCACACTAGGGACACGTGGGACTTGTGCCGACATATTGTTATATCAGTTGCTGAGTGAGCTACTTCTGAACCCGCGGCGTCAACCGATTTAAGGCGATTTCGATGTCCATGGCGCGTTCTACTCTGACCCGAAATCGTCCGCGGTGGAGTAGAGCGCGACGTGTTCATCGAAATTGCGGCCGCCGCTTCCCGCCGTTGCTATTTGTGACCGGGCCGTTAGGGCATAGCATAAACCGGCGTCTTTATTTGTACGCGCATAAGTAAAATAAATAACTCTTATTTTGGATGTTAATTTTAAGTTATTATTTCTATTCTTTCTGGTTATTGAAACACAAACAACTACAAACACTCAATTCAACTCAATACTACAGCATTACAAATTATAAGATTGCTAAACCCTGCTTTAACTGACATGTAAACCACTTTGTTTAACCCGGAAATTCAGATCGGAATTTTAAGGTCGTTAGTGTCTGAAGAGGCAGGCGAACATAGTGATTGATGTAAGTCGAGGTACTGGCAGATTCGCGCTTCGTTCATCACAAGCTATTTGTACGTTTGACGAGTTTGATATTCTCGTACAACTTGGATCTTTAGTCGACTAATGCATTCACATTCATACGGGTATATCGTAAATTTAAGAATGAAGAGCATGTTTGTTACTAACTTTTGAAGGAAATTATAATATTTTAGTTGGCTCATAATTCTCTTTTATATATGCCTGACAAAAGTGACAAATAATATTCTTATAATATACCTACACATTTAGTTTAATTTGGCTGTAAACTATTTTCTAGTGGTATTAGAATATTATTAATTAGGTATTTGGGTGCATAGGGTTCCCACCAAGAACTAAGGGTCCCAAGCCAACCTCACCTGCAAGTGGTGCACCTGCCGATCAACGGACGAGGCTCTGGTAAACAAAATGTCCCAATAAGCGGCAATAGGCTCGCCACCTATTACGTGGGATAAAACACTGGCGAAAAGTGGGCGTTTAATATGCCTCTGCCTACCTCTTCGGGGAAACAGGCGTGAGTCTATGTATGTATGTATGTAATTAGGTATTTATTTGTAGTAGTATATGTCGGCGATACGCCAGGGCCAGGGTTATCGTGTCCAGACTCCATAATAATAAAAACACTCACGTAATATTACTTGGTTTATTTTGAGACGATTTCTAGCACAGAATTGAATTAAAATGCGAACTACAGTCCTTTTTATAAACTAACCGTCATTACACTTAATGTAACGTTTAACAACTCCTTTTCAACATATAATTGAAATTACTGTTCGATTAATTATAAACTAATCAAAAATCGACATTAATATTGTAATGAATTTTGCACAACACCAAATTATTTATTTTACACGAATAACAAATTTATTTTATTAACTAAACGCTGCTTTACAACATTGTCAACAGATGGCGCTATCAACAGGATGCAAATATAAACGCATGTTATTTATTACCGTAAAAATAAGTGTCAGAATAATGTTATTTAATACTAATTGATTTTACTTTGAAAGTTTCTGGAGTTATCTTAATAACTAAGCGATAAATTAAATACTTTATAAAACAGTTAAGCAGCCAGTACAGTGCCTAATATTGTAAAGTAGTGAAGTTCTCAGTTATGTGTTCACAAATAGTTATTTAAATATCAATCTTAAAAATTATAAATATTTTCGTAACAATATAATCATTATATATTAATTTGCGCCCATACGGCCATTCTGATCCAGCGCGCCTCGCGCTGATTATTTAACGGTTACAGAATAAACAGCATAACAAACAAAAAGAATGAATATAAAAATTACATAAAAAAACGTTTAGCATACAGAATAAACTAAAAGTTATTTACAAGGCTTCACCTAGTAATAGGATCTTAGCCTGAGGCATGCGTCACCCATCACGGGATCTAACAAACAATGCTTCACCCATGGCTAAGCCGATTACGGCATCACCGATTACGGGATCTAGCGCACACAGGCATCACCCACATAGGGATCTAGCCCACAAACGGCATCACCCACATAGGGTCGATTTAGCCCACGCGGCATCACCCATCACGGGATCTAGCCAACACACGGCATCACCCATCACGGGATCTAGCCAACACACGGCATCACCCATCACGGGATCTAGCCAACACACGGCATCACCCATCACGGGATCTAGCCACACACGGCATCACCCATCACGGGATCTAGCCAACACACGGCATCACCCATCACGGGATCTAGCCAACAAGACCAGGATCAAGGATACGCATGGTGGCCAGCCAGCGTTTTGGGAAGGATATTGGATAGGAAAAATAAAATTTTACTCAAACACATAAATGCAAAATTTGCCTCATAAACACATCAATGCATATACATAAAATAATCATCATCGTTCGTCATGATTAGTTATATCGATACAATGCAATTACATAGGTCCAACAACCACAGTGGAGGAAGTAGAGGACCTCCCCACATAAATCGGTATCTGACGAATCCTCCGCCCATACGGTCAAGCCGCTCATACAGTTGTTGATGTTGATCAGCAACAAAGATTAGCAAAATTGCTTGACTCCAGCTCAGTACAGCACCCATGCGGCACGTGTGCGCGCAGCCCACACACAAAACCACCGACGTCAAAAGGGCGGGCCACCGTCATCCATACATACCAATCAGTAAAGGACCGCTCGTCCATCCTCTCTTCACACTAAGGTCAGGTCATCTGCTAGGATGTCATCATCAACCTGCAACACTCAAAAGACAGGTGGTGGGCAACATTTCCCACCCAAATATTAGTTCCATGAACTTTCGTAGCTGTAGATGAAATAAAATTCTACTCTGTACAAAGTGGTCCGGTCTATTAAGCTATATCTATATATCAGGCATGTTCAACCTGTGCATTGGTCTATAGTTATCTTAGCTACAACAGTATTGGTGCCCATATTTTACGCATTAGGTAAAATACAAAAGACACTGAATTTTCTCAGGTTCTGTCTGACAGTGCCATTTTAGATAGTCAAATATAAAGTTATCAGGATACCCATATTTTGCAGTTTTGATAAAACATTAAAAACCTAACATATTCAAAATAAGTTTTATCCACATCAAACAGGAAAACAAAATGGCAAGAACAAAGAGAGGCCTATGTTCAGCCGTGAACAGTCGGACTGTTGGTGATAAATATGAAATGATTTCAAACCATGCAAATCCAAGGATTTTGAAAATACTAGTGCTATAATTATTATTCATGTAAGAACATGTTTAATCCAATATTGAATATTTTTAGGCATAGTGCAAGCTGTGAAATTGTTTAACTGTTTGCCAACTGAGCCATAAAAGAGAAATTTACAAGCTACCAATATTATAAAGCAAGATTAGTGCCGTCTTATTTCTAAAAATGATTCCACTCAGCTTATAAATTTACTACAATAAACCATAAAAGTTAATAAAGACTCTCAGATGTTGGTATTTTATAATTAATTCAACATTTTATTTATAAAAATAGACCTTTCTCTCTGAAATGAATGTTTTTATTTATCATTTGTCTACTCTTTCATAATGTAATTCAACTTTAATTTTATGTATTGTAAACTGACTAATCACAACTGACTTCGAAATAAAGCATGAGTAGTCCACTCCATTACTTTTATTGGCTAAGAATAAATACTGCTAAATGGGAAAAGAGATAATATGGATTGTCACATTATGTTCTTTAAACCCACTTATCATTATCCTAATAATCATATTCCTAACTGTCTTGCGTCCCAAAAGAGCTAGGCAATAAGGTTGGCACTAAGTTTTATTGGTTTATCACTGTTTGTCATCTTGAATATAGATGCAACTAACTTTGCAAATGCACTCACAAATAAAATAAATTGTATTTACCAAGTAAAACACTAAGGCTTGGTATTTATACAAGATTAGCAGTCACCTGCCTTAAGACTTTCAACCTAAAATGCTTAGAGGTGGACTATTATAGAACCTAAGTTTAGTGAGTGCCTATGTCCATAAAGGAATCTACTGTTCAGATCTCATGTTTCTAGCTTCAGTAGTTCGGGTTAAGCAAGGACTTATCATGGTCGGAACAAATCATTCTATACAGGTATAAAATTAAGCGACAAATATTAAGATATGTCGGGTTCCCTTGTCTTATTATATAACCTCAACTTGAGCTGCAAGTTGACAGTAACAATTTCAACAAAATGTTAAAATGAAATCATGTAGCTACAGAGTCCACAAATATAAATAAAACCTATTTTGTAACTTAGCTTTAAAAATATATAACAAATTTATTTTTATATCTACCTTCTGAACATATCTGTACCAATATAATAAAACTTAAGTTCGTTTTGTTGAATGCACTTATCTGTAAAACTACTGGTTTTATGCAAATAATTATTATTGTGGTGGATAGTCATTTATCAAGAGAGGCTTCATATAATCCCGCCGTGAGCACTAGCCATAAGTAATGTAGTTAGTTAGCCTTATGTAATGTGTAACCAAGGGCTATTAATAATGTTTTGATTTCCTTTAATGTTTTACTATTGAGATAACCTATTGACTACCAATTGAATTCATATTCAGCAATGACAAACATCAATCAAACATCAATTAGCTTTTTTTAAACTGAAAGCAAATCAGGTAATTTATACATTGGATCTATATCAGAGCTTCAACTTGGAAAGGGCAGTTATACCGTTCTTTACTAATAGTTACATTAGTAGAACCACATAACAACAAAGCTATTTTCTCTTTCTTGTGTAGATAAGTAAGTTTTACAGGAAGTTTCCGACATGGCCTAACGATTAATAAACAGACATGAGACAAGAGCCCCAGCCATAGGCATAACATGACTATAAGCACAGTAGCACTGCTATATACCAAACGTGGATAAACAACAGTTACCTAAAGTTCTATTTGGGGTGTAAAGTTCATAGTTTTGACTGTATAATGTTTATCTGGTAATCCTTACGGGGACAGTAGGTAATCGTGTAAGCACCATAATTTATAAAATTAAATTTCTCAAAAACTAATCAAATCAGCTCTGGATAAATACCTGTGGTCAGTGCATCAACAACCCGCATCTGCAACCTCTGGTAGCACTCGGAGCAGAACAGCGTTCACGCCACAGCACACCCCGGTGCGTGCACCCCGTCGTAGTCGCTCTGTCGCTCTCGCTCGCACGAAGCCTCACGCGAAGTGTAGACGTGCTCGCCATAATTCCGACACACCGTGTGGTCTCCGATCAGGGTTGACTAGCGCCAAACACGACTTCCAAGCGCTTGTCGCATCAGTCTTCAGGTCATCATTGGTAATGGCGGCCAAGCCAAGAGACCCATCGCTCTCGCGCCAACCGTAGATCCTGAAGTCTCTTAGGGGGCGTTTATCCCACCGCTGCTGTCGGCGATACGCCAGGGCCAGGGTTATCGTGTCCAGACTCCATAATAATAAAAACACTCACGTAATATTACTTGGTTTATTTTGAGACGATTTCTAGCACAGAATTGAATTAAAATGCGAACTACAGTCCTTTTTATAAACTAACCGTCATTACACTTAATGTAACGTTTAACAACTCCTTTTCAACATATAATTGAAATTACTGTTCGATTAATTATAAACTAATCAAAAATCGACATTAATATTGTAATGAATTTTGCACAACACCAAATTATTTATTTTACACGAATAACAAATTTATTTTATTAACTAAACGCTGCTTTACAACATTGTCAACAGATGGCGCTATCAACAGGATGCAAATATAAACGCATGTTATTTATTACCGTAAAAATAAGTGTCAGAATAATGTTATTTAATACTAATTGATTTTACTTTGAAAGTTTCTGGAGTTATCTTAATAACTAAGCGATAAATTAAATACTTTATAAAACAGTTAAGCAGCCAGTACAGTGCCTAATATTGTAAAGTAGTGAAGTTCTCAGTTATGTGTTCACAAATAGTTATTTAAATATCAATCTTAAAAATTATAAATATTTTCGTAACAATATAATCATTATATATTAATTTGCGCCCATATATATATATGAGCAGTAGTTGTTTCTTAAAGTAAAGTCACATGTAAGTCCATTTAAATCTACTACCCATTTTTAACATACCCGTTTATATCTTTGGTACTTCAGCTTTGGTTATAAGAGGCAGAGACACGTAACGCAAAACTTAACTTTGTAAGTAACCCATGTCTCAACATGCTTTTAACACTTTGAGGAACTCCATTTATTTTCCGCTTAAATATCTACTTATGTAATAATTTCATATCACTCTTCTGAAGTTGTTTTGTGCGTAAATTCACTACAAAAATATTTAGCTTCATGATCTGACAAAAAATTTAAGCTTTAATAAAATATCGTGGTCAAAAAAGTTAATACGTAACAAAAATAGACATGTATCTGCGCAAAAATATGCATTTTAAAAACTGGCGCTGCTACTCAAATGGTTCATTTACGATAATCATACTATGATAAGAAATCTATGTAAGTGTGACACAAAAGGTATGCGTAAATAATTATATATTGTGGTCTTATTGAAGTATATTGTCCTATATTTGATGAATTTATGATTGACCAATCGCAAGCACAAAAACCTGTAAATGTACACAACGATAAATATTGCGTTTCGCTTGGCTAGTCTTTGCGGGGGCACTATCGTGCCCCCAGATAATAATGTGCGCCGTAATTACAAGGACCACAGAACGAACATAGCACGATTGAAATGAATTCACAATCACATTGTATAATATCCAACATCCAGATAGAAAAAGTACTCGATTTTGCTCGTAAATTACTCGTATGTACTGTGTAAATAATCACGACTCTTCAATGAAGATAGCATCTTTGTGAAACGTTTACCAAATGAAAAGCTTGTTCCCTTGTTACGAGAGGAAAAATACAATATCAATACATTACGGGGATATAGATTCATTTTATGATTTTAAACATTCTCGATGCCTTAAGGAGACATAAAACGGTATTGGAACGTATTTATTGTCAACATATTTTTATATAAAATTATTGCGTTACTGACTGACTGACAACGCACAGTCAAAGGTTCTGGGCGCAAGAAGGTACAAATTGCCATATATGTTCCTTGGGACCGTATGGGTGAATTAAGAAAGGAGATCCCGATAGTCCCACGGGATCGGGCAGAAATGGTTAAATAAAAATTAACTGGCGGCCGCTGCTGCCGGCATCCTTATGACTCAGGAAAATTCCCTACGACTCCCACGGAATTAAAAATGGGTAGTGACATTTTGTATTCTCAATCCGTCACCACACGTATAAGTAAAATATTCATCATCATCAGCCTTTAACAGTCCACTGCTGGACTAGGCCTCTCTTTTGAAAGGAGGAACTGGCCTACTATACCACGCTGGCCAAACGGGTTGGTATAGGGTTTGTATCAAGTTGTCCTTCTCTTACAGTGCTGTTTTCTGCATAATATGCTCCCTCTGTCGGCTCTAAGTAAAGTCTAAGTAAAATATTACTTATATACTATTATCAGTGAGAATATAAATATCTCCATCGATAAAAATGTATTGAGAGATAGATATTTGTTCAATTCTGCGTGCCTGTTCGTCGTCAACGAGGCCCCTTTCATTAAATCTTTGTTCGCTGCGGTTTCATCTTGTGCTATGTAATAAAACTTTGTAATATGCCTCTGCTTGTTGGACCCATGTCTACAGACATCGGCAAGGGCAGAAAAATAAAAAAGGGGAAGATTTTTGTGGGAAGGTTGAATATCGTATTAGATTGCGATACAAATATGTCGTGAAACATTATATTACGTGTGATTTTGTTGTGACATAAAACAAATACATACGATTAATATAAAAACCAACTATAGACCGATAGAAATACTTTATTTTACACCAGCAAAAGTACAAGAATACAGTAAAAACAAATAACTTAAACTTGTGGTACAAGGACGGTCTTTTCTCAGTATGCGACCTATTCCAGACAACCATGCATGGAATAAATCAGTTGTTGATGTCATTCATCAACAAATGATAGGTTAAACTATCTTCTAAGGCATGGTAGGTTAAACTATCTTCTGAAACACTGAATTTATTTTGAGTAATTTTCATAATAACATTACATATGTTAGGATAAAATTAAGAATTTACTATTTAAATTTTGCTGTTCCCTTTTTGGATGGTTAGTCACCTAACTAGTGCTAAGTAAGGAGCATGACATGCGGTATTCCTTAGGCTTCGGTCCTTATCGTCCACTTGTGAAATATTGATGTTGAGTGAATCCTATCCTTTAAAAGGTACTATCCGTCTCAGTAACAATTACTTGCGCTGACTGCTTTCGTCACAGTCTGGGGATTTGGCTTGCCTAGCCACACTGAAACTTACCGCTT
Organism: Euclidia mi; assembly: GCA_944739405.2. Classification (NCBI taxonomy): domain Eukaryota; kingdom Metazoa; phylum Arthropoda; class Insecta; order Lepidoptera; family Erebidae; genus Euclidia; species Euclidia mi. The sequence goes on along the minus strand of OX123184.2, from coordinate 78,769,839 downwards.
CTTCTTACTATTAGAAGGTTAAGGCGATAGTCCATCATGCTGTCCAAGACCCGATTGACAGAGACACATATCTCTCGAGAATATTATGGAGAACTCGCAGACATGCAGGTTTTTATAAGCAATATAATACCCACAAAACTTCGAAAGATATTGGTGCGCGCCGTGGATTCGAACCCGTAATACTCTGCGAAGAAGTCTGTCGATCTTTCCACTTGGCTATCGCTACTTAGCTATGTTTATTCTAGTGCAAAGGTCTAGCTCTTGTATAATACTAATTTCAGAATTCATAAATAAACTGAATTTATTGTAAAGTCAAAATGTCTCGCTTGTCTTTTGTAATATAATTTAGTGTGAATATTTCAACTTACTAAGCTACTAGGCGTAAAATAAATACCTATACTACAAATTCATGGGCGTCGCATCGTCGTCCTAAACAAAGTCAGTTCAAACAAGTAATAAGTGAAAATTGTACCGCTAAGTTGTAGAAGATTAAGTTCATTCATTTTTATGCATAACTTAATCCGATCGATATAAGTATAATTAAAAAATAATTAAACGAACTTGGAATTAAAGTATTTTTTCTTCATTTGCCTTTAAGTCACTAAAGTTTTTTATGACAGCCACCAAAGCCTATGCAACCGGAATGAACTTTTCAGTAAGTCAATTAAAGGAAAGAAAATTACCAGCATTAATTGTTCCGGGAAAACCCGAGATCTGGGCACATTGCTGACGGCATTGCAAAACTAATTATTCAATGAGCTGGAAACTCATAATGAACCACCGCAGATAGCACTTATATTCGTATTGTTAATTATTACGATAGCGATAGCAAACCCGGTAATTCAGCGTGCATTATTTGTGGAGATCGCGTTAAGGATCCAATTAAATCTTGCTGCTTGGCTCCATCAGAAAATGAAAATGTTCTGAATATTTAAAATGTAATGTGAACTCATTTGTTACGGATAATATGGGTTTGGTTACGGCGGTTAAGTTAATACACAGTGATTAATAAAGAATACTTTAGTTATGATACATTTCGCGGTTCGTTTGTTAGATGCTACTGGTGTAAATAGGCAATACTGACGCTAAATGAACTCATAAAAAGTGCTTAAGTGCTTGTCAGGCCACGCATACTTTGTTTTTCAGCTGCCCTTCTATCCCATGGCTCTTGAATAGGGCCATGCGATAGAAGGGTTCGTTCTATCGTCGGGTTACGATATATGAAGGACAGACAGACCGATATAACATATGTAGAAGGGTATCTTGTAGTTTAGCCAAGTCCGTAATAAACTAGAAGGGTTACTTGTAATTACTGAGAGCCCTCTTGTAGTATTATAAATACACAAGCAGCTAGACTTGTAATATAATGTATATCACTTTGGTAGAAAAGGCATCTTCGGTTAGGTTTAGTTCAAAATCGCATTTCGTAATATATATTATGGCAACTATCACTACCTATCGCGCCAAATGGCCAATGTACAATATGATTACGAAGCTCGTGAAGACTACATTTTTAAATTAGGCAAATATATTTTTATTGTGGTATTTCTTTTAGTAAATAAAATCGTTCAATCAAGCGAAAATTACGACTTTTACGATGTGACAAACGAAAGTCACGTCAAACGTTGTTTTATTGAGTATAGTGTCGGTCATAGATCGGGTAACATCAAGGATGATGTATCTCTATGGATTTGACAAGCAAATAATAATACCGTGACAGACCGAGATAATGACATACAGAATTACATAAGAGTAAAAGAGACAAAGACAGCATTTTTTGTCTTTGTCAGAGTTTTCGTTTTTTCTTGTTGGTCACAACTGAATATTGTGACCAACAAACGGTTGAGTTCTCGATAATATCCGCGAAATATTGTGTAATTATTGTTATTGATTGTGAACTTGTGTAATTGTGCTTAGTAAAATATCATTGGTTCAGATTTATTATGGTGATTTGTTACATTTTAGGCTGTAAAAGCCATAGTGAGCGGAAATGTGAGAACATAACCATTTATTCGTAAGTACGATATTATAGTTATAATATCTATTTATACATGAAAATATTGATAGAATGATACAAATAGCGTATTATTAGATAAGGTAATAATTTCTAAATTACATCAATAAACCAAAAAATGCTATTTTATTATCACCGCGATGTTAGTATTACACAATCGAATTCAATAGGTCGTTGAATGTTGAGCTAGCCAAAAGTCATCGATACTTTTTAATTTAACAGCGTTAAATGTTTTTTATCGATGACGGTCTTGCGGGCTGCTATTAGAGTTTAATATTTAACTGCATCATTTCCATCATGGTTCTGATCACTTTCGCGGATTGCCTGCATTATTAGGTATATATAATGTAAGTGGATGCTCCTGTTTCACCATGTCTATTCTGAGGAGGCTAACCAAATGAATATCAAAAGTATTATGCTTGAGTATTATTATGTACAGTAAATATATACAAGTGATATAGAAGGTGTAACAGTTGCAGCACCTTACAAAATGTAAATTATGTGTATTATGCAAAACCTGGCGATGAAAAAGAGTGACCGTGAGTTTTATTGCCCGTTCTTTCTCATGGTTCTACCTATTGCTTTGCGAACGTGGCGGTAAATGTAAATGTAGAGTCTATAAGTAATTATTTTATAAATTTATTATTTTGACGTTCATAAGCGTCACATTGTGACCCAAATGAATAAAGGATTTTGAATTTGAATTTGAATTTGGGGATACCACAGAAGCGTTTGGGAAATTACCCAAATTTTGGGTAATTTGCCGTTACTTAGTTTCATATGAACCTAAGATTAATTATTTATATTAATTTGTTTTCCGATTCTTTGTAGTAATGAAATTATTGGTTTATAGATTCCCAAAGGACTGCACGATCCGACAATAATTGTGGATACGTGCAACAAGAGGAGAAAACTGGGATCCGAATAAATATGCAAGAGTATGCTCTAAACACTTTGAACAAAAGTGTTTTAGGAAAACTCGTCGCGATAGGTACTTATTTGGAATCATTCTCGAATGACAAAGAAGAGAAAATAAGAAATTTGTATACAAAATTAATTTTGTTCAAAGGACAGTAAAGTTGAGTGTCAAATAATATAATAAAATATATATAACTCTGAGCCTCGTGTTTATTTGGCGAGTGAAGCCAGTCCCACATATTCGACACTTTTGTTATTCATAGTAATATTAAGTATAAAAAATACTTATCGCACACCTTATGGATGGATTTAAACCTCCTTGTAAGGTAAGCTATATTTTTATTTTTTATTGGGCTGTAAATTATATTATATAGATGTTTGTTACTATTCGTTGCAAAAATACCTAAACGGATATTGATGGAACTTCTCGAGTTAGCTCATAAATTCATCGAGATACCAAATTGATTAAAAATTATAAGAGAACGCGGTCTCAGATGTCTGGTAAGGTATTCAATTCCGGAACGACCGGTTGGCGGAGCGGGAGTGCATACGACTGCTACGCCGAAGGTCGCGGGTTCGATTCCCACACAAGTCAAACATTTGTGTGCATGAACATGGATGTTTGTCTTGGTCTGGGTGTTTCAATGTATAATATGTATGTATTTACAAATTTTATTTTTTTTGTACATCAAAATCATTGAATCATTGTTCAAATCAGAAACATTGTTTTTGTAATCGTCACGCCTTTTATCATAAGTATGTTTAAAAAAAGTATTTAAGTATGTTTATCCATTATCTAGTACCCATAGTACAAGCTCTGCTTAGTTTGGGACTAGATGGTGTTGTGTGAATGTGGTAGAATATTATTATTATTATTATAATTCAGGTTTGATACAATGTTATTTAAAAATTAATATGTACTTCGTAGAATTGTAGGGTAAACATTTACAACATCTGGTAACACCAACTCAGGATGTACTCTATGTCCGTCCTTTACGGGTGTACGCAAATGTCGAGTCCATTTGATTCTTGGTCCTAGGGAAACATCGTTACGGCCACTCGTCATGAGTGCCTCAGCCCGAAGGGTGCCCGAAGGCGACGACCAACCTCATATAAGTGTTATAGACGAGCGGGGAAATGAACGAACTGGATGAAGATGACGATCCGACGATATAGCGGTAATGATAAACCATTTGTTGTATCAATGAGCTGGAAAATGTAAAGTAAGTTAAGAGTTGTTGAGGATTCTTCTGGAACTTTCATGTGATATCTGCATAAATATATTTGTACATGTAGGAAGGTATTTGTCACCTTTCTTCTCGCAAACACCTGACTCAAATGAACAACGATAGAATTATACTAAATTATACTAGCAAAGACGTGCTATATCTGTAACTGTCTGTCAGTGTAGGATGCCTAAAATTACCTATTTAACATAAGCAAACTTTCAAGCAAACCATCAACTCCTATTTTTGCCCACTTAGGGATGGCATACTAAAAAATCTTCCTTAGTGAATGCCTACACATAAAGGAAACCTAAATTAGGTACATGTTTCTAGGTTCAGTAAGCTCTATTGGGATGTATCAGTCAGCAAAAGTATAAATCTATGGTGATAATGGTATGTGACACATAATAAGTTAAATGTTACAATTGTTGCAAGCATCGACAAATTACATACACACCAGCAATTAGCGTTGACCGTAGCATAAGTGTGCTCATGTTATTTTAGCCGCTCGCTTTGTAGGCGGGAGCGCAGCAAACCCTATTCCAAACCATTACACCGAAATACCTAGAGCCGCTTTACTCCAACAAAATAACGGTTTAGAGATTTGCTGAACAGAAAAGAGACTATCGCTAAGCCTTTCTTGAATTGAATTATAAAACGTCTTCACATAATGCAAGGCACGGAATTCGTGAATTCTAAACGCCGATTTTGTGGAATACTGATTGCGCTGGCACACCAATTTTAATATTCGGTTCTGGCTTTCATTGTGCTAATATTTTGCACAGGGAAAACATTGTTTGAACTAAAAAAAGTGGTTCAAAGATTTAATATTCTGTGTGTAATTTTTTTACGTAAAGCTCTTAGCATGACAGGCTCTATCCATGGCCAAAGAGAAGTAGTATTTTTTGCTAGCCTGTTGCTATTCGTAGCGTTATCAATGTGATTTATTGAGATGTATAACATTTGCTAGTATGTTTCAGCCCTGTTTTTATTTTGTGTCATAAGCGGCAAACGAGCAGACGGATCGCCTGATGGTAAACAATTACCGTCACCCATGGACACAACCAACATCAAAGGAGTCACAACAAGTGCGTTGCCGCCCTTTGGGATAGGAAAAGAGACGGAAGGAGGAGTGGATGAGGGAGAAGGAATAGGGGAGGGGGCCTCCGGCACTCTCACTCACCGAATGAAACGCAACAATATATGTAGGTACTGTTACTTTACGTCGATTTTCTGTGACAGGGTAGTACTTCCCCGGTCGAGCCGGCCCATTCACGCTGAAGTTAGCAAGGCTCTACTACTTATAATTTTTTTTATCTTAGCTTTACTTTTCATGTAATTATACGAGTATAATGGTTTGCAGCTAGGTGATAATTATTTAAATGCTATTTGAATTTTACATTACTGAGTAAAATTTAACTTGTTATTATTATTAAATATTATAGATCATTTTAAATGTTTTCTACAACCCTTCACATATAAAATACTAGCTGTTTCCCGCGGTTTCACCCGCGTCCTGAGAGAACTACTTCGCGTACCCGTACTTTATAGCCTAAGTTACTCCTTGGTACATCAGCTATCCGCCAGTGAAAGTCCCGTCAAAATCGCTCAAGCAGTTCCAGAGATTGGCGAGAACAAACAGACAGACAGATAGACAGAGAGAAAACATTTAAAAATTGGTTGCCTGTAAAGTCGGTATACGGGCGAAAGTTTTACGTGACAACGACTTTGAGTGGTAAAATAATTTTAATGTGAATATTCATTCGTATAGTAGGAAGAAGGATGAAAGACGCGTGCCTTTCACTTTTTATGTCTGTCTCTCTCGCTCTTAGGCGGGACGCGTGCCTCTCACTCGCTCTCATTGTGAGCGCATAACGTGAGCGGAGCGTAACGCAGTTTCTTGAAGTGTCACCCGGCAAACCAATTTATAAGACGTTGTCACGTCAAAAAAATTCATTTCCTTATATGTACCGTGTAATCCGTGTATACATTCATATGCATTTAGTAAAAAGCGGATTTTTTAATATTACAAACATACACTCCAATTATATTTATATGTATAGATATTCTAGGCAGCAAAAGAAAATTTATGTCACTATTAAATAAATATTCACTATTAAAGTGTAATCAAATACTTACGCGTTTATTCAAAACAAAAAGCTAAATGAATCCACGCATACAACAAATTCTAGAAAATCCACTAAATCAACATCAATCAGCATTTGTAAATTCGAGCGGGAACAAACATAAAAATAACAACGAGCTAAAATACAACGTAAAAATCAAGTCCTAAATCGAAAAAAGCACATAAAATGGAAAGTGAATTGGTTTTATCGTGTTTCCATCAGATTTAACCTCTAAGTAACAAAGTTGGACATAGGATAAATTCAAACCGACTGGTATAAAAACTTCGTAGCGGAAATTAATCGAGAAACAGAGATACATTGAGTCATTGAAATACGCGAGATAGACGTCTGCGAGAGATATTAGGCTCGCTGGATAACGTCTGGATGCTTCGTCTGGATTCTATGGCATGGCCGCTTCACACTTAGCGTTAATTTACTTTGTGAGCATTCTGGAGAGCGCGAACGCCCGACACGCTGTATTAAATATCCTATAGACACCGCTTTGTCATAATGTTAGTTACAATTCAGCACAAAGATTTCTTTTATTTTTACATTTCATTTTACGCTTTTGTGTTGAGTTCCCAGCGTTTGAAGTTTGTATTTTTAAATACGCGCCCTTATTAGATACAAACTTTTGCTCGCGATTTCGGCTGTCAAAAATAACAAAAGCTCTTGGGTGTAAAAAGACTCATCACTAAGCCGAAGTCTACTCATTCTGCAGATCATGCCAAGTCATACTACGCGAAAATAAGACCTGTGAAACGAATTTTTTTGGAGCTTAAAAAAATAGGCACATTTTTTAAGTCGCAATGTATAGCGCGCGAAAGGCATCGTGCTTACACTGGCCGTATCTACCTACAGCTTGAACGTCGGCTGGTACCTAAGGGCGGTTTGAGTTAAGCGTATTTTCTGCATAAATACGGTCGTTTCAGCATACGCGATAACACGCGCGCTACATTACGCGCTTCAAAAAACCGAACTCGCGTAAACGGGCATATTTCGGAATGTTCGCTCGAAATGGTAGTGACATCGTGTCAGTGTCAACATGGACTCTGACGCCACAAGTTTATACGAGCTTAGAAGCGCATAAACGCTCGTACGAGTTGCGCGTGTGCCAAAAAGGCACGCCTATACATGCCTAAATGTGCTTCCAAAAACGAGCTTATACGCGCGTGTAAAACTCTAATCTGAAACCGCCCTAACAGCTGCAGTTTATGATCACGTGGTCGTGCGGCCGAGGGTAATGGTCTCCAGCTGATTGCTAGTACCGCATACACTGCGTTGAGGGAACTTTAAAGCCGTTTATTTTAGGGAAATATTGAATATTTTGTTTATGTTTATTTGGAAGAAAATTTACCTTTATTATTCAAAGCACGATTTTAGAATAATTAAAAAAAAATTTCGTCGCTTTGAGCCTCAATATCTCCTGTACCAGGAATTTCCCAGGTATGATGACGAAGTAAAAAATGTTCGTAATGATGGGTTCAATATAGGGTTTCAGTTTTCGCTTAGGGTCTTTTTACATCCTGTATATTTTAAAGGCGCCGAACGCAAATTTTATTATCACTTCATTTTTATTATATGTGAATACGAAAAAAAAATCCTGTAAAACTCCCTAAAGTCCTTTACAGGGAAATCATATCTGATATTAATTGCAATTACACCTCTAATTAAACTATTCAATTATCTACAAATTGGTTGACAGAAAATTCTTAGACGACCTCTTATTGATTCCATTTACAGTCGAATTCCTAATGTATTGGATAGCGGTGTGATAATAGACAAGGATTAAATAACAATTAACCTAAACATTTTTTTACTGAGACTCGAAGATTAACGACGTCCACTGTTCGTTAAGAAATACCTAAAATTTTACCTTATTGTTTGAAAGATTTAGATCCACTAGTAACAGTTATAAAAGTAAATTTAAAAACTCGAGGGAGTTCGAACTTTTGGTCGGTTGTTTCAACCCCCGTTGTTTTACAACGTAGTTTGCAACATCGAGCTGAGGACAAAGGCATTCCATTTTCTCATTTCTGTCCGGAAAACTAAGATTACAGTTTACTGAAGACTGTACTTGTGTGTATGTGTGTGTGTATGTGTGCGTGTATGTGCGTGTATGTGTTTGTGGTACGTGTTCTTATGTGATGTAAATTAGCAGACATTCTGGTTTAGTGTACTCGAGACCTAGCAACCATTCTTTAACTATGGATCTGAGTTTGTATTTATTTAAATTCCTTATATGAAGTTCTTTATGTAGTTTAGTATATATTTGTGATGTGCCGGATCGTTAAAAATTTACATCTACGGATACGGATCGGAATACGGATATTTGGTGTCAAGATCCGCGGATACGGATACGGATCTTTATTTTCTTACTGAATCGATGTCGGTGCGCGCGATCTTGAAACGATAGTTGACGTCACGCACGCCCGGCGGAACAATAGACAGATCATGTTTCGACTTGTATTGAAATTCTATAAAAAATACTCTGAATGGAATTTAAAAGTTTTTTAATTGTACCCAACCACCTATAGAATTCCATCCTATCGGTTGAAAATTAATAAGGTGAAAGATCCGTAAAAGATCCGCGAGAAAAGTAACGGATACGGATACAGATACGGATCTTCCTTCTTCCTCGGATATCCGCGGATACGGATACGGATACGGATATCCGGAACATCACTAGTATATATATGTATGCTTAATACATAATATTGATGTTTGGCAAAACTAGTTTTATGTTTTATTCCATTAAATTTGCTGGCGGAATTTTGTCATGTATTTTAAGTATAGAAAAGAAAACATACAGCTGCCGAACCGTGAGTACTTTGCAATCTGTGTATAGTTCATTAGTTGGATTCATGTACAGTTTACTTAATATGATTTTAAGAACAGCTCTTTAAGCTTTCTACTTTTAGAAGGTATGTTTTCGCGGCACAGCCCCATGCAGTTATGCAATAGCCAATTATGGACTGGCACAATGCAAGGTAGACCACCACATTCCCTGAGAGATTTAAAAATATAAATAAGTTGTAGAACTTTTGTAGTGATGGTATTTGCCTGATGGTCCCATCGTAACCCGTCATCAATTGGTACATCCAAATATTTGACACATTTTGTTCTATTAATAGCCAACATGAGCAAGAATTAGAAAAATTTGAACATGAATGGCCAACTATAGTGAATCAGCTAGATGGCCTAGAGATGTCACTTAAAGCAAAGGGGATACTTAAAATACGTCTTTTCTAAATTTAATTTTAGTAAATTTTGGTTAAACCATTTAATGATAATGGACAATGCGAATTTGCATTTTCTTGTACAGATTGTCAAGTACTTCCACTTATAATAATCGCCGTGTCGTTGGCATAGGCATAAATGCTACAATTTGGGATAATCATTCTGCAGAGATCGTTCATATATATTTGGAAGAGTATGGGACCCAAGATGCTTCCTAGAGGGGCACCATAGTTCACACATGTTCACACTCATCGCTGTATGTAGAATCTATTTTTACTTGCTGTGAGCAATCTTTAAGATAATCCTTAAATATTTCCAATGCGATTCCCCGCACCGCCATGCGCTTCATCTTAGCCAATAGCTTAGGAACAGAAACTGTGTCAAAAGCTTTGGACAAGTCTAAAAAAATGCCTAGGCATTTAGATCCCTGGTCAATTGTTTTTGCAACTGTTTGAAGTACGGCATCCTCGGTCGACACACCAGTACGAAATTCGTACTGGTTATTATCAGCCAGAGTACCGTAGTTACTCATGAAGCTCTTAAGGTTGTTGTTTAGAATTCTTTCAAGAATTTTAGACAACTTGGATAACACTGATATGGGTCTATAATTATTGACACAGTTTCTAACCTCCCATATAAACTGGATGAACCACAGCTTTTTTAAGAGGAGCAGCGAAAACACCTGTCTCTACACAGAAGCTGCAGACATATGTTATTAAGAGCACTAAAACATGACCACACATTCTCAGCAACTTGGGAAATATATTATCTCAGCCTATAGCGGTATCATCACGTATGTAGTTGTTCAATAATATCATATATCTCTTTTTCATTCACTAGTTGTATAACTAAAGAATTTGTGGGAGAAACGAGATTATTTGATATAGTATCTTCTTGGGTTTACGCGAATGTTACACATTGAAATTAAACTACAGTTTACGGATTTTATCGCGTTGTATTGGTTTCACTAAGTTATTACATTTGAAACTAAAGATCTAGAAACTATATTTTTAATTTATAACTAGCCGACGTTTCGAATTCTTTACAGAATTCATGTTCACGGCAGACTGAGGTGATATTTGTCTTTTTCTTGAATGTATAAGTTATCTTAAAGTACCCGAACATTTTTCAACTACTGGTGTTACTATATACGCAGAATGAGCTCACAGTGTCCTTAGGTCTTCTGGTGACTTTGTCCTTCTTGGGTTTCATTAGCCTTATGACAGGGTCCCAAGCTGGAGGAACATTCCAACCATCTTCCCTATTGAAATTAGGGTGTTTTTTAATTTCAATAGCCTCTCGTATCATCCTTGGAAGAAAACGATGTTCTTTTGCGAGTATCTGTGGTTCATCAAATCGCAGGTAGTAGTTGGGTCCTTGTTCCACATGTTCACACACAGCAGACTTTGTTGAGCGTTTTATGTCAGCTATATGTTCTTTGAGTCGAATGCCTATGCTTCTCTTGGTTTGTCCAATGTATGAGAGCCCACATTCACAGTCAATTTTGTAGACACCGGCCTCTTGCAAGGGTAACTGACACTTGACAGATGGTAATAATTGACTGATCTTTGTTGGCGGCTTGTAGTAAGTTTTGATAGAAGCTCGCTTCAAGATGTAGCCAATTTTGTCGGTCACGCCCTTGATGTATGGGAAGACAGCAGGTTGTCTTTCTACTGTGGCTGGTTTTTCTTTCTTCTGGGATCTGTGACAGTGGCGCGGCGGTCGGAGCTTGTTGTCTTGCAGAACTTAATTCGAAACGTCGGCTAGTTATAAATTAAAAATATAGTTTCTAGATCTTTAGTTTCAAATGTAATAACTTAGTGAAACCAATACAACGCGATAAAATCCGTAAACTGTAGTTTAATTTCAATGAGATTATTTGAGTTTTCTGATTGGTTAGTGTCATCACGGGAGATAGTTTTAGAAGCATTATCGACTATCTTCGTTGCCATGTATTTATCTATATTAGCAAAGTAAGAACAGACTCGATTTACTGAAGTTTTTGGGGTATCGCATAATTTGAAAAGTTTAACTGGAATGGTGCGTAATTTATTAGTATTAGTAATGTCTTTAATGGTTTTCCATAGAGCTCTAGGATTGTTTTTTGTTCTCTCCAACTCACTACTTTCATAGTTTCTTTATAATTTACGAAGTAAGGCATTACAGAAATTTCGATACCGTGCGTAGCTAAGCTTTAATATGATCTCGCGGTGTCTGTTACATCTTAGAACGCCAGGTTTAAGGATTCGCTATTTCCTTGGTATTTTTATTCTGTATTGTGTGCTTATCTCTTGTATGTGATATTACTGATATTAGGTTGTTCGTAGCATCATTTGCATTCACTGCCTTGTAAATATCTGCAAAGTTTGTATTTTCTTGTGCAATTTTAATGGCTTCATAATTTTGCCGCGAGAGCGAAAAGGTTTTTATACGTGTTGGATTAGCGTTCGATATACTTAGAATTATTGGTTTATGGTCTGTTATATGAGATTCAAGTATCAAGGTAGTAGCAGGCAATTCAGTTTTAATGAAAATGTGATCTAAAGAACTACCCATCCTAGTGGGCATTAAATTGGTTGGTAATACACCGTGAGAATCAAATAATTATGACTATAATATAATAGAATCAGATAATTTAAAGTATAGTCATTCCTATTGCTGGGTTGAATAGCAATATTCAGATCACCAACGAGAATTAGGTTTGGACAGTTATTAAGATCGTTATATATGTTGTTCAGGCTATTAAAAAACGCTTGAAAATGGTCGGTCGCTGAATATGAGGGGCAGCAATAGACTGCAATCACCGCAAACTTTTTGTTTATTTGACATACAACATTTGTACATTTTGATTCGATGTTGCTGTTTTATTTGTCTGAAACCATTTTTCCATTATAAATCACCAAAGCTATTCCTAAGCTGCTACCGAGGAAAGCCATTGCTACACATATTTAATATATTTATTAGGTTTGTCAACATGCTGCTCATTGCGATCAAATTACAGGACCATAATTAGAATCCGAGAATTGATAGCTTCGTGGAAGCTGACCAATAGGTGACCAGTGTTTCCTAGAAAAGCTCACAGTTTTAGTCACAGTTTGGGCAGAGTATAATCTGGTAAGTAAAGGACAATTAAAATTTACAGGTAGTAGAGCTTCGCTGACTTTAACTTGAACAGGCTGGCTCGACAGGTAAAGTACTACGTTCTGACTGTATATCGACGTATAGTAGCAGTACCTATTTATACTGTTGCTTTTCGTTTAATGAGTAAGAGTGCCGATGTTCCTTTCTATCATCACGGTCCTCAAGTTGTGAGAGGTTATGAGGGAGACTCTTTTCCCATCCCAAAGGCCGGTAATGTATATGAGACTCCTCAGGCACTTCTATTGTCAACGGGCGGCCAGTTACCGCCGGTGGTCAGTAATTGCTAACCATCAGGTGACCCATCTGCTCGTTTGCCGTCTACTACAAAAAAAATGCACTTAATTGACTTATGACGTTTAATCAACTGGATTTGGTTAATAAAGTAGGTACTGATACAGAGTAAGTGTGACTCTTATTATTCATGTTTAGGCAAAGAGTGAAAAGCCTTTGTCTAGATTTACAAAGCATCGTCACCATTATTTCAAGTACCAGCCAAACGTTAGTGGTATCAGTAGTAACGTATCTGATGCACTAAAACAAAACTGGCTCGCTACAGATATATCGTTTCTTTGTTTGCTTCTCCATGTACAAGCTTAGGTACATGGACCGCAACATAACTCGCTAACATAATCAAACCATCTTCGTCTACAACATCAGTACGACAATATATTACGTAGAATCTATAGAGAAATCCGAAAACTAATATCGGTGAGTCGAATTTCGCCATAATTTCTATATTATAAGATTTCATATCGTAGCGAAGTCCAAAGTAATATAAGATATAATCTTTTCCTTCGTCTGGCTATGGCCATAAATAGAAAGCGGTGATTGCCGTCAGATTTCTCACAAAGGGAGGCATCACTCTGGGAATTGTGGCACTGTTATTTTATAGATGAATTATAGATTTTATGTTTATGATCGGTTCGCATAGTTCAATTGGCTACTGAACCGGCGGCTGAAGTTTAAGCTTGTGGGTTTGAACCCCATCACAGGACCGACATTGTTGTGACATCACAGTTATATTGAATAAGCCTTTTATGTGTGGTCTTTAAATCATTATAATTTATATATATGAAATGAAAATGAAATTAATTATATTTTATTTGCAGAAAATGTGGTACAGATTCAGGTGTTACGGGTAATATAGTTTTGTCACATGTTACCATTTAGGCATGCAAAATATATGAAATAATTAGTAGTAAGTTTTCATGCGTTAACACATACATGTAGGTATATAATGCATTATATTACTAAAATTTCAATAATAGTAAGCTAAAGTACATAAAATTCTAATTATAAATGTATTGTTAAAATATTATATTACAATATGTCATGGAAAAATTTGATGAGGTATGTCAAATTCATAGTATAGAATGTAGAATTATTACGTCAACCTTAAAGCTCAAAGAATTCTGTAATAGTGTAGAATGAATGTTGAATCAACCAGTTTCTTAATAGCTTTTTCATTTTCATTAACGGAAGATCCCGAATAGCTTTGGGTACTTTATTAAATACCTTTATCCACATGACAAAGCATTTTTATGGAACAATGCAGATTTACAGGCAGGCATTAGTAGCCGCGTGGGGTCCCGTTTACTAATACTGAGTTATTACGTGCACCAATAAATTCATTTGAATATTTTTTGACATACACACATCAACAAAGTCTAGGGATATTTTATATTTCATCAAATATCTAAAAATCTATGAAGAATTTTCTGATACAGTAAATAGAAGAATCATAGATTATTTTAAGGTCTTTAATAAAAATAAAAAACATTTCGTGTTTTTTTTTGTTTTAAATAAAAAAAATAATTTTTTTAATCATCATGGAAAATTAGTATGATAACAACAAACATTTCTTCTTAAAAAACTATTAATTTTAATAAAAATGGAAAAAATCTTGTAAAATCTAATCATTAATAATCAGTGTTGCCACCTCTTACATTGATTACACATCGACATCGATTGTTAATACTTAAAATTAAATTGTCAATGTCTTGCTGCGGTATGAGGTCCCATGTCCTTTGCAAGTGTTCGTAAAGTTGTTGTTCAGTCGTCAAATTTGGTGGAAAATCTCTCAAAGCTTTTCGTTGTAACATGTCCCAGGCATGCTCGATAGGATTTAAGTCGGGCGACTGTGCAGGCCAATCCAAAACTTGAATATCGTGCTCTCGGAGAGCGGTCGATACCAGCCGCGCCGTATGGCAAGGAGCATTATCGTGCATGAGTAGAAATTCATGGCCTATTTGAGTTCTGTGTGGGACAATAACGGGCTCTACTACCTCCTCGTGGTATTTTTGTGCAGTCATGCTGCCTTGGATCCAAACGAGTTGGGTTCGTCCGCCAAGACGAATTCCTGCCCACACCATGATTGTCCCGCCTTGGTATGGGTGGACCTCCTGAGGGTGCCGTAGACGGCTAACTCTCCCTGGAGCTCTCCAAACGCGTGTTCTTCGTGAATCCGGGTGAAACCCAAACCGGGACTCATCGGTGAACAGCACCAAAGACCATTGTTCGTCACTCCATGGTAAATGCTCCCGAGCCCACGAAAGCCGCCGACCGCGATTGCCACGTCGCAATGCTGGAACACGCAATGGTCTTCGAGCATGAAGATCAACTTCATGTAACCTTCTTCGCACGGTTTGGTCGCTTACCAGCAGCTGGTGGTCCTCCTGGAGCCTTTGCACTAGTTGCAGCGCTGTGATATTGGGTTGTCTTCTGGCGGTCATTTGGAGAAATCGATCCTGTCTCTGCGTAGTAACACGATATCTACCTGTGTGCTGTTCGGCCACATCTCCAGTACTGCGATAACGTGACCACAACCTTGATATCACATTTTGACTGGTATGTAGGGCCTCAGCAACGACGCGTTGAATTGCACCATTTTCTAACATGCCCACGGCTCGTAACATTTCATCTCGACTCAAATGACGACGTGACATGACTTTTAAAGTTCGTACGTCACGTTAAATTAAAAAAGAAAAACAATTAAAAACCCTTTTCATTAATAATTATAATAAAACTGTTTTAACTTTCTTTAATGTAACGAATTACTAGCAAATTTGCCGCCATATTTTGTTTATTATTTTGTTTTTTTTCTTTCCATGTTCAAATTTTGAAAATAGAATAAAAGAGGTTTTAATCTGTATATAAACTTTTTGTGGAAACTAACAAGGTTCTAAACTATAAACTCGTAAATAATTTAGGATTAAGATATCCCTAGACTTTGTTGATGTGTGTATGTGTGTCACCCCGCATAGGGTTCCCACCAAGAACTTAGGGTCCCAAGCCAACCTCAACTGCAAGTGGTGCATATGTGTGCGTAATGCGGTAAGCGCCGCAGGTCTTCCAGCAACTCGTAAGTTGCGAAGAGCAAATACAAATTTATTTAATTTAATGCATAAGTACATTTTTAACATGCGTTTGCCAGTAAAATGCAATATTGATCTACATGTAATCCTAAGAATTTTGTGTCCGTTACTTTGCTTAAGTTTTTTGTTACCTATTAATTTATTATATGAAATGTTCTACGACTCATGTTTGGTTTTATAATTGGAAAATTGTATAAATTTTGTTTTGTCTATATTAGTACAAAGATTATTTGAGTTAAGCCAAGTTATTACTGATTCTACTGCTGTATTTAGGATAGTGTCAAAATTAATAGATTTGTCTTTTTTTGGTATTATAATAGAAATATCACCTTCAAACAGTATTGATTCATAGGGTGTGACAGTTGGTAGGTCATTCACGTATATTAGAAATAAGGCACACCATATTTATTTTGTAGGAAATGTGATCAGTATGACGTTAGGATACAATTTTCATGTAAACGCGACACTTCTACGCATTGTCGACGATCTTTTAAGAAAGTTTGTGTCCATTGCAGAGCCAGGCCTCGAATGCCGTATCTTTCGCATTTGTTTAACAAAATGTCATGATCCACACAATCAAAGGCTTTGGACATATTATACAAAAACGGCAACTGTTGGTAATTCTTTATGCACGAGGGAGAAGGCAGCAAGAGTAGTCGACTTATTTTTTTGAAATCCTTTCTGTTCCTGTCGAAGAATATTATGTTTACATAGGAAGTCGTAAAGTTTTGAATACATAGCTTTTTCAAAAATCTTTGAAAGTATTAGTATAAGTGTTATTGGTCCGTAGTAAGTAAGTTCATGCCGGTCGCATTTTTTGTATAGTGGTTTGACAATTGAAGTTTTTATTTTTTCTGTAGATATACCTTGTGCAAAAGATAGGTTTATGAGATCTATAAGAATAGGGGCAGTTTCATCATTTTCTATTTAGCAGGATAAATAACAATCAATCTTATTTTATGTTGCCGATATATAAAGGTCTGTATTTAAGACTATTGAGAATAGTAGTCTTTGACTAAAAATATGTTTAGTTAAAATAACAAAATGAAGACCACAATCGCCTGGAGATGACACAATCGATTTTAGTGTAATATGAAACTTGGCAACCTTATGTCGTAACATAATTGCTATTTCATTCGCTTTTTTCATTCGCTGTTTCAACCCGTGTTCTTTTACATTGAAACGTAGTTTGGAACATCGAGCTGAGGACAATGGCATTTCATTTTCTCATTTCTGTCGGGAACACTTAGATTACAGTTTACTTAGGTAACGACTGTACCTAAGTACAGACTTAGGTACAGTCGTTACGAGAGTTTTTCGTTCTACAACTGTCGAAGAAGATTAGCTTGATTTTCATTCGCAGTTGCTGTTTTATTTGTCTGCAACCAATTTTTCATTATGAAGCACCAGAACTTTTACTAAGCTGCTAGCAAGGGAAGCCATTGCTAAACATATATAATATATTTATTATATTAGGTTTGTCCATGTGTCGATCATTGCGATCAGTTTGCAGAACCATAACTAGAATCCGAGAATTGATAGCTTCGTGCAAAGTTCGAACGCTTAATCAAAAGGTGACCTGTGTTTCCTAGAAAAGCTCACAGTGTTAGCCACAGTTTGGGCAGAGTTTAATCTGGGAAGTATAGGTCGTAGTAGAGCTTCGCTGATTTCAACTTGAACGGGCTGGCTCGACAGGTAAAGCACTACCCTCTCACTGAATATCAACATATAGTAGCAATACTATAATATTGACGACCGGTTGGTGTAGCGGGAGTGTAAGCAACTGCTACGCCGAAGGTCGCGGGTTCGATTCCCGCACAAGTCAAACATTTGTGTGCATGAACATGGATGTTTGTCTTGGTCTGGGTGTTTCTATGTGTAATATGTATGTATTTACAAAAAAAATTTGTATATATGTATGTTTATCCATTATCTAGTACCCATAGTACAAGCTCTGCTTAGTTTGGGACTAGATGGTGTTGTGTGAATGTGGTAGAATATTATTATTATTATATTATACCTATATATACTGTTGTGTTTCATTTAGTGAGTGAGATTTCCGAAGCCCGTTTCTTTCAAAACACTCCTTGAGTTATGAGGGAGAACTCTTTTCCCATCCCAAACGCCGGCAGTGTACATGTGACTCCTCAGACACTTCTATTGTCAATACAATAGAAGTGTCTGTGGTGGCAGTTATCGCCGGTGGTAAATAATTGCTTACGATCAAGCGATCCATCTGCTCGTTTGACATCTACATACATACACATACAAATTATTTCACTTAATTGTCTAATGACGTTAAATCAACTGGATTTGTACTGATACAGAGAAAGTGTGCCTCTTATTGTACATGTTCAGGCACAGTGTGAAAAGCCTTTACTTAGATTAACAAAGCATCGCCACCAATATTTCCAGGGCCAACCATAACGTTAGTGGTATCAATAGTATAGCATCTGATGCACTAAAACAAAACTAGTTCGCTTTAGGTATATAGCGTTCCTTTGTTTGCTTCTCCGTGTACAATCCTACATGGAACGCAACATAGCTCACTAACATGATCAAACTATTTACATCATCATAATTTCTATGCGATTTCATATCGTCCAAAGTAATATTAAATATAATCTTTCCCTATGGCCATAAATAGAAAGCGGTGATTGCCGACAGATTTCTAATATATAAATTATTGAGATACAGATATTTAATATATAAATTATTGATAATATGTCTGTGATCGTTCGTTAAGTTCAATCGGGTACTGTACCGACTGCTGAAGTGTAAGCTTGTGGGTTTGAAGCCCGTTATGGGTCATTCTCAGAAAAAATGTACATTTGGTATGTTTTCTTGTCCCACTACTTTATATTAAAATAAATATTAATTAATATGATAGATCTTCTTTTCCCCTCTCTTATTGGTATATTAGTCTATTAATACGAACGTTTTTCTGGTATTTTAACTAAAATTATCAACAAAATAATATATTTTTTTAGTGTCAAGACAGTGTGATAAATATCAATATACATTTTTTTATTGTCCCAATGACCATTACACGTTTTGAGAGATGAATTGTTACGAATATTCATCGCTTTACTTAACATTGACTGTAGTCATATTTTTTTTAACGAATCAATTAACTAAATAGGACGAATTTCATTGTAAAAGCATTTGAAGAATAATTTATTTTAATACAACTGATTTTGTCCCAAAATTAGGAAGTTTCGTTACTCAGGGTTAGTAACACGTAAAAAAATTTGAAAGGCATTTATTGAAAGCGGTAAAAATATTTTTTCCTATTCTGGCAACTCTATTACTTACGTCAAAATCACTGTCGCGGTAACCATTTTGTTTTCTCCATAGTTGTGAAGTCAAGACGTGTATCAAGTGAATATTGACATATAATACCTCAGGCTTATAAACGACTGTTATTGTGGTTAATTTATAATATTTTTTTTTACTTCTTTATTATTTTCTTGTTTTTTATATTATCTTAAGGAATACGCTCAGTGCTTGCGTGGTAAACACGTGGTTTACGTCAAAATATATTTAGCGTTTACAATTTCTCAGATTTTATTCTCATTTTCGTTATATTGCGTTACGTTACGAAACTGAGAAATTGTAAAGCTTAGTACACAAAAACAAAAAGTATGTAACTAAGCTTACCAGCACGTAAATTGACCAAAGATTTTGTAGTGAGTTATACTGATAGTTGTAGTGAAAAATATATTGTAAACGGTAGTTTAAGATTTCTAGAACCTCAATTAATCAATAATTTTCTCTAAACTATATATATATATATATATATATATATATATATATATATATATATTGCCACTTATATTGTTTCTAAGTTTTTAAATCTGATATTATGAAACTTTTTAGCTTCCTTAGGTCAATTTTATTAAAATTATTCATTAGTTTGAAAAAAATTGTCTGGAACAATTTTGGGAACTGTGACGGATTAATAAGTACTCGTACGATCAAGAAACATTATGTTCCCATCGTATTTTTAATATTTATTGAAATATCAAATGATGATATTTCGAAATAGATCATTTGCTCATTTAACACTTTCAAAGACAGTAAACGAGACACAATTGAAGTTTTATTGTTATCACGCCTATAGACGTTTACTGTCCTTCAAAGTGTTAATTACCAATGATTATATACTACTACCTCTTACGAACAAACACAGAAAAGTTATCCCAAATATAAACCTATGTAAAATGTATGGTTATTCTTTTGTTATTCCTGGTATAATAATCCGTGTTTATTAGTAAAAGGGTAGAGGATTTTTAATTACAATATTTGAATTTAAATATTATACTATTTTTATTTCAGTCTAAATAAGACTGATAAGCAAATATAACCACTTGTTTTATTCACCCAATCCATGTGTTCTATACCTTATGACATCAGTTTCGTGACGGAGATTCTCAGTATCCTTACCTATCAGTTTAGTTACAAATTTAAAATGTAAAATTTTTCTGAGTATGACCCTTATACGTCCGATATTGTAGGAACGTTTCACAGTATTATTGAATACGCCACTTTAATGTGTCTTGTTTAAATTATTACTAGAGGACCCGTGCTGCTTCACAGCATATTTTAATATTATAAAAAAGCTCTTACATATAGGCATGATGAATACATTGTAGCCTTATCTAATAAGTAAAAGATGATATTCTTACCAAAAATATATTTATCACAAAACTTCTTTTCTCACAACATTGGCTTTGCGTTGCACCTTAGGTATCGTGAAATTTCCACCTTGGCATTACTGAATGGTTTGCCGCGCTATAGGGATATATACAACATGTAACAAGTTTAAATGCACATCCTGAAAGTAATTTGTTCAGAATCGGCAACTGAATCCATTTCTGTCTTTTTTAATATTGTTTATTTTTAGTCTTAAAATAATTAAAATAAAGTAAATTGTAGTCACTCATGTTTAAAAAAAATTAGGTATTCGAAAATAAACCTTAAATCAAAGCAGAACGGCTTATTTTTAAATGCATTTGTTAAATGGTTCCACGTTGACTTACACAAACGCACACATTAATACAACACAATAGACGGCAAAAGACAAAAGCACACAATTGACCACCAAAATGTCTATCATCTATCTTTCACTAACGTCGGTAATAAACAACGGGAAAGAGCGAGACGTAATGTCTTGCTCGCGCTGGCGCATGACAAGCGCAGCTGTCGATGCGCTTAGACATGTTATCACAAGTACAACCGGGAATATCTATCTATCAGTGAGTGCTGTGAAAACCTTTTTAAAAGTTCACTTGTTTACAAAATGTGTAATGGTGTATAATTTAATAATTATCAACAAGGTGCCGGTGTGGAATGTTCATCATCATCTTGATGTTGACTTGACACCCCTGGACTTTCTCATTGTGGAGAAATATTAAATCACTAGTTTATTGTGACGAGAAAAAAAGTGCCGAGTAGTTAATTAATTATGATACTAGCTGCTTTTGAAACAGTGAAAAGATGTGATTTGTGAGGAAATAGTCAAGTGCTACGTTATTTTATTATTCTATTATTGTAACTATTTAGATTCACAAGACGACTTTAAACACGCCGTTCTTGTTTATTTCTCTCATTGATATTCTTTTACTTTATCGATCAATAATGCTAACTAGGTATGATTAAGTTAAGATAGTCACAATAGTCACTTACGATGTTAAGAAACAATAGATCGTGCATATTAATAACAAACAATAAATAATTCGTCTGTCCACTCCATAGCCTAAAAGTGTGATGGAAAGAAATACTCATAATATCTTTGGTAATATCAACAGTGGCCGACAAATTGTTCAAACATCATTTTTGTAAACCCCACTCTATCAGAGTGTGGTTTACAGACTGAATTTCATACCTACATTTTGTTATATCGTATCGTGTTTCGTTCCTATCAGATCACTGTTGTTTGTTTACCATAGCAACCGTTTCGTTTGTGTGCGTGCGCAGATTTACAGTGACCACGATTTTCACCTTTAATTGAGTTAATACTTTCTTTAAAAAACATTATTTACGCAAATAAAAAATATATTTCAATGCATGCATTATGATTGTAACAAGGTTTTCTAATTGGGGTGTCTGAGGATGTGCGTTATTTCCATTACACGTTGTATAATATGTATAACTGAACATTGACAAAAGAAAGTTCTTCAATATGACTGTGCTGCCCTACCATTCTTTCCATTAGGACACTGTAATGTCCTTCGTCCAGGTGCCCAGAAAATAGCAAGTTATAAACAATTTCGCCAGTACCATAGTCAGTAATCGTATTACTGTTTTCCAGGTGAACTCTGAATTGACACTCGGGATATAGCTCACTTACACTCTGAAGTTCAGCATGCCCTGCGTACTGTCCATTGGCACCCATCACACGATTGTAATATGTTGCATTTGTAATGGTCTGGCCATATGCTTAGTCCCTAACAATGAAGTTACTATATACATCCCACTTATTGACAATGTTATCAACAGTGGCCAAACGAATTTCATAATGTTTATTCTCACTTAAACAATAAGAAATTGCGCCGAATAAGCAATTACCGTCACCAAGAATGGAAATCACTTGAAAATTGTTGATGGTAGAATTAATCAAATCTGAATCCGTTTCCACCTACTAATATATTTGTCAATGTTTCCACCCGTATTATTTTAGCAATAGGAGGACCATTTCTCTGAGCATTTTTAAATTTCCTTCCAAGAACTATCATTATAATTGAAAACACAACAAATCACAAAAAATACGTTATTAAATCAGAAACTTATGTAACTAACTTACGCTAACTTCATTTTTTTCTTTATCTGTCAATATTTTACTATCAAAATTAAAAATATAGATAAACAACTTTTTTTATTAGTAAGAAAATAGGTTTTATTTCTGTTATCCAGCTAAATATTTCTGTGAGAAGCAGGATTTATTTTGTTTTGTGTATGGGTGTGATTAATCCATCATAATTTAAAAATGTAATAATGACGTTTATAGTTTTGGTCGAAATTGTAGTTTTGGTAGGAATGGTAGCTTTGGTAGCAATCGTAAGTAACATTGCTACCAAAACTACGATATATGCCAAAAATACAATTTCTACCAAAACTATTATTCGTACTAACACTATCATATCTACCATATTTTCAAAACTACCATTTCTACCAAAACCACCGGTGCTGTCTAAAGTACCTTCATTTTCTCTCAAAACTACTATTCTTACCAAAGCTACAATTTCTACCATAACTACCACTTGTAATAATATAATTATATGTCAATAGTACTATGAACCGCTGTAATATGTTACACATTAAAAAAATTAAGATGCCCGAAGAAAGTCCGTAATTTAAAGACACAAAAATTTCCCTAACATAAAACGTAAGGAAAATTCCTCAACATCAAAGATCAGTTCAACCAACATTAAGGGTTAACTGGTAACATTCGGGAAATATTACCTGCCATCAGCGATAATTCACTATAGTGATAATTTGACTAACATCGGGTATAACTTTACACGCCACCACACTCACACCCGTATGAAAGTAAGGCAAGGTCACCTTAAGGAGGCATAACGTCTTTCCTGGCAGTTACCGCAATATTTTTATGGCATCTAATAAGTTAGATGCCATAAAAATATTTTTGAATTTAGAACCGTCCATGTAGAGAGAAAGCAAAAGAATCTTAAGAAATTTATAGGAAAATATTGAAAAATAAGTTCAATATCCACACCTATCTTCCTTCAAACTTACCCAATTTAAATGAGCATACCATCAAATGAAAGAGCTCTTTTCAGCGCGTGTTTTAGGCCTATAACGAAACGCCTACCTCAATGAGAACCAGATATATAGAAGCAGCAAGTCATTGACTACGGCTACGAAAACGTAAAAAATGTATGGGAGAAAACTGTTTTTGCATATAACTTCATGAATGTGCAAGTTAGGTAATTTCTAATGCTTGATGACAAATCTATACAGCAAGAGCTTTCATTAAAAAAAAATCATGCGAATCGGTTGCATAGAACGGGCTGGCCGACTCGTATTAAAAAACACAAATTCTTTTAATATATAGACTAGAGGACCCGTGCTGCTCCACAGCATATTTTAATATTATAAAAAAGCTCTTACATATAGGTATGATGAGTACATTGTAGCCTTATCTAATAAGTAAAAAGATGATATTCTTACCAAAAATATAATAAGTATATCACAAAACTTCTTTTCTCTCAACATTGGCTTTGCGTTGCACCTTAGGTATCGTGAAATTTCCACCTTGGCATTACTGAATGGTTTGCCGTGCAATAGGGATATTTATAATATGTATAACTGAACATTGACGAAAGAAAGTTCTTCAATATGACTGTGCTGCCCTACCATTCTTTCCATTAGCAAGATATGAACATAGCAAGTTATGAACAATTTCGCAAGTACCATAGTCAGTAATTGTATTACTGTTTTCCAGGTGAACTCTGAATTGACACTCGGGATATAGCTCACTTACACTCTGAAGTTCAGCATGCCCTGCATACTGTCCATTGGCACCCATCACACATTTGTTATCTGTTGCATTTATAATGGTCTGGCCATATGCTTCGTCCCCAACAGTGAAGTTGCTATATACATCTCACTTATTAACAATGTTATCAACAGTGGCCAAACGAATAAGAAATTGCACGGAATAAGCAATTACCGTCACCAAGAATGGAAATCACTTGAAAATTGTTGATGGTAGAATTAATCAAATCTGAACCCGTTTCCACCCGTATTTTTTTAGCAGTAGGAGGACCATCCGGTACCACATCTCCAACAGGGCCGTCATTGACCAAGATTCTTTGTTCAAACTTTCTCTGAGCATTTTTCAATTTCTTCCAAGAACCATCATTATACCTAATTGAAAACTCATAAAAAATACGTTATTAAATCAGAAACTTAAGTAACTAACTCACGCTAACTTCACTTTTTTCTTTATCTGTCAATATTTTATTATCAAAATTAAAAATATCGATAAAAACTTTTTTTATAAGTAAGAAAATAGGTTTTATTTCTGTTATCCAGCTAAATATTTCTATGAGAAGCACGATTTATTTTGTTTTGTGTATGGGTGTGATTAACCCATCATAATTTAGAAATATAATAATGACGTTTATAGTTTTGGTCGAAATTGTACTTTTGGTAGGAATGGTAGCTGTGGTAGCAATCGTAAGTAACATTGCTACCAAAACTACAATATTCGCCAAAATACAATTTCTACCAAAACTACTATTCCTACCGAAAATACTATTCCTATCAAAACTAATATTTGTACCGAAACTACTATTCGTACTAACACTATCATATCTACCTTTTTTTTAAACTACCATTTCTTCCAAAACCGCTGGTGCTGTCAAAAGTACCCACCTTTTCTCTCAAAACTACTATTCTTACCAAAACTACAATTTCTACCATAACTACCACTTGTAATAATATAAATATATGACAATAGTACTATGAACCGCTATAATATGTTCCACATAAAAAAAATAAGATGCCCGAAGAAAGTCCGTAATTTAAAAACACAAAAATTTTCCTAACATAAAACGTAAGGAAAATTCCTCAACATCAGAGATCAGTTCACCCAACATTAAGGGTTAACTGGTAACATTCGGGGAATATTACCTGCCATCAGCGATAATTCACTATAGTGATAATTTGACCAACATCGGGTATAATTTTACACACCACCACACTCACACCCGTATGAAAGTAAGGCAAGGTCACCTTAAGGAGGCATAACGTTTTTCCTGGCAGTTACCGCAAGGAACTTAATAGATGCCATAAAAATATTTTTCAATTAAGAACCGTCCATGTAGAGAGAAAGCAATGGAATCTTAAGAAATTTATAGGAAAATATTGAAAAATAAGTTCAATGTCCACACCTATCTTTCTTCAAACTTACCCAATTTAAATGAGCATACCATCAAATGAAAGAGCTCTTATCAGCGCGTGTTTTAGGCTTATAACGAAACGCCTACCTCAATGAGAACCAGATATATAGAAGCAGAAAGTCATTGACTACGGCTACGAAAACGTAAAAGATTTAAAAATGTATGGGAGAAAACTGTTTTTGCATATAACTTAATGAATGTGCAAGTTAGGTAATTTCTAATGCTTGATAACAAATCTAAGCAGCAAGAGCTTTCATTTAAAAAAAAAATCATGCAAATCGGTTGCGTAGAACGGGCTGGCCGACTCGTATTATAAAACACAAATTCTTTTAATATATAGAAGATAATTATATATAATCTTAAACATTTAGAGTTTTTTAAAGTTTAAATAATATTTATTACTTAAAAACTTTGACTATCTAAGGAATTTAAAACATAAACAATGACGTGAGTCGCGATAAGCAACTTGGCGAACACTTAAGTGGCCCCTTGCTGTATAAATGGGCCCTCTTTGAGTCTAAAATAGTTAAACAATGTTTTAGGCTTGGTGATTTAGCGAGGCGCTAACAAGGAGCTCAAGGCCAAGTAATTTACAAATATAAAAATACGTATCGCTTATTTTTTAATAACCTAAAGAACGGACTTATAATTTTGTTTTTGTCAACTAGCCTATTGCTTTTGAATCAATATTTGCTAGTATCCTTTTTCATTTCTGCTTTTAAAGATAGGGTCGATTGGTACTCTAGTTTCATAATATAGCAACAGCAGCTCGTCATTCTCCTCTTCTTCTTCAAGGATGTCAATTAGCATTTCGACCATGATTTTGACTTCGCTAGACACGTCTAGAGGGAACTGACGAACAACATCTACTAATTTCAAGACACTGCCGCGCGCGGCTCACGACATTCGTCGGCCGCGCGCGTCAGTCGCGGGCCTCGGCAGCGGTGCCATACATTTTCATACTTTGACTATTGTCGCGAGCGATCGACGACAGTCGTAGGCCGCGCGCGGCTGCGATCGATCGCGATGCACGGAATTCTACCTTTATTGTAAGCATAATCAATATTCATTCAGAGTAAGCCACAGAAAAATGTCACAAATGGATAGGTTAAATTTTCTTCTGAAACACTGATATGTTAGGATTTATTGTAGTTGCTGCCAGGATTTATCTATATAATATAAAGTCTTAATTTCGATAACATTTTAATGTAATCGAAATTAAGACTTTATTTAAATTAAATTAGAGAGTACATTTAAGTTGTTATTTTTACTTCCAAACAAGACCCTGTCTTCCAACTTGAGACTCTGCAGTACCATAAGGTCCAATTTTTACTCATGACAATGACCCTAAAAACTGAGGTTGTAAAAAAAGACAAACTATCTCTGGGCATCTAAAGTTTATAGTCAGCCCAGCCAGAGGATACTGCAATGTGTTCTGCAATGCTTAAATGTTCTGGGGACTCCAGTAGGAAAATTATTAGAGATATCAAAATTCGTTCAGAAAAATGATGAATTATCGTCAAAAAAGCGACTTTCCCCTAACGGGCCAAAAGGTACGACCCCACAAATTTGGACCAAGGATTACACTAGCCCTCCCTACAAATCTGTAAAATAAAATTGCGTCCTCTGATAAATGGACTAGATGGAGAACTCTCAGACATGTAGCATACTGGGTGATGTTTAAAAAAGGTCATGTACTGTGCGTGCCGTACATTCGGACCCGAGACCTTCTGCGTAGCAGCGATAGATAAACAGCGTTAGTCTAGTGGCGAGGCCGACAGACGAGGCAGAAGTGGTCGGGTTAGAAGCTCTTGTATAGTACTGATTTCAGAATTCATAAACAAAGTGAATTTATTATAAAGTCAAAATGTCTCGCTAGTCCTTTGTAATGTAATTTAGTGTGAATATTTTAGCTTACTAAGCTACTAGGCGTAAAATAAATATACTACAAATTCATAGTAATCCTCTTGCAGTGTCTCTTGCAACTAAGTGAGTTTAAAAACAAGTAATAAGTGAAAATTGTACCGCTTCGCTGTAGAAGAATTAAGTTGACACATTTTTATGTATAACTTAATCCGATCGATATAAGGAAACTTAAAAAAAAATAAACGAACTTGGAATTAAGGTAATTTTTCTTCATTTGCCTTTAGGTGACTAAAGTTCATTTATGACAACCGCCAAAGTCTATACGACTGGAATAAACTTGTCAGTGAGTCAATTAAACGCCAGAAAATGACCAGCATTAATTGTTCCGGTAAATACCGAGATCCGAGCATAATTGCTGACGGCATTACAAAAGTAATTATTCAATGAGCTGAAAACTCATAATGAGCGACCGCAGATAGCACTTATATTCGTTTTGTTAATTATTACGGTAGCGATAGCAAACCCGGTAATTCAGCGTGCATTCCTTGCGGTGATCGCGTTGAGGATCCAATGAAATCTTGCTGAATGGCTCCATCGGAAAATGAAAATGTTTTGAATATTTAAAATGTAATGTGAACTCATTCATTACGGATAATATCGGTTTGGTTATGGCGGTTAAGTTAACACAGTGATCAATAAAGAATACTTTAGTTATGATACATTGCGAGGTTGGTGTATTAGATGCTGCTGTTGTAAATAGGCAATACTAATGGCTATCTGACTCAGAAAAACCGCTCAAGTGCTTGTCAGGCCATGAATGTCAGCTTTATCAGTGGCTTTTGCCTAGGGCAATGGTGTAGAAGGGTTCGTTCTATCGTCGGGTTACAATAGAAGATGGACAGGCAGACAATTCTAACATAATATGTAGAAGGGTACCTTGTAGTTTGAGCATGCCCCGTAATAAACTGAAAGGGTTACTTGAAATACTGAGAGCCCTTTTAAAGGATATATTATACACAAGCAGTCAGATTTGTAAGTATTATATAATGTAAAATTATAATATGTATATCATTTTAGTAGAAAAGGCATCTTAGGTTAGGTTGAGTCCAAAATTACGTTTCGTGATATATTGCAGCTAAGCTAACACTGTCTCGCTAGAAGGCTACTGTGCAATATTATTAAGAAGCTTGTGATGGCAAAATTTTTTAATCAAAGTATTTTACCGTAGGACTATTTTTTTCACAAATATAACCGTCCAATGAAGTGAAAAATACTCTTTCATCGATGTGAAAAAAGCATTAGGGTTGATAGTATCGAAAATCATGTGAAACGTTGTTTTATTGAGTATAGTGGCAGCCATAGATCGGGTAACATCGTTACGGCCCCTCATCATGAGTGACTCAGCCCGAAGGCGACGACCAACCTCATAAGTGTTATAGACGATCGGAGAAATGAACGAACTGGATGTAGGTAACGATCTGACGATAGAGCGGTAATGATAAACGATTTGTTATATCAATGAGCTGTAGAATGTAAAGGAAAGTAGGTTAGGAGTTGTTGAGGTTTCTTCTGAAACATTGATGTTAAATTTGAATATAAATACAAAATCATTTATTTTAAAGACATGTATTTGTCACCTTTCTTTTGTAAATGGCTGGCCCAAAGGAACATCACACGATATATTATTATTCTGTAGGTCAATGTAGTACGCCGAGAATATCATATTACTAACAAGCGTATAGGCTTACTTCAAAATCAGCTAATATACGAGCAAATTGTCAATCCTTATTTAACCCTTTTAGGAATGTCATATTATATGATTACAAAGTGCCACCCGCTATATCCATCTATCTCCCACTGTCGGAACGACTAAAAATACAATAAAATCGATTAAAAATAAATTAATGATTAAAGCCAACCTCACCTGCAAGTGGTGCACCTGCCGATCAACGGACGAGGCTCTGGCAAACAAAATGTCCCAATAAGTGGCAATAGGCTCGCCACCTATTACGTGGGATCAAAACAGTGGCGAAAAGTGGGCGTTTAATATGCCTCTGCCTACCCCTTCGGGGAAACAGGCGTGAGTCTATGTATGTATGTATTTTATTAACTAGCATTTGTCAAAATTAGTTAATTTTCAAACAAGCTGTCAACCCCAATTGACCCTCTTAGGGTTGACATACTAAAAATCTCCTTAGTAGATGCCTTCGTCATAAAAGCAACCATATTTCTTGCTTCAGTAGTTTAAGTTCTGTGATGACCAGTATACAGATACGGTCATGATGATATGTGACACATACTAAGATAAGTGTTACACTTGTTCCAAGCATTGACGAATTACATACACACCACCAGTAGCAATTATCGTTCACCGTAGCATAAGTGTGCTTATGTTATTTTAGCCTTGATCACAACCGACAACCTCACTGTCCACTACCGGTACTACTTAAATAGCAAACCCGATTCCAAACTATTAAAGCGAAATACTGCCGCTTTCCTCCAATAAAATATCCATTTTAGGTTTTGTTGCGCAGAAAAATTTTCGGCGGTAGGCGCTCAAAACTGTCAGACGTGTCGTAATTTTAAATTTAAATCTCATTTTTGAAATTATTGATTTTATTACTAATTAAACATTATATTAGCACCTAAATTATATTTAACTACTAGTACTTACAGTGATTACTCTGATGTAACATAAACATTTAAATAGTTATACCACCAGCTGCCGGCAAAATCACACAATCACTATCTTTCCAACAAGAATACTATTGTCATTCACAAACTCAACAATGTCTCAGCTTGACAATATCCAGTCTGTGCAGAAGAGCTTGGAAGAAACTTTTGCAAGAAGGATAGCTGACCTAGAGAGTCAAATCCAGTCTGCGGGGCCAGCTAAGGATACTGTGGCAAAAGTAGCGGAGGAGTTCCGTACATTCCGGGAGCTCATGTTCAGCATGCTAGGCCTTCTGCGCAAGCAAATCGAGGAGTGTTCAAGCACACTAGATGCAATGAAGACAAGGCACCGGCGAAAAGACCTGATCTTCCTTGGAGTCCCAGAAGCTGCAAAAGAAGACTGCAATGCCTTGATCCTTGACGTCCTTCGAACGAGGATGGCAGTCAAGGATATTGGCGAGCACTGCATCACAAATTGCCACAGACTTGGAGACAGCAAACAGCGTGACAGGCCCATCTTGGTGCGGTTTGCAAGGATAGAAGTCAGGACTGCAGTATGGAGGGCGAAAACAGCGTTAAAGGGCTCGAAGATCTCGGTTAAGGAGTTCCTGACCAAAGCCAGGCATTCACTGTTCGCCAAAGCCCGACAGCATTTCGGTATGCGTTCTTGCTGGACTCGAGACGGCACCATCATAGTTAAAACTCCGGATGGAACGCGGTCTAAAATCACTTCCACTAGTGAGCTTTGGAATCTGTTGGCAAAACATCCGAAGGCAGCAGATGATACTTCTGCAGCAAATAACAGTGCCGGCAATGCAAGGACTGCGCGTAAAGTGTAACCCATTGTGAGTTGACTGTTGCTGTTTCGCGTCACTTATGTTCATCTAACCTAGTTTTATATTTTGGTTGCTTGTTTTGTGTCGGTCACCCACCATTCTAGTTTATCAAATCTTTATTAATTTCATTACCCACGACATCCGCACGATTATTTTTTATTAGTTTGCGACTGTGACACTGGACACTGACAATTTACTGATAGCTACGGTCATCTGTCATTAGTGCCATCTGCTAAATGTCAAAACTGCGTTTTGTTCGTCTTTTTTCTTTGTATATTTTTTGTGTGTTTTGTTGGCTGACTGACACAGGGTTGCGTTCGGAAATGATTGTTACAGTTCTCTACTAGGTTGCATTCATTTTAGTGTGCGTGTTGGCTGGCGGGTGGTGCAGAGAGTTAAACGTAAAAGTTACGTAAGTAATTGCATTTTATTTATCTAGCAAATCTTATTAGTAAAAATATTTTATTTATCTGTATATATTTATATTTGTGTAATTATATTAATTTATCTGTGATTATGTCATCTGACGATGATTCTTATTATTCTGCCAATGAATCTTTGAATAGTGATAGTTTCAGCTCTCTAGGTGACCTCTTACAATATTCTTTTGATCAATGTTTAGGTAAACTATTAAATATGTGCCACATAAATGCTCAGAGCGTGCCTAGCCACTACGGTGACCTTTTGGAAGTTTTTACGAATGCCAATGCTCATGCCATCCTGGTTTCAGAGAGTTGGCTCAAGCCTCACCTCCCCTCAACCACTTATCCCATTCCAGGCTTTATTTTAATCAGGAATTATCGAGTCGGTCGGAGGGGTGGAGGTGTTGCCATCTATCTCCGCGCCGATTTTCCATATAAAATACTCGCTATCTCACCTTCTGATTCTACTTCGTCGGCTGAATACCTTTTTCTTGAGGTTTGGGTCAAAGGGGCCAAAATCGTACTAGGGGTTATTTACTGTCCTCCTTCAATAGATTACTTCTCCAGTATAGAACCTATACTGGAATCCTTGGGGTCAGAATATGCTCACCACATCATCATGGGCGATTTCAACACCAATCTCCTATCTCCTCAGTCCTCTAGAACCCATAAACTCCTACAGATTGTCGAGTCATACAACCTCCACATTCTGCCTTTACAAGCAACTCATCACATTATTGATGGGGAGGATACATGGCTAGATTTAATTTGTACTTCTGCTCCTTCCCTAGTTTCCAAACATGGCCAGCATCCCGCTCCTGGTTTTTCCCACCATGATTTAATCTTCCTCTCATACATCCTAATGCCTCCCCATCCCCCTCCTAAGGTTCTGCATGTGCGTTCCTTTGGACGTCAATAAGCTGGTAGAAGACGCGTCGTCCATAAATTGGGATCAGTTGATGGCTGCTACGAATATTGACGACAAGGTTGAAAAATTCAACGCCACTGTACTTAAATTGTACAATGTTTATGCGCCAGTTAGGAAAGTGAAACTAAAGCGTCCACCTGCTCCCTGGATCACGAAGGAGGTCTGGATAACAATGAAACGTAGGGATCGTGCTTTCCTTAAATTCAAAAACCATCACACTGATGATGATTGGTCTCGATACAAGGTTGCAAGGAATCGGTGTAATCAGGTGATACGTAACGCCAAACGTCGCCATATTCTCGATAGCGTAAATTCCTCTTCTGCTGCTGATATCTGGAAGTTCCTTGGGACTCTAGGTATTGGCAAACAACGAAGTTTTGATCTGCAGTTGACAACTGGTTTAGATGAAATTAATAAACATTTCTCTTCTTCTAATAATTTGGATCATCTTACTAAATGTCGCACTGTAGACTTCTTGTCTAACCTTCCTCGTCCTGACATAGAGCCTTTTAAATTTTCTTCAGTGACCTCGGGTGAGATTAAAAATATCATCATATCCTTAAAATCCAACGCTGTAGGCTGTGATCACATTAGTCGCAGGATGATCGTCACTGTAATAAATGAACTGTTACCTGCTATTACACACATCATCAACTTTTCGCTCGACACAGGTGCGTTTCCCCTCCTATGGCGTAAAGCCTTAGTGATACCTTTACCTAAGATTCCTAACCCTACTCTTCCCAACCACTTCCGCCCCATATCGATCCTTCCTTTTCTTTCCAAGGTGCTTGAGGCCTGTGTCCACAAGCAACATTCCAAGTTTATATTTCAGAACAATTTGTTAAGCCCATTTCAATCTGGCTTCAGACCTGGTCATAGTACGGTGACCGCTCTCCTAAAAGTAACTGGAGATGTTAGGGCGGGAATGGAGAACACCAAAGTTACGGTGCTAGCTTTGGTAGACTTCACGAACGCCTTTAACTCGGTTAGTCACGAAATCCTTCTTTCTATCCTTTCCAGTCTTCAGATCTCACCTGAGTCACTTGAATGGTTCTCCAAATATCTCATGGGACGTCAGCAGTCCGTTCGCCATAATGAGTCCTCATCATTGTGGTGTGACTTACAGTCTGGCGTTCAAGGCGGCATTCTTTCTCCACTATTATTCTCTATTTTTATAAATCTCCTGACCCAAAATCTTCAGTGTTCGTATCACTTGTACGCCGACGACTTGCAGCTATACGTACAAACTGACATTGACAGTATCGGTTCGGCCATCGAAGAAGTTAACCAAAGCCTGTCCGCCATACACGACTGGTCAGAACAATTTGGTGTTACCGTGAACCCTGCAAAATGCCAAGACATAATTATAGGAAGCCAGCGTATCATAAACAGGTTAGATTTTGCAACATTGCCGGCAGTCATATTTAATCAGATTAGGATACCCTTCAGCCCTGTTGTGAAAAATCTTGGCCTGCACATGGATAGCCATCTCAACTGGCGGGCTCACGTGACATCCATAAGTCAAAAAGTTACGGGATCCTTACGCTCATTATATCGGCTAAAAAACTTTCTTCCTAGTAACACCAAGGTAATGCTCATGCAGACTTTAATCTTTCCGATAATCGACTATGGTGATGTGTGCTGTTTTGACCTGAATGCAGACCTTGTCAATAAACTAGACCGGCTTCTTAATAACTGCATTCGATTTGTTTATAATCTTCGCAAATATGATCATGTATCTAATTATCGCTCCCGACTTAAATGGTTAACTATTCGCCAACGCCGTAGCTTACGTGCGCTGACCACACTCTTTTCTTTTCTTAACTCTCCCCCTCTTCCCTCTTATCTTAGTCACTATCTTCAATATTTAAGCTCCAATCACGACAAGCATTTAAGATCATCAAATAATCCCTCTCATACTTCAGGGCTTGTCAACTCTTCCTTCTTCGTTCAATCTGTCCAGTTATGGAATGCGCTCCCTCTCGAAATCAGGATGTGCAATAATCGGTTCACCTTTAAGCTGAAGGTTCGCAATCATTTATTGTGTAAATTGGCAGAATCATCTCAAGTTTAACTGATTATCTTTATATATATATATATATATATATATGTTTTTGTATCTATTATTATTACATGTATTTATTCATAATTATATAATTACTTAGATATTTCTGTACCTTTATAAATATACAGTATTTTTTTACACTTATATACCTTGTATTTATTAAAATATTATTCTAATATCATTACTCATTTTCTAATGTCGCACCTACTGTTATGTTATCTCTGCACCACCCTAGGTTGACTGGTAGAGAATGCCTAAGGCATTAAGTCCGCCTATGTGTGGTACATACATATTTTTGTAGTGCAAGAAGTTAAATAAATAAATAAAAAAAAATATTATTATTAAAAAAAAAGAAAAAAAAACACACTACCGTTAAGCCTTCCTTGAATTGAATTATAAAACGTCTTCAGATAATGCAAGGCACGGAATTTGTGAATTATAAACGCCGATTCTGTGAAATACAGATTGCTGTCACAACAATTTTAATATTCGATCCTGGTTCTAATTGTGTGTTATTTTGAACAGGAAAAACGTTGTTTGAACTATGAAAAGTTGTTAAGAGAATATTAACTCTGTGTACAGTTTTTACGTAAAGCTCTTAGCGAGACAGACGCTATACATCGCCAAAGAGAAGTCGTTTTTTTTGCTAGCCTGTTGCTGAACTACTTATTAGCTATTTGGTTTATTGAGATGTACATTCGCTACCACATTTCACTTCGTTTTATGTTAGGTTTACTTTTCATGTTTATATGTTAATTATACGAGAATAGTGGCTTGCAGCTAGAGGATATTTAAATACTATTTGAATTTTCAATTATAACATTTCTCTGGTATTTAGTTTACTTACCGATGCCTGTCTGTCCGTGTGGTGACGGATTAAGAATACGGAATGTCACCACCCCATATCATCCCATTGGTGTCGTAAGAGCCGACAGAGGGAGCATATTATGCAAAGAACAGCACTGTAAGAGATGGAAAACTTGATACAAACCCTATACCAATCCGTTTGGCCAGCGTGGTATAGTAGGCCAATTCCTCCTTTCAAAGGAGAGGCCTAGTCCAGCAGTGGACTGTTAAAGGCTGATGATGATGATGATGATGACCGATGCCTGTCAGATAATTTTAAATGTAGAGTGTGTCATACAACCCTTTACGTATTAAATATATTCGGAAGCAAAAATAAATGTCATGTCACTATTAAAACATATTTACTATTAGTTTGTAATCAATTACGTGTTTATTCAAAGCAGAAAGCTAAATGAATCCACGCACCCAACATATTCCAGAAAATCCGATGAATCAACATCAATCAGCATTTGTAAATTTGAGTGGGAACAAACATAAAAATAACAACGAGCTAAAGTACACCGTAAAATCAAGTCCCAAATCGAAAAAGAGCTCATAAAATGGATTAGTTTTATCGTGTATCCATCAGATTAAACCTCTAAGTAACGAAGTTGGACATAGGATAAATTCAAATCGACCGGTAAAAAAACTTCGTAGCGTAAATTAAACGAGAACAGAGATACATTGAGTCATTGAAATACGCGAGATAGACGTCTGCGAGAGATATGAAGCTCGCTGGATAACGTTTGGATGCTTCGTCTAGATTCTATGGCATGGCCGCTTCACACTTAACGTTAATTTACTTTGTGAGCATTCTGGAGAGCGCGAACGCCCGACACGCTTCTATAAAATATGCTATATACACCGCTTTGTTATAATGTTGCCTACAATTTGGCACAAAGATTTCTTTTTTTTTCATTTTACGCCTTTGTGTCGAGTTCACAGCTTTTGAAGTTTGTATTTTTAAATCCACGACCTTATTAGATACAAACTTTTGCTCCCGATTTCGTCCGTTTAAAATGACAAAAGCTCTTGAGTCTTACTTTATACATTTTAAAGGCGCCGAACGCAAATTTAATTTTCACTTCATTTTTATTACCTGCGAATACGAAAAAGTTTCCTGTAAAACTCCCTAAAGTCCCTCACAGGGAAATCAGATCCGTTAACCATCGTAATGACACCATCTAATTTAGCTAATAATTATCTAAAAATTGGTAGACAGAACATCCTTAGAGGTCCTCTTATTGTTTCCATTAAGTCGAATTCCTAATGTATTGTATAGTGGTTTGATAATAGACAACAATGAAATAACAATTAACCGTAACGTTTTTTTACTGAAACACGAAGAATAACGACGTCCATTGTTCGTTAAAAAGCAACGTAAAATTGTACCTTATTGTTTCAAAGATTTAGATCCACTAATAACAGTTATAAAAGTAAATTTAAAATCTCGAGGGAGATCGCACTTTTGTTCTGTTGTTTCAACCCGCGTTCTTTTACATTGAAACGTAGTTTCGAACATCGAGCTGAGGACAAAGGCATTCCATTTTCTCATTTCTGTCCGGTTCCACGGTCCACTAAGATTACAGTTTACTGAAGACGTTGCTGTTTATTGTATTGTTCTTATTTGTCTGAACCCTTGTTCCATTATGAAAATATATCAGAACAATTATTAAGACTCTACATGCGAAAGATACCACTGTTAAACATACATAATATACGTATTTATTAGATTTGCCAACATTTTGCTCCTTACGTGTAGTTTGTAGGAGCATAATTATAATCCCAGATTTGATAGCTAAGTCCAAGCTT
Organism: Euclidia mi; assembly: GCA_944739405.2. Classification (NCBI taxonomy): domain Eukaryota; kingdom Metazoa; phylum Arthropoda; class Insecta; order Lepidoptera; family Erebidae; genus Euclidia; species Euclidia mi. The sequence continues at coordinate 78,732,423 of OX123184.2, read as the reverse complement.
GAGCGCTTAAGGTGGTCTGTGGCTTAATCAATAGTTGACCTGTGTTTTCTAGAAAAGCTTACAATTGAAATTAAACTACAGTTTACGGATTTTATCGCGTTATATTGGTTTCACTTGTTATTACATTTAAACCGAATGATCTAGAAACAAAATTTTTATTACTAGCCGACGTTTCAAATTTTTACATGATTCATGTTCACGGCAGACTGAAGTGGTATTTGTCTTTGTCTTGAATTTAAAAGTTATCTCAAAGTACCCGAACATTTTTCAACTATTGGTGTTACTATCTACGCAGAATGTGCTCACTGTGTCTTGATGTCTTCTGGTGACTTTGTCCTTCTTGGGTTTCATTAGCCTGATAACAGGGTCCCAAGCTGGAGGAACATTCCAACCATCTTCCCTATTGAAATTAGGATGTTTTTTAATTTCAATAGCTTCTCGTATCATTCTTGGAATAAAGCGGTGTTCTTTTGCGAGTATCTGTGGTTTATATACTCGCAAATACTCGTATATATATAAGAATTCGAAACGTCGGCTAGTAATAAAAATGTAGTTTCTAGATCATTCGGTTTAAATGTAATAACAAGTGAAACCAATATAACGCGATAAAATCCGTAAACTGTAGTTTAATTTCAATGTGTAACATTCGCGTAAACCCAAGAAAATAAAAGCTTATAAGCTAAATTTTAGTCACAGTTTGGGCCCAGTTCAATCGTTCAAGTACGGTATAATTTAAATGATTTTGACATAATAATATGTACGTATTGGAGAGGCCTATATCCAGCAGTGGATTACGGCAGGCTGATGATGATGATTACGCTTGTCGTTGAAATACGCTTAGCAGGCGTTAGCCCTGTATCTAAATTTTCACAACTATATTTTATAAAATTATCTCATTCTTCACCCCTGTTTATTTTTCAATCAATAAGATGAAAGCCTTGGGGAAGCCTATGTCCACCAGTGGACGTCATAGGCTGATACGATGATGATGATAAAGGTGTATTTGATAAATTAATTAAAAATGGGCGCACTAGTATGCCTTTTATTACCCATGTTCAGACACCGTGTGAAAAGCATTTCGTTTCAATTTCAAAGCATTGTCACCCATATTAGAAAGGCCTTTTGTGTTGACTATATTGTCCAATATTTAAAGCCCCAAATAAATAATCATACCATAAATAGTATCATCAATAGTATCGTACAATGGGTATACAATGGGTGGTATCATATAATGGGTCTAAGACGGATACAGGTACGGGTTCAGGAGTATTCTCCGGGAACCTAAATATCAACATCGCAGCACCGCTGGGAGCCTACAACACGGTCTACCAGGCCGAATGTTTTGGCATAATCCTAGCTGCCACAGCAATCATGGCACGTGAGGTAAGGGAACGATCCATTAGGATCCTCTCAGATAGTAAGGCAGTCCTCTCAGCCCTCAAAAGCCATACTATCACCTCGGCGCTCACGCTTGAATGCCACCAGAAACTAACAGAGGTAGGTAAACAAAACAAATTAACACTGCAATGGATCAAGGGCCACAGTGGCTCTAGAGGGAATGACGCAGCCGACGTATTTGCCAGAAGAGGGGCCACTTTAGAGGTGGTGGGACCCGAGCCCATTATTCCCCTCCCTTCTGGATTTTATCGCAACCTGGTAAGAAATAGGACCAGAACCCAACACAACCAGTCCTGGATTGGTATTGAAACATGTAGGCAGGCCAAGGAGGCTCTTCCCGCAGTAGACGGTAAGATAGCTAAACAAATCCTCCGGCTGTCCAAACAACAACTGCGGACAGCCACGGCCGCCTACACAGGACATGGATTCCTTAATAAACACCTATTTACTATAGGTATCACCGACAGCCCGCTGTGCAGGGCCTGTATGGCAGCAGACGAGACGGCAGCCCACCTGCTCCTCGACTGCCCTGAGGTCGCACAGTACAGGCAGCAGTATCTGACAAGACACAGCACCCTGAGGGATGCAGTGGGCCACATCAAGAGTCTGCTGGCCTTCCTCGAAGAGCTGGGGTGGCTGGAATGACGACACCATTCCCACCCGCACGCAAAATACACGCCAAGACGTGGAGTTGCGGAAACAGCCCGTGCCATCAAGTATCAAGTAGTATCGTACCGCGATGCACTAAAACGAACCTAGCTCGATACTGGTATATCGCTATATACTTTGTTCGCTTTTCCGTGTACCTACAATCCTAGTTGGAACGCAACATAACTCAGTAACATTATCAAACCATCTTCGTCTAAGACATCAGTACGACAATATATTACGGTGAATCTATAGAGAAATACGAAAACAAATTTCAGTGAGTCGTATTTCGCCATAATTTCTATAAGATTTCATATCGTAGCGGAATCCAAAGTAATATTAGATATAATCTTTTCCTTCGTCTGGCTATGGTCATAAATAGAAAGCATTGATTGCCGACAGATTTCTCACAAAGGGAGGCATCACGCTGGGAATTGTGTCACTGTTACTTTATACATGAATTATAGATTTCATGTTTATGAACCGGCTGCTGAAGTGTAAACTTGTGGGTTTGAACCCCGTCAGAGGACCGACATTTTTGTGACATCACAGTTATTTTGAATATAATAATTTAAAGACCACGCCAGGCCTGGCGCACTTCGCATTTTAGGTACAAACTTACAAGTACCTCGGCCGCCCATGTCTACATGGTTGGATTAGAGGGTTGCCGCGCGCCGCTCACATTAGACGTCACGCAACGAGTGCGATCGCTCCGTATTCTCACGCGCCGTGCGAGAACATTGTTCAAATTATATAAACGCCTTTAACAACAAAAATGTATCATCACAAGTCTGATGCAAAGTCTTGCTCATTAAACGGATGTGTGTCGAAAGCAACTTGAAAATTTGTTTTTTTTTTTTACGAGAGCAATTTGAAAATTAGTTTTTTTATTTGTTGAGATATCCCAACGATTATGGAAATAACTAAGAATTAGTACAGTGAAAATGTAAAAGACCAGAATTTTTGTGGTTTTTGTTCTACGAGCTCAAATAGTGGGATAGGATACTTATAGGATAATTATTTATTATTAGGTACGTGGTCAAGTAGGTAGATAGACAATGAATAAATATTATAGTAGCAGCGGCAAGTCGGCAACCCTAGCGCGCCACTTCGCGCCAGACAGCGACAGCGTTATGTGTTAGAAAAGAACGGGAAATGTTAGGTGAACATCGCATTAGGCACTGAGTGCTTATGTGAGCTGAATCGAACTTTATTGCTTAGTACCAAGAGTCGCAATTCCAATAAATTGGTTTGAAAAGTGAATCTTTTGTACGTTAGTATTATTTATTCTGTGAACACACATCAAAGTGACGTACTTTGATGTGTGGTCTTTAAATTATTATATTTTTTTATTTTTTATTTAAAGTCTCACGCCTGTATCCCCGAAGGGGTAGGCAGAGGTGTTATATTACACCCGCATTTTGCCATGAATTGTTTAGGTTATTAAATTATTATAAGTTGTATTTATTTCAAGTATTTTCTATTTCGCAGGATAAATAACAATCAATCTTATTTCATGTTAAAGGTCTGTATTTAATCAATCGCCTGAAGATGACACAATCGATTTTAGTGTAATGTGAAACTTGGCCTTATGTCGTTACTGTTAACATAATTGCTATTGGTTTGTAGATATATAAATGCACTAGTTATTGCCCGCGGTTTCATTCGCTGTTTCAACCCGTTTCTTTTTACATTGAAACGTAGTTTGGAACATCGAGCTGAGGACAATGTCATTTCATTTTCTCATTTCTGTCCGGAACACTAAGATTACAGTTTATTGGAGACTGTACTTAGGTACAGTCGTTACGAGAGTTTTTCGTTCTCCAGCTGTCGAAGATTAGCTTGATTTTCGTTCGCAGTTGCTGTTTTATTTGTCTGCAAACATTTTTTCATTATGGAACACCAGAACTTTTACTGAGCTGCTACCAAAGGAAGCCGTGGCTAAACATATATAATATATTTATTAGGTTTGTTAATGTGTCGCTCATTGCGATCCGTTTGCAGAACCACAATTAGAATCCGAGAATTGATAGCTTCGTGCAAAGTTCGAACGCTTAATCAATAGGTGACCTGTGTTTCCTAGAAAGGCTCACAGTGTTAGCAACAGTTTGGGCAGAGTTTAATTTGGGAAGTATATTAAGTAGTAGAGCTTCGCTGATATTAACTTGACCGGGATGGCTCGATAGGTAAAGCACTACCCTCTCACTGAATATCAATAGTAGCAGTACCTATTTATACTATTGCGTTTCATTTAGTGAGTGAAAGTGCTGAAGCCCCTTTCCTTCAAAACACTCCTCGAGTTATGAGAGAGTACTTTCTTCCCATCCCAAAGGCCGGCAATGTACATGTGACTCCTCAGGCACTTCTATTGTCAATGGGCGGAGGTTATCGCCGTCGCCGGTGGTTAATAATTGCTAACCATCAAGCGATCCATCTGCTCGTTTGCCATCTACATATGTACATACACATACTAATTATTTCCCTCAATTGTCTAATGACGTTAAATCAACTGGATTTGTACTGATACAGAGCAAGTGTGCCTCTTATTGCACTTGTTCAGGCACAGTGTGAAAAGCCCTTGCTTAGATTAGCAAAGCATCGTCACTTATATTGCCAGGGCCAACCATAACGTTAGTGGTATCAATAGTGTCGCATCTGATGCACTAAAACAAAACTAGTTCGCTTCAGATATATAGCGTTTCTTTGTTCGCTTCTCCGTGTACAATCCTACATGGAACGCAACATAACTCACTAACATAATCATACCATCTACGTCTAAGACATCAGTGCGACAATACATTGCGTAGAATCTATAGATAGGTCCCAAAACTAATATCACTGAGTCGTATTTCGTCATAATTTCTATGAAATTTCATATCATCCAAAGTAATATTAGATGTAATATTTCCCTTCGTCTGGCTATGACCATAAATAGAAAACGGTGATTGCCGACAGATTTCTCATAAAGGGCGGCATCACTTTGTGTCACTGATATTTTATATATAAATTATTGATTATATGTTTGTGATCGTTCGTAAAGTTCAATTGGGTACTGTACCGGCTGCTAAAGTGTAAGCTTGTGAGTCTGAAGCCCGTTAGACGATCGACATTGTAGGAACGTATCACAGTATTATTGAATACGCCACTTTTATGTGTCTTGTTTAAATTATTATAATTTGGATAATAGTATTTTAATCGTTTTCTATTTCAATTAAAATATGCCCATATCTGTAGTTTGAGCAGGATAAATAATAATGAATCATATTTTGTGTTGCCGATATTTAAAATTTACATTTCATGGCGCTAATACACCTGAGCATTCACTTGTAAAAGAACAGCGAGCATTCGCCGTTTTTTGTTTTGTCGAACCGAACAACGAACAGCCGAACATTGCTACGAACATTTTCACGATCTTTCTAGTGAACACTCTAATCCGTGGAATATAAAAAAATATATATAAACCGCAATAAAACAGCAGTTTTAACCAATATATTTACTTCAGTTTTATTTATGAATTATTTCTAGAGTAAGATACATAAACGAATGACGTTTCTTAATAATAAAATACAGATTTTAATTTGAACAGGTTTAATAAAATACACAAGTGTTTGTTCCTATCTTCAAATTTATTTATCGATATCGAAGGTTTATCAAACTTCTATTGAAGTTAATTCTGAGTAAAGCAAATCTAAGGATTTATGGTAAGCATAATCAATATTCATTCAGAGTAAGCCACAGAAAAAGTCACAAATGGATAGGTTAAACTTTCTTCTGAAACACTGATATGTTAGGATTTATTTTAGTTGCTGCCAGGATTTATCCTAACATATCAGTACAAAGTCTTAATTTCGATAACATTTTAATGTTATCGAAATTAAGACTTTATTATTTAAATTTGTTGTTCCCTTTTTGAAGAGTTAGTTGCCTAAGTGGTACTAAGTAAGGAGCACTTGCGGTATACCTTAGGGCTCGGTTCTTGGTCTCCTTCTGTTAAATATTTATGTTGAGTAGGCCCTATCCGTTAAGGTACGTTCCGGCTCAGTACCCTTAGTTGCGCCGACTGCTTTCGTCACAACCTGGGCATTAGGTTTGTCTAGTCAGTAACTTTCACGGAATTTATCATCATCTTCATCAGCCTGTCGCAATCTACTGCTAGGTATAAGCCTCTCCCATCGCTCGCCATTGAGGTCAATCTTCAGCTCTTTATGTCCAGCCCGTCCCGGCCACTGTCATCGATTTATTTACTTTAACCTTTAGCTGCCGACCTGGTCTAAACGTAGCACTTTCGCCGACGTGACGACTGAGAGACGTCAAACTTTAAGTACTGAAATAAAATGTGTATTTGGATGCTACATTTTTCTATTTCATACATTATAAAGATTGGTGTTTGAGGTAACAAACTACAGAATTTAAAAAAATACACGCAATTTTCCAGGTAAAATCGACATTTATTCGAGAGATCACAATTATTTCGCATTAAATTTTAAGGACTTACTTTAGTCTAATTTTTCTCTAAAATTAAGTAATTAACAACAAATGAACTTAAAATATATTCTATAAACTATTATTAAAATAAAACATAAATCTTACTTCTGAGTTAAAAAATAAAAATAATGACAGCCCTCGAATATTTGGTACGTACCTACGTTGTAGTTAATGCATATTTGTAGGCAGCAAGTAAGGCACATTGGTTTCTTGCATTTGCAGCAACAGTATTTTGTTCGCCTTTTCAACCGACTGGGACAGATTGCACATGTCTTTCTAACACCTGAATCTGGATTCTGATAAGTTTTTGGTGGTGGAGGCTCGGGCATATCGGCGGGTCCATCAACTCGCTCGATACTTAGCCGCAATTCTCGTGGGATCCTATCATTGTAGACGCATAGGTAATTTCTTTTCCGGGAGGACTATTTCACGTGCCAGCAAGAGTTAAAATCGGCCACGACTGATGTCACCCTTGTTTGTGCACTATTTGTACAATACATAAGTGTTAACACTGCTCATTTTTATCGACCTGTAAAACAAAGTCATAGGCCAACGTCGAGTTCTTCGACAGCACGATTCGAGCATTTCTTGTCCACCTCATCCACCATCCTATTGTTTTGTAATAGTCAGTTTTCGGATCAGGATCGCCTACATTGTCGTCAAAATCACTACAGTTGTCGTCACTCTCGTTTATGAGATTTTCACATATCTCTTTATCTTCTAAACGCCTATTCTGTTTTCGCAGTTTCGGCAGCTCTCGGGAACTGAACCGTCATCATTTGCAGGTTTTTGCCGCTCACTAGACATGATGTTTCTCCTTTTAGGCATTCTGCGATTAAAAGTATAATTTTTAAGCCGATGTGACGTCAATCAGACACTAGAAGCTAACACACATGAATACCGAGGTGACGACCAACAGACGTACGAAATTTAGTACATAAGCACCGTACTTACGTCTGTGAGACGTCGATCGCTTCAATACGGAGATGTGTGCACTCTCCGCGGGCGCAGCGTCGACTGATGGCTTGCGACCCGGAGGGAGGAAGGTAGCAGGAAGGGCGACGCCGAAGGTGGCGTGATTTTAGAAATATTTCAAAATTAAAACTTATAACGTCTGTGAGACGTATAGGTCGGTAGTTAAAGGATTCATCGATTTATTTACTTTAAATGTGGGGCGCAGGCTCTCTTCAGCCTAAATCACAGTAAAAAATAATTATAACCGAGTTAGTCTTTTTTTCATCATGGTAATCAGCTCTGTACATAAACTTCCCGCATCAAGGCATGCGCCTCTACTCACTATGAGAAGGGTAAATCCATGTCCACCATACTAGTTAAGTGCGGGTTGACAGTCTTAACATGTTTTTCGAGAACTTTATTAGTCCATTGAAATGTTACATTTTTGGGGGATAGCGTACATTTGTCAGAGGACGCCATTTTATTTTATAGATGTCTAGAGTTAAATCCAAGTTTGTGGGGTCACAGCCCTTGTCCTGCGGCCGCCATCTTGAAAAGAGTGGTACAAATAGGTTTTCTAGTTTATCTGGCAAACTATTGGCCGTACAGAAAATTTACAAAATATTTTTTGTTGCAAATTAAATTCTCAACAACTTTGATTCCTTAGCATTTAGCTGTAAAATGAAAGATAACAAGTTATTAACGAAAATCGAATGAAATTTTCAACAAATTTTCTTTTCAATGTGTTATAATTTTTTGCATCCTCAGCAATAAATTAGAGAGTACATTTAAGTTGTTATTTCTTCTTCCAAACAAGACCCTGTCTTCCAACTTGAGACTCTGCAGTACCATAAGGTCCAATTTTTACTCATGACAATGACCCTAAAAACTGAGGTTGCAAAAAAAGACAAACTATCTCTGGGCATCTATAGTTTATAGTCAGCCCAGCCAGAGGATACTGCAATGTGTTCTGCAATGCTTAAATGTTCTGGGGACTCTAGCAGGAAAATTAATAGAGGTATCAAAATTCTTTGAGGAAAATGATGAATTATCGTCAAAAAAGCGACTTTCCTCTAACGGGCCAAAAGGTACGACCCCACAAATTTGGACCAAGGCTTACACTAGCCCTCCCTACAAATCTGTAAAATAAAATTGCGTCCTCTGATAAATGGACTAGATGGAGAACTCTCAGACATGTAGCTTACTGGGTGATGTTTAAAAAAGGTCATGTACGGTGCGTGCCATACATTCGGACCCGAGACCTTCTGTATAGCAGTGATAGATAAACAGCGTTAGTCCAGTGGCGAGGCCGACAGACGAGGCAGAAGTGATCGGGTTAGAAGCTCTTGTATAGTACTAATTTCAGAATTCATAAACAAAGTGAATTTATTATAAAGTCAAAATGTCTCGCTAGTCCTTTGTAATGTAATTTAGTGTGAATATTTTAGCTTACTAAGCTACTAGGCGTTAAATAAATACACTACAAATTCATAGTAATCCTCTTGCAGTGTCTCTTGCAACAAAGTGAGTTTAAAAACAAGTAATAAGTGAAAATTGTACCGCTTCGCTGTAGAAGAATTATGTTGACACATTTTTATGTATAACTTAATCCGATCGATATAAGGAAACTTAAAAAAAATATACGAACTTGGAATTAAGGTAATTTTCCTTCATTTGCCTTTAGGTCACTAAAGTTCATTTATGACAACCACCAAAGTCTATACGACTGGAATAAACTTGTCAGTGAGTCAATTAAGCGCCAGAAAATGACAAGCATTAATTGTTCCGATAAATACCGAGATCCGAGCATAATTGCTGACGGCATTACAAAAGTAATTATTCAATGAGCTGAAAACTCATAATGAGCGACCGCGATAGCACTTTTATTCGTTTTGTTAATTATTACGGTAGCGATAGCAAACCCGGTAATTCAGCGTGCGGTGAATGGCTCCATCGGAAAATGAAAATGTTTTGAATATTTAAAATGTAATGTGAACTCATTCATTACGGATAATATCGGTTTGGTTATGGCGGTTAAGTTAACACAGTGATCAATAAAGAATACTTTAGTTTTTTTTTTTACTAATCCCACCCTCATTCCCACTACTGTGTCACCTGTGTAGCCAGGTTCAGCAGCAGTGACCATTGATGACAACGAGTTTTGACACTCGTGAAGTCCCGGGGAAAGTTAAACTGTCTTGGAACCCGCAACGAACTTAATCAGAAGTATATTGGAGGAGTTGGAAAATGAATAATCCACTTCCCTCCTTAACAAAGCGGGAGACAAGCAACGAAGAGATATAGTGATGTGAAAAGATAAGCACCACGGACATGAGCATTATGGAGGCCTAAATTGTGAACTATGCCTGTTTCCAGTAATATGTATGGCAGAAACGCCTAAACGCACGGAAATTCGTCCTACTTGCCACAAGATCCGTATAGTACACTACTCCAGAAGTTACCTCTAATTCGTTAAGCATGATATTACGTTCAATTTGCCAAAGACTACACTCCCATAGAATGTGATGAGCAGATTGTTCATAATTGTTGCCAGATGTTGAACATTGACATAACGGTGAATCAACTAGCTTAAATGAATACAACTTGCTCTTAAAGTTGCCATGACCTGTAAGAAATTGGGCTACACAGTGATCCACCTCCAACCAGTTCCTCGCCAGTCGCTCTCGGACGCATGGGAAGAACTGGTAGAGGTGACGGCCCTTAGTTGATGTGTTCCAGCGACATTGCCATTCATCAAGAAGATCGTCATAGACTGTGGATTGATGGTTCAACAATCTAGCGATCTTATGTCTGTCGCGCGGAGCTAGAAAATTTAGATCCATGTTATCTCGTGTCACGTAATACATTGCTGCTCGTCTTTGTGCCTCAAGATCGACTGGAAATACACCTGCCAGTACTGGCAAAGCTTCAGTACTAACTGTCCTATAAGCCTTGCACAAAAATATCAACGCGAGACGTTGACTTTGTAGCATTTTACGTCGTACAGCACCGATAGTAGCTCTATCAGCCCATGCAGGCGCACCATAACACATACAACCCAGATATGTTGCACCATAAATTACTTTTAAAGTTTTGAACGAAAGCCCCCATGTCGCAGTTGATATCTTTGACAAGGCGTAAAAACTTCTTTTAGATTTTTCACCTACTGTTCTAATGTGCTCGACAAATGAAAAGTTTCTCTCTAAAACTAACCCCAAATAACAAACTGATTCTTTGTTTCTAATGGTTATGTTATTGAATTTGATTCGAGGCGGTGTTTTTAAGTTCCCTTTCAAAAGTAATTGAAATGTTTTCTGTGGAGAAAAATATAAACGATTGCGTTCACCCCAATTGTTGATTAAGTCTAAACATTGATTAGCTAACCTTTCAAGTCCTACCCTAGTATTAGATTGAATAAGTAAAAGACCGTCATCTGCATATCCGGTCAATGAGCAACCTGGTGGTAGTGGTATGCTTAGAAAGTCATCAAAACCTAGATTCCATAAATACGGGCCTAACACTGATCCCTGCGGACAACCCATGGTCAGCGCCTTCGACACAGCATGGTGGCCTAATTTTAACTTTGCTGTTCCATGTAGGAAATACGTATAAATGAGGGAATATATGTTACTAAAGCATCCACGAGACTTTAATTTAAGTAAAAGCATTGGCCACCATGCGTTGTCGAAAGCGCCAGATATATCTAAGAATATACCTAGCACATATTGTAGTGTTGATGACGAAACTATCTTCCTAACCGATATAACTGCGTCAACTGTCGATTTACCTACTGTGAAGCCAAATTGTCTATCGCTAAATCTAATACCGCCCGGCAGAAGCCGGGGAACTACGAGACGTTCTATAAGCTTTCCTAGTGATGGTAACAATGTTATTGGCCTATATGACTTAGGGTCGTCGGACGGTTTGTCTCCTCTTTTTGGTATGATCCTAATGTAACCACTGCGCCATATACGAGGAAAAATACCTTCTGCTATGCAACGTTTAAACACAAACAAAATGGACTCACCAGATGTTTTACAAGCTTCCTTTATCATCTTGTTGGAGATTTTGTCTTCGCCTGAAGCTTTGTTAGGCGGCAAAGATCCGACAGCATTTATAAATTCGTCATAGGATGGTAGGTCTGACGCTGGTGAAACGGGTTGCAAAGCAGCCCATTGTCGGATCTGACGGTGGTAGTCTGTGTCATTCTCCAGCCGATCGTTGGGTATCAGACAATTCAAGAGATAGTCCGCTGTCTCCTCAATACCAGTGGAATGTCTACCATTAATTTTGATATTTTGGGTATAAGCTAAGTCGATAGATCTATTTGCTTTAAATTCGTGATATAAAGGAGACCACGGACCCTCCCTATCGAGTCTATCAACAATCTTACGTAACAAATTTCTTTTGCATTTTTCAACTGCAGACCTATAATGAGATCTAGCAACTCTAAGAGCAATGAAGGCAGTATCATAAACGTCACCTGTTATTTGACGTCTTTTTAATAGATTTAACTTTCTATGTGCTCTGCGAAAGGCTCGCCGAAGTTCAGCTAAGTTGTTATTCCACCAATCACATCTACGAGTGTTGGTGATAGAACCACGGCCAATGGCAACATCCGCACAATATATGAAGGTGTCAGACAAAATTTCAGCACTCTCTTCTACAGAAAGACTACAGCAAGTGAAGTATTTGACATGTGACGCGAATAGTGAACCAAAAAGATCCCAATTAGCTCCTTTTGTTTTATATCTAAAATTAATAGAGGACATACATGACGAGTCCCGTGGCAGCCTTGACGTGAATTCGTACACGATTAGGCGGTGGTCACTACATGACGCGTCCGGTAGGACACGCCACCTATCTATACGAACGTCCCCACAAGAAAGTGTGACGTCAATAGAAGACTCGCCCATGGGGCTGCAAAAAGTAGGTGGTGCATCTGGTGTGTTGTGGATGGATAAATTCATTTCTGCAATGAAATCCTCGACGGCGCACCGTCGATCCCTATCAGAAGAACGATATTTGCCATACCATAACGTAGATGATGCATTTACATCGGCACTAATTATGACCTTATGGCCCACAAGGGACCTTAAAACCAAGCGAAGATGGTGTAAGTAAGGGGCAACCGGATGTGAATACTGAAAGTAGCAGCTGACAACATAAACTCTAAAGGACGCAGAAGATACCTCCGCAACCGCACAGTGTGACGTCATGAGATTACTAATAGATGTTACAGTTAAGTTTGAATTCGCGACATAAATCCCAGCTCGTGCTTTGCCGTCCAGCTGTATGATTTTATTACTCTGGCTTGTATTTTGATATTGCTCTTGTACGAGTATTACGTCTAACTTATATTCTATAACTAAGCGCTCTAACTCTAATGTCGCCACCCTATCGTTGTGAAGGTTTAATTGTCCTATAACGATATTATCCATGATGTACCTACCTAAGTATGAGGTTCCCTAAACTATTAATTCAGTAGTTAGTATTAAGAATTAGTTGTTCTAATTTCAACTTATATGTGGGACATTCCTGAGATCCGCAACGATGGTCATGCGGTTTCTTAAGGCGTTTACATGCTACGCATGAAGGTTTAAAATCAGGAAGATCTTTATTTGAGCAAGTTTTTGTTTCGTGTTCCCCAGCACAGTGAGCACAAGCAGCTGTTTTATACGTACAAAACTTTTGAACGTGACCGAATTGTTGACATTTTGAACACCGCACTATTTCTATGTCGTCTATAAACCTACATGTTGCCCAATCTATAAACAATTTTTCTTTTGTGCTAACAAGATGTTTACGAATGTCTGGTTCTACTTCCAGGCCTATCCATTTACGACCACTATCTAATTTACGCCTACGAGTGATTTTGGTATTTTTAATAAACGATTCCTCATCTACACTTACCTCATCTTTGATATTCTGACGGTATAACGCCGTGATGAACGCTTTGTCCTCCATAGCACCGGGTACGTCCTTGACAAGAATGCGTGGCTTACGCCCTTTCGGCTTCTCTAGACGTAGACCGGCAGACCTAATCGCACTTACGGATTCCAACTTTTTGAGTTGTTTTTCGTTGGCTACACGTAGTACTACCCCAGACTTGGCTGTTTTTTTGACACCTACTATTTGAAAGCCTTCGTCGCAAGGTTTGATGGCCTTCATCAGTGCCTGCTTCGTAGCGGATGACGACCCGTATTCAGCTGAACGCTCTGTAGTCGGGTAAGCTACAATAGCAGGGCGTTGGACACGGTGAGACTCCACCGCGGCTGCCGCCGGCACTGACTTCGCTGGTAGACGAAGGCTAAGTTTTTGTGCGTACGTCGGCTTTTGCTGATTGTTTTTTAAGCTATCTAACTCTCGTTCCAAATGCGCCATCCTAGTTTCGTTGCTAGACGATTTTAATGCTAGTATGGATACTATACCTGTTATACGCTGCGTAAAATCCATTATGGCAGTTTTGTTAGCGACGTTAATACGCGATCCTTGATCGTTCACTAACTCATTTATGTTGGCCAAATAACTAGTTGCCTGAGCTACTAAATCACAATAACTATCAGAATAATTGACACTATTTACCAATGGTTCGCTTTGAAAACGTTTTGACCTATCATCTGGCGTAATAAACGATGGTGACATATCACTAAATAAACGTTTAGTCGTTGGCGACTTCGGTGTACAAAAATCCGTGCCACCACCACGATCAGGTGGTTCATTACAGAATAAAGACATTATTACCTTACCTTATTTAACTATACTATATTGTATCCGCAAAAGGAAACCTAAACACAAATATATTTAACAGTAAAAATAATTTAGTAAAAAACTTACCTACTTTTTTCGCAGTACCTACATTAAGAAAAAATAAAAGACTTACCGATCGATGAATTACACTTATTTGCACTATTTACAATATAATATGTACAAAACTTACAATACACGGAGCCTAAACCCTAAAATACACAAGCAGAAGCAACTCACGAGCTGAAAAATTATCACAAAACCGGTAAAAAGTTATTTAAAAAACACAGCTATTTGTTTCGCACCACACTGTACGAAGCGCGGGAGGGAAGTGAATACTTTAGTTATGATACATTGCGAGGTTGGTGTATTAGATGCTGCTGTTGTAAATAGGCAATACTAATGGCTATCTGAGTCAGAAAAACCGCTCAAGTGCTTGTCAGGCCATGAATGTCAGCTTTATCAGTGGCCTTTACCTAGGGCAATGGTGTAGAAGGGTTCGGTCTATCGTCAGGTTACAGTATAAGATGGACAGGCAGACAGTTCTAACATATGTAGAAGGGTACCTTGTAGTTTGACCATGCCCGTAATAAGCTGAAAGGGTTACTTGAAATACTGAGAGCCCTTTTGTATGATTTATTATATACAAGCAGCTAGATTTGTAAGTATTATATAATGTAAAATTATAATATGTATATCACTTTAGTAGAAAAGGCATTTTAGGTTAGGTTGAGTTCAAAATTACGTTTCGTGATATACTGCAGCTAACACTGTCTCGCTAGAAGGCTACTGTGCAATATTATTAGGGAGCTTGTACTGGCTAAATTTTTAAATCAAAGTATTTTACCGTAGGATTTTTTTCATAAATATAACCGTCCAATCAAGTGAAAAATACTACTTCATCGATGTGAAAAAAACATTAGGGTTGATAGTATCGAAAATCATGTGAAACGTTGTTTTATTGAGTATAGTGGCGGTCATAGATCGGGTAACATCGTTACGTTCCCTCGTCATGAGTGCCACTGCCCGAAGGCGACGACCAACCTCATAAGTGTTATAGACGAGCGGGGAAATGAACGAACTGGATGTAGGTGACAATCCGACGATATAGCGGTAATGATAAACGATTTGTTATATCAATGAGCTCTAGAATATAAAGGCAAGTAGATTAGGAATTGTTGAGGTTTCTTCTGAAACATTGATGTTAAAGGACAATGGCAGATCTCCATACATCAAAATGTCTGAAATTAAATTGAAGCGTACAGTTATAAAAATATATCAAAAAATGCGGCGTAAATAACAGAGTCTATGAATAATTCTATTTTCACTCGGGAAAGCCGGAAAAATAAGATATCGGTGTTTGAATTTTTAGTTAAGTATGAACAATGTAGGTACGTTTGAATTATCACATGACATATGTCAGATTGACATCAAAACGCAGAAGTATTCTGTAGCATCTAACTGTCACAGCCAAAGACAAAAGCAGAGTTGCATATTTTAAATCGATTTTATGTGAAATCGATACAACATTAAAACGATGCTGTAATTTTTAGTTCCATTTTTATTTGATTTAAAAGTTTTGCTTCAAACATATTAGCTTATTGTTATAATATTGATTAAATATTAAATAACTGCATTTTAATAATTATATTTTAAACCAAACCAACCCTATAAAGGTCGATCGTATAGATTACTTATTTAATAAATAATCGATGCGGATCAATAGCACTCACGTCTATTCCTCACACACCATTGTCTATGGCAATAATCAAATAATAAAAGAGGTACGTAGTTCGTAATCAATTGGAATGGTTTTTATCATCATAAAATATAACGGCTTTAACGAGACAAAGAGAAAATATTAAAACTCGTAGAAAAAAACAATTTGTTTTGTTCATAATTATGAAGTTAAAGGTCGCCACAACAAACCCAGACCAAATTCTGCCATTGATCTTTGAATAAAAAAAAAA
The DNA here is from genome assembly GCA_944739405.2 of Euclidia mi. Classification (NCBI taxonomy): domain Eukaryota; kingdom Metazoa; phylum Arthropoda; class Insecta; order Lepidoptera; family Erebidae; genus Euclidia; species Euclidia mi. The sequence goes on along the minus strand of OX123184.2, from coordinate 78,716,221 downwards.
AGATTTATTTTAAAGACATGTCATAGGTGACGAATACATTGTATTCGTCATCTATCTTTTCGTAAATGACTGGCCCAAATGAACATCACACGATATATTATCATTCTGTAGGTCAATGTAGTATGCCGAGAATTAGGTACATATTACTAACAAGCATAAAGGCCTAGACAAATGATTGGTATCGCTTCGCTATACTAGACTCCGCACTGCCTAAGAAAAATGGGTCCGTAAATGAGGCAACTCATTATGACAGTGTGTGTCAAACAAAAGCATCATGCGTGAAGAATTGTGTTGTCAGCTTCTCAACAGTTACCCGAGTAAATGGGAAAATATTTTATCCTGTGGTCTAGTGGATAAGTTATTGGTCTCAAAATCAGTTAAGAAAATTCTTAAAAATTACAATCCATTAAAAGCATTCTGGACCTGAGATGCATATGGTCGGATCTGGAAAAAGTGAGGTTTTCAGGAGAGCCAGAACAAAATTCGAAAACATTTTTGCCAATATTTAATATTTACCAGCAAAGTGGAACAATTTTATGAATTATATTTATGGGTAACAATTGTATCTTGTATTTTGCAACAATTCGAAAAAACTTAATGTTAAAATACTATGGTAAATAGCATTTATTTAAATTTTTTGCTCTAATCTGACTTTATGCCTGTAATTAATCGTTCATTAATAATACTTTTCAAAATTATAATATCATACGTCTGTATGCTAGCAATTTTTGTGATTAAACTGTTATTTTATATTGAAACAAGACATTATGGTGTAAACCTCGAAACAATAGTCAGGGTTTGATGTCTCTTTAATCCTGGCCACTACATTATCATCAGCCTTAACAATTCACTGCTGCACTGAAAGCGAGGCCTCATAATCAACTATTATAAAAAATATCTCAATTATATTTTTTAATTACGAGTAGGTAATATTTTTTTTATAGACCCACGCCTGTATCCCTGAAGGGGTAGGCAGAGGTGTAATATTACACCCACATTCCGCCATGAATTTATAGGTCCCACGCAATAGGGGGCGAGCCTATTGCCGTTACCGGGCACTTCACCAAACTCCGTGCTGCTACTGAGAATACGGAAAAATCCAGTAACACTTTTGCCCGACCCGGGAATCGAACCCGTCACCTCCGATCAGCAGTCGCATATGCTATCCACTAAACCACGGAGGCAGTAGGTAATGTAATCTATAATCACAGAAATATCGTCAAACAAAATTATCTGAAATTAAAAACCTAGCAAATATAATCTAGTAAGCCTCAGGAAAACTGACTCATTAGCACAGCCCTTGAATTTTTTTAATATTCGTGAAATTCTTGTTGCGCAATGGCAAAAGGGCAATTAAATCTTTATGTTTCGCAGAAGATATTGGTTTTTCTTTCTTTCTTAAACACGGTAGGTAAGCAACTAAGTACTCCTCTAGAAGCATTTCATTCTAAAGATATCAGAAAAATGAAGTAAAAAGTTTTTTTTTTATAATAAAGGACACCCGGTTGCAGTTGTCTTAACAACAAGAATACACATTCTGAAATTTAAGTTTTTCTTTCGCTGTACTGAAGGTCCATTGTTTTTATACAAAGAGGTTAAGTCCTCAAAATGTGCAAGTAGCATATTAAAAAGTTTATTTTGAAAAGCATAACAATCATCACAATCATGTATCTACTGAGGTTTATATAGCTTAGGGAAAAATAAACTTTCTTTTGCATTCAAATATTTAGGTCCCTTCCCTTCTTCCATTTGTATTTTGTAATTGCCATACATAGCTGCTGCAACATTAAGATCTGGTCCTTAATATATTTTTCTCAGTTTTTGACAAGAATGGCTTTCATAAGATGAGTAAAATTGAATATGATCCATTACCATTTTAATCTTAAGTTCAGATGACTTGATTCTTGGATCACATTTGGCTCTCTGATATCCAATCATTAGGCCTCCTTCTAATTGTTTTCAGATGCTTAATTTTTTAAACTTTTCTTCAATTGAAAGTCTTTTCAAGTACTTAACCTTGCAAACATTTTCACGTTAGCCTCCAATAGTAAGACTGTAAGGATATAACAAATTTCTACAGTCCGACTCTACATTTCCGTCTGTTTTCATCAATCGCTTTTTGTCTTGGGCTGGGTGTTTCTATGTATAATATGTATGTATTTACAAAAAAATATATATATGTTTGTTTATCCATATGCCTTTGCTGATCCCAGCTTTTACATTGTTTCTTAAATTGGTTAAATATAAGCATTAGATGACATTTTGCTTGACATTAATAAGGAAATTTGATCGTACGGTCTTCTACTTCGATTCTTTTTTAACCACTGTAGAATGGTATGGAGATCCTTTCTATCTTGCAATATTGTTTTTTTTCCATTCTGATGGATTCACAACTGGTTTCTTTACTTTATGCTTAGTTACTGGATCATAGCTTTCTTTGTCTGTCCTCGAAGTGTTGTCAAATATTTTATGCCATCACAGTCCACAGCCATTATAACATAATATAAAAGTGTATTCGAATTATAACTCAAGCAGTAGAATCTACTTCAGTCGCCAAACATTTTAGTTGGCATCTGATAGTTTACTGATATTTGCTTGATAAAAGACTAGAAAATTTGAACAATTTGCTTATAGTAATAAAACATGTTACCATTTTCATTGATGATAATTTTCTCTTGACATGGCTATTTTGCATGAGGTAAAAAAACAACAATATCAGGTGATTTATATGGAAAATCTTCTAATGTTACCATACTAATCAAATCATAACACAATATCTTGTATCTCACTCTGTCACGCTTAAAAGCAATGGCACAAGAGTAAGACAAACAAATTCGCCTTCCCGTCCGCTCCCGAACGGCCCGCACGAACAACAGAAAAATCGGAGGTATTTTTAGTACCGACCAAGCTTCGACTTGATAATTAAGTAAAAGTTGGCAACATAATGATTTATATTAACATACAGTCAAAAAAAATTGATGTAATGAGTATTATATTACAGCTAGAAAGTCCTATTATTGCATTCGACTTTATGTATTATAAGTTAAAAACATAATTTTCAAAGCATAATGGTGTATGTTATGATCCGTGCATTTAATCGGTTGCAAAATTTAGAGTCATAAGTACGTATCTGTAAATACATCCAATGAAAACATGCATGACTGTTAAAGACGCTTTGAAAGCATAAAGAATTATATGGATTTGCGACTCTGTTAGATATTAGTTATTTATGGAAAAAAGGTGCATGTTAAAATATGGCTTAATGCCACACAAATACTTCAGTTAATTGGTAGATCAGACATTATGAATGTAATTATCTCCACAGTAAATAAAGATAGAATTATAAGAATTAGTTTGCCAGAAAGAGAAAAAGAAATCTAGCATTGTGATGGTAAAAAGTGATTTTGGGTGGATCTTTAGATACGACCATATGCATCTCAGGTCCAGCATTGTTTTATATATTTATAGTATTTTGCAAATATTATTAGAAATAACCATAAAGGGAATAAGATGTTTACAAAACAGTGCTTTCTATTTCCACGCTAATAGTCCATGTAAATTTGGTTAGACATTATTAATTTAACATGAATAGTACCTAGTGAAAACTACTTTGAATAAAACAATTATCTATTACACACTTAATGACACATATAATTAGGTAAACCATGTTTCTTGGGACAGATGTTTAGTTTCTAACAACTTACATTTTTCACTTTATTTGTAAAGGTATAAACATAAAATAATATAGAAAAAGGTTAAATATATAATAAATAGGATACATCAATAAAATAAATACTAAAATATAACGCAATACAATAACTATAGATTCACATAATAAAAATCTCAGTTGTGGGGAAGTTGGTTGTTGTACTAGCAGCAACACTGAATAGCGTTTTCGGTTTTTTGTAATTTTATGTTGAAATATCAAAATTATTCTTATTTTACAGATAGTATGTGATACCAGAGTCCTTCTTATTTTTTACTGAGTTATATTTACTCAGGATGAAAGCGCAACTTGGCAATAAACAGCGAATTATTTCCGTAATTAATTTGGTGGATAGGTATACGGCTGTCAGTGTGACAGGCTCAACCATGCCAGCTGGCATGGTTTTTTCTGCCTCACTTTACAAGTATGAGGGCTCCGTCTAGTAGAGCAGAGCGAGACCAATCATTAGTCTATGCATAAAGGCTTACTTCAAAATCAGCGAATATACAAGCAAATTGTCAATCCTTATTTAACCCTTATTAAGGAATATCATATTATATGATAACAAAATGCCACCCGCTATATTATCTATCTATCTGTCACTGTCGGAACGACTAAAAATACATATTTTATTAACAAGCATTTGTCAAAATTTGTTAATTTTCAAACAAACTGTCAATCCCAATTGACCCTCTTAGGGTTGACATACTAAAAATCTCCTTAGTAGATGCCTTCGTCATAAAAGCAACCCAAAGTCCAAAGTTCTATGATAACAAGTATACAGATACGGTTATGATGATATGTGACACATACTAAGATAAGTGTTATACTTGTTCCAAGCATCAACGAATTACATACACATCACTAGTAGCAATTTACGTTCACCGTAGCTTAAGTGTGCTCATGATATTTTAGCCGCTCGCTTTGTAGGCGGATGCGCCGCCATGATAACCTCACTGACCACTACCGTCACTACTTAAATGGCAAACCCTATTCCAAACCATTATAGCGAAATAGCTACTGCCGCTTTATATTTATTTTAGGTTTTGTTGAGCAGAAAAACAGACTACCGCTAAGCTTTTCTTGGATTGAATTATAAAACGTCTTCAGATAATGCAAGGCACGCAATTTGTGAATTCTAAACGCCGATTCTGTGAAATACAGATTGCTGGCACAACTATTTTTATATTCGATCCTGGTTCTTATTGTGAGTTATTTTGAACAGGAAAAACATTGTTTGAACTATAAAAAGTTGTTCAAAGATTTAATATTCTATGTAGACAGTTTTTACGTAAAGCTCTTAGCGAGACAGACGCTATACATCGCCAAAGAGAAGTAGTTTTTTTGCTACCCTGTTGCTGAACTACTATTAGCTATTTGGTTTATTGAGATGTACATTCGCTACCGCATTTCACTTCGTTTTATGTTAGGTTTACTTTTCATGTAGTGGCTTGCAGCTAGAGGATATTTAAATACTGTTTGAATTTTCAATTATAACATTTCTCTGGTATTTAGTTTACTTACCGATGCCTGTCTGTCCGTGTGGTGACGGATTAAGAATACGGAATGTCACCACCCCATTTCATCCCATTGGTGTCGTAAGAGCCGACAGAGGGAGCATATTATGCAAAGAACAGCACTGTAAGAGATGGGAAACTTGATACAAACCCTATACCAACCCATTTGTGTGCATGAACATGGGTGTTTGTCTTGGTCTGGGTGTTTCTATGTATAATATGTATGTATTTACAAAAAAAAAGTATATATGTATGTTTATCCATTATCTAGTACCCATAGTACAAGCTTCTGCTTAGTTTGGGACTAGATGGTGTTGTGTGAATGTGGTAGAATATTATTATTATTATTATTATTATTATTTGGCCAGCGTGGTATAGTAGGCCAATTCCTCCTTTCAAAGGAGAGGCCTAGTCCAGCAGTGGACTGTTAAAGGCTGATGATGATGATGGTGACCGATGCCTGTCAGATAATTTTAAATGTAGAGTGTGTCATACAACCCTTCACGTATTAAATATATTCGGAAGCAAAAACAAATGTCATGTCACTATTAAAACATATTTACTATTAGTTTGTAATCAATTACGTGCTTATTCAAAGCAGAAAGCTAAATGAATCCACGCACCCAACATATTCCAGAAAATCCGATGAATCAACATCAATCAGCATTTGTGAATTCGAGTGGGAACAAACATAAAAATAACAACGAGCTAAAGTACACCGTAAAAATCAAGTCCCAAATCGAAAAAGAGCTCATAAAATGGATTAGTTTTTTCGTGTATCCATCAGATTAAACCTCTAAGTAACGAAGTTGGACATAGGATAAATTCAAACCGACCGGTAAAAAACTTCGTAGCGGAAATTAAACGAGAACAGAGATACATTAAGTCATTGAAATACGTGAGATATACGTCTGCGAGAGATATTAGGCTCGCTGAATAACGTTTGGATGCTTCGTCTAGATTCTATGGCATGGCCGCTTAACACTTAGCGTTAATTTACTTTGTGAGCATTCTGGAGAGCGCGAACGCCCGACACGCTTGTATAAAATATGCTATATACACCGCTTTGTTATACTGTTGCCTACAATTCGGCACAAAGATTTATTTTATTTTTTTCATTTTACGCCTTTGTGTCGAGTTCACAGCTTTTGAAGTTTGTATTTTTAAATCCACGACCTTATTAGATACAAACTTTTGCTCCCGATTTCGTCCGTATAAAATGACAAAAGCTCTTGGGTCTAACTTTATACATTGTAAAGGCGCCGAACGCATATTTTATTTTCACTTCATTTTTAATACCTGCGAATACAAAAAAGTTTCCTGTAAAACTCCCTAAAGTCCCTCACAGGGAAATCAGATCCGATAACCATCGTACTGACACCATCTAATTTAACTAATAAATTATCTAAATATTGGTTGACAGAAAATCCTTAGAGGTCCTCTTAATGATTCCATTAACAGTCGAATTCCAAATTTATTGTATAGTGGTGTGATAAAAGACAAAAATTTAATAGCAATTAACCTTAACATTTTTTTACTGAAACACGAAGAATAACGACGTCCATTATTCGTTAAAAAACAACGTAAAATTGTACCTTATTGTTTCAAAGATTTAGATCCACTAATGACAGTTACTTATAAAAGTAAAAAAAATCGAGGGAGATCTAACTTTTGTTGCGTTGTTTCAACCCGCGTTCTTTTACATTGAAACGTAGTTTGGAGTTTTTCGTTCTACACCTGTCGAAGAAGATTAGCTTGATTTTCATTCGCAGTTGCTATTTTATTTGTCTGCAACCATTTTTTCATTATGAAACACCAGAACTTTTACTAAGCTGCTACCAAAGGAAGCCATTGCTAAACATATATAATATATTTATTAGGTTTATCAATGTGTTGCTCATTGCGATCCGTTTGCAGAACCACAATTAGAATCCGAGAATTGATAGCTTCGTGCAAAGTTCGAACTCTTAATCAATAGGTGATCTGTGTTTCCTAGAAAAGCTCACAGTGTTAGCCACAGTTTGGACAGAGTTTAATCTGGGAAGTATAGGTTGTAGTACAGCTTCGCTGATTTCAACTTGAACGGGCTGGCTCGACATGTAAAGCACTACCCTCCCACTGAATATCAATAGTAGCAGTACCTATTTATACTGATGCGTTTCATTTAGTGAGTGAGAGTGCTGAAGCCCCTTTCTTTCAAATCACTCCTCGAGTTATGACGGAGAACTCTTTTCCCATCCCAAAGGCAATGTACATGTTACTCCTCAGGCACTTTTATTATCAATGGGCCGCAGTTATCGCCGGCGGTTAATAATTGCTTACCATCAAGCGATCCATCTGCTCGTTTGCCATCTACATACACATACAAATTATATAAATATACATACGAATTATTTCACTTAATTGTCTAATGACGTTAAATCAACTGGATTTGTACTGATACAGAGTAAGTGTGCCTCTTATTGTACATGTTCAGGCTATTGTACATGTTCTCTTATTGTAGATTAACAAAGCATCGTCACCAATATTTCCAGGGCCAACCATAACGTTAGTGGTATCAATAATATCGCATCAGCTGATGCACTAAAACAAAACTAGTTTGCTTCAGGTATATATAGCGTTTCTTTGTTCGCTTCTCCGTGTACAATCCTACATGGAACGCAACATATCTCACTAACATGATCAAACCATCTACGTCTAAGACATCAGTGTGACAATACCTTACGTAGAATCTAAAGATAAATCCCAAAACTAATATCACTGAGTCGTATTTTGTCATAATTTCTATGAGATTTCATATCGTCCAAAGTAATATTAGATATAATCTTTCCCTTCGTCTGGCTATGGCCATGGATAGAAATCGGTGATTGTCGACAGATTTCTCACAAAGGGCGTCATCACTTTGTGTCACTGATATTTTATATATAAATTATTGATTATATGTTTGTGATCGTTCGTAAGGTTCAATTGGGTACTGTAACGGCTGCTGAAGTGTAAGCTTGTGGGTTTGAAGCCCGTTAGACGACCAACATTATAGGAACGTATCACAGTATTATTGAATACGCCACTTTTATGTGTCTTGTTTTAATTATTATAATTTTGATAATTGTATTTTAATCGTTTTCTATTTCAGTTAAAATATATCTGTAGTTCGAACAGGATAAATAAAAAGCAATCTTATTTCATGTCGACGATATTTAAAATTTACATTTAATGGCGCTGGTACACCTGAGCATTCACTTGTGACAGAACAGCGAGCATTCGTCGTTTTTTGTTTCGTCGAACCGTACCACGAACAGAGCCGAACATTACTACGAACATTTTCACGATCTTTCTAGTGAACACTCTAATCCGTGAAATATAAAAAAATATAGAAAACGCACTACAACAGCAGTTTTACCCAATATATTTACTTCAGTTTCACTTACGAATTATTTCTAGAACAAGAGTAAGATACATGAACCCATGACGTTTTTAAATAATAAAATACAGATTTTAATTTGAATATGTTTAATAAAATACACAAGTTTCTATATTCAAATTTATTTATGGATATCGAAGGTTTATCAAAATTCTATTGAAATTAATTCTGAGTAAAGCAAATCAGGATTTATTCTAAACATAATCAATATTCATTCAGAGTAGTCAAGTTAAAATTAGTGTCAAACTACTGCGAAACGTCATTTGTATATTTATCTTTTTCTTACCTTAGATTGAAATTATATGTCAAAGTCACCATCCTCTTAGCGTTATCCCAGTTTCAATCGGATTTGGCTGAATGTTAGCTTTTCCACAGACCGACTGCCTGTCTGACCTCCGCAACCCGAAGGGATAGCAATATTCCATGACTTAGACTAGTGTCAGTTCATTTAGAAGGTACTGACGCCCTGTAACGACTGTCGAAGATCTTCATGACAACCGGGACCGACGGCTTAACGTGCGCTCCGAGGCACGGGACAAGCGATACTTAACAGTTCAATACGCAGATGACTCCGGAAAGTCATTGGTGCGCGCCGTGGATTCGAACCCGATACCCTCTGCATCGCAGTCTGTTGGTATATCCACTCGGCTACCGCTGTTTTTTTTCTCTGTTTAGTAACATACGCGAGAATGCTCATTACGGGTGAATGCTCAAGTGTATCAGCACCATAAGACCATTGAGAATAATAAGTCTTTCACTAAAAATATGTTTAATTAAAATAACAAAATGAAGACCAGACTCGACTGGAGATGACACACTCGATTTCAGTGTAATATGAAAGTTGGCAAACCTGTGTCGTAACTAATAAAATAAATGCTATTGGTTCGCAGAGATATGTATAAATGCACTAGCTATTTCCCGCAGTTTCATACGCTCAACAACAATTTTGCCAGAACAGAATCACTCTCGGCCCATTAATTTTTCATTTTAATCCGGGTCCTAATATCTCTTGAGTGCGATCGTAGCAAATCAATACGGCATTTAAATAGGCTCAGAACAGATGATCCCATTCCAAGCCTAGTAAATAGCGAGCATCTGTACCCAAAGAGAAATACCCTTCGGTTCTATTCAAGTTGGAGAATTTTCGTGCAGGGTCAGCGAAGCGAGTAATACGGTCGTAACGAGGCTGACTTGCCTGTTGCCTTCGCCTCCCGATACTGCAATGGGGATACCGGGCCTATTTGTTACAATGTATTTCAGAAACAAGTTTATAATCAAACGATATTGATTGGATAATTGATGAACCACAGATCACTTTTGTGCTACTTGTGGATGGAAGTAGGCAAAAATTGTGCTTGAAAGATGATAATGTGTAAACTGACAATTGTAAACCTCATTTCAAAGAACATGACATCTTAACCCTGCCCTCAATTTATATATTAAATTAAAAAACTGTAAATTTGTGCGAAAACACTAATAGTTTTTCACCAGAAGAGAAGCCAAATAGACAAGGTACCTACACACTAAGACATAAAAATAGGCTAACCTGCCCAGCTCTAACTTAAACCTCCATTCAACAAGTACATATTATGCAATGTCAATAAAACTTAAAAATTGCGCGATAAAATAAAGAAAGGAACAAAATTCAACAGATTTATAAATAAAGTACGTTTATTACTGTTAAGTAAATGTTATTATAGTATAAATGAGTATCTTAACGATAAATTTAATATAATATTTAGTATTTGAATACCTACTAATTAACTTAATTTAAACTATAAAATAATCATAAAACATCTATTAAATATTATTATAGCTAATAAAATAGATTAGTATTATAATTAATAAAACGGATTTATTATGTTCTCTTCCTCTCTTTTAATTGTGCTGTGCCCGACAAGCTCCATGATAATCTCTTGTTTCATAAGGTACTATACGTATCTAAGTTCACATTTTGGAATGCAAATAAAGATTATTGATTAGACGTTAAGGGATTAGGCATATTCAACGGTAATGCAGTAGTAAGCGCTTAAAATGGATGGCTTAGTACGCACCTCGCAGACATACAATCTCTTTTTCACATTGCCTTCGAATAAATCATACAGGTATGTTATCAATCTTTATGAAATTGTCATCTAATACTAATATATAAAGCTGAAGAGTTCGTTTGTTTGTTTGTTTGGTTGAACGCGCTAATGTCAGGAACTACCGGTCCGGTTTAAAAAATTCTTTCAATGTTAGATAGATGATTTATCGAGGAAGGCTATAGGCTATATAACATCACGCTATGAGCCACGGGAGCGCAGCAGTAGCCTTAAATAACGCGGGTGTAACCGCGGGCATCATCTAGTCTATTTTAATAAGCACATATGTTTAGATGTTCTATGAATTCTAGTTGTTAAAATAAACTTCATTCTGATTATACACTGTAAGTTCCGAAATATTTTGTTGAATTGAATAAGCCAGACATTCTTAATTCTAAATACAAAAATTCAGTTCACTTTTCTTTGAAGATTGTTTGTTTTGTAAGAATTTTGAGTACAGCTGAAAAAGTTAGTAATTTAATTATTACTCAGAACATTAGTTGAATTGCTTTGTATTTCACTCCTAATTTTATTTAGCCAAATTGAAACCATTGTGAAGATTTCTCTATTTTAGAAGAACAAACTATTTGCATACTAAACTATTGATTCAATTAGTTTCGTTGGTCTTAGTACTTTCAGCATGTCGAGTATTAAAAATAAAAGAAAACAAAATCCTTAGGCAAGCTCTTTTTTTTGGCAACATTTGCCATTCCGCGCAATCACTTGTGCTTTAAATACGGAAAGGTGAGTTCGGTCGTACTATTTTATCTATATAAAATGTATGTATAATATGCATCCTGATACTATTATATAAACAATTGTTTCTAGAAATAAATAGTTGTATGCTTGTTACTGGTTATTGTAATACAACAGTTGAATTTTTGTGAAACTGCAATTATATGGATTTTAAATTAGAAATGCAAAAAGTCTACCTTTTGTGTCCATAGCCGAGACCCACGTGACTGAACTGTGTGTAGAGACTAGATATATTTGATTTAGAAATGTATCTTTTATCAATATTTCTCACCAGCCACTGAAAACACACAATTTCCAATACCTTGACAAAAATATAAACGCAGAACATTTCTCACAGTGGTACGCAAGACGTGTATTTTGTTTGAATTATAGAGGAGGTGTAGAATGTCGACGGTGGTGTATCGATCTGTCGTTCGCATTATTCAGACCGCCGCCGGTGACAGCCGACTCAGCTCTCGGGCCCAAATGGAACTCCAATTCTCCCTTTGTTTCCTAATGTTACTAGTAACATTTGTTGCATGTGGACGATTGTGTTGTTTGATCCTCGTTGACATGTTGTTTATTACATTAATTTTCAATATTTATGTCTAGATAGTTTACACTTTTAACTCTTTCTAGCCGGGCTAAGTGGAGGAGCTATAGTAGAAAAGTGGACCCCGGGCTCCAAGGCTCCTTGCATCGCAGTCGAGATAACGCTAGGATGATGATCTTTAAATAAAAAAACAAGTAACAAGATATTTCACCAGTAGGATTCGCTTTAGGCGTTATTTTTATAATTGTATAATACAACCTTTAATTATTGTAAAACCACAGATTGAAAGGTTAGTGAATTATTTTCTCTCGCTCGTACTTCTAGGTAGATATTCGTCCATGTTCAAATAGTAATAAAAGACAATTACAAGAAGATAGCCATCGGCGTGAATCATAGTTGTTACAAATCGTCCCACTCTTTGTGTTCGTTACCTGTACGAGCACAAAGTTGGAAAATTGTATGGACATCCACAAGGACGCTACCCAAAATCTGTATATATAAAATTCTTGCGTTACTGACTGACTGACAAACAAGGCACAGCAGAAAGTTAAAATTCATGTATGTTCTTTGAGGACCGCAACGGTGCACTGAGAAATTCCCACGGAACCGGGAAGAAACGGTTAAATTAAAATAACATAGTTGCGTTTTTATATGAGACTTGATTCCCTAATGACGCTTTTGTTGCTGCTGTTTAGAAATCGAACACACCCGAGTTATGTTTTAACAAAGATACCTTACGAAACAACGGGGAGAAGTATTTTTCTGCCCATGAGTTTGGCATTCGTCACTGCTGCATGGGTCCGGCTTACAAACGGCTGACCACAAAAAGACATCGGGCTCTACGGTGAAAATGATGTAATTGAGCTAATGCTATTATGATGATACTTGTCCTGACATTTAGTATTTTCAAAGACTAATTGAAATGTTCATATTCTGTAAAATTCTTAGAATGCATTTCCTTATTGCTAATAAGATTTCGCCCACGACCCCCACCCGGTTTCTGAGGTATTAGCTATTTCAATTGGAATGTTTCATCAGAATCTGTGCAGTAGATTTTGCACGAAAGGGTAACAAACATCCATGTATCTTCACAAGATTTCGTGTTGATAATAGAATTAGGATGTCGTCAACTGTGATATAACCGTATCTCTGCGTCACTCCATGTGCAGATTGACTTATAGTCGAGCATAAACCTGACGGGAGATCGACTAGTATTTGCATATTATATGGTGTACTCTAACGCATCACATACGGAGGTCAGTTGACTCGTAAATTAACAGATACGTTCGTGAGTACAATACGCATCCTGAGCCTTATTATCAGACATATATTTGATGAACTGACACGTGGTAGTTGTATAGTAATACATCTCATACAATCTTTTAACAATATTGATATTTTATGCATTACAGAACATTGGCTAAGAAGCCACCAGTTCATATTCAATTTTAATAACCACCAGGTTGTAAGCTCGTTCAGTAGAGAAAATTTTATCCATGGTGGCTCGTTAATCATAGCAAGTAAATTTCTAAAATTTAAAGAAAAGACTGACATTGTGAGCCTCTCTGTTGAGCGAGTAGTAGAGATTACATGTGTTGAGTTTGAGCAGTTCATTGTTATGAATGTATACAAACCTCCATGTGCACCATTTGAAAGTTTTTTAGTTATTATGGAGGATGCTCTAAGCAAAGTTTGTAATTGCCGTAAAACGGTTGCTATTTGTGGAGACTTTAACATTAACATATTAGAAAATGCTCTTCAACTATAAATTTTTTTAATTTATTTAAGTCATACAATTTATGTCATAATTTCTATGAACCAACTAGAGTGACTGCCACAAGTGGTACTTGTATTGATAATATATTTACTAGTATAAAACCAATACACAAATCTTTGATTAATATGCTTCAGTCAGATCACAGTGGGCAGTTAATCTGTTGTCCAAGAGAATGTCCGAGAGACCAGAGAAAAATTGTTAAATATATACCAATAAATGAGAATCGACTTAAAACTTTTAAAAACAATTTATCTCGAAAAATGCGTTGGTTGCGTCATCATGACCATCCGGATCAGTTATATAATTCTTTATTTAAATTAATTAATGACGAATTTCAGACCGTATTTTCATCCAAAAAATTAAATGTAACTGACCGTCTGATGTTTAGTGATTGGGCAACTGAAGGTATTCATAAAAGCCGGATTAGGTTATATGAACTGTATAATGAAAAGTCTTATAATAATAGTCAGACCTTTGTTAATTACGTAAGAAAATATTCCAAAATATTTAGACAAGCTTGTAACACGCCAAAATCTATTTATCTGAGAAACAAAATAAAATTATCAGAAAACACTATAAAGGCTACCTGGAATGTCATCACAATGAAACTGGCAGAGCCAAAGCACGCAGCTGCGACTACCTTTTAAAAATCAATAATGTGAGTATTTCAGAGGATCTGGAAGTTGCGACAGAATTTGAGAATTTCTTTGCTAATATACCTATAGTGACAACAAAGTCGCTCAACTCATCTTCCTTGTCTGCTGAAATGCTTCTTAGGGACTGCGTGCCAGAATGTGATGCAGCCTTTGAATTCACTGTTGTTACTACTAACGATATTCTTAAATAATTTAAAACTTTAAATATGAAAAAGACAATGGATTTGTGGGGACTGTCAGTGAAGACTACTTCATCTATTATTAGCATAATTGCTCCACATCTTGCAGCGGTATTCAATGGTGGCGTTGCTTCTGGAATATTTCCTATAATATAGTAAAGTTATACCTTTATTTAAATCTGGTGACACAACCTAATTTTCGACCTATTTCTGTATTGCCAACACTTAGTAAAATTTTTGAAAAATTAATTCTTAGTCAGTTGCTTAGTTATTTTAATAGACATAATCTACTCCACGAGAAACAGTTCAGATTTACGAGGGGTCGTTCGACTACTGACACAGGAGTTGAGCTACTCAAAAGCATATTTGCAGCTTGGGAGAAGTCGCAAGATGCATTAGGTATTTTTTGCGACTTGTCAAAAGCATTTGATTGTGTACATCATGACACTCTGGTCAGAAAATTGTATCATTACGGCGTTAGGAACAAAGCTCTCGATCTCCTGGTTTCTTACTTGGGCAAAAGAATCCAGAAGGTTTAAATCAATGACAAGACATCTCCAGGTTCTACCTTGAAAATGGGAGTCCCGCAGGGGTCAATCCTCGGACCATGTCTTTTTTTTATTTATATTGTTACGCCATCTATCGGTGAATGGGGGACTAGAAGAGATTGAATGTATCGGTGGTTTAAAGGTAATTCAGCTACTCTGTACTAGATGGCGTTGCTGTATCGAGTAATCGACTGTTCGAGATTATTTCGACAGTTTTGTGGAAACATCTAGAATGCGCTAGTGATGTTATCCGGCCAGTATAAATAGAGCGGGAGCGAACGGACCGGACACAGTTACAATTGAATATCGAAGCGATCAACAAGAAGCGAAGGAAATAAGTCGGAAGTGTTTAGTGTTGTTCTAGTGGTGTTGAGAATTAAGTGTGAAATAAGTGTGTTTTTACTAGTTGTGTAAATAAGTGTGTATAGTGTTTGAGTATAAATAAAGTTCAGTTTAAGTGGCATAGTGAGTTATAATTTATCGTCGAACCCCAGCTCGTAACAATATTAACGATCTACCTTATTATGTAAAAAAGAATCATGAGATTGTGTTGTTCGCGGATGATACCTCCTTAATTTTTTATATTAGACGACAACAGATAAATTTTGACGAAGTAAACAATGCACTCTCTGAAGTTGTTAATTGGTTTAATGTAAATAATTTATTACTTAATGATAAGAAAACAAAACTATTAAAATTCTCAATGCCCAATGTTAAACAGATGGAAACCAATGTACAACTTAAGGAATCCAGAATTGAGCCCGTCGGGACAACTATGTTTCTAGGTATTATGCTTGATACCAAACTCCAATGGGGCCCGCATATAGAAAGACTTTCGGGCAAACTTAGTTCTGCAGCTTATGCAGTTAGGACAATTAGACGCCATACAGATATAGATACAGCTAGAATGGTTTATTTCAGTTACTTTCATAGTATCATGTCTTATGGGATTCTCTGGGGGAATGCTGCAGACCTTAACACGATATTCGTTCTGCAGAAAAGAGCAATAAGGGGAATTTACAACCTCGGTCCTCGTATTTCTCTAAGAGGAAAGTTCAGTGAGATAGGCATTCTAACTGTTGTATCGCAATATATATACGATAATCTGTTATATGTCCACAAGAATATTGACAACATACATACATACATACATACATACATTTCGTCACGCCTTTTATCCCCGAAGGGGTAGGCAGAGGTGTATTTCTACACCCACTTTTCGCCAGATACACTTTAGTCCCACGTAATAAGGGGCGAGCTTATTGCCGTACCGGGCACATTTCCAGACTCCGTGCTGCTACTGAGAATTTCGTGACAGAAAAACCCAATATCACTGCCCGACCCAGGAATCGAACCCGGGACCTCCCGATCCCACGCGCACATTTATGCCGTGAGACCAACGAGGCAGTCGTATAGGGTTTGATGTCGAGTTTTCCGTCTCTACGCAAAGATGGTATTTGCATCGTGTTATCCCTTAGTCGCCTCTTACGACACCCACGGGAAGATAGGGGGTGGTGACACTTGTATTATATGCCGCCAACCACACGGATTAATATTGAATTGTGTAATATTGACAAATTTAGTAAAAAAAGTGATCTTCACACTGTAAATACTAGACATAAGTATAATCTTGTAGTTCATAGCACCCGCCTCCACAAAATAAGTAGCTGTTTTATGGGGCAGTGTATACACTTTTATAACAAGCTCCCTCTTAGTGTAAGAAATTTAACAATAAATAAATTTAAGATAATTGTTAAAACTAAATTGTGTTTAAAAGCATATTGTTACGCCATCTATCGGCTCCTAGGCCCAAATGGAGTGATATCGCAGCAATGAGCCCTGTCACCAAAGGTTATTGGGCACAGTGGGAAAGTTTGGTTGTCCAGGATGGAGTTCTGTGCCGCAAATGGGCAAACGCTCGAGGTAACCAATGCCATCTGCAAATGGTAGTGCCCAAGGCTAAGGTGCCGGAAGTACTGCGGCTCTATCACAATGGTGCTTCGGGAGGTCACATGGGTGTTAAGAAGACGCTTACTAAGGTCCGAGAGCGGTTTTATTGGCTCCACTGTCGGAACGACGTCGAGGATTGGTGCCGCAAATGCACAAGTTGTGCGGCTGTCAAGAGGCCACACACTCGTAGCAGAGGTGCATTGAAGGTGTACAATGTAGGAGCTCCAGGGGAATCTGGACAACAGATGTCTGAGAAGATGAAGACTCGCTACGACCGGAAGGCAAACAACAAAGGCTCCGATGAGGGATCATTGGTGTGGCTTCATAACCCAGTACGAAGCAACGGTAAATCGCCTAAGTTACAAGTCAGGTGGGACGGGCCATATCGCATAATTATCAGGATGAACGACGTCACCTATCGAATCCAGAAGGGGTCGCGAGGTGCACCGAAGATAGTTCATTTGGACCGGTTGGCTCGTTACTATGGGTCCAGCGATGTTCGAGACGAACACGTTTAAGAGGGGGGCAGTGTTACGCCATCTAACGGTGAATGGGGGTACTAGAAGAGATTGAATGTATCGGTGGTTTAAAGGTAATTCAGCTATTCTGTACTAGATGGCGTTGGACTATATCGACTGTTCCCGACTTACTAGAATGTTTCGTCTGTAGTAAGAATGTTCGGGAATATGCCAGAAGGATCTCGTTGCCTGTCCGGCCGGTATAAATACGCGGCGGGCGAGCGAGTTCATACAGTAACAAGTGAATAGCGGAGCAACTAACGAGAGCGAAGGGAAGTAATTCGGAAGTGTTTAGTGTTGTTCTAGTGGTGTGAAATAAGTGTGTTTATTAGTGTTGTAAAAATAAGTGTGTGTTTGTGTTAGTGAATAAAGTTCAGTTTAAGTGGCATAGTGAGTTATAATTTATCGTCGAACCCCAGCTCGTAACAATATTATAAAATTTCCGATTATATAGACGACAAAAATGCTTGGGATTGAGCTGCTCTAATTCAACATGTTTAAAAATGTAAACTTGTACAACTGATAAATTTAAAATTGACGTTTCGTAAGCACTTTATACAAAGTTTACACGAAATAAAGTATCATTTCATTTCATTTCAACTACCCTTCTAGTAAGAAAGGTAGGGTTTAAGTGACCTCATCTCATAAAGTGGCTGAAAAACGTTTTTATGCTAATCGCTTTTTATTATAAAACAAAGTAGTGTCGTGTCTATCTATCTGTTCGGAATAAAATTCAAAAAATACAGGGCAGATTTTCATGCGCTTATCACAAGTAGACTAATTGGAAGTAATTCGTAAGGAATTTTTTGGTGTACAATTTGTATTGGTATTGTGTAAATTATATACAACATGTAACAAGTTTAATGCACATCCTGAAAGTACTTTGTTTAGAATCGGCTACTGAATCCATTTCTGACATATTTAATATAATTTTTTTTAATCCTAAAATAATTAAAATTACGTAAATTATAGTCACTCATTGCTTTGAAAAGTCGAAATATACAAAAATAAACCTTAAGTCAACGTAGAACGGCTTCTTTTTAAATGCATTTGTTTAATGGTTCCACGTACAGGAACGCACACATTAATACAACATAACAGTCGGTACAAGACAATAACACACAATTGACCACCAAATTATCTATCATCTTTCTTTCGCTTACGTATTAACAGCGGGAAAGAGCGAGACGTAATGTGTCTCACTTGTCACCGTCGTCGGTCGCCCGCGCTGGTAGGTATAGCGGCGGCCGGGCGGCCATTGTTGCGCTTAGATAAATAAAATTAGTCATCTACCTGGATTCTCTGTGAGTGTAGTGAAAAAATATTTTAACAAGTTTACTTGTTTATTTACAAATGTGTATTAAGTATCAACCTGATGGTGCCCCCGCGCATTTTACGTAGAACGATCGAGATCATCGTGATGTCAAATACAAGGAGCGCTGGATCGATCGCGGCGATCCTGTCCAGTAGCCTCCTAGGTCGCCTGACTTGACGCCCCTAGACTTTTGCTTTATGGGGACATACCTATTAAACCACTAGTAGTTTGTGACGAGACGACAAGTGCCGGGGAGTTAAAATAAGATATCAGCTGCTTTTGAAACAGTGAAAAGAAACACAACACAAGTGTTAAGTGAACTAAAGGATTATTTAAGCCAGGTGGTGGACACCTGGTGTCAGCATTTTAAAAAGAGGACGCCGAACAAGTGACAATAAGCCTGTGAGTCATTTGGTTATTCTATTATTGTAAAAAAAATATGATTCACAACTTTAAACACGCCTTTCTTCTTTAATTCTCTCATTGATAGGTCCCCTTTAATTTTAATTTCTAATGTATCAATAATGCTAACTAGGTATAATTATTATGATTAAATTAAGATAGTCACAATAGCCACTAACGATGTTAAAAAATGATAGACCGTATCGTATTTCGCTGTCGTTTGTTTACTACAGCAAACGTTTCGTGTGATTGTGTGCGTGCGCAGGTTTGTAGTGACCACGCATTTTACATATAATCCAGTTAATACTTTCGATAACAAACAATGTTTAGGCTAATAAAAAAATATATTTCAGTGCATGCATTATAATTATAACAAGGTTTTCTAATTGGGGTGTCTGAGGATGTGCGTTATTTCCGTTACACGTTGTATAATACTTCCTCCTACCCCCCTACTTATTTCAATATATTTAGAAATTCCACGTTATTTCTACCTCTCATAAGTTTGATTTAAATCAAATAGAAAACCTCCACATTTATTCTGTTAAATATTAGCATAGCACAAGCAAGTTTATTTGTAGAACCGAGAAATGGGATAGATACCTATAGATTAGTGCAGAAGCCTTACCTATCAGTATAAAGTATCGACGCTGTATGACAAGTACTAAATGCTACGCTGAATCTACGTTTGAAAATCGCCCAGAGGGTAAAGCGACGACGGTAGATATAGATTGTACAGATATAGTGTAGTCTATGTGTTCGAGGCATTTACTTCAGAGCTTGTTAAACTTCAATGTTAAAGTATGTTCCCATTGTGGAAATCTGAGTTTAAAAGTGAAAGAAAATTTTCCTTGCGATTTATTATATATACATATGTACATTGAATTGAAGAGTGCTTCAAATCAATGTGTGTGTGAATAAAATTAAAGATAGATTATGTATATAATAGGTAACATACAATCGTAAGTAACGTAAGGTAATTAACTCTAGTATTGGAGTTTTTCTGATATGGTACACACGGTAGGTCACCTATTCAAGTAGCGCTTTGTGCCAGCATTGCATTGCTTAACATCGCCAACCAATTATGAACGGCAATCCAAGTCACACTATGAGCGCTACAAAAACTTATACATACGGATTTATTAATAGCAGAAATAAAACAAAGCCTCTCTTAAATTGTACTTTATTGCAAAATTTGAGATGTTATCGGTTATGAAGCACGTTCAGTCTACTCAGCAATTCATTAGCAGAGCAGAAGTAGTTCGGTGGAAACTGTACGTTGGCGCCTACGGGAAATATTTGAAAAAGCAATCAGATAAATTAACTACGATTTTTTTATACGTTCTTGACATACACTTAGGAATAAAATGCAATAAAAGTAACGAAATATTGATGGAAGATAAAATATTTGAAGAGAAGTGAACACTTATCTTGTAGTTATGGAATGGAAATAAAAAACTGGAACATAAATGAATATATTAGGTATGCCTGTTTGTACTTATTTAAAAATATACCTTTGTGGTTGCAATAGCCTAGTGGATATACCAACAGACTGCCATGCAGAGGGTATCGGGTTCGAATCCACGGCGCGCACCACTGACTTTTCGGAGTTATGTGCGTATTGAATTGTTAATTATCGCTTGCCCCATGCCTCGGAGAGAACGTTAAGCCGTCGGTCCCGGCTGTCACGACGATCTTTGACAGTCGTTATAGGGCGTCAGTTCCTCCAAATAAACTGACACTAGCCTAAACAATGGAATATCGCTATCTCTTCGGGTTGCGAAGGTCAGGCAGGCAGTCGCTCTGTGGAAAAGCTAATATTCAGCCAAATCTGGTTTGGCTAGTAAGCGGACCCTAGGTTGAAACTGGGATAACGCTAGGAGAATGATGAACTTTTGTGGTTGCATTGTGGTGCCTTTAAAATGTCATTGTTGTTTAGATGTGGTTGCGTATGATTGTGATTAGTGTGAATTGCTTCTGACAAAGAAAACCCTTACGTAATCGCACATAACAATACTCTGACGATAATATTCACAAATACATATTATATCCGTAAAATGAATTAGAACTGTTAAGGAATACGTTATTATTGGGCTGAATTATGTTAATGTAAAGACTGAACGGCGGCAATGAAGCATTAGCAAAATAGCAATTAGCGGCTGTTCCTGGCTGTGATAAAATTGCATATTCACGATGTAAAATAGGTACGTCTCGTTATTCGTGTGGAAGATGTGAAATGTCTGATGCTACCTTATAGATAAGGAGTTTTAGTGCGAGTTTTGATTGAGTTTCAAGTCGTCGATATCCTCCCACAGGTTATCGACGATTTTGTGACTGGTCTAGAGTAGCTTCTTTTGGGTGTCCATCTGTCCATGGGTGGCGGTAATCGATTGCTACTAGTAAAATCCCCCTTAAAAACTAGCTAATGTACTTGCTCACTATATTCGTTTGTACCAAAAGGAAACCAAAAAATGTTCCTAGCTAGAATATAACTACGAACAATTGAAACTGCCACAGTAAGTTAAAGCATAATAGTCAATTTAAAAGACTGATCATTTAATTGCAAATCCTCTGCACAAATTCTCTTCATCGAAAAGTCGTTTACAGACTAGTATTTCATGAAGCGAATGAAAATGACATTTCATTATGAAATGCAGGCAGCTAAAGTTCGTTTGATACAAGGCAGAGCAAAAAGGGTCGATTTCACGTTTCGAATTTATATGACACTTTTTTTTCAATTTCTGTAAACTTCGGTTTTATTGCTCAGGGAGGGTCTAAAGAGTTTTCTTACACGTAGTTATACATGCGTTATAAAAATTCAAGAGGAATATTTGCTCAAAGTAGTAAAACATCAAAATTTTGTCAACACGAATGAGGTGGGTGGTTACACAAATGAAATTCTAATAAACACAAATGATGTTTCGATCACACTAATGATAAGGCCATTTTATAATTGAGAATGTATGACGTTTTTATAAAAATCGTTACCAGGGCATTATAATGAGAAGACAAAAAAGAAATAGGTTTTATCTATCTATCTATGTCGTCACGCCTGTCTCCCATTGGGGTAGGCAGAGACTATGGAACGCCACATGCTTCGGTTCAAACATACCTCTTTCGCTTCCTTGACATTCATTAACCTCATCATGCATGCGCGTCGGTTATGGGTACCTACTTTTAATTTGGTCAAACGTCACCTCTTTGGTCGGCGTACGTCCGCCTAGGGCGTCACCTACCGAAATTTCCATTCATTCTCACACGATACTTTCGTATTTTTTCTTTCATCCATCCGTTCCAAATTTGGCAAATAATGTAGGTAAAACTTATAAATTGAGAATAGTTTTATGACTTTTGAACAAAAAAATATACTGTCTCTCTTAATAAAGTGATCCAAACTTAAGCTTTCAGTCCTTCAACAATTATTACTAAATCCACAAAATAATATTTAAACAAAAATTCTAAAGAATAATGAGGAGAGGCTAGTAACTTCGGGTGCAGGTTCTTAACAGAATCCAGCAAAAAGCGTTTTTGTTTCTGTATTCCGTGTTTTTCCCTTTATGAAGATTCTAGAGCTTGTGTGAGGATAAATAAAAAAAAGAAAAGAAAGAACCTCTTCATTGACAGTTGTTTGCAAGATTTGAAAAATAGTGACTGTGGATTAAGAATGAATGAGGTACTTGTCAAATGCCTCCTTTATGCTGATGATCAGGTTATACTTGCGTCTTCAGCGGAGGACTTGCAGGAGATGGTAACAATCATGCATGATGCGTTACAGAGGAAAGGAATGAAAGTGAATGTAAGTAAAACGAAAGTTATGGTTTTTAAAAAGGAGGAATGCGTTACGGCTTGTAATGTTATGATCGATGGACAGCGAGTGGAGCAAGTGAATTAGTTTGTATATTTAGGTACTCTGTTTACAAGAGACGGTAAGAATGTAGAAGATATTGAAAGAAGAGTTAATGCAGGTAATAGAGTGAATGGAGCTCTGGAGGCGTTTATGAATAGCCAAAACGTGTCCAAGAAAGCACGTTTGGCTGTCCATAGAGGTAGAGGGGTGTTAGTACCTACTCTTATGTACGGTAGTGATAGTTGGGTATGGCAGAAGAGTCATGAAAGTAGAATAAATGCTGTAGAAATGAGAGCACTGAGAAGTATGTGTGATGTTTCTTTGACTGACAGAATAAAGAATTGTGTGATAAGAGAGTGTTGTGGGGTAAAAGATGTAGTGACAAGCATCGAGAAAGGTATGCTAAGATGGTTTGGGCACGTGGAGAGGATGGATGACGAAAGACCGACCAAGCAGATATGTAAGGCAAGTGTGGAAGGGACAGGACGAAGGGGAAGACCTAGGCGGACATTCTCTGACCAGATTGGAGACATCTTAAAAACAGGACAGGTTAGAAGCACCCTGAACAGAAGAGCATGTATGAGGAATCTGATGGGAGTGAATGAAGCAAGAGAGATATGTCAGAATCGTTGCAAATGGCGTTCCGTAGTCTCTGCCTACCCCTCCGGGAAACAGGCGTGAGTCTATGTATGTATGTATGTATTCCGTGTATTTTACACATTGATTCTTTCCAGCATCAACGCAACTATTAATATCGTCTTTATAGAATTTCTCAACTAATTTGTGAATTCTGTCACCTCCTTGTTTTATTTTCTGTACCTGAAACCTGGCATTTAAGCACTTTTTACGTCTCTTACTGGCATTTTAGTTTAAATTAATCTTAGTTATTTTTGTAGCAGAATCATTGCGGGTATCAATAGTTATATGAGTTGAATCAGAGTTGTTATCTTATTTACCGGTTTTGTCTGAATTTTGATATTTTTGTTTTATTTTATTAATTTGATTCGTTAAAATTCGGCATCTGTGTTGATATTTCTTTATGATCAAAATCATTTATCTTTTTCTGTAGTATGTTTTATCTTCAATGCTTTAATTTACTATGTAATGTTTTCATTCTGCTTCTGTTGTCTTCTGTTTTTATGTTTTTCGTGTTTGATGGATCTCTTAACTCGTCATCAGCAGCTACTTCCTCGCCTGCTTCGCGCATTTGTGAAACAAACAGTTCTTGCATCTTCTGTTCTTTGGCTTTCTTCTTCAGGTATCGTTTAGAATTTCCTCTCCAACGCTTTCTTTGTGCTCTTTGCTCCTTTAGAGACATTTGACTGATACATTTGACTTTTTTCTCACTTTAACGTTTTAAGTAAGCCTCCCTCTTCTTGGCTTTCTCGGTAGCATATTTTTCGGTGTCGTTTTTAGTTGCTTGTATCTTTCTCTCCTTGCTCCGGGCCGGCTTCACTTAACGAACACCCTTATACAAACAGCTCATTAACACGTGTAATACAGTCATTTGGTAACACTATATCATTCGTGAAGTTTTTGTTTTCATTCGTGTTACTTAAAAATCCACACGAATGAAGTGACACTAATGATATTTTGAACGATATCCTAAAATTATCTAGGCATGGAAATTTCTATTTGCTTTGGTAGACAAAACCAAATATGCGCGTTATTTGTGGCTAATCATCACGCGATACATTGAAAATCTAGTAAAAATACTTTTTGTTATATCATTATGAACACGAATGATCATTTTTTTGTCTTTAACATAGAAATTCAAACAAATGTTAATTTCTTATCGAAAAGACGACTGCTGTGCTTGCGGACACCTTAAAGTACGAGGGCGACTGAGGACCCCCACTGGGTTGCGCAGAGAGGGAAGCGGTAAATCAACCGGATGTTTATATTTCTAAAGTTTTTTATGATCTACACTAATGATTTAAAATAAGTGATCGCGTTTTTAACCTCTAGGAAATTATATTTCTACATAGTTTTAATTAAAATTACTGTTGCCGTTCAATAGCATTATTATTAGAGTGTATAAGGAAAACAATAAAATACGATTTCTTCAGGCTTAATTTATTTTTTATTCATGTTTACTAAATAATCCGGAAAGTATCTCGTCACACTAATGAAAAAGTAGACCTGTTTTTGCAAATTCTCTCAAAATTTAAACATGTATTGTAATGTTTCTTCTTGTATCATATAAAGATGTAAACCAAGGATTGAATAGAATAGATACTTAGCAATATCATCGCATATTTCTTAAATTATTTGCAAAACATACTTTATTCGTTCCGTTTGAAATCGACCCAAAAGAAAAAAGCTGCGAAAAGCGGATGCTGCAAATTTTCGAACGTACCTACCTTATTGATCTTTTTTATTTTGAAACGACATGTTTAGTAATTGGTGCATGTTTTGCTTAGGGAGGCTGACAATTTTCTAAGAATATAGAATACAGTATTGGAATCTATTGGCTTATCCCTAAATTACATTGGTGGTATGATGTCAGCTTTAAAATAATTATTGAATTAAACTTCAATAAATCGACAATATGACATTATATGAATCTTAATACAATAAGCGCTTGGCTAGCATTGCCACCAATGATTAGCAACAAAAATCTTAAGCAGATTTTCCAGCCCAGTTTTGGCGACACGGTAGGAGTTCCATAATATATTCAAGCTATTTTATTGGACATATCCGGCGCCTTCGATAATGCCTTAGGGTAGATAAAGGTGATAAAGGTCAAGTACAAGGGACATCCGCCAATCAACTTTAAGATGTTTGCCTTAGGCCGCCTTCACATTGGCGTCAGTGTCAATGCAGCGGCATCGGCACCTCGGCACACGCGGCGTCGACGCCGCGTAGACGCCGCGTCTACGTCGCGTCAGCCGAACGTTCTTTGATAACGCTTTCGTCTTTTGAAGCCAACATGTCCAGTACCTAAGTATTTACTGGTAATTTTACTGTTCATCCTGTAACAAGCTTTACAATTC
The DNA here is from genome assembly GCA_944739405.2 of Euclidia mi. Taxonomy (NCBI): domain Eukaryota; kingdom Metazoa; phylum Arthropoda; class Insecta; order Lepidoptera; family Erebidae; genus Euclidia; species Euclidia mi. The sequence goes on along the minus strand of OX123184.2, from coordinate 78,690,020 downwards.
CAGCTTGGTACCTAATCAGAGGTTTATCAGATTATTAGACTTTATCTATCCATCTAAGCTGACATGTCATATCAATCGGATTATAGTGTGTTTACTGCCAGGCAGCATATTTGTTGTAAAACAACTCTGGATGATTAGAGAGATAGTACGTGGTCTATCAACAATTACTATTAGTCGAATGTATCGCATTATAACATGAGAAATCGAATGATGATACCGGAGTTGTATGCAGCTAGCCGAACCTCCTTACCTATATATTCTAATGTTAGTGTGTAAGCTTAGACAATATAGCGCTATATATCTCAAATCTTTAACACGTGTTTCATTGCTATCCTTTACACCGACATTGTTCTTTTTATATGCAAACGAGCAGACGGATCGCCTGATGGTGAGCGATACCGGCGACCATGGACACGAGTAACACCAGAGGATTCACAAGTGCGTTGCCATCCTTTGGTTTGGGAAAAGGAATAAGTGGAGGAGAGGGATGAAGAAGAAGGAATAGAGAATCGGGCTTCCGGGACTAACCGTATGAAACGCAACAGTATGGGTACTGTTACTTTACGTCGATTTTCTGTGAGAGGGTAGTACTTCCCGGGGTAGTACTACCCGTAGAGCTGAGCCGTAAGCAAGGCAAAGCAAAATATATTGTGTGGATACAAGCTTATATTTTAGTCAGTAAGTAACGGCAAAAATAATCTTAGCCTTTTGAAATAACCCAAGCTTGTCTCTCAGCACAAGCTTGTTAGTATCAATCTAATAACTCTTAATTACTTTTCGCAACAATGAACAGATATTTATTCTAATCTTGGAAACTAAATTTAAGGCCGCGTACTTAATGAGTTATCTCTTTTAATTAAAATAAAATCGTGTTTACTCTTAATTAAGCAACATTTCTGCTAAAGCGTATTTCAGTAAATCCTTTGATAAGTTTGAAACAGTGTCTCTTAATATTTGCACTTATAGGTAGAGTTTGTGCAAACTCTGAAATAATAATAATTTTCTATCTGACTACGAGAGCGTTGCCGCCAACTAAAGGTTAATCTGCGTACTTGCGGAAAGTGGACGAACTAAATCTTAAGTAAGTATCCACTATTTTCTTTTGCGCTGATTGCCTTTGCTTGAGTAAAAGGATTAACCATTTTGTATAGCATTAGGTCGCTTGGCGCTGCTGTAATTATATGAGGAACTATTAGAATTTCTGCGATGGTTTATAATAATATGTATAAATATTGACAGATTCGCATGTTGTCTGTTTACAACTGACTGGTCTGTTTGTTCAGTGGTCACAGAATCTGGTTGATAAACTAGTGATTGTAGGTTCGATACAGAATAAATCTATGTGTGATGATCCTGATGGTTTTTTTGTCTGGGTGTAATAATTTTATCTTTAAATAGATATACAGGCTCTGCCTAGATTGGCATCAGATGACTATGTGTGAGTTATCCTAAGACATTATATAATCATTAAAATACAGCCAATCTGTTAAATTATTTTCTAAGAAAACTGAATACGCTTATCGCTTCCATTTGCCGTCAAAGCAAAGGCCCAACGAATTCAAGTGGTAACTACAGTTCACAGACCTTGTCAATAATATTCTACTTCATACACACATTACCATCTAGTCCCAAACTAAGCAGAGCTTGTATATAATGGGTACTAGATAATGGATAAACATACATTATATACTTTTTTTTAAAATACATATATATTATACATAGAAACACCCAGACCAAGGCAAACATCCATGTTCATGCACACAAATGTTTGACTAGAGCGGGAAGCGAACCCGCGACCATCGGCGTAGCAGTCGCTTACACTCCCGCTGCGCCAACCGGTCGTCTTGTCACCGCTGGCGTTCCAGCCCACCTTGAACCTCAGGGTTTGGTACGCGACGACGGCAAAAGATCAGACGGTATGTCTTTACTGCCATGGAAGTTGGGTAGGCCTTTGGTATGGGACGCAACGTGTGTCGATACCCTCGCGCCATCACATCTTCCTAGTACAGTGGGTTGTACGGGCCGCTGCTGTTGCTACAGCGGAGACCCTCAAACGGCGCAAATACGTAAACCTAGTAGGGGATTACGTATTTGACCCGTTTGGGGTCGAAACGTTGGGGCCATGGGGTCCAAGTGCGTGATCTCTTTTTAGAGACCTCGCAGAGACTGGTCGACGCCTCGCGTGACCAGAAGGCTGGGTTGTATTTGGCCCAGAAGTTAAGTATCGCCATACAACGTGGTAATGCTGCCAGCGTTCTGAGCACGCTTCCAGTTGACGGCGATGTGGATGAATTACATGACACTCTCTAAATTATTTTCTTTTCGTTCTGTATATATTTAATAGTATTTTAAGACTTTCATACAGATTAGCTGCCGCTTTTCGTGATTTCGAAGCTCCTCTTTATTATTCTTTCTAGTGCAACAACGAATCAAAGCACTCTGGAAAAATCGCAATAGGTAATCCATTCCAAAGCCTACACAGCTGAGCGGCAAAAGATCGCTTTGAACTTTACCGTGCCAGTGGTAAACGTTTTCTAATTAAATTAATGCACCATGTGACTGGGTACAGAGTGATATGGTAGTATAATGGTGACAATGATACTCCATAGCCAGCTATTGAGCTAGTCTTTCACCATCGAAAGGGCAATGATTATATCGTATTGAAGGCGCTTGTTTCTTTTTGAGGTTGAATAGAATGAAGTTTTAGGATCTCACTTGGCGGCACGACATAGAGAGAATAACATTGGAAAACAAAATTTGTTACCATCTTTACCTGATGAGCTGATCTTCTAGCGGTGATATACAGTGAATCAGCCTGACATTTATCCGCACAGCAATACCTGGTATTAATTAAATAGGAACGCTTGAGGACCAAAAGTCACCAAAATAAATATATTATGATTATAGCCAGCATGCTCTTAATTTTGCTAAATCAACCATCAACGAATACTAGTACATATAACCGATATAAGTGCGCTAAGTACCGTCTTTGGCAACGTTAATCTGTCCTACTGGACCAGACGGCGCTAGGCAGAGCCTAACCATGACGCATAGCGAATACCGTTTTAGGAAATTCGTGAAGATATGCTACCTGCCACTAAGAAGGATTTCTGTTAGTTATCTAGGAATTTTGACGGCAAATATTACAACTCCATTAGACAGAAGTGGAGGAGGTTGCATAGATATCACGAACGTCTCATGGAGTCGGGTTCGCGTTCTAGAGTCACCATTATTTCAACTGTCAATGTACTTAGGTCAATAATTATTTTTAAACACTGCTTCTAGCGCAATAAAATTGAGATGAGAGATTACGAAAGGGGTCACTGAAAGAGTCCACTGACAACTGTTACATAATCTACCACTCCTTGAGAATGGCGTCAAATAGGAGCATTCAAGTGGTCGAAAGTACCTATTTATTCCCTTCAACGAATTAATGAAACCTTTCTACAAGTTACTGACTGCATACTTATTGTAACTAGGTACTCAGCATTTTTACGAAAAACTGGATCGACTGGAACATTAAGCGGGTCTGAAGTCAATTAGAGATTAGCGCTCGCTACGGTTAGAGTCTGGTCAAATTGGATGTTTGAGTGAAAATTTAATCACTCAGCAAAGTTGCCGGTCTGTGATTCACGTTGTCGGTTTTCTATATTAATAGTAAGTAGTTTTCAAAGTTAATAAAACAATGAGAGAAATCCACGTAGTGAATCTCCTCGTAGAAAAATCCTCGGAATGAATAATATTAAAGCTAAAGTCGCGGCGGCTGCATTTCATCATAACGATAAACACAGGCGAGTTTTTGTTTTCATTCTGTGATTGCTAAATTATTAATTTGTTTGTAATTTGCTCATGTAAAATATTGTATATATTTTATCAGAATATAAAATTTGCTTGACTAAAATGTTATTAAGTGCGATTATAGAGACAAAGAATAACAAACAGAAATGTCGAGCCCAATCGGGTCGTTATCTCTCGTGTCTTAAAGAACTTTGTTTTCAAGTTTTAAATCTATATCTATACATATAATAAAACTGTAGAGAGATCAATTCTGTACATTAAATATATATTCAAAATTAATATTGGAGGATGAATGGTGATCGATACTGATGCCAAAAATGCAATCAGTAAATTTTTTGTCTGTCTGTCTGTCTGTCCGTCTGTCTGTCTGTATGTGCACGCATGGGTCAAAAATTACTAAAAGGATTTTAACCAAACTTGGTACAATTATAGTCCATACTCCTGGGCAGGTTATAGGCTATATAACATAACGCTAAGACAAAAAGGAGCTGAGCAGTGACGATAAATTTGAAGCAAGTTGGATGAAAATGTGCTTTCGAGCTCTTATCCTCGCATACGTTGATCATTCACCAAAAGTATGTATTACAAAGATGATGGTCTTCAAAAGATCTACAAAAAAGTCCTGAATAGTATATATCTATCTTTTATAAATTAGCCACAATAACGGGTTTAATTGTTAGGTATTTCTTCAAATTGTATTAAATACATCAATATATTGTATTTTACATAGATATATCTTTATTAAACTCCAATATTCAAAAAGTACACTTTAATATGTATATTATATTAAAAAAATATAGAAATCGGTTTATAAACACACAAGATATAGATGAAATAAAACTTCCAAATCTCGCCGCGCCAGTATGGATACGGCTATAGGTACGGTTGATTTTTGTTTAACGCGCGAAACGGCCGTCTATACATATAATAAATCTGTAAGTGATCGATGTCCGTACATGGAAGATATGCAGAAGAAATCTATTTTAAGGGGTCTACATTAAAGAAGATAAGCCAAAAATATAATTATTAACATTTTTGTCTGTTTGTCTGTGCGTTTGTGCACGCTAATTTCAGAAACGGCTAATAGAATTGGAATGCGGTTTTCATTGATGTATTGTAGTAAGCCCTACTTAACATTTGACGTTTGTTTTATACGAATCGGTTCATAGATAAAAAATTTGTGTCAAATTAAAAATTTGTTCGGTTAAAATTTGTTCTATAAAAGTAACTCTTTAGTTGAATTGGTTGAAACTTAATATATTATGATCAGTCAAATGTAAAATTACGAGGGTTGAAATATTATAAATAGGATATATTCGAACATTTGGATCTTCCAATTCAAATTGAGCTTAAATCTGTATGATTAATTATATTAAATAGGGTTCAGCTTAGGCTGGACGTATTCGCAGATGTATATGTAAACAGGTTGAAGAGTGGCGAGTCATTTTATTTTACTGGATGGGGATAGACACTGGGATGGCATTGTCTGCAAGTATAAGCAAGTATAAGTAAAAGTCCTCATCGATTACGCCATGGGTTTGAGATGCTGCATAGTTATGGCATAACTATGAAGACAAATTGGCCGAGGACAATTTTAGGTTCCCACAACAATCTAATAAACCATTGCTTGACAGTAGATATAGTTAAATCTATCCTATTACTCAATATGAACGACCACGACGACGGATACGAACCATCATTTGCTGGTGTAAAAATGATCTCTCGAGACTTACTGAAGAACAGCGTTTAATATAATTACGATCGTGTGTGTCGTAGCGTGGATAGTGATTTGAGAAAAATCCTATTTGTAGATGCTCCGGGTGGAACGGCAAGACTTTTCCTACCAAGGGGATTTCGGCAAAGGAACGAAGCTAAAGTAAGATTGTGCGAATACAAAATGACGAACCCATGGGCAGTATAACAGTACTGTTTAGTGGCAATTTTCATTAGGCTCTGTCTGTTATACCACCATAGAATATGAGACAAGAGCTAATGAAATTATAGCCTGTCTAAAGAGTTCATAACTATGGGATTGTACTATCACTATGCATTTTGACATTAAATATGCGAGCATGATTAAGAGGCAACGAACATGCACAGGAATTCTCTGATCTTTTACTCGCGACTGGTAACATCGCGGTGTAGACTTGCACGAACAAGTGAAAGTCATTTGAGCTTTTTTTAGTACACTATTCAATATAGGTATTATATGCAACTTAAAACATTTTGGGTATCAATTCTGTAGCCCAATGAAAAGACATATTCCGCGCGAACGGAGTCGCGGGCACAGCTAGTAGTCTACATAAATTTGGTAATAGCTCTAAATTGTATGAGTTTCATGTTGTATAGCGGAATCGTTTTAACTTTGAATATTTGGACAAAGCGGGCGTCATAACCCGAGGAATACATCGTATATTTATTTGACAGCACTTGGACAAAGTTTGCGACTAACTATTTATTTTGTTTTCTGTTGCCTGCAAGTGTTGTGTAGTATATTTTGTTGATTCAACTTAAAACAAGTAGACATGTGAGTATCGTTCTGTAGCTTAATTACTTTACTCTTTATGTTATAATTTATTTTAAATATACGTGAATTGAGATATTTTTTCATTGAATTCTTTAATATCATAGTATTGGTTCTTTAAAGAAGTTTCTCAATTCGCTAGTTTCTATTCCTAAGTCCAAGGTATCAATTAAATTAATCAAACATTTTTTCTGGGTCTTTCCTTTATTAAATTTTTATGTAATTACAGTGAAACTCTATCCGTGAAACAGGGTAATATATAGATAGTTCGAAGCTTACTCTACAGAACCACCCAGGTTTCCTCGATTAATTTAGTAATGAGTCTTCCTGGGACAGGCATGTCTCCCTGTCTGGATTTGGTTCACCGAAGCAGAAGAAGAGAATTTAAAATAATTGAAGCAGTTAAACCTGGATATTTATTTAACATCCTCTGCTTCACGAACTTATACTTAGTTTTTTTTGATTTTCATATGTTTAACAATGGGCTGGGCAGCATAGAGCCTGTTTCAACAACTATGACAAATAAATAACATTTATGGGAATAGCACGTAAATCACATTGTTTATATGATATACAGTAGGTAAGTACTTATTTGCATTTGTGTTGCGAGGACGGATGGTATCCGTTGCGTCAAATCTACGTAAAAAAATCTCAAATCTGGATTCGCCTTATATGTGGTCAATTTACCCGCAGGTTTTTGATCGCAAATGTAGACGAAATTGTTTTACATTGTTTTTCTAGAAAATTGTCGGATGTTAGGTATAAGAAACTAATAATAACTATAGCTATAACGTGCTTTTGTAACAACACAACTCTCTAAGTGTGTACAAACTATTCGACTATAGGTATGTGTTTTTTACAAGTTACATAAAACCAAAACCTTTATGTGTCGACAGCAAATGTACCGCTGACCTCTTGGTCGGTAAGAGAGTTGAGAAGTTAGTCGCTCCGGCTGAAAGGGTCTTATCCCATCATTATGGATTAGTCGGACAGACGAGTTTCTTGGGTTAAGCGCCTCTCTGCACTCAACTGAGCGTGATGTGATTATCGTATTGTTGTTACCTACTCTAATACCATCGGGGAAATCAGATATGACAATCATTCTTCAATTCCGTATTGTAGTGGACTAGCTCATTATTATGTTATATTATTAGATGAATAGAATTGAATATAGCTTTTGTTGGAAGTGGGTGCCTATACGGTTCTACGTATCTATATTACGTGTATGTAAGCTTGTATTATTAGGCATGAATATACCTAATAATATTCTACTACAGTCACACAACATCATCTAGTCCCAAACTTAACAGAGCTTGTCCTATGGTACTAGAAAATGGATAAACTTTTTTTTATTTTTCGTAAATGCTTATCTACATATTATACATAGAAACACACAAACCTATTTTTTAATTGTCTTGGTCGCAGTCAGTCTAAAAAGAGAAAACGAACAGCACTCTAAAAGTTGCATGGTATCGAATATTTATTATACCCGTAAGCTCTATGGAGCATCGTTAAAAGTTAACAAAGTCAGGCTCGGGTGAAGTTTGTAAACTGATGTTACTAGATTTACCAGTAATATACTAACTATTGTAACATTATGGTGTTTGTGGACACTTGCGACGTTCTAGCATGTATGCGAGATATGAAGGATTTTTTTTATTATTAAAAGGGGTCCATTGAATGCGTGATGTATGAAAGGTTGGGGGGTTATACATAACCAAATTTCTTTTGGGTGGTGTTTGGCACTTAAAAGACTGACACCACTTTTCCTTTTCTGTTCCAGGGCTGCCGACGGCTTCGTGGCTAGGGATTTTTTTCCCTAGCAAAAAGTCCGGCCTAAAGGACGGGAGTGTGTGACCTCGCATTGAGCAATGCACATTACAGCGCTGCCCCACCTATTCGACGCACACATCCACGCCCGCCGTCGAGTATATATTCAGGTCCGACGTGAACAGCGGTCCTTTCGGATCCCGGACACCACCGCTGAAGAAAAGTGCTGCTTCTCTGCTGGAGCAACGAAGCCTCGTCAGCCTGCCTGCCTACCCTTACCTCTAGCTACCGGGTTTCTATTGTATTAACGCTTCCTAGTAAATATATTTTGTAACGAACAATAACTATTTAATTTATCTCTCCCCTACACATACCTACTACGTAACTCTATAGGCATATAGGTGTCCACAAACACCATAAAGTTACACTATATTACTTACTTACTTAGTAAAGCGATTGCATTTACGAAAGTTCCGCTAAGTACTGAAGCAAGTTTTTCTAAACTGCACTAAAGCTGAAAAGTACGTACGTTGTAAATTTATATAGCGTTATTTAGAATGATTAAATTTGCGAAAGAATTTCTAAAAACTAGTAACCATAGTCAGAATTCGAAATGCTAAAGTGTGTTCGGGCTCAGTGACTTGCCATTAGAGAGGCCTATATCCAAGCGTGGACTATGGCAGGCTGATGATGATAATGAAAGTCTGTAGAGCACCTAATCTAACAAAACGCTAAAATTTGCACCGGTCGTATGTATTTGAATGATTGCTTAGAGATCAAGATGAAACCTTTTTAGAAACCCATACGATCTATTTTAAATTGTCTTTATATTACGACGATGGATGAATGTCACTTGCTCATAACATTCATCCATCCGCAATACCATCAGTACATCCGTGAACATGGCGCTTGCAACAGTGCCGAAATATCGGTTACTCCAAACTGTATAACGGTATTCTAATATTCTACCACATACACACTACACCATCTAGTCCCAAACTAAGCAGAGCTTGTACTATGGGTACCTACTAGATAATGGATAAACATACATATATACTTTTTTTTGTAAATACATACATATTATACATAGAAACACCCAGACCAAGACAAAGATCCATGTTCACGCACATAAATGTTTGACTTGAGCGGGAAACGAACCCGCAACCTTCGGCGTCGCAGTCACTTACACTCCCGCTCCACCAACCGGTCGTCATCAAAGATTTTTCTCTGCGAATCTTTCCCGCCTAATCAAAGAAATTAGCGTAGACACTCCTATTTATAATATGCATGTATTTACAAAAAAAAGGAAATATGTCTGTTAATCCATTGTCTAGTACCCATAGTACAAGCTCTGCTTAGTTTGGTACTTGATGGTGTTGTGTGAATGTGATAGAATATTATTATTTGTTTCTCTTTCACTGGTATTATTCTACTAATAATTCGTCACTGGCGACATGAAGTTTGTTCGTCTTCTTGGAGAACTTCTGCGGAATCGACACTTCCGAGTCCATATGCTTTCGGATAAGAGCAGGTGGCGCTGCCAAAAGAATGGATTGCCCCAAGGAAGCGTACTGGCTCCGATTCTATTCAATATTTACACCAACGACCAACCAAAGATTCCAGGCACAAATCGATTCATTTACGCAGATGACTTAGCGCTCGCAACACAAAGCAAAACCTTTGAGCAGGCGGAAGCTACATTATAAGCCGCATTGTGCAAACTAGGCACTTACAACGATGAAAATAGTCTGAAACCTTATCCGGCAAAAACACAATGCATTTCACCTGCGTAACAGATTTGCAAAGGCACTCCTGTTTCTCATTGCAGCCACCCAAAATACCTGGGCATCACTCTGGATCTAACACTAACTTACAAAGCCAACTGTGAAAACTTAAAACAAAAGGTCTCCGCACGCAATAACCTTCTACTCCGATTAACATCCTCAAAATGGGGCGCTGCGCCTTCAGTTTTGCAAACCACAGGATTGGCATTGTGTTTCTCTGCGGGGAATACGCATCCCCGGTTTGGCACAATCTGTCAAGGTGGGGATTTATAGACCCAAGCACGAATAAATGCGGCTGTGGCGCATCTCCACAGACGATGGGCCATTTACTTACGTACCCCGCAGGCCCGGAGTCGTGTACGCTTGACGACCTGTATGAGGCCAGGCCAAATGCCATCTGAGTGGCCGAGTTTTGGGCCAAATATATTTAAAGTGTTGCTATCGACACGATAAGTAAGTATTCTAATGAATTAGAACTATACCCGGCCTTTTGGCAGGCGTACACGGAGACATAGGTCCAACGCGCAGAGGCCCTTAGAGAGTTTTAATCTAGAATGTGATGGGACACATGCTGCGGGGTCTCCACGACTGCACTACTGCAAACAGCTATGGAATAACCGCAGCACGTGTAGGACTATTGCTATGCTGTGGAGTCAAATTTAATTGCGTAATGGGGATGTTAAATGGATTGGTAATAAATGATGCTATGGATAACAAACGACACCTGCCAGTAACACTCTTATAGTATTCGTCTGCATGGCAAGTGGTGACTCGCCAACTCACTGGATGAGCCCTCTCTTAATAGCCACCATGGCAAGCAAAGTCAAGCCATAAAGGCAGCCAGAGGGCAACACCGGTGCGAGTGGCTAGGGGTGTCGAGCTGTCTGGCACCAGTTTCGCCATCGCGGGTCTCGTGACAACGGAGACCCGGAGCGGGTTTCCCCGTAGTCACGCCCTTGAGAATGACACTATCACCCCCGAGCTAGTAGCCCTTGCGGCTTCCCTCTGGCCGGCCGACCAACGCAAAAAGAGTTGAGAGTCCTGTGGGCGCTCTTGGGTATCCACTCCAGCCAGCCTATAAAGGCAAGCCGCAGACGAGGCCCTGACCGACTCTCTGAAACATTCGGGACCGCAGTGTCGCCACACGCATTCAGCTGGCCACAAGGCTGCCCTGTTGTTATTATTATTATTATTTCAACACGGATGATAAAAGTTCTACGTGATGCCATAGCAGTAACGGACGAGTGAATACTGTGGTAGTTTTGTGTAGGCCCCAACGCCTCTATTTGTCTCATAGGCTTTGCCTTTGAAGGGAGTCAAGAAGAGCACACCATATTTATGGCTTAGGAGGCAACCGAGTAGACGGATCGCCTGAAATTGATTACCGCCACTCATGGACATTTGCAACCCCATTGGAGTCACAAATGCCTTGCCGACCTGGATGAGAAAAGGAATAGGACTAGGAGCGGGATGAGGAAACCGGAAAATGAGATGGAGCCGCCGGCACTCTTACTCTTCGAATGAAATGACGTCATTACTTTACGTCGATATTCTATGTGAAGGTATATAGTATCCAGGTTCGAGCTGGCCTATTCATGCTCAAATCAGGAAGGTTCCAGTACCTAACGGGGCTTAGGCTACTTCGGGCCGTTAAAGGAGCGAGAGTCTTCCTAAATCTGTGTGCCATCGGTTAGGCTTATATCCAGCAATAGACTACGACGGGCTGATGATGAGCTGTGCGTCTTGCTTTTTTGCGTTTTTTGTGACATGGCATTGGTCGCACATGTATCGTTTGATGTAGCGGGATGCTATAGGGTCCTACGGTGTGCACTGTGCTTCAAATTGATATACTGTGTGGTCTGTGAGCGCTAGGTCTTGGAATACAGTAACAAATAACTTAAAAATCAGTATTGGAGTAATTATACATTTAAGTCTATAGGAATTTTTACAGTAGCCTCGCAATTTTCATTTGCTAATATTTTGTAATTTAGGCAAAATATAGGTTTATTTACCAAAAAAACGATATACATAATATAAATACTCGAAACAGGCATAGGTTATAATTATGCCCCTTATCATCGTTTACATAAAGTTAATAATTCTTTTGTAGGGCTAGGTATTCGTATATACAATAAAATACCAATTAGTATTTTAGAATTACCATTTAGTACATTTAAAACTAAAATAAAAGACTGCGTTATTAAGAAAGGTTATTATACTATTAATGATTATTTCAGTGATAAGGATAGTTGGTCACTTACGCTAGACAACTCATGATCTTTATACCTAATTGGAATTATATAGATACTTCGCATTTTTTAGTTAATCTTTATATAATATTTCTAGTTCTTTTAAATTACTGTTCATGTATTATTAGGTCATTCATCTTACTACATTTACATTTGCATTGTTGTTACATTAATTTTATTAAAGTTTTACTGCACTGTAAGATGAAGATAACTCGTGATCATGGGCTGTAAACTAATGTTTTTGTAATTTTGAGTATTCATATACAGTCACTTCTGTAAGGGCTCTATCATGTTCAGAACTATGGTGGAAATGTATGTTAGGGCTCTATCAGACAGAGATCGGTCACGCGGTCAAGCGTTCAAGCGGTCAGTTTTGCGTTCTTTGTGTTATATTACGTTACATAGACCGCGTGACCGCTCTCTGTCTGATGGACCTTATATAACACAAAGAACGCAAGACTGACCGCTTGAACGCTTGACCGCGTGACCGCTCTCTGTCTGATAGAGCCCTAACATACATTTCCACCATAGTTCTAAACATGGTCGCGAGTTGCCTACATTATAAGACGTAAGTGGATGCTCCTGTTACACAATATTTACATTGGAAGGCTAACTAAGGCACTTAATTTAGTAACTGCATTAATTTCTTAAGTATTATGTCTGTAACTAAGTAGTTACTATTTACAAGTAATTAAGTACAATGTGAAACAGCTAAATACATACCTATGTACCATAATATTGGCAGTTCAAAAGAGTGGCCACGAGTTTTATTGCCCGTTCTTTCTCGTGGTTCTACCTATTGCTTTGCGAACGAGGCAGTAAATGTAAATGTAGAAGCATTAAGTAATTCGATTTAATAAAATGACGTTCATAAGCGTCACCTTTGGCGTTGTGACCTAGATGAATAAACGATTTTGACTTTGACTTTGACTATGAAATCATGATGGCTTTGTAAAGCTTTTTTAAATATTGCTGAACATAATATTTCTTAAAAACTTCACTATTAAAATGGCAGAAATAAAACAAGACGAGAGAAATAAAGCTGTAACATTTTGTTTGGCTTGGATGCCAGAGGAACCTGTTGCGGCAGCTTTATCTGTTTGCACGGAGCGTCTGCCGCCGCCGACTTCCGCAACTTATCGACTGGAAGTAACGATAATCTCAACTTAGATTACATGACAGCTCACCAGTTATCTAAAGCGCTTCACTTTTGTGCCGTTCGACGCATTCTTTTTATGGAAGATCAACCTTTTGTATCTCGACGGACAATTTATTGAAACGTTCGTTATATTTTGCTGTATTTTTATGTACGAAATAAAACAAGTAATTTTATAAGAATAGCACATTTATTACGCGGAAATAGTGAACAATACATTATGGCACTCGGTCACTAAAATATTTAGCTGAACTATAAATAGACTTATAAATATGGTAAAACAACATACAAAAATACTGGCTACATTGATCCTCCGGTGCAATACTCCCATATTGCACTACTGTATCACCTTCTAAATATGAAGTAATTGGACGTTCTATTTCCAGCTAACAGGACTACGGACAGTGACGTCAGCATCGCCGGCGGTGTCTCCTAATGGCAGTACAATGGGACAAAGACAAGAACCGGGACCGACGACTTTACGTGCCCTCCGATGTACTGTAGCATTCTGATGTAAATGCCACACGTAGTCACCCATCCAAGTAATAGCCTGTGCATGCGTTCCCTAACTTTGCTGCTCTATAACAGCAAGCCAAGTCACGCTATGAGCGCTACAATTTTTTAATTAATGACTATGGTCGCAAAGTATATAATAATAATAATAATATTCTACCACATTCACACAACACCATCTAGTCCCAAACTAAGCAGAGCTTGTTCTATGGGTACTAGACAATGGATAAACATACCTATATACTATTTTTTGTAAATACATATATATTATACATAGAAACACCCAGACCAAGACAAACATTCATGTTTACGCACACAAATGTTTAACTTGAGCGGGAATCGAACCCGCGGCCTTCGGCGTCGCAGTCGCATACACTCCCGCAGCGCCAACCGGTCTCATATGTTTATGATACTCTAGTTCTGTTAAAATTATGCAGTGCAATCAAAGTTGGTAGTTCGAGCTTTGCTCATACCGCAACTATTTCAGCATTTTCAGACAAGAACTTGCCTGAAAATATCGATCGACCTAAATCACAGCTAAAAGTTTGCAAATTGTGTTACGCTCTTTCCTTTATAGCTGAGGCAGATACAAATACATCATAACGTAATTTGTGTACTCGTGAGGAAATAAAACCGATTGTCAGCGGAGTCTCTACCTTAATACATTGCAGCGCTTCCAATCAAGTGGGTTTGCCAGACGGTTGCTCGCCTTTTAGCGTCTAGTATGCACAGACGTACTCCAACCGAGTATGTCGGATACCTATACTAAATAAGCTCCCGGAATAAACTCAGTGTTTGTACTCTTAGCGGGAAAAGTGCAATCGATAAACTAAATCTATTTCTTGAACTGTCTATATCCTTTAAAATTCTAACAGTGTTGTTAAGATCGAATTTCTTGTGATCAGTTAAAAAAAAATGCAATGTTGTTACGTTTTTTGTGATTCGATAAAATATGTTTTCTTTTTTTTTTTCAAAATATTGAGGTGCTGATAAACTTGAGCATTCACTTGTAGCAGAACTCCGGGCATTCGCCGCTTTTAAATATGTCGAACTGAGCAACAAACAGAGCCAAACATCGCTTCGAACTTAAACGCATTTGTTTGTTTTTCCGTAATCTTACATTCGCAAGAATGTTCTTAACAAATCAGTACTTAAAATTATTAGGTCCTTTATGTACTAAGTTCCACGTATTGCAATAGTATACCTAAAATTGGAAATGTATTTACATATAAATGTACAAAAAGGACGCGCTAAGCTTTTGGCGTTGTCTGTACATTAACTACTTGACGACATTTTTACCTTGAGAGTTTTGTGCTCTTTGTGTTCTTTGTGAGGCGATATACGCTGACTATACAAACTAGGTCGCTCATAGCTTCATGACTCTTTCATGAAGGTTCAATTTACATTTATTTTATATACAACACCTTCTACAAGTTTACGCTTGGTTACGCCGAGATTCGCTCGCACAACCAACCTGCCTACATATCTTATACTAATATATAAAGCTGAAGAGTTTGTTTGTTTGTTTGTTTGGTTGAACGCGCTAATCTCAGGAACTACTGGTACGATTTGAAAAATTCTTTCAATGTTAGATAGCTCATTTATCGAGGAAGGCTATAGGCTATATAACATCACACTATGAGCCACGGGCGCGGAGCAGTAGCCTTAAATAAGGCGGGTGTAACCGCGGGCTCATCTAGTTTACGATAAATCGAGAATTTGTTTCAGTTTGCCGTTGTTCTTATATTGAAGGCAATTGTATTAGTTTATTTTAAAACTTCAGCTCAAAGCTTGGTTTGTGTGTGGTCTGTATATGTATATATAATAGTGGGAAATATTATAAGTTGTTAAGTAACTGTTGTATTTTTTGTAAAACCAGACTTAAACTTAAATACTCCATCAATTCAAATCAAATTCAAAGTGATTTATTTTGCCTGGCTAAGTAAACCTTATCAAAGTCTTAAAAAAGATTTGAAAGGAAATATGCCATGCCAATCGTTTATTTCGGAATATTGTTACATATATTTGATTTGGGTAGTTCACATACCTACTACTAAAATCAAAACATTTCAGAAATATTCAACATTTAATACTATAACGGTCTTTACTTTATTTACATACTTCGTTAAAAATATTTTATAAACTCACATCGAGTTTTAGTTTTGTTGTGCGCACGTTACGTTAATAAAATTGATTCCGTAACATCCTTAAATATAAGCGGCCGCCGTTACACGTTATTCAAGGAAATATTACATATTTTATTTCTGCCAACAGCCCTCCAAAATCTATAGCTCAGTTATCAGTTCCAGAGAAGTCGAAATACGTTCTCGAAATAATAAATGTATATTTATTTCCATTCGAAGAAGGCACGTGTAGACTATGTCGGGGCGGATAGTTTCATTTTCTTTTGAACGGCGTAGTGTTATCATAGAGTAAAATGGCCTCGACCCTGCATACTATTATTGATATCTCTACCTACACTCGGGTATTTGAGTGAATATTGTATTTATTTTAAATCCAAGGAAATACTCAGTATGTTCGCAAAATGATACCGTATTTTTTAAATCACTTTATAAATCGCTTTACGTTTTAAAACCGTTTGATTACGAAAGCTGTGGAATTTTGTAAATTTATATAATCATGTTTAGTATAATTCTCAATGGCGTGGACGTTTTTTAACGAAATGAATACTGATTTCGAGAAAACAACGTCGGCGCGTTTTACATTTTGGCAAAACTAATTAAAAAGGAGACACTTTATTCCTCCTTAGGATTATGAAAATGATATGGATCTAGAGTTAGCAAGAATCTAAAGTCCACTCAAGAGTATCCGACAGGTTCCATGGTAAAGTGTTGCCCTTAATAAAACTTATTATCACCTGGGTCAAGCCCCCTTAAATAAAATCCTGCATCCATCAATGATAAAAATTCTGACTGTATTCACATATTATTATACGTAAAGCACTTATTCGAGGGATGTATCTTGGGTAAAGTTTGCGAAGCGGTGTTTCCCTTTAAGGTGTTACAGGGATGTCATTGCTCTGTGATGCACCTTAAAGGCCAGATTACACCCGGAGCCCTATCATTTTCTGCTGAAGTTGGCCAGTGGAAGGGGTTATAGTGTGGTAAAATCCCACAAACCTCAGCCTCATTCTCCTAGAAAACCGTCAAGTTTAGCAATCGAAATGAAATGTGAAAGATGTCCATGGTTATCACATGAAATATCGTAATCATAGTCACCTTAGTCCAGGGTAAAGTTAAAGTCAAAGTCAAAATCTTTTATTCAAAATTGGCTGGTAAACAGCTCTTTCTGAACGTTAAATTTTACAATAGATTTAGTTTTAGGTAGTTCTTCCCAGTACATAGGACACTGTATGCGGTTGCAAGCCTGCTTCGTGTTGGACTGGTGCTCCGTGCACAGAGCTGGCGACACGCTGTTCTTTATAAGATCTTATCTTGAGTAGATGCTGTAACATGATAGTCATCATTATATTTTAGGTAAGTACTTATATAAAAATACTTGTCCTGACTGACATAGCCTCACACGTCACAGAAACCAATCTGAAAATAGAAATGTGAAATTTGGACAGTAAGTGCCTTTTTTAGGGTTTCGTACCTAAAAGGTAAAAAACGGGACCCTATTACTAAGCCTCCGCTATCTGTCTGTCTGTCTGTCCGTCTGTCTGTCTGTCACCAGGCTGTATCTCATAAACCGTGATAGCTAGAAAGCTGAAATTATGTATTTCGGTTGCCGCTATAACAACAAATACTAAAAATAAAAATATTTAAAATATTAAGGGGTCCTATACAAAAAACGTGTTTTTTCGTATTTATTGCTTTAAATTACTAACTGCAACAGGTAGACGCTTCAAATTTTCACAGAATATGTAGTTGTATATTTCCTTTTTTTTTTCATAATGAAATAATAAAGGGGGGCTCCCATTCAACAAACGTAATTTTTAAGCAATTTGTTACTCGATTTTAATAAACAGGTAGAAACTTAAAAAGTATTTAAGTATACATACAACGAACGTGATTTTCTTTTATAGATAATAATGGTACGGAACCCTTCGTGCGCGAGTCCGACTCTCACTTGCCCAATTTTTTGTATTTTTTGTATATTTCACCCGTAAAAAAAGTTAGTGCGGTTTCATTCGCACTAACTTTCACCAATTTTATCTTTATATCGACCTTGCTTTATTATTAAACAAGGTTGAGACATTACAAAAACAAATTGGACTTCCCCGACCAGAATTAAAAAAGCCGAGTGTAATCGGCATTAATTTAATAAATAAATAAAAAATAATTTAATTAATAAATAAGCATTACCGCAACTAGCCATGGGAGGCAGCATTTGTTGGAGGAAATCAGGAACTGAGAGCTTTGTACGATGCCGCGGTACCAGAGTTTGCAGCACATGAGAAGATTAAGTGGCGTTTTACCCCCTATCAGCACGCATGAAGGCATGGGTGGAGCTTGGGAGCGACTGGTTCGGTCGGTTAAATAGCTGATGGCGAGCCGTTTGCTTTTTACTGTAGACTCAAATTAACCTCCTACTAACAGCTTGCGGTTGGTCCTATTCTTATAAAAGAGCCCTCTCTTATTAATTAAGAGCTGATATTTGAAGTAATATCGTAACGTGGCCGTGCTGGAGAGGTGCGGTTACAGTGGGTTATAGTCTCCAAGTTTGCGGCCGCCCGGGATATTGCTACGTGCTCAATTCTTATCTTAAGATTACAACTCTTAAGCCTTCTATAAAATATAATAAATAAATATGTGAACTTACTTGTAAAGCAAATTACTTTGTAGCTTAAAAATAAATTCAAACAGTCTATGCCTATGTACTACTCGTCTCCCTTAGTGTCTAAGCATTCAGATGAACAACCTTAAAAACTGCAATGAGCTGGCATGTTCATGAGTTCAATTCGTTTACATTTGGAAGTGAAGTAAATATCGTAGACGACACAACATTTAAACATCTCTAATGTGAGACAGATTCATGAAGCAGGGATTAATTCCTAATCTTCAATGTAGCTGACATTTCAATTCGAAAAATCGTTTTCAATGTCCCAGATGTTCTGGAAATAGATATGTACAACATTCAAACATTGAGAATCCTTTTGACGCAAGAGGTTTCACGTAATTCCCTTTCAGTCTGTCGCTTTAAGGTTGACTTCTGAGTAATGTAGCTCTATCGCAGCGGCTCCTGAGTGCATGGCGTACATGTAGGCACTTGCCCTTTAAGTGGAGCGAAGGTTACGAAGTGCTCGAACGTTCCCTATACATTTCAGTGACGTCAAAGCAGCTTTGATCAGAATCTACCTTTACAGTCTTATCTTATACTGGACATCACTCATGGCTGAATCAAAATCAAAAAATCAAAATCATTTATTCATTTAGGCCTCAAAGTGATGCTTATGAACGTCTAAAATTTAAGTAAATTACTAGATGATTCTACATTTACATTTACTGCCACGCTCGCAATGCAATAGGTAGAACCACGAGAAAGAACGGGCAATAAAACTCGTGGCCACTCTTTTTAACTGCCAGTATAATGTTTTTACATGTTATCTTTGTAAGGAGCTGCAACTGTTTCACATTGTGAGTTATCTACAAATGCAAAATTTTAATACTTATTGATAGCAATAAATTATGTTCATTTGGTCAGCCTCCTAAAGTAAATGTGGTGAAACAGGAGCATCAACTTACGTCTTTTGATGTTGGCAACTCGTGAACATGACTGCTCAGAGCTATGGTATTACTGAGACTATTTATCCCTCTTAGAGAGGGCATGTTTTAAAAATGCTCTCTAAGTCGGTCAGTAACGACACAATTTTACAAACAGATTTCTTACAACTATAATAAATGTGCGACTTTTAACAGAAGTTGTATTTCTATGACGTTCCTAATGGCCTATAGGCCAGTAGCTATGATAACACCATTGCATACATTTAATTTGAGCGCACGAAAAATACACTTGATATCGCGGAGCCCGAGAAGTGGGTGCGGGTAAAACAATTCTACCAGTGTTCACATACAAAAAATATTATAAACTAAAGTTGGTGTTGCTAACAGCAAGATTTTATTACATAGATAAGTAAGTAAGTACCAGTCTAAAAAAATGTACATACAAAGCGAATATATAACAAAGTCTAGATGCAGTGTAACCAGTCCCCAGTGAAAATAAACAGATGCAGTTATTTTAAGTGCCTTATTAAAGCTCTGCAAAACTCAGGTAGAAAAGTAATTTAAGTTAGTTGTAATCCTCCGCGAGCTCTGTTGAAAGAGACGAGTAAGGATCTATGTTTTGTAAATACATAGCGCAGTCAGTATCATTTACGATTTTTTGTTTATTTACATTTATAAAGAAGAAGTAATAATCGATTCTTGAAAATTACATACTGTATACTAAGTTACACACTAATACTTGTTTAATAATAACTCTTTAATTACATCATCAGCCTTTAACAGTCCACTACTGGACTAGGCCTCTCCTTTGAAAGGAGGAATTGGCCTACTATTCCACGCTGGCCAAACGGGTTGGTATATATGGGCGCAAATTAATATATAATGATTATATTGTTACGAAAATGTTAATAATATTTAAGATTGATATTTAAATAACTATTTTTGAACACAGAACTGAGAACTTCACTACTTTACAATATTAGACACTGTTATCGACTTCTTCACTGTTTTATAAAGATTGGGTATTTAATTTATCGCTTAATTATTAACCTCTTGTATGCCGGAATACCAGACACAATTAAAAAGCTATTGTGTCTCGTTGAGATCTGCGTTCCGGCATACAAGGGGTTAAGATAACTCCAGATACCTTCAAAGTAAAATCAATTAGTATTAAATAACATTATTCTGACACTTATTTTTATGTTTACGGTAATAAATAACATGCGCTTATATTTGCATCCTGTTGATAGCGCCATCTGTTGACAATGTTGTAAAGCAGCGTTTGGTTATTAAAATAAATTTGTTGTTCGTATAAAATAAATCATTTGGTGTCGTGCAAAATTCATAACAATATTATTGTTGATTTTTGATAATTAATTATACAGTAATTTCAATTATATGTTCATGTTATCAAGTGTAATGACGGTTAGTTTATAAAAAGAGCGGTAGCTCACATTTTAAATCAGTTCTGTGCTAGAAATCGTCTGAAAATAAACCAAGTAATATTACGTGAGTGTTTTATTATAATGGAGTCTGGACACCATAGCCCTGGCGTATCGCCGACAGCAGCGTTGGGATAAACGCCCCCTAAGAGACTTCGGGATGTACGGTTGGCGCGAGAGTGATGGGTCTCTTGGCTTGGCCGCCATTACCAATGATGACCTGAAGACTGATACGACAAGCGCTTGGAAGCCGTGTTTGGCGCTAGTCAACCCTGGTCGGAGACCACACGGCGTGTCGGAGTTATGGCGAGCAAGTCTACACGTCATGTGAGGCCACGTGCGGCCACGTGCGAGCGAGAGCGACAGAGCGACTACGACGGGGTACACGCACCGGGGTGTGCTGTGGCGTGAACGCTGTTCTGCTCTGAGTTCTTCCAGAGGTTGCAGATGCGGGTTGCTGATGCACTGACTAGAGGTATTTATCCAGAGCTGATTTGATAAGTTTTTGATAAACATCCTAATTTTATAAATTATGGTGCTTACACGATTACCTACTGTCCCCGTAAAGATGGGACAGATAAACATAATACAGTCAAAATTACGAACGTTACACCCCAAATAGAACTTATAGGTAACTGTTGTTTATCCACGTTTGGTACATAGCAGTGCTACTGTGCTTATAGTCATGTTATACCGTCGGCTGGGGCTCTTGCCTGTTTATTAATTGTTAGGCCATGTCGGAAACTCTCTGTAAAACTTACTTATCTACACAAGAAAGAGAAAAAAAAGCTTTGTTGTTATGTGGTTCTACTAATATAATTATTAGTAAAGAACGGTATAACTGCCCTTTTCAAGTTGAAGCTCTGATATATATCCATTGTATAAATTACATGATTTGCTTTCAGTTTAAATAAGCTAATTGATGTGCTGAATATGAATTCAATTGGTAGACAAAAGGTTATCCCAATAGTAAAACATTAAAGGAAACAAAACATTATTTATAGCCCTTGGTTACACATTACATAAGGCTAACTAACTGCATTACTTACGGCTAGTGCTCACGGCGCCATTATATGAAGCCTCTCTTGATAAATTACTATCCACCACAAAAATAATTATTTGCATAAAACCAGTAGTTTCACAGATAAGTGCATTCAACAAAACAAACTTCAGTTTTATGATATTAGTACAGATATATTCAGAAGGTAGATATAAAAATAAATTTGTGTTACATCTTTTTAAAGCTAATATTTGTAAAGTTACAAAATAGGTTTGATTATATATTTGTGGACTCTGTAGGTGCCTAAATGATTTCATTTTAACATTATGTTGAAATTGTTACTGTCAACTTGCAGCTCAAGTTAAGGTTATATAATAAGACAAGGGAACCCAACATATCTTAATATTTTTCGTTTAATTTTATACCTGTATAGAATGATTTGTTCCGACCATGATAAGTCCTTGCTTAACCCAAACTACTGAAGCTAGCATGAGATCTGGACAGTAGATGTTTTTATGGACATATGCAGTCACTTAGGTTTTATAAAAGTCCTTCTCTAAGCATTTAAGGTTGAAAGTCTTAAGGCAGGTGACTGAAAATCTTTTATAAATAACAAGCCTTAGTGTTATACTCGGTAAATACAATTTATTTTAGTTGTGAGTTCATTTGCTAAGTTAGTTGCATCTATATTCAAGATGACAACCAGTGATAAACCAATAAAATTTAGTGCCAACCTTATTGCTTAGCTCTTGTGGAATACAAGACGGTTAGGAATATGATTATTAGGATAATGGTAAGTGGGTTTAAAGAACGTGAAGTGAAAATCCATATTATCTCTTATCCCATTTAGCAGTATTTATTCTTGGCAAATAAAAGTAAATGTATGGACTACTGATGCTTTGTTTTCAAGTCAGTTGTGATTGGTCAGTTTAAATTTATTTATTCAGATAAACAATTATTAATTGTGTATGAATAAATAAGAATTACATTAGCACCATGTGTGAACAGTTTAAAATAAATGTTAACATTATTTAGAAAATTCCCTTAAATATGAAGTCAAATAAAACTATTGATATAAACTCACCACCATATTAAATATACAAACTGAGTGGAATCATTTTTAGAAATAAGACTGCACTAATCTTGCTTTGTAATATTGGTAGCTTGTAAATTTCTCTTTTATGGCTCAGTTGGCAAACAGTTCAACAATTTCACAGCTTGCACTATGCCTAAAAATATTCAATATTGGATTAAACATGTTCTTACATGAGTAATAATTATAGCACTAGTATTTTCGAAATCCTTGGATCTGTATGGTTTGAAATCATTTCATATTTATTATCAACAGTCCGACTGTTCACGGCTGAACATAGGCCTCTTTGTTCTTGCCATTTTGCTTGCCTGTTTGATGTAGATAAAACTAATTTTGAATATATTAAGTTTTAACTTTTTTATCAAAACTGCAAAATATGGGTATCCTGATAACTTTATATTTGATTATCCAAAATGGCCCTGTCAGACAGAACCTGAGAAAATTCAGTGTCTTTTGTATTTTACCTTATGCGTAAAATATGGACTCCAACACTGTTGTAGCTAAGATAACTATAGACCAATGCACAGGTTGAACATGCCTATATAGATATATAGACATGCATATATATATAGATATAGCTTAATAGACCGGACCACTTTGTAAGAGTATAATTTTATTTCATCTACAGTTACGAAGGTTCATGGAACTAATATTTGGGTGGGAAATGTTGCCCACCACCTGTCTTTTGAGTGTTGCAGGTTGATGATGACCTCCTGGCAGATGACCTGGACTTAGTGTGAAGAGAGGATGGACGAGCGGTCCTTTACTGATGAATATGTATGTATGACGGTGGCCCACCCTTTTGACGTCAGTGGTTTTGTCTGTGGGCTACGCGCACACATGCCGCATGAGTGCTGTACTGAGCTGTACTGAGCTAACCTTTGTTGCTGATCAACATCAACAACTGTATGAGCAGCTTGACCGTATGGGCGGAGGATTCGTCAGATACCGATTTACGTGGGGGGTCCTCTACCTCCTCCACTGTCGTTGTTGGACCTATGTAATTGCATTGTATTGATATAACTGATCATGACGAACGATGATGATTATTTTATGTATATGCATTGATGTGTTTATGAGGCAAATTTTGCATTTATGTGTTTGAGTAAAATTTTATTTTTCCTACCCTACTTCCTTCCCAAAACGCTGGCTGGCCACCATGCGTATCCTTGATCCTGGTCTTGTTGGCTAGATCCCGTAATGGGTGATGCCGTGTGTTGGCTAGATCCCGTGATGGGTGATGCCGTGTGTTGGCTAGATCCCGTGATGGGTGATGGCCGTGTGTTGGCTAGATCCCGTGATGGGTGATGCCGTGTGTTGGCTAGATCCCGTGATGGGTGATGCCGTGTTGGCTAAATCGACCCTATGTGGGTGATGCCGTTTGTGGGCTAGATCCCTATGTGGGTGATGCCTGTGTGCGCTAGATCCCGTAATCGGTGATGCTACGAGTTGGCTTAGCCATGGGTGAAGCATTGTTTGCTAAATCCCGTAATCGGTTATGCCACGAGTTGGCTTAGCCATGGGTAAAGCATTGTTTGTTAGATCCCGTGATGGGTGACGCATGCCACAGGCTAAGATCCTAACTAGGTGAAGCCTTGTAAATAACTTTTAGTTCATTCTGTATGATAAACGCTTATTTATGTAATTTTTATATTCATTATTTTTGTTTGTTATGCTGTTTATTCTGTAACCGTTAAATAATCAGCGCGAGGAGCGCGCAGGATCAGAATGGCCGTATGGGCGAAAATTAATATATAACGATTATATTGTTAAGAAAATGTTAATAATATTTAAGATTGATATTTAAATAACTATTTGTGAACACAGAACTGAGAACTTCACTACTTTAGAATATTAGACACTGTATCGACTGCTTCACTGTTTTATAAAGACTGGGTATTTAATTTATCGCTTAATTATTAAGAACTCCAGAAACCTTCAAAGTAAAATCAATTAGTATTAAATAACATTATTCTGACACTTATTTTTGTTTACGGTAATAAATAACATGCGCTTATATTGGCATCCTGTTGATAGCGCCATCTGTTGACAATGTTGTAAAGCAGCGTTTGGTTATTAAAATAAATTTGTTATTCGTATAAAATAAATCATTTGGTGTTGTGCAAAATTCATTACAATATTATTGTTGATTTTTGATAATTAATTATACAGTAATTTCAATTATATGTTGAAAAGGAAGTGGCAGTTGTTAAAAATCAAGTGTAATGACGGTTAGTTTATAAAAAGAGCTGTAGCTCACATTTTAATTCAGTTCTGTGCTAGAAATCGTCTGAAAATAAACCAAGTAATATTACGTGAGTGTTATTATTATAATGGAGTCTGGACACCATAACCCGGGCGTATCGCCGACATATACTATAGGGTATCAAGTTTTCCTTCTCTTACAGTGCTGTTCTCTGCATAGTATGCTCCCTCTGTCGGCTCTTACGGCACCCATGGGACAATATGGGGTGGTGACAATCCGTATTCGTAATCCGTCACCACACGGACGTCCTTTAATTGCCGTAAGATTAATTGTTGTTATTTCGTCAATAAATCAAGCTCGAATATTGACCTGATTTGACCAAGAAATAAAATATGACTTCCTTTTCCTTATTATAAGCCTTCCACCCGCAGTAGATACTAGTACCTCTAAAGGTAATAAAAAGTAACAAAGAAATCCAAACCCTTCCTCCGACCCTTGTTTATCCGAAAACTTTGACCCGTCTACTTTTTCATTTGATCCGTCAATAGATATTGAAGTATATAAACATTTTAATTAACTGACTGGCTTTTATATTTATAAGCAGCGATAACTGAATGAAAACTTAGTTTGCCAAGATCTGAAGAAATTCTACAGCCCTTTGAGTAGTTTATATTTTCAAAAACATCACACAAATAAATTCACTCTTAGTGATGCCTGTAACGTTTATTTCTGATTGAAGATATGAGACTTTGTCACCTCTGCACATACCCAATAAAACTCTACGAAAAAGATACAATCAGTTTAAGTTGACTTTTTGTAAGAGAACAGTAAACGGAACAGCAGCTATGATGCTGATAAAAACGACCCTTGCTCGATTTTATAGCTTTAAGTGGGTTTTAGTCTTTATAGATTATAGTACAGATACTAAATAAACAATATTTTCTTAAATATTGTGTAAAGTAAATAGCCTGATAACTTATTCTAGTATCGACACTGAGTAGACAGTCTTTACGCAGTGATGGAGTCATCAGCATTCTCTTGGCGTTATCCCAGTTTCAATCTGGGGTCCGCTTCCTGGTCTAACCGGATTTGGCTGAATATTAGCTTTTCCACAGAGCGACTGCTTGTCTGACCTCTGCAACCCGAAGGGATAGCGATATTCTATGGTTTAGGCTAGTGTCAGTTTATTTAGAAGATACTGACGCCATGTAACGACTGTCAAAGATATTCATGACAACCAGGACCGACGGCTTAACGAGCTCTCCGAGGCACAGGACAAGCGATAATTAACAACGCAGTTATGGAGTAATCTTAATATATAAAATCCTTGCGTTACTGTCTGACTGACAGACACGCTACAGCCGAAACTATTGGGCGCAGGAAGCTGGAATTTGGCATGTATGTTCCTTGGGGACCGTAGGGGTGCACTAAGAAGGGATTTCCCGAAATTCCCACGGGATCGGCCAAAACGGGTAAAATGAAAAAAAATGCAGGCGTAGCTGCGGGCGTCCTCGAGTGGTTTATAAATAACGACATTTTACAGTTTTATAACGAGTTCAGTATTTGTCGCTGGATTTACACTTTATACTGAAAATGGTGGCTTACTTTACGTAAAAACCTCTTGTACCTCTCTCCTGTGTAGTAGCAATTCAACTAAGAATAATGAACTGACTTAGGTAAGCTTAGGAGACATTACATTGGATATCGGACACCCATAAATTATAAACCGGATATTGTAATTGGCCCTATTGTAGAAGAGCGGTGATAGCCCAGTGGTGTCCATAACGGACTGCCGAGACGATGGTCTCAGGTTCTATACCCAGGTGGGTACCTTCGGGCACACAACTCTGACTTTTCGAAGTTCTGTGTGCATTATAAATTAATTATCACTCGCTTAATTATGTGTCCGGCAGACGGCAATAGGCTCGCCCTCTATTACATTGGGACCGAAACATAACTGGCGAAGTGCGGCTGTGTAATACACCTCTGCCTAGCCCTTCGGGGATAAAAGGCGTGAAGTTATGTTATGTTCTGTTATGTAATTGGCCTCATAGCTTCATTGAGTTGATTTTAGTAGAAGGTTATACATCGAGATCGGTAACTCGACAATTTCACGTGTTGTTCAGAAAAAGGATGACAAATATTTCGTTTCACCTTCTGCGGTAACTGTACTAATCTTGTTTTAGCTGACTTGTGATTGATCACGTGAGCGTCAGAAACACAGACGCGTCGCGATGTAGTAAAATATATCAGAGATAAAAAGGCATAATTTTAAAGCCAACACTATCTTTTCAGATAGTTTTTAGTTAGCATAGATGTATCTTCTTGAAATAGTACCATGTAATTCTTCTCGATATACTACGGCGAATGGGTTTTTATCTACCTATGTAGGTATTGATTTTTTCTGGGGAATGTGAACGGTAAATGGAAATGAAATGGGAATGGGAATCTTCGTTTAAATATCAAACAGGTGAACAAAATTAAATGGGCAGCTACGTGAACAAAGCTTGATTAAAAACACTATCGTCACTTTTAACAGTCGTCGGTCACACGCTTTGGCAAAAACTAGCCTCTTTACGCTTCAAAGCGAACGCTCGCCATAACAATCTTTATATACTTTGTAACTGAATAATCGAGGCTTCTGGTGCACTAAGCTATGGTGACGAGCAATATGTACACCGTCCATCAATTTTGCTAATTGGATAAGTATCAGTCAAGTGTTAGTCAGACTGGCACACGAAGAGTTCTTTACATATATTTTAAGTAAATTGTTCTTCCCTTTGGTTTGTTCATTTGCGAACAATAGGGTATTTGACTAAAAAAATCGAATAAGTCCGTCAGTTAGATTATCGAAAAATATTGGATACGTATTTTTTGTTTTATTAAATCAGTGAAACATTACTAAGATAAAACGCATCAAAGATGGAGAAAGGTCTAAGAGTGGGGGCTTGTAATGTCAATTGCCAGTAAAAAGTGTACTGGCAAGTGACGTCACACGAGTTTTCAGCGAAGTTTGTAGTCTTCATTTTTTGTTTACGTGACTAAAGAAAATATACGTGTCCAATATTTTTCGATAATCTAACTGACGGACTAATTAGATTTTTTTAGTCAAATACCCTATTTTCCAACATCGAAATATGTAAGTCTGTTTGTTCCAGACTTTTTCCATAATATGTGATTGTTCTTTATCCGTGTGGTGACGGATAAAAAATACGGAATGTCACCACCCCATATCATCCCGTGGGTGTCGTAAGAGCCGACAGACGGACCATACTATGCAGAGAACAGCACTGTAAGAGAAGGAAAACTTGTAACAAACCCTGTACCAACCCTTTAGTTCGTTCATTTGCGAAAAATTTCCCAACAACGAAATATTTATGTTTGTTTGTGCCAGATTTTTTCCATAATATGTGATTATTTTGTAGGTATACTTACTGATATCAGCATGAATGGGCTCGAGTAGAGAAGTACCACCCTCTCACATCGACATCGACGTAAAGTAATAGTACCTATATTGTTGCATTTAGTTCGGTGAGTGTTTAATAAAAAAAAAATCTTACCTGCTTTGGTTCGTTCATCCACGACCAATTATCCTACTACACTGTGAGTTTGTGTGTTAAGTGTGATTGAACGATGTTACATACGGTTTAGTATTTTACTAAACACTGTTAAAAGAAGTGTACCTGTTGATAGGACTGATACAAAAAAATAGTAAGTATTTAAATTACACGGCCTTTTAGGAAATTCATTTTAGATATTTATTACGGACAAAAGTGAAACATATTGATAAAAATAAAACGTATAAATTTAGCGACGAATCTTAGTTTTTTTTAGTACATCAGCGCATTATGTATGAGACACTAACACAGAATACATTTGGCTACGGTGCTACAGGATTTGAGTTTGTCGCAAAAGACAGACACGGTGGGGGACTTTGTTTTACAATATGTGTTGCAGTAAGCTCTGCCAACTGTACTCCCTGCCGGTATGTGGATCAAGGCACTGGACAACTTGTAGACAGTCGATAAGGATGGTTGGATGCACCAGAACACACGATTAATTCTATGAATTTTGACAGTCGACGCGCGCTTGTCTTCATGGCAGAAACGATTAATAGCGTTAATTTGTGGGTAGCATAGTTGGTGGCCACAGATAAAACGATAAAATTCTTATTTTGCTTGAGACGCGGTTAACAGTTTCTGTATAAATGTATATAATAAAAATAACCGTTGTAAATAATACTGATGGGCGATATATTTACACGACAAAGATCATTACCCGTCTCTCTGTCAACTCGCGAAGCATTACAACTAACTTAAATTACTTTTCTTCCTTAGTTTTGCAGAGCTTTAATAAGGCATTTAAAATAACTGCATCTGTTTATTTTCGCTGGCTCAGCTTCACCTCACTTCACTTCATCTAGACTTTGTAACTTAAATATGATAGACATTCGCTTTTTATGTAGTATTTAATAATCTTGCTGTTGACAGCACCAACTCAAAGACTATTTTTGCGTCAACACTGGTGGAATTGTTTTCTTCGCTTCCCCTTATTGTGATCTGCAATTTAACATGTATATGTCTTGTGCTCGAATAAAATAAAACTGTGGCAGAGCAAAAGTCGTGTTATCACTGTTACTCCAACGATCTGGCCCTCAGTCCACTAAGATCATCATAACAGCTTCGTACACTTGTGCATTTGTAATAGTTGTAGGTAAAAACAAATTGTAAACTTAAATTTCTTCAGTTACTGACGAACAGACAACGCACAGCCGAAACTACTGGACGCAAGAAGCTGAAATTGGCATGTATGTGCCTTAAAGTATGTTGTGGACACCAGTTGAGCACTAATGCCCGGTTTCTGAAGTCCCCAGATATACTCTCAACAGTTATCGATTCATTAAAGTTATGGAAAGGATAAACTGGAGGACTTAATGTCCATTGGAGCGTTCCATAACTATTGAAATAATACGTAGTTCGTTTCCTGCCACTAGATGGATCTGTTATAAAAAATGTGTTGAAAATTTATTTAACTTTGTTAATTTGTCCATTAAACTAGATTTTAAACTAGATTTTTTATCGGACATATTTTTTTCAGGAGTAAACATTATTCATTAGAGAGCATTTTTGTACATGCTCACACTAAGAGGGTTAAATAGACTCACGCGGGTGGACTCGTGGGTGAAGTCTAGTACATAATAAGATTATAAAGATAGATTCCGATCAAAGCTGCCTTGACATTACTAAAATGTATTAAGCAAATCCAATCATTTCGATACCTTCGCTCAAGTAGCTTCAGTGAGAGCTTACACATACACCATACACTCACAGTCCGCTACAATAGATCCACCTAACTCAGAACTCAATCTTAAAGGGACAGACTGAAAGAGAAAGACGTGAAACTTCTCGCATCAAAAGGATTCTCAATGTTTGAATGTTGCACATATCTATTTCCAGAACATTTGGGACATTGAAAACGATTTTCGATTTTGAATGTCAGCTGCATCAAAGATACTGCTTCCTATGCTATACTGCTTGTATTACTGCTTGCTATGTAAATCTATGTTATTTACTTCACATATTCATTTGTAATTTAGAAGCTCAAGATACGCGTTGAAGATCAAAATACCGTCATGTAACAATAGGCCGGGCGGCAGTAGCGTTGTGCGACCATTAGGCTGGTTTCAGAGTGACGCGCGCGGCACGCGCCGTCGGCCAGCGCGCCTCAACAGCGCGTTTGGCGCGCGGACCACTGTGAAACGAGTTCGCGTTTCTCATTGCAATGTATGCGCGCTTCGGCAGCGCGGCCGGCGCGCGCGTCTCACACGCGGCGCATTTGAACTGCGTGACTATGAAACGCTACTACTAATCTAGTGTAATTGTAAGCGCGCGCGTGTGGCCGGCGCCGGTCAAACGCGTGACTCTGAAACCAGCCTTACTCACTGAGTGTAACGGCACCGCTCCATTACGGCTACGTACGCGCACTGCCTCCAATAAATTCAATTGCTAGATTTCAATTCGATTTTTGTGAAAGTACTGACCGTGTGTCAGTGACGTTATTAATATAACATTAACATTAATAAGAGAACTAACTTATATTTACTACTTTATTAACAACATAAACATAGTAGTATACAGTACTTCCTTCAGCAGCCCGTTTCTTGGTCAGGTTGTCTGTCACTGACACTGTTTCATGTTCCAAGTTAAGTATTCCGACAAATATAGTAATTTACTATATTTAGCCACTATTTCAATTCGAATTAGTGGCCACGCTTAAATTATATTATAACATTAAGCGTGATTTTTGAACCGTAAGATGTTTTTGTGCCAATTGCACACCACTAATTAATATTCCTCAAAGGTAAATAATAAGAGCTTGTATAAGCCTTACGTAGGTTTGAGTACCTTAAAGAGTTTCCAAGAAACGAGGAAGCTACTTACCTAGAACTCAGTAATGATTGCTAATGGCATCGAGACCTCCGTATTATTTCTTTTAACGAGTATTTCTTTATGAACTTAGGAAAGATTGTTATTGTTCTCTGTGTTTATTTGATTTTCTTGAGGAGGACTGCACGTATGTTTCATATCACAGTGAGGAAATGTAAGCGCTTGTAAATAGACCTTTGCAGCAAAATTATGTGTTTAAAAAGTAAAAACACATGTCAGATGTGTACCAAAACTGCAATAAACAGATTTTATTATTATTATTATTATTGGATGACTGTCAACGAGAATTGAGCCCGCAGAAGGAAGCGAACAATTTTTATTTAATTTCTGGAAAATGTTCTGCAATCTGTTCTTGAAAGATACGTGAAGTCAAGTCAACCCGCACTAAGCAAGCGTGGTGAACTATGGCAAAGATCTTATTATAATGAGAACCCCGTATCCAGCAGAGGGATAGTTAATATACAGAGCTGATATTGTTTGTTCTTCAATTATATGTTGTATCTTACTTGAGAACCGTAGGGATACACTAAGAAAAGGTATTCCAAAATTACCACGGGATCGCGCAGAAACTGTTAAAATAAAATGTGCGGTCGTAACTGCGCATCCTCTAGTCTAAATCTAAAACGTCACGTAGTAGTTAAAGCATTAGCATTCACGTTTGACATTGTGTTGGTTGCCGTGGGTTCGAGTCCCTCCCAGGACAACCATTTATTGCATTGAATCTGGTTGTCCTTTTTTTTGCTTGCTTATTATAAATCTCGCACGATTTAGAAGTAATGCCTATTGTAGTATTAATCTTAAAAATAAAAAATAAATAATACGTTAAGAAATCTCAGCAGTGCCAAATGTCTTCACAAATATATATGTTGATTTAGTTAGATGAGCCGAATCAGTAGGCAATAGAGATCAGCAGCCGCGACCCTGTCGAAGACACGGCGTTGCATACTTTGGCGGAATGCCCTGCCTGGGCATCGCAGCGCCGTGATCTGGTCGCGGCTCTGAATACGGTTGTCCTCTCGCTCCCGGCCGTAGTTCTGTCTATGGTCCGGAGTGAGAGGTCTTGGAACGCCGTCGCCTCCTTCTGCGAAGCAGTCATGCTGAGCAAGGAGGCGGCGGAGCGGGAGAGGGAAATACACCGCCCTCTCCCCAACCGTAGGTCCGGGCGTCGGGGACGTCGCACAAGAGACGACCTCCGACCACCCTAAATTCAGTGCCTGCGGACGGTGAGCGCTGGGGCCGCTCCCTGTCCGCCAAAGGGCGGGAGGCGGCGCGTGTCCTCGCCGCCTCCCAAGTAGCTTTGTGAGGTGATGGATGCGAGAAGTTTGATGGATGCAAGAAGTTTGATGGATGATTGCGAGATCATAACGAGACGGGGCCCGCCAACACAAACGGCGGGCCAATCCCGGGCGGGGTCGCGAGAAAGTATGCTAATCGCGAATCGCGTGACCCCGCCAACAAACGGGACCCGTAGGGACACCGCGGTGGTTTTTAGTGGGTATGCCCCGAACGCCTGTAGGGGAGAGCCTCCACATACCTCCTCCGCCAGTCCCAAGCCCAGCCGTTCTAATGGCTGGGTTGGCGGAGTTGAGATGACTCATAAGGAGAGTTTTACCACCGTAGTGAACAAAAAAAAAAAAAAAAGTAGGCAATAGAGATAGGCTAGTGATTGATAGAGAGCTTAACTCTTCGTCGGATGCGACAAACGGCCAACTTGAATCCCACGACACACGTCCCACGTCTAGCAACCATTTACTTGTTACATATCAATTACAACTTTATCTGTAAAGTAATAAGACCGCTATGTAGGCTTTCGTTTTTAGAATAGATTTTAGATTTTTTATCGTCTAGTAAAGTAACAACAAAAAAGGCATTTAATTTGTAGGTTCGTCCCTCCTCGACCACGACCGGTGCAAGGCTTTCGAAATGTCGGAAACACGTAGGTAATTTATACATTAAATAATTTTGTATGATGTATAAAAATCGCAAAAGTATAAAATCAATTATTTTTGCAGGATTGTAAAACTCGCCCTTATTATTTTTATGATAATCATATCTTAGTTAAGCAATATCGTTGTAATTGCGGTGGATTAAGTGATTAGGCCCCGAACTCCTGTAAAAAAGAGTCATACACAACTTCCGCCTGCCACAAGAGGCTGAGGACAGGTGCATAATTTGGGTTGCACCCTAAAGGAATAATAAACTGTAAGTTAAAGAATAATAGAGAGCATATCTAATTGTGTTGTTTCGAATTAGAGACTTCGATCATCATCACCATCCTTGAGTTATACCAGTTGCATGCGGAACGGAGCTCAGGGTCTTGGACTAAAAAAGGACTAAAAAAGTCCTAGCAGATTTGACAGAATATTAGCATTTTCGAATTCTACGTATTACTTAACTAGTCTAATCCATGCACAATTTAAAATGAAGTCCTTTTTTCTTCCTGACTGTATGTTTATGATTTTCACTAATAGTGATTGATTTCTGAGTAAACTTTATGTGTATACCGACTAACTCTCGATCACGCGGGCGGAGCCGCTCGCGAAGTTTAGTATTATTATAAATGCGCAAGTATGTTTATTTGTCCTACTTTCATGTCGCAGATCAAGCGATGTTAAGATATGATTTTTGTGTTCAAACGCGGGCGGAACCGCGGGCAATACCTAAAAGTTAAAAATCATAGCTCTGTCATTGTAGCGTCTATCTATAGCCAACAACATAAGTTATTATTGATAAAGTAAGCGTACCTATAGTGGCACTTCGCATTGGTGGCGCTGACTTGTTGCTCGTCTTGGTAATCAACTTGTACTCGCACGATCTTCATTTATATCTCATGTGTAGCGGCAGCATTACTAAAGGACTATATTAAATAACTTGGAGTTCCACACTCTGTATATTAATGTTCGTCTTGGTGTATTTATTTAGTCTACATGTATATAGACTCAAGGCTGTACTGGGTGGATATTTGTTTTGTGTTGTAGGTTCGTTGGAACTACAAACATGACTAATAACACCCTCTCATTTTATTGATGTTCCTTTTTTCTGTAAAATCTAAAATATTTAATAGGAGAATAATGACAAATAATATTCGTGCTAAATACTTAATAAGTACAAAAAGGGGTAGGATAGAGCTTTCACTTATTGAGTGGAATGAATCGTAATAATTACAATATGTAACTACATACATATATACAAGACTTTGCACGCGGCTGCACCCGCGTGGGAGTCGGTAATCATGGTAAATATGTAGCTGCCTAAGTCGCTCTGCAGCCCACATCAACATCGCTCCATGGCCAAACAAACAAACACTTCAGCGTTTACATTAGCATAGATAACAGCCGTTCAAAGACACATAACTATTATACAACAAAGAGAGAGTAATAAAGAAGCTTGCATTTTCTTTTTGCCGCCAGTTTCGGGCTTTTACAAATGTGTTGCCATTTACCAGCGGTGCGAGCATATATTAAATGGGTGCCATCTGTGTTTCGAATTTAAAAAACACGGATATCGTTTTAAAACAGTCGTAAGGTTCTCAGGCTGGATAGAAAACGAGAGCCCCATGGGAAAGCTCAAATAGAGGAAAAAAAATAAGTACTTGATGTAAAAATAAAGAGTAGTGACGGAATTGTGTCGCGGATCGATAGGAAATGTTTCGCTTCGTAGGTTTTGTTAAATAAATAATCTACTACTCAGTGAACGAACTGTAAAAGTATGTAACCTTTATGTCGTGATGTAGTAGTTGCTTTTGAAGGTTGGTCCAAACGGTTAAAAGCGCTTTGGAGACAACGAGAGTTTCGTAAATACAGAATATAGAGTTGTTATGAACCACTAATTAATTAGCCAGTTTTAAGCGACGGTGACTATGAATTAAAACACAATTTTTTAGTCAACGTAAGTTGGTAAAAAAATTTTACGGATCGAATTTGAATTACACATATTAAAGCCATTGTATTTTTTTTTCTGTTCCAAAAGTGCAAACTAAACGAAGTTTTTTTTTTATTTTGTTGTCTGGTTTGTCCTGGAATTTAATCAGGTAAGAAAGAAACTCTACGGTATTCTGTTAACGTTTGATAAACGCCACTGATGGGTTGACAGCTTTTTTTAGTTGATCATTTTATTAGTTCAATAATATCGTTCTACTGATGTAATAATGGCTCATTGATTTGTAAGCCACGGATGTTGTAATTCGCCTATAAATCTAGTACAGGATATTGACCTGATCTATTGACCAACAAATAAAATATGAATTTCTTTTTCTGTATTAACCTTCCACCCGCAGTAGGGCCTAGAACCTCTAAAGGCATAAAAAGTAATAAAGAAATCCGAACCTTTTCCCTGATCCTTGTTTATCCGAAAACTTTGGCCCGTCTTCTTTTTAATTTGAACCGTCAATAGATATTGAAGTAAACATTTAGATTAACTAACTGGCTTTTATATTTATAAGCAGCTATAACTGAATGGAAACTTAAAGTTTGCCGAGATCTGAAGAGCAAATTCTACCGCTCTTTGAGATGTTAATATTTTCA
Source organism: Euclidia mi (assembly GCA_944739405.2). Classification (NCBI taxonomy): domain Eukaryota; kingdom Metazoa; phylum Arthropoda; class Insecta; order Lepidoptera; family Erebidae; genus Euclidia; species Euclidia mi. The sequence continues at coordinate 78,653,829 of OX123184.2, read as the reverse complement.
AAAACATTGAACGAATAAAATCACTGTCTGCGATGCCTATAACGTTCACTTCTGATTGAAGATATGATATATGGCCGCCTCTGCACTCACCTTAATGATATTACGATTTTACTTGTAATATCATTGACTTACCCAATAAAACTCTACGAAAAAGACACCATCAAGTTAAGTGATTTAAAACACTATGTACCTAGGTGCAATCTCTAATTTACAGGCGGTTTGATTAGCCACCATGCGGTTATAATCTTTAGAAACCCGTATTATAATTTTATTGTAAATACCCCTATAATTTCAGTGAGTATCACCTTCTGCGGTATCTGTAATAATCTTGTTCTAGCTGACTTGTGATTGATCACGTGCGCTTTAGGAACACAGACGCGTTGCGATGGAGTAAAGTGTACCCTCAGAGATAATAAGGCTCTTTCTTTTCAGTTAGTTCCTAGTTAGCATAGATGTATCTTCTCGAAATAATAGGTAACATGTTATTCTTCTCGATATCCTACAGAGAAGGGATTTTTTATCTACCCATGTAAGAATTGATTGTTTCTAAATGGAAATTTTCGCTTCAATATCAAAAAGGAGAATGAAAGTAAATGGGCAGCTACGTGAACAATGCTTGATTAAAAACACTATGGTCACCTTGAACAGTCGTCGGTCACACGCTTTGGCAATACTTGGCCTCTTTAGGCTTCAAAACGAACGCTCGCCATAACGACCTTTATATACTTTGTAACTGAATAATCGAGGCTTCGGACGCACTAAGTTATAGTGACGAGCAATAAGAACACCGTCCATAAATTTTGATAATTTTATTGTATTAAGTACTAGTCAAGTTTGAGTCACAAGCCTGGACCACGAAGAGTTCTTTACATATATGTTTGTTCATTTGCGTGAAATTTTCCAACTATTAAATATGTAAGTTTGTATGTTGCAGAAAATGTTTCTATCATATGTGTGAAAGGGGTTTACGAATAAAATTACATACATACGGTTTTGTATTATAGTCGTATATTTTATTGACCACTGTTACAAGCATTTCAGAAGCTAATTAGGGATGATTCAAAATTATTTAGATTGAACATGACCTCCGAGAAAATTTATTTTCGCCATTTATTACGGACAAAAGACAAATATATTAAAAACGACAAAAATATGTTTATTTTGCAGACGAAATAGTTTTCTTGAGTACATCAGGAAACAATTGTTGTACCGTACCCAGAAAACACCGGCAGTTGAGTTTATCGAAAACAGACAGACAGAAGCGGTACTTAGAGGAGTTTTTTTCATAATATGTGTTGCAGTAAGCTGTAAAAACTGTACTTACTTCAATCCGGTACTTGGATACCGGAAAACTTGAATTGGAACCAATCTGTTGCAAATTATTGTGGAAGTGTTCCGATATTTTCGCAATATTTTCTATGGATGTTTTGAGACGACGCGCGTTTACCTTCATGGCAAGAAATATTGGGCGGAAATATGTGGTAGAATGAATAGTGACCACACATAAGTATAACAACAATAAAAATATGGTCTTGTTTGAGATGCGTTCAATGTAAATAATGTGATCGTGCCCTTTAATAAACAGTTTGTAAGTTTCAAAGATCAAATAATTACTTCTTCTTTAAAAATGTAAACAAATAAACTTGTAAATAATTCTGAAGATGTATGTATGTATTTACACGATACAGATTACTCGTTTCTATCAACTGAGCTCGCGAAGGATTACAACTAACTTAAATTACTTTTCTTCCTTAGTTTTGCAGAGCTTTAATAAGGCACTTAAAATAACTGCGTCTGTATATTTTCGCTGGCTCAGCTTCACTGCATGTAGACTTTGTTACTTTATTTTGTATTATGCGTTCACTTTGTATGTACTTTTTTACTAGCTTGCTATGTACCTACCTGCCTATACAACATAATCTTGTTCTTGGCAATACTTTCGTTATTGACTGAAAACAGACAACGCACAACGGAAATTATTGGACGCAAGAAACTGAAATTAATTTATATACTATATATACTATTGTATGTAGTTTACATCAGCGGAGAACTCATAGATAATTTTTTGGACATGCCCAAAGCGGGTGGAGCCATGGGTAAAGTCTAGTATAAGATAACATAATAAAGGAAGATTCCGGTCAAAGCTGCTTTTGAAGTCACTGAAATGTATAGGACATATTGAAGCACTCGATACCTACGCTACGGAACAAGGTAGCTCTGTCGTAGCGGTCTACGAGCTTGTAGGCACTCGGCAGCTACACATAGCTGCCGAGTGCGATGCACTCGCAGTCCGCTACGACAGAGCTACCTTTCTCAGAAATCAACCTCAACGCCACAGACTAAAAGGGAATTACGTGCATCATTTCTCGTCAAAAGGATTCTCAATGTTTAAATGTTTTACATAATATCTTTTTCCAGAACATCTGCGGCATTGAAAACGATTTTTTGAATTTAAATGTCAGCTGCATGAAAGATTAGGAATTACTGCTTGCTATATAAATCTGTTTCACATAAGGTTTTAATTTTGTGTAGAACTTCGTCTGCGACATTTACTGTACTATCAAAAACAAACGGAATGAACTCATGAATATGCCAGTGCGTAGCAGAATTTAAGATAGTTCTACTGAAAGCTCAAACACTAAACGAGACGACTAGTAGCTAAAATATTGAACGTTTGAATTTATTTTGTGCTACAAATGTTATTTATTTCACAAATTAATTTGTTATTTTGAAGCTGAAGATACCAGTCGAGCATAAAAATATCGTCACGTAACAACATGCCAGGCGGCGGCAAGAATGTACGACTTACTGTTTAATTACACAAGTGTTTTAATTACACACTGATTGTAACAGCACCGTCCCAATACGGCTATGTAACGGCACTGCCCCCAATAAATCGAATCGCTAGTTTTCAAACACAATGATATTACAAGAAAGAGGTAGATACGTCACCTGCGTAGTAATAAATCCGTAGAAACGGTACACTAACGCACACATCGATAACTCCATATTTTATTTTCGGTTGACAAGATGTGTCAGTTTCACTTTGACGCCGGCTCGCGACTTCACACACACATATGTCAGACTTGCCAACTGGCTTATGTTTAGCGCCCTGCTTTTGATAAGCCTATAACATAATATATCTACTTCTTTTTAATTTTGTAACATCATTTTTCAAACCACTTTTTGCGAAACGACAGCTCCCTGACCGCGGGTCAGTGACGTAATTAATATAAGTTTAGAGTACTAACTTAAATAGTACTTTTTTAACAACATAAACATACTAATGTATTTATTAAATAGTATTGTCTTTCAGCAGCCCGTCAGGGTTTCTGTCACTGTTTATGTTCCATGTTAGTTACTTCTACGAATGTAGTATTTTATATTTAGCCACTATTTCAATTAGAATTAGCGGCAACGCTTAAATTACAGTAGAATATTAAACATGGTTTTCGAACCGTAAGTACATCACTAATTAATATTCCTCAAAGGTAAATTTTAAGAGCTTGTAAGCGTTACGTACGTTATTTGAGTACTTTCAAGAGATTCCCAGAAACGAGGAAGCTACTTACCTAGAACTCAGTAATGATAGCTTACGGCATCAAGACCTCCATATAATTTCCTTTATCGTGTATTTATTTATGAACTTGGTATGAGGTTGTTATTTTTCTGTCTTTATTTGTTGGGTTTGCGTTTGGGATGCACGTATGTTTGAAACCATAGTAGGCAGTAAAAATATTGTAAAAAGGCTTTTGCAGAAAAACAAAAATATGTGTTTCTACAGTAAAGAAAAGCGTGTCAAATAACTCGAAACGAAAATGAAGTTTTCAGAACACACACTTGACGAGCTGGATGGACTGTGTGTGTGGACAGAGTTAATATATGGATCTATACTTATTATATGTTCTTCAATTATAATTTTTCTAACAGTGGATTCGTTTTATGCTTTTAACAGTTTCCGAAAACGTAAAAATGTTTTAGATTACATGCACGCCAACCTTGTGCGTGGTTATTTTTTATTTAATATCAAATCCTTATTCCAAATTAAGTCACATAACTAGGTACTCTTCAAAAGCCATATAGTTATTATACGTAATTTGTGTGCATTGGTCTGCTCATCTCAACTAATCCTCTTGTCCTCCGCCACACAATGGGTCATGGGTCTTCAACATTAAAACTTATACCTACGGCATATTAGGAGCCAGATAGCTCCATCATAGCACATCACTGACTACCCTAAGGTTGCTAAGCTGCATCTCACATGTGAACGACAACGTATATGTGGAAATTCCTAGAAAATACGTTTGAACTTTTAGTGAGTGACATTCCTATGTGCTAGACATCGTCCATATATATTCTTATGTTAATGACGATAAAAATATACAATATACGGCAAACAGACATCAAAGCAGGAGTATAGCTTACTCTTGTTTTAATGATAATGTCAAGTTGACTTAAAAAAATCGCTCACAAACATTATCAATTATCAACAATTACTAAGATATTTCTACCACTTAACTTAAATGTAAGAAATAACAGTGAGAGAATTTCCTGTAGGTATCAGATTTATTTTTATTGATAAACATTTTCTTTTTGATTACACGTGCTTACCTTGATATTTGACCGTGGTTCCGCCGATGTAAGTGTCGGTTATTGACTAAACGTAGGCAGTAAAGGTAGCTAGTAATGCTATGCTAGTGGATAGGTAAGCTATATGTGACGACCGGTTGTGCGCAGCAGGAGTGTAAGCGACTGCTACGCCGATGGTCGCGGGTTCGATTCCCGCTCAAGTCAAATATTTATGTGCATGAACATGGATGTTTGTCTTGGTCTGGGTGTTTCTAAGTATAATATGTATGTATTTACAAAGAAAAAGTATGTTTATCCATTATCTAGTACCCAAAACACAAGCTCTGCTTAGCTTGGGACTAGATGGTGATTTTTATTATTATTAATATTATTGCATTCATAAGTAGTTTGAGATCAAACTTCGGTTCTCAGATTCTATCGCAATATGTTGGTTTCACTAACATTACATTTAAACCGAATGATCTAGAAAGTACATTAATCAAATACAATAAATAAATTAGATGAATCCGTAAACCGTACTTTGATTTCAATGTGTAACATTTGAGTAGATCCATGACACTACTTTTAATCATTTTTCAGCCTTTCGTGGCTCACTGTTGGACTTAAGCCTCTTCTGATTTGCTTCACAGTACACAGGATTTCACATTCTGTGAGTTAATAAGAGGATTTGGCCCACTATATCCGGCTGGCCAGACGGGTTTGTATGGAGTTCGATGTCGAGTGTCCCGCCTCTTCGAACAGATTATATTTGATTCGTGTGTTTAGTTCTCTTTTACGACTATTCTGTATTCTTAATCCGTCACCACATATCTTAGAGTAACAAACATAAATACATCTATGCTCGCGTTTATAATAGTAAACAACCTTCGCCCCTGGTTCTGCCTCCATGGGAGTCAGCTGTCGCTGTAAAGAGGTCCACTCCAGGCTCCTTACTATCTCCACACCCAAAAAAACATACCATAACATTGCTCCGTTGTGATGTGAAAGCAGTAAGACGAAAAACGAACAAATAGAAAACATACTTTCGTATTTATACCTAATATTGTTATGAATAGGGTATGATGAAGATGAAGTTAGACGAATATTGAATTTGATGGTAAAATCTATTCATCTTTAGGATTAAATATAAACTTAAGTACAATATGAAACTAACCCTAGCGTCCTAAATAATTACGCACGGTCAGTTTCTTGTTTCGCGTTATCTTTGTGTGAATGATGAAACGTATCGCGTGCGTTGAAATGGAAGCGCTTCGTTCAGTCGAGCCGGCAGTAGCGTTCGTCGCATTGTGAGTCGAAGGACGAAGAAGTACCAGGGCCATTGAGTGCGGTTTCAGATTAGCGTTTTATACGCGCGTATAAGCTCGTTTTTGGAAGCGTATGTAGGCGCGTATAGGCGCACCTTTTGGCACACGCGCAACTCGTACGAGCGTTGACGCGCTTCTAAGCTCGTATTAACCACGAGCCGTCAAAATCCATGTTGACACTGACAAGACGTCACTACCGTTTCGAGCGAACACGCCCGTTTACGTGAGTCTGGTTTTTTGAAGCGCGTAATGTAGCGCGCGTGTAAGCGCGTATGCTAAAACGACCGTATACGCGCAGAAAAATACGCTAATCTGAAACCGCCCTTAGACCTTAGTGAAGATGTATATGTAGGACGGGAGAAGCTTTATAAATAACTAGTTTTTCCCGTGGCTTCGCCCGATGGTTGCCGATTAGAAATAGATTCCTCCAGGAAGCTGCCAGTAAGGGCAGGTGAGACCTTGTAGCCTTCTCTGGGAATGGGTTTGGTTAAACATGGCGTCACGGGAAGATTGGACAGCACCTGTACCTTGTATTCTGCCTGTAAGGCGTCCCTAGGATGGCAGTCTAGGTGGTTTTTAGTGGTAACAACACATACTTCGTTTCTCATTTCCCCAAAATCTGGACATCCGAAGGAATTTTCCACTTCGTTAAAATAATACTCCAATATTTTCTGGGTTTTTTTTTTATTTTCATTTAGTTCCTGAAATGATCTTCTACATGAATGCTATCATGTACAAAAAATCATTTTTGAAATCGGACCAGTTGTTTCAGAGATTACCGCGTTCAATCAAATACATAATCTTTATTGCAAATCAGAGTAAATTACTCTCAGCAAATGATTGTTCATTTGCAAAATATCCTTTTAAATAGCACGAATCCCACAAAACAAGGAAAGGGCATTTGATTCGAGACAGCTTTATTCCGCGTCATTAGCTACAACATGAGGCGACCTCACGACTGACGGCCGACTTACGACTCCAATTACGCGTAAGCCTGTTTGACTGTTCTTGTAAGATTCTTAGTTTATTCCATTGTAAATGAAATAAACCGAGATACCTACAAGTCTGAGTGTTCTCCATAATGTTCTTGATATACATGTGAAGTCTGCCAACCAGCTACTTGGCCAGCGTGGTGGACTATGGCCTTACACTTCTTATAGTGAGAAGAGGTCCGTGCCCAGCAGTGGGACAGTATTAATAGAGGGTTGATGATTATGATTATGATTACAGGCCGGTAGACTTTCTAACTGAAAAAGTTTAAATATAACATTTATATACTTTTTTAGGATTTAGGATAGCATTTTACAGTATTAAATTAATTTTAGAATAAAACAATTACAAGTACCTACTTAAAACTACAATTATATTTAGAATTATTATATATAATGTATCAATATTATTGTGGTGAAATGGATATTTTTTTTTGTTTCACGTATTTATACATAGATAAAACCTTAAATATTTAACGTATAAATAAAATATGCCAAGTTATATATGTTGCAAAAAATACAAACTCGCTTAGGTAGAATAGGACAAGCCTTGAACAAAATAGTACATAAAGGTATTTGTACAGTGAGTCCAGCGACCGACCAAGGGAACGAAATAAAACACGAAATCGTTCCCAAGCAAGAGACATTTATTCATTCAATCGCCGGTGCTATATATACTAGCCTCGGAAAACTTTGATAGCGCGGTTCAGGATCGAACAGCGCCATCTATCGAATTATGATGGAACTATTATAACATTTAACATTCCGCCCACCATGGACAGAATGTCCATAACTACAAAATAATTGTACGTTACCGCCCACCATGAAACAGTAACAAAATGTGGTGGGTTAGGCAAGCCAGTGGACTGTATATAAAATAAACATTCTAACAATAGTTTCTCAACCATACCAAATACAATTATAAACTAAATCTTACAATACTAGGCATAATTATGTTTAAGTTTTACATTGTAACTGGAAGCACAATAAGTTTAGACACTGGCCTTTTTATAATAGAGTCTTTGCATCGCAAAGACACGACTCTAGTGATGTTGTCTGAGCCAGTGTGTTTGTCTACAATAAGGCCGTAAAGCCACCTTGCCGGTGGCATGCCATCCTCCATCACCAACACTACATCACCCACCTTGGGTTCAGGTGTGCTATGAGACCATTTATACCTGTGATGAAATTGAACTAAGTACTCACGAGACCATTTACGCCAAAAGTCCTGAACCATCCGCTGAGTTAAATGCCACCTTTTTAAAGTGCTGATATTCGAATCTTCGAAGTTACATTCGGGTACGAGTAGCAAAGGTTCACCCACCAAAAAGTGACCTGGCGTTAGTGGACACGGATCATCTGGGTCACTGCTGATGGTAGAAATAGGCCTTGAATTGAGGCAAGCTTCAATTTGAGCCAGGACAGTAGACAACTCTTCAAAAGTAAGAGTGCTAAGGCCTATCACTCTCCTAAGGTGGTGCTTGGTTGACTTCACTCCAGCTTCCCAAAGCCCTCCAAAATTTGGAGAGTGGGGTGGAATGAAGTGCCAGTCCGTTCCATTGGTTGCCAACCAGTCAGCAATATCAGACGCTACGCCGGATCTTTCGTGGGTAAACAATGCCTTTAACTCCTTGTTAGCCCCTACAAAGGTGGTCCCGTTATCACTCCACAACTCACGACAATGACCTCTCCTAGCCGTAAAGCGCTTGAAAGCGGATATAAATGCTTGAGATGTCATGTCGCTTACGACATCTAAATGTACGGCACGTGTGGCCATACACACAAATAAACAAATGTATCCCTTTGTGGAGTGATAACCACGGCCCTTTGTAGGTCTAACACTAATGGGACCTGCATAGTCTACACCACTTCGCAGGAAAGGTCGGCTAGCGTTGACCCTGACTGCAGGCAACTGGCCCATTAGTGGAGGAGTGATCCGAGGAGCATGACGAATGCAAGTAGAGCATTTGCGGATATGTTGTCTTATGACAGTCTTTGCATTTAGAATCCAGAATTTGGATCTTAGATAATTTAAAACTAATTGTGGTCCACAATGTAAAGTGCGCTCGTGGGCGTCGGCTATCAAAAGAGATGTAAAGTGAGACTTCTGAGGAATTATTATTGGATGCTTGACATTTTCATGTATATTAGCGTTATGTAGTCTACCACCAACTTTTAAAGTTTGATCCAAATCTAAAAACGGATTGAGCGAATTTAGTTTACTTTTCTTATTTACCTTTCCTGTTTTTCTTATACTTTCTATTTCTTCATTAAAATGTTCCTTTTGACAAATTTTTATACATGTAAATAAGGCTTCATTAATTTCTAAATATGTTAAGTTAGTATTACAATTTTTACGTTTTAATTCTTTGATCTTTAGAAATTTTCTACAAAATGCAATGATTCTAGTTAGTTTCCTCAAAGTCGAAAATTTTGTTATGATTTCATTTTCTTTATGCTCATTTGTAACTAAATTGCAGGTTAAGGTGGATTTTCGCTCTTCTAAATTAGTACTATCTATTATGTTCTCTTTACCATAATTTATTGATTCATTCGATAGCCAACTAGGTCCCTTTCTCCATAACTCTAGCTGTGACAATTCAGCCGGTTTAACGCCTCTTGACGCACAATCTGCAGGATTGTCTTTAGACTGTACATGCGACCACTGTTTATTATCCATTACGGTTAGTATTTCAGACACTCTGTTGCCAACAAAGGTCTGCCAACGACTCGGATGGCTGCTTAACCAAGCCAGAACCACCGAGGAGTCAGTCCAGGCATGAATGTCATCTCTACCAATCTTCAAGGTGTCTGAAACTTCAGAAAGAAGTTTTGACAGCAGCACTGCGCCGCATAGTTCCAAACGTGGTATGGATACCACCTTGACTGGGGCCACCTTGGTTTTCGATGCTACTAAACTGACGTGAACACAACCGTTATGATCTATAGTCCGTGTGTAAACCACTGCTGCATAAGCCATGTTGGACGCGTCACAAAAGCCTTGCAATTCAAGACGCACATTGTCCTTGGCAGTACCGAGCCATCTTGGCAACTGAAAACCTTGTATGTGATGGAGGTTGTCTCTAAAATCAATCCAATCCCTTAACAACCTTTCGGGCAGTTCATCGTCCCATCCTATACCTGCGAGCCATAAACGCTGGATAAATACTTTGGCTGTCCTTATTACTGGAGCGATCCAACCCAAAGGATCAAATAAACGAGCTATGTCAGAGATGACCTTTCTCTTGGTTACCGGCAATTCCAGCGGCAGCAGGTTGACAGTATATTTAAAGTTGTCTGTATTTCTGTCCCACGTTAATCCTAAAATTTTCATAATGGTGTCTATTTTAAATTCTAAATTTTGATTGTCTGATTTGTCTTTTATCTTATCTAATAAACTATAATTATTGCTTGACCATTTCTGAAGCTGAAAACCACCGCGACCAAGAAGCTCGTTCATTTGACTGTAAATCTGTTCACCTTCAGCAATAGATTCGCAGCCCGACAAAAAATCATCGACGTAAAAATGATTGAGTATACGGTCTGAAACCATAGGAAAACTACCTCCTTCGTCACGGGCTAATTGCTGTAGAGACCGCACAGCCAGATAAGGTGCAGGAGCGGTACCAAAAGTGACGCGGCATAAACGTAGATGCTTTAATTCTGAATTAGGATCGTCGCGCCACAAAATGCGTTGATAATCTACGTCTTCTGCAGAAATCCTCACCTGCCTATACATTTTCACAATGTCTGCTACCAGACATATAGGATGACGACGCCACTGCATTATTACATGCCGTAGATCTGGTTGTAGAGTTGGACCAACCATCAAGTCGTCGTTCAATGATACCCCATTGCATCCCGAACAAGAGGCATCAAAGACTACCCTGACTTTAGTCGTGCTCTTATCACTGCGGATGACTGCATGGTGCGGTAAATATACAGCAGCCTTGTGTCTCTCCGAGTCTGGAACAAACTCTGCATGTCCCAGATGAATATATTCATTGATAACAGCACTATACTGAGTCTTCAATTCAGGGTTCCTTAATAATCGCTTCTCCAGCATGAAAAAACGTTTACGAGCTATAGCTTCTGAGCCACCATATTTGCTACGCGGGTCGGTAGAATTAAACGGCAATCTAACTACGTATCGCCCCGAGGCGTCTCTAGTGGTTGTATTACAGTAGAAATCTTCACACTTTTGCTCTTCTTCTGTTAACCTAGCTTTACTCACTGCTCTGATTGATCTGACTGATCTGATTCTAATTCCCAAAACTTGCGTAGTAAATCATCCGTGTCTAGGCTTACAATCGCGTTGTAACATACTGGCCGTGAAAACGATGACTTCTGGATTTCACCTGACAAAATCCAGCCCAGTTTAGTCTTTTGGGCAATAGGCGAACCTGGCGGCCCCTTGATTAAACTTTCCAATAAGACTTCGCTGACCACACAAGTACCCAACAACAAATCCACCTTACCTGGTGTATCAAATGATGGGTCAGCGAGCTCAGAGGATGAAAACGGTGGTTGAAACCGAATGATCTTCCTTTCAGGAAGACATGAAGTAAGTCTTCTTAAAACAAATGCATCGACATTTAAAACAACGGTGGGATCTAGGCGAGATTGTAACTTTATATGAACCATCCACCTGGAGGGTATTGATACCCCGTTATCGTCGCCTAGTCGAGCTATGTCGGTATGAGCAGATCGTTTCTTCAAGCCGAGCAACTGTACTGCAGCCTCTGTGATAAAAGAGGCTTGAGAACCCTGATCCATCAAGGCTCTTAGAACCATAGCAGTGCCAGTGTTGGTCTCGACATTCACCAGAGCTGTTGCTAACAGCCCATGGCTATGAGTATCTGCATAGCAAGAAATTGGCTTGGTACTCTCGCTTTGAGTAGACGTAGCAGCTGCTGTAGCAACTACAACGTTCTTGTCCACAGAGCCAACACTAGGCTCAGTAGACTTGCCGGTCTTTGGGTGAAGCAGTGTGTGGTGTTTCCGTTTGCAAACATGGCATTTAGTAGTTTGGTGACAAAAATATACCGAGTGACCTTTACTTAAGCAATTGAAGCATACATTATTGGCTCGGACAAATTCACGACGTTCGTCAGAGTCCTTTTTTGCAAATTGCTTACAGTGACATAATTTGTGATCTTCAGAACAAAATATACAAGATAATTGGGCAGCAACGTGAAATGACGTGGTTTTGTTACGATTAGATGTTTGTTTCGTCTTACAATCTAAATATTCTAAGGACCGAAATCGTGATTCTAAGAATTCTTTAAATTCTTGAAACTTAGGTAGCTCATCTGAAACACTAATATTTGATTCCCATAATTTTCTAGACTCGTTATCTAATTTCGAACTAATTATGAAAATCACGATTACGTCCCACGAATCAACATCTATATTGAGAGTTCTTAACCCATGTAGACATTCAACAGTTGTATCTAAAAGATGTTTGATCGCCGAAGATGACTCCTTAACGATAGCGGGTTGTTGTATAAAACGTTTTAGCATACCGTTGGACAGGAATTTCTTATTGTCATAACGTTTTGTTAACACTTCCCATGACTCTCTGTAGTTTGATGCAGTAACTGGTGTGTGCCGTAGTAACTGCTCTGCTTCACCAGACAAGTGAGCCTTTAAATAATGGAGTTTTTGGACGTCATCTATGGCATCATTTTTATCAATGAGTGATACAAACAAATCACGAAATGAAGTCCATTCCGTATATTGGCCGGAAAATGTGGGTAAGCTGATTTTAGGTAGTTTTACGTTGCATTTACTTTCAATTGATTGTTTTTTAGTATTGCTATTTAATTTAAGTTCTTTTAATTCACTTTTATATGTTATGTAAATATCTTCTGTCTTGTCATAAATATCTGTTGTAAAATAAGTATTTTTCATATCTGTAGTTGTAGCTATTTCTATTATTTTTTTGTGTGTATCTACAAAACCTTTCCACTGTGATTCTAATGTTTCTAAACGTGTTTCAATATATGATTGCGTTAATCGATCTTTGGGTGACTTCTTAAAATTAACTCTTCCTCTCTCTATTATACTTTTAGCATCTAATTGTAATTTGAGTAACGACTCCATGTTTAATAATAACAATGCAATAAATCTAAATGTAAAATACAATAAATTACCCAAAGCTCTAAACTAATTTGTTTCTATTTACCAGACAAAACTACTAAACAACTACTTGCTACAACAGATTTGATAAGAGATTCAAGTTGAATTTCTTAAAGACAGAAATATTCTAAGTTACTGATCAAATTACGAAAATTTTACAAGTGTTTTCCCCGTAGTATCACTTTTTACTAAATTATTCTAAGTCTACAAACTACTTGTTAACTATGTCTAAGATTACTTCTAAATTTAACTAAGTATAAAAGCAATAAAACTTATAAGTCCCAATTTTAGCAAATATTTTCTAAGTCCAAAACACGTCACTATTCGCTACGTAAAATTGAACGTTTAACTACTGTTTCACTATAGACACACATAGATTTCATTTATTTCTGCACTCGTAATAATGTCAAAGTTACTCACAGTTTGCTGCTGCCAAACCTGATCCACGTCTTGTCACTGTTGTCGTCACGTCTGCAAACACTCCCAGCGCCCTCTAGCGGTGCCTCATACACAACTCGATAGGATGACAGCGCCTTCTGCCGTGTGATTCGGCACACCTCGTCTGCACTCCAAACAGCGCCTTTCGCCCAAATCGTCAGTCTTGCAAAGGGACTGGTGGCGCCCTCTATGATGACGTCTCGCTCCAACTGGTGCGCCCTCTTTCGGAGCTGCTCCACAATTCACTCGCGACGCGCGCGCGATAGTAGCACTTCAGTGGAATCGCCACTGGTTTCTGTGCTGATACTCAAAAATTCACGGCGCGATAACACAAACAACGCTCGTGACGCGCGGGATCCGACTCGATAAGACCACTTTGTACAGTGAATCCAGCGACTGACCAAGGGAACGAAATAAAACACGAAATCGTTCCCAAGCAAGAGACATTTATTCATTCAATCGCCGGTGCTATATATACTAGCCTCGGAAAACTTTGATAGCGCGGTTCAGGATCGAACAGCGCCATCTATCGAATTATGATGGAACTATTATAACATTTAACAGTATTATTAATATCTTTTCAGTTTGAAAGTCTTTGGGTCCTTAACCGTAAACAAAAAAGTAATATTGTATACTTATTTGTATACTATGTATGCATGTGTGCGTGTGATATGTATGGTAGTATTGGTAACATACATTTTCATTAAAATCATATATTTCTAATGCATATTAAATAAAAATATAAGCATTCGGCACATTTCTACATGTAAGCAATAAGTTTGCCAAATTTCTTAATCCTCCGTTCGCGCATTTCTCGTAAAAAGGGATCATACAATTTTGCTTAACGTATTTATTATATATATATATATAGATGATACATAATTATGGATAACTAACTGAGCCCATAGTTACACCCGCGTTATTGGAGGCTACCCGTGGCTCAAAGCTTAATGATTTATAGTCTCAATAAAGGACTATCCAAAATAACAAACAATTATTGAAATTGAACGAATAAATACTGACATTAGTGCGTTCAACCAACACACACAAACGAGTTCCTCAGTTTTGTAATATTAGTATGTATAGGTAAATAAAGTTATGTCTTTGTCATTTATGGTGATTATTTAAAAGGGACACACTCTTACATCATTATTTTATTATTCTTATTATTTTTAGTGGCGTAAAATTCACCAGTGCAGCGTTTACCCGCAGCGTTTAACCAATGTGGTGGACTAAAGCCTCACCTCATAATGATAAGAGACAGGGCTTATTCACTATGACCACTGAAATACCATGTTCAAGACGTGTGTCGTCGTGACGTGCACTAGACGTAAACGTGTTTCAGTAACGTGACGTACCACGACAATCAAAATATTGTATTCAGATATTCAGATGCCATACGACAGTTTGTCTATGCCTAGTTATCAATTTCACTACATTCGTTCATAAATCTTAATGCCGGTTTGCCGGCTCAATTTCGATATTATAAATATTATTTTACGAACTTGTAATTTTCACTATAAGCTACAGTACAAATAAAGAAGGTTAATAAAACTTAAATTATATTATTTTAGTTCACTTTCGCCAGGAACAATCTCAAAATAAAAAAATGATCTTAAAATTTTATTTCATCTTTTGTACTTAAGTCAATTTTTGAACGATAACATATATGATGACATTGATGACAGACATAATTGCTTACCATCAGGCGATCCGTCTGCTCGTTTGCCGCTTATTACTATAAAAAAAAACGTGACAGTTGCAGTCGCGCTACAATATAAAAAAATATAAGTGCGGTTAGTGCAGCAAATAGCCCAGTTCTAACAGAATCTTATAAATCATAATGGATTTATTATTTATCCGAAGACGAGTGAGACGCTGGCGCCAGCGACAGGCGTCAATTTTCATTAAACATAATATTTAATTAAACAACTTTGACACGGACACTGGTAAATAAAAAAGCAAATAAACTTAGCATTTAACCACTAACGGACACTAAAAATAATATAAAACAAATAAACTTAGTGCTTATTTATCCTCTATCGTTTTACAATAAACGCGTTACGTGACCTCTTAGCTCACGGAATTTTGACAACTAAAACCGCGCCCGAAACGTACGCTACCGTGCTTGTCAAACTTGAAGTTGGCATAGTAAATACCGTTTAAGCCAATAACGTGCCGACGTGGGTAACTAGCACGTTAAAACACGTTAAGACTTCAAAATGGTCATAGTGAATAAGCCCTCCCACAGTGGCGGCGCTAGGCGTCGGCGATGTCGGCGACCGCCGACGGCCTCGCACCTGAGGGGGCCTCGCAAAAAGTTTTACAAGTTACATACTTAATTTCGTTTCGCCAATCATCCTGGTTTAGGTAGCCAACACCGAACAATTCGGGAAAAAGCTAAGGAGATGATAATGACTTTATTATTTTCGAACACGTGCGTGACAAGATCTGTGTTGGGTGAAAGTTTTTGAATTGTCATTTATTTATTCCTACATTATTTTATAATTTGGCTCTCTTAATTTTAACGGTTTTTTTTATTACGAAGTAAACTGGGCCTCGCCATCGATTTAAAGGGCCTCGCGAGCTTGATGTCGCCGACGTCCACATGTTGTCTAGCGCCGCCACTGCCCTCCCAGCAGTAGGTAAGCTATAAATAAGGATGATAATTATTACAATTTATATAAATAAAGTATATCCGATCATTCTTATGTATCAGCAGGGTTTTTGAAACTCGAGGATGACAGCAAAAAGGATTTACTACTTCAACTCACTTAAATTACATTTCTGTCGCAGAATTGCAGAAATTTTACAAGAACGTAGTTATATAAAATAACGTCTATTTATTTTCGCTTACTCAGCTGTAATGTTACAAGAGCTGTAATTATAGTACACTAGACTTTGTCCGTGGCTCCGCCCAACAAATATCCATCCAGAACAGCTTTGATTCTATATACATGTAAACTAAATAAATACGCCGAGACGAACATTAATATACAGAGTGTGGAACTCCAAGTTATTTAATATAGTCCTTAAGTAATGCTGCTGCTACACATGAGATGAACATCGCGCGAGTACAAGTTGATTACCAAGACGAGCAATAAGTCAGCGCCACTAATGCGAAGTTCCTTTATAAACACGCTTTTATTTCATCAATAATAACTTATGTTGTGGGCTTATATAGATACTACAAAGAAAGAGAGTTGCAAGGTGAAAAAGGCTAAACAAATAAACACACTGCGACTCCGCCCGCGTTAACTAAGAATTTATATCTCCTTCAGGAATCACTATCTGTTGGTGAAAACCGTATAAAAATCTGTTCGGTAGTTTTTGCGTTTATCGCATTCACAGACAGAGAGGACGAAAAAGGGATTACATTTTATAATACGTATATAAGAAAGTTTCACATTAAATATATGTATTTCGCTTTAGCGAACGCGAAAAGTAGAGGAAAAAACATTATTTTTTTCGGATGAATTTGAGTAGCATAATTAAATGGTGGGATCCAAGTCGATTATAATAACATACCACGTGAGCACGTGTTAATTTGTATGATAATTGGTATGATTAAAAGTTTACACGGACCACAGTTCGTGACTATTATCGACTCCGTATGAGATACCGGCCACGACGCAACCACAACGTTGCGTCGTGGCAACTACATTGTAACACATAGCTACAATCACATTTCATAGCCTTCACAACGTAGCGGCAAGAAGCAGGAGCATTATCGCGCAACCGCAGTTTGACCGCATTTCGTTTCGATGATGTGGTGTAGCTGTGGAACGTAGGAATCAAGCCTGAGGGAAGTGGAGAGAATGAGGAGCAAGTGGAATTTCGGAGGGGCGAGGATATCTTCCGCACCTTTGGAAACTTATGAGTGAGACTAGTACCGCAGGAAAAAAGTAGGACAACTTAAATTTGACGGTCCAAAAGTTGAAGAAATATCATTATTGGCAATGCATAATACTATGTTATCTTATATCAATTATCCACATCGAATGAGTATGCTAAATTAGCAATCTTGTATCATATTTCCCAGAATATGTAAATTTAGAATTGCTCTTGTGCCGTTAGGGCATAGCATAGACCTCCAGACCAGTATTTATTTGTGTGCGTACAAATAATGACTGGTCTGGAGGTCTATGCTATGTCTATAAGTAATATAAATAACTTTTATTCTGGATGTTAATTTTGAGTTATTATTTCCATTCCCTCTGGTTATTGAAACATAAACAACTACAAACACTCAATTCAACTCAACATTACAGCATTACAAATTATAAGATTGCTAAACCCTTTAAGTGACATGTAAACCACTTTGGTTAACCTGAAAATTGAGTTCGGAATTTTAAGGTCGTTGCTGTCTGAAGAGGCATACGAACGTATTGATTGATGTGAGGGGAGAGACAGGCAGATTCGCGCTCCGTTCATCACAAGCTATTTGTAAATTTGTCAAGTTTGACATTCTCGTATAACTTGGATCTTTATGATTGGATGTTGTGAGTTTTAAGAATGAAGAATATGTTTGTTAGCTAGGTTTTGGAGGTTGTTATAATATTCTTGTTAGCTCATAATCTTTTAAGTTGCCAGACAGAATATTTTTAAGATACACATTTAGGTTAGTTTTACTGCAACCTATTGCCGACGTATATTCAATTTATAGTTAGTATGTGTAGTTAGTTACTATTTATCGGCACTTTTTGGATAACGCCTATTTAAAAATACAGAGATTGTCAAATAAATTAATGCTTTTCAGTTGTCATTAAAAAAATATGTGTTTATAATCGAGTAGTTATTGTTTATTAAAGTTAACTTACATAATTATTATTAGTAACCTAAATCTACTAAAATTTATAATATACCCGTTTATACGTTTGGTACTTCAGCTTGGCTTATAAGAGGCAGAGATAAGTAACGCAAAACTTAACTTTGTAAGTAACCCAAGTCACAAATGCTTTTAACACTTTGAGGAACTCCATTTATTTTCTGAAGTTGTTTAGTGCGTAAGTTCACTGCACAAATATTTAGTTTCATGATCTGTCAAAAAATGTAAGCTTAAATAATATAACGTGGTCAAAAACGTTACAAAAATAGACATGTATCTACGAAAAAATATGCATTTACAAACTGGCACTGCTACTCATATGGTTCATTGACGATAATCATACTATGATTAGAAATCTATGTAAGTGTGACACAAAAGGTATGCGTAAATAATTATATATAGTGGTCTTATTGAAGTATATTATCCTATATTTGATGAATTTATGATTGACCAATCACAAACACAAAAACCTGTAAATGTACACAAAGATAAAAATTGCGCTAGCTCGCTTGGCTAATCTTCACTATTGTGCCCCCAGATAATTATGTACGCCGTAATTACAAGGACCACAGAACGAACATAGCACGATTGAAATGAATTCACAATCACATTGTATAATATCCAACATCCAGATAGAAAAAGTACTCGATTTTGCTTGTAAATTACTCGTATGTAGGTACTGTGTAAATAATCACGACTCCTCAACGAAGATGGCATCTTTGTGAAACGTTTACCAAATGAAAAGCTCGTTCCCTTGTTGCGAGAGGAAAAATACAATATCAATACATTACGGGGATATAGATTCATTTTATGATTATAAACATTCTCGATGCCTTAAAGAAGACATGAAACGGTATTGGAACATATTTATTGTCAACATCTGTTTATATAAAATTCTTGCGTTACTGACTGACTGACTGAAACGCACAGTCAAAGGTACTGGGGGCAAGAAGGTGAAATTTGCCATGTATGTTCCTTGGGACCATAGGGGTGAATTAAGAAGGGATTGCCCGAAAGTCCCACGAGATCGAGCAGAAATGGTTAAATTAAAATAAACTGGCGGCCGCTGCTGACGGCATTTTTTTGACTCAGGAAAACTCCTTAGTCGCTTCTTACGACTCCCACGGAATTAAAAATGGGTAGTGACATTTTGTATTCTTAATCCGTCACCACACGTATAAGTAAAGCAAGACTTCTATAATATTATCAGTGAGACTATAAATATCTCCATCGATAAAAATGTATTCAATATTAAGGGGTAGAGATGTTTGTTCAATTCTGCGTGCCTGTATGAAACGAGGCCCCTTTCATTAAATCTTTGTTCGCTGCGGTTTCATCTTGTGCCATGTAATAAAACTTTGTAATATGCCTCTGCGTGATAGATCCATGTCTACAGACATCGGCAAGGACAGAAAAATAAAAAAGGGGAAGATTTTTGTGGGAAGGTTGAATATCGTATTAGATTAGGATACTAATATGTAGTGAAACATTATATTACGTGTGATTTTGTTGTGACATAAAACAAAAACATACGATTACTATAAAAACCAACTATAGACAGATAGAAATACTTTATTGTACACCGACAAAAGTACAAAAATACAGTAAAAGCAAAGAACTTAAACTTGTGGTACAATTTAAGGACGGTCTTTTCTCAGAATGCTATCTATTCCAGACAACCATGCATGGAATAAATCAGTTGTTGATGTCATAAATCAACAAATGGTAGGTTAAACCATCTTCTGAAACACTGAATAAATTTTGAGTAATTTTCATAATAACATTACATATGTAAGGATAAAATTAAGAATTTACTATTTAAATTTTGCTGTTCCATTTTTGGAGGGTTAGTCACCCAACTAGTGCTAAAAAAGGAGCACGACATGCGGCATTCCTTAGGCTTGGGTCCTTATCGTCCTTTTGTGAAATATTGATGTTGAGTGAATCCTATCCCTTAAAAGGTACTATCCGGCTCAGTAAGAATTAGTTGCGCTGACTGCTTTCGTCACAGCCTGGGGATTTGGCTTGCCTAGCCACACTGAAACTTACCGCTTCTTCTCACTATTAGAAGGTTAAGGCGATAGTCCATCATGCTGCTCAAGACCCGATTGACAAAGTCAAATTTCTCTCGAGAATATTATGGAGAACTCGCAGACATGCAGGTTTTTATAAGCAATATAATACCCACAAAACTTCGAAAGATATTGGTGCGCGCCGTGGATTCGAACCCGTAATCCTCTGCGAAGAAGTCTGTCGATCTTTCCACTAGGCTATCGCTACTTAGCTATGTTTATTCTAGTGCAAAGGTCTAGCTCTTGTATAATACTAATTTTAGAATTCATAAATAAACTGAATTTATTATAAAGTCAAAATGTCTCGCTTGTCTTTTGTAATATAATTTAGTGTGAATGTCTAGAATTCGGGCTAAGAATGGGTATTTTTTAACAGAGATCAGTGGAAGCGATTAATTCATCCAGTCTTAGCCCAAGGCAAAGGATCTAAACACATGGACCAAGTTTCTTGGCGCTAAGAATTAAACAAATGTCTTACCAAATATCTCCTGGTGATGTTCTTGAGTGGAGTCCTGGAGGCAAGTTAGACACACACGAGACTAAAATTGGCCAATATTAGCAAGTGAATTATCTTTACTTTACCAGACTCCAACGCAGCGTCTTCAATGCACGATGCAAGTTCACAGGATTCACAATTCAGTTTTGCAAATGTCAATGTTCGACTCAACTTTTGCCGGGCAAACCAAAGGCGGCAGTTTATAGTATTTGCAAGTTAATTCAATTCGCGTTAATTCAAAGGGCGATCAATTTATTAATTAGGTATAAGGCACGCGAGAGTGCAAACGGCGTGTTAATTTTTCAAGGCGGCAACGGAAGTGACAGTTCAGTGTGACCATTGTCAGAAATTTTCAATAGACTAAACAAAATGTTACTCAATCGATCTAATCGATTTGACTTATAATAAAAACTAATTCTATTTCAAACATCCACCCGCCCCGGACCGGCCAACCGGTCCGCTAATCGGTTGGTAGACGTGACAATGTTGCAACCGCTCTCCTCAGAATCGAACCGTCCACCAAGACCTCAGCAAATCGGGGAACTCCATCAGCCCCAGTTACCAAATGAAGGATGCGCCCCCTGCGCCATCTGAGTGGCGGAAGGTTAGGCTCCTTGATCAAAACGAGGTCACCAATCTTGGGTGGATCGGTCTTGTCGGTCCACTTAACGCGTTGCTGGAGTATGTGCAAATATTCCAAATTCCAGCGTTTCCAAAAGCTCTGAGTAATCTGGCGTACCAATTCAAAACGCGAGAGACGACCAGGTCTCGTATCAATGTAGGGGTACTCAGGCAAGGCGACAAGTGGGCGACCAATCAAAAAATGGCCCAGCGTAAGGGCCTCCAAATCATTCGGATCTGAGGAGATCGGGCACAATGGCCGAGAGTTCAAAACGGCCTCAATCTTACAAAACACAGTTGCGAGTTCCTCAAATGTAAGGACAGACTCACCGATTGTCCTGCGCAAGTGTGTTTTGGCCGATTTTACGGCGGCCTCAAATATACCACCCCAGTGTGGACAATTTGGTGGGGAAAACAACCAATTTATCCCACGTCGGGCAAGCCTATCACCTATATCAGCCTTGTTGGTTTCAAGGAAATTAACAACGTCAGTCAAATAATTGTAGGTGCCCTTGAAGTTAGTGCCGCAGTCAGAACGGATCAAGGAAGGCAGCCCTCTGCGGGATACAAATCTGTCAAATGTGGCTACAAACGCCTCGGTCGTAAGCGAGGAGACCAGTTCCAAATGAACGGTCTTTGTGGAGAGGCAAACAAAAACACACAAGTAGGCGTTAACAGTCTTGCTGTTTCGAAGTGTCGACGTTTTCACCAAAAAGGGACCAGCGAAGTCCGTGCCAACTCCGTCAAACGTCCTGCTTTCAGTTACGCGATCTGCCGGTAAGTCTCCCATCAAGGGCTGCATGGTAGAAGCCTTGAGCTTATAGCAAGAGATGCAGCGAAATATTACACTCCGAATAATTCTTCGGGCAGACAAAATCCAAAACTCGCGTTGCAAAATGGCCAAGAGCGCATTACAACCAGCATGCGAATTTTTAAGGTGACGGTCAGTTACCAACAAGCGTACCAAATGACCGTCCTTAGGTAACAAAAGGGGGTGACGAGCCCCGTAAGGGAGGTTGGCGTTCTTGAGACGCCCTCCAACGCGCAAGAGACCCGTATCGTCCAAAAAGGGGTTCAATTTAGAGACAGCTCCCGACAATTTCGATCTCGCTGATTTAAGGATAGCAATCTCCTTTTCAAAATGCGCCAATTGTACAGAACGAACCCAAAAGGTGAGGGACTCCTGTCGTTCCTGTGGTGAGAGAAAGGGTGTCAGTCGTTTCTGTTGTGGGTGCCTAAAGTTAAAAACAAAACGTTTTATCCAAGCAGTAACACCTAACAACTTGTCAAGGGAGCTGTAGCGATTCAACAAAAAATCGGGGTCGAAGGCGCATTCTACCTTCTCAAGAGCGAGTGTTCGTAGACCCGGCAAATTAGAAGTATTCAAAACTGGCGTTTGAGGCCAATCAATTTCTGGTCGACTCAACCATTCCGGACCCCACCACAGCGAATGATCTATCAAACTAGGCGTCAAGCATCCGCGCGAGGCACAATCAGCGGGGTTGAGCTCACCTGGCACGTGTCTCCAAACAAGCTTGACTTCGGATTTCTGGATTTGGGAAACGCGATTAGCAACAAATACCTCCAAAGTGTGGACAGACGCCTTCAACCAACAAAGTACAATTTGGCTGTCTGTCCAGGCGTAGGTCCCATCAATACAAATGCTTTTACCCAAAGTACTGGACACGTGGTTCAACAAGCGTACAAGTAGGGCTGCTCCCGAGAGCTCCAATTTTGGAATGGTCAGAGATGTCCGAAGGGGTGCCACCTTGCTCTTTGCCATGATCAGGGAAACCCTCACCTGACCTGAGGCACTAACTGTGCGCAAGTACACCACGGCCGCGTGCCCACGCTCCGAGGCATCACAAAACCCGTGAAGGGTGGCCTTGTACTTCCCGGGAGGAAGGATGGGACGAGGCAAGGAGATCTCGTTGACGGCAGGAAGTGAGGATACAAAAGAGGTCCATTCCTCAACAAGAGTGCCGTGCAGAGGTTCGTCCCAGGTCAATCCTGCTGTCCAAAGCTTCTGCAAGAAGCATTTTACCCAAAATATAATTGGACAGATCCAACCGTTCGGAT
Organism: Euclidia mi; assembly: GCA_944739405.2. Taxonomy (NCBI): domain Eukaryota; kingdom Metazoa; phylum Arthropoda; class Insecta; order Lepidoptera; family Erebidae; genus Euclidia; species Euclidia mi. Next base: position 78,630,271 of record OX123184.2, on the reverse strand, counting down.
CAAAGGTTCTGGCGACAGTAGACAATACGAGACGTTTAGTCCAAGAACACGGCAATTTCAAGTCCACGTTATATGTAAAGATGTCTTGGACTGGTCTGTACTGAACGCCGAGAACAGCCATCATGGCGGGGTTGTCAACAATCTCAAATAGATGTGAATCTTGCTGATGATCCTCTGGCAAGCCTTCCAAGAGCGCTGGTGAGTTGGAAATCCATTTACGCAACTCATAACCAGCGGAGGCCAAAATACCTATCAATTCGTCCCGCAGGAGGATCGCCTCGTCCGCTGTGGAGGCGCCCGAGCAAATGTCATCGACGTAAATATCGTCCTTCAAGATGGCGGAGGCTCGTGGGAAACGTAAGCCTTCTCGGTCTGCGAGCTCCCAAAGAGAACGTATTGCCAAATAGGGGCTCGACCTTAACCCGTACGTATTGGTATTGAGCTCGTAGACGACCATGGGATCACGAGGAGACTCTCTCCAAAGGATCAGCTGGAAGCGACGGTCATCAGGGTGGATAATCGTCTGCCTAAACATCATTTTTATATCGGCTACAAAGACAACCTGATGTCGTCGGAAGCTGGTGATGACGTCACAAAGGTCCTTGACCAACTTGGGACCAGAATGCAAGCACTGGTTCAAGGATACGCCCGTTGAAGTCTGCGCAGAACCATCAAACACTGTGCGCAGCTTGCCAGTCGATGGCTTCAATACCGCATGATGTGGGAGAAAGTAATGCTCCACCGAACGCCAATCCAAATTTGACACAGACATGTGTCCCAATTGTTCATATTCTCTCATGAACTCAATGTACTTCTGTCTGAGCTCCGGATCACGACACATGCGACGCTCCATAGCCAACAATCTCTTTTCGGCTAAAGGTCGTGACTCACCAAGCGGAGGCCGAACAGACAAAAAGGGCAGCTTCGTGATAATCCGACCAGAACGGAGTCGACCAGTGTTGTTCTGGAAGAACAGCTCGCACTCCTCATGTTCTGGATTCAAACGAGCAGCTTGAGGAGGCTCTTCTATCTCCCAAAACCTCTGAACTGCATCAGAGAGAGCAGAGCCTACAGCCAACAAATTATCAAGTTCGGGTGGAGGGGGGTCCCTAGGTACAGGTCCCATCAAAGCAAATCCAAATATGGTCGGGATGGCAGTCAAACCATTTGGCACCAAGACCCGTTTCCCACCAATCAAAATTCCACCGAGGACATCAGAGCCAATCAACAAATCGATTTGTCCCGGTGTGTCAAATTTGGGGTCTGCAAGTTCCAATCCCGATGTCAAATTCACCACAGCAGCAGGTAGCTGTTTCTGTGGATGCATGCCCAAGATATTCTTCAGCACAATAGCCGAGGTTTTAATCCTCGGGTGTGAAGATTCAACAGGGCCAAACAAAACCTTTACTTGCCCTTCAACATTAGAGGCTACGTCCCCTATGCCCCGTATACAATTTGGAAAAGAGCCCATATTTAATTTAACCTGCCCTACCAAATAAGTGGAAACAATGCAACCTTGTGAACCTGTGTCCAATATAGCACGGACAACAACACCTCTGGGGACCCACGGGGACCTCCCCCGTGGGTCCCCAGACCCGAACAGCAACCGTTGGTAGGATAACGGTCTCAATGGGGGAGGTTGGCGTTATAGGGCAGGGTTCAATGACCTATTGTTGCCTGGGCGGCGACCGTTGGCTAGGACCAGGCAAGTCAAAACGAGGGTGCGGCTTGAAGTCCTCAAAGGCGCGATGACTCGATCCGCGCGCCATCTGTGGGGGGTCATAATGACGCACCCGCCCAAAACGAGGTGGGCGCGAGTCAAGGCGGGGACGCTCCGCCAAAGGAGGGCAATACCTGGGGCAGCAGTCATGGTGCTGGTGACGCTGAACAGCACATTCAGGTGCGCGAGAGAGAGGAGGCGTGCGCACGCTACGGTTCTCCAAGCGGTGTGAGTGGCGATCAATTGAGCGAGGCGACTCTCGGCTGCGCGCCGGTGAGCCTCGGCTGCCACCTTCTAAACACCCGCCCGTGCGCGGCGTCGGCTGGTTGGACAAGCGGCCTACCTCTCTGGCATTCATGCAGAGAATGTCCAAATGCTGTCCTCCACAGTGAGGACAGGGGCGAGAGTTTGGGCAGTCTCGCTGGTAGTGGGACCCCAAACAAGAGAAGCAAAGGCGGCGGGCATTCGCGATGCGCCTACGAGAGGCGACATGTAGGTGATCCAAGAATGCCCTACAACTGGCCGTTCTGTGCCCCGTGACCTTGCAGTAGGAGCACTCCGCTGGGCTCTGCGTGACCGCAAAGCGAGGAGGGCGCCGGTCAACATTGGCTCGGGTGTGAACGCGAGCCTGCTCTTTGACCTTGGGCGGCTGCGACTTAGCCGGCGTGTCACCACCGGAGTTGTCCAAGACCCGGCACTCATCCTCCAGGAACTTCTCCAGGTCAGCAAAGGGGGGCAGATGGGTCGTGCTATCCCCACCAAAGCGCTGCTCAAAACGCGACCTCAGGTCGGCAGGCAGCTTCTTCAGCACAATGTGCACCAATAGATAGGACCATTGGTCCACGGGCAGGTCAAGGCACTTAAGTGCGTTGATGGCCACCAAAAGCGGGTTCAAAAGTTGGGTGCGCAACCCAGAGACCCGGGTGAGCGTCGGCAAACCCAAAATCTGCTCGATGTGCGTGTCGGCGAGGCCACGCTTATTATGGTGCCTACGGGTAATTAGGTCCCGAGCCGTCTGGTACGCCTCGTCAGACACGGGCAGATGCTCGATGAGCCCTTGGCCTCCCCATCCAGAACCGACATTAAATATGCCAATTTTTGTGCCGGCTGAAGGTCAGCCCTGTCATTGACCAGGCTGTCGAACAAATTAACGAAGCCCAGGTAGCTTCCTAGGCAGCCATCAAAATGGGGGAGGTCCAAAGTAGGGAGCCTACTCACCAGCCCCGGCGCTGACCTAGGAAGCTCCTGCTTCAGGCCGGGTTGCCCTTCCCTATCGGCAACTAGTTGTCTCGCACTATTGGAGACAGCATCATACAGGTCTAAGACCTGGGCATAGTCTTCACTGACCTTATTTCGCTGGTCAGCGGTGAAATCATTGATCGACACTTCAAGACAGCAAGTGCTGAAAGTGCGGAATTGCTGTTCCACACTTGCCAGGCGATCGTCAATCCGCTCGTACCTTTGTAGTAAGGCCTGCTGGCGATCAGGCCGGTTCACTAAGGCACTGGCCGAGGCAAACCAGCGCAAATCTGATGCAATAGCACCAGCAGCCGCACGCAAGTCCTTGATAGCTGACATAATCTAAATTTCAAAGGAGCCCGGACAAGCGTTAAATAATATTAACAATCAAAACTTAATATTTATTAATTCTTTGAAACCAACAAAATATTAGCCTGTTTACTGCTGGTACAAGCAAGTGACAGGTATCTACTGTCCAACAAAATTAATAGTTTCAATATATATTGACACAAAACAAAGTCAAAGTTATAACTTATAACAAATTAAAAGTTGAACTTCAAATTAATTAATGAATTATTTGCAACAGACAGACTGGCTGTGTTATTTGAGATATACAATAGTAAGTAAGCACAGAATATGTGTTACCTAGCAATATTATCTATATTATAACAAAACAAAGTTTATTAATGTGACCCGCCCAAGTGGCAAGGTCAAGTTGGTTGTTATAATGTTTATGAATATATGCAATAAACTAAATTTACTAAATTTATTGATATATACAGCTGTTATGTATCCAAACAAACTGACTTATTAATGCAACAACAAATTTAAGTTAGATTTTTCAACAATTCAAATCAACAATTACTGATTGAGGTTATGTGTGACAATGTGTTTCAAATTATCTAGGTCAACTTATACAATTAAATATTATGTATTTTAGACAATAACTGACCTGAGAACACTACAACACTGTTAACCTGTTAAGAAATGAGATGCTTAGCTCAGATACAAGTTTACAATATAGGCACAGTTAACCACGCTCTGCTACCAAAAATTATGTCTAGAATTCGGGCTAAGAATGGGTATTTTTTAACAGAGATCAGTGGAAGCGATTAATTCATCCAGTCTTAGCCCAAGGCAAAGGATCTAAACACATGGACCAAGTTTCTTGGCGCTAAGAATTAAACAAATGTCTTACCAAATATCTCCTGGTGATGTTCTTGAGTGGAGTCCTGGAGGCAAGTTAGACACACACGAGACTAAAATTGGCCAATATTAGCAAGTGAATTATCTTTACTTTACCAGACTCCAACGCAGCGTCTTCAATGCACGATGCAAGTTCACAGGATTCACAATTCAGTTTTGCAAATGTCAATGTTCGACTCAACTTTTGCCGGGCAAACCAAAGGCGGCAGTTTATAGTATTTGCAAGTTAATTCAATTCGCGTTAATTCAAAGGGCGATCAATTTATTAATTAGGTACAAGGCACGCGAGAGTGCAAACGGCGTGTTAATTTTTCAAGGCGCCAACGGAAGTGACAGTTCAGTGTGACCATTGTCAGAAATTTTCAATAGACTAAACAAAATGTTACTCAGTCGATCTAATCGATTTGACTTATAATAAAAACTAATTCTATTTCAAACAGTGAATATATCAGCTTACTAAGCTACTAGGCGTAAAATAAAAAACCTATACTACAAATTCATGGTCGTCCCCTCGTCGTCCCAAACAAAGTCAGTTCAAACAAGTAATAAGTGAAAATTGTACCGCTAAGTTGTAGAAGAATTAAGTTCATACATTTTTATGCTTAACTTAATCCGATCGATATAAAGAAACTTGAAAAAAATTAAACGATCTTGGAGTTAAAGTATTTTTGTTCATTTGCCTTTAAGTTACTAAAGTTCTTTTATGACAACCGCCAAAGTCTATGCTTAGTCTATACTTTTCAGTTAGTTAATTATAAAACGCCAGAAAATTACCAGCATTAATTGTTACGGGAAATCCCGACATCTGGGAACGATTGCTGACGGCATTGCAAAACTAATTATTCAATGAGCTGGAAACACATAATGAACCACCGCAGATAGCACTTATATTCGTATTCTTAATTATTACGGTAGCGATAGCAAACGCGGTAATTCAGCGTGCATTATTTGTGGAGATCGCGTTAAGGATCCAATTAAATCTTGCTGCTTGGCTCCATCAGAAAATTAAAATGTTCGGAATATTTAAAATGTAATATGAGTTCATTTGTTACGGATAATATCGGTTTGGTTATGGCGGTTAAGTTAATACGCAGTGATTAATAAAGAATACTTTAGTTTTGTCTTTACTTTTTACTTATGATACATTTCGCGGTTGGTTTGTTAGATGCTACTGGTGTAAATAGGCAATACTGACGGCTAAATGAACTCATAAAAAGTGCTCAAGTGCTTGTCAGGCCACGCATACTTGGTTTTTCAGCTGCCCTTCTATCCCATGGCTCTTGAATAGGGCCATGGGGTAAAAGGGTTCGTTCTATCGTCGGGTTACGATATAAGACGGACAGGCAGACGGATATAACATATGTACAAGGGTACCTTGTAGTTTAGCCAAATCCGTAATAAACTAGAAGGGTTACTTGTAATTACTGAGAGCCCTCTTGTAGTATTATAAATACACAAGCTGCTAGACTCCTGTATATCACCTTGGTAGAAAAGGCGTCTTCGGTAAGGTTTAGTTCAAAATCGAATTTCGTAATATACAGGGTGTCACAAGACCCATCACCAAGCTGAAGTCTACTCGTTTTGGACATCATGCCAAGTTATACTAAGCGAAAATAAAAACTGGAAACCGATATTTTTTAAGGAGACACATTTTTTTATTCGCATTTAAAAAAGCGCGCGTGTAATTTTCTAAATCCCTACATGCACATTGGTGCATAGGACATCTATAGAACAGGTTGGCGGGGTGAATGCATCGATTTTGAACCTAATAACAAAAATTCCATAGTTACTTTGAGTCTCAATATGTCCTGAACCAGTAATTTCCCAGTTATGTTACCGAACTAAAAATGTTTGAATTATTGCTATGGGGTTTCAGTTTTCGTTAAGGGTCTTTTTACACCCTGTATGTTAAAGCAACTATCACTACCTATCCCGCCAAATGGCCAATGTACAATATGATTACGAAGCTCGTGAAGACTACATTTTTAAATCAAACAAATATATTTTTATTGTGGTATTTCTTTTAATAAATATAATCGTTCAATCAAGCGAAAATTACGACTTTTACGATGTGACAAAAGCAATAGTGTTGATAGTATCGAAAATCACGTCAATTGTTATTTTATTGAGTATAGTGTCAACCATAGATCGGGTAACATCATTACGGCCACTCGTCATGAGTGGCTCAGCCCGAAGGCGACGACCAACCTCATAAGTGTTATAGACGAGCGGGGAATTGAACGAACTGGATGTAGGTGACGATCCGACGATATAGCGGTAATGATAAACCATTTGTTGTATCAATGAGCTGGAAAATGTAAAGTAAGTTAAGAGTTGTTGAGGACCTGACTCAAATGAACCACGATATAATTATACTAGCGAAGACGCGCTTTATCTGTAACTGTCTGTCAGTGTAGTATGCCTAAAATTAAGTATATTATTAACTAGCAGATGTCCACATGTTCGTAGTGCTTGCTTGAACATTAGCAAACTTTCAAGCAAACCATCAACTCCTATTTTTGCCCACTTAGGGATGGCATACTAAAAAATCTTCCTTAGTGAATGCCTACACATAAAGGAAACCCAAATTACTTGTTTCTAGGATAAGTAGCTCAAGCTCTATTGGGATGTATCAGTCAGCAAAAGTATAAAGTTATGGTGATAATGGCATGTGACACATAGTAAGTTAAGTGTTACATTCACACAACCAGCAGCAATTTGCGTTCACCGTAGCATACGTGTGCTCAAGTTATTTTAGCCGCTCGCTTTGTAGGCGGGAGCGCCGCCATTACGCGCTTGATCACAACCGACAACCTCGCTGTCCACTACCGTTACTACTGAAATAGCGAACCCTATTCCAAACCATTACACCGAAATACCTAGAGCCGCTTTACTACAACAAAATAACGGTTTAGGGTTTTGCTGAACAGAAAAGAGACTATCGCTAAGCCTTTCTTGAATTGAACTATAAAACGTCTTCACATAATGCAAGGCACGGAATTTGTGAATTCTAAACGCCGATTTTGTGGAATACTGATTGCGCTGGCACACCAATTTTTATATTCGGTTCTGGCTTTCATTGTGCTAATATTTTGCACAGGGAAAACATTGTTTGAACTATAAAAAGTTGTTCAAAGACCTAATATAGATCTACATTGTGTGTCATTTTTTTACGTTAAGCTCTTAGCGTGACAGGCTCTATCCATGGCCAAAGAGAAGTAGTATTTTTTGCTAGCCTGTTGCTATTCGTAGATGGTAAACAATTACCGTCGCCCATGGACACAAGCAACATCAGAGGAGACACAAGTGCGTTGCCGCCCTTTGGGATAGGAAAAGGGACGGGAGGAGGAGTGTGATGAGGGAGAAGGAATAGGGGATGGGGCATCCGGCACTCTCACTCACCGAACGAAACGCAACAATATAGGTACTGTTACTTTACGTCGATTTTCTGTGAGAAGGTACTTCTCCGTTCGAGCCAGCCCATTTAAGCTGAAGTTCGCAAGGCTCTACTACCTATAATTTCTTTTATCTTAGCTGTACTTTTCATGTAATTATACGAATATAGTGGTTTGCTGCTAGATGATATTTAAATGCTATTTGAATTTTACATTACTAAGTAAAATTTTACTTTTAATTATTATTATATATTATAGATCATTTTAAATGTGTTATACAACCCTTCACATATAAAATACTAGCTGTTTCCCGCGGTTTCACCCGCGTCCTGAGGGAATTACTTCGCGTACCCGTAATTTATAGCCTAAGTTACTCCTTGGTACATCAGCTATCCGCCAGTGAAAGTCCCGTCAATATCGCTCCAGCCGTTCCAGAGATTAGCGAGAACAAACAGGCAGACAGACAGATAGACAGAGAGACAAAAATTTAAAAAAAATGTAATTTCGTTATATCTACCGTGTATACATCCAAATGCATTTAGTAAAAAGCGGTTATTTTAATATTACAAACAAACACTCCAATTATATTTATATGTATAGATATTCTAGGAAGCAAAAGAAAAATTGATGTCACTATTAAATAAATATTCACTATTAAACTGTAATCAAATACTTACGTGTTTATTCAAAACAAAAAGCTAATTGAATCCACGCATACAACATATTCTAGAAAATCCGCTAAATCAACATCAATCAGCGTTTGTAAATTCGAGCGGGAACAAACATAAAAAATAACATCGAGCTAAAATAAATCGTAAAAATCAAGTCCTGAATCGAAAAAACGCACATAAAATGGTAAGTGGATCGGTATTATCGTGTTTCCATCAGAATTAACCTCTAAGTAACGAAATTGGACATAGGATACATTGAAAGCGACCGGTAAAAATCTTCGTAGCGGAAATTAAACGAGAAACAGAGATACATTGAGTTATTGAAATACGCGAGATAGACGTCTGCGAGAGACATTAGGCTCGCTGGAGAACGTCTGGATGCTTCGTCTGGATTCTACGGCGTGGCCGCTTCACACTTAGCGTTAATTTACTTTGTGAGCATTCTGGAGAGCGCGAACGCCCGACACGCTGTATTAAATATCCTATAGATACCGCTTTGTCATAATATTAGTTACAATTCAGCACAAAGATTTCTTTTATTTTTTCATTTCATTTTACGCTTTTGTGTTGAGTTCACAGCGTTTGAAGTTTGTATTTTTAAATCCGCGCCCTTATTAGATACAAACTTCGCGAATTCGGTTGTAAAAAATAACAAAAGCTCTTGGGTGTAAAAAGACTCATCACCAAGCCGAAGTCTACTCATTCTGCACATCATGCCAAGTCATACTACCTATGCGAAAATAATACCTGTGAAACGAAATTTTTTGAAGCTTAAAAAACTAGGCACATTTTATAAGCCGCAATGTATAGCGCGCGAAATGCATCGTGCCTACACCGGCTGTAACTACCTACAGCGTGAACGTAGGCTAGTACCTAAGGGCGGTTTCAGTTAAGCGTATTTTTCTGCGTGTATACGGTTGTTTCAGCATACGCGTTTCAAAAAACCGAACTCGCGTAAACGGGCATATTTTGGCATGTTCGCTCGAAGTGTTAGTGACATCGTGTCAGTGTCAACATGGACTCTGTCGGCTCAAGCTTAGACGAACTTAGAAGCGCATCAACGCTCGTACGAGTTGCGCGTGTGCCAAAAAGGCGCGCCTATACACGCCTAAATGCGCTTCCAAAAACGAGCTTATATGCGCGTATAAAACTCTAATCTGAAACCGCCCGGTGAACGGTGACAGTTTATGATCACGTGGTCGCGGGGCCGAGGGTAATGGCCTCCAGCTGATTGCTAGTACCGCATACACTGCGTTAAGGGAACTTTAAATTTCAGGGAAATATTGAAAATTTTGTTTATGTTTATTTGGAAGAAAGTTTACATTTATCATTCAAAACACGATTTTGGAATAATTTGAAAAAAAATGTTGTCACTTTTAGCCTCAATATCTCCTGAACCAGGAATTTCCCAGGTATGGAGCCAGAAGTAAAAAATGCTCTTAATGATTGGTACAATATGGGCGTAAAGGGTCTTTTTACACCCCGTATACTTTAAAGGCGCCGAACGCAAATTTTAATATCACTTCATTTTTATTATCTGCGTATACGAAAAAAAGAAACCTGTAAAACTCCCTAAAGTCCTTTTAAGGTAAATCATATCCGATATTCATTGCAATTACACCTCTAATTAAACTATTCAATTATCTAAAATTGGTTGACAGAAAATCCTTAGACGAGCTCTTATTAATTCCATTTACAGTCGAATTCCTACTGTATTGGATAGCGGTGTGATAATAGACAACGATTAAGTAACAATTAATCGAAACATTTTTTTACTGAGACTCGAAGATTAACGACGTCCATTGTTCGTTAAAAAATACCTAAAATTTTACCTTATTGTTTGAAAGATTTAGATCCACTAGTAACAGTTATAAAAGTAAATTTAAAAACTCGAGGGAGTTCGAACTTTTGGTCGGTTGTTTCAACCCGCGTTGTTTTACATTGCAACGTAGTTTGGAACATCGAGCTGAGGACAAAGGCATTTCATTTTCTCATTTCTGTCCGGAAAACTAAGATAACAGTTTACTGAAGACTGTACTTAGGTCGTTCCGGGAGTTTTTCATTGTGCAGCTGTCGAAGAAGATTAGGTTGATTTAAATAATAACAAATAATAATAAATGTATTTATTACCTAATTAATTACAAAGCCAAAGAGGTACAATGTCAAACATAAAATATCATTATAGTGAAACTAAACATGTTAGACTCTATCTCCTAAACTCGGCTAAGGAGTCTTGTATCTTAGGAAACTGTGACAGTATCAATTTAGTGTGTACATTTGTGTTAACTGTTACAGCTGTTAAGTGTGTGTGTGTGTGTGTGTGTGTGTGTGTGTGTGTGTGTGTGTGTGTGCGTGTATGTATGCGTGTATGTGCGTGTATTTTGTGGTACGTGTTCTGATGTGATGCAAATTAGCAGACATTCTGTTTTAGTGTACTCGAATACTAGCAACCATTCTTTAACTAAGGATCTGAGTTTGTATTTATTAAGATTCCTTATGTGAAGTTCTTTATGTAGTTTAGTATATATGTGTATACGTAATACATAATATTGATGTTAGTAGGGTAAAATTGGGGCTTCTGCATCACTTGCTCTCGCGTCGCCGCTCGAGCTGCGTGATACAGAAGCCCCAATTTTACAATCGAGATCGATTCATATTAATGTGTTCTGCATAACTCAGAGTGCCCAGTAATACCATACTGTTATAGTTAACATAATTTTTTAAGTTTAGCAATTATTTAGTGATGAATGGTAGCGTAACTTTTAGTGAGTTTTTATTATGAATGTGTGTACCTAATGAATTCCTCACTCTATGTAATATCAATGTAATCATGTTATCAATTTAAAAAAAATTGATATGTCAATGAGTCTAGGAAACTATTAAGTAAAATAAAACAATGTTTATTATCACTTTAAAAAAAGTTTATTATCAATGCACCATTTTTTTAAACACAAAACATTTTTTAAAGCACATATTGAGTCATGATAAATACAATTATACAAATCTTCAGAACACTTATAGCGATCATATAAACATAACAAATTAGGACAACATTTATCTTCTAAATTAATTACATTATTAGTATTTAAAATATCCTTCAACCATAACATTTTTTCAAGACCTTTAACGTAAATTCACTTATCTTTTAAAACATCTGAAATTAAATATTGATAATTTGAGTAAGGTACAAATCCTTCACCCCAGTATATTTTTCTGTTACGTTCAATCCAGCAAACCTGCCGTCTTTCTGATTTAGTCAAATCGTAAAAAGGAAATGGTGGTTTGATTAAAAACACTTGTAGGTTTTTATTACACCATACAGCTATTTCTTTTAGTATAAATTCATTTGCTTCTGTTTTAAAGCCTTGAACGTCAACAATGGCCGTCATAATAGCCTACGCACGATGTTGCTTAGAGGTTTGAACTCAACAATTCGGTACTGTCAATTAAATTATACTGTCATATAAATTCAGCCACAACATTTATTTAATTTTTACATAAATATAAAGCATGCATACCAACATTGACTCATAACAATTACACATTTTTAAAAAGATAACATTTATTTATTTTTAGAAATACAACTAAACTTAAATAAAAACATTATCTTAAGACTACTCAGTATCACACAATTTCTTACTTATTTTTTTATTAATGTCTCTGTGATATCCATTACATCATCATAAGGCTCCTCAACCACATATTGTGCACTTTAGCAAGCCTCGTTCTTTTATTTTTGTCTACATAATCTAATTCACGAATATCTATATTAATTAGAAGACGTCCTTGCTTAGGACGATTTCTTCGAACAATGTACGAATTTGCCGATGATGTTAATAAACTTTGACGTTTTTTAGACGGTGATAATTTTTTTGACTTTGTAGAAAAGTTTGGTTCAATGTATGTTATGCCATCGTCTTGAGTGGAGAAATATGGGCTAGTAACCTGTAAAAAATAAATCACACATAATTATATAATAATGTGGACGCGCACAATAAATGTTTAAAAACATAAATACATTTTATGTAGTGCTTACCTGATGAGAGGATTTGTTTCGATGCTTTTCAAAACATTCATAATTTCCTTGCAAGTAAAAAAATGGCTTGTTTTTAACTGTCTACCATTCTCTGCCAAAGCATTGTCCTGCAATATAATAACATAAAAAATATAAATGAAACGTTCATAACTATATGAATTTAACTATGAGGCATAAAATAATATTTACTAACCTCTTGTATTTCTGTCTGGTCAACTTCGTCCAAAGGACTTGGGATTTGAGAATCAACATTATCAAATACAAATCTGTTAAGTCCTCCAATGTTGAGAATGCTGGGGCTATATGACATGATTCTGAAAATAAAACTAAAGTAAGATATCTAATTATTCATATAATAATATAATATAATATAATATAATATAATATAATATAATATAATATAATATAATATAATATAATATAATATAATATAATATAATATAATATAATATAATATAATATAATATAATATAATATAATATAATATAATATAATATAATATAATATAATATAATATAATATAATATAATATAATATAATATAATATTATACTATAATAATATTATAATATATATTATATTATATAATATAATATAATATAATATAATATAATATAATATAATATAATATAATATAATATAATATAATATAATATAATATAATATAATATAATATAATATAATATAATATGCCCCCCAAAATCCTACCTTACGTCCGTATCGAACACCAGATCACGTGGGGGGCGGACACGCGTATTAAGTAAACTTACGAGGCCAACAAGGTTAAGGTAACCCATTCAATATGGAGAGTAATTTAAATAATGAACGTATAGGGCCGCTGCCCGGGGGCGATCGCCGGGGCACGTCTGTAGCTGGTGACGGACGTGGCAGAATGCTAGCTAGCGACTTCCGACGTACCGGCTGGTCGGAAGTCGGGGATAGGGGGTTGGGGTTAGGTCCCTAGATGCTACAGCCGAGGGTGAAGGGGGTACCGATGACACTTTGCGGAATAGGGAATCTCCCACTAATTCCGCCGGTCCATCGGAGGAGACCACGACAAGTTCAGTAGATAACAATGATGGAAGAATAAAGTGGTCGAAAGAAGAAATACATGAGCTGATGTTTTGCTACTACAAAGCTAAAGCGCAGGGGGTAGGGTTTATTAAACGCCTAGAAAATTATTTTAAAGACAGAAATCCACACAATCCGAAAATACACAAATTTACAGGCAATACACTATCAACTCAAGCACGCAGTATTATAACACGAAAATGGCTTTCTACTCAGGTTTTAGAAGAAATAAAATTAAAAGCAGAACGTTCCAATACTCAAACTAACAGCCAACCACTGGTAGATACACAACCAGAACATAGTTCAGAATCTCAAACCCAATTACAAAGATCCCGAACTACCTCTACGGCAGAAAACTCAGTTATTAATACAGAGAGTATAACCAATGTTAATTCTTCTCTTTCTCAACTTGCACAACACACAATCACACAATTATCAGAATCACAACAATGCTCAAACTACTCATATGAATCTACAGAAAATATACAAACACAGGAAGTAGAAAATAATGAAGACACAGTCATACAAGATAATGTTAACACCACAGAAGATCTTGAACCTATTATCTTAAGTTTCCTGCAAATACTGTCTGAAACTAAGGAGATAGCAATAACAGATAGAAAGTTCTTACCAGCACCAAAATTTAATAAAGTCTTCGTTACTAACTTAAACAAAATTAACACATACATACCACATCTTTTAAATACACATAACTCATTACGCCAACTTAATAATATAATCTATGCAGCAGCTAAAACTGTCATAATTGCCAACGGACAAAAACCATACACACCATCGTCAATAGTAAAACAAAAACAAGATCCACCGTGGAAATTAAGAATTAAAAAGAAACTCGAAGATATTAGAAAAGAATTAGGTCGACTGGTCGAAATTAAAAGAGGAGCCAATAGTAGAAGAATGTTTAGAATAAAGGAGCAACTATATGAAAAATATAACATCAAAAACGATTTAGATCATGATAATACAATGGAAATTTTACAGCAGAAAATAAAAGCATTAGCAGGCAGAATAAAGAGATATGAAGACATGAATAACAGGAAGAACCAGAATAAAATGTTTCATGAAAACCAACACGCATTTTACAGGTCAATTAATAAAAATCAAAAAGCTCCAACATACCTCCCATCCAAAGATGGAATAGAACAGTTTTGGACATCTATACTAGCACAACCTGTAACGTACAATAAAGAAGCACAATGGATTTCAGATATCAGTAGTATGACAGATAACATAAATGAACACATATTTTACGAAATAAGTCAAGAACACGTAAAGGAGGCATTAAGAAAAGCCCATAATTGGAAGACGCCTGGTGTAGACAGAATACAAAACTATTATTTGAAATACCTTTCCAGTACACACAAACACATAGCTGACTTATTCAATGGATTGATAAATAAAACAGAAGTAATGGAAGATTGGTTTACAACGGGACACGTTATATTAATACCAAAGAATGACAAAACAAAAGAGCCTCAGAATTGGCGATCTATTGCATGCCTACCAACCATGTACAAACTTTTAACTTCAGTAATAGCTAACGAACTTTATACACACTGTGAAATAAACAACATTATAGCTCCCGAACAAAGAGGCTGCAGGCGTCGTGCTAGGGGCTGCAAAGACCATCTAATGATTAATAAAGCCATCCTAGAAGACGCAAACCAGTCCCAGAAAAATCTCAGCATGGGATGGGTTGACTACCAGAAAGCTTTTGATAGTATATCACATGAGTGGTTACTCACTGTACTCAAAATTTACAAATGTCCGTCTTTTATCATTCGCTTTCTAGAAACAGTTATGCCAACTTGGAACGTTGTCATGTCAGCCCGTGGCACGAACACCTCAGTCACCACTGACCCCATACCTATTCGCCGCGGAATTTTCCAAGGCGACTTATTATCACCACTGTTATTCTGCTTAGGTATAAATCCACTATCGAGTATTTTAAACAATTACAGTAACAAAGGATATAAGCTCAAAAACAATATCACAGTTAATCATTTATTGTATATGGACGATCTAAAAATATACGCTAATAATAAAAGTAACCTCAATGTTTTATTAGATAGTACAGAAGTATTTACCAGGGATATAGGAATGCAATTTGGTCTGAATAAATGCAACATAATACATCTGACTGCTGGAAAAATCAATGAATATCGATGGGAGGATCATCTTTTACTTAGTGGGCTAAAGTTCGAACATTTAAAGAAAGACGAAACATACAAATATTTGGGCATAAATGAAGCAGGACAGATTAACCATAAAGAAATACGAGACCAAGTATCAAAAGAATATTACAGGAGGATAAAATGTATCACCAATACACACCTTAATGCTAGAAATATTATTAAAGCTATTAATAGTTATGCTGTACCCGTACTGCTCTATTCATTTGGAATTATCAATTACAAAACTAGCGATTTAAATAAAATAGATATAAAAACCCGCAAAATTTTAGCTATGAATAAAGCACAAAAACAAAAAGCTGATGTAGAAAGACTGTATCTTCCCATAGCAGAAGGTGGGAGAGGCCTTATGAATGTAGAAATGCTGTATAAAACACAAATAATAAAATATAGACAATACTTAAGCAGAGAACAAGATCACATAATTAAAGCAATAGTTAAACATGATAAACACAAGGACAAATATTCTATATATAAAGAAGGAAGGTTAAATGCAGAGAAGATAGGATAATTACAAGATCAAATTTACACGGATGGAGAAATAAGAAAAGCAGCAACTAAAGTAGGCGTTAATAAATGGAAAGCTAAGCCTTTACATGGTCAGTTTTATATATCAGTCGTTGAAAAAGATAATATAGATAGAGAGTACTCATTCCGCTGGCTTAAGAAACAACCAGTGTCTCCTGCATTAGAATCTACAGTGTTTGCCATTCAAGATCAAGCAGTCATTACCCGACAAATAGAGAGAGACATACTGTAAAAACCGATCAATGGTAAGTGCCGGTTATGTCTGACGAAAGACGAGACCACGCAACACATTGTCTCGGGGTGTGACAAGCTGGCGGGCACATACTATACGATGAGACACAATAATGTTGTCAAATACGTATGGTGGGCACTAGCAAGAAAACACAAACTTGAAGTTGCAGATTTATGGTGGAAAGAAGATTTGAAACAGCCTCAGATAAAAGAAAATAACACAACAAAATTAATGTGGGAAATACCAGTACATACTGATGTCACGATTACACACAATAGACCGGATATAATATATATAAACAAAATAGAAAACAAAACATGCTTAATAGATGTAACTATACCATCGGATTATAACATAGGACCTAAAGAAATAGAAAAACTTAGCAAATACCATCCTTTACGAATAGAAATAGCCCGGCTTTGGAACACACACACAGAAACAATACCAATCGTAATAGGAGCAACAGGAATGGTAGCTAAGAGTATACATAGGTACATAAATACATTAGATGCAAACATAAACATACACATTATGCAAAAACAGGCAGCAATACACACATCTACAATATTGACTAAAGTTCTTGGGGATACAGTTTTTATCAGTAACACAGGGGATTCCGAACTTCCTTTTCCCTGAAGGTCTCAGGGCGGGAAATAGGATAAAACCGAGTTAAACTCGTGATGAAAATCTTTTCAAATACATAATAATATAATATAATATAATATAATATAATATAATATAATATAATATAATATAATATAATATAATATAATATAATATAATATAATATAATATAATATAATATAATATAATATAATATAATATAATATAATATAATATAATATAATATAATATAATATAATATAATATAATATAATATAATATAATATAATATAATATAATATAATATAATATAATATAATATAATATAATATAATATAATATAATATAATATAATATAATATAATATAATATAATATAATATAATATAATATAATATAATATAATATAATATAATATAATATAATATAATATAATATAATATAATATAATATAATATAATATAATATAATATAATATAATATAATATAATATAATATAATATAATATAATATAATATAATATAATATAATATAATATAATATAATATAATATAATATTGTAATAAGAATAACTTATAACATTAAAAACGTACTTACCAATAAAACTTGATTTCTCTGCTGGCAACAGGTCTTGTTTCGGCTGACTATGACAGCATAATGAAATAAGGAATGCAATTTTAAATCTGTATGATGTTCAATACCAAATGAAATTAATTATTAAAAATATAATATTGTAATACGAGAATACAAAATTCGTAACTTTCTAGACCTGTACAAACATGTTAAATGCTGTTATTTATACTTTATGATATATCTAATTTAGTGTTAAAGTTATAGCTACCTATAAATATGTGTTTTAGACATTCATTACAGTAATTGTCATAATGAAGTTGATCAAGCAACCCATATCTATGAAAGTTAATAATATAGATTTAAATGAAACTTCTCACCAGATCAGACATAGTCCTTTATTACCGAATACGATTCGATGTATAATGTGCGGTCCATCGAACTGTGGTAAAACAAACGTTATGATTAGTTTGTTGTTACATGAAAATGGTCTAAAATTTAAAAATCCTTATCTTTATTCCAAAACTTCATTTCAACCAAAGTATCGTTTCTTGAGTGAAGTATTAGGAAGAGTCTCGCAGATTAACTTCTACAAATTTAGTGATGATAAAGAGGTCATTTCTCCGAGTGAAGCTTTAACAAATTCTGTGTTTATTTTTGATGATGTTGCGTGTGAAAATCAAGTAAATATTCGCAATTATTTTTGTATGGGTAGACATAAACAAATAGATTGTTTCTATTTATCTCAAACGTATTCCAAAATTCCAAAACAACTGTTGCGTGACAATGTGAATTTTCTTATTATATTCAAACAAGATGATGTGAATTTAAAACATATTTATGAAGAGCATGTTACTTCTGATTTACAGTGGAAAGAGTTTAGAAATCAAATAGAGTTTATATATATATATATATATATATATATATATATATATATATATATATATATATATATATATATATATATATATAAACAGTCAGTCAAATTTAAAAAAAACATATCAAAGTTCTGTCTGTACCTTCCATTATTTAATGACGATTCTTTATTAATAAGTAGAAAATTATAAGGTTAACTCCAAACAGTTTGACAAATATTTCTAAACTCTTTCCACTGTAAATCAGAAGTAACATGCTCTTCATAAATATGTTTTAAATTCACATCATCTTGTTTGAATATAATAAGAAAATTCACATTGTCACGCAACAGTTGTTTTGGAATTTTGGAATACGTTTGAGATAAATAGAAACAATCTATTTGTTTATGTCTACCCATACAAAAATAATTGCGCATATTTACTTGATTTTCACACGCAACATCATCAAAAATAAACACAGAATTTGTTAAAGCTTCACTCGGAGAAATGACCTCTTTATCATCACTAAATTTGTAGAAGTTAATCTGCGAGACTCTTCCTAATACTTCACTCAAGAAACGATACTTTGGTTGAAATGAAGTTTTGGAATAAAGATAAGGATTTTTAAATTTTAGACCATTTTCATGTAACAACAAACTAATCAAAACGTTTGTTTTACCACAGTTCGATGGACCGCACATTATACATCGAATCGTATTCG